>OX344765.1:44289385-46689385 GCA_947034895.1 Rhytidiadelphus loreus
GAAATTTTTTAAGCATGTAGTCAACTTGCCTTAAAGAATGAATCCAAAGAATCACCACCATTTTAGATATTTTTTCATACAAATGTGAGCTTATGAAGTGTAGTTGCCTTAGTTTTCATAGGGCCCAAAAGAAGACTTTTGTCACTTCAAATGCTAATATCTTGCAATCTACACAGTGAAAATTTGTGAATTTTTTTCCACATATTTTCAAACCAACTTACTAGAAGATCCTACAATTATATGTGTCCAAAAACATTATTTTCTAAAATTTGGCACTTGTATTAGAAATGTTAGTTTTGGAGCATTTTATGTGAAAAACGATAGTTAAAAACCTTTAGGGGTTAATTCTTTATTAGAACTTGTCTTAAGAGTTGACCTTTCTAAAGTAGGGATATCCAAAAACACCACTTTTCTATTGTGGAATGTTTCCTTTAATTTAAATTGGTGAAATTTATATTTTATTATTGGCAAGGGATTGGAGATTTCAATGCACAAAAGAATACATCATTTGGATACCATATGCAAAAGTCGTGAAGAATACAAAAAAATTGGTAGATGGTCTAAATTTTTTTCTTCAAGAACAAATACATATTGAATTAGAAGCAATAAAAATTTTGTTGGCAAATAATCACCAAAATATTACCTAATTTTTAAGCTGGATCTCATTACATTATTAAAAGAAAATGACAAAAAAATAAATGAAATCTCTAAAATCATCTCTGAAAAATTTGAGATTCATGAATATTTGGATGAAGTTTACTATTCTTAGTTAATATTGTAGATGAGTGAATGGTGGATGATTACAATTGAATGATTTATCTAACCTACTTGCATTCTAAGGTGTGTGTTGTGCTTCTACCAATTAATTGATTAGAAGATAAACATAGTGTAAGCACCTTGTGAAGTGGTGATTTAAGACACCTAGTGCATTTGGATGTCCCTACCTTTGCTCATCCAAAAGTTGTCGCACATTTTATTTGAAAATTTCATCTTTGTAAAATCTTGATTCTAAGTTTGTTGCAAGGGTCTTGCATAACAATACTAAATAGAAGCCTATAGTGTCTTTTTCAATTGAAGGAGTTTTAAAATTTTTGATCAAAACCTTTGGGGTTCAATTAATTCAAGAGACACAAGGCCAAAATTTTTTGAAATTAACAAGATAAAATATGCTTGAAAATATGAAAGTTGAAAGGTTTTTAAGCCAACTAATGGTTTTTTGCTTTTTGAGGGTTTTTATTGACAAATATAGGATACAATGTTAGCTATTAGTCAACACACGACTCTAAAGTTTACCATAACAAGTTCATAGTTACCAAGACTTTCATGTCAATTGAAGTCTACATACTTACAACCTTCAAAAGACGAGCGTATTATCACTTTTAGCAAATTTCATTTGCAAGTATGTATGAAGGTGATTTTTGTATTTATTTTTTAGAGATGCAATAGTATGTCTTCTATTATCCATAAAAAATTTCATCTTTTTATAAATTTGAAATTACCATGAATTTCTAAATGAAAAGTAAAACAATTTCTATTAAATGCAATTGATGCTTAGAAAATTTGATAGGAGTCCCAAAATCACAACCAGATTTTTGGAAATGAAATTTAACTTTATTTTTTTCATTTCTGAAGTTCTATAAATTTAAAAAAAGAAGTTGATTTTCAATACTTAAATGAGGTCTAAAGTTTCAATGTGATCACATTTGCTGCGTTTTTTTGTTTGAGTAGTCAAATTCTCATTCTGCTTCAAATATTCAATAACCTTTGAGGACTAGGTAGCCCCCCCTAAACCACCACTTTTTTTCTAGTTGCTATTGTGCCTATGTACTATTGTAAGATTGACCAAAATTTCATATTTTCTTATCAACAAGCGAAAGGAGGTTCTAATACATCAAAGAACAAGAGATTTTGATATTGTATGCAAAAGTTATGAAGGATTGAAAAAAAATAGATGGATGTTCTAAAATTGTTTCTTTGACATAGGTACATATTGATTTTGGAGATGTACATATAGTGATGATGATGGTTTTGGGGTAGTTGTGCATTTTGGGATGCCTACCTTACTACCACAATGAGACTGTGACTCAAACCATTAAGTTATTTATTGTAACTCCAAAAATTGAGTCTATGTTTTGTTCACTCCAAGCAAAAGGCATTTATGGTTTGAAAGTACAAGAATTTTTGAGGTAACTTTTGTCATGAGATCACCTCTATGTTGATAATATACTTTCAGAACTTCAAGTTCAAAAGATTTGCCTAGAAAAAGATATTTGAAATCTACCAACATGTGTAGTTGTGAAATAATTTCTAGGAACTACTTTTGTTGGTAGATTTTGAGTATCTTTTTATGGACAAGTTTTTTGAACTTGAAATTTGACACACATGTTATCAACATAGACATGATTTCATGCCAAAAATTTCATGGCCAAATTTTAATTTCTCAATTTTTGGGAGTTGGTAGCATTGAAATTGTTTCTCTCAACTACACATGTTGGTAGATTGGATTTTGGGTTTCAAATTTTTTTATCCTTTAGTAAAACGGTTTGTCCTATGTGGTTGTCTTGGTGGTTGTAACTCAATCTGAGGTGACATGGACTGCTTCTTGAAGGGCGACCATGGGTTGGGGCACTTGTGGATCCAAAGAGGGCGATCATGGGTCCGAAATCCAAGGCGACCGTAGATCCAAATTCATGGACAATGTAGCTCTAGGTCTTGGACTCCCACAACATTTTATTTCAATATTTATTCTTCAACCAATACATTCCACTACATTATACAAACGTTGAATTATGTTCTCGGGACGTACTAAAGCAAATGGGTTGGCATAATGGAAGGCAATATCATGGAACAATCGATTCATAAGCCTAAACATAATAATTATAACAACAAGGACAATATTCATATTAATTAAAATGTGTACATACATAGGGATGATCTTCACAATTTAGTACAAGGACCATTTCTATTTCGAACTGCACACTTGTTTGCAAAAACTATGAATACCTTCATTATCGTCAACACCAAAGTACCTCTTAAAGTCCCCACACTAAAATTTCAACATTATTATGGATTTGTAACTTTGCTAGGCCAAGTGATGGACTACACAAAACTCAAACACTAGCTATTTCACTACAAGGAATTGATGTTGAATCCTTCCAATACTATTCCAAGGCCCCTAAATCTATAATGCAAAACATTACATTGTGAAGGTAGAATTGTTTCTGCTTCATTAGCATCAGAGTTGGTGTCTTCATGTAGCCCACTATTGTCGCTAGCACTTGAGACCTTGTTTTTGTCATCTACTCTTTTTGTAGGTTGAAGGATCACCTCACATTCAACCTCGAAGTTCATCTTCTGCACTTAAGTTTCTAAACCGCCAATGCCTTCAGCTAGCACTAATCGTTTTGTCGGCCTTGATGCATCAGTGGTTCCATTGATAATAGGGCCAGTTGGTAGCTCATGAGTCCGCTACTCTACATGTTGACGTTCCATTAGCGCTTGATGGACAAAGGTTTTGAGTGGAATTCCTTTCTCCAATGACAAACGAGTGGACAACATGGTTTTGACGCTTGGGGTTCTGTGTCATCCTTTCCTACGCCTTTTGGGTCCATTTATTCTTTAATTTGATAAGTTCATGTGATTGCCTTGATGATTCTCTAGGGTTTAATATCAATGAGGTTGGAGTAGATTGTAGAGCTGAGCCATGCACTCCTTCATCAATGATTTGTTGTGGACCATTATTTGTCGGTGACCTTGTTAGAGGAGTTGGTAAAATCCTTGATGTTGTGGCAACGTTTGTACCTACAGGGGTGATTGGACCCACGGGTATGAGTCTTGTTAAATACCACTTGTAATGGCACATCTAAATCGTACACCCTCATTCTTGTTGCAGTAACGTTGGATGGTGCTAAACTTGGACAAACTGCATTTACAATCTCTTCAACATGCGACACTTCTTCTTGCCTTTCACCTTATATATTAACTTGTGCATCCACTATAAGAAACTTGTATTTTATGTGACGTTTTATAATTTTGATGACAAATTTTAGGTGATGTCTAATAGAACAAATTTGTATTTTTATATCAACAATAATGTCCAATGTACCATTTGGATGTTATATTGAACATTATTATTGACATAAAAATATAGGTTGTTCTATTAGATGTCACCTAAAATCTGTCATATAAAATGTCATATAAAACATGAGTTTTTTATAGTGACCACTACAGAGACTCATTGGCATACTAGGAGGCGGACATGTTGCAACTGGAGATTTTACAAGCTCTAGTACATCTGAAATTGGAATCTCTACATCTTCATTGTTGTCATCAGGAGTTCTTTCCCTCATTGGGTCTAGAAATAATGATTATTAGAAATGCATCCAAAACCAAGACATGAGGGGCTTCTTTTTTACATTGGAGCTCCACCTCTAGAAAGTTGAGTCCATCATCATCACCTACAAACATGTTTCAATATCATTCTTGGGGAGGACTACCTACACGAGGGACCAAACTAGCATACTTATTCCGACGGAAGCGTTCCTCTACTACCACACATCTTTGTTCTTCTCTCAAATCTCTATACCTAACTTCATCTTCGTCCCCTGAAGAATATGGTTCCTTGTTCTCTTCATTTGTATCTCCATCTACAAGGTACTTTTCGTAGAATAGTGTTGGATTGTGTCCTTGCTTCTCACATTCCAGTTTGTTATTGGGGTAGATATACATATTGTAAAACCCCAGTTTTAATGTTTTTCTCACTACTCTATTGTTCTACTAATAGTTTTAGTTTACCAACTTCTTTTGTGTTTGCTTTTATTTATTATTTTTTTGGTGGATTTCACTTTATTTTTAGTTCTATTTACTACTTCTACTCTTTTGTTTTTAATTCATTTTTTTTTTTTTTGTACTTCTTATTTTTTGGTTTGCAATTTAATTCTAATTTCAATTTATACTCCTAGTGTTTTGTTTTCATTTGGTTTTGGTTTTGTTCGTGGTTGCAGGGTTGCTAGCGTGTGAGCCTGTGAGCGGGAATTATTTTTGTACTATAAACTTGTTGGGACCTATGACCGTGGATTTTTTACATTACAAATTTTAAGATATTTGAAGTTATTAATATTAAGAAATGTTAAACATGTAGAATTGAAGACTAGACATAAAAAAAAGGAAACAAAAAATTGCTTGTTTACATCTACAGTATTTGACTTGTAAGCAATCTTGGGGATGTGCCATGTTTGTAGTGTTCAAATCACAAACAGTAATAAAACTTCATGCTCTTCAATTGAAAAATGACATTCCCAAATTTGTTTTCTGTTTTCTTTCCAAATACCAGAAATGGGGGGTCTGATTGGTACCTCTAGAACCCCAGTCGGGTCCGACTTGGGTTTTGAGAGTACCTGGTGGCACCCCCGTTTTTGGTATTCAAGAAAAAAATGAGGAATTTTTTTTTTTTTACTCAAAACAGGGGGTCTGGATGGAACCTTGAAGAACCAAGACGGGTCCGACTGAGGTTTTTGGAGTACTTGGTGCTACCCCTCATTTTGATATTTTAACAAATTCAATTTTATTTATTTTTTGACCAAGAACATGATGTTATAGTATAAGGTATATGGGGTGTTTATGGTGAATACAATGACAGACCACTAGCTTTTTTCATGTCCATATATTAATTCTAAACAAGAATGC
This sequence comes from Rhytidiadelphus loreus, assembly GCA_947034895.1. Taxonomy (NCBI): domain Eukaryota; kingdom Viridiplantae; phylum Streptophyta; class Bryopsida; order Hypnales; family Hylocomiaceae; genus Rhytidiadelphus; species Rhytidiadelphus loreus. The sequence continues at coordinate 44,295,071 of OX344765.1, forward strand.
TACATGTTTCATCTTTGTAATCTTCAATCTTCGGAAATTTTTTTGGTGAAAAAATGTATGATTGCCCTCGAACCGTGAATCCTGTAAATTTGGGATTTAGGATACATGGGAGTTCATTTGAAGAAACGACGTTCACTTACAATTTTTTTCCAAAATTCTTAGGGCAACAACTACTTTTTTTTAAGTCAAACAAATATCACAAAAACTAAAACTTTGAAGTGGGACAAATGAAGACAAAAAGTAGCCATAAAACACACAAATCCACTCATAATGAAAATCAACACAAAATACAATAACTTACGAGATATGTCAATCTCGTGAGTCTAGGTAGCAGTAGACTCGGTCGCAGAATCGTTGTTGGTAGAGGACTCAGAAGTCTCTCTACCCTCAGATGCACTAACATCTACAAACTCTAAAACATTTAAAGCATAATTAGGTCTACGCTTCTTTGGCTTAGAAGAACCAAACTCCACGAAAGCCGATGCCAACTGCTCTGCATAAACTGGCAAATCAAAAGACTTGTCTGGACTCAAAAGAAGCCTTCTTTTTTGCCGAGTTCCATCTGCCATCATCAACCTCTGACGGCTACACAAACACAGAAAAGTATGTTAAAATTAAGAAACATATATGATTTAATAGTTCATACGCACATGAAATAGAAATGTATGAAAACTTACTTACAAGATTTTGTCTTCCGGGCGAATTTGTGAACTACGATGTCCATTGCATCTGGATCTTGAGATGCTGTAGCTTCCTTTGCCGATTCTGTAATCACCACGGCTAGAGTACTCTTTTGCATGGGCAAGAGTATGGCATTGAAAATGTCCTTGACTCCTTGTCCTCCTCCAATGCCACAATGTGCCGACTTGTGCCACGACAAGCTGTAATTGATGCACCTGTTACAAACAATACACAATTGATTCACTGAATGATTTAGATGTAAAATATAAAACTCATTTAAAATTATGAGATTCAAAACTAACCAGTAGCTGATGTGCAGTCCAGAACTACATCTCCTTCAACTGTTGTCCCTTCAATGAGGAACTGGAAAAACCTCGCGTCTTTCTCACGAGGCCCACGCCAAGGTACTCGCTCATTCATAAGCATGGTATCCTCTGTAGTATAGTTGATGAGTGTGTCATCTCGTAGAAGATCGATTTTGGCCTTCTTCATGGAATTTGTTTGATGAAAAACAAATTCCGATTTAACTCCCTTGCCGAGGTCTTTCACCAAGAGGGTGACTCCAAATTTCATTGTCTGTTAGCATTCAACCAAGAAAACATTAGAAATGAATAATATATTAGGTGTTGCAAATAGCCACAAAATTTAAAAAATCTTCAAAAGAATATACCGTATTTGAAGGGTCCACAGCCGAAGTCAAGTAGACACGGTTGATTCCCAACCACTTTTTCTTCTTCATTGTCGGGTATACCTCACACAGCCCAGCAATGATGCCCTTCGCATCCGCGCTCCACGAATGAAACACCACAAAACATCCATCATCTTGCAAATATTTATCTGCAAAATGAAAAGCCTCTTGTATTATCTCGTGCTCCTTGTCGGCGTTCCATGTAGGCACATGAGTGTTTGGAAAAGACACTCTGGGGACTGGCAAATTCTCGTGGCAGTCAAAGAAAATTAGGTCCACTCCTGCCTGTCGCATTACTTTACCACCATACTTCTGAACCTTCCCAGCCGAGAACTACAAAATAGAGGTGTGCAAACAAACAAGAATTAACACATTTTTCAATCATGCAGTTTCATAGAAAAATCATAATATTCAACAACGGAAAAAATAGAGAATTACCTTGTCCAAAAAGTCCATGACTTCTTTGAAGCATGTCTTCCCTTCTTCTTCCTCATTCTCCATTACGTCCAAGATGGAGACGTTGAGGATCAGCTCCTCGGAGTTCACTTCATCATCATCACCAATGACAATTACTTGTGTCCCCCGTGTGACCATTTCTTTTGTGAGCTCTTTCAAAACTGCCTTCCTCTTCATACCACTGCGTAATCCGGATTCCATTTGGGATCCCTGATCCACCGTTGAAGACGCTAGAACTTGGTCTGTACCTTCAACCTTCTTCTTACCCTTGCCTTTTGTCTTCCCCTCTTTCTCGGCCTCTTTCTCCTTTTCTACCAACTTTGCTAAACGTTCTGCTTCCTTTTTCTCCTTGTTGGCCCTTATCTCTTGTTCCTTGCTTTCTTTCTTCTTGTCTACAATTGTCCTTCGTGAAATGGCCCTTTTCTTCTATATATCATTGAGATCAGCAAACTCGGGGACTTCCAAGTCAATAACACCAAGACCATCAAAGGACTTTCGGAGCCCCACCTCTGTTGGATGAGTGAATGTGAGTTGGCAATCCAAGTACCACCCTCCACCGTTGAGATTGGTAGTCGTGAAGGTTCGAAGTTGAGTCTGTGTGAACATGCACTCATCTGAACTTCGATCTAGCCACGACGATAGAAATGGTGGAAGATCCCCTCGTGCTAAAGCATTCTTTGCTACTAGCTCAAGTTTCAAGTACCTGCCAAAACAACAAACTCAGTCCAACAATACTTTGTGAATTCATATATTCATAATATCTGACGATGTTTAATACATTACAAAAGGAAACACGTTCCTATTACTCAACCATGTCACACATCTAACACAAATCATAAGCATCACATTTGTAATCTGAAAATAAAAAATATGTCAAAATAAAATAAAATTTCATGAAACCAAAAGTCCGGGTAATGCAAGTAACTAAAAAACCTCAGTCGGACCCGACCAAGGTTTACTACATACCTTATAGTACCCCCATTTCCAGGTGATTGTACATTTTTTCATTTATGGTTTAGGAATATTAAATCAAGTAATGGTTTAAAAAAAGAAAAAAATTCAGAGACTTATCGGAAAAGAACTCTCCGCACGGCTTGCACTGATCCTTCATATGTAGAAAACAAATCAGACTTCTTGAAAGAGTTGGCCCCCTTCAGAAATGGGCCAAAACCTTGCTCCCAGATTTTCCTTCTCCAACCTTCTATGTATTGTACAAGTGACTCTGGTTCCAGTGGAACCTCCATGTTGATTTGGAGGTTGTCCTTACTCACCACGTTGTCGAAGTACTCTTGAGCACCTTCTTCAATCTATAAAACAAGAAACGTATTCATGTAAAAATGGTAATCATAATCACAATTCAATTCATATACATGATAAAAAATAAGATTCAAAATACACATCAAAATGTTTAAAAATACTAATAACAACTTACCCCAGACCACCACATACACTTGTGGAGGAAGGGCAATAATTCTCTTCAGATACAGGCCGCAATGGAAATTTCCGAGCTTCCCGAGATGGATTGGATGAATTCCACCACTTCATATACTTCAATTTCTGGGCAAGTGTTGTATTGCATGTTGCAATCATTTGCAACTTTTCAAGTGTCATCTCTTGAACCTCATTCGTGGTCCAATGCTTCTCCACCTGAAGAAATGCATTGTATATTTAGAAAATTACATTACAAACTAGTCAATTAAAATCACAACAGTGTGTCATTCTAGAAATACATACCTCTTATAGGAATTCGGGACCGAGAGCCCGGTTCGCCACAGCTAGCAACTTTACCATCTTGATGTACAACTTTGATGACTTCTCTCTTGCACCAACCCTCATGGCATTTGCGATTCCTTGATCGGTTTTCTCTTCCAGTGGAGTAAGGTCATTATATTTCTGTGCAACAATATCTGCCGCTTGAGAAATCTCGTGCTGCAAAATTCCACAGAATCTCAATACAAAAGCTCATAAAAATATACAATACCTTAATAATCCAAAGAAATATATAAATGTTTTCAAATATAAATTATATAACTCACCCGAAAGTTGAAAGCTGTGAAAACATCAGTAGGCATAGAGTACCAAGACTTCCTTCCAATTTGAACACTACAACGCTTCCTTTCTGAAGGTCTTAGCATCTCCATGAACTTCTCCAACGGAAGAAGCCCATACTTCTGCACACGATAAAGTGTATGCACTAGATTGGTCTTCACGTGAGAGTCCTCCGTTGACCTGAAAACAAGGCAACAAATTTATCATCAGAAAGTAATATGAAAATGCATTTTGCAAATTTCAAAATGTGAAAAATTAATTTGAAGTGAACGTCAAAAAAAATAGAATAACTTACTTGTTAATATCATGCATCACCTGCATGACCAACTCGATTCTTCCTTTAGTTTCAAGAATGATGCAATCCACGGAGATGTGCCAATTCGGGTCAGCAGGGTAGCGTCTATTAATGTAACTCATCCAAGAAATCTGATGGTGATTTCCGTCGCACACAAAGAACTTCAAGTTCTTCATGAATTTCAGCTCAGGCTTTGATTCCACAAACATGTTGAAATCATCGTTTGCTTGCTTCCAAAACGGATCCCACTTGTTCACCTCGTCCACTGTGAAATGTGAACTTTCTCCAGCCTCATTCGTTGTAGAGACATAGAACACCGTAGCCCCTTCATGGTAACCATGAACAAACTCTTGTTCAAGTTTTATCAAGTCCGAAGAGAGTGTTGGCCTGACCATGGACATTGGCACAAGCCTGCAAAGCGGAATTCGTAGACGTAAGTGCTTATCTGGCTTTATTCTCAAACTAGAAATGGTTGCAACAGAGTCCACCTTCTGCAACCGCCAAAGCTCATCTTCCAGCAATTCTCTCTCTTCCTCAGCATCGTCAATGTCTTCCATCTGAAAATCTTCTTCCACTTCACCTTCAATTTGGGGTTGTTGTGTCTCATTGTCTCCTGGAGTATCCTGGTGTTGTTCCTCTTGTGACAAAAGTATTGGAGATTCCTCAATCTGCAAGTACATTTGGAGTTGTCAAACATCTTTGAACAATTACATGAAATATAACAAAATAAAATAAAATAAAATTTCTGTTGAGGGTATCACATGTTAAATTTCAAGAGATAATAACTTTGGACACAAAATGTAATTGTATCATTCATATTATAAATGGAATATCATACCAAGATATGACTATTATTTCTAAGATATAACCCCAAATTCTCATTGCATAAAGAAATCATTTACATTCAATCTATGTAGACACTATCGTCTAAATCTTCACATTGGTATAGAATCACTACCCCGTTTCTATGTACTGGTCAAAGACAAGAACATTGACATGATTTAGGACCCCATGGACTTGAAATTGAGTCTGAGGACTCTGCCTCAGAGGTGCACTCTGACTTTGAGCTATACTCAATCTTTGAGCTTTCATCCGAGAAAAGTGGCATCCTGCGTTTCCTTTTCTTGGATTCACTAATACGACTTTGCATGGGCACCTCCAATTGATCGGCTGCACGATCACATGCATCCAAAATATCTCCCAAACTTACCACATCTGTCTCTTCTTGTGCTTGGGATTCATTGCACACTTCCACAATTGCAGGTCTTGGAGTCTGAGGTACCAATTCTTCTGCCACTTCAACCTCTACATTTGTAGTGGGTATAGCCGATGAAGAGGCATGCTAAGTAGGAACATTGGTCTGTTCCATCTGTACATGCCAAGACGTACATATTATTACCATACATATTACATTCAAGTTTTAGTAATCAAGTTATACTAATTAAGTTTTACATTCAAATTACACTAATCAAGTTTTCACAACATTGGAAATACACATAACGTGTGATCCAATTGTCGACAAAGCATCAGAAAAAAATAACTCATGGCGACACAGCTTCGAAAAGACGACATCGGCCAAAAAAAAAGGTCATTCCATAAACTCCTACCATATGGAGACCGGAAGTTGGGGTACCGCAAGGTACCCCTAAAACCACAGTCGGGTCCGACTGGGGTTTGGGGGATACCTTGCGGTACCCCAATTTCCAATCTCATACAAATGTCGAGAAAGCATCGGCAAAAATAATCTCGACACGAGGGCAGCCATTAAGGGCAAGTCTGGCGAGAAAGATCAGACATGCGCGCAACATCCACAATTTTTTTTTAAAACACAAGTAATTCAATCAATACCTACCGTATGGAGACCGGAAGTTGGGGTACCGCTGTCATGTTGTAAATTCGTACATAGTATAAAAATACGTAGTATGCGTTATTCGTGTAGCTTCAAGGTGACGCCTTCTAGTAAAGATGTGAGTCATCTATATAAGAAGGAGAGTCCCTATGAGAGTTGCATTGAATTGAAGTGTTGTAGTTTGCTTTTACTTTAGATTTAAAATGTCGAATTGGAGGATTTTTTCTGAGTCTCAAGATGAAGAGCTTCAACCGGAAGCTGAGATTGAACTTTCTTTGTCACAACTACCGGATCAGCCTCTTTTGCCACGGGATCTTGTTTTATCGCACGAACGTCCTAAAGATGAAGCTGGGCCTTCCCGTCTGCCAAAGCAACCTCGTGTGGAGCGGTGTCGCACTGTAAATGCGTACATAGTGTAAAAATGCATAGTAATACATTATTTCCATAGATTTGATTTTAATAATATAAAAATAAAGATGACATCATCCTTAGTAGCTTCAAGATGACGCCTTCTCACGATGACATGAGCCATCTATATAAGAATAGGTTATCATCTTAGAATGCCACCAAACTTGAAGTAGTTTCTTTATTGTATGTTATAGATTTCAGTATGTCGAATTGGAGGGTTTTTTCTGAGTCTCAGGATGAGGAGCCTCTACCAGAATCGGAGTTTGAGTTTTCGTTATCTCAACTACCGGCTCAACCTCTTCAACCGCTAGGTCTTTCATTATCGCACGAGCGTCCTCAAGATGAATCTGGGCCTTCTCGACCGCCAAAGCAACCCCGTGTGGAGCAGCGATGGCACGGGAACCTACAGCGTGGAGCTCGAGCACTAGTGATCCTGTTGCAGGTTGGGTGTGTTGAACCTGGTACCCAAGAAGTGACATTCGAAAGGAGTTTTGAAGGTCTTAACGACGATCAATACTATTGTATGGTCAGGCCTATTAAAGGGAGTCGCGGTCACCAACGATGGTTAGAGGGGCCGGTCAATCCCTTGACAAAGGCGGATCGTGTTGAGTTTGTTGCTACTACCATCAAGCGAATTCTCAAGTTCTTGAAGATGGAGTGAAGTTTCTTTGAAGATTTTAGTTTTTTACCTTTGAGAAGACATTTATTTTATGTTAGTTGTTTGTAGATTTCATTTTGGGTGTTGAAAATAGAGAAAGAAAAGATAGAAAGGAATTAATGAAATAGTTTTCCTTCTAGGTGAACTTGAAGTGAATTTTCTTTCTAAGATAAAGATAAAGAGATAGTTGTGGGGTCAAATAAGGGCTCAATTATTGATGTGAGAGCTTTGGGAGTGAGTTAGGGGCTGACCCCACTTGTTTGTGTGGTTAGAGTAGAGATAAGGTGGAGAAAAAAGGGAACACTATTCATCTTCTCTCCCGTTGTGAGTTTAGGAAGGCCCGAATGTTTGAGGGCCCATTGTGTTGTGAATTTGGAGGATTTTGAAATGAAATTTGGAGGATTTTGAAATGAAATTTGGAGGTGTTGTGTATCATGGTGTGTAGTTTCCAAATTGATCTCACTTGCTTGATTTGGAGTTGTGAAGCAAAAGTTGTGCTAGTTTGAGTGGAGGGAGGTTTGTTGCCTTTAAAATTAAGAGGCAGAGACTTCGACCGACCATAAAAGACGGACAGGTTCTTGTTTTGCCATGAAATTTGAAGGGAGTGTAGGAAATTGTGTTAGCTTTTCATGAAGCTATCATTCGTTCTGTTTGGAGTTTGTATGAGAAAGTTGTGAGTGTGGAAGCGAAGGAAGGTCTGTTGCCTTTCCCTTCTCAAGGCCGAAACTTTGGATGGCCATAGAAGATGGACAGAATCTTAGAATTGTATGAAATTTAGAGGAGAAGGAGATGATTGTTTTAGCTTTCCGAAAAGCTATCATTTAGTTCATTTGGAGTTATAGATCAACAGAGACACTCATCCAAAGATCAGCTTGGGAATTGAAGTTGGAGTTGGAGTTGAAGGAGTTTGAAGACTTGTGTGTTTGTAAGTGTGTGGCTTGTGGCTTTGTAAATTTCATTTTATTGTTGCAGGCAGTTTGGTTCACACCAATACTAGCCTCATTTGGTGTTGTGGATGCGACGAAGTGGGGTTAATTGCCCACATGGTCGAGACTTTTATGTTGTTCCCACTGGTGAGGCAAGTTTGCTGGTCACCGTGGGTTTGAAATTTAGGATCCAATCCCTCGGACGGCTCAGCTCGTGGTCTGGCCGTCCCGTTTTACACGTCCGAAGCCCGTGGTTTCTTATCACCCTACCTTAACCCTTGGCCTATTTAGAAACACAACAAGATAGGACAACGAGTAGCAGTTTGAAGATTTGAAGACTCAAAGATTTGAAGATTCGACAAGTTACAATTTATTTCATTCTCGAGCCATTTCTAGTCGCAGCCAGAATCCTCGTGATTTCCCGAGGCAAACTCTCTCTACACGACAGCGGCGTTGGCACGGAAACTTACTTGAAGATGCTCGAGCGTTGGTGATTCTGCTGCAGGTCGGATGTGTTGAGTCCGGTAGCCGAGAAGTGACATTTGAAGGGAGCTTTGAAGGTTTGAACAACGATCAATACTTTTGCATGGTGAAGCCTATCAAAGGAAGTCGTGGTCACCAACGATGGTTAGAGAGACCAGTCAATCCTTTAACTAAGGCGGATCGTGCAGAATATGTGGCGGCGACTGTCAAACGCATTCTCAAATTTCTGCAGATGGAGTGAAGTTTCGATTGGAATTCTAGTTTTTTATCTCTAATAGATGTATTTGGATCTTTAGTTCTTCATTCCATACTTGGAGTGAATTTATACAATAGTTTTGTGTGTAAGAAGTAGTTTGAAAGAAATATCCAATTCATTTTCTTTCTAAGTGAACTTGGAGTGAATTTCTTTCAATGATAAAGATAAGGAAATAGTTGCTTGGGCCAAATAATGGCTCAATTATTGGGTTTTTTGCTTTGGGAGCAAGTTAGGGGCTGACCCCACTTGTTGTGTGGTTAGAGTGAAGATAGAGTGGAGAAAAAGGTGGGGGAACTATTCATCTTCTCTCCCGTTGTGAGTTTGAAGAGGACCCGATTGTTTGAAGACTCATTGTGTTGTGATTTTGAGGAATTTTGAAATGAAAATTGGAGGTGTTGAGTATCATGGTGTGTAGTTTCCAAATTGATCTCACTTGCTTAATTTGGAGTTGTGAATCAAAAGTTGTGCTAGTTTGAGTGGTGGGAGGTTTGTTGCCTTTGAAAATAAGAGGCAGAGACTTCGACCAGCCATAAAAGACGGACAGGTTCTTGATTTGCAATGAAATTTGGAGGGAGTGTAGGAAATTGTGTTAGCTTTCTATGAACATATCATTCGATCTGTTTGGAGTTTGTATGAAAAAGTTGTGAGTGTGGAAGCAAAGGAGGGTTTGCTGCCTTTCTTTTGTCAAGGCCGAAACTTTGGATGGCCATAGAAGTTGGACAGAGTTTTATATTCATTTGAGATTTGGAGGAGAAGTAGATTATTGTATAAGTTTTCCAAAAAGCTATTACTTGGTTCATTTGGAGTTGTGATGCAACGGTGGCACTCCACCAAAGTTCAGCTTCAGAATTGGAGTTGCGGTTGGAGGAGTTTTGAAGACTTTGTGTGTTTGTTTGTGTGGTTTGTGGCTTTGTAAACATTGTTCTTGCAGGTGGCTTGGGTAAAACCAACGCTAGCCTCATTTTGTGTTGTGAATGACGAAGTGGGGTTAATGACCCACATGGTCGAGACTTGCTTGTTCTCACGGTGAAAGCTTGTTTCTTAAAGCTGGTCACCGGGAGTTTGAAAGTTTAGGAGCCAATCTTTCGGATGGCCAACTTGTGGTTTGGCCGTCCCATTTTACCCGTCCGAAGCCGTGGGATCTTATCACACATCTTTACCCTTAAACCCATTTAGAGCCACATCAGGATAGGCCAACGGACACGGTTTCAAGACGAAGAAGAAGATTCGACGTTCGAGTGTGAAGATTCAAGTTTACTTATGACTTTACGTTCTCATTTCCTAAACCATTTCGAGTCGCAGCCAGAATCCCCGTGATTTCCCGAGGCAAAAGCTCTCAACACGACACCGCGAGGTACCCCCAAAACCACAGTCGGGTCCGACTAGGGTTTGGGGGGTACCTTGCGGTACCCCAACTTCTGGTCTCATAAGGATGTCGAGAATCAATCGGCAAAAATTAAACTCGATACGAGGGCAGCCATTAACGGCAACTCGGGCGAGAAAGATCGGACAAACATCATCGGCAATTTTTTTTTTTTAAACACAAGTATTTTAATCAATACCTACCGTATGAAGACCGGAATTTGGGGTACCGCGAGGTACCCCCAAAACCACAGTCGGGTTCGACTAGGGTTTGGGGGGTACCTTGCGGTACCCCAACTTCCGGTCTCATAAGGATGTCGAGAATCAATCGGCAAAAATTAAACTCGACACGAGGGCAGCCATTAACGGCAACTCGGGCGAGAAAGATCGGACAAACATCATCGGCAATTTTTTTCTTAAAAACACAAGTATTTTAATCAATACCTACCGTATGGAGACCGGAAGTTGGGGTACTGCGAGGTACCCCCAAAACCACAGTCGGGTCCGACTGGGGTTTGGGGGGTACCTCGCGGTACCCCAACTTCCAGTCTCCCCCTCAAATTGAACAACTAAGTATCGCATTTTCTTTTTCTTTTTCTTGTCGATTTCTCCGCGGATCAGAGGTGGATGCTACGCTTGCAACTAGAAAACTGAGCGTGCAACTACAGAACAGTAGATTAGAGCTTGGAAAACGTTGGTTTCATCATCGAGGTTGGAGCTTCGAATCCACGGATCATTACTGGATGCTACGCCTACAACTACAAAACAGACCACATTAAAAATTGAGCCCGCAACTCCAGAGCAATAGTTAAGAGTTTGTAAACAACAGGTTACATCTTCAACGTCGGAGCTTCAAATAAGTATATACAATCTGAAGGTTCAGAGCTCAGAAACAATGGATCACATCTCCGGGTTCAGAGCTTAAATTCAGCAGATAATATGTACGAGTCTGGACCGGCCTTGAATACAGTAGGTAAGATCTTCGGTTAGCACGACTAGGTCCATTTGACCAGTTCGGGGTCAGACAGCAAACCCACGTCCCAGAGACTAGTTCAGAATGACACAGATCGAGTACACTTGGAATTTCAATCAACAACCGTAACCTGAAATCGACTACAGCCATCAAAAAGACTACCGATCACATACATGTGAGCATTGGGATAGAATGTGTGACGAGATTCTGAATCAAGTTCTATGGGTCGCATTATCTCTGGAATCAGATTGATTGAGCTCCATGTCGACATGCGGGTTAGTAATTTTGGTTCTATGAACTTCGGCATGCGCTCCGGAATGAACAACAGGAAGATGAAAGCGAGCATCGAGCATCTCCGAAATGAGAATCAAAGGATCAGCGATCATCTCCAGAAATTATAATGGACGATTTCAGAGCAACAAATAAGTTCAGTAAGCAAACTGATTCAAACATGTCTTAATTCATTTTTGTGGCAATGAAACCTCAACTGAAGCATAGAAACAAATGAATGAAGTTGAAACCAAGATTCTTACCTCAGCTGGAGTGTGTGCAGGTTCTGGATTTGCCGTTTCGTCTTCGGCTGAAGATCTCTCTTCTTCCCTAGAACGCGCCCTCGCGTGTTTCATGCTGCCGACCCTCCCCAAAACTGCCTGGCGTGATTGGCGCTGCAAGAATACAGGTAGAGATGATTGTTTAAGTTAGTGGTTCAGTTATATATTATATTTCTTACACCTCCGGAAGAACTAGATAGCATGAGGAATTTGAACGTGTGGTTCACCGGAAATCGAAGGCTTGGTGGCAGGTGCATGAATATTTTTCTCGGAAAGGAATTCTCCCGCATGCACTGGCAATTCCTGATTTAGATAGAATGATCGAAAGTTTTGGCAATTTTAGTAAAGGAAGTTTGAAAGATCATGCGCCCCATTTTATCAGTCACTTGCCCATAAACATTCATCATGGAGGCTAAAAAAGGGCGTAACTATCCGGCTGTCCTTGAAATAGCCAGTCGGCTAAAATTGTCTGTTGGGAACCGTAATTGCAGCTTGAAATAAGGATACTAATATCTTCGGCATGTGTAAAAAAGAAATGGTCATATTCAACTTTCTTAGTAAAACCATTATACACTAATGTTACGAAGAATATTTTGGAATCGGTTTTCTAAATCAAAATCACTAGATTTTGATATTTAAATTCTATTCGTACGGTTAGATCTACTAATACTGTCACCAATTATTTTCTATAAATTTTAAATAAAATATTTCAGAATTTCTTCCAAGCTCAATTACAAGTGAAATATTATTATTTTTCAGTGAAATGAGTTTGATTAAATTTGAAAAAACGTTATCTTCTTGTGGTGGTTTCTAAATTTCAATGACCTTTACATATTTCACCTCTTTTTTGCACTTTTTGTTTTTATCTAAAGTCCATGCAAGTATACCAGTTGACATATTTCTACATTTGTAATTTTATGAATTTGTATATTCTAATAACACCAAATCCATCCAATGGATAGGACAACAACTAAATAAAATATCAAAAAATATTAGGATGACTTTCATCCATGCAAGAATGAGACTGAATGAAGGATCTGAATGTGCCGAACATCCAGGAAATAGACGTCGTACCGCTCCACGCTAAAGTACAAGTCAGACGAAGATATTTGTTCCTAATGTAATTCAAATATATTCGTAAATTTTTTAACTTCAATAGAATAACTTATATAACATTTTTTGAAATGAGTAACCATTCATTGAAATACATTGATATTCAAATGAAAAAGATTGACCATTATTTGAAATATATTGATCATTATATTAATAGATGAAAACTATATAAGAATTTTCATAATTTATATCTTATAGAGAATCCTTCTGATATTAAACTATTCTTGAACATAAAAGGATTTTAGACAAGTACAAATGAATCCTTCTCACTCATTACCAATGTACAAGTTACAAATGAAATGAACTTGCTAACATGTAATGGACATAATATGATGATTGTTGACAACCTGAAAGGTATTCACAGAACATTTAACCCATATCCCACATATTTAGTATTTAATATTGAACCCTCTTCATTATACATAGTTCACATGCAAGTAATGTTCATATGCTCCTATACAACTACTACAATGAAACTTGCATTTGAAGTCATTGTATAAGGAAGAATTCACTTTTCCATGTAATCAATCCTATAGATTCAATGGTTATTGAAGGAACGAAAAGGAATTTGAATGTGCTTACTTGTAGTATCGTCTCATCTCTGGGGTCCTCCGACATTGCTTGCTGTGAGTCCAAGCTTTGCACTTCGTCATTCTCTTCCACACCGCTACCTCCAGCTTCAAAGTGAAGGACTTTCTGCAGGTTCCCTAGATTTGATTGAGCAATCTTGGATGCCACTCTCTTCGAACGATTCATTCTAGATATCCTAAGCACTTTTGGAGATGAGAAATACAAACAACTACGCCTCTTGCGTTTGCTTTTCAGCTTCGGAATAACAAATGTAACACTATGACTATCAATGGACTCATACATGAAAGGAATGGATGGAAGAGCCTCTCGAAAGTAAACGTTGTTTCCAAAAACAAGAATACGAGTGTCTCTTCCATGGAGAAGTGGAGAGTACTTATACTCAGAAGCACAGTAGTGGCATCCCCTCATTGATTACATTCCTCTGACATGCCGCCCTGAAAATTTAAAAGTCATACCACCTTCACGCGCCGCCCTAAGAATGTAGAAGTAATTATAGCTAACATTTCATTTAAAGAGCTGTCCTCCCACTTGGCAATGTAAACTTAACTTTCACAATAAGTATTCATAGATTGTTGTGAAAAAGTGGAGGCATCTTTCATAATAAGTATAACTATGTGAGATCAATTTATTGCATTCACTGTAAAGGTCCTTGCCAGAGCCACCAAAATGCTTGTGAACGTGACCTTTAAAAATTGCGGGAATAAAGTTGGAGTGTGGCTACTTTAGCCATGATCTATATACCCATTTATGGGAAATAAATGTTAACCCAACTACTACATGTCCCTTGGTGGAAGGTATATGCTAGAGCCGCCTAAATGCATTGAATGCCATGCTTTATAATAGTGGTAGGGAATTTAATTTTTGGTGGCTTCTTTGGTAGCCCCTCTTAGACATAGTGCATGATAAAGAATCCTCTATTCATGGAAATTCTGTGGTCTATTTTGAATGGATGTATATGCATACATGATGTAGTACTTAACTAAGTTCAGTCATTCCCCCACTTCAGTCTAAGTATCGACTTCTTGAGTTTCATGAAATACACAAGTGTATTTCATCATCATGGCTTGTGTTAGAGTAGATGGTCATACGATACCACTTGTGTTTCCAGTTGAGGAGGGAGGATTTGCTAGAGTACTAAGTCATTTGTTTCATGTACGGTTCAGATTTGTTGAGTCTTCCATCTATGTTGAAGAAGAGAGGAAGTCAAAATCCGGTGAGCACCAAGAGTCTGTTCCTGTTGTGAAGTCCGTAGAAGAGGGAGGCCATTGTTGATACCTTGCTTCAGGAAACTACAGAGCAAATGGTCTTCCTCTTTCCATGATAACCGCATCAACTGAGATTCTAAGTCGCCAATCTGATAATTCGACAGTTGATATGCTATATGTCAACCATGCTGTTTTGTGTAGTCCTCCTCGTCAAGTTTTGGCAATCCCTTCTCGACCTACAATTCTGGGTGCGGTAAAGGTTGAGCAATTACACCCCATCATTGAGTTGTCTAGCGAATCGGAAGGAGAGTCATCTGATCTACATAAGAAACCACGGTTTGTAGAGAAGGATCAAAACGAGAAGCATGTTGTTCATTCACTTTCTGGCACCCCATCAATTAGTCCTACAACGTCGTTGTTGTCCCGTCCTCCGTTGTATCCAAGTCCAGTTGATAGAGTAAGTATTATGGATTCTTTGAGGAGACTAAGTGGCATGCATCGATCTAGAAACGAATTGTCAACAATGGATTTGAATGCCATTAACCACCATCGAGTGCAATTCCTTCCACCAGTGTTCAATGGAGATGTCATCTTCGAATTGCCTCCATGTCGGGGGGCTTCGTCTTCATCAACAGCTAGGAATTTGGAAGGGATGGACAAGCGTTATGACGGCCATCCATGGTGCAAGGTATTGACCACGAACATTCACAACTCTGACAACTTGAAGTTCCGTAAATCATACTGCGCTAGTCATCTTGCTTGTGTAAATCCAGAGTGTGATTACTTGAAGAGGGCTTCAAAACGCAATGAAACAAAGTGGACTGGTTACACGACCTTCCCATTTGTAGAAGGGGACAGTGCTCCTAAAGATTGTACGTTAGTTTGCAAGATCTGCAAATTGACACCGACGTGCTTGCAGACATGTGATGCTAGAATTTACTACTGCTATAGTGAGAATCCAAAAATGACTAGGGCCGCTATTCATATTGGAGATCATTCTCACCCAGTAGCAAAAGGCATGTATAGAGATTCTACAGAAAAGATTTGTGGACTCATAGCAGAGCAAGTGGCAAAAACACCAACTGCAACAAACTCGGCAATTGCTCTCTCTGCCAATAAAGATTTCCTAACAACGTATTTGTTTCACAACGGTGAAGGAGAAAAAGAGATGTTGAAAGGACATGAACTGGAAGAGGTTATGGATAGGTTTGAGTATTTGAGTAGTCCGAACATCCGTAATGTGATATCTTCCTTTCGCTCTAACAACCGTGGAGGCGTGATCGACAACATTCTGACCATGAAGGAGTCAAAATTTGAGTTCATTCATGAGAGCGTCTTCCCAGGCCAAAGGAAGGAGAAGGTGTACATTTTCAAGATGCTCACTGAAGGACCTGGAAGTGGAGTGGACCTAGTGAAGCGCATGCAACCCGGAGGGAATCTGGAAAATGTGTGGATGATGTTTGACCACGTCAAGCGTGTGAAGGAGTAGACCACAATGGCTTGCCACGTGTACGATTCCGATTACAAGAAAGTCATGACAATTGCAACATGCGATATGCAATCGGAAGATACTGAGGTACAAGTGCTTTTTTGGAAATGCTTGAATGCAGTCATGTCACGACACGGAGTAGAATATCCAAACTTCAAGGGGTTCATGGCAGATAGCGCTATGGCCAATTGGAATGCGGTTCGTATCATTTATGGTAGCAGTTTTCCAAATCAAAAAATGGAAAATCGCGAGAGGACTTGCTTGTTGCATTGGAGTACTTCACTTCAGAAGCACACACAGAAGTATATCAAGGAAGCATTCCAACAACAACACAATGTACTATGTAAACAATACAAAGATGCAAAGAGTATGGGGGACGCAGAGATGAAGTATCTTGCAATTCGGTCATGGTGGTTATCATCAGGAGCTACCACTGAAGATGCACTTCATCACTTAGACCATTGGCTTGCCTTTTAGCATTTCCGGTATAGACAATGGGGAGGCTTCATGCAAATGGTAAGCTCAACTCCAATTTGAGATTTAGTATGTTTTGCGACATTCGGAAAACTATGTTTAAATTTTATTTTAATTTTTTTGGTTGCAATTCTGGATTAACAGGAGAATTTTAGAGTAACCTGAACTTTTTTTTTTTTTTTTTTTTCTAACAAAACCAGAAATGGAGGTACTGTGAGGCAACCCAAATACCTCAGTTGGACCCGACTAAGGTTTTAGGGTCCCCACTCAATACCCCCATTTTTGGTTTATGTAGAAGAAAAAAAATATAGAAATTGTCATTCGGAAGGATTAGAATGTCTGAACGTGGAGTTGGATTTTCTTGTAATGGTTGTTTCCGAAGGTTTAATATAAGGTGATCTTCAATTTTTATAGAATGACCTTGACTTCATATGACCTGTACATTGCATTTTATTCTGTAATAGTCAAAATGCAGTGGATTGTATCATGTTCTATTGAATGTGAGACCCATGAAGTATATTATGTTGCATTTGTAGGGTTTGAGTTTGGACGAGATGGCGGACATGCCTTCGTGCAACTTATCAGAAACCGTTCATAACAAGTGGCTTCAAATGTCTGGGAACCGAGGAAACAATTTATTTAACGCCACTTGCGATGACAACATCCGTGCGTGGATGCAAATGACAAACTATCGTGCTTACTTGAAGGGACATGCATCTGAATGTGGTCCATCAAAAGGAGAATTGAAGCTGAGAGCTGCAAGACGTAGTGGAGATCCTAAGAAAATCGCAGAGGCATTGAATACTTTACCGGGATCGGAAGGTGTTGGAACTCGCATACCCCATTTGGAAGGAGAAGAAGTATTTGGAAGTACAAAGAGGAAGTTGGACGTACCTATTGGCGATGCAAGAGATTCACATAGACCTGATAAATTGAATTTTTCCCAACCTCGTGTCAGAACGCGGTCTACAATGGCATTTGCTGACTCCTGTGGGGACAACAGTAAACAACCTGAAGGGAACACTTCTTCACATGTAACAGTTGCTTTTGAAAGTGATTGTGACACTTCAAAGTGGCACATTGCAAGGATCAATCAGAAATCGAACGCAAAATGTCATGCTCAACAACGGGGGTCGAATATAAGGTGCACTGCAAGAATTTCGAAAGGGCGAAAGGGGACACCTGCTCCCACCTATCGCGGGAAAAAAGAAGATTACAGCACTAAGCGTGAGGTGCTAGCAGATTTTTGGTTTTGTGCAGATGACATTGAACAATGTGTCAAAGGAACTAAGCGCAAGTGGGTAATAGATTGGCCTGAGGTACCAGAGGAATGGCATGTTTTAACTGGAACTCATCTAACTCGGGAGGAGACATTATTACTGCAGCATGCTGGCTTTCGACTTCAAGAGCACCCTATCTTATCTCCTCGTCGACTCTTCAATATATCCAACATATTCAAGAACGTATTGTATGACCAACCACCTCCACCTGATGGTCATATGTATCCAACGGTCTGAAACAACCGAACAATACGGCGAATCACAAATGCACCAACTATAGAACAACGGAATAAGTGGAAGAGTGCTGGAAATGTTAAAGGAGAAATACTTGGGGTAACATTGTTGCCATTTCCGGGGCTAGGTGCAATTGTGTCATTGGAGACCGGGGCAGAGCATAACCGAAATGTATACCGAATTACAATGGGTATGTATCCGTCGTGCAGTTGCCCAGACTTTATTAGCATGGTTGTTTCATCTATTGGCAGTCGCCAACAGTACGTGAATTGCAAACACTTGTACTACTTGTTCCACTACTTTTGCAAGATGAACATGGATGAGGACAAATTCATTCATGCACCAAGTTATAGCTTCAATGAATTGAAGCTTCTTCTAGTTAAAGCAGGGATCATTACAATTCCAGAGGTAATTGTGTCCACATAGTTATGTGTATTTCATTTGGTACAAATGAAATGACATTTAGTACCATTCACTAATCATTTGACATGGATGTATTTCAAGAAATTTATGCATTCTTAGAATATATGAGTGTTCGTCATTAGTAAATCGTTTTAGAGAATGAAACTAAGAATGGCTAAGCTCTAAAATGAAAGCCTAAATGTAACAGTGGACCTATGAATGTTATATTCATTAATGTTCAACGGCCTGTACCTTTGATTTCTATGTGAGTTCATTATGATCCTTTTTTTCATTTTTTTTTTTTTTTCATTTTTTTTTTTTTTGTAAATGAAATTGTTTTTTCCAATTTCCTTTTGTTTTCATTGTTTATTAATTTTTTTTAATCACACTCTTCTTTTCTTTTTGGGAGGGGGGATTCGGTTAATAATCCCTTAACCATTTCCATTGCTTACTCATTATATATTTATCATTTTTTTTTCCACATTGGTTTACACATTATTTCCATTCAGGGGAGAGGGAGAAGCCTTTGTACATTTCTATATTTTTTGCCAGAAATACAGGCCTTTCCTTAAAGGTGGAGCATATTTGAGAAAGGTCAGTGAGCCTTCAATGTAGTGACCTCAGTTAAAATCCCGTGAGGCTATAAAGTATACTAATGGCCAAAATCTCTATATTGGGTTTAGAGTGATTGATCATGTACACATGCAATAGTAGAGGCGAGGATATATGTACCGACATCAATTTTTGTAAGTAAATTTGCTTAATATATTATAGTATATTTATTAGAGAAATTGTAAGTGGGTACCTATTCGAATTGTATTGGGACAACTGAATTGTTCAACTGAAAACATAGGTTTAAATATTTTACACAGAATATAGAAATTTAGAATTTAGATACAAACATTCTATAAATACACGGTCATAGGGAGAGCGGTTATGGGTCCTAAAATTTACTAAAATAGAAAGTTTTTTTGAACTTCAAAAATTTTCTTCCAAAAAAAAATTATATTTGTAAAAATGTTGATTTAATTTTTTTTAAGGCTCCAAGCTCACAAGCTTCACGCTCACAGCTCACAAGCTCCCCGCTCCAAGCTCGCACGATAGCGTTGTTGTTCATGGTTGTTATCTTTTTGGTTTCCTATTTAATTCTACTTTCATATTTACTTAGTAGTATTTTGGTTTTTTATTTTATCATCATTCTTTCGTTAGCCTAATTTGGTTACTTTACCAAATCTTGCTTAACTTCTTTTTAGTTTTAAGCCTCCATTTTTTCCCTAGATTTTTCCCTTCATTTTTACCTAATTACATTTTGAAACTTTAGGACTAATTTTCTAAAGTTCCTATTGTATTCTATTGGAAAACCTAGTTGGAAAACTCCCTAATTTGTAGTTTAGGTTAATTCTCCATTCTAATACTTCCTAATATGTAATTTAACTCACTTTTTTCAAATTTTCCACGTTCTAAAATGTGAACCATTATGATGGTTCACAATTCCCATAGAGGTTTTTTAGACTAGAGAAAAGGGCTAAGTTGGGGATTGAGTGTGAAGCAAAAAATTTCCAAGGGTACTTTTCTCTTTGAATATGTAGAAAAAATCGTTACAAATGCTAAGCTCATGCAATGGAGGGCTTTTGGAGAATTGGAAAAATCGGAGTCGTTCATACTAGCATTAAATGCTGATTGGAAATCTGAAGAGTTTACGACCGATGATGTGGCATTGTGCATAGATAGCATTGTTAAGGGAAATGTCAATCGTTTTTCTAAACCATATGTATTTGCCACTTGTGCTTTGTGATTTTAATAAATAATGTACAACATGATGGTTGATGGTATTTGTGATTTATCCAATCTCAATGTTGTTTGTTTTTGTAGATGTGAAGATGCCAACCCTCGGGGGGGTCATTTAGAGTGTCTATTAGAAACCACATGCAAACAAAACTTTGGACCCCTATATACTTTTTGAATTTTAAATAAAACAAAATTAAAAAAATATGAATAGATTTTCCTACCTTGAAAGTTTATGTTTTGAATTATTGATATTTTTATTTGTTAATAATAATTAGTTACAAATTTTTGAAGTAAAAAGATACACTGTAGAACTGAAAAATAACTTTCACACCCCTATATTATATAAGAAAAAATTGTCTAAAAAATGAATAAAAAATTCCTAAAAATAACTCATTATTGAAAACTCATTTTGAGTTGAATGTTGACTCAATGGTCATCTAAATGTGTCCTCTATAATTATTTGAGTTGAAAAACATGCCATTTTAGTTCATTTTCAACCTCTTCTAGAAATCATTTCATATTTTCTTTGAGTTAGAAATTTTGGCAATAGAAAGTTATAGTCATTATTAAACAATGTTCAAAATTTTAGGTTGAAATTATAGTTTATTAGAAACCACTTGTTTGCACGTGGTTTGTTATAGTAGAACTAAGTGCACCCCCCCAAGCCATGGATATGTACAGTATTTGATCAATCTGAAGAGGATACTATTTTTGTCATTGAGCCTCCCAAAACAAGCATAGTGCGAGGGTCTTCGGCTTCAAGGGGGGGGCATTAGTCCTTGACTCCGATTTCAAGGCCGGTTGGTCCTTGCAAAAGGAGTAGGGAGGAACCATTGGAAGGGGAGTCCCAATTCGATATCTTGATGAAGATGCTCATTAAGAACCAAGAGGACCAAAAACAACAACATGTAGAGGACATGGAAGACTGGAAGAATTTCATGGAAATGATTGCAAAGGATGTTTTTGTGACTATGTCGTCTACTAATCTGGCGTTGATTTAGATGTGGTTTTTTAGAGCCTTCTTAATTAGAATGAGCAACTGCTACTCAGCAGTAAACCATATAGGTCGAAGGATAGTACTATGCAAGTGCCTCAGGAGTCCACAAATCCTTCACTGACACGGACTACCTTAGAAAGGACTACTGATGCCCAAACCCTTGACTCCACTCTTGAGACTCGAGAGATGGTAGAGGAGATGATACATGAAGACATGTCGAAGGAGATGACTCAAGTAGAGAGTAGAGATGAGCTGAATCAAGTCAATCGTACTGCTAGCTTGAATTAGTCCTTAGACTTTGTGGTTGATGATGAAGTAGGTTCTTCTCGATGACCTCTTCTGCCTCTTGTACAGCTCAACCTGAGTTGAACCTATTTCTAAGTTTTTTGTCTATTCTCTATATTCGCTACTCAATTAGGGAGTGGATTATATTTCTCTTAGTAAGAGATTGTAATACAATGTTTTTCTTACAAAAATTTCATGTGTACAATTGCCATAGCCGCAAGCACTCAAAATTCTAGATGCTTTTCCGTCCAGTCCCTGGATTGCCTACACTTAATCATTACTTCTAAATGAGGAGTCCCTAGTAGACTTAGCCATTATTCTTCCGAGCTTGCCCAATATACCAAGGGACATCGATGATGTTTCAGTTGCATCTAAGGGGCTCGATGTTCACAAAGTTTTTGAGGACACAATCATGTTGTTGGAGATTCCTCCATCAAACACAATTGCAGATGAAATTGTCTCATCACATGTCCATATGGAGATGGATCTAGTGAATGCTCTGCCTTCTACATGTAATTCTTAGTTCTCGTAATCTTGTATTGATGCATGGTAGTTGTCCATTGTCTTTAGCATCGACCCAATTTGAAGTCTTGAGAATGTAGTCAACACATGGGTTTAATTATCTGCACATTGTCGCTATTCATTCTGAATAAGGTAGTAGTAAAGAAAGGATTCCCATAGGTGAGGCAAAAGACCAAGTTCTTCCTCTATTTACGTCCAGGATAAAAAAAAATGGCTTAATGTCATCATAGGTTTGAATGGGCTACTATGCTTGTGTGAGGATTTGAGGTATCACCTAAAACACAAGAGTTATCCCTAATCTAGAACACGTCACTATGGAAATCAACAGAGTCACTTTTCGGCCTCACTAGAAGACATTCCTCTGAGAGTTAACTTCCATCACAAACGTCTCAATTTGGAGCTCCATGAATAAATCCTACATCCAATACATTTCTACATATA
The DNA here is from genome assembly GCA_947034895.1 of Rhytidiadelphus loreus. NCBI lineage: Eukaryota > Viridiplantae > Streptophyta > Bryopsida > Hypnales > Hylocomiaceae > Rhytidiadelphus > Rhytidiadelphus loreus. The sequence continues at coordinate 44,317,527 of OX344765.1, forward strand.
TATTCCATGGCTTAGAACCCCTATTGTATATCTTGAGACATGAACAATAAAACATTATGAAGTGCAAGGCAAAAATAGGGAGCTACTAAACTACAAGATGAGAAGAACAAACAAGGACTTGTTCTTCAAACTATTGCAGAAGTTATACTACTTGAAGGATTCCATTTTCATCAATGACAACACAGTTATAGTTGACCACAGGCCAAAGATGCATTTCCTCAATGATCCTATGAATGTAGTGCTCTTTGAGTTGTGGTTGTTTGAGGGATATGGAACGAAGGATGGAATCCTCATAGATCATCTTCTGCCTTGGATTCAGAGAATGCACGAGGAGAGGCCTTGAAAATTGTTCCCCTTTGTGAGGGACGATAGGATAGGGGGCTTCCACCTTGCAGAGGAGCCGGACCAAATCAAATACAAGGACCTTGCGAGGATACTCAAGATCTCCAATTTCCTTCTTGATGAGTGGAATGAGAACAATGATGAGCATTAAGTACCGCATAAGAGGTGAAGGAGAACAAAGCGCAAGGAACTCACATTAGGAAACATTCTGTTCTGTTAGTATTCCCCTCCACAAGAGGATTCTTAGGTGCTTCAGACTATAGCCTTCTCTAACTTTAGTTTTTCTACGATTCATTCTTTGTATGTGTTCTTCATAATATGTATACATTTGTTGCGGGGTAATGAAAGGATGGACGATTGTACAGTACATTGACTACATGTACCTATCTAAACTTAGATGCATTGTTTGTCACCAAGGTCTCTGTGCTAATTCGGTCCTCAAAATCAAATGTACCGACAAGTGTGTTGTATCTGTGGATTTATTTTCTAACTACGGACAATATGAAAAATCGCAAAATCGGGTGGGGCACATCATATATTTTGCTAAAGCTGCGCAGTCCACAATAGATTTCTCCATAATGGCCGTGGATGACAGGATATTTGACAGTCCACCAAATGGAGGGAAGCACAAGAATCTTGTGTGCTCTCCTTCTCCACTCAAAAAACGTACTCAGTTGCCCTTGCCTGAGGTTTGCCTTTGGATGAATCCCGAGACATAAAGAAAGCTCTACAATAAACAAATGGGTGTGGTAGCCACCCTCAAGGAAGGGGGGTTTCATTCCTTAATGCAATAATCCAACTTATTTTTGAGAATACATCAATCAATTAATATGGATTGCAAATTTTTGATTCTATTTGCTTTGCTAGGGCACGTTTGCGAAGTCCATTGTTGTTGGCACCAATGGTGCGCAAGAATTGCCACGTGCAAATACCAATTTGACAGAGTTGCCTTCATTATCTAAGGGCGTACGTGCTCCTCAACCTCAATGCAATTCATCATGGGTGGCCAACGTCAATGCAAAACACATGTCAGGCAACCTCATTTTCATTTTCATTTAAGTCGCTGTCCATGGGACACTTGGAAGCAGAGGTCCTTGAAAAGACAATTGAGGAAGAATTCAAGCTAAAGATTTGCGAATAGTAGCGGATATAGTCAAAGGCTAAAGTTATTCAAGGCAATGGAGGTGTTGAAGAGTAGGTTGCACTCGTAGTATGTAGAGTTGTGGACAATGAGAATCATAAATTGTTGCAATGTTCATAGCAAAGTACATGTTCTTTGAAGCTATTTTAGGAAAACCTGCACCATTGTAAGGAGGAGCTTGGAAAGAAGTAAATATGGTATCTATAGAGTGATTGAATATCACTGGAAGGTCTGCGAACCGCCTTACTCCACAATAGAGACAAACTCAAAGAATGAAAATACACAAATAGTGTAGGAATCAACTCCCCCATTCTTGTTGGCAAGCACCCTCTTACATCGTGCTTCAAATTGTTTGGTGTGTGAAAGTACTTGCCAATGCTCAATGGAGAGTTGGGTCCTACGATGTTCGTGTATTTTCCTTCCCTGAGTTTGTCTCTGTGTGAAATTTGGCAGTTCCAAGACCTTGTTGTCATCATTCTTTGGGTGCTACAACCACTTTCCAAATCATCCACTTGCAATGGTAGTGATGGCTCTATAATAGCTTCAAACATCATGTAATTCACTATTAGCATTGCAACAATTTTTTATTTCTAGTGCTTCCACAAACTCTTATATCTCTATGTAGAGACTAAATGCGTGTACTTTGATGACAATAGTGTATAGATGTACTATTTGTATAATTCAATGTACAGAGATTGTGTTAGACACATCCACACCATTCAACGCATACTATGAATTATTACAAATCATGTTGTAGTATTGTAGAATTTTGCATTTGTATACATGTTTGTATGTCAATGTGTTCCTTTCGTGTAGTTGTGGCATGAAATTCTTCTTGTGTTATTGGTTTATAGTACTCGTAGAACTCCTATTTCATTGGAAAACTCTCATTTTAATGAATATGATGTTCACGACATTGTCCAAGTTCTTTGCAATAGCCATGGATATTGCATTGATTTCGAAATTGCCTCAGAGACATTTGTGTATGTCATCTTAGAGTTTAGGGTGCTTGTGAAGTGCATCGACAACAAGAGGTTTATGCCATTCTCTAAGGCCGATCTCAATGCCCATTCTAAATTTTGTATGAAGGTTAAATTTATGGAACCAAAGTCTTTAAAGCCAAAAATAGAACCCTAAAGCCTCATGGCAATCATCACTTGTTGTATGCAAGAGCACCAAAGCCTTTTGTATTTTATAAATTTTCAAAGTTGAAAGCACATAGAACCTAGACATGCTATTGAACTTCCCTTAAATAATTAATCCTCAACACACACAATGCTTCAATTTCTACTAGTTGCCTCAAATAACTCTTCAATTGCCATTAGTTGCTTTTGGAAACTTCTTGCAAATTTGTGGTAATATTATATTCAAGAGTTTATTGTGTGAAAAAAATTTCAAGAGTTTTGAGTGTTTGTTGTTAGACAAAAAAAATTCAAACTTACCCACTTATCATCCACTTCCTATCTTATTGTTACAGAAATTGGATGTATGTTTTGCTAAACAATACAATATTATGAGCCCAAATAAAAGTAAATAGAATACTAGATAAATTGAATACCTATTGCAATGCATATCTTTCAATGGGAAATGCACTATTTAAACAAGGAAATGTATACCATGTCAAAGCAGAGATGAATAGTAAAGAAAAAATTTATGACTAAGGATGCTTCTAAAATATCAACAAAGCAGTTGTTGAAGTGATCATTACAACATGGCAATGACAATAAAACCCATAAGACCACCACCTGTAGCAGCAACTACTCCTCAGAACTTGGAAGGTTTGTTTATTTTCTTGATGTTCTGTCTGTCACTATGTTAATATTTAAAAAGTTCAAAGCACCATAATATGGTTGAATAAAAATTCAATTTTGACATCAAACTATGATTCTTATAGGTCACATTTGAAGGCACATATACTATGCCAAATAATATATAATAACATTTAGACTACTTTGGATTTCTTCCAGTGGCATGTATGGCCACATTGCAGGAAAGAGTGAGGTGCGCCACATACACTGGCAACCTTCTTTTTACAAGTGACCACAAAGGTGTCATATATGTGTGGAATGTTGATGTGAGTTCCTTACCACATCCAAAGTGAAATTTGAGAATTAAGGAATTCTTGATGTAAACATAATTTTCAAATAAACACAAACTTAAAATCATGAAATAATTTTGCCTTCCTATTGTAGGATGCAACAAACAAAAGATTTCATGATGGTACTGGGGTTCCCATTAATGTACTTCAAGGAGCAAATGAAGGAAATGATGTTTGGTTGGGGTTTTCTGATGGAAATATTGCAATAATGGAAATTCAGAAGAAACGTGTTGGGACTCTTTGGAAAGCTCATCCAGGAGGGGTGTCATGCATTGTGGCAATGACAAATTCCGTCTGGTCTGGTGAATTCTATGTACTAGCCTCTTGCTCTCCTCAAAATATGCAAGTTATAAGGTAGGCATTCCAAAACTAATGTAAGCCAAACCCATAGAGGCAGAATGACAAGATTGCCCCCATGACATTGTTGGAGTTTATAAATTTTGTTTCCACACAGACAACATGAAAAATGATGACAACAATTTGGAATTATGTTTTTCTAAAAAAGCATTAATTTTTTGTGAATTTTTGAAATGTACAGCCTAAATGGCCCAAAATAGTCTTACACTATCCCAAATCAACACGAAGAGCATCCATAATGTCCATCTTATTCACTTAAAGTGGTTACAATATTTTCCAAAATGGCCACAACATCAAAGCCTCCAAAAAACACTTTCTATGATAGATTCACAAAAAGTAGAAGTATTTATTGTATTCGCTATCATCACCCAAGAAATTGATTGCAACCACTGACTCATTTTACTGTAGCCAACATTTCATGTTTTGAAGCAAATCAATTGTAGGTTGATGTGAGATTTTAACATGCCATTTCATAGGTGCCTACAATGGAAGTTTGACCCACAATGGGTTGGTTTACCTTAACACCCTCCCCAAAACTAACATCCTACTTAGACTAAACATCATGTTCTAATCTTGTACTTGATAAAAATTTAAAGTATGATTATAGTGACTAAAACTGGTTAAGTGTAGGATATTATGTTTGGTATATTTACCTTGTGGTTTGTCTATGGTGATCCCTACTTGCTACTAATAAAATCTCATTCAATTCCCAATTTCAAAATGAAGTTTGAAAGATCATCAAGATATGTAATTGAATGTAACTACTTTAACAATTAATATTGTTTGGCAGGTGGAGTTGATTTTCAAATCAGAAAGTGGGGATTATCAGGAGAGGTGTTAATGGCTTATAGTCACCATCATACTTCAATCAGGTGGCTTTGTATGGTTCACAAAGAATTACATGATACTGAAATGCAAATGTGGAGTTGTTCAAATGAAGCAGAAGTTGCTAGATGTTCAGTTCTTGACAACAAATCACAACATGATATTCTTGGTGACATAAAAAAAGGTGTAGGTAGGTTGCAATTTTTAAATACTCAATTTAGAGTTGCCTTGCAAATTTTAAATATCAACAAATTCTTCAATTTTCTCTTCTTAATGCATGAATAAATTTTAAAAATATCACCTAATGTAATTCATATTATCTACATTAAAAATTACACTGAATTTTCCTATTCATAAGAAATAAATAAATAAACTTACTATTTTTGAATAACAACTCAGATTTGAATTGTAGTCAAAAATGGATTTTGGTGTATAAATAAATTATTTTTCCCATTCAAGTACTAAAATCAATAGAAAATATTGTAATATTTCTATATTTATTTCATTCAAATCATTATTGTTATTCATAGGGAGAAAGCATTAACAAAATGCTTAATAAAAATCTAATTATTGTTATCTTTACATTATCAATAGTGATTTCATCATTTGGTGTATTTAAGATTTTATGGATCTTTCAAAATAACAATAAAGACATTAAAAACTATACAAATTATTAATCTTCCGAGTATTAAATGTTAATGTATGTAATTTATTAATCTTCATCTATAGTTTTAATATTATATAATATTTTAAGTTAAAAATCAATCATAGGTCATACACTTGCGATTTTGGTTTTGTGTTGTGTTGGAAAAAGTACAATATGGAGTGGTAGTGAAGACAACTTAATTAAAGTATGGAGTACATTAGATGTATCGTTAAAACACACATTGCAAGGACACAAAGGACCAGTATGTAGCATGGTTGAAATGGATATACATGTTTGGAGTGGATCTATTGATGCTACAATATTAGTATGGGATGTTGCTACTTATTCACTTCTTTTTTCTTTAGGTGATCAAGGAGGGTAAGACAATCATTTATTTAAAGTAATGACTCTATAAATAATAATTTAAAATATTTTTATAAAATTCATTGATGTTTATTTTACTTATTGTATACAATTGTGATGATTTTTTATAATGCATAAAAATAGGTATGTCAAGGCTCTAATAAAAGTAGATTGGCAATTGTGGTCATTTTCTTCTGGAAAGAATATAAAAGTTTGGGCTGCAGCAAGTTTATGGAATAATTCTACCAAAGAGTTGAAAAAATTAAAAAAAGAATTATACAAGCTTCTTGAAGACAAAAGAACTTCTGACAATGTCAACACAAAATTTAAGGTCATGAACAAGTTATGGGTACAGGAGAATTCATAGACAAATTTGTATATGTATAGATGTAAGATGTGATATTTTTGGATTGTTTAACTATTTGTAGTTATGAATAAATTTCCTTTCTATTATATGTTTTTGAAATACATATATTAGATTGAACTTATATTATGAATTACAAACTTATAAAATTTTAAATATAATAATAAACAATAAATAAAAGTAATAATCAATATGGGATAAATACTAGAGAATGAACAATATGTGTTCATATTATCTATCCAAGCATTATGTTGTTTGATTGACAAATTTCATTTCAAAATACTTAATTATTTAAATTTTATTTCCTTGTAATTCAGGTAAAATTGTATTGAGTATTTCAATCAATATTTTATTTTATTTTTATTATTAAATTTCACAGAGATAAATTTTTAGATTTTCAAATTTTATTTATGTTAAGAAAAACATTCAAAGTGGTTGTGCAATATTTTAAATTATAAAATAAATTATAGAAGATATTTAAAAAAAAATTAATTGTTCAAAATAAAAATTATACGAGTAGATGGAAGTATGATTCAAAATCAAGACTTTAATCAAATAAAAATAGATGTCAATTAGAAACTTTACAAAGTAAACAAAGATTTGATACATAAATTAGTTTTAATAGAAAGTAGATATAATCATTTAAACATGAAATAATATATTGATGTCAATGAAATCCTTGGATTCAGGAAGATGCTCAAAGAAGAGAAAAAAACTTAAAAGAAACAAATGAAAGCCTCAAAAAACAATATGAATTATTGTTTACAAGAAAAGAAAAAGAATTGCAATTGGTTAATGAGGATCTTTCAAAAAGACTTATAAAGCTTGAGCATCTTACAAAAAGTTTAGAGGCTGAAAATATACAACTAATAGAAGAAAGAAAACATCTTCAATCAAATTTTGACAACTTTAAAAATACAATAAAATTGCAAGAAGAATTAAATAAAAATAATTACCAAAAAAAGGTAGTGGTAAAAAAATATATAAATTATTTGTATAAATTTAATTTTTATATATCCATGCTAATTTGATAACAATGGACAATACAATAGGGATATATTTCAAAAGTAAAAAAGTATACTCTCATTATTTAAGCTTCAAATTTATATCTTAAAGAAAAAATCTATAATCTTAGAATCAATCTCTTAAAATGAATTGAAAGAATGAATTGATCATAAAAATATTGTTATTTTAGCATAATCAAATATACTTTATCTTTTAGCTTGAATTTATCCTTCATATGCTATTTGTATCATTCTTTTTTAGTATTAGTTTTTAGTTTTGAAAAGGTTAGAATAGAAAAGAGTACAATTAAAAATCCCTAAGGCCTAAGAATTTTGAAAAAGACTAATGAAACAAATTATACATGATTATTACAACTTTTTTCTACTTAAAATATAGAAATGGATTAGAATGAACAATTAGAATGTTCAATTTGAATAGTAGAATTTTCAAAATTGTTTTGAAATCATTAGTGTAGAAAAGATTTCTATATACATCAAAATAGTCATTGACAATATTAAGAAAGATGATTTAAATTTAAATTTTGGTATGATTGCTAAAACTATTAGATTTTTGATATATTGAAATATACACATATTATTTATTAATAGAAGTTTCCAAATATCCAAATTGTACAACAAATTTATCAACATTTTGATAACTCCAAATGAATATGCATCAAAATATAAACTTAGAACATTTGCATCTTTGATTATACTTCAAAGTCTCATGATTTTAGCCATAGCTCCAAAATTCATTTTAAAATAAGTTAATTTTAATTTATTAATAATTAAATCTTATATATATTTTAATTAATAATGAAAATTTCTCTTGAACCATATTGATGTCATCTTGTTATTAATATATATATTTTATTTATATGTCAAACACAAAAAATAAAAATTTCCTAAATTTTTAACACATTTAACAAATTCTTAAATCTATTTTCATAGAAAAACCTTCACCTTCGTGCACTTTTATTTTGAAACTATAAATTTAAAGAATATTTTCTTGATTGGTTATTTAGAAGTAAATGTAAACTTAAATCTTGAAGCAATGACACTTTAATTGTTTTGAATGAATTACTATTAGCATAAAAAAGTCATTTCTTAGCTTTTCCAAAATCAATACATTCTTATATCTAGAGTTGATGGCATATTGGCATTAAACACTACAAGAGAAAGGGGTGTTTTAAGTATAGTCCTAGGAGTATAATCCTAACAATAATGATCTTTATAAGAGATTTTCAGTAAATTTTTATTGAAAACACATGTATTTCTTGTAAAATTTACTACAAATCTCCTAAAAAGGTCATTACTATTAGGACTATACTCCTAGGACTATACTTAAAACACCCCTTTCTCTTGTAGTGAAAGGGGTTAAAATGACATTTTTTTTGTGAACACTCATAAATATTTAATTCACCAAATTTCTAATAATCATAATAAAAAAATATCCAATGTAAATAATGTATGATGTAAATAATCTTATAATATTTCTAATTATTTCTTCAAAAATTATACTTAAGAAAGTAAAAAGTGTTCAATTCCTAATTTTCTATGAATTCTCAAGTGTTAAAGTATTCTTTTGCAATACTATGATTTATTTATAAATATATTTATAAATATATATGGGATTTAAGAAATTTTTATTAGCAGGATGATGTTATTTCCGAGCTTCAAAATTCTATAAGAAAGGTGGAAGGGCAATTGAGAGATACACAACAATCACAAACTTTGATCCAAATAAGTTTTGAACATACAATAAAAACAATGAAGATTGAAACTATACAATTGAAAGATTTTACAGATGAACAAAAGAACAAAATTATAAATCTATCTGCTAAAGTAAATAAATCAATGATAGTCAATAGAGAATTGCAAGAAAAATTAGTGTCTACAAAAAACACATTGGAAACTGAAGGTGTAAAGAATAAACAACAAATGATCAATAGTGCACTTGAATTATCAATTTTGAAACAAATGTTGCAAATAGATGTTGAAGAAGCAGTAAAATCAAATAAGTGTCAAACTTTAAACTTGAAAAAAGATGTATCCAATGAAAGAATGCTATCAACAAAGAATTTAGACAATAAAGACCTTATAAACCGAGAATTGATTGAATTGATTAAGCAAATAAATCATGAAAGAACATATGCTGAATGTCTTGTTGAGAAAGCAACCTATGGAAAAGAGTTGCAAACAAGAAAGTATCAAGAATACTTAAACAAAGAAAGAGAAATCTTTAAAAATTCATTTAAAAAATGTGAAGATGAATGGAGTAATAAACATTTTGCTATGGAAAAGAAACTAGAGGTTCATTTGAATGCAATTTCTTTTGTGCACAATATGATTTGATGGAAATTCACAAGTAATGATGAACATGAAGATTTAAATGTACTTGTCTACAAAATATAGAATTGTTAAATTAATTTAATGTTTTAAACTAGTATATATATTTAGGTTGAACTCTACAATTCAATGATTAAAGTTCAAGAAAAAAACAAGAATTTTAATGAGAAGATGAAAATGAAAACTAATGAAACTAATAATCTACATGCAAAAATTGAATATTTTCAAAACAAGAAGATGGATGTATATGGTAAAGTTATCAATCCAAATTGATTGTATAAAATTATTATTATTTTTTATTACAAATTCATAACCTATAATAGTGAAGTATTTTCAAACAAATTTTAGAAGTGAATACATTTGGACCAAAAAATGAATGTTATAGAGAGATTTTCAAAACATGTTTATCAATAGGAAACTATTGTTATTAAAAGTTTATGTTGCGCTAGATTCTCAAATATGCAGATATGTGTATTTTATTCTTATAAATTTGAATCAAATAAAAAAATTAATAATAAAGTTTATTTCAATGATAACTTTTAGGTTGGAGATAGTTTATTATGTATATAAATGTATATAGGATCTTTTTTGTCAATTTCTCAGTATGTTCTTTTCAAAATTTCAAGTAAAGACATATTAGGCACTAGCTATCTTACATAAGAACAATTTGAAATTTTGAACATCCCAAACTTCAAAAATCTTTAATTGCTTCATTTGCTTGTTAGTAGCAAGCGTGAAGGGCAACAAATTTATAGTTTATTATTAGATTTTAAATGAATTTATAAAATAGTTTAATAATGATATATAATTATACATAATATTGAATGTGATTTAAATATTTATCTACAATAAATATATATTTTTCAATTATTATAAAATTATTTATTTCATTATCTAATACGGAGTAAAGGATTTTTGTGAATTTAAAAAAAATCATCAACTTTAGATATAATAATCTTAAAAAGATGCAACCATTGATTTAATCAAAACCCTTTGTAAGTGATTTCATGTTAGGCCTTCTTTCACCATTAATAATATATTTTCTATATGCAAAGTTGACTATCACTAATGTATACAATGGGTGGACAATGAAAAACTTGAAAAAGGCATGACCTTGAATTTGTCAAAAATATTGAAACATTGTCTATAAACAGATTTTTTAATATTTACAAATTATATTTTGAATGTAGGAAAAGACCACAACACTGTCTATTGTCATAGTTTGAATATAATTTTTAATATACTAATTAATCTAATTTATAAATATCTTCGTAACTATAAAATAAGTAGGATGAACTCATAGAAAAATGAATACAAAGATGCTACACAATGTTGAAATAACATGTTTTTTTTAATCAAAGACTATGAAGTAATAGCAAAATGATGTTTTTAATGATGTTTATGGGTTTTCCATCATTCTTACAAGTACTCAAATCTATAGGGCAATCAAACTTAAGCATATCTTAAGGAAGTTCACTAAATTAAAATCCAAAAGCAATGTCTACACTTAGTTTGGATGCATGCTTTACATTCTTAATATATTTTTGGTTCATAATGAACTTTAGAACTTAATGCAAAAATATGATAAATATAATATAGATATCTACAAATTTAATGTTCATATGCCTATCCTGAATAATCTTTTATAAATCTATGCAAGCTTTTTTTTTCAGGTTGTGATTGTAATAAAAAACATACACAAATTTTTTTGAACATTTGAAATAATTAAAAAGTGCTTGTCTCTATAAAAAAAACATTTTTGGAAAGATTTTATAGATTAAAAATTTTGAATTTCACATTTAATATGCAATTCTTAATCTTGTGTTGTTAAGTCTTGCATTGGCCCCTTTACCGTACTTGCACCCAAGTGTGAAAGTTGCATTACAATATGTGGCAAAGATATCGCAAGAATTTATTATAACTCTTGTGTTTTTGATGATTAGTTGTTTCTAGGACTATGAGACTATAATATTTTCATATTTAATTCAATATTTGCAAAGAAACGATCGAAAATGCATATGTAGTGTAGTGTCTGGTTGGTACAGCCACTTTTGAGTGCATAATCATGTCAGTAAGAATTCTATGTTTCTTAATGTTGGATAAAAGATTTGCAAAGAGATTTGGAAAATACCAACGATCAGTTACAAATAGCATTGAAAAAAGAAGCACAAATTGCTGAAGATAACGACAAACATATAAAACAAATTGGTGATTTAGTAAAGGCTTTGGAATCAATGAAAGTGGCTTTGGATGCCACAAATGCTACACCCAATGAAGTGTACCAAGGTGCAGATGATCTTTCAAAACAAGTCGCTGATTTGTTGCAACAACTTTCAGATGAAAAACAAGCAACTGAGAATCAGAGCAGACAATTGACACTGCAAGTAGTGACAATCAGAGATCAAGCTTATGCTTCTAGTAAGCTTGCAGAGGAACTTGCTGAGCAATTGAAGAATCTGAAATGCCCATTTGAAGATGCAAATAATCTAGTGGAAGTAGCAAGTTACTTTGCAGAAGGCATAGCAGTAGATTTGGCAGAGCAGTTGGAAGAAGCGAGAAATGAAGCCAATGTAGTTTCTAATTTAGATGTAGAGGTCGAGGCAAGGAAGAAAGACTTAGATTGTATTTTGAATACTGCGGATGATCTAAGCTGGCAATTGAAGGATACTCAAAGGCTAGCTCAAATTGTTACTAGACTCGCCAATGGTGTGACTGAAGAATTTACAATCCTCTCGGAAAATGTAATGCAAATGTGTAATACAAAAGAGCAGAGTGAAGAGGTCGGTGTACTTGTAAATGTTATTGACAAGGCATTATTCAAGCAATTAGAGGATGTTAGAGAGGCTGAGAATACAACCAGTGAAATTCAAGGACTAAAAATACAAGTTGAAGCTGCCATTAGATTAGTTGAAAGTGCAGGACAAGCTTTGACTAGATATATAGAAGAAGCCAAAAGGCAAGTTGAGGCTGCTAGTTCTCATGCACTTAATGTAGCTGCTAATGCAAGAGAAATAATTGCAGGTGAAAAAGTCGTGAATCTCTATTAACCAGAATCATGGTCATTGTTCCATGTTGACTTACTCCATCTTTGATCGAGCGTTCAACCTTTTTAAGTGCACTAGTACATTGTATGATCATTAGGTTTAAAAGGACAAATTGAAGGTTTGGAATTTGCCTTTTCTAAAATGAGTCAAGGAGAAGATATTGAAAATCTTGTTGCAGAAAGAGACGAGCTCTTACAAAAGCTAGCTGAGAATGCTGAAAAAGTTGCCTTAGATGCTGGTGTTATGGCTCAACTTAGGGACTCGCTTGCTAAGGTAAGATTCTTAACATCTCATTTGTTCCAACATTCTAGAGGAAATCTTCTTAACCCTTAATTGATATAGGGTGTGAGAAGCACAAGCATGGACTATACAAGTTTCCACACACAAGTTACTAAAAATTTGGGCCCTTAAAAAGATTTCTCCAAAAGTTATACAAAAGTAGGTCAATAAATCATTTTATCTTTGTCTTTTTAGAAAATGGTAAAAATATTCAAATTCAAACAAATTAATATATTTTGTATTGTGTAATTTCAAAAGATGAATTCAAATCCAAGTTTTCAACTGTAAATTTATTTTTTGGGCTAAAAATTGCACTAAAATTCTTCGAAATTAATAACATTCAATTGGTATTGTTTTGAAATAAAGAGTATTCTTTTGTAAAGGATTAAAATTAATAAAGGTTTAAAATAGTAATGCCTTATGGGATCTATTAGAAGAAGTAAATACAAAATATATGGCAAAAAGCATTACTCTTGAAAGCTTGTTATAGAAAACAACACGTTCTTTTTTCTAATCACCAATTATCTGCAATTTGATCACATTTTGTAGATTAACTCCTAAACATCAAGATCCTTCTCTAGAATTGAAGATTTGGAAAAAATCATCATAAAGTACTATTTGATTCATAAATGCTATCACCAATATTTTTTTATAAATTTTGAAAGAAAAATTTCAGAATTCCTTCTAAATTCGATTACAAGCAAGATATTATCATTTTTTTGAATAAATTTTGTTGGAATGCATTTAAAATGAGGTTCTCTTGACATGGTGATTTTTTGAATTTTTTTTGTTATTAAAATCTATGACCTCATTTTTACAAATCCTTTTTTGAATTAGAGTCAATGTAATTTTGGCTTGGTCAACCACTTGACATTCTTCTACATTTGTAATTTTAGAAAAATATGTACTCTAACAACACCAAATTCAACCATTAGATAGAACAACAACTTAATAAAGGTTCTCCACAAATTAGGATGACTTTCATCCAAAACAAATGGGAAAGAACCAAGAGTTTCAATCTATTCATCGTTTAGAAATTGGATGTCAAAGCATTTAGGGATTTAATAGAAAATATTTTACAATTAAGATAATGACAACATCTAACTAAACTACCAAAATATAGTCCTTTTGATGAAATGTGAAGATCCAATATGACCAATTAGTTCATCAATTAGGTACTTAGACACACAAAATAATTAATACACCAATATTAATACTTATAAGGTGAAATAGAAAATTATGATAGATACAATGCAATTTCAATGCAATTTGTTTTAATTCAAATTTAACATGCTTTTATTATAGATAAAAGTTGGTGTTCTTCATGAGATATGATAATTAGCCACACTCCTACATTTTCCCTCCTATATGATCAACAAGATAATTAGTTTTTATAGTTAGATTGACAAAAATTTAATATTACAATTAAATATTACTGTTGTTGAAGGGAAGTTTGGAAGAAACAATTCTAAACTCAAATGTCAAGAACTTCATTAATTTATTTTTCAAAAACATATTATTTGAAAGGAGGGAGTTTTTTTCCTTATAAAGTGTTTATATTTTAGCATATATCAAACTCATTTCTAGGAAAATATGCAATAAAGAAGTGCTAATCTTACCTTTTATTTATTTTTCAATCAACAAATAGATCAAATTTTCAATAATTAGGCAATCATGGAGTTAAAACATTATATTTATTTAGTTGAGATTTTCAAATTTTCAAAACTACATCATCAAAAATAAAATGAGAATAGGATATATATAAAATAATCAAATGCGAGTTCATATTAGCATAAATTTAGGCTAACTTTTGACATTAAAGGCATTTAATATAATCATTTAAAAAATTTTAAGGTCCCAATCTTTTGTGATGTTTCAAATTTTAAAAATATAGCATTTTAAATAAACAAATGTAGGTTGGTACAAAATTGAGTACAAAGTTGGTCATGAAGAATTTTTTTGATACATCCTAATAAGATATTAGAGCTATTCTTTGAATAAAACTATTTTATTCTTTCAAAAGACATATATTCAATAAATAGAAATAATTAGATGATTTGAGTCTTTGTAAGAAACATATATAAAATTTGTGTCAAATGTAGATAGTAACATGACTGAGATTAGTTTTTAGAAAAAAAGAATAGAATAATGAAAAATAAAATAGAATAATAAAATATTTCAAATAATATTTTTTCAAAATTCAAGTTCAAACAAAACCCTTTTTCAAATTTATGCCAAAAAAATGAATGAAAAATGTCAAAAAAAGAGATTTAAATTATTAAATATAGAAAATATTATTACATTTTTTCAACTGAAAGAGACTCTTGATGAACCAATCACTTTTTATGAAAAAATTGTGACTTTTATCTGAAAAAAAGATGATTTAGAAAAACAAAATCTCTTTTTAATCCATATAATTCAAATAAATGATCTTACACCTTAATATTATACCAATAAGATATTAAATCTTTAAATGAAAAAAGCATCATCTAATTGGAGACAATTTTTTTTTTAAATGTTTTCCAAAAATTAAAGAATATCATTTAACATATGTATGAATTCCAAGGCTTTAAGTCCTTTGTACTCTAGGAAGATAAAGATGTACAATCGTCTTTGGTACCTTTTCTATGAACCTTAAGTCTTTTGGAGCCATAATACAAAAGTTATGGCCAAAAAACAAATTAGCACGCAATGTGCAACAAGAAAATGGTCCAAGTGTTTCTTGCAATTGCATAATTGAATCTGAGTAAATATTTTAATACAAGATTTTATTGTTGATTTATGAATTTTATTTTCTTATTACATATTTGTAATATATGTGAGAGTAATACAATCTAAGTGGTTAGACAAGAATGTGTAAGATATGTCCAATTGTTTTGAAAATTTTCAATTTCAAATCTAAAAAAGTTGTTTTTGAAAATTTATGATTTCATAATTTTTAAAAATTGCACATACTAAAATAAATTATGCCAAAAAATATTGTATTTAGTACAATTGCACTTGCCAAAATGTCGGGTCATTAATGATAAAAGGACATTCATTTTTTTGAAAAAGCAATAATTTGTAATGAAGAAAATTTGAAGAGTTTGTCAATGATGCATGTAAATTTATTACCACAAAGTGACCATGTAAGTAAAACCTTGAGGATATTTAAAAAAAAATTGATCATCTGTTTTAAAGATTAATTAACCTTTCATTGATTGGAATTCTAAAAACTATATAAATCATTGTTTATTTCATGCATATTACAGAGAACTACACTATTTGATGTGGCTAGGAATGAAATTATTGTGATGGAGTAGATTCTAAGTCTCATGGGATTTATGCACGATAGTTAGATTTCAAATTATGTAATTTCAACCTTCATCAATAAAAGTCAGTATATGGTCTTTTTGGAATTATTTGCAATAATTGCTATAGAACAATGTAGTAATCCATCCTTCTATTATTTATGAAAGAATCATTAAAATCAACGATTCTCACTCTGAACATCAATTTAACCTAGAGCACTTGTTGGAAGTACATCAACCTCAAAGATTGTGAGTTGTGCAATTTTGATGATTTGAAACTTGTATATAGGATTTAATGATACTAAATTAATGACATTCTACCCTAAATCAAGAGTGTGAGTAATTGTGTAATCTAAACATCTTGGCGATGCTTCAGGTAGTGGCTGAGAAACAACTACTGGAGAGTGAGCTAAATGTTGTACAAGACGCTTACAACACTAGGTACACTACCGGCAAAGCTCCCTCAAAACGTCATTCAGCACCCGTTATGTACCAAATGAATCTTGCATTACGTCTTGAGGACGTAGGTACACTACAAGAGAAATTAGTGTTTTAATTGTGTTTTTAAGTATAGTCCTAGAGATAAGATATTAAGTATTGACCTTTATGTAGATTTTTAGTAAAAATCTACATAAAGGTCATTACTTAATATCTTATCTCTAGGACTATACTTAAAAACACAATTAAAACATTCATTTTTCCTTGTAGTGAGATGTCTTAGCTCAAAAGGAATTTGTCCTTGCTAAAGCTGCAAACTCCATTCTACAAAGAGCATCTGCGATAGGTCAAAACGTTGTAGAAGCTCTTCCTCTAAAGCCTTCTTTGCTTACACAAAGGTTCTCCATAAAGAGAGTTAGTAGGACTCTGCTTGATATTATGACTGACATCCCTTGTGTTTCAATCAAGCGGCTTTCAAGATTGGGGCTGTAAGACAAAGTTCTATTGCCTTGACATCTAAAAGACCTACCACAACAATGTTGCCCTTTTCTATGCAGGATTTGGAGGATCCTCTCAAAAAATCTTTCCTTGTTTGACCATCAATCACTTTGGCACGAACTTCAAGGAAGAATTCTTCTAAATTGATATGAACTAGAATAGGCAGTGGGATTTTGTCCAATCAATTACAAGAGAAACTAGAAAGTTTAGAAAATGAGATAATGGAAGCAAAGAGGAACTCACTTCTTGGAGGATTTTCTAATGAAAGTGTAGGCATAGAGGAGTTTATGAAATATGATCAACCTGACATATATTTTAAGCATCTACCTCCTAGAAGAGCTTCTACAGCAATGCTTGAATGTGGCAAAAGATATCCATCAATGCCACCAGGCATTGCTGTAGAGATTGGAGGTGGTTCTAGGAGCTCCACACAAAGTGGGAGTTCCCGCCTTTCCAAGGAAGCAAGTCCAGTGTAGCTAATTAACTTTTCTAAATCATTCTCCTCGTAATCTTGACTTTAGTGATTCTAGCAAGAAAATTATAACACCCACATACATATGTCATTGACCATAAATTTATCAAGTACAACTTGTTGAAGAGATCCATTCCATAATATTTCCTTGAAATTGGTAAAAAAACATTTCATACTAGTATTCAATTGCACTACATTTGCAGTAACACAAATATGGTGCAAATGAATTAGAAAAATGTAACTTATAGGTTTGAGAGGATTTGAGGTTCCATATAGTGACAAAATTGCAAGTCGACAATCCTACTCTAAATGAGGCTAACTACACTTAGATTCTGCAAGTTCAACGTTTTATACCATATGTGTATAGTTTGGGTGCTTAATGGACAATATAACAAGGAGAGATCTTTCATACTGGCATTTGAAGGTCTTGTTTTTTTTCTTCTTTATAACGATACTAAAAATTATAGCCAAATTTTTTTCTGAGGTTTAGATTATATGGACCACCTTGCAGGTTGGTTGAAGAAGCAGCAAATGTAGAGAGAATAACAAACTTGAAGGCGAGAGTGAGTATGCTTGAATGTGAGAGGGAAAGAGAGCAAGTTTCTACCCTTGAAGCTTCAAAAATTTACGACAAGAGCGACGAGATGATGCGAAGGATTCAACAGTTAGAACTAGCATTACAACAAGCCCATGAAGATTACAAGATCCTTAGTAATGGTGGGTAATATACTCTAATAAAATATAAACATTGACCAATATGAAAGCAATCGTGATAAACTTATTTAGGGCCTTCACATATTTACATTGTGATGGTCACCAAAAAATCAAGATTTTTACCTCAAAAGTAAGGATTTGAAAATCTAAAAGTCATAAACAATTCAGTATCTGATAGAACTTCCGCTCTTGAAAATAGAGACAAAGCAGTTGCACTATAAGAAGACCATTACGGATCGAGAAGATCGAGACAATCACTATACGGAAAAGGAATTGGACAATAGAAAGAAATGTCCTGAAGATCTCCTTCGAGACTTAGAATGCGAAATTGACAAGAAGCGAAGCGACTTGGAGTTTGCTGAATTTAATATACAGGTCAAACATTATGTCAAACTATCCAGTACCACATACACATTGGATGGTTAGTATCATGCAGTTCACGGTCATTCTTGTTGATTGGATTTCTAGTGTTAGGAAGAGCACTAAATATTTTGATACTAGAATTTTAGCTACATGGCAAGAAAAAATTCTTAGCTAGTTTCATCAGAGGTTCTTTTGGAGGTAATTAGCCAAAATGTCAATTTAGTTAAATTGGTGATAGTCTATTACTTTGGCGCAATTCAAGTTGGTCAATGTGAAACCAAAATTTATACCCATCTTAGTTTTGGGCCTAAAATTAGACTATTATCAATCTATCAAATTTGATATTCCAATTTGTTACTATGAAAATAGAAAATGACAAAGTTACAAAATCACAAAATTCTCCAAAATGTACTACTTTTATCAAAATATTTATCAAAAGTTAAAGGCTTCAAAAATTTACCAAATTTATAAAAGACATAAAAATCATTGAAGAAGAGTGTTATTTTCAGTGAATTAGGGAGGGAAGTTTATATCAAATTCATTTCTTCACAATTACTTAATCCCTAAAGTTCCAATTGTTTCTTAGAAAACCTTTGACACTTCAAGCAAGTTCTTGTGATTTCAATCTTTAGCATGAATTTTTCAAAATATTCAAAATAAAAACATAAATAAACTTTTTAGAAATATAATTTTTATTTTAATGCACCCAGGAGCAAAATTTATGCCACATAGAGCTCAAAAACAGTCAAGAGCAGGCAACAAAAAAAATTGAAATAATTTTTTTTATATATTATATTTTTATCTATTTGAAAATATTTGTTTCTTTCCATTTGAATAAGTGATGAGAAAGTTATGGAGCATCTTGTTTTACTAGCAATCAATGCATGTACTTGAAAAAATAAATGTATTTGATTTGATTTGATTTTGAATTCAATTTTCACATTTTCTATAAAAAAATTCACATTTTGTATTTGCTTCTATTTAATGGGTTTTTAAAGAATGAAAATACTTTTTGAGACTTAATATAATTGTGTTGTCAAAGTCATTGGAATTTGTTTTCCTAATCTCTCAACTCAATTCTTCTTGATAAAAATTCAAAATTCAAAATTTGTAGTGTAGAAGTTTTAAGTTAAGAAGATTCAAAGTCCTGTATATTAGTTTACTATGGCGCTCCAAAACTATGTTTTCTTCACTTTGAATGCACATATCTTATAGTATATGCAATCAAAGTTTCCAAAATTTCTTTCATACATTCTCCTACTAGTCCTTTGAAAGATCCTATAGTTAAATATCTCGTTAAATATGCAAAAGAAATCCTTAAATTTGTTGTTCTTTGCACTGGAAATGGTGGTTTTGAGTAGTTTTTGACACCAAATAAAAGGCCTACAAACTTTACATTACATTATTATGTCAAGATCTACCATTAATTTACCAATTCAAAGGAATTAAGAATGTATTAATAATTTTTATTAATAAATTTAAGATATAGGAAACAAATCAATACTCATCTATTTTTTGTTTCCATTTGTCTAAAATCATTGAAATTACAACATTTTTTGCATTTATATGACACAAGAGTTTGAAATTCATTAGTTGTCATAGTTGAAGTTACAATTTTGCTTATTGTATTGTATTTGTATTACGGGTTGTATATGTTTCAACAATTTAGAAGATTTTACTTTTATTCCTTATTTAAAATACTCAGAAAATTTAACCAACAAAAAAGAATAATTTTCTTACATCAATGTGAACCATCTTATTGATTAATCCTTTAGAGATCAAGAGGTATAAATTGAACTAAATTTTTGTAGTTTTAAGTAACCCTACTAGTTTGAATTTTGGGTCCAATTTATAGACTAAGATATATAATTTACTTCACTAAATGTCGTGATTATGTGATATAACATTTTAGGATTAAGTTTTTTGAACTTTTGCAAGGTTTTCCTCATAAACATTCTTTGTATTTATTTCTATTCTATAAAATATAAATATTTATTCATGAATAATATATTCTTCAATATAAAATTATATTAAAACTAAATAATATTAAAAGTTGACATAAAATGATGTCCTCACAGAGAATAGTAGAAAAGTATGGGAGATGCATTAAAGGGCAACAAATAAGATCAACACTTGTTGATGGCTCAACAATTGGGCCACCAAATATATGTAGCAATGTTACTCCTTCACTAGAATTTATTCACTTAAAAACGGGTCATTTAACAGAAGCACCCTCTGAGGTATGATAAGATTCTAATAATATTTTATTTGTGTAGGCTTATGTAGTAGGCATTTATTAATTTTTTTATATTTAGCGAATTGATGCTATGAAAATGACATTATTAAATCCAACTTATTCATTTAAGATTAATTCTTGGTAATAAAAAATGGTCATTTTTACAACATCAAGACCAATGGGACCCCAATTACTTTGTATAGTAGAGCAAGTAGGAAAAAACTTGCCGCAAATTATTATATGTGAAGTTGGCAAGCTAGTAAGATAAAAATACCCAAGGATGAGTATTTTATTCAATATAAATGTGGATTTTTCGTTTCATTTTGTGTTATCATTTACAATCACACATTCAAAACTTAAAGATAGTCCATAAAAAGGTCAAACCAAAACTTATTAAACAAAAAAGAATTTAAATTAAAAGATATATGGTCTTTAGATATTCTTAGCTTCAAATGAAAAAATATCTTAGATTTGGTTGATGTCAAAACCATTATTGGTATAAGCATTTAAACATATCTTTGAATTTTAAACTCTATAAAATTTGTATATCTCTTATAATAATTATATTTTAAAAAGATTCATTCAACAAATGTAATGTT
This sequence comes from Rhytidiadelphus loreus, assembly GCA_947034895.1. Taxonomy (NCBI): domain Eukaryota; kingdom Viridiplantae; phylum Streptophyta; class Bryopsida; order Hypnales; family Hylocomiaceae; genus Rhytidiadelphus; species Rhytidiadelphus loreus. Next base: position 44,338,949 of record OX344765.1, read on the forward strand.
GCTTTAGTTTTATCATTTTTTTAATCAATTTATGATACTAAATAAATTATATATAATATTTTAAAATGCACTCTAGTTTGTATAAACCATTTTTTTGAGCCAATTGTATAAGTTTTGTTGACTAAACTTAAATACAAGACTTATACATGCCATCATTGTCAATAGTGTTCTCTATTGCATAGATGTATTGTCACCACGTGCAATCTAAGACAAAATGTTTAGAAACTTACATTTTTCTAGGGTAGTTAACATCCTTTCTCATGCTGTAGACAACAACCAATCCTTCTGAAAAAGATTCTTCAAGTTACTTGCCTTTTGGAAATGATGGATCTAAATGTTGTCTTCCTTCATGTTTTCACAAATACTAGTTATTATATTGTATAATTTACAATTATATATACATTAAAGCAATTCACATACTTTACTTAAGTTATCAAAGTAAGATTTAGGATCTTATATATGACAACCACTTTAAAATTGTGAAATTATACTTCATGACTTTTAACATTTATCTTACATATTACATCAACATTTAATATACTAAAGAATGCAAAGAGTAAATTAATATTTCAAACCAATTAACATCTGAACATATAATCAAAGTAGGACTTATTCAAAGTATATGTTCTAAAGATTATTATCACTAATAATTGATTAATTAATTATTTTTAAAATTGAATATAAAACAAAAAATATTATCAACTTCCATCAATAATTTATTTTTAGAAATCTCAAATTAGAAGCCTCTAACTTTATTAAAATTCATATAATTTAAAATAAATATTCTAGTAATCTATAGGCTAAAACTATGAAGTTCTAATATGAACATCAAATTTTTAGTGTTTCATTGGTATTACAAATTTTTGTAAATAGTGATTTTAAAAGATATAAGAGACTTCAATTTCTTGTAAAATTTGTTTTTCTTATAAAATATAGTGAAATTAATAATGAGACATCAACATTTAAAAGATATAAAATTTTCTTATGCATTCAACACTCGGGGGGTGCACTTAGTTCTACTATAACAAACCACTTGCAAACAAGTGTTTTCTAATCAACTATAATTTCAACCTAAAATTTTGAACATTGTTTAATAATGACTATAGCTTTCTTTTGCGAAAATTTCCAACTCAAAGAAAATATGAAATGATTTCTAGAAGAGGTTGAAAATGAACTAAAATGACATGTTTTTCAACACAAATAATTATAGAGGAACATTTAGATGACCATTGAGTCAATATTCAACTCAAAATGAGCGTTCAATAACGAGTTATTTTTAGGAATTTTTTGTTCATTTTTTAGAGAATTTTTTCTTATATAATATAGGGGTGTGAAAGTTATTTTTCAATTCTACAATGTATCTTTTTACTTCAAAAATTTGTAACTAATTATTATTAACAAATAAAAATATCAATAATTCAAAACATAAACTTTCAAAGTAGGAAAATCTATTCATATTTTTTTAATTTAATTTTATTTAAAATTCAAAAAGTATATAGGGGTCCAAAGTTTTGTTCGCACGTGGTTTCTAATGGACTCACACTCTAAATGACCCCCCCAAGATTCAACAATATCCATCACTATCTTCCTAGAAGCTTCTAATTCGATGAAAAATGAAATATATGCAACATATATATGTAGTACACTCAAGGATTAAAAGAACCCATCCTAACTATGAATTTGACCATTTCACGCATATTATAAATACTTTTAAGATATAAAAATATATAAAATCAAATATGACAAAAATCACCAAAGTAACCTTACTCCTTTTAATTCAATATTGTCTATCATATAAAATCGTGTACTGTTATAGAATTAAAATTGGTATATATAGACCCATTTAATATTGGACATTAAATTTGAAACTAATGAAAAATTCAACTATATTGAAAAATAACTCTATAATATTTCTAAAGTTATTGAAAAATTATTGAAAATTCAAGCTAGCACAAGAATTTTATGAGATGCAAAACTCAACACCAAACTCTTGACCATATTATATTTAGAGCTTGAAATTAATAGAAACTCTAAATGATACCTAATGCAAAACTCATTGAGTTCTTAATAGATATCTTTGTTAATCATAAATTTTAAGGATTGAATGCCATGTATATTTTTACTCCTTATTCAAATTCAAAATTTTAATTAAAGAATTACATGTGAATCAACTTTAAACTATTATTAATTTCTATTAAATACCTTAAAATTTAAAATACAATTACTATTGCTTTCATTTTTATAGAGAAATTTTATATATTGCTGAACTAGAGTTATTTGCAAATTATGTGTAGGATTGATTGTTTTAAGGATCTTCTACTTAATAGATGTACCTAAAATAATTACAAATTATAATTTATTAGGTGTTAGATTTGCATTGTATCCACTTCAAATATACCAGTAATTATTTTATAGTATTTTATAACTAGTTATTTGTCAATCTATAGTATAGTCATAAAATCTTTAAGAATTTTTTATAATTCAAATTTCTAGAAACTTGAATATGGGTTATAAAATAAAATTTAGTAGAGTATATAAATCACGAATTTCAAATAAAATTATAAATTATATATAGAGTATCCATACATTTAGATCTACATTTTAACAAAAAATGTTTTTCAATAATATTTTTTAATCAAAAATTAGAAATTCCATATAAAAGCACTACAAGAGAAAGGGGTGTTTTAAGTATAGTCCTAGAGATAACATTTTAAGTAATGACCTTTTCAGGAGATTTTCAGTAAGAATTTACAAGATATTTGTGTCTTTCTAGTAAATTTTACTAGAAACCCATCTTTACATTAAAGTAGGGTCTTAGGATTCCAATTGTTTCAAGAAGAGGCTTTAGTTTTTAATGAAAACTTCCAAGCAAAAATTGATTAGAAAATTATTATTGAGTATATTATAAACATAGTCAAAGTTTAAAACTTTGTATGGGCAATTTCAAAACTTGTAGATTATACTTGACTAATTTGAATTCATTAAGCTTGAAAGCTCCTATTCCTTATTTCTCAAATAACTTTGAAAAAAATCTCTTGCATAGCAAAATCCATTTTTTTTAATAATTTGTTAGGTTTCTTTGTAATCAAATATTCAGATCTTGAACATTATGGTGTAGAGAATTTTGAATGAAATATTTTTTGCTCCTTTGAATAACTCATTCTAACAATTTTGATTTATTGTGATCATTCTAGATTTCACTATAAGAGAAAGGATGGTATTAAAGATGACTAATTAGTAAAAATTACTAAAATGTTGTTTCTAATGTTAAAAAGTCAAGCTAATTGCGTATAATAAGTTTATGTCAAGTTCATCATACTAATCAATCAAATTTTTTCTTAATGGTCGTTGGTCATTGGTTATTCAAAAATTGTCCTTTAGGGTCATTGATTACTATATATACACTTCATATCCTATAAATTCAAGATTTTTCATTTCACATAATTCTGAAGCAAGATATAGCAAGTTACTAATAAGGTTTCTCACCTCTAAGCATTAGATGAGGAATTCAAACCCCATGGCTTGTGTTTTTTTATTTTTTGGTAATTAATACTATCAAGACATGCAAAAATTGATTGAATTAACATAATGTAGGTATTTGAACACCTAGGATTGAAAGAGTGTCACTATGTATTTGTTCCTTGCTTGAGTCACTTGCCCTTCCCAGGCCATTTGAGGATGGGTTCTTGTTCTTATTTTCGTGCAACATTTTCCTTTACTCGTGTCAGAAAAAAAAAGAGTGTTATTATTTGAGGCATCAATGCTCTAAGTAGCATTTATATTTGTTTGTAAGAACATCTGATTATTATTGTATTTCCAAAGGAAGTGATGAAATTATGAGTAGACTTGCAAATTCAAACTAATAGACTTTTACTTGCATTTCTTTATGTAGGCACAAAATTGCATGGACAACAATAAGAGGACATGCCCTCCTCCTTTGAATGAAAGAGAATCAAAATCTTGTCATCAGCCTATGATTGTCTACCAACATATGCCAAGGCCATGCACACGTGATGAAGAAATTCAAACAGAATCTCCCATGATCAAATTTGAAGAGAAGAAACGTCACTTATCAGAATCTCCCATGATCAAATTTGAAGAGAAAGAACGTCACTTATCTGGACATGGCCCTTATCGAGTTGATCGAATCAAAGGTTATTAGATTATTATTATTATGCATAATAATCTTCAAAGACCAATCTGAATCTTGAGAACTTGAAAAATGTATTTGTAAGCCACATGTAGTTATAAGCAATGTTATGTGATGTGAATAATTATGGCTCAGAGGCAGATGGAGATCACCAATAAGATTGTTATATTTGTTGGAATGGAGATATTTCAAGAAATTGGCATTCTTTTTAAACACTTGTTAGGAATATCAAATCTATATCAATCCTTTTTTTTAGACATATAATTTTAACCTCTAAAGTTGTTTCTCATTTAGAGGCCCCAAAATATTTCAAAATACTAATCGCCAAGGATATTTCTTCTCGTTTCATGTATTTTTTTTGCTTATCAATGGAAATTGTCCATTTGCTTAAAAAAAAAAAAAAAAAAACTATTTCAAAATATCCAAAGCAAAAACAAAACTAAAATCTTCATCTATATTTATATTTTAGCAAATTCAACAATAGAATCCTTTAGTTAACTTTTTAGACTATACTCCCCTAAAATTCCAAAATTAAAACCCTACCAATTGCAAGATCATGATGGGTTTTTTTTTATTTTTTAAATTCAACTCTTTCCAAATGATTAAATTTTGTCTTTTGAACATTTAACCTCAAAATGTGTAGATCCTACAATTTGCAACTCTCTATAATATGTTGAAGAAATAAGTTGAAAATACATATAAAAAAATTTCAAGAAAATAAATTCATATTCATGCTTGAAAAAAATATTAGGTAGGAAAAAATTTAAAAAATAGATACTGATTCAAAATACTAAATTGTTAAGAATTTAGTTATAGAATTGAAAAATGTCAATACCAATGGTTGTAATGTTGTAATAAACAATCTACATCCTATGAATTTATTTTATTCCAAAATTATTGAAAGTTTATTTTAGAATAGAGATTCCATAATTGCCCGCAAACTAAAATTCTTCACAATTTCATTCCATTAATCAAAATAGAATGATTAAAAGCTATCTATGTATACAAAAATCTAGAAAATCAATTTCAATTTTTTAATTGCAAAAAAAATGATTTTTCCTTATCAGCTAAGGCTGCTTAGTGTGAGAAAAAAACTACATATTATACAATAATTTTTTAACCATGTTGTCAAAAGTTATGAAAATTGTTGGACCTTAAAGCTACTCCTTGACAATTTGGTGTGACCATTGAGATACTAGGAGTAGAAACATATTGATAGACCTGTATAGATATTTTTTTGGAGATCAACTTCCTGCAATGTGAAATCGGTGGAAAAAAAATGCACTAGAAGACAAGAAGACCCCACCAATTGTCTTGCCGGCCTTGATGAGTAGAAAAGAAGGATTTTATGTTTCATTGAAATTGGTAGACAACTCCATTGGTCAAGACTAGTCAATCTTGAGGGAATCAATATGTGGGGAATTCTTACTTGATCTCTCCCCCTTCTATTTGTCTCACATGGCAGGAAGCCCTAATATGCAAGTTATCTAGGATCCTTTCTTACAAATGAGAATCCACTTTCAAAATCCAAGATGTGTATGAATATTTTAATTTATAAAGTATCAAGCATACTTAATATTTGGGATTTTTCAAAACATATGAAGTAATTCAAACACTAAAAAAGAATGAAAACCATAAGAATAAAAAGATAGATATTGTAATATGAAAGTTCCAATTACCTAAATTTTCAAATTGCTTTCCATGAGCTCATAAAATTAAAAATTAAAAAATAAACTAGATTATAATACTCAAACTATTAATGAATTATAATTGAACTCAACCAAGTTCATTATCCAAATAACAAGCTCTACAATAGGATCTACAAATAATTTTGAGGGGTGAGTCTATTCACATTGGGACTAGCCCTAATCCAATAGGCCCCATGATCTAAATGCTTTGATTATCGAACCAATAGGTGCATTCTTCATATCTATAGTGAACAATGAAGTCATCTATTAGATACTTTTAATCTTTAAGGGCAAAACAAATTCAACACTTGCATCCTTCAAGGGTTAAGCCCTTGAATTTGTTTAACCCTTGGAGGATGTAGGCAACCCCATGGAATCAAAGGGCAAACACTTTTCTTGAAATACATGGGGTTACCCCCAATCTTTGGCAACACTTTTCTTGAAATACATTTCCATGATAAACACTAGAAGAAAAACGTGTCCGCTGCAACCGGCCATATGCAACTCAAATGCAACTAAGTGTCCTATATAACTATCTTGCAACTATAATTTTCTATAATTGCACCAACTTTAATGTGTATGTTGTTGTAGTTGTAGAGTAGTTGTTGTAGTTGCAGAGTAGTTGTAGAAAAAAATGTAGGAAAATGGAATTGTAACAGAGTAGGTATTTTACATCCTATATTCGTTAAAAGTGTCGATGTGGACAACTTTGCGTTATGTAGAATCCACAACTAGAATGCAACTAGAAATCAATTCAAAGACAACTAGAAAACAACTACAGAACAACCAAAATACAACTACTTTACAACTACAAGAAGACAAGTTTACTTTAATATAATTCGTGCATTTTATATATCCCATATCATTTGTCATACCTCCTGTCACCCCACTTGTATAAATAACTCGTCTTCTTAACACCCTAAAATCACAATAAGTGGACTTTGGAACTACCTAACATATTTGTCCAGTATGGTAAGTATTGTATAATATATGGTGTATATTGTATGGTATATTATATGTGTTGTATTATGTATGGTATATTGTGTATAATATGTTGTATATTGTATTATGAGTATACTAGTTGACCATCAATTGCAAATGAGTTGTAAAACACTTGTATGCAATCGATTACAAGTTGCACAAATGTATCATCAAGATGCCTAGTAGTTGCAAATAAATTGTACTCATGATTCATGAATCACAAAAAAATTACAAAAAGTTGTACATATCCTATAAAGTAATCACAGTAGTCATAGAAAAGTCATAACCTAGTTGCAAACCAGTTGGTAAGAAGTGACAAACATGTCGTAAATGAGTTGCAAACTGTTTACATTGTCCCATAATCATTGTCCCATAATCATTCTCCCATAAACATTGTCCCATAATCATTGTCCAATAATCAAATATATACCTAAAGCAGTTGCTAAGTAGTTGAAATGAAGTAGCAGACCAATCGCATCAAAGTTGCAATGAAGTCACAAACAAGTTGCAACTTAGTTACCGACCTCAAAAAACAGTGAATACCACGTAGGCAACCACATCATAAAGCGCATCGATGAAGTTCCACGTAAGCTACAGAATGCGGGACTAAAACGTTTTGCCTTGCAACTACGGTGCAACTAGAAAACTTGTCCATAGCAACTGGGGCCCTCCAAATTCTCACCAGTTGCAAATGTCCGATGCAACTAAAAACTAGTTGCTCTTTGTAGTTGCAAAACCCCTCATTTTCTTCTAGTGAAATACAATAATTGTAAGATGAGATTTAGATATTTAAGCAATTTTAGATAAATCATTGGTACATTGATAGGCCCAAAACCATGTTCATTAGACTGTGTGTAAGTGTTTTAAACTATGTTTTTTAGAAAACTGAAAAATCTAGATTGTTATCTATGGTGACTCTAATAGAGACCATGTTTTCTAAAAAGAAGCGTCATTTTCTAGAAAAAAAATGCATGTTTCGGCATTGCCACATTGTTTGCGGCAAGAAAGTATAAGCACTAAACAAAAATTAGATTGCAAATCTTAGAACAAAACCATCTCTCATTCATTCAACTCAAGCTCTATGTGTATTTTTGCATGTAATGACTAAAACAAACAAGTACATACTTTGAGCAGTTTATACAAGAAAATTTACATTCATGTTAATAAGTGTACAAATATACTTTTGAGATATACATGGAAGAAATGGGTAATATGTTGTACTCATCATGAGGACTTACTTACTATCAAGACAAAACTACTGTAACTCAAACACAACTCAACATATTATAAAGGTTTAGCTTTATAATATGTCACTACTAGATACATCACTCCTACACTACTAACATTGAAATCCAAACTAAAGAGGTCCTCTACAATGTTCTCAATTGGCCTCCATAAGCCTCTCCTCTACTGTAACAGGAAACCTGGCCCAATTTACTAGGCAGTGAAGTGCGAAACTTACTGCCTAGTAAACAACTACTCGTGCCTTTGTTCTGTGTTAGGGTAAACAATTGCTCATCCCTTTGTACTAGCTTATCTTTCCATGCTGGTTCATCCTTCCGTGGCTTGTCTTTCCTTTGACCCTACGCGCTAAAATTTTAAAAATCAATATTATGAAATTAATGTATACATTAGCAATTAATATAACAACTAGTTTCAAAGGGAGATTTTTCACTATTTTCAAATTGTGAAATTAGTAACAATTTAATTTTTGCTAATGAATGTTAAAGATATTTTAAAATTTGAACAAAAATCAAGTTATGTAGCATTAAATTTTCTAGAAAGGGTATTGAGGATATTTTTACACTTCATAATTTACTAGCTTTTTCTTTAAATATCTTGTCAAAGCATTTTTCCAAGTGCCAAATCTTGTGATTTTCTCTATTTATTACTTCAAATATAAATTTTGTACATTTCATTTGTGATTAGGATTTTTTGCTAATGTTTTTGTAAGTGCAACCACATCGTTTCCCAATTCTACTAGCAAAAGATGAAGTATTGTATGTTTAAGTTGGATTTGACATTTGGGTGTCAAAATAATTCAATTTTGGCATTTACACAATTTGATTACTTGTTCAAATTTATCTAACTTTTGGCATAATGGTGATCTTCTTAATTTTTTAACACTCCTCATTACAATAATATTTTTTTCTATTCATATGTAAATGTGTTATTTTTTCTAAATTTTTTGAAGAATAATTATTTAATATTAAAGATGACAATAATAATTAGCTCTCATATTTTTAGAAATAGTTCTCCAGTTATTCAAATTTTAAAAATGTTTTTCATATTTTAGATATGTTCAAAATTTTCTCTAATTATTTACAAAATTGTCCTACATGCAAGATAGTTACCGATTTGTCCCAGACACTACTAAAGTTTTTGCCACCGGTTGAAATAAAATGAATATTATTAAAATTTGAGCAATATTTCAAATTATTTGAAGGTTACAGGGTGATTGAAAGAAACACTTGTCCTATTTCTTGTCCCTTTGCCTTTAAAAATTGGCTTTATGCTCATAACTTTTGCATTGTTTGTCCATTTGGCATGAAATTTGGAATGAAGGTAGATGCTAAAGTTACAGACCTTGGGTGATTTTTAAAAAAATTTAAAAATTAATTCACTATTTTTAACCTGCCCCCAATTGGGTGTCTACCTTGGGTTTTTTTATTCCTATTTTTGACCCAAAAATGCGAATTTGAAGCCACAAATTGGACATGTTGGAGGTCTACTAACACTAAAAGGGTTGATGATGAGTTTTTATGAAAATAGCATCATGTTGATTGCACATATGGGGTCAAAGTGACCTTCCTTTGCGCAAAAGCTATGAAGAGGGAAAAAATTTCCTTCATGAATTTTTTGGTGCAATGTGAGCGCAGTCTTCTCTAGAAAAATGGCTTTTTTTATGGAATTTTTTTGAATTACCAAAAATGAAAATCTCTACAAACCCCTTTTCTGCTATTTTCTACTCCTAGTTGCTTCTACAGTACTTCATAGTAGTCCATAGTACTGCATAGTACAACATAGTACTAAATCAATGGTGTAGATCTGTAGGCACCTTCAATCAACAGTGTAGATTTGTCGGGGCGCTTCTAAAACATAGTGTTAGTAGTATTGCATAGTACTGCCAGTCCTATGGCCAAAAAACGCAGTTTTGAACGAAAAACGTGAAGTGTTTCTTGCAACTACCCCTACACACATTTTGGGTACTAAACCTTAGGTGGTTCCCGACATGTTTTAGAAACTAAACCTTTAGAGAGAAACTTTGAGCAAAGTCAAGGCTTCACCGTCGGGTTGGTTTTAACACCAACTCTACCTTTTGACCCCTAAGGGATTCAAAACTTCGCCGTTCCACCACTTTAACACACACTCTAGGACCTAATGGAGTCAAAGCTTTGCCGTGAGGGCTAAAAAAAAGGATACACTCCTCACCCCAACCCTCTCACACGGCCATGTTTAATTGTGGTTGATCCCCCCTTTAGTCAAGTACACTAGAGGCCCTCTAAAGCGGCATCACCAAGGTACGGTGGGGGGAAACTCTAGGGTTAGTACAAACTTGCTACAACACTCCCAAGAGACACCACTCACACAATATCATCAAAATAAAGGTAAAATGGCTACCCCTCTGTGAGTGTTTCTAACTCCACCCTTAAGTCAGAAAGTTGCACATAGGTTCTAGCGGCATAAGTTAATGGTTTAATTGGGTGAATGGTAAACTCAGTGTTCTTTGGCCTTCCAAGCAATGGACACTTTGTTATGTTGATTTTTACCTAAATTAAGTACTTCAAAACGCTCTAATAGTTAAGAAATAAAGATTGTTGAGAGTTAGTAATTGTGATTTAAACTTATAACTAAACTAAAATTTTACCTAAACTAAATCAAAGAATACAATTTGCCCTTTCCAAAATGGTAAAGCAAGTTGGATTCTGATATTCCTAATGAAAGTTATGTGTGGATGAAATTCGTACCTAATTCAATCCTAAAAACTTCATCCGTCAACTAAAAATAGCAAAATAATATAAAATAAATCCAAATTTCAGGGTTAAAAGGTTGATTAAATTAACTAATGGAATTTTTAGAGAAAACCTAATTTTGACCTATTTTAGGACTTTTCATCCAGAATTAGGTCAAATCTTCATCTACCCTTTTATTCTTCCAAATTAAAGTAATTTAAAAAGTAAAAGGTGTATTTAGAATCTTCAAAAGATTCTCTAAAAGATTATGGTTTCAAAAGATTCCCTAGTCGTGCCTTGAGAATATTCCTAATTGTTCTTTAATTAATCCTAATTCTAAGTTATTATTCTAATTTTAGTGAATTTTTAGGGTTTTATGGTTTTTATGAGTAAAGTGATTAATTAACTTCTTGTTAAGATAAAAAGTAAAAATTTAGAACTTTTAGGTGAAAACTTTTAAATGGATGAAAATTCCCCTTGGTTGGATGGAATCCCTTCCTTTAGTAATTTTCAAGAGAATAAGTAGATAAATTAGGTTTTGACTTTCCCTAATTATTCTAATATTCCCTAAGTTCCTAAATTAAATTAGATTCCTTTTGAGATTCTTTTGGATGAGATTACTATTTCGTTTTCCAAATTAATTCAAAGTTAATCTAATTATTACTTTTTACGATTTTAGATAAATTTTCAAAGGTTTTCTAACAATTCAAATTCTACTAGCTATTGGATTTTGTTAGTTTTAATTTTCTAATCTAAATTTTTAAAGAATGAAAGCAAAAGAAAAGACAAAAGATAAAATTTGAAATCATACCTTGGTGTCGAGAATGTCAATCGTCCCATCATCGCAAAACACCATCATAATCATCTCCTCGAAATTCTCCATTGTCTTTCATGAATTTGGAAGAAATCTTAGTATTCTTGTTTTTAAAACCTATCTAAAAAGTCCAAATTTGTTAGTTTTGGCAATTTAAAACTAATCCTTTGATTTTAGGAAATTAAATTAAATGATAAATTTAATTCATTTTTCCCAAGTTTTCAATGAATAGTAGTTTTATTCGATTGCCAAATTTTTAATAGTTGTTTTGTTAAATATTCCAAGATATTAGTTGTTGTTTGTTTTTATTGTTTTGGCTTATTAGGCCTAATAAAACAAATTCCCCAAACTACAAACAAACAACTAATTTGGCTTTGGAATCCTAATTAATAACTAAAACCAAATGAATGAATAGTATTCTAATAAAATAATCTTAAATAATCTAAAACAAATCTATCAATGAATAGGAAAAGGAATAAATTGAATAAACAACCTTAAACAATTAGCCAAATGAATAGTTAGATTCTTTCTTTAATAGTTGTTTAATTCTTAATTCCTTCACGTGTTTTAATTCCCTCCTTTCTTCTTATTCTTCTTCCCCAACCCCTTCACTTCATTCTCATTTTTTCGAATTCAAGTGTAAGATGGGTGAGGAGGATGGACTTTGAAGACTAGTTGATTAGATGTCAAGTTTGTGTGTATGTTTCATTCAAATAGACCTTGTTGATTAGATTATTTAAATCATCAACTTATCAATACTAATCCCTGTTCACAGAGATTGAATCGATATTTTCCCCACCTATCTGTTTCAAACACACTGATTCTGTTTAGTTTCCAAGCACTGATTATGTTTCGTTTCCAAGCACTAGTTCTGTTTCCAAGCACTAGTTCTGTTTTCGTTTCCCAAGCACTGGTTCTGTTTCCAAGCACTAGTTCTGTTTCGTTTTTCAACTCACCTGCTGTGCTGCCACGTGTCGCTGCCGGGTTGGTGAAGAACCCCGTTCACGACCCCTGCTTCCGATACCCCGTTGCCACGTGTCGCCGCCTGACTGGCTGCTATCGGCCCCAACCCCGTCAGTACCGGCCCTTCCCGTTGATCCCGAACCCCGACCCCGTCAGTCTTGACCTCGACCCTGTCAGTCTTGGCCCGACCCCGTACTAGTCCTCCCGAACTGATTTCTTTGGGGCTGGATCGGTCCTCTTCAGAAAATCTGAATCCTACTTACGAGCTAATTTTAATCATTCTAAAGTCCCACATAATTCAAAATTAATAACTAGCAAAGAAAGAAAACCACAGCAGGGGGAATAAGTTTCTATGGAAATAAAAGACACAACCAACAACTATATTGACTCAATTGATTGTAAAATTGAAAATTGAACTTAAAACTAGCAATCTAATAAAGAAACAATAACAAGCTTGGGAGGCCAAATACCTCCACAACTTGCACAATCGGAAGAGAAACAATTCAAGGCTCTTAGTCTTTAAATAAGTTTCGAAGGATCTTACTTCCCTGATTCTTATTATTAAGGTTAAAGCTTCGCCTTGAGGGACAATCCCTGGTATTAGTATTTTTCACAAATGCGGATTTAAAAGTTCAAAGCTCCGCCGTGCAAACCACAAATTAGTTTTTTCCACAATGGTGAATTTTAACTTTTAAAAGTCAAAGCTTCGCCGTGCGGGGGCAACTCCAGGTATAACCGAACAATTTAAAGTTTCAAGTACCCGTTTCCAGGTTTCAAAGTCAAAGCTCCGCCGTGCGGGAGCAACCCCAGGAATTAACAGTCAAATCAAAGTTTCAAGTACCCGTTTCCAGGTTTCAAAGTCAAAGCTCCGCCGTGCAGGAGCAACCCCAGGAATTAACAGTCAAATCAAAGTTTCAAGTACCCGTTTCCAGGTTTCAAAGTCAAAGCTCCGCCGTGCGGGAGCAACCCCAGGAATAACCAGTATCCAAAGACCCAAACTAATATTTTGAAAACTTAGTTCTTAAAGGAGGTACACATGACAGTGTTTAACCGAACATTAAAAACTAATTTCCAAAGTTCAAAGCAAAGTTTTAAGTTTAATCACTAAAGGAGGTAAACATGACAGTGTTTAACCGAACATTAGTAACTATTCAAACCAAACACCCGTTATACAACGAGTTTTGGCACGTGGTGATGCTCAAAACCTTTTGGCAAAGTCTAGCTTCGCCGCTTTAAAGTTTTAAGTTCACAGACTATTCTCAATTCACACAAATGGTTGGTTAGTATCAAAAGAACAACAATATCAAAGTAGAGTTTGGGCACTACTCCCACAACTCCCAAATTGTCAAAGTTTTGGGGCGTGAAGCCTCCAAATTCAAGAAATAAGTTAGTTAACACAAACAATACTAGAGTTAGGGGATTTTCTCCACCTAAACTCTTTGAAAAGCAAAGTTTTGGGGCTTGAAGCCTCCAAATTCAACAAGAAAAGAAAACAAAGCTTTGAAGGGGCCCTCCGGACCTTCAAAGTACAAGAGAATAGAAGAAAATAGAAGAACTAGCCAAAATTTGGCTTTAAAAAGTGCTCCGACAAGTGTCGGTAGCACGACAAGAGCAACAACAAGAATGAAACAAAGAATGAGGGCCACGAACAACCTCGAGGAAGGGCCTTATATACTCGCTCCCGGCCCCCCCCCGGTAAGTTGTTCGTAAATTATCTTTTACTTTCAATCTAGATATTTTGCTAAACTACCTAAACGTATTTTCAAAATAATCTTTGTTTAATGGGAAGGAAGGTTCTCAAGCGAGTTCCTTCTAGGCCCTAAATGGCCTTAGAATCTTTTCCCAAATCAAATATTTGATTTTCCCAAAGATATTTTGAAAACCTACCTAATTAACCAAGATATTTTGTGTTTTAATCTAGGGTTAGTTCTAAATTGGCTTTCTTTAGTCCAAAAGATGGCTTCTTACGCAAGACAAGTATCTTGGGCAAATCCAATCTTCGATTTTACAAGAGATATTTGCAAAATCAACCCAGATTAATCAAAGATTACCTTTTAAAAGTCAAACTAAGGGCTGACCCTCTCTATCTTTTGAGGGACAACTCGAAACTGAAAACAAACTGCGCCATCGCGTTCAGAAGACCCCAATTAGCCTAAGGGACCCCTTACCCCTACCTCTCCAACCGTTTTAAAGCGCAAATTTGAGTCACGGTAACTCAGAACAAAAGTTAAAAAGCTAACTTTTGGAGTTTGCGTCTTTTGATGAAACTGTCAGTCCTGGGTGGTTTAGAATATTCGTGGGAGTAAGAATTGACCCTTGAAACGCTCCATTCGGACACCGCTAGCTCCTGGTTCGCCGGTCAACCCGCCGCCAAGTTGTAAATTCTTGTAAAATTCGCTGTCGGTTCTAATTCTGGTAGTTGGGAATGTCGGAATGTCTTCAAACTTGACAGGGCTCTTTATTGGCACACAAAACACTATTCTAATTTTTAGTGAGATTTTACCGCAACATTGGTAATTTCTAGGAATTTACGAATGCAGTTTTAAGCGGTTGACTTCCCATGGAGTCATCGTGGAGTTTTGTAAAATCCCGAAACTTTTGGGCAATCTTCTACAAGATGTCCATCAACTAAGGGCAAAACCAAATCTCCAATAAGAATGCTATTTTTAGCAATTCTTTAATAATTTCCACCCGGGGGGAAATTATTCTTGATACCGGGGGAATCTTGGATGATTGGGCTTCTATTTGACCTCCTGGCATGCTTTGACCTAGAAAAGCACCTCTCTGTATGTTCCAATCATCATTTCCTCCATCTTGATCTGCGAATGATTGTATTTCTCAAAATTACCTGCAAACAATAAATCTAACTCTTTCGAGTTTAATTTGGACTGACTCGGACTAGACTCTAATTTTTAACCAGTTTGTTACATGTATACTTATAGCTGTTGTATTACATGAACAAGACACTAGGACTGGTTAACTCTCAAATTCTCACATCGCTCAGAATTACTAACTTAACTACTTATTTATACTAATAAGACCTAAAATTAGTGAAAATGTAACGTCTTACGTGTTTCACGCATTTAAGGCCATGACACACCTCTTTGGTAGGGACTTCTATCAAAACCCACAATAATTGTATTTTTATATGTTTTTTTTCCTATTTTTCACTTAAAAATTAACTAAAAATCGCGAAAAATAAGTTCAGAGTTCCAAGTGCCAACTTGAGGGCTCACACCCTCAAAGATGGAACTCAAAGCAATCTCACAACTTCAAACTCAAGCACCAATCCAACAAGAGAGCCTCCAAAAGGGGGGCTCTAAAGCACCATTGAAAGTTTCTTGGCTAAAACGCCAAGAATACCAACATGAATTGAATCAACAAACCCAACAACACTTGAAGGGGATGAAGTAAGAGAGAAAATGGCCCCCCTTTTATAGATTTTGAGGGGCCCTCTTCATCTACCACAAAGTTATATTTTTTTAGATCTCCTAACTTCTAGGACTTACGCCACTTAAGATTAGCCTAGCTAACCCTAACCCCTAGGCTTACACCACCTTATGGAGATCTTTACAACTTACCCCTTGGGCTTACGCCACCTCATGTGAGCCTTCTTTATCCTTTTCACTTGGGACAACGACCTAAAGGCTTAACTTCATCCAAGAAGGTAAGCTTGGATAACTCACATCCTCAACTACACCATGGGCTGGCTCTACATGCTAACTTTTGGAGATCAACTCTAATTTGCAAACCAATCGTGCTGACATCTCTAGAATGCCATTTTTAAACCAAGGAAAACCCCCACCTCTTTCTCTTACGTCAAAATTCCACCCAAAACCCGTTGCCAATTAGAAACCCCAAAAGGGTAAAAATCCAAATCTTAGAGATAATTTCCAATGGCTAAACTAACAAGCTTGGGTTCTTAGGGGCATACAAGGGAGTCAGAAAAGACCCATCACGGGCTGCAATCTGTCGTTGTACGCTCTTGATCCGTCGGTCAAAGTTGGTTGTACTCTTTAAATGCGGCAGTTATCGGAAAAATTCGCCGGTATGGAGTCTTCTAGCTATTGGAACCTCTTGAAACTTGCAAGGGCTCTTTATTAACATAAAAGAGACTATTCTAATTTTTAATGGGATTTTACCGAAGCCAAGGTAATTTACGTGAATTTTCCCTTGTGGCTTTTTGCGGTTGACTGTTCGGAAAAAGATCCTTTGGAGATCAGAAAAAACTGAGACTTATCACGGGACCTTTCATAGAGTCCCATGACCTAAGTGCAAGCCCAAATCTTTGCTTGCCAACTTGGGGGAAGATAAATGGAAATTCTTCCACTTAGAATTCACTAGCAGTTAGGGAATCTTTCACATGCGGGGGAAGTTTAGGCGAATGGATTCCACCGTGGATTCCCAGGCACGTGTTGGAATCAAGAAGATTACCTAGTGGCCAGAGCCTCCTCCTTTGGCCCGGTCGGGGCAATAACTCCTACATGCTAACAATGGAGATTTCTATTATTTTGGGGGACTAGATCTAATCCTATGGATGGACTTGGACCCCTATCCAACCCACTGTAGCTGTAGAAGTTGTCTTCCAATATGTTTCTAGGCTAATTGGGCAATAATCTAGAATCTATCGATTTCTCACCAATTGGGGCATCTAATCATATGTACAAATGGTTTTTTTGATGCCGTAGTGAACTAATTGCTATTTTGGACCAAATGCCCTATAGGTATGGCACAACTCTAGTATGGTCCTATACTCTTTTTTGGAGGTTTTGCATCTTTTTACAGCCTAAACTATTGTAATTGAAAAAAAAAAAACTGTGAACTTGAGATGACAAAGTGGGAGCTCACATGCCTCAATGCCACGAGAGCTTGAGGTTCTAGGTTGAACATACAAGTTGCCTTAAATCCTAGTCCATCAATGTCTTTCGTGGTTCATCCATGTGAAAAACTAAATTTTTTGAAAAGGAACCTTGTTGGCCCAAAATCCAAGGGAAATTGGGAGTGAACGGGTGATACTGCCCACCTAAAAATCGGCATGGGGTTTTTTAGGTGAATTTTTACTCCCAAGATGGCAAGATGTGCACTGTATGATAAAGGGTGGAAAGCCATTGTCCTCACATTTAGTAATTCATTAGTTTTTAATTTCTAACTCACTAAAACCAAGTTTTTCATTGACTTTGTGTGTTGATTTTTTTTGCATCTATCCCTTGATAGGCCCTTAGATTTGTTTAAACCTTAAAATCACCAAAAAAATTAGTTTTCATCGTTTAAGGCCTTTGAGTTAAAAATTTTAGCACAAAATCCACCCTAACCCACAAGTACTCAAACATCCAATCTTTGAACCTTAGTGACCGGATCAAAGTTTGAATTGATGGGGGAAAATGTTAGTATTGTGTATTTGTGTAAGGATTTCTAACCTTGTTGAAGGTGGAAATAGGAATAAAAACTTGTAAACCCAATTGAGAAAAAACCTTAGTAGTAGTACCAAGAAGTCCAACCTTGTCAAAGGTGGGATTAGTGGTAGAAAATTGCAAACCCAATAGAAAAGACCTTAAAGCTCATTTCGAAAATCTCCAACCTTTTTGGAGGAAATAGTAGTATGGAGTCATGAATGGAGACATTGTCTATTATTAATAAGCTGGATTCTCACTCCATGTACATTAAAAGCTAAAAGAATTAAAAAAATTTGCAATTAAGAGAGTAACAATTACACAAAAAAATGTTATTAGTGGTAGTAACGAGAATCAAACCTTCCACTTGGAAACACTAGTAGAAAATCAGGTCCAATCTGTTGTTTTGGTCGCGTTGATCATCAACAAATTTTTGTTGATCAACAAAAATTTGTTGATGATCAACGCGACCAAAACAACAGATTGGGCCTGATTTTCTACTAGTGAAATGGTGGTTGTAAACTTAAAAACATGGAGTTAGGACCAAAGACTAAAAATAGTAAGCTGGACCTCTCTTACTGTCATTAGTCAAATTTTTCTTCCAAAATTGAAAAAATTGGCAAAAATTTAGTTAGAATTGACTTTGTGGCAAACTTGGGAGTAGCAAAAGTTGCACCCCAAGAATGACAAGGGTAGTACACCCCAAATGGTGAATACTTGAGCAAAAATATACAACTGCCAATCTTTAATTAGTGGAGAGGAAGGAACTAGTAGAAGAAGGAATTCAATCCAAATACCAAATAGTAGGGAGAGATCACCACCACCACCGAATTTTGGATTCCAACCAATAGAAGAAGAAAACATAGAAGAAGAAAATCAAAACATTAGGATAGAGGAGGTCAATCCACACTATAAGAAACCTGTGTTTTAGTTGGCGTTTTGTAATTTTTTTAGATGGATTTTAGGTGACGTCGGGAAAAACAACTTGTGTTTTTTCATGTCCAATATAACATCTAGATGTTATATTGGACATGAAAAAACACAAGTTGTTTTTCCCGACGTCACCTAAAATCCATCTAAAAAAATTACAAAACGCCAACTAAAACACAGGTTTCTTATAGTGCCACCTCCACTTATGGATCCTCCAAACCAAGTGGCACTACAAGAAAATGGCATGTTTTGCAACATGGAGAGAATAACTAGCTACCTAGAACAACTAAAGAATGACTTGGACTTCCTACTTGCACCAATGCTGCAATATCCACAGCATCCAAGTCCTTTCGCAGTCACTAGTGCAACTTCAAGATGAAAAGTTCACAAGGTGCAAACTTCATCCGCTACTTTTTGTTCACGATGTCAAAGACTTAGTTTTTGAAGTGGATTGTTGTCATGTATTGTGACAACACTTCACTCTAGGGTGACTAAAAAATGACTTAAGAGTGACTAAATAATGACTCTAGGGCCCCTGGTAGACATCTTCTAGGGAGTTTCAACTCATTAACAAAAAACGAAAAGAAAAGAAGCCACCACAAAAGATGTGGTAGAAAGAGACTTTTCAAGCAACTTCAGTTTCACTGTAGAGCCACTACGGAATGAGTGACTTATCATTGCACTTGACTTTGCACTTTAATACAAAATATTTATATTCTTTAAGATGTTGCCATGTGCCACATTAACAGATGTAGCTTCAAAAAGATGGTATATTATCCAAAAATAAATTAGTAAATATTGGACAATGAATTTAAGCCTAATTATTCTTAATAAAAATTCACTAAATTAACAGAAAAATAGAAGATTTATGCTTTGCAAATGATAATGTCATTGGGGTTTGGGGTATGACTTCCACTAGTTTATTAGAGCACCATCAATTGATGAATTCATGATGGTTTCTTCTTTTCTATGGTCTAACTTGCTTTTCTCTTTGGATTTTTTTGTATGATTTATTTAATCTCCTACAATTATAGGAGCAATTATTTATGACAATTTTTGCCATTGTTTTTGTGTGATTGTAAGAAACACCTGCCCAATTTTGTTATGTTTTACAGTATTCATGTCTTTTTTTTCTAGGGTACTTTAAAATTAGAAATTTTTTTAATTTAAAAAATATAGCCAATGTATATACCTATAAGATGAAGGTAACTATTAAAGGAAAATCATAGAAAAATTCTCTAAGTAGGAGAACTAGGAAAGTGTCAAATCTTAAGAAAATAAATATTTTATTATTTGAATTAGGAAAAAATAGGAAAAAAATCAAATCAAAATTGGCTATTTGTAACAACTTCATGGAAGTCATAATTCACCAAAAAATACACCAAAATAAATTCTTACATGTTTTGAAATGCAAGTAAAAAGAAGCTCATGTTGTGAACTTCGACATGACATATAATTAACTACAAATGAAATCCTTTGAACCATAGCTTAAAGTATACTATATGACCATTTTCACCAAATTTCAACTCCGAATTTGTTTCTTTGGGTACTATTTTGTTCAAAAAATCCCAATACACAATTGTAAATTGACAATGCCTTTGCAAGTTGTTCACATGTGCTTTTGCATTTTATGGACAATTGCAGTGCTTCTCCATGACCACTAAAAAATGTCTTCCAACAACTACAAACAGTCATGTATTAATGAAGGTCTAGTAAAGTACATCTTCAACACCCTTCACAATCTAATTCACTGTGCGGTTTTCATACATCTTGACTCACTTTTGTTCCACATTCCCTACATCAATGGATAAGAGCAAGAAAAAATACATGTGATCTCGCATGTGATTATGATTTATGCTTTGAATCCATTTTGCAAAAGGTGGAGTGAATGGATTTGCAAGTTCCATGGTCCTCCAATTCGTATATGTGCATATAGTTTTATTGTAAAGCTTCCTCCAAGAACCTGATTCCAAGAAATAACTAAAAGTCTAGAACAATATTTCTAACAATGATTTACAATACTATCTCAATAGGGCCAGCTATGATTTCCGCATGACTAGATTTAGTTAGGTGAAATTTGTGTTACAAATTGTAGTGAGGTAACAACACAAAAATGACTGTGTCACGTCTTTTGTACTATTACACTCAGAAAAAATGTCAAAAAATGTCAAAGAAAATATCCTTTTCAATCCTTTTGTCAAATTTGTCTACAACTTTTGATTTGAGACTTGAAATCTAAAATGGATTTTTAGAGATTATAGAAAAAAAGATTTTTCTAACTTCTATTAATTCAAAGTTTTTTGAAAAGAATCAATCTACTATACCTAAATGAGGTTTAAAATATTATTTGTAACACAATTCCTGTATTTTACATATCCCATATGGTTTGTGTTGCGTTCTACCACCCCACTAGTATAAAGGGCTTGTCATTTCACCTCTTCATAATCATACACTAATTGGCTTTAGAAGCCATGCAATACATTTGCCAAGTATGATGTATGGTATAATTTGTATGGTGTATAGTATATTCTATTTAGTGTATCTTGTATGATGAATGGTGTATAATGTTTGTTGTGGACTTCAAATGCATTTTTATGTGATTGTAGAATGACTACTTGTGTATTTTTGATTATATTCATTTTTGCACACATTGTTGCAACTTGAAAATGATGGGAAAATTCCTTCCTAATGTCCTAAGGGAGTGACCTAAATTCTAAATCCATGTCACTTTAGAATGATCACGGAATGACTTGCCATGTGTCAGATCATTTGAACAGCACAAAGATTCCATCACAACTTCTAAATGACTACATAATAAATGTTGACATGGTTGTCCACGTCATATTTTTAATGGGTTTATCATAACTTTAAAATGACTTGCAAATGACTAGCCACGAGCTGTCCACATCAAATCTACAATGGGTTTGTTGTAACTCTAAAATGACTGGTCACGTGGATGTCCACATCAGATTCTCAAAGGGTCTATGCTTTCCATATGGCAGCTTTATAGCCATTTCCTTAAGCCAAACTTTCTTTATCACTTAGTTAACCATTGAATTTTTCATCCATTTGTACATCCAAGTACTAAATGGATGGTGATAATACACCCGCAATCATTTACCAAAACGACTTGACTACAATGATTCCAGGGCCTTGAAGTCGTTTCGAAGTCAAATGTGTTAGAATGACTTCTTTGTAGTCATTTTTGCCAATCATTCTTTCCATCATTTTTTTGTAGTATGGATGCCATGATGGCACCCAAAGGTTTGCCCATTCTAATTCCACCAAACTTGGCACCTCAGGCTATGTCGTACACCTTCCGAAATTCTCAGGAATGTCTCATGAAGATCCTTCTAGCCACATTGAGTGTTACATTGAGGCCTTTATGACTAATGTGATTCTTCAAGAGTCATACCATTTAGTGTGGTTTTTAACTATTTTGGAGAGGCAAGCTTATGATTGGTATCGTTCACATGCCCCTGAGACATTTGCTAATTGGTTGGCCCTTCAAATGGCATTTTTTAGGCAATTTCGACTCGAGACTGGGCAACAAAGTGCCTTGGTGGCTCTTAAGGGAATGCGCCAAGGTTCAACTAAGGAAATCTTGGAATGCATTTGTCATTTCAACACGGTTATCACCCAATTTGTTGGAAACCATCTCACAGATGAAACCATCAAATTCTACTTCATCCAAAGATTCAACAAACAAACTACCATGAGGAAAATTTTAAACTCGGTACCCTACACCTTAAATGATGTTCAAATAGTGGCGCAACATGTAGAATGGATAGAACGGGAGAATGTTAGAATGTGGAACTGGACCGTGGCACCAATACCGGCATTCATTTCCACTCACTACATACTCTAATTTTGATAGAACTTCCCCATGAGCAACCGTACCTTCTCATTGCAAGTCAATCGACGCCACTTGACTCTAGGCTGCCGGTTCCCCAACTCTAATGGCATTCCCAATCGGAAACCTCCCTATTTGTAGAAATAGAGGTCAAATTTAAGAGAGCTAATGACAATCTCAAGGAAGATGTCATGAAATTGGTTAGGAGCCTTGGGGACCAAATTGCCATGACCATTAATGCAAAATCAGCCTATGCACCACCTCCTCCAAATGAGAAGAAATTTTTCCACCAACATTTGGTGTCGAAATTGTAACCAATATGGCCATAGTCAACAATTTTGTCAATTGCCAAAGGCCATATGTAGCCCCTCAACCCTGATCAAATCCACTTAACCAATTAGGAGGGGATCAATCTCAACCGAGAGGTGTGCCATGCCCAACTTGTGGTCGGATGCATCCCATTGGATTCTGAATTTGTTGGGTCGAAATTGGAGTGCTATGTGGAAATTGAGGAGGCAATCATCCTACTAATAAATATAGGAGGCCAAGAAAGGGGCTTGGGCCGGATCCAAATGCTACACAAAATCCACCCTCTAACTTATTTTACAACCGGCCACCACAAAAGGCTCAACAAGGATACTACATGAGCCCCCAACCGATGCAATGGCATCCCCAATATGGGGCACAACCAATTGTCACCCAAACAGTAGCACCGCCACCAAATACTCCACAACCATTGGATACTAACCGGCCTTTAGTACAAGGTTCAAGTAATGTTAGTTCCCAATATTACATGGAAATTCATCTAGCTTATCCTACGATGTCACAACCCGCAATTTATCCACCTTCAGGAGTCTCATAAGATGCCCAAAATGAAGCGGTATTTTATCTCGAGGGAGCTCAAATACTAGTACATGCATCCTCTTCAAACTCAGATACAAATGCAAATCAAAGTACCAATGTCATCATTCATGAGAATGATGACAAATCCAGGGCATCTACTAGCCAAAATCTGATTAGGCAAAGTGTAGCTGTAATGACACGGCAACAACGAGTCAACAATCCATTATTAGAGACCATCTCCGAGGAAACTAGCTGTTCGGAAGAGTCTTTGAATGTCCAAGCCACGAGAAGGTTTAAAAAAAATCAAACTCGTGAAAACATTTTTGAACCACTATTAGACCACCCATCTTTGGAAGATGCACCATTAGATGATCCATTGAGTGATGAGGAGGATGATCTCTACCGGTTTGTAGAAACTATGGGAGTTGGCAATCAAAAAGACTTGGTGTCAAAAGACCATTTTTCTCAAGCCTTCAATTTGGCGGAAGACTATGGTCTATGGTTTGATCTTTGTATCCCCAATATTTCTATTGCCTAACTCATCCAAGTGGCTCCTTCATTGGAAAAAGAATTAAGGAGGGAGCAATTGTACCTAGGAGGCCATGAAAAACCATGATGACCACTAGGATTTATTCTAATGCCTTGTTGGATGATGGGACACTAGAAATTGACGTATCCATTTTAGACACTTGCAAGGTCATTCCGGGAACACTAATAGATGGTGATAGTGACATAAATATTATGCCGCTTTCCACAATGGAAAGTCTCGGTCTAAAAGTCACCGATCCATCACCATATGTGGTGAACGTGGCAGACCAAAGGCCCGTCACCCCTTTTGGTCAAATCCTAAATTGCAAAATGGAGGCCAGGGGAGAAATTTATATTTTAACCTTTCATGTATTAAGGTTCAACAAGACCACTGTGAGCCCCAAATTCGTCACTTGGGACTCATTGTTTTCTTTTTTTTTAGTTTATTACAAATTAAGGCATAAAGTACTACAAAAAACCCAAAAAAGAGTGTAGAACCAAAATAGATATGTCATGTACCAGTATAGCATTTGGTCATAAATAGCCTTTTATCCATAGATTACCCATAAAACCCACTTGTATATAGGTTAGAACCCGTAATTAGTGGGAAACAATAGGGCTACTGGGAACTTACCCAAAATAGCCCAAAACCTAGTGCATGTGACCATGATAGGCTAAATTAAGTCTTAGGAGAGGGAGGGAGGTCCCCACGTAAATCTCCAAAGATAGGTTCTAGTTTCCCCATTCCACCGACGAAACATTAGGAATCCAAATTGTTAGTTTGCAGGTGTTACTTGTCCCAGACAGGCCGCATGGAGGAATCCACAGCCGCCGGATAGTGTTCTCGGATCTGGAGCATGTCGGGATGTCCACGGCAAAACCCATTCGCCAAGATTCCCTCACATGTGAAAGATTCCCTGACTGCCGGTGATTCAACAGAAGTCAGTTTTCACCACGCCACCAACTGTGTGCCAGAATAGCCTAAGACTTGGCACGTGGTTTGGGGGACTCCATGAGAGGTTCCCCAAAAAGTCTCGGTTTTTTCTGATCTCCAAAGGATCTTTTTCCGAGCAGTCAACCGCCAAAGGCCACGTTGGGAAATTCATGGAAAATACCCAGGCCGCGGTAAAATCTCACTAAAAATTAGACTAGCATCTTTTATGCTGATAACGCGCCCCGACAAATTTCATGGTGTTCCAATAGCGGGAAGCATCCGAAACTGACAACATCCCCCCAATTAATATTTACGGCAGGATCTTTGCGGGGTTGACCGGCGTCCCGGGAGCGTACGAAGTCGGAACGAAGACATCAAGGAGCCTTTTCTTACTCCCTAGAGCCTCCCCAACAACCCTAGCTAGTTACCCAAGCCCAAAAGAGGTAAACCCCAAAAGTTAGGTTTTTACCCTTTTAATTGGCTCCAGTTGGCACTAGTTTCCGATGGTTTTTTGTGATAGAAATAGGGGGTAGGGGCCCTCTTAGGCTAAAAATGGCATTCTGAAGCCATTGGCACAATCCATTTGCAATTCCGAGCTAAACTCCAAAAGTTAGAGGATAGGACCAGCGTAAAACCCAAAATTAGGTGAAAATCTCAAATTTGGATGAAAATCCGGATGGATGAGGTTACTCGTCGAGGGGGGGAGTGGGCCCTTGGAAACCTATAAAAGGGGGCCCTTCTCTCTCCCAAAACACCCCCAATACTTGTTTTGGGTCTGTGGGTCCGAGTTATCTTGGAATTTTTGGCGTTTTAAGCCAAAAAACCTCTACGGTGTTTTTGGAGCACTTTTGGCTCCCGTTGTTGTTCTATTTCAAGCTTCCGAAAGGTCCCTTTGGGCCCTTCTATCTTACCTTGTACCTTGTTGTGGGTCGAGTGAGTTTCACTTACGCTTGCGTGTCCCCGTTGTACCTTGTACTAATCCTAAAGTCACCCCCCACCGTACCTTGGCGATGCCGCTTTGGGGGGCCTTTAGTATGTAAGTCTGGCCTTGTTTATGCTTACTTTGTGGGTACGGTTGCCTTGTATTTCAGTCCTAACCATAGTCAACCTTCCGTGTGTTGGGTGTGGGCCCCACTGCCCTGAAGGCGGCGAAGCTTTGAACCTATAAACTACCCTAGTCTTAGAGTGTGTGTCAAAAAACAGGCCTTAGACGGCGAAGCTTTGGACCCAGGGGCATCCCAAGTCTTAGAGTTGGTGTCAAAACCAATTTGACGGCGAAGCTTTGGACCCAGGGGCATCCCAAGTCTTAGAGTTGGTGTCAAAACCAATTTGACGGCGAAGCTTTGCACCCCATACATTTTTGGCTCCAAAGTTTAGTTCCCAAGATCTTCTTGGGAAAAGCCAAAGTTTAGCCCCCAAGAGTTGCCCTAGGTTGTAGGAAAGTAGCAGCCCTCCCCGTCACAAGATAGCGGGATTAGGAGTCACAAAGTCCAAGGTTAACCCCCACGGCGAAGCTTTGACCTTGATCCTAGGCAAACGGCTTCCGGTTTAATTTTGTGTAGGTGGGTTCCCATATGGGAACCCGAGGGTGAGGAAATTTTGGGTTAAGCCAAGCCAGCCCAGCCAGCCCTGCCAGCCAGCCAACCCGCAAGCCAGCCAGCCCGCCAGTCCAGCGGCCGGTCCAGCAAGCAATCCAGCAAGCCGGTCCAGTAGCTGGTTGCTCTCACAACTGGTTGCTCTCACAAAACAGGACGATGCCCTGCAGGGCCCCAACCTACCTTTTTTTTGGATTTTTTTCCCAACAAGACTAAAAACTGGGGGTCCAGTTAGTGGGTATTAAAAAAAATGCTGATCAATCCTAAGAGCAAACAAAGGGAGGAGGGAGGAAAAGAAGTCGCCGTCCGCACACCCGACCTGCACATGCAACCAAACGCTCTCACATCCCTCCAACAAGACAAAACAAACAATGGAGCGAGATTAGAGAGGGACATGACTAAGTAGGGAAGGAAGGAGAGAGAAGATCAATAGTAAAGTAGGCTTAGGGGTGTAAGGAAATCCCCAAAAGGGTCTCTCCAACCATTAGAGGAAGGATGAGAATGACGCGGAGCATGACGACGTAAGGGGGTAGTTAGGCTCACAAGAAGTTAGCGTCATAGTTGTAAGACTCCATTAAGAGTTTGGTAGGAATAGTGTGGGAGTAAAAGAGGGGGAGACAAAGAGAAAGAAAGGGACCATTAAGGGTCGTTAGAGTGCACTACTTCGCCAAAGACTAAGCCGTAGGCATTTGACCGCTCCAAAATACGTGTCTACTATGGAATACGAGCACGCGGCTGAAGGTATGGAGAAAAATGCCGCGCATGCCAACGACGATCAGGTGAGTCAGTAAACTAATCCCCGGTGCTTTTTCTTTTAATTTACGCTAAACTCTGTTAGGTAGTGATGAATTTCGATTAGCAAATAGGAATTAGGGGGGGACCTTAAGTTTAGACATAAAAGTTTATCAATAGGACTAGAAGTATCCAAACCCATCTCATACATAGAAATTGACCATAAAAGTAACCAAATTAGACTAAGATCGATAGGACTAGGAATTAGTAACCGTTAAGGTCAGAACTCAACCAAGAAGTAAACACTAGATTAAGAGAAAATAATCTAATTAGGAGTTAGGGTTAAATTAGCAAATCAAAAATTGCCTTAGGTAATAAAGACTTAGGGAAAAAAGATAAACTAAATTAGAAGATAAATTGGGAAAAAAGATAAGCTAAATTAGAAGATAAATTAGGGAAAAAAGATAAATTAAATTAGAAGATAAATTAGGGAAAAAAAAGATAAATTAAATTAGAAGATAAATTAGGAAAAAAGATAAATTAAATCAGAAGATAAATTAGGAAAAAAGATAAATTAAATTAGGAAAAAAGATAAATTAAATTAGGAAAAAAGATAAATTAAATTAGGGAAAAAAGATAAATTAAATTAGGGAAAAAAGATAAATTAAATTAGGAAAAAAGATAAATTAAATTAGGAAAAAAGATAAATTAAATTAGGAAAAAAATAAATTAAATTAGGAAGAACAAATGATAAAATTAGATTAGAAGGGAAATAACTTAGATTAGGAAAAAACCCAATCAACTTAGGAAACCATGGAAGGGACTTAGGTAATCCCTCCTCAGTCTTAGGATAGGTCAATTAACCTCAGATTCCCATAGATTAGGATAGATTTGGTGGTAGTTCGCATAGGTTGCCGTTAGGGGACGGTTAGCCCGAACTATTCCCTCGCCAATTGGGGCAACTCCATTGTCACCTGCGGAAACTAAGAACTTAGTAAAGAAGATCCATTGCTTGGAAGGCACAATGGACCTACACTTAGTCACCCGTTAGGTTAGAATTTAGTTAACCCCTAGGACCTGGTTGTGTCCGATTAATTACCAAGGGTGGGTAATTAAGCGCCCACAACCACTTATCCCCTTCTTTTAGGCCGAGATTGGTTGAGACGAGTTAATGCTTCTTACCGGATGATCTCTACCGGTTGACCTCCAATTCTCTACCGATCTCTATCGGATGACCTCCAATTTTTCTTCAAATTACCAGTTGAAGAAAAATTCAAAGCCAAGAGTAAGTCTCATGTTGAGAATGTGGAATTTTTGCATCCTACATTGATCTTGAGGAAGGCCCCATCAAAAATTAAGGCCCTGGTCTTTATGATTGGAAGGATGTGGGCGCTTATTTACCCACCCTTGGTAAATAATCAAACACAACTAGGTTCTTGTTCCTACTTTTATCTACAGGTGTCTAGTATCAATCCATTGTGCCTTCCAAGCAATGGATCTTTTCTATTCCCTAATCGGTTATGGTTGCTAAGAACAAAAAAAAAACTAATTCAGCTACAAGGTTTCTCTCGGGCTTTGACTCGTTATGGTGGTTTGGGAATAGGGATAGACGCATTCCTGTTTAAACCACTAGAGGTGGTCGGCCATCCCGTGCCATTTCCAAAAACATCAAATGTTACCCCATCCAATCCCCATAGTAAAAGATATTGAAAGATGAAGTTTAATTACTATTAGTGCCTAAACTTCATCCGCTGATTACTACTAGCCTAAATTTCAAATCTAATTTCTAATTTGACCTCTAGCCTTGGGATAATTTTTATTTCTTTATTCCTACAATTTTGTTCCTCGTGGATGAAGTTGACTATTTTTCATCCACTAGGACCTTTGAACTTCATCCACCAATATCTCGCTCAATTCTACTATGATTTTGACGTATTTTAGATTTTTGAAAACCTCTAGACCTCTAATTTAAGGGTCTTCCCTCCATTCTAACTTGAACCTAGTTCCACCTCCCTCTAGCTCTCGGCCTTGCTAACAATTGTCAAATTTAGAAGGCGCGGAAGGCATGAGATGACTTCTTAGTGTCTTACCAAAGCCTAGGCCCTAGTAGACCCTTGAGCCTACAAACCCCAGTAGTAACTCCCGAAGCTCCAAATCCCAATAGACCCTCGAGCCTATAGATCCAACAGTAATCCCCCGAAGCTCCAAAACCCCAACAATAATCCCCGAGCCCACAAATCCACGAAGTCCAAACCCTAGTAGTAATCCTTGATACATGGCCAGCTGTGCACCCAACAAACCTCCGATGCCCAAACCCTAGTAGTAACCTCCAAAGCTCCTGACCTAGTAGTAACCCCTAAAGCGCACAGATCTAGCAATGACCTCCAAAAGCTCACGACTCCAATAGTAATTATTTTCCGAAGCCCTAGACCCATCGGCACCTACCTTGGTGCTTTTGAGCTTATCAAACAAAACTTTTACCCCTAAGGGGAAGGAAAAAAAACAAGGAAAGAGAGGAGGGTTGGTCTTTCATCCCTATCTGTGAGCCCCAAATTCGTCACTTGGGACTCATTGTTTTCTTTTTTTTTAGTTTATTACAAATTAAGGCATAAAGTACTACAAAAAACCCAAAAAAGAGTGTAGAACCAAAATAGATATGTCATGTACCAGTATAGCATTTGGTCATAAATAGCCTTTTATCCATAGATTACCCATAAAACCCACTTGTATATAGGTTAGAACCCGTAATTAGTGGGAAACAATAGGGCTACTGGGAACTTACCCAAAATAGCCCAAAACCTAGTGCATGTGACCATGATAGGCTAAATTAAGTCTTAGGAGAGGGAGGGAGGTCCCCACGTAAATCTCCAAAGATAGGTTCTAGTTTCCCCATTCCACCGACGAAACATTAGGAATCCAAATTGTTAGTTTGCAGGTGTTACTTGTCCCAGACAGGCCGCATGGAGGAATCCACAGCCGCCGGATAGTGTTCTCGGATCTGGAGCATGTCGGGATGTCCACGGCAAAACCCATTCGCCAAGATTCCCTCACATGTGAAAGATTCCCTGACTGCCGGTGATTCAACAGAAGTCAGTTTTCACCACGCCACCAACTGTGTGCCAGAATAGCCTAAGACTTGGCACGTGGTTTGGGGAACTCCATGAGAGGTTCCCCAAAAAGTCTCGGTTTTTTCTGATCTCCAAAGGATCTTTTTCCGAGCAGTCAACCGCCAAAGGCCACGTTGGGAAATTCATGGAAAATACCCAGGCCGCGGTAAAATCTCACTAAAAATTAGACTAGCATCTTTTATGCTGATAACGCGCCCCGACAAATTTCATGGTGTTCCAATAGCGGGAAGCATCCGAAACTGACAACATCCCCCCAATTAATATTTACGGCAGGATCTTTGCGGGGTTGACCGGCGTCCCGGGAGCGTACGAAGTCGGAACGAAGACATCAAGGAGCCTTTTCTTACTCCCTAGAGCCTCCCCAACAACCCTAGCTAGTTACCCAAGCCCAAAAGAGGTAAACCCCAAAAGTTAGGTTTTTACCCTTTTAATTGGCTCCAGTTGGCACTAGTTTCCGATGGTTTTTTGTGATAGAAATAGGGGGTAGGGGCCCTCTTAGGCTAAAAATGGCATTCTGAAGCCATTGGCACAATCCATTTGCAATTCCGAGCTAAACTCCAAAAGTTAGAGGATAGGACCAGCGTAAAACCCAAAATTAGGTGAAAATCTCAAATTTGGATGAAAATCCGGATGGATGAGGTTACTCGTCGAGGGGGGGAGTGGGCCCTTGGAAACCTATAAAAGGGGGCCCTTCTCTCTCCCAAAACACCCCCAATACTTGTTTTGGGTCTGTGGGTCCGAGTTATCTTGGAATTTTTGGCGTTTTAAGCCAAAAAACCTCTACGGTGTTTTTGGAGCACTTTTGGCTCCCGTTGTTGTTCTATTTCAAGCTTCCGAAAGGTCCCTTTGGGCCCTTCTATCTTACCTTGTACCTTGTTGTGGGTCGAGTGAGTTTCACTTACGCTTGCGTGTCCCCGTTGTACCTTGTACTAATCCTAAAGTCACCCCCCACCGTACCTTGGCGATGCCGCTTTGGGGGGCCTTTGGTATGTGAGGTCGTTACCTGTGATCACCATTGTCTTGCGTGCACATGTGTCTCATGAGTCGGTCCTAACCATAGTACCTTTCCATTGTTGGTTGTGAGTGGACCCCACCCTTCGGGGAACGGCGAAGCTTTGAACTTGTGACCCAGCCCAGTCCTAAAGTACGTGTTAAAACAAGTCTTAGACGGCGGAGCTTTGAACTTAGGGGCATCGTAAATCCTAAAGTTGGTGTTAAAACCAACCATACGGCGAAGCTTTGAACCCCCGTATATCTTAGTTCCAAAGTCTAGTATCCGAGACGTTCTCGGAAAAGTCCAAGGTTTAGCATCCGAGATTAAGTTTAAGTTAGAAGAGTCGCCCCAACCACCGTGTCACGATTTCTGTAAAACCGTATTTTTTCCCCAAGCACCGGAGGGAGGAAAAAGGTGCAAGACTCCGATTTAAGTTTGTGGGGGAGGGTTCCCTTAAGGGAACCCAGAAAAAAGGGGTACCGCAAGGGTCCATTCAGGGTCGCAGGGTCGTCGGGGTCCAGTCGGGGGGGGCGCAGGGTCGCAGGGCCGTCGGGGTTGTCGGGTAGGAAAGGGGAGTTAGAATAGGGGGTTAGCGTCGGAATCAAGCAAGTGAGACTTGGGTTTCCAATCTCCTTGGGGTTTTTGAGGTTCAAATAGAACGGACAAAGCATCTAGCCTAAGAGGAAGAACAAGCAAAAAGGGAGGAGAGAAGGGAGAAAAAACACACACTCCAACGCCAACCTGCACACACGTCCTCACTACCACAAGATCACTCCAAGACAATAAGAGTGAAGCAAGGAAAGAAGATTGATGTAGTAGAAGAATGGAGAGAGGTGATCCATAGTAGCTTTGGTTAGAGTGCACGGAAATCTCCAAAGTTTCCCACGGCCATTAGAAGGAGGGTTAGGATGACGCGCATATGACGCCGTAAGAGGGTGGTTAGACTTCCATGAATTAGCGTCATAGGTGTAAGGCCGTAATTAAGGGTTGGTGAAATAGTGCTAGAGGGAAAGAAGGAGAAGGAAGGAGAAAGAAAGGGTTCCGTGGAACCCACCTACTTGGACTACCTCTTTTCTCTAAATTTGTAAAAAAACACCCTAGGCATTTTTCCCACACGCATTCACAATGGAGAATGAGCACATGGCCGGGGGACCAGAAGAAGATTTTGCGGACACAGCCAGCAATCCGGTACGTTGTTAGTCTAACCACGCGTATTTGTTTAAATAGCACTACTTCTTGTGATTAGTGGATAGTCTCGACTAGCAAGTAGGAATTAAGGATTAAACTAGCGGATACGAATTACCTTAGGTAACATCCACATAGTATAGAGAAGAAAAGGAGATTAGATTAGAATAATAATTAGATTAGATTGGAAGATAAATTAGAAGGAAGATAAAGTAGACCAGCAAGAGACCAGTTAAGGTAGGAAACCAAAGTGGAAATTAGGAACTTAGTAAAAAAGATCCATTGCTTGGAAGGCACAATGGACCTACGCTTAGTCACCCGTTAGGTTAGAATTTAGTTAACCCATAGAACCTGGTTGTGTCCGATTAATTACCAAGGGTGGGTAATTAAGCGCCCACACTATCCTGAATGTAGTACCTTACTTTTTGGACACTAAACTTTGACTAGTTTTCAATACGTTTGGGAAACTAAACTTTGGAGCTAACCGCTCGGGGGTTTCCAAGTTCTGTTGTTAATTCGAGTTTAACACCCAATTTAAGACTTCTTTGACCCATGGTCTTCAAAGCTCCACCATCTGGAAATTTTAATACACAATCTAGGACTTAAGGTTTAATATCACAACAAGGGGTTCAAAACCTAGTTGCCTCTAATAGGGGTCGTCCGAGCAAAAGATAAGAGTGGTAAACTAGACAAAAGTGGTTAGTTGGTGTCCATCAACCCATTTACGGGGCTTGGTTAGTCCAATGAAATTAGTATGAGAGCTATAATCGTGCCAAAACAAAGTTAGAAGCCCTCCAAAAGCGGCATCGCCAAGGTACAGTGAGGGAAGATCTCTAGAATTAGTACTTAACCAAGGAGAAAACAAGAAACACCAAAGCATACAACAACCCAAGGTAGGGACTAAAAAGAACCCAAGTAACTTCACAAAGCATGCAAGAAGTAGAGGGACCCCCAAGGTCCTCTACAAGCACATGGAACAACCCACAAGAATAAAAAAGGGCCTTGAAAAGACAACGTTCCAAGCTCCCTAGTACAAGAAAAGTAACCAACGAAAAACATCAATAAGAAGTAGGCCCAATGGACCCAAGCACAAGAATGGAGGTGGTTTGAGAGGAAGAACAAAGCCCTTTTATACTCTTTTGGGGCACCTTCCTCTTCTCTTCTAACCTAGGTAATCCTATCACTTTAGATTTTCATCATCTTTTAGGATTTTCATCTCTTTTATAGTTTTTATGTTGGTCCTAATCTCTAACTTTTGAAGTTCAACTCCAAATCACAAATAGATTATGCCATTGGCTTCAGAAGGCCATTTTTAGTCTACAAGCTCATCTACCTCTTGTTTCTCTCGTGAAAAATCATCAACAACTAACGCCAACTACAATTAGTGAAAGGTAAAAAATCTAACTTTTGGAGGTTACCTTTTCTAATAAGGGTGACTAGCTAGGGTTGTTGGTAGGGCTCTAGAGAGTAAGAAAAGACCCCTTGTTGACTTAGTTCCAACTTCGTATGCTCCTACAATGTTAGTCAAGTCCATGTAAATCTTCTCGTATTCCTTTGATATTTGGAGGAATGTTGGAGATTCAGGTACCTCCTACAATCAAAATACTTTGAAATTTGTTGGGGCATGTTATTGACATAAAAGAAGATAACCTAAT
The DNA here is from genome assembly GCA_947034895.1 of Rhytidiadelphus loreus. NCBI lineage: Eukaryota > Viridiplantae > Streptophyta > Bryopsida > Hypnales > Hylocomiaceae > Rhytidiadelphus > Rhytidiadelphus loreus. The sequence goes on from OX344765.1 coordinate 44,373,265, forward strand.
TTTTAGTGAGATTTTTCGCAACCTAGGAATTTTCCATGAATTTCCCTTTGTGGATTTAAGTGATTAACCGTCTGGAAAAAGCATCTCTGCTAGTCAAAAAATTCCGAAACTTCTTGAGTAACCTCTCATGGAGTTTTCCAAGAGGTGAGCAAAGTCTTGTGTTGGTCTTACGCACGCTTAACAGGAGGGTAAAATCAGCCTTCCTTGATTTATCGGCAGTCAGAGAATCTTTCACATGCGAAGGAATCTTGGCGAATGGATTTTGCTTTTGAACTCATGGCATGTTTTCAACCCTAGATCACCATCCAGTGGCCATAGATTCTTCTATTGACTTGTTTTGAGAAAGTGACTTTTGCATGTTAACATTTGGGGTTCCTAATATTTTGTCGATGGGATGGAAAAATTAAACCTATCTTTGGAGATTTATGTAAGGATCTCTCTATCTCCTTGGACCAATTTAGCCAAGCATGGTCACATGCACTAGATTTTAGGCTATTTTGGATAAATTCTCACTAGCTTGTTGATTCCCACTACTTTGTAGTTTTAACCTATGTACAAGTGGGTTTAGAAGTTGTTTTAGGGGTAGAAATCTATTTATGATTGTGAGCGCTTATTTATTTACCTTTGATAAATAAGTGAACACAACTAGATTCTAGTTCTATGGTAAATCCCTACTCTAATGGGTGCCTAACATTGGTCCATTGTGCCTTCCAAAGAATGGATCTTGCTAATATCCTAGGTTTGTCTTTCTAATTGTGGTCTTTAGAGGACCGGGGTTGGCTACTTCCTATGCTAATTGTTATGCTATGAGGTTCTATGCTTAAGGCTTCCCAAGTCTAATCTACCCTTTTAAATCTCATCTCTTGCCCTTTCTAAAACCCTAAAACTCGCCTAATTTGGACACTTTGGTGAAAAGCTATGGACGGATGAAGTTTTGGCCTTTCGGTCCACTAAACTTTATCCTTGGCTTTCTAGGGGCTCCTAATTCCAAATGGAGGCGAGATTTGACCTACGGACCTGAATTCCTATGATCTAACTAAGTTTAAAGTTTCTACTTGGATGGATGAGAAACCCCAAGGTTCATCCATTCTTGGCTCTAAACTTCATCCATCCATATCTTTTGCATCCTAACTCTGATTCCAACATGTTGTATGTTTTTGGAAACCTCTTGATGTCTACTCTAAGTTTACCTATTTGAATCTAACTTGACCTATGTTCTACTAAGATCTAGCTCTCGGCCCTACTTAGAAATTGACACCTGATGGCTGGTTTAGGAAGGAGAGTTAAGGTTTTACCCTAGCATAGAGATCCATGATTAAGTTGGTCAAATCTCCCTCTTCTACCATTGCAAGTTGTCTAGATGGTCCCACACGTTGGTCAAGTATTTCTTCGCAACAATCTTTATAGTCACGAAAGAAATGTCGATCTTTCCTTTAGCCTTCTTTCTTTTCTTTCCACCTCAATCCACGTGCCCCATTAATTGAGGTAGTTGGGCACTCATCAACTTGTTTATGTAGTCCTAAATATAGGCTAACCACCACTTACATTTTCCTCTTACGCGTTAGTTTATCTTAATGGTGGAGAAGGATTCCTAGGATTTCTTCCTATCTAAGTCTTCTCTTTTCTCCTTCATTGTATTTGCTTCCATGGTTGTTGTTGAAAGGTTGGAGAGAGGAAAAGGTGGTGGTGGTTGTAGAGTGTAGGTGTTCTCCTTGCTAGCTCTCTCTCTCACTCTTTGTGCTAATCCACTCTTCTCCTTGCTATGTTAATCTACTATTTTCCTCTCTATGCTAAAATACCCTTTCTTTCTATGTTAACCTACTCTTTCCTTTCTATGTTAAACTATTTTTTTCCTTCCTATGCTAACATTACATGTGTTTTGGCTGTTGTGGAGGACTACAAGTTTCCAACTCGAAACTCACCTGAAACCCGCCAAAACCCGCCTGCGCTGACTTGGCCAAGCGACTGCCAGGTCAATTTTTTCGAGAAAAATAAAAATAAAAATAAAAAAAATAAAAAAACTTTGTTTTTAATTTTAAGAACTTAATTTTTTTTTTTTTTTTTTTTTGAAAAAAAAAAATCTGACACCGGAGTTCGAGAAGACCGGGGGGAACGGAGCTGGGAACAGGCCCGAAACGGCCCTCCAGCCCCCCCAATCTCATCTAATGTCTACCCTTCCCTTCTATGCTAATTATCTCCTAGTTTCCTCCCAACTGGATCCCAAACTCCCAATTGGAATCCGAACTCCCATTGGCCCCTTGAGTTCCCCACTGGTACACATGAGTTTTCCGCTAGTACCCTTAAGGTCCCTGTTGGTACCCTGAGGTCGCCGTTGGTTTAAGTCTCCGCCAATGTTGGCTCGCCACTGGTACCCAGCTATCACTCCTAGCTCCACCTGGTCCGCTGGTGCTGGATTCTACCTAATCTGCTAGTGCTAGCTTGTCGTTGGTACCCAAATGCTGGTGCTGGCTCTACCCGATCCACCGGTGCTGACTTCTTGTTGGTACCCGGACGCCGGTATTAGCTCCACTTGGTCTGCAAGTGTTGACTCACTGATAGTACCTGGTCCACCTCCAATACCCGGCCAGTCCCTTGGACGGCCTGGGGATTTGGGCAGCTTGGTTGGTGCAGATAGGTATGACCAAACTTTAAGCAAGAGAAATTAACTTGGCCTAGGCAAGATGTAGATTGGAAACCAAAATGGAACTTGATAAAGGATGAAACTTAACGCCTAACTGAAGCTTGGTGAACTCTATTTTGGATGCTAAACTTTGGTTTGTTTTCAACACATTTTGAAAACTAAACTTTAAAGTTAACTAGTAGGTGGGTTCAAGGCTCCACCATCAATTTGGGGTTTAACACCAAATCTAAGACTCCCAGCCCTCTAAGGGTTCAAAGCTCCGTCGTCTAATGGATTTTAACACACAATCTAAGACTTAGTAAAGAGGGGGGGTGTTAAAGCTTTGCCACCCCTATGGGGACCAATGTACAATAGAAGAGGTTAGAACAAGGGGGAGGCTAACACACACTCGAGGCAAGCATAAAACTTGAGTTAGTAAGGAGAAGGTTAATACAAGACTCACAATTTAAGCTAAAAACTAGAGGTCCTCCAAAGCGGCATCACCAAGATACGGTGGGGGGTAAATCTAGGGTTAGTACATGATCAGAGGACCAAAAGGACTTGACACACCACAATCTTGAGGTTAAGGATGTTGAACCACCTCAACCTTCCACCACCAAGGCCACTACTAGGAACAATGCTTGAAGCCAAGAGACAAGAAAGCAAGAGGACTTAGAGCCAAGGTGACTAAGCTACTTAGAAGGGACCCCCAATGACCTTCAAGAGCTTAAAAAACACAAAAAATGGAGCAAAAAAGGTGCCCCAAGAACACCTTTAAGGTTTCTTAGCCAAAAGGTCAAAGAATTCCAACATAAATTGGATCCACGAACCCAAGTACAAATGGGGGTGTTTTGAGAGGAAGAAGGGTGCCCTTTTATACTCTTTCGAGGTACCCTTCCCCTCCCTTTCTAACCTAGGTAACCCTATCACTTTAGATTTTCATCCTTATCTTTTAGGATTTTCACCGCATTAGGGTGTTTACGTTGGTCCTAAACTCTACCTTTTGGAGTTCAACTCCAAATTGCAAACGGATTGCGCCATTGGCTTTGGAAGTCCATTTTTAGTTCAAAGGATTCTATACCCCCTGTTTCTCTCGCAAAAAATTCATTGACAACTAGCACCAACTAGGATCAATAAAAGGGTAAAAATCTAACTTTTAGAGGTTACGTTTTCTAACTAGGGGGATTAGCTAGGATTATCGGGAGGGTCCTAGGGAGTAAAAAAAGACCCTTGATGACTTCGTTCTGACTTTGTATGCTCCCGAGATGCCGGTCAACTCCACAAAAGTCCCGTCGCATTCGGTTTTTGGAGGAATGTCGGTGAATTGGTTGCCTCCCGCTATTAGAATACTTCGAAACTTGTCAAAGCGCATTTTTAACATAAGAAAAGCTAAAGTGATTTTTAGTGAGATTTTATCGCAACCTGAGAATTTTCTATGAATTTCCGCTCGTGAGTTTAAATGGTTGACCATCCAGAAAAGGTATCTCTACAAGTCTGAAACTTCTGAAACTTCTTGGGGAATCTCTTATAGAATTCTCCAAGAAGTGTGCCAAGTCTTGTGTCAGTCTTGCGCACGGTCAGTAGAAAGGTAAAAACCGACCCTTCTTGAATTACCGGCAATCAAGAAATCTCACATGTGAGGGAATCTTGGCAAATCAATTTTGCTATTGACTTCTTGACATGCTTTTGATCCTAGAGCATCATCCGGTGGCCATAGATTCTTCTGTGTGGCCTCTCTTGAAAAAGTGACACTTGCATGCTAACAATTGGAGCTCTTAATATTTTGTCGATGGGATGGGAGAACTAAAACCTATCTTTGGAGATTTACGTAAGGATTTTTTTATCTCTCTTGGGACCACTTCAGCCAAGCATGGTCACATGCACTGAATTTTAGGCTATTTCGGATAAGTTCCCTACAAACCTGTTGATTCCCACTACTTTGTAGTTCTAACCTATGTACAAGTGGGTTTGGGGGGTGTTCTAAAGGTAAGAGGTTGTTTATGACCAAAAGCTATATTGGCATGTGACATACCTATTTTGGTTCTACACTCTTTTTTGGTCTTTTTGTGTAATATTATGACTTTAAATGCAATAATCTAAAATGAAAAAAACTATAAGTCCCAAGTGACGAATTGGGGGCTTACAATGACCAAAGGCTATATTCGCATGTGACATGCCTATTTTGGTTCTACACTCTTTGGGGGGCTTTTTGTATAATATTACGACTTAAATTGAAATAATTTAAAAAAAAAGAAAACTATGAGTTCCAAGTGACAAATTGGGAGCTCATAGAGGATGATGGAGAATTTATCACATGGCTTTGGGAACACCCTAGAGATTATAAAACTCCTAGGGCACAAGCGGCTAATTAGGTGATGAGCCTTGATTTTTTGGAACAAATTTTTTTTGACATTTAGGTTGACATCTAGTTGTTTTTATGTCAATAATAACATCCAATGAACATCATAAAAAACATTAAACAGGTAGATGTCAACCTAAATGGAAAAAAAAATTGTTCCAAAAAATCAAGGGTTGTTACATAAAATGCGGGTTTCTTCTAGTATTACCACTACGAATATGATAGATGAGCAACCGGATGCATGTTCTAGTTTCGTGACGTTAGTAGACAAGGTGGAATATAAGGCCGTTTACCATTTAGAGATGGATGGCACTCAACCCTACAATTTGGAGGAGTTGTTAAATGAAGAAGACATTCTTCCACCCCTTCACTTCTGTAAAACTTCTACAAATGTGGAGGTGAGAAGTAATCTTTTAATACATCCACAAGTACCACAAGATTGGTACTATGGTCCAACTAACCTAATGTACATTCTGTCATATTCATTGATGATTTTAGTACCCAATCGTCTAAAGTAGAGCACCTATCTGTAGTTCAGGAATGTTTTATGTGTTGTTGGCAGTATGGTCTTTTGTTGAATCCAACCAAGTTGTACCTTGCGGTAGAGAAAGGAGTGTTATTGGGGTATGTGGTATCAAAAGTTGGCAAGGAACTGGATCCCAAAAGGTAGATATTATCACTAATCTTGAGCCTCCTACCACGGTGAAAGGTATCCAATGTGCTTAGGACATTTTAGATGGTATTGTGATGTTATGGAAGACTATGCCACCTCAACGCTTCCTCCAACAAAACTTTTGAGGAAAGAGACACCTTTTGTATGGACTCTTGAGTGTCAAGAGGGCTTGGATGCTTTCAAGGCCAAATTGACCTCATTTCCATGTCTTGTCTCACCAAATTGGGAGAAACCCTTCCATGTATATTGTGATGCCTTGGCAGTGGCTATTGGTGCTACTTTATGCCAAGTACATGAACTCGGGGGCAAAGATTGCCCCATTGCTTTGTTAGCAGGCAATTCATGGCATCAAAAAGGAATTATTTTACCATGGATAGGGAGTGCTTAGCCATGATGTTAACGTGAAAAAATTCTACTACTATCTTCTTATGAACCACGTGGAATTTTTTGTTGATCATTTAGCCTTGCAATACATAGTTAACAAACCAGACCTTAGTAGCCGAGTAGTTTGGTAGGTATTACTTTTAGATGAGCTAGATTACACCATGGTGTATAAACCTGGTCGTTTGCACCTTTAAGCGGACCATCTTTCCTGGATCTCGAAAAAGTTATACATGGAAGAGATTGAGGATGACCTTCCCGATGCTACCTTATTTTCCATCACAGTGGCTCCCACATGGAACACCTACATTTCCCAATTTTTGAGCACTCAAAAATTTCTTAAGCACTTGGATGCTAATGAAAGGAGGAAAATTAGAGTGAATAGTAGGCATTATGCAATTATTGCAAACCGTTTATACTGGCGGAGGATTGATGGTGTCCTTCGGCGATGTGTGAGTGAACCCAAGATCACAAAAATCCTTGAAGCATGCCATGATGGCACTTGTGGGGGCATTTCTCAGGGCACCTAATGGTGCAAAAAATCCTTAGGATCAGATACTTTTGGCCCACTATGTTTGCAGATGCCCACTTGTATGCTAACCGGTGTGATGCATGCCAACGGTATGCAAGGAATGACCTTCACATGGCACTCCTACTTAACCCTTCACTACCATTGCTACCATTTGAAGAATGGAGCATAGATTATGTTGGCCCAGTCCTTCTTTCATCATCCCACCAAAAAGCCTACATTATTTTGGCGGTGGATTACTTGATCAAATGGGTTGAAGTCAATGTAATCAAAACCAAGATTGTCTTATCTGACATAGTTTGGGTTTTGGCGTCATATATGATATTTGACGTCGCGGGTTGCGGGTTGCGGGTGTCCAAGTGTCTAGTGGTTGTGATATCATGTCATGGAGGAATAAAAAAATTTATCCCTCGATAAATGGATTTCACCTATGTGGTAGGGCTTCGGGACTAACATCGAAAGCTAACGTGGGTGACTATGGGTAAGGGCGCGTGTAGTTCTACCTTAGATGATCTCAAATGGAAAAAAATAGAGGTGACTGCGGGTTTAGTTTAATTTGAAGGCGACTGCGGGTCAAGGGGGCTAGGGTGACTTTGGATTTATAGGCAACCACAACTTTGTATATTGTGGGTGACCACAGGTCCAAGAAAAGGGGCGACTTTGGGTTATAGGGCAACTACGTGTGGGAGCAACAAAAGGCAATCACAAATCAGAAGGCGACTTCAGATTTAGGGGCGACCACAAATTTTGGTATGGTGGGCAACCACGGGTTCAAAAAGTAGGGGCAATTGCACATTAGAGGGAGATCGCTTGTAAAGACAATAAAAGGCGAATTTATGTGAGGGGTTCAGGCAATTGTGCATTCAATAGTCAATTTTGGTTGTAGGGTCCTTACACTATAAGAAACCCGCATTTTTTTGGACGTTAGTAACAAACAAGGATCTTTTTCAAAACACAAGTACAAAGATGGGATCATAGCCATAGGAGGTAGAATTGAGTTGGATGTTTCAAAAAATGTTTGGATATCATAGGTGGAATAAGTTGATGTCTTATGCAACGGTGGTGTTCTAAAAGACATTAAAAAAACATAGTTGTGTTTTTTACAACGTCCAAGAAAACATAGAAATGCCACATTGGCAAGAGTTTTTGGCTTAACTTTGAACGTTGGCATGTTTTCTCAGATTTTCACATGTTTTTGCCACATCATTTCAAACGGATTTTGTTGGACATCGACGGTGATATGCTTGACATTAAGAAAAACGTGTCACCATGATTTTTGGCACATCCAAAAAAACAAGGTTTTTTTATAGTGTTGGGCGACTACATGTCTAAGGGGTGAGTGCATGTCCACCTTCCAAGTGCAACCGTGGGTTTAGTTTTCTAATTCAGTTTAGCATATTCAATCTTTTGAAGTAACACATCACAAAGGATTTTTATAAGTGTAGAATTAGGTGCTACATAAGGTTCTAAATAAGTATTTTATTGGCCACTTTTTCATATTGGGATGTAGAATTCATAAGTCCAAATAACATAGTTCACGAAATCTTAATTGGACGGAACTTTTCTAATTCCAAAAACTCATCCAATATGAGGCCACAATAATAATAACAACAACAATTGTATTAATAAGTCATCCATATAGGTTTGAGCTGGACTTCAAATGTAGCTGGACTTGCATTCTACTTCTATAACCTCGTTGTGGTCATCACTAAACTGCCTAACAATTAGAGCCCAACATATATTTTAAAATTTGTAATGTGTCCCTCACTCTAACATGTCCATATGCTTGACCAAGCACTATAAAATCCTTACACATATGGATAAAGGCTCAAAGCTTCAGCTACAAAGATTTGCTACCAAACATATATGCTAGAACCTTATAACAATAATTACTGCCTATTTGTCTAGTACTCTAGTTACTAGACGTGAATGTGGAATTGCTCGGCACCTCATTAGCATTAGGGTCTATATCTTTGTAAGACTCTTTATTGCTCATGTTGTCGCCCAAGCTCTCATTCTCATCATCTTTTCTTGATACTACTTTGATTTGCATCTCATGTTCTACCTCTGAGTTTCGATTTTGAACTTTTGTATCTATACCACATATGCCGTCAATTTGCACAAGTTGTTTTGTAAGCCTCAATGCATCCATGGTTCCATCAATGTTGGATATAGGATATTGCCCTCCTCTTTGATTGCCCATCATTCTATATGGAACACCATTGGACAACTTGGATGGATTGTTTAGGGTTTCAATGTACCCTCTCATCAATCCTCCTAATACGCCTTTTTTGGCATCTACTGTTGCGTTCGAGGATTCCTAATGATGATTTGTCAGGGCTAGACCGGGGGCTAGACACTGATGAAGGTTGAGTGGGTTGCGGAGTTGAGCCGTGGACCTCTTCATCAATTGTCCGTAGAGGACCTTGATGCATCAGCGGCCTTGTTGGAAGGGTTGGAATAGACCTCTTCATTGTTGCCACATTTTTAGTTGTCACTGAATTCAACGACACATTACGACTTTGATTAATAACAGTTTGCAATGGCACATCAAAATCATCATCTGTAGTGACAGTTGTTTGGGGGGTAGATGCATTCAATACAACAAGATTTGGTATTCCCTCGTGTACAACTTCATTGACTTCGATTGCCTCTTTTTCACGTTCGCTTCCCATTGGAACTTGTACAGTGTTTTTTAAGTTGCAGACCATATTCGGAGGCAGATTAGTTGGTATTGGAGATCTGGCTTTCTACTCTACATGTACCATGGAAATAGATATGCCTTCGTTGTCGGGGATGCTTTCCCTCCTCTACGATGCATGTGCCAGCGAAGTTGCATCCCAAGTGTGTACGAGATTCTGCAGTGGACTACGTACAAGTGAATTTCCAGAAGAAACATACCCATCATCATTAAAATCAAATGTATTCCCGTATGTAGGTCGTGGAGGACTAGGTGGGAGCCAGACCATTGCATTCCAAGGATTGTTGTGCAACCGCTCCTCTTCATTCTTGTAGTTCTCACGTTGTCTCATAAAATCGTGGACAACCTCATCTTTGTCCCCTAAAGACGAAGGTCCATCACACTCATCCTGAGCATCTCCATCTACGAGCACCTGATTGTAAAAAATGGTTGGATTGTATCCACGTTTTTGACGTTTAAGTTTGTTGTTCACGTAGATATACACCAATGTTTTAGACTTTGGTGTGGCCAAGTAGTTTCGCACTTTATTGTGCACAAAGGAATACATGCTCCAATTCCTTTCACACAAAGGTACTAAGCACATCACACCGAGAATTTGCTTCACAATTTTTGGAAGAGTATTGCCCCCTACTCCGGTTTCACCATTGATGATGCAATAATTGACATTCGATGATATCAGGAGCCTCTGATACATGATTGAATGCACCTATCTTTTCTTCAAATTGTGTTAATTCCTACATTGCCTCAACCACTGATACATTCAATGGTACACTAAGTTTTTGTATGACTCGATTCAAAGCTCCCTTCGCGTAGCCATTATTATGAATAACCGCCACGTCAATCAAATATGGATTTAGTACCATAGATGAAAGACACAAGTATCTCAGTGTAGTACCCATAGATGAGAGACGATAGACGGTACAAAATTATCTTGATGGCATAGAAGAGACAATTTTACACCGATTTCACCATTGCAAGAAGACTCGAACTTTGCTCTTTCTATCTTTTATTTGGCCTTAGAGATTCCCCCTACCTCCGGGGTTTAGCTTGCACTCACTTGGCAACAATGCATCCTTGGGTCTAAGTTACCCCAAAGGTTGAGGAAAAGATCCACAATGTTGTCCCTGTTCAAAGGCTTTGTACGTCATTTGGACAACATGGTTAGAGGTCCATAATGCCACATGTTTCAATAACCTCGGGGGTGTACTTAGTTCTACTATAACAAACCACGTGCGAACAAGTGGTTTCTAATAAACTATAATTTCAACCTAAAATTTTGAACATTGTTTAATAATGACTATAGCTTTCTATTGCCAAAATTTCCAATTCAAATAAAATATGAAATGATTTCTAGAAGAGGTTAAAAATGAACTAAAATGGCATATTTTTCAACTTAAATAATTATAGAGAACACATTTAGATGACCATTGAGTCAATATTCCACTCAAAATGAGCTTTCAGTAATGAGTTATTTTTAGGAATTTTTTGTTCATTTTTTAGACAATTTTTTCTTATATAATATAGGGGTGTGAAAGTTATTTTTTAGTTCTACAGTGTATCTTTTTACTTCAAAAATTTGTAACTAATTATTATTAACAAATAAAAATATCAATAATTCAAAACATAAACTTTCAAAGTAGGAAAATTTATTCATATTTTTTAAATTTTGTTTTATTTTAAATTCAAAAAGTATATAGGGGGTCCAAAGTTTTGTTCGCACGTGGTTTCTAATGGACACTCTAAATGACCCCCCTAAGTCAATAACACTGCTTGACCTACCCCAAAGCTTAAACAAGTTTTATGAAAGGCCTTTATTGATCATAGCCGTGCTGCTTGTTTTAAAACCACAAAACTATGTGCTTTATATCTTATTATCCTAATAAAATGGGCACCTTCCTCAAACAGTTCGATAATATTTGGCTTCAAATTGACTTCTTTGGCAAGAGATTTAATCTTCATATGTCTTGGAAATGAAGTTGGGGGCCTTTGATTAGGCTTCTATTGGTACTTCACTCCTAGTCTTTCATAGTAGGCTTTCTAGGTGGCTCATCATTGGTTAGCTCAATGTGGTTGTCTATTCTTCGTTGGCCAATTGTTTTGTTCCATCTCTCTTGCCTTGGATTTAAAAAAAAAAAAAAAAAAAAAAACTAGTTCTGAAATTTTGTTGTAGAAAATGAAAATATTTTCACCAAAGAGTTTCTCTTTTGGTTCTATGTATTGTTCCTTTTATTAATGGAAATTGTCCATATGTTTCAAGAAAAGGAAAAAAGATTTGAAGATATTGATCATATTACAGAATTAATACAAACCATTATAATTTGTATTTAGCAACCAAAACTATTTTTTGTGTTGCTATCTTTTTTAATCCAAGGTGTTTGTTTGTTAGGGCAATTATATAATACATTCACAATGTTTGGATTATAGATTTGATTTAATAAGTTATGACAACAACCATATGGTACCAAATGTTTGACAATGTCATAATATTATCTATACTTTTCTATATATATTTGTTTTTTTGAAGTATACATATGCCAAATTTTTACAATACCAATGGCAATGGGTCTCCAATAATGTACAACAACATGCAATAAAATGTTGGGAGTCATTCAGATCAAAAAAGAAGCATTGGCAATTTTTTAAGTGATTTTAAAAATTGGTCAAACAATTGAGTCTATAGGGGTGCTTAGCTTAGATATTCATTTATTTCCAAAGCATGATTGCTTATTCACTTTTAGTTTTTTTATAAAGTTGTAGTATATGCAAGACACTACAACATTCATATTTGCTCATTTGGATTTTGTTCACTCATTTTCAAATTATAACACATGGAGTGAAATTAAAAAAAAAATAGACTCAAATGATAGAATTTCAACATATCCTTTGCCAAACCCTTTGGTCACTACACATATTTAGATTGATTAGTTTCACAATTTTTGTGTTGCAATAGAACAACAAATTCAAAAAAAATTCACACTTATTTCAATCAACTCATTTTGCAATAAAAGCTCAAATGTTATAGGTGGTCAAAACAAAACATCTAACTTCCAATTGTTATGTATAGGGAGACAATTCTTGTCCTTTGGGATTTTATTGTGGTTCTTTGGACTCCTTAAACAATTGCAATGATAATCCAAAAACATCCCTTCCAATAGTGGAATATTGAAAGTACCCACGTATCTAAACCACATGGGCGGATTCCTTGAAGTTGTAATACAATGACTATTCAACCTAATTCCACCCCCTTTCAACCACTTCCCTCCATCCCATAATGATCTTCATGTTGGCCTTAATTTTTTGTCCCAAAATGATCTTGTTGCACTTTGCAATGTTAGAATAAGTCAAATGTGGCTTTTGATTTCTCATAAGGACTAGCAAAACAACCATAAATAGTAGTTTCTCTCCATTCATGCAATCATCAATCAAAAAACAAATGAATTGATTGGAAGGATCAATCAACATTGTTCATTCTTATTTTTTGCATCTCTTTGAGTATTTCCCAATTGAAGGAGGTGAAGCTTTGGGAGGCAAAATAGAGGTCCAAACATAGTCTTGGACAAATACTAAATGCCCACAAAATGAAAACAATGGTCCTCTTTGAAAATGGCCCCAAAATTTCACTTTTCAATACTCCAAAACTACACTTTGAAAAGGGCTTTAAAGCTCTACTTACACTACAAAACAAATCTTCAAAATGTTAATTTTAACCTTGATCCAGAACATTTTATCCAACAAGATCATTTTGGGACAAAGGTCATAAATTTAACTCCCTATACACTTTTAACTACATTAGAATGCAAAAAAGGTGAAATTGGGCCCCAACAATAAAGTGACATTTGGGGTATACATACCTTACCATGAGTAGAGCTCTAGACCAAAAATCAAGGTGAAAAAAAAGCATATTCCCACTCAAATGCACTGTGAGCTTAGGATGCAAGATTTTTGCTCCTTCCAAAAAAACCATTTGCATGCTTCGAAAATCACATTTTCAAATCATCAACCTGAAAGGATTTGCAGGCAATAGTTTCCACAAACCCATCACCAAGTCCTATACAATCAGATTTCCAGATGACGTTGACATGAAGATGGTGGATTTGAAAACCAATGCACTTCCAGGCTCTTGCAAATCCATCACACTGATGCCATCCAACTGTTCCGACCAATGTTGCTCAACAATTATCAAGAAAATTCTTTCGTCATCCAGCACTGAACCCCGCTGGCATCCTCTCAACCCTTCCATTGACGATGCACATCTCTGTGTCGTAAGATCAAGCTTTGTACTAAACTTCTTGGTGAAGTAACCTAGAGGTGCTAATCAACTGCAAAGATAAGCTATTAGAAGAATACTCTACCTCTAACTTTCCACGACAAGCGAAACTCCGGTGGAACCAAATCCACCTTCGCCACGGACTGTGGCGTCCAGATCGTCCACTTCCACAACATCGGGAGTGACGATGAGCTCCAGAATGAGCTGCGCAATCCGGTCTCCGGCTTTGATTTCAAAATCAGAGTCTGCGTGGTTGAAGAGGATGACACCAACTGGACCACGGTAATCGGCATCGATCACCCCAGCGCCAACATCAATCGAGTTCTTCCATGCCAAACCTGAGCGGGGAGCTGCACATTGAGCACGGGCAGTTAACGGCACAACCTTGATCTCGACGAGTCAAAATAAATGCCAACTTCGTTGCAAATCACCTCATTCTTTGGTAACCCCTAAAATGAATGACCAAGGCATCGGGGTTTTGAAATGGTCATTTCGATTTACCATATTGTGAAAAATACTATCCAAATTCACATCATCAGAGTCAGTGAAGGACAGTAGACATGTTGGTCAAAAAATAAAATAAAAAGAGGACAAACGGAGAGCCAATGTGACCTGCTCATACCTGATCAAAACTTGAGCACAAATTTGGACTACTTGCTCCTTTGGGGGGTAATATCGAGAAACAGCTAATGCAATTCGCTGCGCCACTAGCCTCAGCAAGATGTGAGCAAAAGCAACAAATGTCATAAGAAAGATTAATAAACAAAACTCACCAACGCGAGCGTATGTGCCTTCAGGAATGGCAATGGACAAGTCAGTCTTCACGAGCGCTTTGCCCCGGGCCGGCACAACAGTATCATAAGCACTGCGAGAATAACAACCAATCCACCATCAATGCCAAAGGCTCTCCAAAAGAAACCCGTCCAAGCCACAACATACAACACTCCCGATCCAAACCCTAACTGAAGACTCAGCAAGGCAAAGCCCACACCCAGCGGAATTTGAAAAATGTGAAAGCAGGGGAAAGAGCGTAAGATCCTCCAAAGCAAGAGATGGGTGTTCCGAACCTGGACAGATCGTAACCAGCTGCGAGAGAGGAACCCCGCGACGGCACGACAGCATTCTCCGAGAGCTTCTTGATCCTCAACGCCTGAGACGCAAGCACCACTTTGCCATTGGTGATTTGCCCGTTGTCGTTGTCCAGCTTCGGGATCTTTGCTTGAGGTTCCATTGCGACAGCAGCAAGAGCAGGGCTTCAGAGGTGGAATTGCACAATAACGGGGGTAAATGGGAAGACAAGGACGTGCATCCGCAACATGAAAATTTGCAACTCGAAAACTGGGGAGGACGGCGAGCTGACAATAACGGCACTGTGATGGTGCCAACGCTCCCATCAGATTTGGCGGGAGGAATTGGCGGGAAACATATGCAGTTAGATAATATACAGTAATATGGAGTACTCCGGCCCATTGGTGCCCCAAAACCCAACTTCAAAAACACCGAATTGTCAGTATGGTAATAGGTGCAATAAGCAATGCTGCAGTCTCATCTTTTAAAGTAGCCCACGAATTCATAGGACTTCGGTGTTTGAATTCGTATATTTTGGAAGATCTCTTGGTTCTGCTTTAAGCGATAGCTGTTACTTACGTTTGTTTCTTGGATGAATAGATTACGGAAATTCTTATTGAGAGCCATATTCATTTCTTAAGAATTTTTATCGAGTACTTCTGATTCTTTGTTGACTATTGAGGATTTATATATGTAAAGCACATTTCCTTTGCAGGAGAGAAAAAGTATCCGGCCCACGTTCAGACGTTCTCTGCCGAAGCCATTTATGGCGGAACCTTGGTGTGCCGGCGCGAACAAATGAGTTTATTTGTTTTTATGATTGGGCGGAATGCAGAGTGGTGCGGAGGATTGATGCTGTTGTGAAGGTGATTACTTTACTCACAACTTTGAGCCCTCTGAATTCAGTTTGCTATACTGTACTTTTTTTCTGTCTGCAAGGTCTAGGTTGGATTAAGGCGATCACCGCTTTCTGGTTGCAGAACGTCTACTGGTCTGATGGTGTAGATCTGGTTACTATTGCCAGTGACAAATCATTTTACATCCTCAAGTACAATGTAAGTATCAGATTTCTGATCTTGTGATTTCGATGCGTTTTACTTAAAACAATACAGAGCGTTCAGTAAAATTATACTGTTTGAAGAGCTTTTTGACAATATCACCGAGAGACTTTTCCCCATAATTCATGGGGACGTCTTCCTCTGGTCACGATGATATTAAAGAAACCTCCCTATGTTTCGTGTAGGCATGCCTTGAGAGGTTTGTCGCTTAATATACGAGTTTAAAATTATACAGTTACTACAGATATATATTTCATATTCTCAACCTCTTTGAGTACCATCATGTGGTTTGATTCGTGTCATGGTCATTGGGTCGGGGTCAATCAATGTGATTGGATTTTCATAATTTCAGAGGGACGTCGTAACATCATGTTGGGAAACCGGCAAGCCTGTAGACGAGCAAGAAGGTGTGGAGGATGCATTTGAACTGATTCATGAAATCCCGGAGCGTGTGAGGACTGGTCTTTGGGTTGGCGACTGTTTCATCTACAACAACTCCGCCTGGCGCTTAAATTACTGTGTCGGTGGGGAGGTGAGTTGTGATTTCCGTGAGCAAGTTGAATGTAACCATTCACCGACTTCAAGTAGACATTGCCAATTCTCGCAACTGCTTCCACTTGGACTCATTGTGAAATTCCTCAGCAATAGCCTGTATCCAATAACGCAAGCAAGCAGTACTACTTAGTGCAGGACTAACACCAGCTGGAAGCCAAAAACTAAATGGCAGAACACAATGAGCTTCAAGTGAATCAAAGTTCTTAATTCCATCTAATGTGACATGAAATTCAACAATGATCATAACAAATCCAATAGTTAACAAGATCTGAGGAGTTCAACCTCAAAGTCACTCCCCACTCTATGCAATTCTTCAATTATGATAATGAACTGCATGGAGATAACAGGTCATAGAAAAATTATGACCTTGGCCACGTCGAGCTTGCCGAGCTGCACAGCTAGCTCAAACTTATAATCGGGGTCTGTAGCAACATTAAGAGCTTCCTCCACCATTCCACGTGACTCCAGAAAACGTCCAACACTGTCATGCAACTTGGTTCGCTTAGAAATTCGTCACCGTAGGCAACACGAACGTAAGAACAGTCTTGAAGTCCATCCCTAGTTTTCATTATCTGCTTTTACTTCTCATCTAGTCAGACAAGTAGTGACAAGAGTCGGAGTAGAGAAGAAAGAATTACTCTTTGGTTTGATCAGCTGCTAATTTAGTTACAGCCTCACAGACCGATACAACCCTCCAAAAGAGTACCGCAGATCATACCTGTTCATGTGCTCCTTTGGAATGGTTGGGAGCACTTCTTCTGCTCTTTCATAATCCTCTCGTAATATCAGTGTCTTGTACTCAATCAAACTGAGAAGTAGAGTGTAGCTCATGACTTATGGAATACACTTATTTTTAGGAGTTGCACAGCGAGCTCAAACTTATAATCAGGGTCTGTAGCAACATTAATTAAGAGCTTCCTACACCATTCCACGTGACTCCAGAAAACGTCCAACACTGTCATGCAACTTGCTTGACTTAATTGTGAGTTAATGCAGTAAACTGCATCTTTTGAGCTCATTGTCATTGTGACAAAGTCACAATGAGCTCATTAATTAATTTCATTCCTTAATTAATTACCAACCATCCCCCAGCCCCCAAAAAATTCAGAAATTCAGAATTATTTTTAATTAAATTTTTACAAAACCTCCTCCCTCCCCCTCCCCCTCCCCTCCTCTTTTGTAATTTTGAGAAACAAATGATCTTACAATCAATATGGGATAAGTCAATGTTTCCCAAGTACGTATCCATATGCATATTAGTATGTATCCATATCCTTATCCGTATGTACGTATCTACATCCGTATTTGTATCAACGTATTGTATTCATACTCGTATCAACGTAATATATCTGTATCCATATCAGTGTACGCATATGCATATCAGAGGTTTTTTGAGATCAACGACTATGGGGGTGGTTTGTAATTTTCTTTTGTAAAAATCAACAACTGTCATTTTTTAGGATGGGAGGGGGGGCAACTAATGACAGTGATTGCATCTTCGGGGCTCATTGTCATGCAACTTGCTTGACTTAGAGGTTCGTCACCGTAGGCATCACGAACGCAAAAACAACCTTTTAAGTCCATCCCTACTTAGTTTTCATTATCTGCTTTTACTTCGATCTCCTAAAAATAAGTGTATTCCATAAGTCAATGGAATTCATCCTACCCTTCCAGACTAATGGAAACTCAAATTCTTAATCAATGGTGCAGAATAATGGTGAATAAATAGATCAGTGTCTCTGTTTTTAATTCTTGAGATTTCTATTTTGCAGCATTAGAATTCCTGAAGCTGGGTTTATGGCACGTACGTACTTACCAAGCCAAGTATCCAGAATAATTATTCTCTGGCGCAATGATTTGAAAAAGGTATAAATTATATATTTAAACCCCTAAAGAGTCGAGATACCCAAACTTACGTTTGTTTTATTTATTTTTTATTTTTGAACAAATGGTAGAGCCATTGCATTAAAAAGAGTCAAAGAACAAAGCGCCCAAGCCACAAGAGCCGGACAAATGAAGAGATAAGAGCAAAACACAAAAAAAAAAAAACTAAAAGCCAAGACTAAAGGAAGGAACAAGAAGGCGGACCCTTCGAGTTCCAACAAATGGTGCTAACAAACTTACGTTTGTTTTAGTATTTCTTAGCAATTCTTATATGGGCGCTTTCTTTGTTCAATTTTATGCAATGTTCTTAACCCTTCATCATGGCCAGGGAGAACTGACCCCTCCCTCGACCCTACGGGCAAACTCTAGAATTATTTATTTTCTACACATGAATTTTTTTGCAAATTTTGAATTCATTTTTGCAATCAGAGACCGAATTAGCTAGGTGAGGTCAAGATTATACCCTAGAATGGCCCAAAATAGGGGGCATTTTTTTTACTTGTACCCCTAGTAAGGCCGAGCGAGGGGGTCAATCCACCTTGATCCTTCATCATCAACATAGAGGTTTGGCATCCGATGGGTGACAAAGAGGGAATCCTTCTAGTAGGACAAAAGTGCATCTATTCGTCTTCGGAATTTTGTTGTGAAAAGAGGTCTTCTACAATAGTTTGACTTCCAATGAGTGCTTTTGCTATTTTTAAGCCAATGATTTAGATAGTAATGAAAAGGGATGATTTGCAAAGTCACCTGTTAATTCTTTAAGGGTTAACCAACAATTGTGTTAGTTATGAAAGTTTTAGGTTGCATTTCTCTACATATGTCAAGTGAGCTATGTGGGCCATTGATTGCCACACTTTGATTAAAGATGATTGATTCATCTTTCTTTCTCAAGTAGTAGTGCAATTTAATGTAGAATGCATGCTTAATTTTTTTGATCATTTCGATTATAATGGACTCAATTTTGTAATTGTGAACCATGATTGATAATTTGCAAAATGTTGTGGTTGAGATTTTATGTTAGAATTATGATGTTTAGTAGACAAAAGAAGCTTTTTTGATGGAGTCTTTGGTTGTCTTTGAAGGTATCCAATGCTAAATTGTTGTCCACATTGAAGTGAATAAGGTGATCAAATAGAAAAATAAACTCACCACAACAACACATCCTAGGATTTGTTGCCTCAATTTCTGAAAATAAAATTGTTGTTGGAGTTGCCACAAATGCCATCTTCCTCAAAAGTCAATCTCAACTTGCCAACACCCAATCACTTTAGACAACAAGCATATGCACTACATGCTACTCAATTGCATTGTAACAATAATGATTGTGTTCCATATTCAAAAGCAACAATGATTTAATTTAGTCATTCTAACAATTTTCAATGTGAAGATCCTTCAATTCCATCTACAATTCTTTGATTAAGCTCAAAAATTGAAATTGTATCTTCTAGCATGTCTTTTCTCTATTGAAATTGACTTATTCAAGGCAAGATTCAAAGAAAATCTATTGCAATGAGAATTCACAACAAAAAGTTTGCAAAGTTCAATGGAAATTTGCTTAAAAATCCTACTCCTCTACAATCACATTCCCTAAACATGTTCTAAGCTTGACCTAAGGTTTCAATTCCATGATCTCCTTTAAACTCATTGAATTGAAAAAACTAAATCCTACAATTTATCTCCAAATATGATCTAGTAGAACAATTACCCAAATACTTTCTTCTCTTCTATAACTTAAAATCATAAAAAAAAATCCCAAACCTCAATCTCTACTCACACAATTTACTAAATAATCTCCTCATTAAACTTCACCTCCATTTTGCAAACATAAGCAAAAAGCTTCAACAATTGATTGACTTCAAGTCTCTATATCTATAGATATTGCTTGCTTGTTTCAACTCAAGGCTACCAACATTCAACCTCACACAACCCTACTCACAAATCTTCAACTATAGCAGTATAAAAAATATGCCAACTACAATGCAAATCATGAATCTTCATTTTCCTCTCAATTGTTGAGATTTTAGTTGTGTGACTTTGAAATTTTGTTATATTTGTCTTGGCTTCAATTTGTCCTAGCTTCAAAGTCCCCCTATGGTTGCAAAGTGGACCCTATGTATATGTATATGTATATATATACACACACACACAAAAAATTTAAATTAAAGGTCATTCCAAAAATTGGCTAAACCACTTTCGACCTAAAGGTCATCATTACAATCAAAACCAAGCTATACCAATCAAATGAACCAATGAGACATTAGGATAAGTCATTGTTGTCCTACAAATTGGCAATGACATGGTACTATCTATATTCTATTTATAAGCAATTGATCAATCAAGGGCTTGAATAGATCAATGTCATTCTTCATTTTTGTGTGCAATAATTATCTAACACACTAATACAAATTCACCTCCAAAAATGTTTGAAAATGTGTTATTTCTACATAATACATGCTAGGAATAGCATATTTGTTTGTCCATAACACAAATCATTAAAAACAATGAAGCAATGATGTATTAGTCTTGATCTTCTTTAATATTTCAAATGGATGCCTAGGCTTTGAATCCTCAACTTAAATTTTATTTACTACAAATTATGAATTTAAATTTTCTTACATTGAAAAATTGAGCTCAAAATTTAGAGTTCTTTTTTTAAAAGAAAAGAAAACATTTATTTTTATTTTAAATTTTTTTTTAAGTCAAAACAAATCTAAGAGAGAAGGAAAAAATAAATTGTTGATAGCTCTAAGATGAAATTGAAACACACTAATTTCTACAATGAAATTGTTTTAGAAAGCAAATTAAACCATGTGCAACTTCTTCTTTTTTAAACTCCTAAAATTAAGTTCATAAACTTATCCAATACATTATTTTCTCAAGAATTTGCAAAGATTGCCCCTCGGATTGCCCACAAAACAAGAAGCTTCATAACTTTCACATCACTTATCCAAATGGAATAAATCACATTTTTCCACACTAACAAAAACATACCAGTAATCAATAAGAAAAAAATTCATAAAAATTCTTTCAAGTTTTTGTTGATTTCTTTAGATGCATGACTTTTGGGCTTATTATGGTATAATTTTTTCTCCTAGGCACCATTTGAATAAAAATTATTGTATATTTTCCAAAAGCTAATTAGTTTTCCTATCTTGATAAAAGTTCCAAAAAAATCTTGCCAATAATTGAGATCATAGGTACCTATCCAAACTTTTAAAAATCTTCCAAGGGGATTCATGGGATTTTATAGATTAAAAATAATGGGAAGAGTGTCTCCAATTTTATGCATTGCAAGATATAGGATAATTTTGAAGAAGGGTGAAGCTTCCACTACTAATACAAAAAATGTAAAAGTTGAAAGTTTAGGAGAATTTTCAGCATAGTGATTAAAGAAATTCAAATTTCTTCAACTAAAAAAATGTGAAAATTCAAATTAAATTTGAAGTTCAAAAATCCACTTGTTACTTGAAGCTTTTATTAGAAATTTATGGACAAAGTTCAAAGAAGGGCATGAAGGTTCATTTTCATTTTCTTTCTCTCAACTTTGTCCATAATTTTTGAATGGATGTTGCAAATCACAATCAAATTTTTGAGTTTGAAAGGCAATATAAATTCCCACATTTTCTATGCTGAATTCTTTTTGAAAAAAGTTGAATCACTTTGCTTTAATGAGGATTGAAGTTCTATTGAGCTTGCAATAATTGCATTTTGACATATCCCATATAGATTGTCATGCCTCCTACTCCCACTTGTATAAAGCATTGGCCTTCTCTATGTATTATAGTCACTAAGGTCATTATTATTTACAATTCGGATAATAAGAATAATAATTTCTATTACATATAAGTTGTTTTTGTTGATGCTAACAACACTTCAATATTTTAACACCTCATTTTAATGTCACTAACAACAACAAGTTTGTACAATATATGTGGAAAGGCAAAATTAACACATGGCACTAAATCAAATGTGGAAATTGCAACCAACAAAGTTGTTGTAGAGAGTGTTGTAGAGTATTTAAGGCAATGTTAAGAATGCATTATATTTTTGTTTAGATCCTACCATTTCAATCGATATAAATGCATTGACTTCATTATTCACATGAAAACATCATTAAAAATTGCGTTTAACAATGTTGTTTATAGCATGGATTTGTACTAGTGAATATTCAAATGCAAATAGATTTTGGGGGTATGTTGCATACATGAGTTTCTCATGATTTTTGTATCCAATTTAATTTATGTCTAAGGATGTTATATTGTATGGAACCCTTTTTTCTATGTCATGGGGAAAAGAATTATAAATTGATTGAAATCTAAAGTGTGGAGAGCTAAAAAACGGACTATGTATACAATTTCCTTCATATTTCATTCTTCCTTATTCTATTGTGATTTTTTGTTCACCCATAATCCTATTAAAAATACAAAATTAAATATGTAGAACCACTATGGATTCCTTTTAGTGAAGTAAACTAAACTTGTCATAGCCACTTGAATTAGGTTTTTTCCCCGCATCACAAGTAAATTCCTGAAAAAGAATTTCATTTGCAAGCAAGAGAGACATTTTGTACCTACATCTGAAAAACAATTTCCAAATTTGTTTTTCTAAAATGCTTATTATGTTACTCGTGGATATACCCTTATTACATGCAAGCACAATGAAAACCTTGATTACAAAATCTAGATCATGGATACATAATGAAAACTCAAAAATCTCATATTCACCATAATCACCAATTGTTAGTTTAAAGTATTCCAAAATACTTTGATTTGGGAGTAGATCTTTGTTTCTATCAAACTTGCAATCCATTCTCCTATTGAACTAGGATATTCATTTGAAGCAATATATCGCAAAATTGGGGGATTAATTCGAAATATACTTCCAATGTTTCAAGATGAAATCATCAAAAATCACCACTCGTGCATGAATGCTTATGCATTTGAATGCATAAATGATGTTTTATCGATAAACTACACTAATTCATCCTCATGGTGTGTGTAACAAAATTTAACAAAATTACACTATTTTAATTAAGACAATTTGAAATATTAGTGTATTGTACCAATTTCAAAAAATAAAATAAAAAAATTGTGGTGACACTAGTTTGGTGGGGATTTTTTGAGGAAGGGGTGGGGTCTAAGGTGACACTACTTTTCAAAGGTGAGACTAGCTTTTTAGGTGACATGAAATTCCCCCCTTTCCCTCAATAACATAACATATCATGTTGAAGGATGTAAATAGCTTCCCTACCTTTGCAAAAATTGCAAGTTGCACTCCCTTAACCTCAAAAGGACCAAAATTGCGTTTTTTTGGCAACATAGCAATTTTAGACAGCTCACCACAAATGGAATTTTTATTTTTTTCTTTGAAATTTTCACACAAAATGTGATTGAGGAGTAGATTCAAGACAATTTTCATAGTTTTAAGGCAATTTTCATAACTTTTGACTACACTACATGGTTAAAAAGTTATTTATGAAATGTAGTTTTTATTGCTTGGCGGGCAACTTGGGTAGCTAAAAAAACTTCTCTAAAATCACCTTTTTAAGAAATATAAATTCAAAATTGGTTTCTAGATTTATATATACATAGAAAGCTTTGAATCATTCCATTTTGATTAATGGAAGTTATGAGGAGCTTTAGTTGTAGGTAGTTTGTAGGTAGTTATGGAATCTCTACTCTAAAATAAACTTCGAAGTCCTTTATTTAACTTAGTTTTCAATATTTTTGAAAAAAATAAAAACCTCGAGTGTAGATTGTTTACAACCATTGGGATTGTCATTTTTTCAATTCCATAAATAAATTGTTAACAATTTAGTATTCTAAATCATTCTCTATTTCTTTCTACTTCCTCTTTTTTTCCTATATGTGGTACAATTTCAAATGATCTAAATTTTTTCAAGCATGTAGCCAACTTGCCTTGAAGAATGAATCCAAAGAAATACAACCATTTTGGACATTTTTTCATACAAATGTGACCTTGTGAAGTGCAACTGACCTATTTTTCATAGGGCCCCCCAAAGGATTTTTGTCACTTCAAATGCTAATATCTTGCAATCTACATGGTGGAAATTTCCACATTTTTCAAACCAGATTACTACAAGATCCTATGATTACATGTGTTCATAAATGGTTGTTTTTTTCTAAAATTTGGCACATGTACTAGAAATGGCAATTTTGGAGCGTTTTTGGTGAAAACATAGTAAAAAACCTTCAAGAGTTAAAACAAAAAATGAAAATTCATCAATTGTGAACACCACTTGGGATATTTTTTAAGCTTCACCAACCATTTTTCTTTTAAATTCCCATATTGAATTGTTATTTGAAGTACCAAATCCTATTTCTTTTCTCTATTTTCTTTTACTTTGAATAAAAAATTTACAAATTTTTTTCACTGCCTTTTTTCCCGATGTTTTTTCCCGATGTTTTCCACTGATTGCAACCACTTTTTTTTTCCCAATTCCATCGACTAAAAATGAACTTAAGGGGTGGTTCTCCCTGAACATTGCAACTGGACCTCCTGAAGGGCCCAATTCAGTTCACCGGCAGCTGCTCCTCCGCCTTTGCCTTGGCTCCATGCCTTCCTGAACTCCAGCATCCGCCAAATCCTTGATAGGTCCAAGCCCATACCCCGCCCACCCAATACCCTGCGAGTCCCATACCAGCCAATCCAATCCAGTCCCGTCCCCTCACATCAGATACCCCGCTGCCTGGGGTTCTGAGCTCCGACGATACTTATTATTAGTAGAGTATTCCTAGTTTTCAACCCAAGCATCCAACCCAGCCCTGCCTTGGTTTCAGTCCAACCTTGGGTGACGAATTAAAATGCTCGGTCAAGGGGTGGGCGTGGGGATGGGGATTGGTCCGACAGAGAACATAGGTGCCCAATCCGATGCCTTGGCTTCCGATCAGGTATGGGTGCCTGATAGGCACGGTAGCCTGTAAACTGGGAAGGGAACTGTGCTTCGTTGCCAGACGGAGAAATGGACAAGCCGGCTTCCTGAAATTAGGGCGGACTTGCAGCCTCACCTTGCATAGAGGGCCGAAAAATAATCAAAACTTGACATCGAAATGTGCAATGGTTGCACGAGGAGAATCAAAATTGTTGGACCACAAATTTTCATGGGAAAAAAAACAAGTGCTTGGAAAACTAGTTGTACAATTAACAATGGACATAACATTATTCTCGAGTGCTAGGGGGGCCCTTTTGCTCTCTCGAAAACATAAGCCCCCCCAAGCAATGACACTTAGCAAGCTCCTGTACCTATCCAATGTTGTACGCCCACCTCACAGAACTTGCCCAACTGGCCATCCAATAGCATTCTTTACATTATAACTATATTTTTTGAAGGTATCTTGGATGGAATGATACCTCCGTCAAAGAGGAAAGAAACAATGTTATGGACTTGAGGGAACTTTGGGGGTGCTTTTAGTTTGTCAAGTAGACCAAATGAGATAATTCAAAGACAATACTTTCTACCTACTCCCATAAAAAAGAAATATCATAAAATTTGGCAAGGAAAATTATGACTTGAAAATTCATTTCTAGTTTTGACACAACATAGAAGTGGACTCTTAGTGCTAAGCCCCCAACAATGTTGTGTTTTGAAGGGTGGTTTTGAAGCATCATCAATCCTATGTAGAAAACGACTCAAGAAATATTTGATGATAGTAAAATATCAAGTTTTAATTTTTTATTAATCCAAAAGGTAGAAGATAATCCCAAATTCATCTACTGCATTGGATTAATGATGCTCCTAGGGTGGACTTCTATGCACCTAGAATCGTAGAGACCCTGCATAAAAGGGAGAAGAGAGAGGAGGTTTTGAAATTCTACTTGGAAGTGTGGAATAATTTCAAGAATGTAATTGGGATTGTTGGACAACGTAATTTTCAAGGGAGACTTGTGAAAAGTTGGGGAGGCAAGTTTTTGACTTGAACTAATATTTTGCTTTAAGTTTGACGACAAAGTAAAGCTATTCCTTTAATGTGGTTTACATGGGAGTAAAAACATCATAAAACTCAACAAAAGCAATTCTCACTCTAGAAACTTCAAACTTCATATTCAATTCCAACACAACATGGAAGATTGTTCTTAGTTGATAACAAGCATGTTATCAATTAGAATATACCTCTTCATTATGTTAATTACATTTGTCTCTCTTCAAATGGACCTAAATAAATTGTTCCCTTTTCTCTTCCTTTTAATACACATAATCTCTCTTTTTAGAATAATAATAATAATTATTGGCTACAGTCTTCAATTAAATGATTAGATTTCTTTTAGCCTATCATAGCCTTTCTTTTTTCTTTTTTAAAAGAGAGGTAACCTTCAATTAGTCCTTCAAGGCGAATTCTTAATAGGGTGAAACAAATCTCAATATTTTGTAAAGTACAATCTTGTAGAATAACAAGTTGACATATTTGTTGCATTTTTTTATTTTCAAAATTTCAATGTGGGAAGTATTTAAAATTTTATTTATGAGATATAGTCTAATAAAAATGGGAGCAAAATATAATTTTCTTTCAATGAAAGGAATAGTAGGGATGGAAAAAAAAACATTTTTTGGAACATTTATAATCTTTACCCTATGCAAACAAATTTGATTTGGAGAATTTTTTTTCAAATTTGTATTTTTTGCAATTTTAAAAGTACAAGGTTCAATTTGGTGTGATTAAGAAGACAAAATAATTAGAATGATTCCAAATATTTTGAAGATGTTCCAAACAATACGCTAATAATATCAATTTATTAAATTTCAAAAATTGATGTATATATTAAATTTTAATTTTTTTGTAGGATCTAATTTGGTCAATTTTGGCTTCTTACTCCTTCTATTTGAAAATGTGTTCAAATTTGAGAGAGTTTTTTATTCTCAATTTAAAAAAAAAAAATATTGCATTGCTTTAGATTTTACTTAATTGTTTTTGGGTGTGTAAAAATGCATTATTCATCTTCTTATAATTTTTCTTCCCTCTAGATTACATTTTTTGTATGTAAAGTTGATCATCCAAATTTGTTATAATCTAAAAATCTAATAATCAATGTTTCCACAATTAATTCCTTGCAAATTAGAGAAAGTACTCTTTACTTTTTTATGTTTAAAAGTAAGAATTTCAAACACATCTATATGCAGAAATATCAAAGTGGAACAATTCATTGAAAACTTCCATTGTCAAAAAGTTATTTGACTTTGAGGGGTTAAAGTGCAAGGTGGGATTAAGGGCCAATCTATATGCCAAACAAGTTTGGTAGGATTGGTGATAAAAGTTAAGGCCACTTTCTACTTGGGCAAAGGGAGACTATCAAAGCAAAAGAATATCATGATGGCACTAAACCAAATTAAATTCCTCCAAGAGGGCTGTCTTTTCATTTTTTCTTACCTCCATAAAACAAATACATGCGGATCACATATAATCATGCACAATCTAAATTAAATGTGCATGTGGATAATCTAAGTTTGCCCTATTTCAAATGGCCATCCATCATAAACCAAGAAAAGATAATAATATAATTATCACAATTGTAGGATTTGTACCAACAACTCTATATATCCTAGAAATTGGTATGCAAGAAAAGTTTAGTAGAAGAGGCCTCAAAAGAAAAGAGTATCCAATAGAGAAAAAAATAATTATAGAAAAATAGAAAAGATAATACTCAACCTATGTTTCTACAATAAGACTAACAATGCTTATCTTGTCCAAAAAAGTCCTTGCCTCCAAAATTGTTGCAAAATATTCATAGGATGTATCACATTAAGGAGTTTTCAACATTTGTTAAATGGATTTCTCTAAATATGCCATGCAATTTTGACAAAAGTGTATGACTCAATTTGCTAATACAATACTTTATTGTCAAATGTTATCACATACTTTAGTATGGCCATACATGATATATAACCACGGTTGCTAGTATGTGAGCTTAGGATCTTGAGCCCATGAGCCTAGGAGCCTAAGCTCCTATGTTACAAGTACCTATATTATAAACACCTTCCATAGTTATAGAATATTTATATTATAGATGCCTATGTTATAGGTTTTTATGTTATAGGTACCTATGTTATAAGCACCTTTTATGGTTATAAGATGTTTTTATTATAAATATCTATGTTATAGGCACCTTCCATGGTTATAAGATATTTATATTATAGGTGTCTATGTTATAGGTACCTATGTTATAAGCACTTTTCATGGTTATAGGAGTGTCTATGTTATAGGCACCTTCCATGGTTAAAGTTATTTATACTATAGGTGTTTATATTATAAGTACCTATGTTATAAGCACTTTTCATGGTTATAGGATGTTTCTATTATAGGTGTCTATGTTATAGGTACTATGTCATAAGCACCTTCTATGGTTATAGGGCACTTATATTATAAATATGTATGTTATAGACATCTTCAATAGTTGTAATGTACCTACTTACATCTAGGCTCAAGGCTCATAGGCTCACATTTCTAGGTTCACATGCTAGCGTCGTTGGATATATAACTATGTAACAAATAATTTGACAAAACCATATGACAAATGTTGTAAACTCCTCTATAAATGTAAAATATATAATTTTCATAGTAAGAATATCCCCCAAAGTTTTGTACATCTAAAATGTCCATTGCTAAGTCTTGCTTTTTTTTACATGAATTCCATGTGTTTACAAAAATTTGGAGGGAATTCTATTATTTTATATTGCTATTTCTTTTGTTCAACATTTGAATAAGTTGGTCTTTTTTTATGCTACACAAATTTGAATGAATTAAGTACACCTAATTTTGACTCTATTAAGAGAATTGACTCAATTGAATCCTTGCCTAAAATATATACTCTCCAAACATGTCAATCTAATTTTGATTTTGGAAAAAAGTATAAATTCATCACTATGGATATGTATAATCTACTTACTTGGTGTCCAAAAAGCACATTTTGAGATAACAAGAAATTCTCTTTCAATTATAAATAAGATCCCCAAAAAACAAGACATATTAACAATAGGAACAATATTAATATTCTTATTTAGAGATTTAATGTGTACTAACCTTCATAATTTTAGGAAGTGCAATGAAATTAATTATCAATTTTGAAAAGAAAAATTTGTTGGAGGATATATGATGACTCTCAAAATGTCATAACTAATTGAGAAATTAGATTTTTTCCAACAAATTTTGGACTTGTTGAGGTACAAGTAATAGGCTTGTATAAAATGATTTTTCAGATCTTTCAAAATAAAAATTAGATAGTTTTAAAATTTTAATAAAATTTAGATAGATTTAAAATTTTAATAAAATTTATTGGTGAAAAAAAACTTTTAAGACAAGTATAAAATCTTCAAGATTCTTCAATAAAAGGTATGAAAATTCTTTTCAAAATTTAGAGGTAAAATTTTTATGCAATGTTGATCTGGAGTAAAATTAGACTATAGTAAACTACTTTTGAAGAATTTGGTTGTGAATGACTCTTCCAGTTTATACTAGTTCCTATCATATGTGTAATTATTGTCTTAAAACACTCTGAAAAATCCTTTTTCAAAGATATTGTATCATTCTTTAACTTTGCAATCTCAATCTTGTGTGGTGTTTACATGGATTGTTGTTGAATGTGAATATTTAAATTTCTTAGAAATTGGTTGTAGTAGAAGGCTCTTCCAGTACTCAAATAAAAAAAAAACGGGAAAAAAAAAATCTTGTTAATCAGAACAACTTTATTTTTACCAACTACTTGTTTTAAGTTGGCCATGGAACATGTGACTTAGTAGCTTTCAACTACTTGCAAATACATGAGCATCTACTATTGAAAAACTTGGTTCACTTACAATTTGTCTAAAAGAACATTATCTAAATTCTAGATTTTAAAACCTATTGAAATTTGATTTAACAAAAATAAACTTATTGCTTTAGAAATGTATTTCATTGACTTTTGGGTTTAAATATGACTATATGAGCGCTATTGGAGTTGTAAAAGCATCACCACTCATTCCCCCCAAATATGGCTAGGGAAATGGGGCGGCCCGAGCCTTCCACCTTTCAGACTCTTTTTGTCTCTAGAGACACCCTAGTCATTTTTGTCTTCAGAACAAGCCAAAAAAAGTCAATCTCATGCTTTAATGACTTGCTGGATTGATGAACAAATCAATATGTCAACTAATTCAAAAAATACAAGAAATGAGTTGTTGTGGCCCCTAAACCAACAAACCAACAAGATTAAGCAACAAGCCAACAAGCAACAAGCATGGCAAGGACGTTGTTCTATTGTTTGTAGAGAGAGTTTTGGTGTGACCGAATTCCTTTTGTCCCTGGACGGATTTGCGATGGAGCATGTGTTGGTGGCCAGCCATACCGTGGCCCGGGTTGGGCAGCTTTGTTGCCAATGGGTGGCGATGCTCTCATAATGACCATGTTAAAAATTAAACATAATTTGAAGAAAACAATATACTATATATATAGGTGATTGAATCTTGATACTATCTTTGACACTAAATAAAATTATTACTTTTTTCAATTCCAATCAATCTTCAAGATCAAAATCTTTTGTTATCTATAAATTCCACAGTTTAAAACATTGAAAATTTTGCATCATGAATATTATCAAGCTCTCAGTCAAAAATTGAATTGGAAATGAGACTACAAATAATTAACAAGTGAGAATTGAAAAAATGAAGATTAGTGCATTTGAAAAAAGCCATTGCAAAGTAAGAATTGGAATAGGGTTGTCTTGAATATGTCAAATTAGCATGGAAGATAAGAGATGATTGATTTTAAGTTCAAATTGAATGATGTGGATATTTCAATTTCATTTGAAATTTGAATTGAAAGTGGGTTAAAAAATGAAAATGGTTTCTTTCATCAGCACTTTCAACTATTATAAACTAAGTTCCACTTGCATTCAAAGAATATTATTTTAATGATTGGAAAAAAAATGAGTCAAACAAAGAACAATATGCATACTATATATTGTAATAATTGAACTTTTGCATGAATTTATATTATATGAATACATATTCTTATAGATTTGAAGTTCATTTTTAATACAATCATTCATATTGTTATACTATTGATGGCAAAAAGAGGAAAAAAATCTAGAACCTCTTTTAGAAATGGTATACCACATAAAATTATATATATATATATATATATATATATATATATATATATATATATATATCACTACTATTGATAATAGACTAATTTGTGTTCTCACAAGTGATTCAATACTTGTCACATTTACAAATTTATATTGAAAGATTTTGGACAAGATGGTCAAACTCCGAAGCAAATCAATTAAAAAAAATATAAAATATTAATGTACTAAGTTTTTCCAGTTTATTGTAAAAAATGTCTATTCCATCATCTTTTTTCTTAGCACATCATGAAAGTTTATAATGACAAACTTTAAAGATTCACACAATGTGGATATGGCCTAAATTAAATTCAAAACAACCACCTAATCTTATGATACATTTTCAAAGTCTTTTGTGCATCATTCAACTTTTTTTTGAATTCCATGGCACATTTTTGCTTTCCAAAAGTGTCTAAGAAAACAATCAAAGAGTTAACAAAAACATCAATTTTAGTAGCCAAGATTTACACTTTTATAACTTTACAACTTTTAAAGTTGCAAAGTAAGTTTTATGAATAATGTAGTGAACTAATGTGATAAATGGGTTGAATTTTTGAAATTTGATTGTTGTACTTGATCTTTTACCTACCATTTTAGCTAGGCTATCAGATCCAAATTCAACATATTTTTGCATGTCCAAAATCCACTTTTCAATGGACTTTAACCCCTAAAGGTCCACGCATCCAAAAGGTAGATGTGCCTTGGTCAACCTTGATTGCAACTTTCAAAATAACTATTTTTGGAATTTGATTTAAACTAAGAAAATGAACTCAACAAGTTTCCTTTTTACTCCATTTCAAAATTTTAAAAAATGTCAAAATTTGAAAGAGTTATTGCAATTGAAAGCACAATGTGTTAGAATCCAAATAACACAATATGGTGTGTTTTTCATTCATATTTTCTTTTTTCATAATTTATTTTTAATTTTAATTATAAATTTATGTTTCTCATTCTATCCTTTATTTATGGTAAAAGTTACAGATTATTCTAATATATATTAGAATTGATATAATTTGATTTCTACCTTTAACTTTAAAAAATCACAATAATTTGATTTTACCATTAAAATTATTTAAAAAAGAAAAATAAAGAGAAAATATATTCTAACACTAACAAAAAATATCAAAATTTTATACATCTATTAAATAAAAGGATAAATTTGGTTTAATAGTCAAATTTGACTTTAAGGTCTTTGTTGTAGCTATTTTGGGTGTGAAAAATAAAATAACCAATTCATATTTTTTCACACTAATCTCCATTTCTATTTGTACTTCTTGGAAAAATTTCAAATCTTTTGGATTGTTTTTGCTATCTTTACTTATTTATATTCAATTTTTGCAACAAAAATGATAACAATTACAATTTTTCACAAAACAAAATGAAATTTCTCAAAGTTATATAATTCATAGTTTTAAGTAATAAAAATATAATTTTTTTGTTTGAACACGATTTAAAAGGCTAAATTTAGCTTAAACAAAAAGTTTGCTCATTTTATAATGGATCAAGTCCTTTAGAGGTTAACAAACAATTATAGATGATTTGTGCATCTATTTTACCACCAAGAATCTCAAGCAAACCCAAAAGGCAGATATAGATATTTCCTATTCAAAAAAGGTAGCAATGACTACTACCATTAGAAGAGTTTTGGAGCCACTGGGAGACCTCCAGTTCTCTGACGTTCCCGGACTGTGGGAACGTCGGGAAACCAATAGTCCGACCTGGCACGGAGACTGCCAGGTCGGACTGCAGTAATGAATTAATTAAAAAATATATTTTTAAATATTTTTAAAAATATATATTATTTAAAAATTAAAATATATTTTTTAATTTTTTTTTAATTTTTTAATTTTTTTTAATCAGACTGTCCGGCCATGGTTCGCAACATGGGGAACCATAGCTGGAAGGTCTCCAAGAGGCCTCAAATCCTTTCTAATGATTGTCATTGCTAATCTGTTACACTAATATCATCAATAGACCCATCTATCATTCAACAAAAAAAGTTTGAATCTTTAATCCTATCCAAAATTGATTTCTAAAGAACATTAGAGGTGCAAAAAATCATTTCAATCCAAGATTTCTCACCATTATACATTGACTCAATACAACTAACTTACTTGCAAATAAAAGTTTGCAAAGAGCTAGGTGTTTATTTTTAAAAAATTGTCTCCCTTTTAAAATTTACAAAAACTTGAATAGAGTTAGATGAGATTCATTACAACATTATTAGCTTATTAAATTGTGTTTTTCCATTACTTTCTCACGTTGTTGTGATGCCCAACTTAATTTTTTTTGTGTTCTTTGGAGTTTTGGTGATCTTAACATGTAGACACTTTAATATAAAGAGTTCACTTTTATCATACACATCTTTACCACCTTCATCTCTATAAAGTTTGCAACAAATTATGCTCAACTCTGAATTAAACTCTATCCAACTAAATTGCTTATACCATACATCTTTTTAAGTCGACATTACTTTTTCAACCTCTAATAGTTGATTTGTAGATTTTATTGGTATTTGTAAAATATATATTATATTATATATATTCAGATTACAGACTTTAAATCGCAGAGATAACCCTTGCAATAGGACACATTTGTTAACTAAAAGACATTGTCTGCAATATTGTAGAATATTGCTAGTGTACTATATTTGATACAATAAAGTATCTAACACTCCTACTAGTACATTGGTCTAGTCAAACTAGTTGTTTGAATTTTCTTCATTCATCTGTTAGTCTCAATAACATTCAAGTTTTTGCATAGCTTTAGGTTTTGCTCATTGTGACATTGTTTGTTGTGTTGTGTGCGGTATTGGTGTGTAGTGTAGGTGTATTGGTGAGTGTTTGCAATAACTTCAACTTTGGGTAACAATGTTTTGTTGATGATCTAGTGAGCATTGATGGTGACATTGGATAGTTCTTCAGTACTACACAGGTATGTTGATAAATATTGGTGTTGGCTGCGACTGCAATGAAGCTGAGGTGGCAATGAAGGGAGTGGTGGCGGCGATAGAAATTGTTGCACCAATGTCGGCGAGGACTAGTGTGCAGATGAGCTTGTAGCTTTGGTGTGCTTTTCTTGTTGGAAGTGATGGACCATTGGTTTGAATTGTTGTACTCTTCAACTCTCCATCATACTACACTTTAAGATTTAGGTATGTCATGAGAACTCATAGTTTATAAGTAGCTTGCTCAAGGTCTTCTTTAATATTATCAATAAACTAAACTACTTTTGATTCTGTTGAAGTGTTTGGCTCAGGGTCATAAGCAAATGATTTGTTGTAGTGAACTAGTGATCGTTCGTTGAAGATGGCGGCTTCGACTTGGAATATCTTAGAGTTTGTTGTCCACATTATTGAAAACAAATGGAATCAAGTTGCATCAATATTGTCCCTTCTCTACTAATTATGATATTCTGTTTTTTGAGATAATGTCATTTTTTCATTTTCAATGGTCTTTTATTTGCTTGGT
Organism: Rhytidiadelphus loreus; assembly: GCA_947034895.1. Taxonomy (NCBI): domain Eukaryota; kingdom Viridiplantae; phylum Streptophyta; class Bryopsida; order Hypnales; family Hylocomiaceae; genus Rhytidiadelphus; species Rhytidiadelphus loreus. Next base: position 44,407,940 of record OX344765.1, read on the forward strand.
ATTGAATCTGTCCATTAAAAGGTTGATTATATCTTATGATTTGAGGTTTATACTTTGAAAAAGTATCACATTGATTAGTCTTGGATAATTGACACATTTGCTGTCTAATATGTCTCCTACTCTAAAAAGTATCAAGGTTAGGAAAATTCTAAATGGTTGTGGCAAATTTATCTAAAAATGGTATAAGAAATTTATCAAATGATGAGTAACAACAATAAATACACTTGGAAGATGGACTCCCACATAAGTCAAATTGGTGTGTTTTAGATTTTGAAAATGGTATATAAGTCACTAAAGCTTGAATTTTAGGGTTGTTTTGGTTATGTGGTTGAAGGTTTAAATACATACCCAACTTGATCATGAATTGATTGTGTTTTCTTAGGGTAAACATTTTGTTAAAATATCAACTATCATATTAGATGTTTGAATATGGCAGAGTTGAAGTTCGTTGGCAAGAATCTTTTTTCTTGTGAAATGATATTGAATATCTACATGCTTGCTTTGGGAATGATATTTAGGATTGTTGCTTAGAGCAATAGCACTTTGGCTATCAGAATAAATAATGGTAGGATTTGATTGTGGAAAACCTAAACCTCTTAACAAATGCTTTAACTACACAACTTCAACTATTATTTTTGATAATGCCATGTATTTTGATTCTATGGATGATAAAGCAATTGATTGTTGTTTTTTACTGCCCCATAAAATCACTCACCAACTAAAAGAAAACAATATCCACATGTCGAACGTCTAGTGTCTTTATCTCCAGGCCAATCCACGTTGAAGAAGCCATATAAGATCTCCCCATTCTCTTGTTTTTGATATTTAATGCCATAGGAAAGTATTCCTTTGATATATCTCAAAGTGTATTTTAAGGTTTGAATATGATTGCTACTAGGGTTAGAAAGATATTGTGCTAAGCTACATCCTGCATAAACACAATCTAGTCTAAAATTGATAATAGCACACATTAAACTACCAACAATATTAGAATAAGAAAATGTTGGATCAAATTTTGATTTAACTGAGTTGTAGGACAATCATCTTTGCTAAGATCTACACTAGATGACATTGGAGTACTTAGTGGATTGCAATTCAACATATTATACTCTTTGAGCTTGGAAATTAGATAATTTTGTTGATGTATCATCAACCATTCTTCTTGCTGGTTTTGTAAAATGGTATTTCCCAATATGTAATGAATTTATCTATCATCTACCATATCAAATTCCTTCTGAAGAGTATATTTAAGGTGATCAATAAGAGAAATTTTGTTACTTACTAAAATACAGTCATCTACATAAATGGTTAATATTAAGAAACCATTAGAGTTATCTTTTTGTATGTAGATGTTTGCATTAGAGAGTAGTTTGCTCAATCTATGTAAAAATAAGAACTAGTCAATACGGTGTTACTATTGTCAAGAAGATTGTTTTAGACCGTATAAAGATTAAAGGAGTAAGAAAATTAATTTAGGGTCCAATTGAAAGTTAGGTGAAAATGATTTCAAATAAGCTTCTAATCCTTTTGGAAGACTCATATAAATTTCTTTATTTAAATTGCCATATAAAAAGATTGTTTTCACATCTAATTGATGTATGTCTAAATTGTTTTGTGTAGGTAATGCTAGTAATAGTTTAACAAAAATTTAGCTTAACAACTAGAGAAAATGTTTTTGTATAATCTATCCATTTTATATGAGTGAAACCTTAGCCACAAGTCTAGCCATATATATATCTATGTTGCCATTAGCATGGGTTTTGATTTTTTAAATCCATTTACAATTGATTGGTGTTCTTTTGGGAGGGAGTGAAGTTCATTTCCAAGTTTTATTCTTTAATAATGAATTAAATTATGCATTAACAACAATTTGCCATTCTCTTGCATCTTTTCTTTCTAAAGCTTCTTGTAGTGTACTTGAGACTTGTAATGAGATAAATGCTACATACCTTGATATATCCTTTGGTGATAAGGATAAGGCCTTTTAAGTGGAGGCCTACCTTGAATTGATTTGATTAATGGTTTTGGTGGTTGAATTTTTCTTGAAGGTCAAGAAGAGCTTTGAGGAGGACTTTGGTTGTTAATATTGGAAGTTGTTTCTGGCTCTTCATGAGGTAAATTTTGTCCTTTGCTTTTTAATGAAAGTTGTGAAAATACTTCATGTAAACCATGATGAGAAGGTGAATTATATGGACTTTGAATATTTATAATACTACTTTCGTTTGGTAAATCTTGATAAGTTGGTTGTATATTTTGTTGATTTGGTTGTACATCTTGTTAATTTGGTTGTACATATGGTTGTTTATGTGGATGTAGGAATAATGGTAGATTATTGGAAATAGTAGGATTTTGAAATAGATTAAAATCTATTAATTCTTGTTTGTCTTTTTGTATATCAAGATTATCGTTAATATTAATATTTTCATTAAATAAAACATCTCTAAATATTAAAAAAATTGATTAGAAGTATTCATAAGATAATAGGCTTTGGATTCTTTACTATAGCCAAGAAATATTGCTTCAATAGAAATTGAATCCAACTTTTGTCTTGCCTCTTTTGGAATTAAAACTTGTGCCTTACATCCAAAAATTTAAAGATAAGATAAGCTTGGTTGTTGTTCAAACCATAATTCAAAAGGTGTTTTATTTTTTGGAATAGCTTTTGTTGGACTTCTATTTTGAAGATAATTTGCAGTTATAATTGCCTTACTCCAAACTACTTTGGGAAGTTTAGCATGTGACAACATTGCTAAAATAGCCACTACTAAGGTTCTATTTTTTCTCTCAGATTCACCATTTTATTGTAGTATATAAGTTGCTATAGATTTCTTTTTAATTCTTTTTTTGGAACAAAAATTATCAAATTCTTTAGAATTATATTCCCCTCCACAATCAAACCTTAATATTTTAATTTTATTATTTGTTTGTTTTTCTACAAAAAATCTATAATGTATAAATTTGTCAAAGGCTTCAGATTTTTGTCTCAATATGTAAACATAACAATATATGGATAAGTCATCTATGAATGTAATGAAATATTTGAAACCTGCATGTATCCTTATTTGCATTAGACCACATATATTGGAATGTACAAGTCCTAATATTTCTTTACATCTATATAATCTTGTCTTAGGAAGTTTTTGTTTGTGTTGTTTTCCTTCAATACAATGTTTACAGAAAATTGTTTCTTGTGTAGTTGTGTAGAACAATTATCCATTCCTTTTGATATTGATTGAATTTGTTTTAGTCTCTTTTGATTTATATGACCTAATCTAAGATGCCATCTCAGATGCTATAGCTCAATTTTATGTAAGTTTGTAGTGGTTGGTAGGGCAACTATTTTCTGATCAAGAATTATTGTATTACCTATTTTATACAAGTCATTATGTAATTTGCATTTGGCAATTACATGTCCTAGTTTATTGAACAATGTCGAAGTCCCTGACTTTATTCTAATTTCTCCCCCAGCTTTATCTAATTGTTTGGCTGAAAATAAATTCTTTGCAAGTCCAAGGATGTAAAGTACATCAGGTATGATTCGCTCCATACCATTTAAAAGTATTATTGTCACATCACCTTGCCCTTGAATTTTATAAGATGTGTCATCTCCTAGGTAAACAACTTGTTGATTTTCATATTGCTAGTAATTTCTAAAAGCATCCAAAATCTACATACCATGTGGAGATAGATTCCTCCTTTGTTGTCAAAGCAACCACATACAATGTATGAAGTTTGGTAACAATATTTGTTTGTTTGTTTCGTTACTTTTTCATTAGCTATTTGAATTCTACAATTCTTAATAACATGTCCTAGTTTTTTACAATACAAGCACTTTTTGATAGTGTTAAAATCCTTTTTCTCATAAGGTTTAAAGCTATCTTCAGCATTTGGATTTGAGAACTTCTTTAAGTTCTTATTAAAATAAAGCTTTTTGCCATTGTTTGAAAATTTCTTTCCTACGTAGAGAGTTGATATACTTTCTAATATAGAACCCATGTCTTTCATTAAAGTTTCTTCTTGTATCAAATCAGTAATTAACATTTGGAGTGTGATTCCTTATTGTCTCCGGTAGGAACGAATGAAGGTGGTGTAACTTGGAGGCAAGCTTCTCATTAATGTAAGAATTACCTCATCATCTTGAATAATTAATCCTACTGATAGTAGTTGTTAGAGACATGATTTAAATTTATAAACATGTTTATAATACTCTCATTTTCTTTCATTTTGAGAGTATGTAACATATCTTTGAGATGCATTTTTATAATTACATCTTGTGATTCAAATACACTTGTTAATGTTGCCTATGCTTCATGTGCTATAGAATAGGATTGTACATGTGGCACTATATGATTCTCAAGGCAGTTAGTGATAATGGTTAAAGCAATGACATTTTTATCCACCAAGTTGTTTACACTTCCTACTTTTTGGCATATAAAGCTTGATGGGTTCTATGAGCTATCTGAGCTGTAGGTTGGCTCCACTAGTAATGGTTCTTCACCATTTACTATTAACCATAAATTTTTTGCTTTAAATGTTAACGTCATTCTATATTTCTATATATTGAAATATGATTCATCAAATTTGCTTATATGACTTCAGTCTATTTTTGTGTCATTTTGAATGTTATTATATTACAAAATGATTGTTAATTTCATGATATAATACTTCAATTTCAAATTTGAGAGTTTCACTTGCACTTTTAACTCCATAGACTTGGAGAGTTATTTTGGGAGACAACTCTTTCGATGATATATTTTTAGAGCTTTTGCTAAAAGTTGCAAGCAAACTTTATTGAAGTTTTTAATCTCCATGTGCAGGATCAATGAAGCCTACATGTGTTGAATTTTTTAATAAAGAATTTAGAACCATGCTTAAAGTATCTAACATAATTAAGGTTAGATAAGGTTGATTGTGAAAAGGCAACATGACCACAACCAAGTCTCATTATTTATCTCTCAACAATATATCCCTTATAGTTCTTTGCCTTTTAGTAGAACTATTGATTTTTAGTGTGATGGTTAAAATGAAATAATCAAAAACAAAGATATAAAAATAAATAAAACCCTCATGCAAAAGTGAAAAGGAATAACAATGATAATCAATACATCAGCCTATACAATACACATACAATATCAAAAAATTTAATTAAGTATAAGTAAGCCTAGTACTATTGTGATACAATTGTTGCCAATACTTGAAAAAAAGAATCTTAAGCACAAAGAAATCAATAAACCTATGCGAAGATCTTTCATTCTCTATTGTGAAGTATTCAAGTCCATTCATGTTGAGTTCTTTGTTAACACCTAACAAAAACTTATAGTAGAATACACAATTTGTTCATACCAAATATGCAAAACCAACCTCTTTTAGTAATAATCACATGAGTAGTGCAACAATTTCCTATTAGAGATTGATTGCCACTGAATTCACAAGATTATGAAGATTTTCAAAAGAAAAAGAAGACGAGGAATTGAAATGAAGGCATTTAGTCACACAAACTTATTAATATGAAAAATGCAATAAACTACAATACCACACTAAATTAATACCAAGAGAGATAAACTGCAACACTACGGCAAAATGAGAAGTAAGATGAGCATGCAATGAAGCAACAACAAGGAAGGAGAGAAGGATTAGTGAGGGAGTATAGTGGTGAGGAAACAGAGGAGTAACAACAAGAGGTGAGGGTGTGAGGCAATGACAACAATTGTCAGTTGGTTGATTTAAACCTACAATGGCTATTCTAATTCCTAAAAAATAGATTTTGAATATGAGAACCAATTCTAACCGATTATATCCTCAGTCTAATCAGTTAGGACTTAGAAACCAACGAGAGTTTGTGTAGGGCAGTTAAAATCCTTTTGCTCTTAATAGAGAAAAGGTGAAAAAATATCATTTTTTTCATAAGTGGTTCATTTCCTATATTCTTAGTTTTTTGTTCAATTATATCCTACATTTAGGTCAATTTTGTAAATAATTAGGGAAAATTTGGAATATGTTTGAAATATGAAAAATTGTACAACTATTTTTGAAAATCTAAGAAAATTTCATTGTTGCTAATCTTGAATATCCAAAAATTATTCTTCTTAAGAAAATTTAGAAAAAGAATACATTTACACATGAATTGAAAAATTCAATCCATTTCATCAAAGTGAATTCAAATTTCAAGTTTAATCATCAATATATTTAACCATCATATCAAAACTTCATTTTCTTCAAACAACTCTTGTAAATCAAGATGATTCATCAATGATTTCACAAGAATTATCTAGGCATGAAATAAAGAAGAATTTGCATTTGACTCCATGGCTTTCCTTGGAATTCTTTGTCAAATGATCTAAACAAACTACACTTGCCCCAACCCTTCACTATCATATCTTTTTGAGAACCTAAGCTTCTTCATGTCCTTAGTAGCCAAGTGTACAACTCCTTATGTAGTGTGCTTATCTAGAGATCAAGTTGAATATTAGAAACAGGATCCTCTATTTGTTTTTATATTGATGAGTCTGACCATCACTTGAAACAATTTGTAAAGCTACACTTCAAAGGTCTTTATAAAATGATGTATGCAAATTGTAATTTTGAGGTGCCATTTGTTGGTACAAAAAAAGCACAAATACATGGATATTCTCTCTTTATCTATGAAAGAAATGCTTTTGATTTGTGCATGGACTGACAATCAATTAGTTAGATTATTTTTTTGGCTCTTTAGCAATGACATTTTGCCTACCAATGGGAGTAGAATGCACATGGGAAAAAAATACTCAAAAGATATCAAAGTCGTTGGCATGGAAGACAAGCAACAAGTGTCTTCTTGTGTATCATCTGCATCTAATAGTACATTATTTCCTTTCAAAGTTATTTTCACTAGCAAAATAGACCATTGTTTGTTCAAGTCTCCAAATACAATGCACATTCAATTTGTCAAATGCATTCAGATGCTAAATTATTTCAAACAAATAAATAATGATTTGAAAATGATAAGGTACACAAATATTTTTTAAATTAAAAAAGAGAACATATCTTACATATTTGACCAATGTAAACACCAAAGTTTGTAGCAATATCATATACTTTTTGGTTGTGTGCATGGTTGACTAAACCATTCTATATATTACAATGTTTTTTTCAACAAGACTTTTGCATTGCAAGCCACATTGTAGATAATTCACTACACCATTGTAGCTATAAATTTGAACATGCATTCTCAACTTGAATGCAAAGGAGATTACGTAATTATTTAGAAGGTCTCTTCTTTAATTAAAGTGTTAAGAACTTTTAAAGTTGCAAATTGAATTCAGAAAACTCCATATAACACTTTATAAGAGTCTTTTTAATGTAGAGAATATTTTTGTTATTGTATTAGTGACTCATTATGTATTGTAGTGTAGATTGAGGCACCTAGAAATTATATTTTTATTTGATATTGATCTTAAAATAGTAGTTATGAAATTTTAAAAGGGCTAAATTGAATAATATTTTGAAAATTCCATAGAAGAGTAAAAACAATGTATTTTAAAAAAAAAAAATCGAAATTCTAAATGTTACTAGATGTTGCACATGGACTTCAAATCAACATTGAAGATTGGAACAATTTCGAACCATTGGCATTTCCCGTGGCATTTTCAAGATTTAGGGTACCAAGATGAGTGGATGATGTCACTAGGCATTTTTGGTGAGACACGTTGTAAGTTTGTAAAAGGATCCTCTCCAATGCTTATCTTACACCACTATGTGTCTCCATTACATGTTTTTTTGCTACTCTGGAGGGCTGTGAGTTCCCATCTAAAAATCCACCAAAACCCACCATTCATAAGCTGTGCTAACCTGGCCGAGAGACTGCCAGGTCACTTTTTTTGAAAAAAAGAAAAAAAAATTTAGCTTTGTTTTTAATTTTAAGGATTAAATTTTTTTTTTTTAAATTTTAAATTTGACACCAGCATTCGATGATACCAGGGGGAATGTAGATGGGAACAGGCTTGAAACGGCCCTCCAGCCCCCCCGAATCTCATCTAATGTCTTCGGATTATTGTGTTGTCTTTCTTTATACAAAGTTTTTCAAGCTAGTCGTACAATGATTTATATGGACATGGACTTCTGCCACATTTGGTCTACTCAACTATATACAAACCCTTTACCAAATACACATCTTTGAAGCCTATAAGTTTTTCAAGACTCCCAATTTGATAGAAGCTTTCCATATGTTGTAGTTGTTCATTGATAGCTCTAGTGTAATTGTTTCTTCAAGAACCTTCATGTCCAATGCAATGATAATTTAAAGTTTCTTAGTAACTCAGGAGCATGAGTAGTAATGAAATCCAAAATGATTGGTTGCACAACATTCAAAGATTGGCTTGCATTTTTCAGTGCCAAAAGTTATTCACACAAATCTTATACCAAATCTGATCTAGATGCAAGTGGTGCATCATGGAGAGTTGATGTGGGGAGTTGATAAAGTGAATTGCTTCTTTTTTTGAACATGTGGAACATATTTTGGCTTCAGTTTTCCATTTTTAGTAAACTAAGGGTACAAACTATTGCGAGCAAGTCTATCAAAGGGTCTTGAATTTATTTTAGGTTTCTTGTATAACAAAATGATGTCAAAAGTACATGAGATTAAATTGAATGAAAGTTCTAAATGGAAATTCTTCAAATGTCACAATGAGCACATTCTTCAAATGTCACAATGAAAGAAACAATGAGCACATATTCGGACATAATTTGATGAATTTACAATTAATTTGATTCAAGCACTTATGAGCTAATTTCAAATATTGCAATGTTGCAAATAAGCTTTGATGTTTCTTTACCACCCCTTCAATTAAAGACCATTTTTCTTCATCAAACCAATTCACATAGGAACCCCTCTTCTTTCCTGTAACTTGTTTAGAAGAAGATACTAGTGGTGGAAAACCAAATGTTGCACCAACTGACATTGAAGAGTTTAGAAGAGTGAACTAAGGGAGAATTTTCCGAGACCTCCCTACTAATCTTTTAAGACAATTGAAAGCAAGAGAAGTTTAGAAGAGTGTCATTGGAAACTAGAGTAGATTCTTGTATGTGGAGGTTTTGAGCAATTTTTTGAAATTGGAAATTCCTTTCTTCTAGCTTCACTCATAGGTTTTAAAAACCTTGTTAGAGAAAATCGCTTGGTAGCCATTGCAACACTTGTGAAATTTGTGACAAATACACATCAAAATTGAATTAATCTTATTCAAATATCCTTACCTAACTTCTAAACGACCAAAAAGTCCAAATTAGGCCCATGTTTTTTCAATAGTTTAGAGTAGGTCCTATGCAAACTTCTTTCTATTCAAATTTATTCATTTTTTGACCAACACATGCAATGTTCTTCATTGATTATGGTGATATGAAATCTGGTCTCATCTAAGTTATATTTCACACAATATGACAGCTTGAATTTGGGATTTTAAAATCATAAATCCTTAATCCATTAGGAATTACCAAAATTGAACTATAAAAAGTTGCCAAACATCCACATAAAACATCTAAAATATGAAATGAAACACAATTACAAATCTTAGGTTGTGTCAATAAAATGTACCTATAAAATTTTTGGTGTTGAATTCAATGCAAAGCTATTAGAACATTCAATTTATGACTCTTATAGTATGCCCTCAAGCTCCCTTTCATCTAATTCATCACAATTAGAATTTTCTACAAACCTAAGAATCATTTTTAAACAAAAAAGAATTGGAAAGATTCTCTTTGATTTATAGACGTGAACTTCCTAGCCCTATCCCTAATTGCATCTACAAACGATAAAGTTCAACAAGTTTGCAATGAATACTTACAATGCTTCTAAAAAATGCTAGCTCTCAACACACAGTTCACACATGAGCATACAATGTCCATACCTAAACTTCAAACACCCAATAGAAGCAAATTAGTTGAGCAATGTTTGCTTTAAGATTTAATCTAGAAATTGCTCATGCGTTGTGATGGAGAAGAAGAAGTGGAGCTACAAATTCAAGACAAGCAACTTTAAGCATCAATGTGGAAGAGAGGCTTGAAAAAAAATTGTAGAGGAACAACAACATTATTGTGGAGTGTTGAAAAATATGGAAGAGCAACTCCAAAAATAATTGAGGAGGAGCAAGCAACATTGTTGTGGAGGAGGGCATCAAAAAAAACATGGAGGAGAGGCTTCAAGAAATAATGAAGGAGCAGCAACATTGCAGAGGAAATAAATTAAGAAGGAGCAACTTCGAGAATTGGCAACTACAACAATGGCACCAAAACATCATTGCAAAGAGGAGAGTAAAAAAAATTCATAGGACTGATGTGTTGAAAGCTAGGAAAATTAGTTCAAGGTGTCGAATTGTTGAAATCCCAAAATTAATTAAATTATTTTCAACACTGAAGTGCCGAATTTGACTTGAATGTGTAGTAAGGTAGTATGTTCTAAAAGCGCCAATCTTCTTCAAACCGCCCCTATTTTTAGGTGGAGAATGGACAAGAGAATGGAGATGGGGTGATCCTTAAACGAACCTTTGTAGCAATTGAATGCATTGAGGAAAAATTGTTTTTTCTACTGCAAGAGACAATCATTGTCTTTGATTTCTGCACATCTCTTTACAAGTTGCAAGTGGATGGATTTTGGGAGAGATATGGTCACAAATAGGTGCCTATGCCCTAAACCTTTGAAAATTTATAAGTAATTCAAAAATGCTTGGAAAAATAGAGAACCACTTGTGTTAGGTTGCACATCTATTTTCCTCTCTCTGAAAAATGATTTAAAACTAATTTTGTCCACGTAAGCCTATGAAAAAGGCAAACCAATCCTTAAATGGTCACTTTTAGAGTATACTACCTTAGTATGACTTAAAATATTGAAATTAAGACAATAATTTACAAATTTGACTCGGCTGGTTTTTACGCTAGCTATTGAAGTTGCAAGTGGATGGATTTTGGGAGAGATATGGTCACAAATAGGTGCCTATGCCCTGAACCTTTGAAAGTTTATAAGTAATTCAAAAATTCTTGGAAAAATAGAGAACCACTTGTGTTAGGTTCCACATCTATTTTCCTCTCTCTGAAAAATGATCTAAAACTAATTTTGTCCACGTAAGCCTATGAAAAAGGCAAACCAATCCTTAAATAGTCACTTTTAGAGTATACTACCTTAGTATGACTTAAAATATTGAAATTAAGATGATAATTTACTGATTTCACTCGGATGGTTTTTACGCTAGCTATTGAATCCCCCCCTCATATGTGATCGGGGTGGATTGACCCCCTTGCTCAGCCTTACCAAGTTACCAAGGGTGCATGTAAAAAAAAAGCCCCCTATTTTGGGCCGTTCTAGAATATACTCTTGACCTCAATTAACTAATTTGGGGTCTCTGGTCGCAAAAATGAATTAAAAATTTGCAAAAAAGTTCATGTGCGGAAAATAAATAATTCAAGGGGAAAACCGCTGGGCCGAGCGAGGGTCAATCCACCCCGCCCCCTAGTACGTTGCCACAGGGTACGGTACTCTGAAACCTCCTCAGTCTCACTCACTGTCCGTCCCTCCGTCCGTCCCTTGGGATATTGAACCTACGTCGTTAAGGATAGATAAAATATCCCTGCTGCTCCCCCATCCCCCTGACCATCCCAGGGCCACGTGCTGCAGCAGCGGGCAGCATGAAAAAGAAAAAACATTTTTATTTGCAGTGACTGCCCACTCCTGTATCTTCCAGATGATGGGCTGCCTGGCTTGGCCTTATCTTCCGTGCGTTGTACCCAACCTTCACGAGCTACCACCACAGCCCACGTGTGGGGACGTCCACAAGCCGTGCACGTGGCTCCACTGGCGGGTCACGTGTTCATGCCCCTATCCCCATCCCTCATAATACAAAAAAATACAGTATTGTATGTACTGTAGGGGGAGTTCATAAGCTTATTTACTAGTAGTACCCTCATTAAAAAAACACAATTCAAAAAAAAATTTAAAACCCCACCATGGTAATATAACCCTGGAAGGGCGAGGTGGACAGACCGTCTGTCCCTGAGGCCAGGGAAACGCTAAATTTTTTTAATTTGCCACACGTGATCAAATTTGCAAATTTTGGATTCATATTTGCAATTAGGGGGCCCAAATGTAGCTCGGGGAGGTGTAGAAGACAAATTAATTAATCAATCGGAGGCCCCAAATGAGCTACGAGAGGTGTCAAAGATAAATTAATCAAGCTCAAAATAGGGGGTCTTTTTTTTCTTTTACATGCACCCTTGTAATGACTTCGAGGGGCCGAGCAAGGGGGCCAATTCACCCCAACCTCATAAGAAAAAACACCATGGTAATCTAAAAGGGCAAGGTGAACCAACCACATTGCTCATCTGGGAAGTGCTGAAATGTTTTGTTTGCCATGCATGATAAAATTTGCATAAAATTTTTGAATTCATAATTGCAATCAAAGGCCCTAAAATAGCTAAGGAGGTGTAGAAGATAAACTAATCAAGTACAAAATAGGGGGGTTGTTTATCAATGTAAGTGTTGATCAATCACAAAATAAACACATTTGAATTTGTGTCAATTTTGACTAGAAGATTTTGTATATGCCCATATACACTTGTATAGTATGTTTTTCTACACATTTGACAAATGTGTTTTTCAACATTGATTGCTCTGTATGAATCATAAAAGCAATGTATACTGGTCCAAAGGTTCTAGAAGGTCCAAATCTTTTATTAGGTTACTAGTGTATTTGAGCATTTTTCATATGTCAAATTCAACAATCTTGTCTACATTGTCAAAAGCTCTAAATTCTTGCACTACCAAAGGCAAACCATCCTAATTTTTTGCACATTCACCATCTTTCATTCGTTTTCTAATTTAGTGTGATTACATTTTTCACTTTGACTCCTCTATCTTCAAGAATTCCACATTTGCTAAAGATTTTATCTATATTCTCATCCTCACCAAAAAAACTTTGGGACTTAAAGGATTATTTCTAAATCATTCCAACATCTATTGGATGCTGATGAGAGTCCTTCGAGCTAACTGCTTCATCCAATGATCTTCTCATTTTATCCAAAACAATTATTAAATCTTTAAAATATGTCCTTTCTTTATAACCTATTTGATGAAATTGAGATAAAAGATTGAGACTTGTAATTGATTTTATTGATCTAATACGTACTAAAGCACCTTGCAACCAATTATTGGATTTCTACAATAGGAAACATTGTCCAACCTAAACTAAAGCTGCTACTATATATACAAATGAATTTATATTTGTAATAAGAAAAAGGATGTCCATCACATTCAAGTTTAATTACAGAGTGATAGGATTCATCTTTTAAAGAATATTCATCATACATGGGATATTCATCCCTTAGGCTCTATTCTATAATGTAGAGCGATATGGAAAATTGAGTTTGGATAATTTTGAATCAACAATACATAACTTGATATATCATTTTATTGCTATTTGTTTCTAAAGGTTGTAGCTAGACTTGTATAGCAAAAAAAACATGCACAAAATACTCAAAAGAAGTATTTGAATATTTTCAATGATAAGAGGTAAAGAAAAAACAATCCATTCATCTCATAGTCACAATAGGTAATGGCACAACTCAATTATTATTTCATTATTATTTTGGATAAAGTTGATTTTTGCACAATTAATTTCATAATTATTTCGTGAGTTAAAATTTTTGGAGCGATGCAAATATTCAGAATTTTTTTGTCCATAATTCCATTTTTTTCCTCTAATTATCATGATTGTTAGTCTCAGGTGTCTGAATTGTATGTTCCAACATAAATAATCCAAAATAATATAAATTTAAATTCATATTCACATTCATTACAAGAAAATAAAAAAATGAAATTTCACATCATTTTTTCAATGATTTACCTTGAATATATGCAAAAATTCAAGCATTACTCAATAGAAGAGAAATTTGTATTTTTGGCTTAATTTTGGTAAAGAATATAGTTTTTTAAATTAATTTTTGTAACTCAAGGAAGAAAAAATGACACTCAAGAATGAAAACCATGCTACACATTAACCTTGTAAGGTTAGAGGAGTCAAAAAATAACTTATAAATGATGTTAAATGAACATTAGAGGATGAAAAATTGTCATTTTTCTTCCAATTGTTTTCTAAAGATTCATGTAGTGGACTTGCAATAGATAGTGATGGAAACTCCGTTATTGAGGTATTATTGATTTTGGGGTTGATTTCTCTTTGCAAAGGATGTTAATAAACTGATTGCAAAGATATTTTTTTAGTGTATTTTGGTAGCTTCTACTTCCTTGCTCTAGATTTGATGACTAGCCCCCCAAATGATCTTTATTGAATTTGCACCAAGTAATAAAAAACTGATGGTGATGGAGGTTTTTGTCTTTTCCAATTTGAAAATTTCACATGCAAAATCCAAAAATTATTTATTTTATTGTAATTTGAACTTCAAGTTAACAAACATGATCTACTAATTTTTAATTATAGATCGATACATAATTTTTTATACATGAATATTCGTCACTGTAATATACATCAATATTGAAACATTCAAATTTTAGGGCCTATTTTCTATTTGATAATAATTCACTTTTTTCTTCATCTTTTCTTCCAAAATTCTCAGTAATATAAAAAATTCTGAAATTTTATGATATATTGTATAAAAGGCATGTGATTTCATCTCAAATAAATGAATAGACATTTTTTTAACCCCTAAAGGTTTTTGACTATGTTTTCACCAAAAACATTCCAAAACTATCATTTCTACTAGAAGTACTAAATTTTAGAAAAAAACACAATTTTAGACACATGTAACTATAGGATCTTGTAGTAAGCTAGTTTGATAGGATGTGGGAAAAATTTCAGAAATTTCCAATATATAGATTGCAAGATATTAGCATTTGAAGTGACAAAATCCCTTTTGGGGGCCCTCAAAAATAGGGTAGCTGTACTTTACAAGGTCACAATTGTATGAAAAGATGTCCAAAATGGTGGTTACTCTTTGGATTCCCTCTAGTCAAGGGAAGTTGGCTACATGCTTGAAAATTTTCAAATCATTTGGGATTGTACAACATATAGGAAAAACATAATAAATAGAAAGAAGTAGAGAATGATTGAAGATACTAAATTGTTGAGAATTTAGTTATGGAATTGAAAAATGCCAATCCCAATATGTTTTAATAAACAATCTACACCTTATTTTTTTATTTTTTTTAAATATTGAAAATTGAGTTAAATAAAGGACTTCATAGTTTATCTTAGAGTAGAGATTTTGTAACTACATGCAAACTACGTGTAAACTAAAACTCCTCATAAGTTTCACTTCAAAAATCAAAATGGAATGATTCAAAGCTTTCCATGTATATATAAATCTAAGAGACCAATTTCAAAATTTTATTTAAAAAATAGTGATTTTTAAAGAAGGTTTTTTACTTGTCCAAGTTGACCATAGAGCAATGAAACTACATATCATACAATAACTTTTTAACCATTTAATAAAAATGTTAAGAAAATTGTTTGGCCTTAAAGCTACTCCTCGGGCACATATTGTGTGGAAAATTAAAAGAAAAAACAAATCCCATTCTTAGTGAGCTGCCAAAAAAGTAGATTATTGCTTTAGGGGTTAATTAATATATAGATGTAAAGTGGAGTATATAGATGTCCAATTTTTGGCTGGCTGGTACAGCCACTTCATGGTGCATAGTGTAAAACTATGCACCATGACAAAAGAAATTTAATGAAAATTTAATTTTAACCTCACCTCCTCTTATAATTTTGGAAGGGTGCAGTTTAATAAAAGTTTTTATATTTATATTTGAATTTAAATTGTACCCCCACCTCTCTTCTTATAATTTCGGGAGGGTGAGATTGCAAACAATTAGTATGGGATAATCCCATACTGTTGTATTTGTATATTGCTGTACCATATTCGTATTTGTACCGTATTTGTACTGTATTCATACCGTATTCGTACCGTATTTCGTATGGGGATTTGATGGCTATTGATTTTTCTTAGCCATAGGGATGGAATTTTTTTGAAATGAATCAGATGGCTCCTGATTTTTTGGGGGTAGCGGGGGGGTTTCTTTTAGAGGGGGAAGTGTGACAGCCTCTTTTCAGCGGATAGTGTAAAGGAAATTGAAGTTTGATTGCATGGTCATTGGTTTTGCCTTTTTAGAATTGAGGGCAAATTTGTGCTTGAGCATTTTCATGCACTGCCACTTATAGTGTTTTAGGGATATCATGAGAAATATCTTTTCAAATTCTATTTGAATTAATGTTTTCATCTCAAAAAATCTTGACATTGCCATATGCCATTTATATGATTTTCAATATTTTTTTAACCCTTGAATGCCGGGCTAGTCACCGTGGAAATCATTTGTTTTGTCACCATGTGAATTGTTTGGCTTAAAAAAAATGAAAAAGTAATCATTGGAAGAGAAACTACTATAGATGATCTTCCCTTTCCATACAAATTTAGAGGATGAATAGTTGCATTTTTGTCCTACATGGAGAGATTCTTTGTCATTCATTGGCCAAAAAATATCCTCCACATTGTTTATGGGTTAAACAAATGAACAATTCATTTCCTTATAAGAAATAAGGATAAATTGAACCAAGGGGAAAGCCCTCCAAAAATAAAATTAGAAAACCCAACACTTAATAAAATTACCAATACCAAGTCGATCTTTTGACCAAATGATTTGCAACCTTTGCCTACATTTAAGAAACATTGACTAAACCCAAATTAGGAAGGGGGGGAACATAAAACATATAGGAGAACCATCATATTCCTTTATTTTGGGGGAAGTACTCCATAGTGGTTATCTTCTAAGCCAATCATAGCCCCCTCACCTCAATCCAAACTTTGTTGTGTCTACTCATGA
Organism: Rhytidiadelphus loreus; assembly: GCA_947034895.1. Lineage (NCBI taxonomy): Eukaryota > Viridiplantae > Streptophyta > Bryopsida > Hypnales > Hylocomiaceae > Rhytidiadelphus > Rhytidiadelphus loreus. The sequence continues at coordinate 44,424,795 of OX344765.1, forward strand.
AACATTGTGTTTTAGGAGTTGAGGATGATGAGCCAAATGGCATGTATTCAAGTCATTCTATGGAGTCTTTAGAGAAGAGTTGATCAATTTTTGTCTAGGCCAAAGATCATTGTTGAAGTAGATGGCATTATGTTCAATCTAGTCATTCCAAAGAACCAAACCTCGGAAGAATGACTACATCAATGTTCAAGAAGTATTGTCAATTAGTTCATTGTTAGCCGGTGCATACTTTTGGGAAAATAACTGGTTGGAGTGTGAAAACTAATGATCCAAAACTAAACAAAAAAATTGTACGATTCTCAACCAACCAGTGTGCTAAAATAAAAGGTTGACTCTATCTACCTGATGTAATAAAATTTAGGGTTTAGTTTCAAAATTGACATGTCTTTGAAAAATGATTGTAGCCTTTCCAAACTAAAGTTGAATAAAACTAGTTGATGAGAACTTGATACTAAAGGAAACGAACTGGGAGATTTGGTAAGGAGAAGATGCAACTAAGGTAAACTAGCCTATGACAGGCAAATCGCCTAATGCAGACATCTAAAAAATCACTCAAGACAGTCTTACATCAATCTATGACAGATTTTTATTAATAAATGAAATGAAGAGTTTATTAGGTTGGTTAGTGGCCGAAATCAATGCCTTGGGTGATGGAGATAGAGTTATTAGTGACTGTTTTTAAACCACCTACTTTTCTAGTGTAAAATCATTACAAGAACTAAGTTTTACATTCCTTTATGTTATGGCCATGTTAGGGGAAACTGTGACCATGTTAGGGAATTTTGAGACTGTTATAGGTGGTCAGATGGCCATTATGGATACATGCTATGGGGATCTTGGGGTAGTCTACAGGCTGTTTTAGGCCAATTGGGCTGCACGCTTCAAAAATTCATAAAAAATTCATTTTTTGTCCAAAAAATAAAATTTCAATTGCTCTCTGCAATCCACATGCTTATCTTTTACTGGTAAAAAATTTAATTTTTTTCAAAAACGAAATCATGGCAAACCAGCCATTCTGCCTATCATAGGCTGGTTTACCTTAGTGCCCTTGGGAAAAAACCCAACTCCCTCTATACAAAGGCAAATTACTAGGGCATTTCTACAAACACTAGACCACATGGAAGCGCCTTTGGAATTGGAAACCCAATATAAGGTAAAACAACCCATCGTCGTTAGAATTAGGAGTTTGACCACATGTGCTTGCTGAAATTTTTCAATTTTTTTTTCTACAGTAGTACAAGTGTGAGAAAAAGTGAGAACAATTGAAATTATGTATTTTTTGACAAAGTATGAATTTACTATGAATTTTTGAAGTGTTCAATGCATCATGACCCAAAAGAGTCTATAGACTACCTTAGAACAAACAAAATCTGAATCCATCATACTCATGTTGTTCACCTAAAGCAGTCATAGTATTTTCTAACAAGGAGGGTCTAAAAAGTCAATTCTTACAATGAATATACATTGAAAAACTGGAAGTTCCTAATGTAGTCAATAATCACTCCATTATTGTCATCTAACACATGCATTGAAGTCAAAATCTTACAAACTGACCCCCCCCCCATAATAAGGGTACTTCCTAGGCCAAGGTGAACTAACCCCCTCATTGCCCCAGCCAAAGGTTATTGTGAAAAAAAGCCCCCTAATTTTTGCTGTGATTTTCCTAATTTCTACACCTCCCCTAGCTAATTAGGGGCCATTGATTGCAAATATGAATTTAGAATTTGCAAATTTTATCATCTGATTGCAAATAAAAAATTCCACAATGTTTTCCCCAAGGATAAAATAGGGCAATGAGATGGTCAATTCACCATGGCTGTACTCTTCTTGGTGTTTGCAATGGGTCATCTAACCACAATGGGTTGATTTACCTTAACTACTATTACCCAAGTCAAATTGGATAGGGTAAACCAAACCCCTTGTTCATCCTTAAGGGAAAATGCTGAAATTTTTTATTTGCTACACGTGATAAAATTTTCAAATTTTGAATTCATATTTGCAGTCAAAGACCCCAAATTAGTTGAGAGACAAGTACAAAATAAATTAATCAAGCACAAAATAGGGGATCTTTTTTTACATACACCCCTGAAACATCTCGGGGGACGAGAAGGGGGTCTGTTCACCCTGGCTGTCCAATTGGGCTATCCATTATCCAGAGCTTTGTGGACAAAATCCCAAACTTCTCTCACCCTACTGTGACATTCATATGACTTTCACTGCAAGGTCACAGTAGATGCAATTTGCATATTGATTTGTGCAAAATTTTAGTAACAGCTTTAAAGTTACAAATTCAAAAATGTTTCCATTTTAACACACCATTAAAAAGAAATTATACTAAGAAAATACAAAAACCTAGAAGGAACTTAAAGGCCCTAAAATGACCAATGGATGACTTTCAAGATTATTTGACCCAAAAATCAAATCATTTTTGGCAAATTACATTTTCATATTATTATTATTATTATTATTATTTTTTAAGCAAATGAAATGAAATTTCATTGCTGAACAACAAATACAAATTTAAAAAAAGAACCAAAAGGAAACCAAAGTACTTTTACAGTTAAAAAGTTCATAAACTTTCAATTTAATATGAAGTTGCATGCAAGGTGGGAGGTTCATAAAGTGCCCATGCAAGAGCTAAAAATTAATATGAAGACGTTAGACTTCTCACCAAATTTTCCTTGAAAGACAATCATGAATTTAGTTGTGAATTTTTGAAGTTGAAATACAATGGCCACCCAAAAGCATTCACCTCTTGAAATGTACACTATTTGTACATTGCTGGTGCAATGAGAAAAGCAAAATATACCTCTGCATCGCTTTATGAACCTCCTACCTTGGAGCCGTATAAAAGTTCATACACCAAAAGTCATATATGAAGTCACAAAGACAAGGGGCGGACAGGGGGCAGATGTTAATGCAGATTATCAGTCACATAAAAGATGCACTGCAATACAAAAAAAAACTCTCGGGACATTCAACCTATCTGACACTGCAAATGAATCTACAGGTCCAAATGGCCATTCAGCCCACGCTAATGGGACAAGTCAATTAGACGTTAGAACAATGTCATTTTCATACTGACAAAAAGGATGGTCAATCATTCCTCTACCCCAGCTTTGGAAGAAACACTAAATCAAACCAAAGAGCAACGCTTCTTTCAAGAGTATCCAAGTCGCCGAACAAGTACCAACTTGATACAAGCACTGCTTCCATGGTAAAGGCAATCCAGTTGAACCCTTCATATTAACAAGAGTATGTGAGCAAGATGCAATACAGCAAGCACAGCCTAAATTGGCATACCGCACAGCAGCTAAAATCACACTCGCGTAGCTTAAGCTTCTGCAGCCATTTGCTGATTTGCAGTTGGTACTGCAATGACCTTGAAAGAACTCCAGCATGCAGTGTTACCTTTCAAAAGTAATTTGCACTAGAACCAGATATGCCTGAAATCTATGACACACTCAAAAGCGAACACTGGTATTTTACTACAACTAAACTGGAGACAAATGTAAAAAACCTCATTCCATTTGCAATACACCCACTTTTACTCGTCAGAGTAGACAGTTTTAGGGAAGAAAAACAATATGGAATCAAAATCACACTCTTAAGAGTTGGAAAATGGAGCAGTTGAGTGGACCACCCGAACCTTCGCTGATTGGCTTTAATGGTCATAGCTGTTGTCCCCCTAATGCAACTGCAGGAGGCGTCTCATATGAAGTAGGCCAAGATTGGTAGCCATTGGGTTAGTGGTTCACTAACCCGGAAAGTTCTATAAAAAGGTGACATCTTCGAGTGCACAAGAACATTCCATTCAGTCTTCTTGCTTGGCACGTCGCTTGCGAACTTGAGTCCATTTGCCAAGTTTCGGAACATAGAAATCCTCCTCATCAACCTTCTGTATTACCAAAGCAACAACACAGTGAAGCCCACATAAGCAGGCAGCAATACGGCCAGAAGATGACCCCCCTAAGAAGAAAGCAAGTTGCATGAAGTCAGGTCACCAGCTCGATATGGCGATATATTTCAGCCCTCACATTCCAGCTCCACTTGGACCAATCTAAACCGAGAGAGAGCTTGTCTGCACCATAGACAAGCACAAAGCCCCAATCTGTAGGATTTCAAGATGGCCCGAACACACGCACACACACTCTTACGAAAAAACCCACACAAACCCACACACATGCACACACCCAGAGAACCCCACCAACCAGGTCCTCCCCACTATAAACACTCCAAAAGAAATCAGACAGGCAGAGCAGCTAAACTTGCATGACATTCGGACCCTATAAAGGGCAGACAGAACTCAATATTATGAATACAGCACTCCATACTGAAAGAAAAAAAGTTGCATCAAAGCCTCACCTTGTTTGATGTCGAAGCCTCCAGATTCACTCTCTGCACAGAGGCGTGCAAGTGTCTCCGAGATATACCAGCTCCTCTGCGGACCTCGGGAACAACCGGAACAAGACCTTCACGAACTTGGACTGAGGTACGTGCAGAGAGTGACTGAGACCAAACAGGAACAGTCCCACCAGCACTGTCGGCTCTTCCTGCCACAGAAGTTGATTCTGCTGTCGAATCCAAATCGTAATCCACAGCAGTAACTGTAGGCCACGCCACAGGAGTTCTATCTAACGGTACTTGACCGTTGGTTCCTTCAACATAAATCGCAGGGCTATTAACAATTAAGCCCCTCCTTTGAGAAGCGTAAGGAGGTTGGACCGGTAATGTATCTGCAAATTCTTCAACATCCTCCACCATAGGTGCAGTGTGGTTCATAATGGATGCATGAGCCTGCAGATGGAACTGATTAGGCACTATCTCTGGCACCAGTTGATCCCTTCTAGAGCTATTAGATGACATATCCATTTCCCTGTGTACAATCACTCTGTGTACATCCATTCTCTCATGCAAAGGTCCTCCCGTGCCAACAACTTCAATAGTTTCTCCAAGTCCCTCTTCCAAGCCATTTGCCTGAGAAGCTTTCATGGCCGCATCTCTTTCCCACATCTCTGCAAGTGACGCCTGGAGTCGCTCCCTGGCAGCCCCAATCTCTACGATTGGTCGTGGATAGTTTGTTCCCAGCTCAACACCAGCAGCTCGGAGAGCACCAGGTGGAGCATCCCAAGGATGGTGAATCCACTCATTCGGTAGTCTTGAGAGCTCAGGGAGCCACCGCCGCACATAATCGCCATCAGGATCAAATCTATAACCTTCGACCTGATGCAAAATAGTAAATATGATTTGAGAATAGAAAGCACATACGCATCGGTAATTAGGCTATACAATGTGACTATCACAAAAAGAAGTTGTCAGTCCTAGATTCCAAAACCCACCAAAAATCGAGGGCACAGAATTTTTCTTTTAAAGTTCAAAACAGAACTGAATCGTGGTCATAGCCGAAATTGAGCTGCGTAGTCAAGTACTTGTGTGAAATACGGTATAGCAAAGAAAGATGCTAGTATTGGGAGTCAAACAGCAAAGAACGGGGCAGTGCAACACTCGACACCGAGCAAACGGATGCAATAAATACGGAGAAACTAATATCTGGTAGTACATCATACCTGGGGATTCTCTATTCGATCTAGTTCATGGCCGTCTGGTAGACTGCCTGAAATATATTGCCAACCAAGAACATCACACTCCAGGTCTGCATCAAGGAGAACGTCCCAATAATACTTCATCCCCCATCTCCACGGAAGTTGCAGAAACTTCACAGAGAAACTGGCTACCACGACACGAATTCGATTGTGTGACCAGCCCGTAGCCCAAAGCTCCCTCATACCAGCATCCACCAAGGGATAGCCCGTCCGTCCTTGTCTCCATGCTTTGAAGTAACTCTCATCCGCACGCCACGGGAAAGATTTCAAATTGGCGAGAAGTGATCTTTCATGCGTGAATGGAAAGTGAAAACTAAGATATCTGGAATACTCTCGAAACCCTAAAGCCCTTAGGAACATGTTCACGCTTCGTTCCCCACTTGCCAATCCTTCTCTAGCCCATGTGATTTGCTTCTTTCGAACCTCATGGAAAATTTTGCGGACACTCAATTCTCCAAAATGCAGGTGAGGAGACAGTAGCGATGTTGGGGCGCCACTGATCCCATCCGCTTTGTGCCTGTCCGTGGCATAGTCGCAGAGAGGAGCATGTAAGAACGAATCTAAAGACTTGTTCGCATAACTCCACCCTGGACACCATGCCCGTGCTAAAAGAGCATTGCTGCTTTTTTCAAACTCGTCCTCCAAACCCAGCTCCTCCGCACTGCAGCCTTGAAGTCTTCCTGAACGAACCAAACCATGAACAAGGTAAGAACTTTAGGTTAAAGTACAAGTACAACTACTACAAAGACCAGTCGCTAAGAACCTAAAAACAATACAACGCCACCATGCAAAATTAACCGAGACATGACTCAACATAGCGATGTCAAGAAGCGCCACCTTCAGAATTCTTCAGAAAAAGGGCTAGAAAAGTTCCTACATATCCCCAATGCAAAGATTTTACCCTATCTTGAAAAAGAATTATGCCGCTAGAGAGCAAGATACATAAATTGAGCTCGAAAGCACAACATACCAATAGGTCCAATGAGTCTTTTAGGTGGTAGAAGAGGTGACTCCGGCTCAAATGGCATGTTCATACACTTCTGCCAGAACGCGTCATACAAGGTGAACGCTTGCCCTTCGTCATCATATACCTCCCAAGGTTCATATAGCAGATCTCCGTTAAATGTATGAACCACGATCCCTTTCTGTGCTAGCCCTTGCTTCACTCGGTGATCCCTCACAAGAGAGACAGGGTCTGCAATCAAAACATTAAACAATTATTAAGAAAGTGGGATTTTTAAACGTACTGCAATTCCATAATACTCTGCAGAGGTCTGAGCGATACATAATATAATCATGAAACGGGAAACGTATAGCATACTAGTCTTCTCAAAGACCTCACCAACAGGCAGGCGTTTCCAAACTCTATTGATGCATGTTCAAGATAGAGGAAGCTGCTAAAGAATACCTCCAACTGACTGGTAAAAACCGTGTCCATCACCCGCCTACACTAGTGGTCTCCCAGTAACACTCACCATACAGATGATTATAGAACACTTGAGTTGCTCCCGTAGCCTCGGCAATCTCAAGAAGCACAGTGAGTGTATCCGGGGACTTTCTCATGATCAAAGGAGAGCCTAATTTCTTGAGAGAAGACTCCAAATGTATCAAGCTCTGCTTCAGCCACCATCTCGATACACGTCCAGGGTGGAACTGACCATCCTCAGCAGGAGACCAGACGAACACGGGAATTACAGTTCCTGCTCTGGCAGCCGCAATCAGCGCAGGATTGTCCTCCAGCCGCAGATCGCGTCTGAACCAGACTATAGTACACGTCGCCATTTCCGGTTGACTAGTCCTCGAATTCCCAACTGCCTCTCCCGGGTGCTACTCCTGTGAGATTAACCACGACACCGAGTGTCTAAAACGGAGATCGCAATCTTCGCACTCCGGGAGAAAACGCCGCCCGTTAAGACTATTCTGCTCCTACACGTCTACTACTAACAACGAATCAACCCGAAAATACTTCTGCACCAAGCCTAGCAACACGAAATACGCAGGCTCACACCCGCGCAGGAACGCCTCTCACACAGTTCCGACGAACGTCCTCCCGTTCCAGGTCGCGCGACTCCCTGTCCACGTCCTGACCCTTGGATAAGGCCAAGGCCGTCTGCTCCGCTGCAAGTAGGTCGAGCAAGGTTCCTTCCTCTCTCCTGCACCAGGCCATTGCCACAACGTGGAACATCCTACTCTAACCAGCGACAGCGCCAGATGCCGTCTTTGACCGCCATGCCTCGCAAACTATCTTCCTCCAGCGCGCACTTCCTGAGACTAGAGTCGCGACGACCCCCACCACCTACAACGCCAGCCACGTCCACAACACCCGAACACGTCAAACCTCCACCAGCAACTCCGATTCCTTAAGATCGGGAGCATCCATACGCTCCACCTCAAACACAGCGCTTCAAACCATCACGCTATTCAAATCACCCTGCCTCTCCCTCTCTCTCTCTCTCTCCCTCTCCCTCAAGTCACCACCACAGATTCTGGTCCAAGACCTCCCATTCAAGCGTCTACATCAAAGTCATAACCAAAGCAAGCCATAGCCAACCCATGGCCAAGGCAAGCCAGCCGCTTACGCACTGAAAAAAACCGAGAATGATCAAGAAAAAACACCTAAACGCCGCATAAGAAACGGCAATCGTTTCCCCGATCACGGAACCCTCGCCGAGCTCCAGCGTCGCCCACTGCAAAGAGCTCCAACAAACCCGTCCGAGCACCTCCAGAGCTGAAAAAACGGCAATAGGTGCACCGTCGAAATCTCCACAGCCCGGGCAGCAGCAGCCGTCCCCAACGAGACGACGCGAGGTGAGGTTTGGAGGGAGGGGGGTCGACGCCGGGGTTGCAAGTGCAGGACAAAACAGCTTGGATGCAGGGGAAAAGGAGGCCACGGTCCAGCAGCTGCTGCTCCCCACGCAAGCCTCTGGGGCAGGACCGCAAGAGGGTGCGAGACGGTCAACTTGACCGGACCTCCCGGTCGTCCGGTTAGATAGCGTCGCCGCTGTGCAGATATTACTGAGTCACGGCCGCTCTCGCGCGCTCTTCTGGCGTTCGCGGTTGGGGGTCTTGGGTTCGCATGGGGTTGGGTTGAGAGCCCAATAATGACGCGAAGGGGAACAGCCTAGGGGAACGTCACCCGGGTAGGGAGGAATCTCGGAGCAATTGTGTTGACAGGTGACCGGGATATTTTTTTCATTCTTGTTGGGCAGCACAGAAAGAGATCAAGCAATCTCCAGTGGAGTGGCGAAGCTCGACATGGATGAAAAAACACAAGTGTTCCGTCTGTCATCACCAAGTGCGGAAATTCATCCATAGTAGGACAATATTGTCCTTACATTTTGTAGCAATTGAGCAATTTTATTCACTGAAAATGAAAGGCTATCACCAAATATTCTCTCAAAAAAATTAGATAGCTTTTGAGCCAGAAAAAATTGTAAGTTGACAAGGCTTTATGGCAACCCAAGGAGCCCACTAAGCCATATCCGGGATGAAACTTGATATCTCAATGATGAACTTCCTTTTTCTAACTTCCTTTAAAAGCTCTTTGGGTGACTCTCCAATAAGTGGATGTCAATTTTGGAACTTGTTTTTGGTTTGTGGATTGTTGGTTTGGACTCAATTCGTTTTACAATGAAATTTTCTAAATGAAGCTTTAATAACCAAAAACCAAAAATGGAGGATTGCTAAAAATGTAGAAAAAGAATAAATGCTTTAAAAACTTTGGAGGCATAGAAAAGAAGTTCACAATCATGTCCCCTAGTAAAAAACCTTTTTACTTGTACATGTCCTCACCCAAAATATAAAATAATAGAAAAAATTATCAATACCCAAGGGGTAAAAAAAATCATGTTATCGTTCAATCTTAACACCCACAAATGTAACAAACATTAGATTTTTGAAGACATTTCAGTTGCATTTGAGAATATTTGGGACGTTGACAAGGTCCTTCCACTTTGTTAGAATAGAAGGCTGAAAATTTTCATATTATCACACCTTTAGTTTCATTAAAAAAATTTGATATATTAAACATAATCTCATAAATATAGAATTTATGTAATAACACGCATATCATTCAAATCATATTATATTTGTAAACCTCATACCATATGATATCTTAGCAAATCGTAAGATATTTTGTAATGTATCTTCACAATTTTGGAAAATTTATACTAGGGTGTAGTCCAAATTTCTAAAGTTTTGAAGATTCACTATAAAAAACAACATTGAAGAAGAATTTAACAATGACCACTTTGAAAAAAAGTTTGTAAATTATGACCTATACATCACATCCATAAGTTTAAATTAGCATCTACACTCACCAATAAATTTTGAAATCTAAGAGTTTTACTTATTCTTTCAAGTCATTGTTAACTCAATTAAGAGTTTTATTTATTCTTTCAAGTCATTGTTGAAGGATAATTTCTTGAACTCAAAAAATTACCTCTTGAGATCAAACATACTTGTAACCACTAGAATTGTTGAAAAAAACAAAATTTTGTGTGCTTGGGACATATTTGCATTCATTTATTGTTTGAAATTTGAAAAATCTAAATTCATGTCTAATCCTCGAAAGGGTTGTAAATTCTAGCTCTATATAAATATTTGTTTTAATAATCTTTCCAACAAACATTCTATATTTCAAGGAGTACATGTGTGTTTTACTTGTGAACTGATTTTTCCATTTTCAAAATGGCCTTTCAAAATGAGTCCCAAAATTCCTAAGATATCATAAATAGAACTCATTATAATATTATAGGCTTTATAGAAAAATACTTTAAAAATCATAAATATTCAACTTGTGGTTGGCAATAAATTTAACTATAAATTCTAAAATTTTGTTTTCAAATTTTATCAATAATAGCATTTAGTGCAATGATAGATATATTTGTATGGATGAAATATATTTATAGGGTCATAGTTTAAATGTTTTGTTGAAGGTTTACATTAAGTTAAATCATTTAAGTTTTTATAGCTATCTCAACATTTTATGCATTTTCAATTTTCCATGATCTTTAACTCTTAAATGCCTTACTACATTTTTGAAATTTTGCACAATTTTATTTTCACCTTTGTATAATTAAGTTCTTTCAATTTAATCAAATTGATTATAGAAGAAGATTATTTTTTTAAGTACAAGAATTACTTGGGATGAATAAAAAAACATTCAACCAAATATTTCCATCAAGGACATTAATGCAATTCATTGTTTTTGCACTTGGCAATTTGAAATTGCACTTACTAATTGTACTAGCACATTAATCTCATCACCAACGAAGGTAGGGCACTTACCATAGTCTATCTCCTAGCAAACTCCACCCACACACCAATATATATTTACAATATACCAAAAAGAGGCAATCACAACCTATTTGTGATTCCATCATTCCAGCCCCCCTCTCCCAAAATCAAGAGTTGTTGGATGGGAGAAAAAAATATTTTCCACCCCCCCTCGAAGAAAAATTTGTAGCCGTTGGATCTAAATACAAATACTGAATATTGAACATGAATACAAATATAGGATACATATGGTAAAAAATACTAATTATATATATGGTTTGGTATATGGTCTGGTATACGGCCAATATATCCCATATTCTTTGGCATTCTTACACCCCCTTGAAAATTACAAGAGAGGAGGGAGGAGGGGGGTGAAGGGGTGAATGGAAATTAAAAATATATATATTTAAAAAAAAATTATTCATCACCCCTCCCCCCTCCCAAATTTTTTTAAAAATAATTGTTAAAAAATAATTATATGTAAATAAGCAATTGATAAGCAATGTAGTCACTGCATCTTCTAAGCTCATTGTCATTGTCATTGTGACAAACTTAGAAGATGTAGTGATTGCATTGCTTATCAATTGCTTATTTACATATAATTATTTTTTAACAATTATTTTTAAAATTTTATTTGGTGTGTCAATGCCACCCGTGGAGCTCTGTGGGGTAGACTATAGGAAGAAGGGAGGAAGAGAAGGAATTGAGGGAGTTAAGGTTTTCAAAGGGGATTAAATAGAAAATGAAACCTTAATGTAGGTGCGCACACACCTCTGAAATCCAAACCCTTCTTCCCCATGATTTACCCCTCTATAGGTGTGTAGTAGAGAATTTTTTTGGGCCATTCCTCAGGCCAGTTGTGTGTATTGAGAGTACATTTTGAAGGGGCAAGTGCAAAAATGACAAATTGCATGACATCATTCAAAATATGAACTTCATATTTATGAATAGTTAAGGGATAAAAACTAATGGGCTATGAAAGTTAGATCTTGTATTAAGTTGTCAAAGCCTATGATCTTTGCAACCAAATATTATAATCTATGAGAATTCATGTACCCAACTTTGTGAACATATCTTTAAGATGAGTGGCGAGAATATACTTATTTATAAACATTTAAAAACTAAGTCACACTTGCACTTAAAATAATAAATACCAAATTAGATTTTGAGAAGAAAGTTGAATTAGAAACCCATGTGTATTAATATATTGTCACAAAATACATTAAATATTAAATATTAAAATATAAATTTGAACTTCAAACATTTTGAATATACAGCATTTAGCATAACCGATTCTCTTACTCTTATAGTTTTTGACCAACAAATATTTTTTTATTAGATTAATTGATGAATGCTACTAAACCCTTAAAGGTCCAAGCATCCAAAAAGTGGATGCGTCTTGGTCAACCTTGATTGCAACTTTCAAAATAAATATTTTTGGAATTTGATTTAAACTAAGAAAATGAAGCTCAAAACATTTTATTCTTACTCCATTTCAAATTTTGTAAAATGTCAAAATTTGAAAGAATTATTGCAATTGAAAGCACAATATGTTAGAATCCAAATAACACAATACAGTGTGTTTTCATTCATATTTTCTTTTCTCTTAATTTATTTTAAATTTAAATTATAAATTTATGTTTCTCATTCTATCCTTCATTTATGGTAAAAGTTAAAGATTATTCTAATATATATTAGAATTGATATAATTTGATTTCCACCTTTAGCTTTAAAAAATCACAATAATTTGATTTTACCATTAAAATTATTGAAAAAATAAATACAAATATAAAATGTATTCTAACACTAATGAAAAATATCAAAAATTTATACATATATTAAATAAAAGGATAAATTTGTTTTGATAGTCAAATTTGATTTTAAGGTCTTTGTTGTGGTTGTTTAAGGTGTGAAAAATAAAATAACCAATTGATATTTTTTCACACTAATCTCCATTTCTATTTGTACCTCTTGTAAAAATTTCAAATATTTTGGATTGTTTTTGCTATTTTTACTTATTTATATTTAATTTTTGCAACAAAAATGATAACAATTACAATTTTTCTCAAAACAAATTGAAAATTTTCACAGCGATATATAATTCAGAGTTTTAAATAATAAAAATATATATTTTTCTAACACAATTCAAAAGGCTAAATTTAGCTTAAACAAAAAGTTTGACCATTTTATAATGGATCAAGTCCTTTAGGGGTTAATCAAATAGCTATACACAATATAGATTTTTGAAGCATTTTAAATCTTTAGTACTATAAAGTTCATATATAACGTTATGTCAGGTTGGATAAAATAGGGTTGTCCGCTGGATTTACCTTGAGGTAAATAGATACGGCAAACGACAAATGGGTTGGCGAATGGCCAGTGCAACTACGATCCAGTTGTTCGATCAAGCAAACACCACACAGTCTGCGCAATCACAATTGTTGGATTTGGTGAATGACGAGGTGGGCAGGGACGGTCGAGGCGAACAACCAATGCAAACATAGGTCGTCCATGTCTATGAATGTGTAATTTTATTTACTGCACCCAATAAATTCCTAATTTTTTGAATGTCAAAGGACATCTATCGGGTAGCCAACGCTGGACGCTAAATGTTTGGACGTGACTTTGGACATCAAGACATCTTGACAACCCTTCTAAGGTAAACTAGCCTATTGTGGTCAGAATAAAGAATTTGACATCATGTGGATATTGAATTTTTTCAATTTGTTTTCCACAGTAGTACAAGTGTCAAAAACAGTGAGAGCAATTGAAATTATGTTTTTTTGACAAATATGAATTTGCTATGAATTTTTGAAGTATTCAATGCATTTTTGCCTGTAAGAATCTATAGACTACCTTAAAACCAACAAAATCTGAATCCATCATACTCATTTGGCTCACATAAAGCAATCAAACTCTTTATTAACATGGAAGGCCTAAAAAGTCAATTCTCACAATGAATTCTCACTAAAAATTGGAAGTTCCTAGTGAAGTCACTAACCACTTCATTCCTGTCATGCAGGCATTGAAGTCAAAATCTGAAAAAACTGAAATAACCATGATGGGAATATTTCGTAGGTGATCACTATAGATCATTTGACCACAATGGGTTAGTTTACCTTAATAGCTAGGTAATAATTTTAATATTGCCTGGTTTGCAATCATAAGATCTATTGAAATGAGGATTATGATAGATCATTGTTTTGACTTATATTCGCAAATCATCAATCATATATACATGACTACGTATATATATATATATATATATATATATATATATATATATATATATATATATATATATATATATATATATATATAATGCACTATTCATGAAATTATAAGCATATGGTCCATGTTATTTTAATATTGAGTGATAAAATATTTAATTTTGTTATTTTGAATAAGGACCAAGAATAAATCAAGAATTAAGTTTATTTAATATACTATAAAAGGTATAATTTAGTGTCTGATAAGTTTTTGTAAATGAATTAAAATATCGTACAAAATATTGAGCAATGCAAATTTAACTTAAAAGTTAGGATATGAATTCTATATTAATTAGACATTTAGAAAATGTACTTGATTCTTCATTATTTGCATATCATATATTTATTACAATATTTATAAAATTCCTTGCATAAACCGTCAACTAACTAAAGTAATTGTTAACAAATACAACTTGAATCTTTCAATTTTTTACAAGATTAATTATATTTTCAATAATCATAAATTGAATTTTATATGTGATTTTAAAAATAATTAAATTGAATATTGAATATTGAATTTCCTGAGTAATTATACAAAACTAAATGCCAAAGATGTTCAAAAGATTGTTTTTGAATTACACATGCTATTTGCATCTAAATGTAAAACACTACATCCTCAAAAGTTGTAAAAATTCTTTTGATAGAAAGATTGTGGAAAGATTGATAGAATGGTTCCATGCAAAATTATTCATAACTCATGGAAAAGCTTGAATTCAAGAAGTTTAATTGTTTAACCTCTAAAGAACCGATGTTCAAATTTTGAGCAATGGATGAAAGTAAACATATTTAGAGCATATAATTTTTTGTCTTTTTCATCCATCTAGATTTTTGTATTGGTCCTACTACATTTGTGCTGTAAAAAATTGTACAACTTCTTCTTGCAAACTTTCTATAGATGAAAGAATGAAAATATGTTTGGTCAATTTCAAAATGCAATTTTTTTCAATTCAAGAAATAACCCTTCAAAAATGACTTGATATATAAATAAATAATCTTAAATAAACACCATAATTAGAACTCAAAATTTAAATTTTTCCAAAAGAATATTGTGAGAATTACAAATATTCAATCTATTTTTGATTTTAGAAAGAATTTCTAATTTTTGGTTTCAATTTTAATTTAAAATATGGCTTGATCTTTGATAGATCATTGTGTCCAAAAGGACCATTGTGTCCAAATTGGGCTTTATAAAATTTCAAGGAGATTCCTACGATGTTAAATTTCATGATAATTTTTTGACTTTTTTTGAGAACATGGACGCAAGGACAAAAGGTTAGGATTTTTTTTCTTTATTGCATTCGAAGTCCATTTTTTTTCAAAAGAAAAGGGAGGCCAGACAAGGAGGGCAAGGACTTGAGCCATTGGGCTTGAAGTTCTAGGATCACCAATCAACCACCTTGGGGAGGGAGGGAGGGCTTGGGTTGCTTTCAAATGAAAGGGTGGCGTGGGCCCTACCAACCTTTCGGCCCTAGGGTTAATGTTTCTATCTTAAAAGATTTAATTATTTTAGCAAGAAATGATTGCAATGTAATTTTGATATAAAAGTGTTTATTCTATGACCTTGTAGTCAATAGTATTTAGGCAAAGTAGAAATACATTGGAATGATTTGAACATGCATGCTTTGTAATATTATAAAGCTTGACTTCCCCTTTTAACCAATTTGCAAGATATGTATAGTCTCTTTTATTTTTATTTTTAAGTATTTATTTTTTCAAATTGTATCAAAAGAAATCTTTTGAAGTTATAACATCGATTCAAAGTATCTAACAAAGTATTTAAAATCTAGTTTTTATTTTAAACTATTATTTTACAAGTAAGTGATGTCTAATGGTAGAATTATAGCTATTGTTATATTTAATTATCTTTTGTAAATTATATATATATATATGAAGGATTCCATTTTTAATTTTTCTTGAAAGATCATTGAATTTAGGTGTCTTTTAAATTATAAAATATATTATAATTTAAAATTTTAATTGTCGGTCTTCAAGAGAATTTTCTTTTGTAACTTTGAACCAAAATAGATTTTCTGCAGTTTGTGCTCCACAACAATAGTTTGTATAAAATCCAACTTTTTTTTCCATGATTTCAAAGTTTGTGCTACGCAACAATAGTTTAGTATAAAATTCATAGAAAATAAAATAATTATCACATTATATCAACTCCAACAAATAAATTTTGCCAACAAATATTTTCACTAAAAATTGTACGCTTTTTGAACTTTTAATAGAAAAAAAATATTATTTAGTTCCAAAACATGAAATTTAGATATTTCAAAAAACTCAAGAAAGAAAACACAAAGTCAATTTAATGTCACTAAGAATCCTAGATTCAAAATTTTAAACTTAATGGTTGCAAAATGTTTGGGCAAACTTTGTTAAGCTTATCTAAAAGAGTATTTTGTACAAGGTTAAGGTATGCCTACTTGAAAATGTTCCTTTTTCAATTGTGTCTCATATCTATACTTGTTCAAGATTTTTAGACAAGTGAACGTGTTATATATCCTACATAGGAAAGTAATAAGAAAAGAATGTTTTTGGATTTGCATTACTCAGGGTTATCTAATTCAAAAGCCACCTTGTAATACAATAGCAATAAAACAATGGTTTGCTTAGCAATTTGTCGCTCAAAAGTAGTACATGTTTTTTGAGAGATTATTCAATGGCAATCTCCAATTTTTAAATGAAATTGGTAATCTTGGTACAATCTTGGTATATTTTAGATGGATGAATGTGTTTTGGATAAACTTTGGTCATTTTACTCACTAAATTGAAGGTCATAAGGCACCAAGATTTAGTGTGAATGTGGTTTCAAAGGCCATTATGGACAAAGCTAGATGCAAGGACAAGGATTCAATTTCCAAAAGTCCAAATGCCTACATGTCCTATAATTATGTAGACTTGTCAATGATTTCTATAGATGATATTTTGTTGCAATGATCTTTTTATCAAGCTATTGACAAAGGGAGTGCAAAGTAATGAAGCTACTTACATCCATGAGTGTAGATGAGAATTTGGAATCTTGCCAAAACACTAGAAGAAAAAGAGTCATGGGGAGCCAAATTGTGAGTAAGGTAGAACAAACAAACCATCAATCATCCAACTTTAACCCCTAAACATCCAAACAACGTTTTTTGGCAACATAGTGATTTTGGGTAGCTCACTACAGTCGGAGTTTTTCTTCTTTTTCTTTGAAAATTTCACACAACATGGGGATGAGGAGTACCTTTAAGGCCCAACAATTTTCATAACTTTTGACTACATGGTTCAAGAGTTATTGCATGATATGTAATTTTTAGTGTTCAGCAAGCAGCCCGAGTAGCTCGGGCGGAAAAAAACTTCTTTGGAAATCACTTTAAAAAAAAAGAAAATTGAAATCCATCCTCCAGATTTTTATATGTATGGTAAGCTTTGAATCATTCCATTTTAATTGATGAGATGAAAGTTATGAGGAATTTTAGTTTGGGTTAGTTTGTGGCTACTTATGGAATCTCTACTCTAAAATAAACTTTGAAGTCCTTTATTTAACTCAATTTTAAATATTTTGTAAATAAATTGTTAAAAATTTAGTATTTTTAATCATTCTCTACTTCTTTCTACTTACTATTTTTTTCCTATATGTTGTATATATTTTTTTCTACTTACAATTCCAAATGATCTAAAAATTTTCAAGCATGTACTAGCCAACTTGACTTGAGGAGAATCCAAAGAGTACCACCATTTTGGACATTTTTCATACAAATATGACCTTGTGAAGTGCAACTGGGAGTAGTGCCCGTATTTTCACAGGGTCAAAAAAAGAATTTTTATCACTTCAAACGTTAATATCTTGCAATCTACACGGTGGAAAATTCTGAATTTTTTTCCACATCTTCTCTAACTATTTTAATACAAGATCCCACGGTTACATGTGTCCAGAAATTTTTTTAATCTAAAATTTGGTGCTTGTAAATGCAAGGGCAGTTTTGGAGCACTTTTGGTAAAAACATAGTCTATGACGTTTAGGGGGTTAACATCTACTAGACCCTCCCATTTGCATTAATCACCTATGTAGTACTACAATCTTAGCAACAATTAAGCATCATAAAAATGCATTGAAGACCGATCTTATTTTGAGACAGAGGGAGTATAACTTTGGAAATAAAGTAGAAACACTAGTTTTATTTTGGAAACAAAAGAAACAAAGGAAACATTGGTTTTATTTTGAAACAAAGGGAATACTTTGATGCCGTAGAATCTCATTTCTTCTAACGTAGGAGGCTTTGAAATGGCTCATCTAAGGGCTGATCCGCCTTTTTCATGTATTTTCTTAAATGGAAATATTTTTAACTCATTTTTCAAACAAAGAAAAATAGAAGAAGAATCTAACACAAGTGGTTTCATATTTTTTGAAACATTTTTGAATCACTTATGGATTTTCAAAGGAGTTGTGTCATAGGTCCCTATTTATGTCCCTAGGTCTTCCATAAACTGTTTACTTGCAATGTCTAAAGAAAAGTGGGAAAGCAAAGAGAATGATTGGCTCTTGCACTATTAATAATGCTTTTTTCCTTGATTCATTCAATGACTATGGAGGTCAATTTATGAACTATCGTTAGTCCATTTCACAACCATTTATAGGGTCCATTCTTAATGCCCGCTCCATTTCAGAGCCTCCTACCTTAATGTTTCATCCATATCGTGCATTCTCATCTACACTCATGGATGTAAGTAGCTTCATCGTCACTCCATGTGATGTTTGAAATCGTGAGTTCGTGACCTAAATTCGCAGCGACAGAATAACATGTGCTGCAGCAGGGAGCAACTGATCAGTAACAGAAGTGGGCTTGTACGTTACTCCCAAGCCCAGCACTCATTAAGCTGATCTTGGAGCACGCCGGAAGCCCGGAAAGGATAGATGGTAGTTGATAAGTTATCAAGCCTGAGTCTGAGAGCATTCTTTGAAAAGAATGAGAAAACCTTTATCTGTGTCCAAGAAAAAAGAAGATCGAGAACTTTCATTAACTCCTAAAGTTTTTTGTGAGTGCTTCAGAAGAAAGTAGGGGTGTCTACTCACTCTGTTGAATGAGAGTATCAGACAGTAAATGACAATTTTTTTTAAACTTTCAATCATAAGATCTTAAACTCGTCTTCACTCTTTAAGGTAAAAGGCTCATAAATTTCTCATTTAAGCGGGGAAAATGGACAATTAGTCCAGCATGACAATTTTCACATATTTTGGGTAGAAAGAGGAAAGAGAAATAGTGTATTGGCAATTTAAATTGTAATATTAGGACTTAGAATGAATTGATTATGAATTTTCAAAGTGAAAAGTGTGTAGGTAGCTATTGATATTCATAGATTGGATGAGTCATTAATCAAAAATCAACCTTTGAATAGAACACGTCAATCCAAAATGTGGTGAATACAAAATTTGGGATGCTCATGTAATTTTGGCTTGTAGAGAATGATCCATTTGCATCAAGTTTTCATTTATTTCAGCATTACATGAATGTAAAGTTTACTCAAGAGGGAATTAAGAACACAATTACGAGCAAAAAGCACATTGAACAAACTATGATCCATTTTTGAAACTCCCTACACTATTTTGACAATTCTACAGGGGCAATTCTAATTGCCTAGGTGGAATTAGAGCCTCTTACCATATCTACCTACCAATATTCAAGAGTTAATTCTTTGAAGTGAGTGAGACTACGGGTTCAAAGTTGGGAGTTTTTATTTTCTCACCATACAAATTCTAGGTAGTTGTACTTTGATTGCTAAATTCTACATGTAAACAATTCTATTTTGATGCTTGCTCCTTGGATTTGGTTTCTCATATGAATTCCAAATATACTCAAAAAATTTCAAAGTCAGCGCACTTGTAGAACATATACAAAATTGCATGGTTGTAGATATAGGTTTGGTAAAACTATTTTTCATTGCCATTTTTCCATGAATGAATTTTTCATTGAAATTAGTTTTGATAAAAAAAAAATATGAACTATAGAGACAATGATATCTACCTTCTTCATCATAAATAATCAAACCTCCTACAATATCTTAAAATCTTAAAATGTGGGACCACAAATGGGTCACAACCTTCTAAGAATGCTTCAAGTTCAAGGCAATCCTCCAATGCTTGGTCCTACTTCAGAGTCCATTAGGAATATGGGCACAAGTGATAGGTGACTCGTGTTGGAAGGTTGGAAGAAGATATAGAAGGTGCAAGAAAAAAAAAGACAGTGAAGAAAAAATTATTGAAAATAGACAAACAAATAGAGAAGGTAAGGAAAAAAATATAGAAGGTTTGAAGAAAAAGGGTTCACGGTAAGAAAAATTATGTAGGTGTCAAAGCTCACTTCTCCCCAAAGAACATGAAAACAACATTGAATTGACTTCATGGTCTTTGCTTAGGGTTTCTTCCATTGTGATTTTGGGTCCCATATTGATACTCTTGAAAACATCCTTGATTTAGGTACCAAAACACATGATTGCAAGTCCAACAATAGTAATCACACTTAGGGTCCCACATGTTAGGCATAGACGCCTCAATCAACTTCAAGTTAGCATATGGGGGCACGGATTTTCTTCTTCTTCATCTACATGAGTTCACTCATCACATCAATTTTGTGTGAGAGCATCACACAAATTGGCCTTGAATTGGAGGTGAGTAATTGGTTTCTTCACATGCCAACTTTGATACAAGAGTCCTAAGTAGAGTACATACATATTGACCATTGTTGTGTCTAATAAGAAGTAAAAAAAACTCGGTGCCACCACTTGTATGACCTTGTTTGGCTAGAGTACAAATGAATGCTTTAAGTTGGTCTGCCACATCCATCTCCTTCGTGTAGGTGGTATACTCCAAATGCATAGAGGAGTTTTGGATTGAATCCCTTCTTTTCTTGTTCTTACAAAGAACTATGGGTATATGCCACACATGCCAAACTCAATAGGCAGTGTATTGAGTGGAAATGAGGAGAATTGGGTGTTTGTATTTCTACATATATACATGCAATGCCACAAGATTTATGCATTTTCCATTGTAATTTACCTTGAGATGAATTGGTCCAATTTTGAACAACTTTCAATTCCATCGATAGGATCATCCAATTAGACCTCATAGTGCTAGTGGCATAAATTTGTAGTGTGCACTAGTAGAAAGCCTTGTTTAATTGGATGTTCCTGCGTCAAAGTTGATGGATTTTTTTGCGCATCCAATGTAACATCTTCATGTGTTTATGTCAACAATGACATCCAATGTAGCAACAATGACATCCAATGTAACATCTTCTAGTGTTGGTCAACTCCATAAATAGCCCAATGCTAGAAAAATAGTTGTTCATGACAACAACACATGTGTCCCTTTCCTTCTTGACCGTTCAACAATCTCATCGTCACATTGTGTGCCACGTTTGCCTCCGACAAACTACTAGTGGTAATTCTTGTACTCCATTATGGTTGGCCCTATAATTGAAATCATATTTTGATGATGAGTTCACTAAGCACCAAAACTTTATGCCCCACTTTTGTGGCTCTTTAGACAAATATTGCCTAGAAAGACAATACAAACCTTTGTACTATATCATCATTTTGTCTATAGTAAGATACTTCTCTAAAGTCCACTCTTGTTTGAAACTATCTCTAATGCCATGAACAACCCACCACACCTGACCCATCTTGTCATAACCGGGCATATGTCTCTCCTTAACATAGCTAGATGGTTTGGTCACATGTAGACATTTTATTGCTTCGAATTTCACCCTAGACAAAATTTTAGAAATTTGAGGACAATGAAAGAAAGAACATTTTTTGCTCCAATATATCCTTGTATTCAGTTGTTTTTCCAACCCTATGAAGATGTGATATGCTAGATAGGCCTTCAAAGGTTGAATTGTCAAAGACAACCATCCTTCTTCTCCCTTGTTTTTCTGTGCTCATTGAGTGAGGTTGCATAACAATTACTCTCTACCACTATTTTATGCAAGAGAGGGTAAGGTCAAAACAACAAAAACACTTGCATAAAAGTTGGCATTGTATGAAAAACTCTTGTAGGTCCATATGTACGTACAAATAATTTGGGTTTTGGAAATAGGTAATATTGGATCTTAACCACATCGAGTTATGGAATCTATGCCTCATACTATAAGGATTGTCAAGGTCCTTTTGATCATTACTTTCATCCCCCTCATATGGATGCTTAGTTTTTGACAAATTACTTGACATTGGAGCATTAATAGTCAGTATGTTGCATAGAACCGTTGTGACCTTGAACTGCCCTCTATAATAGATCTCCATAGCTCTACCATCTCCTATACATTGTGCAACTCTACCAACTCCATCACTTCCTCTCCAATTATAGTTGTTATGTTGGCTTCAACACATGGTCTTTTTCTCACTATGCAATGTTAATCTCCTTTGTCGCAAACTTCGTATCATGTAGCTATCTGACTTTATGGACTTAGGATCTGTTGCTCCCTCAAACAATTCACTTGAAGTTGGGTGGTTTCTTGCTCTTGATATTCACCACTCTAAGTGTTTGCACTTACTCTCCTAAATTTTGTAAGTAACCCTAGCAACTTGAATCTCATACTGAGCTACCAAACCTTCTTCTTCTTGCTCCTAGCTATCAATGAGGTCTGGATCTAGGTCTTTGATTAGCATGTTGATGGAAGCATTCAAGTGCTTCAAAGAAGTAGCAACCTCTCATTGGACTATAGATTTGATGACTACTACTCATTGTTTTTGGAAGAGGAGGTGTCAATTGGGGAGAGTTGTACGATTGTGTAGTCTCTCGTTGCATTTGGAATCTTGTATCACTTCACCTTGATCCATTCAATATAACTTGGAGGAAGACCCTCCTTTGCGAGTTGCTCCTAAAAGTGCAAAAGGTAAATCATCTTCCCATTCATGTCAATCATTTTGTTTTAGAAAGTATGTAAGCAAAGACCAATTTATGCTTAGTAAAAACACAATGTGAAGCTTTGGCTTATCCATTTTTCCTTTTAAAAGCAGCATTGCATTTTAAGGGTCTTTGTTGTAGATGTATTCACCAAATTTAGCCACACTTGCTCTTTTACGAACAAATGGATATCTAGATGAAATATTTACTATTGGCACCACTCCAAGCAATGTGTAGCTTGCCTATAGAAATGATGACAATAGTTACTTGGCTATAGATTAACAGGCCACTTCAACATCCCTCTTGGGACATGCAAGGAGTACAAGTGTATCATGTCTAGTAATTTCACCACTTTGTTGCCTTGCAATATAGATGCTCAAAACCTTCTTTCTTTGTAATAAGTTGCAATAGGCAATCTCCAATAAATATGCCTTCTGAAGGTTTAGCAATACAATGATTGGTTCTCTCTTTCTATGCTTGTGCAATACTTTTCCAATGACTATTAAGCTCTAGTGTCAATCTCGACAATAGAAGATTAGTTGACTACAACCCCTCATGGCAATGTAATAAGGAACATTCAAGTGGAAAGTCATAGATTTGCTTCCATTTGCCACTCTTCCCATCCAACCCTAAACCAAGCAAGTCTTTGATCCTTGTGGTTTGACTTTTCCCCCCATCCAACCTCAAAGTTCTCAAGTCATCAATCTCTACTTTGATCTACGCAATCTAGATTCTCTTTCCATCCCAACTCAAATATGTAAAGTCATCAATGTGCCTAGATTGTGTACTCATTCCATTTGATTTGCCAATAATTTCCTCATCCATTTAAATACCAAGCATAGCATTGATGTTTGCAATCATGGTTGATAGATTGCGTGGTTTTCAACTTTATGGAATGTTGGAGTTTGTAGTTTGAATTCTATGGACATTGATTCAAGGTGAAGAATGCAACCTGCACTAGAAGAAACCTATGTTTTAGGTGATGTTTTGTAATTTTATTAAACGGATTTTAGGTGACGTCCATTGCAACAAGCCCATGTTTTTATGTCAACAATACGTCCAACATAACATCAATGTTGACATAAAAACATGGGCTTGTTGCAATGGACGTCACCTAAAATCCGTTTAAAAAAATTACATAACATCACCTAAAACATGGGTTTCTTATAGTGCCACAAGGAAATGGGGACAAATCTTTTTGTTTCTTTATTTTTTCAACTTTGTGAAAGTCGGGGTGGGATGATGTTATGATTTATTGTATTTGATAGTTCATTAGTATTACTATACAAGCAAATGCATAGGGTACATTGAAGATTTAGATGAGATCTATGCAATGGTAAAGTATAGTAGGAATTATCCCAAATTTTGTGTTAGAAACAAAATTGATGTCCATAAACAAAGAACTTAGCCACAAAGAAATTGGTATCATATTGCATTGTAAGGTGATACAATTGTTATTTTGCATGAAAATATCTTTTAGTTTATTGTGTCGTAAATTTCATTTTGTAGTAGTATTCTTATATTGATGAATAATAATAATTTCATATCAAAATTAGAAGAATTATGTTGTATTTTTGTGTTGTCATTTAGAAATTCAATGTTCAATGTAATGGTCCAATCAATGGTCAATACAACAACCTTCCCTCCACCATATATACAACTAGTCTATAATTGTTCCTAATGCCAAGATTGACAACTAAAGAAAAAGAATGGTATCCCGTTTTCCAATGATCTTGGATCCTTGCCTTCAATTCTATGCTTACACCCTTGGGAAATATTCTAAAATTTTAGTCATAGTATAAATGGATGTACCCATATTGCCCTACAAGGAAGCAAAATTATTTCTTATATTATAAATTTTTCCACCAATCTAAAAGGTTTGAAAATCATTGCCCTCAAAAAAGGTACTCTTTAGGCACCCATCCTCAAAAAAATTCAACCAAAAATACCAATTATTCTACAAGTGGTAGCTTAACCAAAAACTTTGTATTGTCAAAAAAGTCAATTTGGTCCTTTAGAGGTTAAGGGCCACTTTATACTTAGAAGCCACAACAATTTGGTGGAATTATTTTTTTATTCAAAAAAAGACATGATCTAATGTGGCTTGAGCTTGATGAATTGGGTGCACCAAGAATTGGAGGCCAATTTCTTGGCCTTGGAGCCAATGTCAAATTTCAATCAAAAAACTTTTTCAATAAAATTTTATTTTTTTCAACAAATAAAATCCGTTGGATTTTTGCAATCAACCTCAAGGAGAATTGGCCCAACTTCTAGGCGTAAGCAACCTTGAAATGAGAGAAAAAGGGGCTGGAATTTTCTAGGTTTTATTTGGAATTGGCCAAGCTTCTTTGTCTCAACGTCTTTACAAATGGGAGAATTGGCCTTCATAATAATTTTATTCTAACGAGTAGTTGAAGATGACCTAAAGCCCAAAAGGTGCTAAAATTTTGTGCAATCGGCTTCAAGGGAAATGGACTCGACATCTAGGTATAAAGTTGCCCTAAGATTAAGGGTCTCTTGCCATGTTTCATTAATAGACAATGTTCACAAAGGAAGCTACAGGGTCCAAATGAACAATTACATTATTATCTGGATCTAGTGGGTGGAGAAGGATCCGGTAAAAATTCTACATGTATTGATTCCCTCAAAATTGACTAATCTTAACCATTGGGGTTGTCCACTGATTTCAATGAAACATGAAATCTTGTTTTTCTACTCACCTACTCCAACAAGACAATCGGGGGAATTCTTTTGGTCTTTTAAGCTAAAGGTACCTATAATGAATAACTTAAGTATTTTAGCTTGTAGAATATGGGAAATTCATTGAGAATTTGAGTTCAATGTGTGCAAAAATAAGAATTAGGAAGAATGCAAAAAGGATTTTTTCTTCAAGAATAAATATTTTATTCAATATAAATGTAGATAACTCATTCAAACCCACTCTAGTCTCATAGAATCACCTATAATGGTTAGCTTTGGAACTTCTCCCTAATCAAGGACGGAAGAGAGATGAGTGGATGAGAAGGCACAAATAAAGAATCTTTTTCAATAAACAATTCATCCAACTATTGTCCACAATAGGTCACCCTATAAAGCCATCACAAGAGGGGTGTCTGCAATAGGTATGGTAGAAGTACCTATTTTGGACAGTCCCTTGTGATGGCTTTTTAGGGTGACCTATTGTGGACAGTAGGTGGATGCACTATTCATTGAAAAATATTCTTTGTTTGTACCTTCTTGTCTACTCATCTCTCTTCCCTTGTTGCATAGGAAGAAGTGCCAAAGCTAATTGGAATAGGTGAATCTATGAGATTAGAATGGATCCAAATGAAAAATCCACATTTATATGGAATAAAATATTCATTTGGGGGGGGGATTGTTTTTTTTTGGCATTCATCCTCATCCTTATGTTTGTAGATATAGAGCTCAATTTCTCAATGAATTTCCCATATGTTCAAGGTGAAATGCTTAAGTTATCATGAATAGGTACTTCTACTTTACTTCTACCTTAACCCCTAAGCGCCCCCATTGCCCTAAATGTGGTCTCCCCGCAACTCACATTCATAACACTATTCACTAGTGCTGGGGGGGTCCCTTTTGCTCTCTGGAAAACAAGAGCTCCCAAAGCAGTGAAACTTCATAAGCTCTTGTACCTATCCAATGTTGCACACCCAACTCACAGAACTTACCCAACTGGCCACCCAATAGCATTCTTTACATTATAACTATACTTTTTGAAGGTATCTTGGATGGAATGATACCTCCATCAATGGGGAAAGAAACAAGGTAGTGAACAATGTTATGTTTAACCATTATAATCTTGTAAGCTGTACGGTGAAAACTTCCACAATTTTTTCCAAAGTTGTCCTCCTGCAATTTCAACAGACACCTCTCATGAATCTTATTTTTTGAATTGGCAGGGCCAACTTGGGTGGCAATCGTGGCCTGATTTCGGGATTCACGCTGGATGCTAAGGGATTAATGCTTTTTTTTGCCCACTGATGGAGCTTGGCAAGAGGCCATAAGTTTCTTGCTTCTTGGTAAAGTTACCTCCCTAGCCCACTGTTGGCCATCACGCACTTGCTAAGGGCAGAGGGTCTGTCATCCTGGGGATCTAAGTTCATGAGGTCATCATCAAGTTGGCTTGAATTGCTTGTCCTTGATCAGAATGGGGAAGCCTCTTCACATGGCTGCATGGACTGTACTTCTCTGTACTGTAAGTTGATCTTTTGGTTGTTCTTTGGGCACAAATGAAACAGAATTTCATTGCAAAAGAAAGGAACAAAACCGCCAGCCACATTGTACAAAAAAACGCTCTCACTGTTGTCTTTTGTGAGATTAAGGTATACCACCTGTTTTCGACAATGTTAGGCGTTATAGCATACAGTGGAAACACCCAAAACCGTCAATATAAGGCAATTCAACATAGTTGGAGGCACCTTTTCCTAAAAATAATGTTTTTGAATATTAACAAGTGAAAATCATGAATATTCAAATAAAAAATTAGATTTTTCAGATGTGGTACGTAATTTCTATGATTTTTCAAAGTGCTAGTTCCTTGGACCAATGAAATTGTCACATAGGTGGACCCTAAATCAAAATTTGTAAAAATCAGTAGTCAACAAATCAAAGTTAAGTATGTGTCCTTCAAATGCGTCAACAAATCAAAGTTAAGCATTTGAAGGACACAATAATGAAAGTCTAGGGACACATTTAGTGGTAGTCTAGGGTACATGAATGGGAACATGGACGCTTTTGGTTTTTTTTACCTTAGGTCCGATTGAGTGATGGTGGGGGGATAGTTTTCTCTAGTTAAGGAATAGAAATAATGAAGACTTCACTATTTTTTGCTAATTTTCCTTCAAGTTTGGATTTAGGGAAAATTAAAGAAGTGTAGATGATAGTCCAACTTATTCTCAATCTAAAGGCAAACCTATTTTTGATAAATGCAAAACTAAAAACTAATCTTAGCGAATTCAATAGGTGTCAATGTGTTATTCATTGCACAATATTCAAACCTTGGTTGACATCATGTTCCCTTCATTCATGAAAATAGGTCACCCTATCTTGTACAAATAGGGCCTTGGTTGGAAACAAGTTATTTTATGAATTGTACTTCCTACACTAATTCTCACTAACTTATATTGAGGTAGTTATGTAGGTGAGATATGGACACAGAATAGTGAAATTAGGTTGTCTTATCCATAAAAGAGCTACCTCATGATTCATTGCTTGTCTACATAGAGGGGCATGCAACCTTGAACCAATGTACCAACCCATGCTACAAACATGGTTCTAGGTTGATGAAAAAAATTTCATCCTTGTACAATAACAATAAATACTTATATAGTGTAGTATGCTGAGAAATTAGTGAGGAACAACCTAATTTCACTATCTAATGTTAGTAGAGCATCCGATGCTATTATCACAAATTAAGTAAACTCCTAAACGTCCCCAAGTTCATTTTATAGATGATTTTCTAAACAATGGACAAAGTCCAAAGTGTTCATTGATCTTTAAGGGTTAAAGGAAGTATTTTTCATCCTTCCAAAATTTTATTTTTCCCAAAAATTTGGTGGAAAAATCAAATTATTGTGGTTATTTTAAAAACTATGTTTATTTAAAATTATATCAATTAGAATATATATCAAAATAATTTGGATTTTGACTAGAAATGAAGGCTAGAATGAGAAATAGTATCTAGTAGTTTTAATTTGAAAATAATTTTTAAGAAGAAAATACATAAGGAATACATTCAATATTGTATTATTTGGACATCAACATATAGAGCTTCCAATAACAATAACTTGTTGAGTTTTTGAATATTTTCAAAGTTTTGAAATGGATTAAAGAAAAAACTTATTCGGCTTTATTTTCTAAGTCATAACCAAAATAGCAATGGATAATTTGAAAGCTATAATTAAGTTTGACCAAGGTCAAGCCTTTTATTTATACATGGAATTTTAGAAAGTAATTGCAATTTAGGATTTAGGTACATGATACTTGGCCTTATAATCATTTAAACATCATCTCCATAGAAATATTAAAGAAATTTCAATTTTATATTTTTTCTACAAGAGACAATATTGTATCTCTCAATGTAAATAATTTTATTAATTTGCAATTTTTTTCTCTACATCCAAGTTATAATAGAGATTAACATCGAAGAATTTGAAGCAACTATTTTAATTTATTTTTAGAATCCTAAAAATTATAAACTATGATGGAGATAAAAATAACTACTAATATGCTAAATTTAGAAGTTTTCTAAGTTTTTTGGTCATAATTTGATATTTCTTCATAATTATTAAAAATTCACCATATAAAGTATAATATAATAGTGAATTTTGTTTTTAATCGTAGTTTAAAAAATAGAATTATTATAATTTTTAAAGTGTAATGTGTAAAAATAATTATACAATAATTATATATATACTATAATTATTTTATTTTATTTAACAAAAAATGGAAATAAAAAATACTCACTTTTCATTTATATCGCAGTGACATTTTTTAAAATAAAATAAATTGGGAAACACACAATGTAATGTGTAATTTGGATTCTAGTACATAAAACTTGCAATTGCAATGATTCACTAAATCTTTATAATGAGACAAAAACCCTACTTGTGAAGCCTCATTTTTAGTTTGAATCAAAATATAAACAATTGATCCTATGAAAGCCACAATTGAGGTTGTTGATGGCACATTCAATTTTTGAATTTAAGAACCTTTAGAATTGAAGTCAAATCACAATTTTGATTCAAATTTTGGAAGTGTGAAATGACTAGCATGCTCAAACTATATCATGCACACGTTTTGATTCCTAAATAGTTCCTTCCCTTCAAATTTTATTTGTATTGAATTTTTAAGGATTACAATATCATCCATAGGTGCTATTATGTAAGCCTAGGCTCCTATGTTACAGACACCTTCTATAGTTATAGGAGGATGTTTATATTATAGGTGTCTATGTTGTAGGTACCTATGTTATAAGCACCTTCCATGGTTATAGGATGTTCATATTATAAGTGCCTAATTATATTATAGGTGTCTATGTTATAAGCACCTTTCGTGGTTATGTATTATTGGTGTCTATGTTATAGGCACTTTCCATAGTTATAGAATGTTTATCTTATAAACATGTATGTTATAGACATCTCCAATAGTTGTAGAATATCTATGTGCCTAGGCTCAAGGCTCGTAGACTCACATTTCTAGGCTCACATACTAGCACCGTTGGAAGTGCCATATGTCATGTTGTGATTGGTTGGGTAACATGGATTCATCAAAATCCAACATGGTCAATTCAATTTTGACACCTCCTAGCCAAAATTGACCCTAGTGTAACATACACGACAGAAAATAAATTACAATGCATATTCACAATATGAATACATAATAAAATTTCAAAATGATCTTATCTTTGTGAATTATTAGGGTTAATGCTATAAATGAAGTTGGGATATGCCTATTAGAATTAGGTCCACCCAAATTGCAAAAATAGAGATCCAACTCCACTTGGAAGTCCCAACTATTGTTTTGAATATACAATTAGGAGACAAACACCATGTGAACCACCCTCATCGACTAACATTCCGTCCGAATCTCTCCAAAGTAGATTTGATGTTAAAAGTGCTCAAAAAACGAGGTTTTGACCCCTTCACTTTTTGAATCATTTTTGGTAGACTTAATTGGTATACAAGAGGCAAGTTGAAGTTGAAACTTTGGCCTTCACATTTATATTTATCCCAAGTTCCCCATTTGATATTTTTTATTCACCTTCTACAACCCAAAGACGTTAGAATTTGACCTTGGATTGACTCTTTTAAAAAGTTGGAACTTCGGGGGACGGAATGTGAAACGGCCCCTGGCCCACTTGCATCACCCCTTTCTAGTCTTTTACTTTGGATAGTTTAGTCTAGCCTTTCCCATTGTCTAATAACTGGCAAAAGGGTACTGTAGTCCTTCAAACATTCCACTGGCTCACAAAAGTTCTTAAAGGTAAAATTTGCCAACATACAGGTATGGGTCCCCTTCTTTTCTGGAGAGGCGCCCTTCTTTCTATTCAAAGCAGCCCAAGGACGTCTACATTAAATATGCCCCGGTAAGCTATTAAGCCCATGAAATTGTGACGTGTACCCAAAAGTGAGCCAATAGATTCTTACTTCAAATGAACATGATTGAATATGAGAGTCCGGGTTCAATTTGGACACGTTCACATCCAAAACTTTGGAAATTTATAATACATAAAATAATATGATGATGAGTTGTATTCAAATTATTTTTAAAATATTCAAAAAAATTATAAACAAAAGATTTAGGGTGTTCAATATTAGGAATCTTATTTACTAGTAATCCCTAAGGGTCCGGGGCATGTTTTTAAAGAGAAATTGTCAAAAACTGCCATTTTTTTAGTGCATTAGCCAAAATTGTAAATAAAAAACTGTTTTTCAAACTTTGACCATATAACAATGTAGTAGATTATTATGATAATGTGGAAAAAAAATTGATCTCATTAGATTGTGTAGATTGAAAGATTATAACGTTTGAAGTGAGAAAAAAATATTTCTTGGAGTAAAATTATTTTTTTACACAAATCCTTAAGGTCCCCAAAAGTAGATGTGCCTTGGTCAAACTTATTCAGTAACTTTTTAAATTATAACTATTTTTTGTACTTCTTTTGTCCCATAATATTAGTCCCTTTTATTTTATTTGTCTAAAATTAGTAAATTACTTAATCCCTTAACTTCAAATTTGACATAGGAAATTTGCTTTTTTTATAAACTCTATCCTTATTTACAAAGGGGGACATTGTATCTATTGCAACCTCTTACTTTCTAATCTTTCCTTGATTGCAATTAAGATCTACGTCCACTTGATTTGTGATTGAGAAGACCCATTGTACATTCACTATAGAATCATTTGATTGTAACATGTATTTAAAAATTGGTAATACTTTTAGTATTACAAAAAAAAGACTAGTATTATGGGACAGAGGGAGTATTTGATTTAAACTAAGAAAATGAAGCTTGACAATTTTTGGTCTACTCCACTATAATATTTTGAAAAAATCCAAAAATTTAAAGAATTATTGCAATTGCAAGCTCTATTTATTAGGATCCAAATTATACAATATTGGGTTTATTTTGTTCATATTTTTTTACTTTTAAATTAAAAAGAATCCAAAAATTGAAAGAATTATTACAATTGCAGGCTCTATTTGTTAGAATCCAAATTATACAGTATATTGTGTTTATTTTGTTCATATTTTCTTCTTTCTAAATTAAAAAA
This sequence comes from Rhytidiadelphus loreus, assembly GCA_947034895.1. Taxonomy (NCBI): domain Eukaryota; kingdom Viridiplantae; phylum Streptophyta; class Bryopsida; order Hypnales; family Hylocomiaceae; genus Rhytidiadelphus; species Rhytidiadelphus loreus. Next base: position 44,457,122 of record OX344765.1, read on the forward strand.
AATTTAAGCTATGTTCATTTCAACCTTCATGTATGGTAAAAATAATTCAAATTAATTCTAAATAATACCTTATATATTAGAACTAATATAATTCATTTTTACTTTCTACTTTCTAAAATAAAAATTATTTGATTTTCCATCAAAACTTTTGAAAAAATCAACACCAACAGAAAATACATTCTTTAGCAAGTGAAAAATATCAATTGGGTCTTCCTAATCGATAACCTGAAAATACAAACTTCGCTTTGAATTCCATGGTCGCTTTCTCGCATTTAGTCAAATGAGTTACCTCAAGTTTGCTTCTTTGGATTGGTTGGAGCGCCTCCTTCATAAAAAAATTCCTCCTTCAATTCGTTTGCCCCGTCGGCAATATCAGACTTGTAATTGCTGTCTCTCAACACACTGATTTTGTTGGCTTAGTGGGAGTTACATACAAGTAAGAACTAAGTGGACTCCCCCGAGGGAGGGTTATAACTTACTTGATACTTATTGAATTTGAAGAAAATGAATACTCTAAGGTAATCTATAGAAAGAATAGATTATAAAAAAGGTCTTGCATTTTAAATTTGGGTTCGAGAGTTAAAAGTTATTCTAATGGAAAGATTAGGAGGCCTTTAGGACTTGGTTTTGAGAATAAGGTATGGAAATCAAGTGCTCCCTTTTAGAAAAGTGTTCATGAATGTCCTAGAGGGGGCCAAATCCCACAAAGAATACTATAAAGAAGGGTTGTCTCTCTCTTCACTTCCTCAGAGGTCAATTAGAGTGTCCATTAGAATCCACACGTGAACAAAACTTTGGACCCCTATATATTTTTTGAATTTTAAATAAAACAAAATTTTAAAAATATGAATAGATTCTCCTACTTTAAAAGTTTATGTTTTGAATTATTGATATTTTTATTTGTTAATAATAATTAGTTACAAATTTTTAAAGTAAAAAGATACACTATAGAATTGAAAAATAACTTTCACACCCCTATATTATATATTAAAAAATCATTTAAAAAATGAAAAAAGAATTCCTAAAAATAACTCTCTATTGAAAGCTCAATTTGAGTTGAATATTGATTCAATGGTCATCTAAATGTGTTCTCTATAATTATTTGAGTTGAAAAACATGACATTTTAGTTCATTTTCAACCTCTTCTAGAAATCATTTCATATTTTATTTGAGTTGGAAATTTTGGCAATAGAAACCTATAGTCATTATTAAACAATGGTCAGAATTTTAGATTGAAATTATAGTTTATTAAAAACCACTTGTTCGCACGTGGTTTGTTGTAGTAGAACTAAGTGCACTCCCTGAGTTCACTTCCCAATAATGTTATCATGAATCAAAGTAGCCATGGGTGGTGAGGTTGATGATGGAGACTCACCTCCACCTTCATAATATTGTGAAGTGGCTCTTAGACACTCTTTGATAGTAGTTGGATAGTGTCTCGCTCCATACTAGGCCATGACATTGAGTCCCGATTGTGAGTGCAAAGTGAAATTGCTTGGGCCTAGTGGGGAGTTGGATATTGTCCAAAGGTAATTACCGATGGTAGTAAGTAGTACTACCACCAAACACTTGGACATCAATAGAAGTTCCACTCCATCTTATCAAATGATATGTCCAATGTCTTACATGAGTTAAGTAATAGGAATCATGGGAAATGAGGAACCTATGACTAGTGTTGGAATCTAACATTGTGGCTACATGACTTGTTAGAAGAGTTTAACCCTTGTGTTACTAGAAGTAAAGTGCCATAGAGGCATATTTGAGAGCTTGAAGAGGTAAGTGTCACTAAACGGCATGATATGTATCCTAATGGAGACATTGGTTTATAATCAAGGAACATGTGCAAAAGCGCATTGATGATGAGAGGTTCACTATATTCCTCAAAGCCTTTCTTGACGATCATTATTTATGTGCTCCAATATTTGTGTAATCACAAAGTAGAGTCTCAAAACTTACATTTGGTTGTAGCGCAAAGAACAACATAATCCTAGTGAATTGCTACAGTTAGTGATAGAGATGTGACGAGGGTTTGTTTTTATTCAGTAAGGAGTGGTACCAATTTAGTATTTACAAAACAATATAATACAAAACAAGTTTACAAAAGAAATTTGCACCTAAAATAATAATTCTTCAACTCTTAAAGGTAAATTATTTATTTATTCATTAAAATATAAAGCAATTGTGAATGAAAAGACACACAAATCCTATTTAAAACAATAGTCGTGTCTTCATTTGGGTAACTTCATTTCATGATTTAGTTGTGTGACATCAAAATTTCATGTCTAAATGTCTCTTAATACCTAATGCACATTAAATGAAATATATAAATATATTTCATGAAATATTTTCTAACCATCCCTAGAATATAAATATTAACCATCCAAAATTTATTAATGAAAGTAATATATATTATATAAGTAGACAAACAACACAATCATTCTTTTATTTTGAGAAGATATTTGATCCATGTTTAATAACCTGGAAAGATGGGGTGAATGACTATGAGTATAATTGAACTTCAAAATCTCACATTTTATGTTTTTTTTAATTTCGTATTTTAAGGTGAAAAGTATATATCTTCTATTATCCATCAAAAATTTCAGATTCTTTTGTACTATAAAAATCTGAAAATTATAATTGTGAATTTTAGAATGTTTTTCATATCAAAGAGATAAGAGCATCCCCACCGTGGCTTCCCTACCCGTATCTCCATTGGGGTGAAGGGGAATAAAGATGGAGATAGGGTTGGGATAGGGAAGGCAACAATCCACTAGTTCTTCCCTAAATTTTCAACTTATTGCTAAATAGAGGTAGGAAGAAGTCAAAACAAAACTATAAAATAGTAACAAGGCCAAATTATTAGATGAGATCCGAGGGGGCTAGAAGGCCGTATCAAGCCTGTTCCTACCTCCGTTCCCTCCGGTCTCATCGAACGATGGTGTTAGATTTTTTTTTCAAACAAAAACAAAAACAAACAAATTTAAAAATCCTTGAAATGAAAAACAAATTTAATTTTTCTTTTTTTCTTTTTTTCGCAAAAAAGTGACATGGTAGTCACCTGGCCAGGTCAGCACAGCTTGTGAACAACGGGTTTCGGCAAGTTTCGGCAAGTTTCCAGATGGAAACTCGTAGCCCTACAGAGTAGCAAAAAAACATGTAATGGAATAGCACTTCCATGAAATCAATGAAGTACAACTCATATTGGAAGGGTGAAAAGAGGTTTAGGGATTATTCCATTTGAGTTCCCTATCCATTATCCCATACAGGGAATTTGGACCCCCTGAAATTTTTAGAGATGTAAAAAATGTTAGTGGGGGGTTATTCCGTATCCAAATGAAACTCATTTGGATAGGGATACATGAGCCCCTAGATGTGGATAAGTAGTTTAAATATTTTGAAAATTTCAACATACATGTACATTATAGCCTAAAATAATATAATGTAAAAAAAAGTTCATGTTGTTGTATATTTAGAAACTTGAATATAGACATTCAACTTCAAAATTAAAATAATTATCACATGAAGGATTAGAAAAAACATCGGCAAGCAGAATAGATACTTGGTTGGGAAGCTTCATTTTGTTAGTTTTGTTGAAAAACAATAAAAAGAAAACTTTTAAAAGTCAAAGTTGAATTTGAAGAACATGGAAAAAATGTTCTAAAATTCACTACATAGTTCCTCCAACATAATGTAGAAATCATAAAATAATTACTATGACTTTAATTTAACCCTTAAATGCCCAAGGCCTTTTTTGAGTTTCTTAAAATATGCTCTAAATCGAATAAAGAAACCTACATTTTGATAAGCTTCATCAATTTCTTTTTTAACTATAACCATACAAATTTCTCGGGGGGTCACTTAGAGTGTCCATTAGAAACCACGTGCAAACAAAACTTTTTATACTTTTTGAATTTTAAATTCAAAAAAATAATAATTTCCTACTTTGAAAGTTTATGTTTGAATTATTGATGTTTTTTTTTGTTAATAATAATTAGTTACAAATTTTTAAAGTAAAAAGATACACTATAGAACTGAAAAATAACTTTCACGCTCTAATATTATATAAGAAAAAATTGTCTAAAAAATAAACAATTTAAAAAAAAAAATAACTCTCTATTGAAAGCTCAATTTGTGTTGAATATTGATTCAATGGTCATCTATAATTATTTTAGTTGAAAAACATGGCATTTTAGTTCATTTTCAACCTCTTCTAGAAATCATTTCATATTTTATTTGAATTGGAAATTTTGGCAATAGAAACTTGTAGTCATTATTAAACAATACTCAAAATTTTAGGTTGAAATTATAGTTTATTAGAAACCACTCGTTCGCACGTGGTTTGTTGTAGTAGAACTAAATGCACCCCTTGAGGCAAATTTAAACTATACATGTTAGAGATCACATGAGAAAAGTAAACACAAACAATATCATTTATGGATTGAAAGATTATAATGCTTGATCATGAGGGTGTTCAAACTATGAAAGTGATTTGAAGTCTTTAAATCCTCTTTTCACATGTCAAATCTAAATTTGAGGTTACTGAAAAGTATGAGGTTAAAGGACATAACAAGTATAAGTACAATCAATTTTTAGCTTCTCAAAATCTAGTCTAAAATATTTAAATGATTTTCTAATGTTTTTTTCTCTAAGACCTAGTGTATTTGAGGCTCATTTCCAACACTAGAAAATCAAGATTTGAATGGACTCCCTTGCACAAAATCTTTAATAGAAACATCATAAACATTTATTTTCAAAATCAAAATTTGATGCCAAAACTAGACTTCAAAAAGAATTTGTCTAAAAAAGAAACTACTAAAAATAGTAACTTGATAAATTTTTATTTAACTTCAAAATTTTGTCAACACCCAAATTTGGTGCCTTGGGCATTTAGGGATTAACTCAATGATGTGCATATTAATGAAGATGTTACTAGATGAAAAATTCCATTTTTTAATTTGTTTTCACTATCTATACTTGTCAAAAGGATGTTAAAAATCCTTGCCAAAGTTCTAGGGTTAACCCCAAAGTGACAAAGAGGACAGAAAGTGTCCTCACACAGTTTAAGGTTCAGTTCAAAGTGCTGTAACTTTTGCATACAAGGTCCAAATTCAATAAAACTTGTTGGGAATGTTGACTTCTCCCCTCTAGTTTGTATGGCAAAATTTTCAGATCAATTCAAGATTTTTTGATTTTTTGGAAGCCAATCGAAGTTCACAACTTCAATTTGAGTTCACCAAACTGCATTTTAGGGTTGCTACTTTGGGGCCTTGTATCTCCTTCATCCATTGCTCATTTTCAATAAAATTTGTTGGGTTTTGTTCCCCTTGAATTTTAGTTATTGTGGTAAAGTTTTCATGTCAATCTAAGTTGTTTTGAATGTTTGGGACCAATTCGAAGTTCAAAATCCTGCCATTTTTGGAGTATAGTGAACTTTGGCGGCTTGTTTCTTCTTCATACAAAGTTCATTTTCAATAATTATTTTTGGAAAAATTGCGTATACTAGTCTAGTTTGTGTGGATAAAATTTCATGTTAATCCAAGAATTAATGAGTGACTGAGAAGCATTCTAGTAGAAAGAGGTTCAGCTTTAAATGTGTATTTTGCAATTTTTCTTGTTGACTTGTGACATTTCAAAGCCGTTTTGTAGACACAATGAGTCAATTGAATGAATTTTTTTTCACCTATGTGTTTGTATACTAGTTTTGAATCATTTTGTAGTATAAAGTTTTTACATTTTAGTAGGTTTAGAAATCAAATTTCACCTCCAAATGTGTTTTTGGGAAAATTTCAGCATCCATTTTCAACACTAAAACATTATGATCTTGCAATCTATGTGGCCAAATGTCTTCAAATTTTCTACATGTCCTCTACAACATGTACACTACAAGATTGTATGGTTGAGATTTGTATAACTTGAAGACATTTAGATCCATAAAGCTTCAAAAGCAATGATGTTTTTGAACTCTAGAAATTGAATGTCACTTTGGGGTTAAGAACATTTTTGAAAGTTTTTCAAGTATTATATAGGAGGTCCATAAAGCAATCAGGCAAGTTTTAAAAATGTTTTCAAACACAAGGATACATATTTCTGAAACTAGAGTTGATGCTACAGTGTCTATTCAAGTTGTGGAGTGTAAATGCGGTTGTAAATAGGGTTTGGAAACCAGAGTCGATGATATACTCTCCAACCACGTTGTGTAGTGCAAAATAATGCGGTTGTAGATAGGATTTGGAAACTCAAATTCTGAAACTAGAATCAATGCCATAGTCTCTATTCAAGTTGTATAGTGTAAATGCAATTATAGATAGGATTTGAAAATTTAGGTTTTGAAACCAAAGTCGATGCCATAGTCTCTATTCAAGTTGTAAAGCGTAAATATGGTTGTAAATAGGATTTAAAAATTCAGGTTTTGAAACCAAAGTCGATGCCATAGTCTCTAAGTTAGTACAGTGTAAATGCAGTTGTAGATAGGATTTGGAAACTCAGATTCTGAAAGCAGATGTGCTTTACACAGACCCAACAACAAAAGAAGCTTTCTTTCATTCCAATCTATCCTCACTGCCCAAGTTTCTGAAGCACATGTGAGGCGGTGGGCACACTGTAACTAACTTACAGTACTGACATTGCTGCGCTTACTTGAAAACGTTTTTTATATGTCAGTGCAAGTGTCACTCTGAACACCGACCTGGTTCCTGTGGCTTTAAATTTGTTATTAACTTAACCTTAAGATATTTCTCTCTATGATGGGAATCAATGTCCTAAATGTCCTGTCAATTCCAAATTGAATGATAAATAAATAAATAAATAATTTAAATTTTAAAATCCCTACACCCTAAATGTCCGTCAGGTCCTGTTAATTCCAAATTGAATGATTTTTTATTTTAATTTAAAAGAAAAATCCCTACACTGTATGACAAACATACAGTCGATTACATTAGATTAATCAGACCTCGTTGGACATGATGCTAATCTTGACTATTTTTTGGACTGTTGTTTTTACTCAAAATTTGCACCAACTTCATTATTACAGACGCTTCCCACTATCAATGTCCTAACTTTTTCAAGTCCCGGTTCAAGGCCAAATTCCAACTTCCTTGCCTGGGTTGTAGAAGGTGAATAACTGAAAATATCAAATGTGGCGATGGAAGACCGTTTGGAGAAGCCCCTGCCTACCCAAGGAAGTTGGGCTCCTATGGCTAACTTGGCATCAGGTAGTTGTAGTGAGCGTGGTCACATTCACACTGTTGTGAACATAGGTTGCCCTATTTGTCCACGCCGCAGTCATGAGTTTGTACTAAGGTAGAACTGCCCAATTCCATCAGTGATTCAATTCCGTGGTCTATAGCTTTGTCCCGATTCCGTTAGAAAAAACATGCAAATTCGCTTTAGATTTTGACAAGAGTAGTTTATTAATGCTATTAAAAGACAACGTGTCAATTAATGATTGGTGGATCTTCAAGTGCTATTAGATACATTGGAAAGCGGTATTGAGTTGTAAGAGGATGTTTATGAATCCAGTCTAGTGGTGGTTTTGCAATTTCACTTCAGAAATTTACAGAAATTACAATTTTTATTGGAAAATTATAATTTCACTTGGGTTGAACTCCTAAAACAAAAGCACACCTCTACCAAATATGTGTCTTTCCTAGAGTTGGCTCCAATATAGTCAGATTGCAAATCAGGGTGGTAATGGGTAGTTCTACCTTACACCAGTTTTGGGAATGTCCAACAGCTCAACAAGCATGGCTATGGGGGATACACATTATGAATGTAGGTGGTCACCTTGAAGGATGCCAAAGGCCCTTGGCAACCCTTCACCTGGAAACAAGGGATCTTCTCCGATCGCATTCCACGTAAGTTCAACCAAGCTTGTAATTTGTGGGGTATCCTTCATATTGTCATCCTTTAGACGTTATAAATTGAGCGAAATGACGCGGCCTTCAACAACAATAAGTGGCGGCCTACTAAACAAGTGCAACGCATTTGGCTTGGGCTTGTAGACTATGGGTGGATTGAATGGGGCAAGACTTTGGGTATGATCGAGAAGCATCCGAACAAAGCCATAGGCATTAGAGACCGGTTCGCTCAACGTTGTTGTGAACATGACGTTATTGCGACCATGATCAATGAGAAACCTAGATGGGCTATCTTTGACCTCGTGCTAGCTTTGTTTTTCAACCCCCTTAGTTTTTGTGCACCAAAGTGGTGCGGCTTCGCCGCTCCTCTTGGGTATTTTGTTTTTGTTTTTGTTGTTTTTGTTTTGTTCTCTCCTTTGTTGTCCTTCTCTTTTTGCTCATGCTATTTTCAGTTGGGCCTTGTATTTTACATTCTTTTGCGATAAAGGGTTCCCTTTATTTGTGTCAAAATATAAATAAATAAATAATATATATATATCAAATGTGGGGACTTGGGATGCATAATGGTGAGAAGGTCAAAGTCCCAACTCTATGTCAAAACTTTGTCTCATGTGTAATATTATATAGCAATTAAATGTTCAAAATATGGATCAAAAAGTCAAAAAAATATATTTTGGACTCTTTTAGCATCAACTTGGCATTGAACAGATTGGGTGGAATTTCAACTAATGAGGTTGCTTCATATGGTGTGTTTCTCTTTGTTTTATATTCATGTTTCTCCTCGTTTGTTTAAGTTGCATTTTGAGCTTAGAGTAGCAAAACTTTTTCTTGCGGGCATATATTGAAATAAAAATTACATTCTTAGAAAGGTATTCTAATTTTCTATCTAAAGAAATAGTTTTCAAAAAATCCCACCAACTGAATGAATTAGTGTGTCATCATGGCCCAAATGTTCAAAATTTTACATATGGAGATTGTCTGATCACATATGCACCCAAAAGAAAAAATGATAGTTAGAGAAGGTTGTATCAAAACAAAAGTTGTCATTAATAAGAAATCTTAATCATTGGACCACATATACACCATAACTTGCAAACCTTAATTCTTTAATGCTTGAATCCTTTTTTGAATTTCTGCACATTTTTGTTTAAATCTTTGCACAAAGATGTCATTTATCTCAAATTCCATCACATTGGTCACAAAAAAAGGTTCTCTTTTGAAGATGAATATGAAGTTGTTTACTCAATACATTACGCAAAAGCACTCATCATATGGACTTTTCATAGCTTAGGGGTTAAATTACAAAGAATTCCTCCATATGAGTACCATTGTACACAAGGGCTAAATTTGATTAGGAAGGTGCTGATTAAATAGAATTTTCATCTTAAATTTTCAACCCCCAAAGTCCCAAGGCCATTTTTTTTTGTCAATAACCACTCAAAATTACCATTTTCAATGCAAGCAACAAAATTTTAAACATTTATTTCTTTTGCAAGTCCAACCATAGGATCTTGCACTAGACTGGTATGAAGATGAGTGGAAGAAATTTAATAAACTTTGACCACAAAAGTCACAAGACATAAGTGTTTAAAGTGGTGAAAACAAATTGTCTCTGCTCCTAGCCTAACAAGATTATAAGGCTTTGAATCCTCTTAATTACTTAAGAACCATGGGGTAGTCAAGATTTTTAAAATTGTGAAGATGTATTATAAAATGCAACTTAGAATAATAGTTTAATTAAACAATAGTTGTAAAATATGATCCATAGATCATATCCATATGGGTAGATCAACTAGTATACAAACCAATAATTTTAAATAAAATTTAAAGTCAAAAAATGAAAATTCCTTTAAAAATCAATTGTAGATTGCATATTTTTACAAAAGAAAATTCATTGAAGTTTAAAATGTTAAGTTCTAATCATAGTGATTTTTGGAGATTTTACTTTTACTTTTTTATTCAAGTCATTTGTGAAGGATCATTTTTTGGAATGAAAAAGTTACTTTTTGAGAATAGATCTACCAATACCTATTGAACAATAATATACTTTTTAAAGCAAAGTCTTCATAATTTATATCATACAAATTTTAAAGAACTAGCACGAGAATCTTCCAAAAAATTGATGGATGAAAAAATACATTTTTTTGTGCTTGGCATGTATTTGCATTCATTGATTGTTCAAAATTTGGATGCTTGATCCTTTAGGGGTTAACTTAAAAATTTTGTACTACAGATTGTGAATTTTAGTTTTTCATGTTGAAGAATTGAGTTGAGAGTTCAGGAATCAAAATTTTTAAAACAACCCATGATTTTTCATTTCTCTTAAAAATTGTTAAGTTGACAAAATTGTTGATAGCTCTGAGATGGAATTGTAATACATTGATTCCAACAATGAGATTATTCTAGAAAGAAAACTAATAAAACCATGTGCAATATATATTTTTTTAAATTGCTAAAATTGAGTTCATAAATGAATCCAATACATTATTTTTTCAAGAATTTATTAAGATTGTTGACAAAACAAGAAGCTTTGTAACTTTACATCACTTATCTAAATGGAATGAATCAAATCTTTCTACATAGACAAAAATATAATTTGTTAGAAATAATTTATTTTTTTAATTATTATAATTTTTTGTAGATTTTTTTTGTTGGACACCTCGACTTGTTTTGGACTTATTGGGGCATAACTTCTATTCCCCAACACCAATTAAAATGATGTTCCTAGAAAGCTAATCAATTTAACTATCTTTAAAAAAAATTCAAAAATCTTATCAATAATTGTGATCATAGGTATATACCTAAATCTTCAAAAGTCCGCTAAAGGAACTCTTGGGACTTTAGGGGGTTAAAAGTTCACATTACCTTACATTGATCGCAAGATGGCACATGGCACAAAAATTTACAAAAATGACTTAGTTTATGCTAAATTTGACCCTCACACAAGATATTATTGAACATTAGCCCTCAAAGGACAGGCTAAGCCCCTCGGGCTTGATTTTGAGAGAATCATTGACAAAAAGTGTTATTTTGTATTTTTTTTTTAATTTTTCAATGTATTGAACCGACTTCTGTAGTGAATATGATTTGCCAAGCACCGCATTTAGGCAGCAAAGTCAAGACACTATTCACTTTTGCATGCCCATGCCCAGACCAAACAAACTTTGGACAAGCAAGAAGACCCATACCTGAGTTTTTTATTCCTCTTTGGGTTGCTCTCTACGCAACTGAATGTCATTCAGTAAGGGTTAAAGCAACTTCAACAATTCTTTCTAATTGACAGTACCCATGGTAATTACAACTTAATTGGTGTACTGGTGAGTGAGCCCTTGAACAAACTGGCAGTAATTTTATTTTATTTTATTTTATTTTATTTACACAAATGAAATGATAATTTTTGTCTTTCAAATCAAGTTTGACCACCGACAACTGAACCTGACCCACTCTATTAGTAATAAAAAAATAATAACTTATTTTAACCTTAAAAAATGGGGACATTGGGAGCAACTTCATTGGTGGCAGAAGTGAGCATCTTGTCACTTACTGGACCAAAATGACAGAGGCACATGAGTTTATCCTCAGTCCTCATCGGTATTAAAAAAACTTGTATGGTAGAAGGTAAGTCAGCCTATTACAAGGACAATGTACGTCACAAATATAATTTTACATGTAATGGGCTCGCTCCCATTTGACCTAATATGGTAGGAATACCAATGACGGTGCCCCCTTTAATGGTAGAGTGGGGTGTCCCAAAACAAAAAATAATTGTCTCTATTTTTTTTGGAAAAAGATTTGATTGGCTCACACTTGATTAGGAACAAGTTCTATAGGTAGCCATTTTAGGTGAAGCTGTGATACAAAAATGGGATACAAAAATGGGATTCAGATGAAGAATCTACATTTATATTGAATTAAATATTCATTCTTGAGGAAAAAGAATTCCTTTTTTGTGTCCTTATTTTTGCACACACTGAGCTCAATTTTTGAAGGAATTATCCGAATTTCGTAAGCTAACATGCTTATTTTAATCGTTTATGGTATTCCTATCTTAATGGGCTCACTTGCCTTCTCATTCGCCTAGAGTTTGCCATAATCCAAACCTTAACATTGAAATTTTCATTTGCACCAATTAACTTTTTTAAGAATGAAACTAAAACACAAAACTCACATATTATCTTGTAGGTATGTAGCATTGTATTCTTGACTACACCAACTTGTCTTATTAAGGTGGACACCCAAAAATACACCATTGACCCTAAACTTCCATCTTCACTTTGTGTGCATCTCCAAAATCAATTATGTACCTATATGGAAGAAATTGTTTTAGAATCAAACTTTATTCTTTCATAACTTTTGCATACGGTATCCATATGTCTTGTTCTTTGGTGCGTTGGAACCTCCATTCCCCCCAATCTTCTCAAACTCCAGTGTCAAATTTCTTTTTTTTCAAAATAAATAAATAAATAAATAAATTTAAGTCCTTAAAATGAAAAACAAAGTTTATTTATTTATTTATTTTTCGAAAAAGCTGACCTAGTAGTCGCTTGGCCAAGTCAGTGTAGGCGGTTTTCAGGTGGGGTTCGAGTTGGGAACTCGCAGCCCTCCATAGCAGCCAAAACACATGTAATATTAGTGTGCTTTTTGAAATGGTTTGTTTTCTTTGTCCAATGTCTAAATTTGAGTTTTCTTGTATTTATTCAAAGTACTCTTGAATGTGCTTCCAATGATAGAAGTTTGAAATTCTAATTATATACAAGTCAACATGGTGGAACTAAATTTGGAGGGCCAATATATTGGTTGGACTAAGAGGAAGCTTTGATGACGTGAATTTCCTTCATTTTTGACAATGAAATACTATTGTATCAGATGTAGAGGTTCATAACATTCACTAGCATGCATTGTCATTTACAACACAAAATAAGGTAAACTCAAAATATAAATCAAAATTCACCAAGTTTGTAGTGTTTTGGTGAAGGTTGCATTCAATTTCACACTTCTCCTGCTCTAAGCTATTGTAGGATTTGGGGTATTTGTGTGCTTGGATGCCCTTTGATTCACCAATGTTGAGGTTCATAACATTCATTGGCATGCCCTGTCACTACCTTGGCTTTACAGTAGATGGTGTGGAATATTACACACCTAACAATACTTCATTAGTAGCTAATAGGTGTACATGTAGAGGCTCAATGTGATGAGCAGGGTGTATGTAGGAAACTAAGGCAGTGGGTATGAAGGCTACTAAATGTTATGTTAACCCCTAACTGCTTCATCGACCATATATGGTCGATCTGAAATTTCAGGCTCATTTTGAAGTGGGCAGTTAAATTCGTTTGCCCGTTTTAAAAAAAAAATTGGGCAGTTTTTAGGGTTAACTATTCAGAACTTTCATTTTTCACTGAGAAAGGTACATATTTGAGTGTTGAGAGGTCTCCAAAGCCATTTATGTCCGTTAATGGAAGAGTAAAGCTTGCTAATTTTATTTCATTTTTCAACTTTGAGCAATTTCACTTGATTTGAGATCTAAAAACTTCCACTTATTCATTTGCTTTGAAAATGGTCCCAATCGAAAGAGTAAAGTGTTTTCATAATTTTCACCATTGAAAATTTAAACAAGCAAGTGTTGATTTGGAGTTATTTGTGAATTATACTTATTAAAAAAATTGCATCTCAACAATTGCAAGGTGGATTGTGTAATGAGTTTAATAGCTTTTCAAGTGATATTAAGTTTTTTGAAAGGGTATTTTAGTGTGCTAACACAATTTGTAGTTGTTCATGTCACTTCTAATCCCAAAAAGCTTTTATGTGCAAATTTCTGAAACATTGTGGAGAGGGACAACATATTAAAACTAGAAAACGTACATTTCTCTTATTATAATCTCACAACTCTTATGGAATTTTGCACTCAAAATTGGTGTACATACTAATAAGCAAGCTCTTTAAACATCCATACGGTTAGATTTTGAAAAAAAATCATTTTGTTTCAATGGAGACAACTATGAGCCCATGTTCTTTTCTCATGGGAAAAACACACTTGGAAAGGCTTAGGCACTTAGGGGTTAAGTTATGAAAAAGAGTTTACAAAAAATAAGTTAAACTCACAATATAAATCAAAATTGCATTTGATTTCACACTTCCCTGCTGTAGGCTATTGCAGGATTTGGGGCATTTGTGTGCTTGGATGCCCTTTGATTCACCAATGTTGGACATGTAATAAGTTACTTGTCATGCCCATGAAACTGTCCAAGTATTCCAAGCTACAGAATAATTACATGTTTTCAGGACTTTGATTTTGCTTTCAGAAATCAATACAACAAGTCACTGGTTGAAGAAGAAATTCAAGCTCTCTGATCCTCCTTTGGCACTGGCATGAACTGGTGTCAGGCTTCGCCTTCCTCGTCAGCCTATTTTTTTTTCTTTCAGAATTCCCTCCACCTTGGTGATTGCCCTAACTTATACAGACTCCACCACAAAATAGAAGCTACATGAGAACAGCAGTACAAGTGTTACAGTATCTCATATCAGAATGTTCTTATGTTTTGATTGTGTACATGAATTGGTCTTCGTTTCCACATTTTTAATTGAAAATTGCACACAATTTGCTCAAGATGTCATTGATACTCAGACCTAGAATGTATCCTCATTTATCCCTAAGCCCCCTGGCTAGGGCACCAAAAGTGTCCTCACACAGCCTGGAAGTCCAATTCAAAGTGCTATAGCTTTTGCATCCAATGTTTGAATTCAATCAAACTTGTTGGGAAATATGCGTTCTTCTAGTTTGTGTGCTAAGATTTTTTTTTTAAATCCAAGATGTATTGATGTTTTGGAAGCCATTTGAAGTTTTTAGGTTCAATTGGAGTTCACCAAACTGCAATTTGATTGATGGCTGTAATTTTGGAGGCTTTTATCTCCTTCATCCAATGTTTGTTTTCAATAAAACTTGTTGGGTTTTGTTCCCCTCTAAGTCTAGTTATTGTGGTAAAATTTTCATGTCAGTTCAAGTTGTTTTGAATGTTTAGGAGCAATTCAAAGTTCAAAATCCAGACATTTTTGGATTACAAATAACTTCGGTGGCTTGTCTCTTCTTCATATAATGTCCATTTCCAATGAATTTTTTAGGAAAGTTGCGCATACTGATCTAGTTTGTGTGGTTAAAATTTCATATCAATCCAAGAAGCTACAAGTGTCTAAGAAACATTTTAGTAGAAGGAGGTTTAGCCTTATATGTGTTTTTTGCAACTTCTTTTTTGCTTTTTTTATACATTTCAAAGCCATTTTGCAGACACAATGAGTCATTTGAACGGTGTTTTCTTTCACCAATGTGTTTGTATGTTGTTTTTGAAGCACTTTATAGTTTAAAGTTTTTTCATTTGAGTAGGTTTAGAAATCAAATTCCACTTCCAAATGTGTTGCTAGGAAAATTTCAGCATCCTTTTTCAACACTAAAACATTCTAATTTTGCAATCTATGCTACCAAATGACTCCAAATTTGATTCACGTCATCTACAACATGTACAGTTAAGAATTTTATACCTTGATGACATTTAGACCTATAACACTTCAAAAACAATGATGTTTTTAAACCCAAAAAGGTCCCGGGCATGTAGGAATCAATCCTCAGGCAGGGAAATAATTCTAGCATCTTCAACCATTGTTGTTTCAGTTTTGTAAACTTGGAGAAGGGGTTCAGGGCCAACAAAAAAAACTTGCAATTCATGCCACCTTTGAAAACCACCACTGACATGCCTGTCAAACAGAAGTTGCATTCCTAAAATCAATCACTTCAAAAGAAGTGACGGACATCCAGATCCTTCCAGAGAGCAACTCAGACTCCGCTACTGTTGACAGCTTTCAATCGCAAACTGATGAATCAATCAAGAAACAAACACTGAAGTTCAGAGACTGGAACCCGGAGAGACGAAGATCAAGTCTCTGGCAGCGACAATGTTTGAGGCTTTGTCCTTTTCTAGAAAACACTGCTCTCAGTAGCAAGTTGTAGCAGTGGCTTGCTTTTTCAGTACTGTAGCAATCCACTCAAGCTTTCTCACATTTCCCAAAGATAAAAGCTTTAATTTGTGAATGCAAGACATACTCCCCCTCCGGTGAGAAAAACAATACATCCATACCTTGACATACCTTAAATTAGGTTGTTTGTTTTGTTTGTTACAATATGATCTCCAGAACCATGCGTCCTCCAGTCACATTTTTGGTATTGTATGAAAGGTCTTTGTGAGGATGGGTTTTGTTTCGTGGCATTTGGACCTACAATGTGAAATTTATGGATTTTTGAGTTATTTGAAAATACAACATTGATATTGCTCTTAGTGTGTAAATTGAAGTCTAAATGATATTCAAAACAATTTACAAACATTGTTTGGTGGAATTACTATAGTGTTTGGAGGGGATTTTTGCCAAATATCACTTGTTCTTCCCAAAGGATCATGAGAGCACATTGTTGATGCATCACTTTGAAGGTCAAATGTTGTGGTGGGACATGGAGGTACTGAGTTTGATACAAAATATGCGTTCGGTTGTGTTATTTCCAAAATATCAAGCATTTGCGAGGTGGCTCATTTTGTCTTAGAAGCAACAAACTTCCTAAAAATATAGTGCATGGCAGTAATATTCAATCATTACATGATGATATTGGGCTCCTAGAAATGTTACTTTAGAGGTCAAGTTATTTTTGCAATAATCCCCTCCAAACATAGAATGATGTTTTGATGTTATTAACAACCAATTTTTTTAATATTATGAGGAGACTTTCAAACATTCTTGGTAGCCAAAACTCCCATAAGGTGAAGGCACCCTAAACCGTCCTTGTACCTATTCTTGTACCTTAGATTGCTTCTTAATGTGTCCCTAGACTTTAGTTAATGTGTTCTTCAATTGTTTACCTCTGATTTGTTGACGCATTTGAAGGACATATACTTAACTTTGATTTTCTAACTATTGATTTTTGCAGATTTCCGTTTAGGATCCACCCATATGACAATTTCTATGGTCTAGGGAGTCAGCACTTTGAAAAATCATAGAAATTACATACTACATCCGAAAAATCTTTTTTTTTTTTAATATTCATGATTTTCACTTGCTAATACTACAAAATATCATTTTAAGAGAAAGGTGTCACCAAATATACTGAATTGTTTATATTGACAGTTTTGGGTGCTTCCACCTTACTAGAAGCAGAAGCAAACAATGCCAACATTTATTTGAGGAAATATCTAGATTCAACAGAACTTTCACATTTGCCACCTTAAAGCTTTGTCTCAAAGTTGGATGCCTAATTATTATTCTCAAGAACATCGCTCCAATAAAAGGCTTATATAACAATTGCAGACTTATTGTGACATGTATGGATACTTGAGTTATTGAAGTTCACATACTTTTGAAGATCAATCCAGTCAAATAACTTTCATTTACTAAATGAAGATACAACCATTGACAAATAAAATTCCATTAAAATTCTCTTGATGATAATTTCCTATTAGACTTGCATTTTCTCTTACGTTCAACAAAGCACATGGGCAATATGAGAAAAAAATTCAGCATTGATTTACAAAAAATGGTATTAGTTTATCATGAGGTGTTGCTAGACTAATAAAGTGTATAGATACTATTTTGGTATGCCAAAAAATAAAAAATATGTAGAAGTTTATAAACATTAAATATGTATAAGGTGTCAATAAAGTATTTTTTTGCAAGGTGGCATTTATAAATGACATCCTAATGGTTGTGGTAACAACATAGGGCATACTAATCTAAATATGAAGGTATAGCCCTATAGTTGCAAGAGCCATATTAATTTTGTACTTGAGTTTGTACTACCACAATGGGCTCCAAGCTTAAACTACTCATTAAAATCAATGGTGACATCCAATGGAATAAATATCTCAATTAATAACTTTTTTTTATAAAGGACAAGAATATACACAAAAATGTAGAAAAAGAAATAAACTTTTGTTTATACACATGTTCAATTTTTTAACATTTACATGTTTTACACTAGAAGAAATCCCTTGTTGAAATATGCCAATCTTGCCTTTCACTTAGGATAATATGGAATTGCTTGAAATGCACATAATTGAAGCATGCTAAAACAACATCAACTTACATGTTGTTTCAAGTATTTTCTCAATGACATACAAACAAATGACATTTGAATGATTGAAGTGTGATCCAAATGTCACTTGGGATGTCAATTCAATAGTGAAGCATATTTTCTAATGTTACCTAATTATAAAATAGATATTTATTGCTTGTAATAGGCCTCCAGTACTTTTTGTTTTACATTCCTTTCAACATTAAATACACATTTATTACAAGTCCTTCCCTTTTTTCCAATTTCAATCACATACCATAAATACACATATCTTGTGAGAACAAATGCCCTACTCTTTTGTACTTTGTATGTCATATGCTCAAATAATATCTTTATTGTTTACTATGTTTATATACAAAATTCAATGAATGTACATTTGAGTTAGCTAGAGTACTACTTGTAAAGTCCTACATTCACTTCAAGCATATTCAATGCTAAAAGATGGCTTCAAAATAAGTAAAATAGAACATGCACACTTGTTTAACCCCTTAGCATTCCAATGTCCAAAATTTGGGCGATGAATGGAGAAGTTTCAAGATCTGTTTTTTATCACAAAACTTCTTATTCATCCAAACCAATACTTGACTTTTTTTAAACCACATTTTATATATGATAAATTTGATGAAATTGAGGTAAATAATATATATTTATAAAATATAAGCAAAAATATCCAAAAATTCAAGAAAAGATTCAAGTGCCAAGGAGGTAATATTGTAAGGACTGTAGAGCTAGAGAGTGGAGTAAAAATGATTTCAAAAGCACATAAGAAGATGAAGAATGGTAATTTTTCATTTAATTTTTATTAAGACTTCCTTGAGTGTGTACATAGTGTATCATAGTAAAAATTTCTTCAT
This sequence comes from Rhytidiadelphus loreus, assembly GCA_947034895.1. NCBI lineage: Eukaryota > Viridiplantae > Streptophyta > Bryopsida > Hypnales > Hylocomiaceae > Rhytidiadelphus > Rhytidiadelphus loreus. The sequence continues at coordinate 44,475,934 of OX344765.1, forward strand.
TGGAAGTATTATTGATTATTTTGTAAAAGTGGTTAATTCAAAGATCATGAAAGATGCTTTCTTGTAGTATATTTTAGCAATTTATAGCTCTTTCCTCAAGATCTGAATTTCAAGCATGAAAATGACCATTTTTGAATCTAATGGCAACTATCAAGTCTATTTTCTATTGCAATTTGAAGGATTTTCAGATTTTTTTCAAGCATATTTTGTATTTGATATGATTTTTTTCACTATTACCTCAAGAATTCACAATAATTTCAAGTCATCACCAATAAAATTGATTTTATAAAAATTTATAGATGACATGTGATTTCAACTCTAAAAACTCAAAATAAAACTTTTCATTCATATACAATGGAAAAAGGGAGCACAAAGTGAGGAGGAATTTGTTGTTTGAATGTAAGGTAGGTTAGGTAGTATGCTCTAAAAGTGACCATTTAAGGATGGGTCTGCCTTTTTCATAGGTTTTTATGAACAAAAATATTTTTAGATCATTTTTCAAAGAAATAGATGTGGAACTTAACACAAGTGGTTTTGTATTTTTCCAAGCATTTTTGAACTACTTACAAATTTTCAAAGATTTGGAGTATAGGCATCTATTTCTGACCATAGGTCTCCCAAATCCATCCACTTGCAACTTGTAAAGAAATGTGCAGAAATCAAAGATAATGATTGGCTCTTACAATAGAAAAACAATTTTTCCTCAATTCATTCAATTGCTAAAGTGGTTCATTTAAGGATCACCTCATCCCTATTCTCCAACTAAAAATAGGGGCAATTTGAAAGAGACAAGCGCTTTTAGAGCATACTACCTTATTGGAGGCAACAAATGCCCATTGCCCAAATGTTCAAGTATAGAAAATGTGCCATGAGTCATGGGCTTGTCTTAATTATATTTACAATACAATGAGGTACAATTCATTTACGAATTTTTCAGTCAGATTTCACTAGAAAGTGCAACAACTTTAGAAAGCTCTAGTGTGCTAAAAAATGAGCCGATGTTGAAACCACAAATTGCGTTGGAATTGCAATGAAGTGCGCTTCAAATTCATGACAAGTGAAAAATGAATAATTAAAAATCATACAACAATTTGGATTCCTCTTGTACACTACCTACCATTTTATAGAGAACCTTTGGAAGATAGTCAAAGATTTTTTTGCATTTGGACAAAGAACAAGCAAGAAATCATACAAGCAATTCAAGTGGTACGGAAATAAGTATCTCTAAAGCAATTGTGAAGGTTCATTTCTTATATATATCATTGAATACAAGTTGTAATTTTCACAAATGTTGGCAATACTCATTGGAAGATATTTGGGGCCTTCGGAAGTCTGTGAGTTTTCGACTCTAAAATTTGTCTCGACTACGTTGGGAACGCTACCAGCTGCACAATCTATCGTGGTGGTGACAATGCCACATCATTTTTTGAAAAAATAAAAATAAAAATTCAACTTTTTTTGTATTTTAGAAATTTTAAACTTTCTTTTATTAATTTTTTTTTACCATACCGGCCACGTTCTTTTATTGCCGCGGGAATATCATTAGTAATAGGCTTGAAATGGGTTGTTTTTGCCCTCAAATTCCCTCTAATGATAGTGCAGAGTGTATAGAAAACATCAAATTCTTTGTATGATTTTCAATTACATACATGTGTTTGTAATGATGATAAAGTAGACTTCAGTGTGATTTCAACATAATTCAAAATTCAAAATTCCATTCATTTTTTATCGCACATAGGCCTCCCAAAATTCTCCTAATCTCAGCAAAATCCAGAAATTCATAAATGAACTGTACCCTATTGTATTGTAGTAAGGTAAACCAACTCCATTATGGTCAAGTGATTCATAGTGCACACCTACCAAATGACCCCATCATGGTTTTTTGAGTTTTTCAGATTTTGGCTTCAATGCATGTCTTATATGACAGTAATGAAGTAAGGTAAACTAGCCCATGACAAGCAAATTGCCCAATGCAAACACCTAGAAAACCACCCATTATAGTCTTATATCAATCTATGGCAAATTTTTACTAATAAATAACATTAAGACTTTACCCCCTAAAGTCCCATTGTCCCCTCGGGGGACAATTTGGAATTCGGGCAGGTTCCTATAGGCTGAAATTTTACCCTAATTTTTTGAAACTTTTTTTGAAGATAGAAAATCTGATAAGCTTTGTGGGAATATAATTTTTATTTCAATTGGTGCCCGGAAGCAAAAGTTATACCACAAAAAGCCTGAAACTGAACTCGGCGGGCAGTACAAAAAATATTGCAAAAATTCAAAATAATTTTTTTTGAATTTTTTTTCTCAAAGATAATGTTTTTGTCTACATCTAAAGCTTTGATTCATTCCACTTTGATTAGTGATGTGAAAGTTATGAACAATCTTATTTTTCGGGCAATCTAAGCATCTTTTTGAAAAAAAACACTTGTAGGATTCATCTTAGAATGCAATTTTCAAATTTTTTCAATTTTTTTTTTTTGAAAAGGTTAAATTTGCTTGTTAGAACAATCTCACTGTTGGGATTATAGTATTTCAATTCCATCTATGAGCTATTATCAATTTAGTTTTTCTTTCAATCTTGGACCTACTTCTACTTGACAATTTTTTGAAGTATGAAAATCAAGTTTTTATTTTTTGAATTTTTTTTCCTAGACTCCCAACTCAATTCTTCAACACAATAAATTTTAAATTCAAACTCTACAATGTAATTTTTTTCCACAAATAGAGATCAAAGTCATCTAAAATTGCAGTCCAGTGTTCAAAAAAACTTGTTTTTTCAACTTTGAATGCTCATATCTCTCAATCTGTACGGTCAAACTTCATGATATTTTTACCACATGATCTAAAACAAGTAAAGTCTAAGATCCTACGGTTCAGTTCCAAAAAACAATTTGTTTTTGTTTTTTTGGACTAACGCAGTAGAAATGGCAGTTTTGAGTGGTTTTTGACAGAAAAATGGCCTTGGGACTTTAGAGGTTAATAGGTTGGTTAGTGGCTGAAATCAATGCCTTGGGTGATAGTGATGGAGTTATTAGTGACTACAATAGGACCTTCTACCTCTCTAGTGTAAATTCATTATAAGAACCAACTTTTTCTTATTCCTTTATGTCATGTCCACTTTAGAAAATATTGTGACCATGTTAGAAAATTTTGAGACTGCTTTAGATGGTCAGATGACCATTATGAGTACACTTTGTGGTGATTTTGGAGTAGTCTAGAGACTGTTTGGGGCCAATTGAGCAGCACCCTTCAAAAATTCATAGCAAATTGGTAATTTTTCAAAAAAATAAAATTTCAATTGCTCTTTGCAAAAAAAGGATGTGAACAAGGCAAACTAACCATTCTGCTTGTCATAGGTTGGTTTTACCTTAGTTAGTGACTTCATGAGGAACTTCTAATTTTTCAGTGAGAGTTCATTGTGAGAATTGACATTTTAGGCCTTCTATGTTAGACAAGACTTTAACTGCTTTAGGTGAGCCAAATGAGCATGATGGATTCATATTTTGTTGGTTTTCTGGTAGTCTATAGACTCTTATGGGCAAAGATGCATTGAGCACTTCAAAAATTCATAGCAAATTCATACTTTGTCAAAAAAAACATAATTTCAATTGCTCTCATTTTTTTTTACACTTGTAGTCCTGTGAGAAATAAATTGAAAAATTTCAGTAACCACATGATGTCAAACTCCTTATTCTAACCACAATGGCGTGGTTTACCCTATAGTGGAAGGCCTCCTGCAATGTGAGAGCCTGAAGGTCAGGTCTCTCACATCATGGGAGGCCTTCGGGGGGAGAGCTCCCACTGCATTAAGCACTGAGCAAATAGGAAGAAATCGTGCCCTAACGTGGAAGATGAATCTTATAGTGCTTGGCATTGTAAGCAGTGCCAAGGAATGTAACATGGGCCATTCTGATATTTGTGTAGGAGTCCAGCAGCTCAGTGCTAACGTCTCTACTGCTCATGCTCAGCACACAAATCTCAAAGTCATTCTTGGGAGGTGCCCTACCGTACTCTTAAGTTATATCATATTGAAGCAGAAACACAATCATAAATTTCCTCTTCACATTTATCACGACAGGTAGACAAGTACGCTCAAACAGTGGTTTGCACTGCTGCTGAATTGCAGCCATCTCAGTATCGCTTGAGCATTTCAATTTCAGGGAAAAATGAAGTCTCCGATCAGGAGACAGTTTCGAACTATTGCAAAAATCTGAGAGGAAGACGTTAAGAGGTGCTGAAGACTATTTACTTGCACAGCATTCCAGAGGAGCTGCGTCAACACTCTTTGGAAAAGGATTCGATTTGTGCACAATCTTGAGCTCATCTCAAATGGGAGATATCAAACGTTACGTGAAGTGAGATGTGTACAAGAAGTGAGTTGTGTGACCCTCATTGAAGGCCTTATATGTTCTCTACAATGAATTCCCAAGAGTTTCAATCATTTTTGTGGTTGCCAAATATTGTGTTGAAGGGTGAATTCTCACATCTACTAAAGAGAGTTAAGGTGAAAACATCCATTCTTGTCTTTGTATCCATTCATGTACCCTAGATTTCCATTAAACCATCCTTAAACTTCCATTAAGGTGTCCATGAAAAGCGTCATTAAATCGTTCCCATGCTTTATTGTGATTGGTTGATTTTCTGAGATTTTGGTTTTAGATTCACCTGTATGATAGTTTCAATGGTCTATGGAACTTTCATTTTGAAAATTTATAGAAAGTACATGCCATATTCAAAAAATCTTTTTTTATAAAAAATTCATGATTTTGAATTGCTAATACTACAAAAGTATTATTAGGAAAGGTACCTCTAGTTATGCTAAATTACTTATTTGACATTTTTCAGTGCGTCCTCCATATGTCTTGAAGGTTAATAAAAAATATGACCAAAAACTCCATGGCAATGCAAGAAAACACAAGTCATGGAGTTTTTCTTGCATTCCAATTACAACTAATGCATGCATTGTACAATCACCTTCAATAAGCTTTCACACTTTTTTAGTGTGCATCCCTCTTGCATTCTACAAGTTGTCAACTTCAATTAATGATATCAATTAAAATACTAGAAGGTGGTTGCAAGAAAGATTGGTCAATTTTTGTGTTATTTTGCCAAATTGGTTCTATCTTCCCCTATAACTTTTGAAGCATGAAGCCGATGGACTTGAAATTTTGTTTGTTTGTGCATGTCTTGATTGTAATTGTATCCCTTATTTTTCAAAAGAATTAAAAATCATTTTATATTTAAAAGTCAATTTTGCTAATTTATCATACTTTTGGATATAGGGGGGTTGAGTACTATTGAGTACTTTAAATTAATGATCTAGAGCTAAATTTTTTGTGGTTTATTCCCATAGTAGGTGGGTATGTTTCCAACAAAGGGTATCTAAAAATGCATTATTTGTCCTCTATGTTCATGCAAATAGGGCTCCCTAGCACACACACTTTTGAACATTCAAGATGGTTTTGACCTCATTCTTTTGGTGAAAATTCATCAACATCAAGTCCTCTCAAATTCCAGATTTTATTTATTTATATTTCACTATGGTTGATTTCTTATAAATTAAAACCTCGACATACCCCTTTTTTGGGACATAGTCTTGGACATAGAGTTATGGGTAGAAAAGTATAGCAAATTTGCTTTATCATAAACAACCAAGCAACTATGCTACGAGAGGCTTGTCCTCTTATTATTGGTTTGCTTTTAGATTAGGATAGATACTCAAAATTCCTTAGGGTAACTTTTGTCAATGCAAAGCTTCCTTCTTTTTGGTCTAGAGCTAATTAATAAAAGCCAAAGAAGTGAAAGCAATGACCTTCTCACTTAAGTCAACTCATTTTAGAACGTTGAAATGTTGAATCCTTTGGTTGTAGAACTGAGTTGCATCACACATTTGCCTGCATTATTCCATTGATGTGTGCTAAGTGTACATGATCCTTTGAAATGTAAGCATGGGTGGAAATCATGTCCAATAAGGGAGTCTATCCAACTTCAATGTAATTCATCAATTAGGTGGATACATCCAAAATTGCACCTTGTCTAAAGTTGCCATCATCACTTTGTGTGCATTTTCAAAATCAATATGTACTTATGTTGAAGAAATGATTTTAGAACATTTATCAAAAACTTTAACCCTTCATAACTTTTGTTGAGGGTATCCAAATGTTATATTCTTTTGTGCATCGGAACCTCCTTTCATTTGTCAACAAGAAAATATGAAATTTGATGAGTCTAATGTTAAAAAAAATGGTGCTTTTGGGTGTCCCTACCTTAGATTAATAATCAATTTTAGTGAAGTTGGGACCTCCTTGGTTGGAATACGACATGATGTTCACTATTGTGCAGTAAGGTCTACTTCATTTACGAATTTTGTGTTGCAGCAGTATTCACTAACAATTTCAGAAACTTCAGAAAGCCATATTATGTTCCAAAATGAACCGATTTTGGAACCAAAAGTTGCATTAGGATCGTATAGGAGAGTACTTCAACATCAAAAGAGATATTTACATTGAAACTTCAAAACAATACAACATTTTTTTAGTATAGAATGTCTACCATCTAGTACAACAGCCCATGGCTGAAATCACTGCTTGAATTCAATTGGGCATGCTCGCAATCAATGTTTGTAGTTGCTCTAGATTAACACCATTCCACATTTCTTGAATGCATTCAATCATTTCTTGTTTGTTCTTAGGCTCTTCATGGTGGTGTAGCAAATCCTTCACGATTTCCACAAGTTTTCTATTGGATTTAAGTCGGGGAGTTTGGAGGTCAATCTAACTTTTTCATGCCGTGAGCTCTTTTCCACATTGCAGGAGCATTCCAATGATCAAAGATCTCTCACTATCGCTCATTGTCCTCATTCACATTTTGATGTGAGTGAAAAAACGATGCCCATAAGCATTGAATGAAACAATTGTTGAACGAAGTCAAGGACAAAATGAAATAGAGAAACTCACTTGAATGGACGAAGCAAAGTTGAGAAATTACAAGCAAAATGAAATCGCAGTTGGAGTCGAAGTTGAAATGGAAATCCAAACTGCAATGAAAATTGAAATTGAAATGTGAAACAGGTCCGGAAGCTAGATGAGGAATGGAGCAATAGAACTAGGACAGAGAAACAATCGCACGAAAGTTTTGGAGTTAAACCATAAGCATCGTCCTACGTACCCACACCAAGCCTCATAATCATCGTCCTCCCTACATACCGACAAGTTTGTTGGACGGGGCAACCATTTTTTGCAACCGAACGAACTACTCGGAGAAGAGACTGCTTGGACTTCGAATTCGAGTTGAATACCTGACACACCTCACATACCTTTACAAGAGTTTCATGTGACAATTGCTGTGGCACAAGCCACATCCACCGAAACTTGATGACACATACTTGTCTATATTTGCCTTCATTTTTATCAAACATGTACTCCGTATAACGGTATTTATGAGGACCGGTAGTCTGATAGGACTTGAATCAAGTTCCTCTGCGTATGTCCCTTCCATAACTGGGTACTATATCCTCAATTTCCTCATTGACATTGGTCTTCAAATTATGTTGATAAAAATAAAGAATCAAACTCCAAACTTTCCAGTCATCAAACATAATGCCAACCAGCTCTCTTCTCCAAGTGGCACACAGGTGCGGATCAAGAGCATTTTAAAAGGAAACCCGACAGGGTAAGTTACTAAGTATCGACGAATTAGACATGCGTTTCTAACATACTTTGAGTGTCAGTTTACACTTTGGCTGACTTCTTTTGAGGGTCTCAAAATGGCCTACAAGTGTGTAATAAAATTGCTAATTAAGGCTTCCAATGTAAGGATTTGGTTCCTGTTCAGCAACATGTTTGTTGTGTGTAACATAATGCAATTCCCTTAACCAGAGTTACGTCGCGATTTGCACAATGCAGACACACGTACACACAGCGCTATTGAAGGCACAAATCCTGTTTGAATACGTTTTATGCCTGTCAAAGACAACTTCCCACGGAAGCTAATTTCCGTGGCCTCGAATTTCAGGCACGAAACACGATTGACTAAAATATCCCTCGACTGTCGCACCGCACAATGCATTTCGAAACTCCACAAAGCAATAAATTGCAAACACTCAGAATTGCAATACTATAAGGCATACACTCACAATTCCATAAAACGCCGCACCTGTGACGAAGAATGACGTGCGCAACCGACTCCACCTTCCTTGTGACGTCACCCCCCTGCAACCAACTCAAACTGATCTAGGAAGCTTCTTCCACGACTGCCAAGTGCAATCTAAAACAGACGAGCGAACTTCACTTGCAGATCTCAATTTCTCACATTAAGTGGCTGCGAGTGGTCGAGTGCCAGTTTGCAATCGCTTTTTCAATTTATCCGCAAACAATAAAAAAATACAAAAAATCAGTGCGTCACTTTCGACGAAGCGCTCTAAAGTTGAAAGCCGACCCGAACGAACGGGAGCAGTTCGACATCAACAGGATGACCATGGAATTCGCCGCATCCTTCGACTCCGCACAACACGCAACTCAGTCTCATCGAAACCCTCGCAAACCCAGGAATTTTATTTTACGATTCGAAAAATGATATCTGGACACAAGCTCGGAACCCTAAACCCTGAAAACCCTCGGCTATCAAGGACGGTCGCGAGGTTATGAATCACGTTCGTCCAGATTCCAGAATCTTCGTCTAAAGGTAAACGACATTTGTATTCCGTCGACGACTGACACGACTTTCGTTGCGAGGGTTGGGGGAAGACAAGGCCTGGGTTGGCTGCTACAGTACGAACCAATGAGTGGGGGTTGTACCCTATCCTTGCCTTGATGCGATTGGCGGCTGAAATTCTTCAGGTGTCTGTGAAATCTGCGTGTGATGGCCGCGTCACTCCAGCACGCCAGCGTGGCTGCTGAGTCAGCCTGGTGTCCACCCATTCACGGTAGCTTTTGTTTCATGCACTTCCCCGTGGCGATGCCGGCCTGCTGACTAGGCATACTGACTCAGCACCTCGGCCTCCTCCACCGTTCCTTTAGAACCGTTCTATAGGGGAGAAACAATTTTTTTTCATTTAAAAAACTTGTGTCTTTTCTCTTGATACTACAACAAAATTGTTATTTGGTGTAGGATGAACTATTTATCATAAGGTTATACTATTCAACACTGGTTGTAATTGTGGTGTTGTAGCATTTGTGGTATGCAATAGTATGCATTGTTAGATTGGGCATCCCAATTTTTATGTTGGCTAATTATCCATCCATATTAAGTAACCATTTTGTTATGCTACTAGTACACAAGTTAATTCAATTAGTGTGAGAATTTGAATAGTGAGATGTTTTCGTATTCATTTGAATGAAAATTGGATGAGCAAGTTATAAAATTATGAATATTTGAATGAATTTGGATGATAAGTAGATGAATGTCATTGAAAGCTCGATGAAAATTATACTATATATGAGACAATAGAAAAATAGTATAGACCACTACATATTAAATTTATCTAGAATTTTGTAAACTTCTATATTAGTATTCCTAAAATATTTGCATAATTTTTAAATTAATACAAATTATTGTTATTATAGTAACATATGCTAATTGAATTAATTTATGCAATCTATTTCTACACAAGATTAGTAGATGACCATCTAGTGTTAGTGGCAAATTCTACAATATCTAATTAAAAATTGGATAAACAAATACCTCTGTTGCAATACCATATGTCCTCAAATTGACTTGCCTTTTGAGTAAGATTTTATTGAAACTTCTTCAAATGTAGTTTTTATCTATGTAATGCTACCTCTCCTTTGATCCAAAGCCAAATCATCTAATAAACCATCTACATCACCCAAACAATATGTAAACTTCCCATTTACACTTCAAATATTACCAACAATTATTGATGCCCAATAGGTGTATAATACTGTAAAACAAGTTTGAAATAGAATTTACATCTAAATTTGCAAGATTTCAACTAATTTATTGGAATATATTTTATTGTGTTTTCTAAGCAAAGTTCGAATTTGAATGAATTTATGATCAACACTCAACCTTTGTATCTCTTGTTTAATACCTCCAATGTTTGAGTTGATTTAAAGTTAAGTTCATTTGAAGGTAGGATTAGTATGATATGCTCCATTGATTATCAAATACATGATAAACATAGGAGGTCAAAAGAAAAACATGACATGAAAACACTAACATTCAAATTTAAGGGTATCTCTACTACCGGTACATCGCGAAACACTTTAATCCTTTAAAGATTAGGGGTAGTCAAATTCTCAAAATTGTAAAGTTGCATTATTAAATGCAATTTAGAATAATATATTCATGATGACTTTCAGACAAAAATAGTAAGACATTATCCATAGATTTAGTCCATGCGTAGATCAATCATTGTACTAACTAATATTTTGCAATATAATCCATTCATGTATCATTTGATAAAGATACATGGAAGTAACGCATCATTTATAAAATGATTGGCAATGAAAAATTCTTTAAGTTCAAAATGTCAATTTGGAAGTAAAATGATTTTTTAGGATTTCCATTTTATATATTTATTCAAGTAGTTTTTAAAGGATCACTTTTTGAAGTGAATAGTTATTTTTTCATACATGTGTCCCTTAAACTATAGAATATTTGCAAACCAAAGTTTTGAAAATCTATATTGTATAAATGTAAGAGAACTATCACAAGAATCTACAATACTTAAGTGAATTAGAAAATGAAGATTTTGTGTACTTTGGACATCATCTGCTGTTCGAAATTTGAACATTTGATCCTTTAAATTTAATAAATCATCAAACTCAATCACCTCTAATAGATACAGTTACAAATACAAAACAAAAGTCAAATAGAACAAATTATTAGTTTCCAACTTCCATATACAATATCTTGTGGTACACCTTCAACACTTGATTTTATTAGAAATTTGATGTCATAGGGGGTGTAATTACTCTATTACAATAGAATATTTTCCATTGAATTATTAATCATTCATGTGTAACAGATGAAAATGGAAGGTGAGGTTAAAAAGTGAAGATAAAACTTATCAATTAGCACAAGCATATTTAGAATCTTATTAATAATTACTGCATCTTCACATCGATTATATTAATCCCACCAAGAGTATTGTGTTTTGAGGACCAAAATTGCATTTAAAGGAAGGCTAAAATCTTCATCTATTTGGATTAACAAATTCAAACGTAGGATCATGTAGTTAAGTAGTTCAAGTACATCCTCCTAAAATTTTAGAGTGAAAATCCCCCACTCATTGCAAGTTCAATGTACCAAAATTTCAAAGAGTAGGTTTTGCTAGCCCTTCCCAAAGTTGAAGTTTTGTCTTTCAATATTTTTAGAAAAAAACATGTATGTCTGATAACGTTTTAATCATAATGTTGGAAAATGGGTTGAAAATATATAGAAAAAAATTTAACCACAAACACTTCCATTTTCATCATTATAAAAATTATAAAGTAGAAAGTGATATTTGATGGAAAAAAATAAATCACTAATACTTTGACAAGAAACTGTAAATTATAAATCCCAATCATGAGGATGTTTTAGTAAGCAACATATATCCTATGAGTCTATTTTTATTTGGAAATTTTCAAATTTGAGTTCAAAAAATGACTTTAAATATTTACATATCGTACCATATTTCCCTTTTAGAATATAAATTATGTAATAAAAGTTTGCAAAACATACACCATTAGATTGATAATTCTATAGTATTAATCTTTCATTTGGATGTCATTTAAACATTAAATCCTTATCATCCTTAAGTACAACATCATAGACATAGACTTCATGACCATTTTTACCTTATGAGGCATTGTATGAGATGCAATAATAATCCAAACTAGAAGTGACATGTGTTAGTGGCTCTAGATTACTATGAATACAAACTTTTGTCACTACTAAGATCCTCAATCCCTACTATTTTCTATGTCATATAAAAAGAAACATGTTGCATCTAAAATTAGTTATCCTAGACCTTTAAAGATTACATCTAAAGTGTATAAATACAAAGTCAACTTGTGTTCCAAACTAGAGATATCAATAGCCAACATAGAACATTAAGGGCTTATTTTCCCAATGCATTAACCCTTAAAAGATGTGGCCCCCATAACCAAGGTAGTCACCAAAATGCTTGGATTATTGGACCAATAGGTGCATTCTTTGTTTAAACAATGAACAATCAAATTAAGTCATTCAACTTGGATTATTGGATCAATAGGTGCATCCTTTGTTTCAACAATGAACAATCAAGTCAAGTCATTCACTTTTTAGTATCATTTAAGGGTTAACTAGACACAATAGAGACAATGCAATGGGCCCCAATGGCATATAGCACAACCAAGTATAGAGACTGTAATGCTTTAATCCTAGAAGAATGGATCTACTACCATTGATTTCAAACCTCAATGTCCGACACCACTTTGTTTGCTACCATTTGCAACTGGATATAAATGAAAAAAATTATATTTATTTTTCAAAGATGAAATCATATGTCCACAAGTTATAAAACTTTCAAAGTTTTTTTGAAAAATACAAAATTATTATAATATTTTTAAAGAAAAAAATGAAAAGAAATCATATCAAATATGGATTACAAAATATACTTGAAAAATCTGAAATTTCTACCAAATGTATATTATAGTGTATAACACATGGTATAAACCAAAATTATTCTATCACTCTAAAATTAGAAATCAACAAACAATGATTATAGGTCCAAAATTCATATTGCTATAAAATATTGAATTCACAAATTTTTCAAATTCCTGATTGGAATAGAAACTACACATGAGCTTCATTTCATTAGTTGGACTCAAATTCAAAAAACATCATTTTTATGGCTAAAATTCACATCAAGAGTACATATCAAGAAATGGTCAAAATACACTATAAGGGAGATCTCTGAATTCAGCATCTTCTTCTTGAAAAAAAGTCAATAATACCATAATGAGGGAATTTGCAATACTATTCACTGGATGTACTCCATCAACTTCCAAAAAATATATTGGATGAAATCAGGTGAAATCATCCATCGGACCACTCTGGTCCGAGTTAAAAGTCAAACACTGGGCCACTCACAGTGGTCATCAACCATGAAATTACCCATTGCTGAGATGAATATGTGAATTCATATGCCGACAAAAACACTGAAAGTCGTCCGTCAGACCAAAGTAACAACCCAAGCCCCAATTCTGTGTCTCCGTGTGAGCTTTTGATTAATAGAAGCCGATAACTATAGCACTCGGTTAGATGAACAGCCTGTACCATGCCTATCAATTTCGCTTCTGAACTACATCATTGAGTAAATTCACCAGACAGACAGTAACAAGAAATACAAAATGTTGCTTGGCCAAAGTAGTGAGATCCAATCATTCTTGCTTCTGAAACTCTACCCTTCTCTGAAAAATAGTGAGTCAAAGAGTTCACACTACCGTAAATACTAAACTTGAAGCTGAATTTACTGAAAGTAAAGCAAAAATATCACGAAACTAGATTGGTGTCATGAGAAAAATTACATAGTACAATGTGCCGCAGAAATCCAGAATTTAGCACCTACAAAACGTACTCAATCACGAATGGCCTTCAAAAAACAAGTGATTGGCAAGAGCGTCCCTCAAATAGCTTCCTATAGGGTCAATTGACATAACGCTCTGTTGCCTGCATTCAAGAAAGTAAGTTATCAGCGCTCCTACCCTAACTAATAAAATATAATACTCATTAATAATATTCAATTTGTTTGGAAGCCCACAGTAACTTTCAAAACATATTTCTATCATTAGAAAATGAAGGTACGACTTCTTTTAATTGGTGCATTTTGTTACCCTTTTTGGATTTCTACCTTTCTTTGCATCCAAAATGCTTTATTCCAACTCCTATAGATGGGCCATTCGGGTACTGAGGGATTGTTAGGCATTTTATATATTTTCAGATTTTGACTACAAATTAAGGCCCAGTGATATGAGCTGAAGGAACCCGAAGGGTCTGTCACCACGTTTCAACTTAGTACGATACAAGTTTACACGACGGGAAGCAGATGGTAAACGAATTGTCTAAGCTATGCTTATCAAGAGGAATGCTCGTAACCAGCCGGGAAGGGAAAGAAACGATGGGACTCAATGCAGATAGATCCAACGCTAGAGCTACATAGCAGCATCGGAGCCGGTGGAAATTCAGATAGAAAGCAAAGGAAGAGATATACCTGTAATTCTCATCGTGATGGCCAAAAAGAGCAATTCCGTCTTGAAGGTCGTCACCCTTATCAATCATGATGTTGTGCAACAAGCAACAGCAAAGGATCAAGTGCGGAAGCTTCTTCAAGTCTGGCCGCCACATGGTGTGGTGCAATATTCGCCATGCTCCTTTCAGCCTTGCGAAGGCAACCTCTACCACCATACGGGTGCACATGTGCTTGTAGTTGAAGTTATCCTGGATGCTTGGCACCCCACCCACATCAAGTGGGTAGGGAGAGATGAGCCACGGCCGAAGGGGGTAACCCTCGTCTCCAATGACATACTCTCGCAAGGGAAACCCCTGCAGGAATTCAAAATATTAAACAAAAGACTCCGGAGCATAGAGTGTCGGAATTCTTACAGGAGGAAAAGAGAAAATGGATAGAATTCGACACAGACAGAGTAAGAGATTACAGGCTTTGCAACCATAAGAAACTTGCAAGTAGGATCCTAATAGAGTTATAGTAGGGATGTTGACCTTGCTTCAATAAAAGAGAAAGGGTTGATTTAATGAATATTGACGTGAATAGGTGTTGGCAAGCCTTTTTTGGTAATTTACTCACGAATCTGAAAGTGTCGAGCTTTAAGGATAACTCAAACGAATTATAAATTTCAGAACACTATTAACTAGTTCAAGCAAGGTCCCTTTGTCTCTTACAAAAGTTAAAAGACCTTGCTAGTGAGGTATTTGGTGACCAATCTAATTAAAATCTTCTCAAGGATCAGGGAAGGATACTTAATCCTTCCGTGAGGTGTCGCAGAAGGCACGAGGGAGGAAATCTCTGGGCTAGACAATGTCACTAAGCATTACTTGGCCTCACATCTAGCAATCAAGAGGGGGACCATACAAGAGAGAGCTATGGTTACGTACAACTCCACATTCATAAGGTGAAAATATTAGCATCCAAGTTGCTTATACGCAAATTTATTTGACTGAAATAAGGGCGAGATACGCACATGTAGTAACTGAACAGGACCATTGAGAATTTCACCATTCTCACACCGCCTGTACAATCCCGAGCTGCGAAGAGCCCCGGAATCAGTCACGGAACCTGGCAAACCGGTAAACACATCCCGAATGCGCCCATCACTGTCCACAACAGCTTGCACCACCATGCTGTAGTTGTGTTCCCGGTCAAACCAATCTGCTGTTGAATCTCCAACCTGCAGAAATATCAATAAAATCAATTCACACAATTTTAAAGAGATGACTTGTACGCGGCTCTCAGTAAAATTAGACTGTTTCAGGAATATTTAGACGTCATAAAGACAATCTTCCTATGATCATTGTGATCGCCAGGCCTCCCTATGGGGAGGTTTCTGTTTCATAATTAAGATCAGAGGGAGACCTCCCTATGAATCATGGAAAAGATTCTCATTTGTTATCTAAACAATATATTTGAAATGGAAACCCTGTTCTCAGTAACAAAATGAACATGTCCAAAGAGCATCACCCATACCTGGAGCATTGTGCTATTCACAATGGCAGGATGGCAGCAAAAAATCAACATGTCAAAAGAGCATCTGCCACACCTGAAGCAGTGTGCTAATCACAACATGTCAAGATGGCAGCAAACTGCTGAACAAATCCATATCCACATCTTAAATTTACAAAAACATTTCACCATTTCAAATACGTGCAAGTAGCCATTGCCAAAAATGATCTAATAAACGAGGACAACAAGGACCTGGAGCTCCATGACAATGTGCGTGACATCCACTGCCCCACAGCAATTCGGCAAGCCGTGCAATTTCCGGAAGCCTTCCTTGACATGCTCCATTTCTTCCCCGCGAGGCCAATGCATGTGATGCATCGCCCGCTTCTCCATGGACTTGATGAATTTCCAAGTGGTTTTGCAAACCGTGGAAGTCCCGACCCCGAACAGCTCCCCAATGGTGGTATGCGCATATCCCGACGCGAGGCGCCGCAATGCCATGGCCACCTGCTTCTCCACCGAGATGAAGCGCCCCTCGATGCTCATGAAATTCGCCGGTGTTGCCGACTCCAGATCCGACTTCACCAAGGAGCAGATGTAGTCGAAGGTCGACTTGGAAACCCTAAAATTCGTCACCCAGCGCTCCGGGTCGGGATCGTCCGAGGCCCGGAACTCGTCCCACCAAGTGTTGGCTCTCGATTGGGAGATGTACTCTCCGATGCGCGCGATCGCCTCGTCGTCCGCCATGGACGCGATCAACGCCGGCATGTAAGAATCGTCGTCTTCTTCGTACTTGCGTTTGCTCAACCGCGTTTGGGGCGCGGCGTCGCCTCCCGCGCTCCCCGTCAAGTTCGCCGCCCCGGAAATGAACTGCAGAGCCACGTTCACGGCCGCGGCAGAGGCCGCGAGTGCTCCAAACACCACCTGTTTCTCCATCCTTGCCCTCCACGAGAAAAAACCTAAAATTCAAACAAACTCTCAATGTCCGGCCATCATTGGAAAATCCATCGGGAGATTCCTGCCAAGGTGTCAATTTATGGCAATCGTTGAGCTTGAAGCTCTACCAAAACCTCTAAAGACCTGCAAAATCCCTTCCGAGAACAGCTAAACTCACTCGGGAAACGGACAGAGTCGCAGGTAGTTTCTTACTACAGTCTCCGTTGAGGTGTCGACTACAATTAACCAACGCGAATACAAGTCGAGTGCTTATTCAAGGAAGATTTGCAACCTCGTGGTACAACCACAAACTCCATGCTCAAAAACTTGCAAACCCTAAAATCGAAATTCAAGATTCTCCTCCCATCATTGGAAAATCCACTACGAGTTTTGTCAGTTCTGTGACGAGCACTGAACTAACTTCGAGCTCTAACCGAAACCTCAGAGTCGCTCCAAAAAGATGGCAAAAATCATTCAGGAAATACAGTGAGCTGCAGGCAGTTCTTCACTACAATCTCCGTTGAGGAATATTGCTACAATTTCAACAGCGCGAATGTGATGCGAGTGCTTTTCCAAGGAGGGTTTACAACTTGGAAATTGGGCAAGAGGTCTGTTGCTGCTTCAATTAAGGTAGAACTACCTATCACCCCCTGATTTGCAATCTGACTATCTTGGGGTTAATTTCAAGAAGGGCACATATTTTGCAGAGGTGTGTTTTTGTTTCATGGAATTATAATTTTCCCATTAAAATTGTAATTTCTGTGAATTTTTGAAGTGGTCAGCCCTGAAATTACGAAACCACTTATAGAGTGAGGTCAAAATTGTCCCCTAAACAACCCATTACCGCCTAATCAAGTACTAGATATTCTCTATTAATGGAGTGACACGTAACCCTTGTTGTCATAAAATCCCTGATTCTGTTATAAAATTCTCTGATTTTGTCATAAAAAGAAGGGAATTGGGGAGATTTTAGGTGGAATTGGGGCCAAAGTTGGTGATGGAATTGGGTTGGTCTACTGATGGAATTGGTCTGTAGAACAATAATGGGTGTTTCGACCTTAGTTCTATTAGTAAGAGAATTTTTTTTCAGGTGAGGTAGTTTGTTTGTTTGTTTGTCCCACAAATGGTGGTAGGTCCAATTGCATTAACCCTTAAACAGAGGGCTTCAAGGCCCTATTTTGTCCAACTAACTTTTCATTCATCCAATGTAACACTTGAATCTTGAAAAGACAACCTTCCTTAATGATCAATTTTATGAAATTGCGGTAAACGATATTTCAGTAGAAAGATATAAGCAAAAATGTGCCAAAATTAGAAAAAAGATCAAGGGGTTAAGGGGTTAACCTTGAAATGCCTGAGCAACCTAATAGATGCTCAAATAGTGTCATAACTTAGTCAAAATAGATGATTTTCATCCAACTTGGGGGGAGTGTCTTTTTAAATGTGTGTACAACTCTTGGTAGTAGAGAGACCCTAATTGAAGAACTAGAGAAGAAAATGCCAAATCCACAAATCATACAAGATGTCTTTCTAGTGTATTTGGCAACTCCTACCAATTTGCTCTTCATTTGCATTTTAGCCATTAAAACCAATATTTTTTTGAATTTAAGCCCAACTAATAAAATGAACCTAGTTTCTATTCCAATTTGAAATATTGTAAAATCCCAAAAATTAAATATTTTATAAATATCTGAACCCTAGTCCTATAATCATGGTCTATTGATTTTGTAATTATAGAAAGACATGAGAATTTGGTTCACATCCATCAAGAATTTTTCAGTTTTTTTAAGCTTATTTTGTATTATATATATATATATATATATATATATATATATATATTTCAAAAATTCATAGTATTTTCAAATTTTCACAAAAATATTTCAAATTATTATGACTTATAGAAGACATGTGATTACATCTTTGAAAAAAAATTCATTCAAAATTCATCATAAAATAAACTATACAAATTCAAGGATTTTGAAGTTTGACTACAAGTTTGTAAAGCCCATCCTTTCAAGCTTCCAAACTACTATAAATATGACCTCATTTGATACAGCTAGAGGAGACTAGACCATCTAAAACCAACGCATTTGTTTTTGGTGATCTATCACTAAAAAACAACCTCCCTTATGGTTGTGGGACGAAAGTATAGCAAATTTGGTTTGTTTTTTTATACATTTTCCCAAATCCATCCAAGGGATTCACTTGATATTTCTTATTCCAAAAAAAAGTTGTGGACAAACTTTAGAGTGGATATTTGAAAGTGTCAAAGAAAATGACCCTTCCAACCACTTTCTAAATATTGTCTATATTTTTTATTGGAGCCATGAAATCTCAAATGAGTTTTGGAGATGAAAGTTATTTTGATTTTCTACATTAACTAGTTTCATTTTTTTTTAAAGTTATTCTATTATGCCCAAATGAAGTCTAAAATTCTACTTTTGAATTTTTGAATGCAATTCTTGCTTTTGACTTAACTATGAGCGATTGAGCTCTTCCTAATTCTAATTAAGCTCTTACTAATTCTAATTATTTAGGTCATAATAAGCTTGAAGGCATTGTCTTCCCAAAAATCTACAAAATAATAAAATTGAATATATTTTAGCCTATTTTTTACCAATTTTTTTAGTGTCCACATTCTACTTTCAATTTTTAGATGGATCTACAATCTTCAAAAATTAGCACATATTTTTGAAGATGCTTATCTCAAAAAATATATATTTTATTTTTAAGACAAAATAGTTTTAAATAGTTTTTTGGAAAAATATTTACAAAATTCAAATTTAGTATGCAATTTTGAACTTTGTATCGTTGAAACTTCTATTGTGTGCCTGGCAAATTGGACACTATGTCTGCTTATATTAGATAATGCAATGGAACAAATTATTTTTGGATAGTATGAATAACTTATTGATATTGAAAGTTACAATTATAGGTGTCTATTGCTTGAAAGTAAGTCTTTAAATTGCCTTGTTTGTGCATTTTAAAGAATTCTACACGATGTAGAATGTAATTAATATTTTTTGTCATGCCTAATTATCATTACATTCTTGCACAATTTCAATAAGTATACAAAAATTATATTTCAAAAAAATCAAAACTCTATTATTGATGAATTTTTAAAGTCAACTTTTATAGTTTTAGATGATAATTTATTGAAAACAATTAGTGATGAATTTTCAAAATTTGATCTTGGAGATATGTAAGAAACTTCAATATACATTTCTCAATTCTTTTTCAAAAGAAGTTCAAAATTTACACTAAAGACAATTCAAGCTAATCTAGTTTACAAGCAAACCTAGTATAACAAAATTGTAAGTCGTCATTAATTGATTGCTCTAAACAAACTTGTCATCTTTACTTGTCCTACAAGATCAAGATAGCTAGTAAGTCTACCATGTTCTTGGCAAAAAGGTTTTCCAAATATATCTAACAATGAAGTCGAGTGAGCGAAGAACAATATTCTCTCCCCAATCCAAGACATTCCCAAGATACACATTGAGTATTCAAGGTTGCACATACATGTGGCTTTGTTGTCCAAATATAATCTCAAATACACTGTCATATAAGACATTTCTAGCCTAAAGGCCATATTCATTAAATTGAGACAATATGGTCATTTTGAGAACTTAAGGCTCCTCCATTCAAAGATAAATTGTTGAAGGCGAAGATAAAAATAGGCAAATCGGTAGAAGGCTAAGAGCAATTCCACACCAAAACAATTAAGAAACGTGAACGTGCAAAATGGAACTCCACATGAGTTGTGTAATAAAATGTAATATTTATAAAAGCGGGTCCCTTTACATTGAAGAACATGAATTTACTTGAATCAACTTCTCTCACTTCTCTATATACTTCACTTCCCGGTATATCTAATCTTGCTAATTCTAATGATTGAATGTCTTGTGTAAAAATGTAGAGGCTATGTGCACACAAAGAGCACTCACCCTTACTAAAAATTGGTTTTTGTATATGAATGACTATTCTATTAATAGTAATGATCCTTCTACAAAAAGAAGACCACTCTGAACGAGGATCACTCGGCAAACCATCATTCGTGGATTAAGAACTGCTATTTGTTGCCTCCTTGGCTGCCTCCAAGGCTTTCAACTTGGCCAATCCTCTGAAGATATCCTCGCGTCGAGAAGACTTGGGTGATCCACTGTGTTTACTGAAAGTATTGAACATCCCCATCATCATTAAATCCTTGGCCTCTCTCTTCCGTTTTCGTTCACGTCGCGGAATCTCGGTATTGGAAAGAGACCTAGAACCTCGAGGAGGCAGCCGGGGTATCGATCTATTCACAGTGCTTATGTACGGATCGGCAGTTGTTGTCGATCGTGTATAATTTGTCTGCCGTAGGTCTCCAAGAGTCGTTCGGTGGGAAATAGGTACAACAGAAGGCAAAGATACTCCGCCCACGGATTTTGAGGGAAATGAGATAGGAATCTCAACGAGGCGTGGAAGCTGCTGTGCAGTGCATGCACCCAACGGTACCGCATTGATTGGATCCCCAACCTTCGGATCTATATTGAGTTCCTTGCTATGCATAGCCTGATGTGCGATCGACACCGGCAACAACACTCCATCCTCGAGACGAGGATCCATACCCCGGTCTTCGTCATCCGCATACAATTTCCTGTGCGGGATGTTTGGCGTTCGCAAAGTCGGCGACTGTGAACGCAAACGACTTGGGGTGGAGCTGGCCCTCTTCATCGGCGATGGTGAGCAAATCGGTGTCCTCACGGGACCCCGACTAGGTGGGCTATCTACCACGCCTTCCTCCACATTCCCCTTCGAGAAGTTGATGGCCGCCGAAGCCGCATCGGTGGCCGAGCCCAGGAAGTTAGGCTTAGAATAGGAGGACGGCACGAAGCTCCCTCCAATCGAGCCGGACCTCATTGAAAGTGACACATCCGATCCAGACAGCAAGCTCCTCGTCAGTGGTTCCCTCTGTTGGAGAAAGTGTAGAATGGATCCTCCAACCTACAGCAATGGCAATGTCAAAACATCTTTCACAATTATCCTCGACCCAAAGATAAAACACATCCTTCACAATTATCCTCGTCCCAAAGATAATACACATCAACCACAATTATCCTCGACCCAAAGATAACAGACATCAACCACAATTATCCTCGACCCAAAGATAACAGACATCAACCACAATTATCCTCGACCCAAAGATAACAGACATCAACCACAATTATCCTCGACCCAAAGATAACAGACATCAACCACAATTATCCTTGACCCAAAGATAACTCAACATAGAAAACAAACACATGTTGAACAAAACAGTACAACCAAAAGAGGCCAGAAAACTTGATTACAAGTTCAAAATTTTACTAATTCACAAGAATGAAATGTACATGAAAATCCGTATTCACAAAAATAATGTACAACGAGTTCTATGATTGACTGAGACACTGAGAAGTCTACTTCTTCCTTCGTCTCTCTTATTCAATCACTAGATTCATCCCCCGCAACACAAATCGCGACTCGAATGCCTTCGCGGACATCCTCATCCCATCCAATATATAATTGGCTTGATCGTCTGATGCGACCAAGGGCGCCACACCTATGCGGTTCCGATCTACAAACTCACGAAGGCGTCCGAGTGGACACTCCTCGTGTAGTTTCTTCAGCCACGGAATGAGAGTGCCGACGAGCACATTGTCTCCACGCATGTACGGGTTCCAACTCTCAAGGTATATGCAATTCCCATTCTCATTGAGGATGCCCTTTTGCGGAGAATCATCAATGAGAATGGTATTGTCCTTGTTGAATGAGTTGGGATCCTGAGGGTCTAGGAACAATTCTTCATCAAGCACTTTGAAGAGCAGAGTCTTCCACGGACTCCCAGCCTGATGAAGAAATTTTCCTTCTGAGGTTTCTACCCTCCTACAGTTGTCCTGACCTAGGATGTGGTAGGGAGCCTTGCAGTTCTGGAATAGGAAACTCGCAACGGGTTCCACCGTCTTCTTGAACATGGAGCTCCAAACTACGACGCGGTTCGAAATCTTTGAAACCTCGTCTAAGAACTCGCGCACATTGGAACGAACGAAGACGGCCTTCGTCCCAATGAGGGTTGGGGTTCGATGGGAGAATACATTATCTCGGACCGTGTAATGTTTTTTCTTCTCATGGGGCCCTTGACCCTGACTCTCACACAACACTCCGTTCAAATCGAACACGATATTCAACCACTTCTGTCGCGGTTGGACCACTAACGAGGACACACTCCGCGGCACTCTGTTTTTTCGACCTGCCGTTACTACCTGATCAAACACAACACGAAAGAGATGTAGTTACCTGTTGAAAGGCAGAATCAGGCGACCCATAAAACGGTGAAAAGCATTGAACCCCACTAAGCGACTGCAGAACCCCTCCGTTAAGTGATTGTTTGAGTGCCAACGGGCGGTGCACACTTCTAAGTTGTCCGCGCTGGGCACAAACATGGGCAATATCAATTCATTAGACACTACACGCATTGAAGAGAAGTTTGACATATATTTATTTCCGGGTGTATTTATGATACACCCGGTCTAACGGTTTTGTTGATCTCTAGCCGATTGTATACAAGTACCAACTACACTCCGTTCCGGTATCTACACTATGCTACAAACGTAGTCATAGAGTGGTAGTCCGTCCACGCTTCACAATCAGAGACTGTCCACTCCCTCCTGTCAGACAGAAGGAATTGGCATGAGAGTTTCTCACTGGGAATATGAACATGATGGAAGCCAAAACAAACATCCATCACATCACATTCGACAGACTCAATCATGAAATATCGTAGGGATCTGACGATGGAGGGGAGTGTACCTGACCGAACTCCAGGGTTCCGGCGTCCTCATCCAAATATTCCCCGTAGTCGACAGTCTCGTCATCGTCGTCCGGGGGATTTTCAAACTCTATCTCCACCTCCGGTACTCGTGGCTCAGGTGGAGGGGGGATGGGATCTGGAACAACGTCACCCACTTCCTGTGTCTCCGGGACCGACTCCGCTTGCACCTCCAATGCAGGCGGCTGGCTCAAATTATCCTCGCCCCGAGGATAATCCAGAGCACTATCAGCTCCCTCTGTTCCAATTCCAAGGGGAGCTCTCTCTTCTTGGATCTGTTGATCTGTTCTATCAACTGGAAGATTGGACACCTGCTCTTGTTCCAATGGAGGCGGAGAAGGGGGAACAATATCGTCTTCGGCAGGTGGGAGAGGATCATCTTCGACTCGAGGATAATCCTCCTCGGCGGTCTGCTGACCTGTGGCTTCTGATGCACCACCAACGTCATGGGCATCAGGATGAGAGGCAGAGGGTCTTGTGATCGCGTTCTCAGAGAAACATTCTCTTCACGCAATTTCTCTAGTTCTTTCTTCAATGCCTCCTTCTCCGCCAGCTCCTCTTCCCTTCTTCTTGACTGCTCTGCCCTCTTAAAGGCCTTCCTCTCCTCTCTCTGCCTCCAAAAATCCTTGAGCTCCTGCTTCACAGGACGGAGAGGAACATGAGTTGGGTCTGAAGGCTCCCTGGACTCGGGAGCATGGCCAGGGTGTGCCTCTGCAGGTGCGTTCGGAGAATGGGTGCCCCGTGATGGACCCGCGCCACCATCATCCGGACCATCATAGTTGAAGTCCTCCATATCGGAATAGGAGTCCTCCACATCGCTGATTATGATGTCCGGTATGATCTCCTCCAAGGGCTTCTTTTCGATCTTCTTTTTCCTCCGCATATCCGCTCCGGAGTCTTGGATTCCTTTGGAGGCGGATTCGGGGCCCTTGTCCTGTACGTGGGATTCTTCCACATTTCCTCCTCGAACAATATTTGTATTTGTTCCGTATTCATTGATGCCGAGGTTGGAAGCACCCTCGTCACCAGGAAAATCCCGATCCGCCCTTGACACACCCGCATTTCCATCAATTGAGGGTGTGGACTCCGAGTCCACATCTGGAATTTGAAGGTTACGAGGTCGCTCATAACCTGGAAGATATGGCGAGTTTTCATGGCAGAAATCGTTGATGTCTAATTTACTGCCATATTTCGCCATTTCTCGAAGTTTTTGGGATGCATGCCGGTCAGTAAGGCCATAATAATAGAGACCATACATCTGTAGAAGAAAAAGCAGTTGTTAATACTCATTCTCAACCCCTCATTTTGCACATCATACAACAGACAAGGATATCTTCGAGCCGAAGATAACTGACAATACGACAATTTATCTTCGAGCCGAAGATAAAGGCGAAACATAGAGTCTCACCTTGGCAGCAATCATAAACTTTGAGCCAGTGTAAATGCCGATGACGTTTTCTCCAGTCACGGCAAAACTCTGGAGAATGTCAATATAGAATTCCATCCTGAGCTCACTCGCATGGATTCTATATTTCGCCTCGGTATTCTTCTGAAAATCCGTGTAGTAAAGAATGTCATCTGTGGCATAGACCTTCTTCACTACATCCTTATATCTTGGCTCCCTATCATCCCATTTCTTCATTACAAATAGGAGCTTCACCGGGGGCGCCAACGCACGGTTGGTCGAGTTGTCCATCCTCTCGGCCTTACTTGGTAGGTAGGTGGACATCTTGACCTCGTACCCTGTCATCTTCGACGCCGCAAATTTCTTTGCCGCGTCGATGTCATATGAATTCCCCAGAATCCATAACCAAACATCAGGAGTAGACAACACCGGCCTCAGGTGATCTGTCAGAAAATTCAGCAATGGCAAGCACGGCGGACTGTCACCGGATCCTGGATTTGGTCTAGGGAGGATTCGAAAATCTATGACGGCGACACGAAGGTCTCTCATGATGTAGGGCCACACGTGGGTGGTCACAAGAGCTTGGGGATAGCATTGGTGACCCCGAATGAACACATCCCCTCCCACTAGCTCCACCCGCTTCTTCATTTTCAAGAAGGTCTTGAACATGTTATAGACCATCGACAATTTTGGGTTGTCCTTGTAGTCTATTGCTGTCTTCTTCTTTGCCTCGTTGGTGAGGCGCTTAACGAAGAACTGGTTGGGAGGGGCGGTGAGGAGGAAATCCCACGTTGCCGAGGAAAACATGTTGTTGCGCTTCCATTGCTTCCACGCCACGTCAATGACTTCCCCATGTCTGTCCTTGAATTTCAAGGACTTATCGAGGGCCATGAATTCCTCCATGATGACTTTCTTTCGCTTCCTCCTCTCTACCCAGTGCTCGGCTTTATAATTGTCCTCGCACAATATCTTTGAAGCGCCCACTGAGACCTTCGGGTAGTCCCGTGTGCGACCTTCTGTTCTCCCAAGCAGATGGAGGACGTAATCCTTCAGATCAATGTCTGTGAAGTGTCCCATGTGCTTGAAAAATTCCCTCTTCAATGAGAAATTCTTCTCGTTGAAGGTCTTTGCGCTTTTGAATGGTTTGCGCGTCACAGGATCAATCAGTGATCCTTCCATGTGTTTTTGGAGGAACTCCTCCCACATCTGGTAAGTCTCATCGGCCAAGGTAATAATTCGGATTTCATTCTTGACATCCGATGCGAGCTTCACCTGTGCTCCCTCCTTGTCCGGATTGATGCTGCCATATCGGATCATGACAGCGTCGACAAAATCCTGTCGAGACGAATATTCAATGAAGTAAGCTCAGTACTCAATGCATACATTTTTCTGACCATTATCCTCGACCCGAGGATAGTTGAGACAGAGATCACAGAACATGAAATTACAGATAACAAACCCTGTAGAGGCAGTACATTGAAATAACTAGATCATGAACATATACATTTTATCTTCGCCACGAAGATAAAATGGACCTACCTTGTATGCTGCAAGGTTGAAGACAGCCTTATTCCGCCTCACCAATCCCTCATTCTCGATGTTGGTAGGCCGCTTGAGCTCCTTCCAAACCTGCCTACACGCGGAAATTTGGTTCCCCCACGTTGGCTGACTGTGAACGAGGTGATTGGAGGCATTGCACCATTTTGAAATAGCTGTGAGCTGTTTCGGGTCTCTAGTCCAGACAATTATAGCTTCCCACGTCTGCAACTCGATCTTCCGAGTCTCACAGCATCCTCCTTGTTGTAGCATTTTGGCTGCAGTGACACTGTGCTGGCTATTGATGATGAAGAAGCCTCCGGTCTTGATGGAATCCCAATCCTTCGGACGCTCCTTCAGAAGTTTCTTATTGGCATCTACAGGTGTCAAGCAAAGCTTTTGTCTTTGCTGCTCTGAGCCGAGATGAACGAGGGTGTCTTTCATCTCAAACACCATTCTCATTTCTAGCTTCCGGATAATATATCTTTCCTTGGCCAGGAAGCATTGTTTGATGTCTACGGTGAAGATCTGGGGATGAAAAATGAAGCACTTGCCATTTTCCTTCCAAAAATCTGATTGATATGCTCCAGCCACTTCATGTTTTTCGATTGCTTTCTTATCTGATGGCTTCCGTGGATTCACATTTGTGAGAATAGAGCCTGAACTGCCAGCGGTTGCTGGACGAGTGTCCGTTACAGATTTCCTCCGTTTGTCACTCGGCTCGCCAGTACTGGTGTCCGGGGTCTTTCTCTTTTGGGCCTGAGCGCGGGCGGTCCCTCTCCCACTTCCTCTACTCCCTGTTCGGCCACGCACTCCTGACGCTGATTTGGTCTCAGCCGCAGTTTCCTGCCTTTGATGACCACGACCGTGACTCGCTCGGGCAGGTCCTTTTTGGACATGTTCCTTGGCGTGCTCAGTGAGCTTATGGAACATGTACCCAATTTTCCTCGCCATGGCCCTGGCGTTCCTTCTGACCCAAGGGTAGTACCTTGAAATGAAGTCTTCAGCCAAGGTATCATGGTTTGCCAAGTGCAAGTCGGCGATGAGGTTGTTGAAGTCGAACACTCCCACAGTGTCATCCTCATGGCAGATAATGGAATAAGTATGCTTTGTTTCCCTCCCCGCGTTGTCGTACCCTTGTAGTGTGATGACTAGGTACTTGTCTTGGTGATTCTCTACGAGAGCGACCTTCTCACTGAGGTTCCAATTCACGTAAATCCCACTGTCTTTTACTCGGTGACGTAGGTAGATGTAATCCTTCGACTGGTTGACACCGAATGTCCAAGAGTCGACAACGGCTTTGAATTGCCAGAGCTTGCCGTAGAGCTCTGGCATCTCCGTTATGAAGGGCTCCTCATCGACCCACTTGCTGAATGGCTCCAGAAACGGCAGTGTAGTTGAGTAATCGTACTCAGAGTCTGTAGACATGTTGGTATAAATCTGTGCACAACATACCGTGAAAATCAGAGTTGTAATTTGATTTTTTATCTTCGCCTCGAAGATAACAATCGAAAAATAAAAATCAATTATCAACATATGGAATTCATTTGTATGTCAATGCCACAGTTCAGTATCTTCGGTACGAAGATAATATTGTACGTTCTCTTATTCTATTTTCTTTACATTGTTGTTTAGTTGCTCTTAACTTCTAGAGGGGTATAACTGTTGCTTATTCTAATTTCATTACATTAAATTCGTTGCTTGTAGTTTTTTATTTTAATTTCTGTTATTTTGTGATATTATTTTTTGTTTGACAATTATCCTCGGCCCGAGGATAATTGTTTTTAAGTTATTATATTTTTTGAACAATCATCTTCGAGCCGAGGATAATTGCTTTCTAATTAACAACATTTTTGGATTATTTTTTGTTTGACAATTATCCTCGGACCGAGGATAATTGTTTTTATGTTATTATATTTTTTTGAACAATCATCTTCGAGCCAAGGATAATTGCTTTCTAATTAACAACATTTTTGGATTATTTTTTGTTTGACAATTATCCTCAGACCGAGGATAATTGTTTTTATGTTATTATATTTTTTTGAACAATCATCTTCGAGCCGAGGATAATTGCTTTTTAATTAAAAACATTTTTGGATTATTTTTTGTTTGACAATTATCCTCGGCCCGAGGATGATTGTTTTTTATTTTTATTTCTTTTTCTTTTTTGCATGCTTTTCTGTTACTTATTTATCCTCGGGCCGAGGATAATTGTTTCTTTTTTTTGAAGTGATGGCCCTTTTGGGGGGGGGTTATTTTCTGAGTATCATTTAGCCGAGTATAATTGTTAGTCTTGCTGTGTTTTTCATGACTACTGTGGTTTTTTGGCTTTTTAGACTACAGTTTATCTTGGACTCGATGATGATTATCTTCGGACCGAGGATAATTTTTGTTGGAAACTCAGTAATAACTAACGATAATTGTGACGAAAACCCTAAATGTAATACTAATCATCTAGGCATGTGTAGAATACAGACATAGAATTTTGTGAACATTCAATTAATACATGCATACAAACAAAATTGAAATCACGCAATGAATGCAAGAGCAAGTGTGGAAACAACATAATACTACAACTAAAAATTTGGTCACCTGCAAATTATATTGTTTGCACACTTCCTGCAGCAGATTCTAAAATGTAATAGAATTTCTCCACACCCTAATGTTCAATGAATACTGCACACACACTAAACCCTAATCCACAAACAAATGAGACAAATGAACAAAAATTTGAAACCCAAACTCTAAAACCGAGGCCAGGAGCACTTGCATTCACATTGCAAGAACGTGAAGAATTCATGAATACATAACAACTGAAACAAGAAGAAGAAGAATTTCACACTGAACATGCACAATGAATGAATGAGTAACTACAACCAAAATTCAAGAACCTTAATTCAGATTCAAGAACCTTGCCCTGAATTCTAGAACCTCAACACTAGAAAACAAAAACAGTCACAAAGGTTGAAAACAAAGTACAACTATTTCAAATTGAATAAACACATCAAATAGAGGCCAAGTACAAAACTCTGCTTACCAAAAATCAACTGCTTCGTTTACAGCAGCCAATGTCGCTCCTTCAGCTCGTGCGCCTGAAGCTCCTGCGCCTCAAGCAACTTCAGAACACCCGCGCGTGAAACAGCAGGCAATGTCGCTCGAAGCTCCTGCGCCTTCACCTCCCGCGCTTCAGCTCCGCGCCTCGCCTCGTCTCCCGCGCTTCAGATGCCGCGCCTCGCCTCCCGTGCTTCAGCTTCCGCGCCTCAGCTCCCGCGGCCCAAGCTGCTTCAGCTCCCGCGCCTGAAGATCCCACGCCTCGAGCTCCCACCACTGCAACCTAAACACGCAAGAAGAGTAAAACCGCCCTGGAAACCCGTCATCAACTCGTGCTGGAAAGATGACCTCGCGCTGCAAAGTGAGGCTGAACCCTCGCGTTGGAGAGATGATCTCCCAAGCCTATGACCTCCCGAGCCTGCGACCGCCCGAACCTACGTTCCCGAACCGGAAACCTCCCGAACCTACGTTCAAGAGTCTGCGAACTCCCGAACCTACGTTCCCAAGTCTAGAACCTCCCAAACGTACGTTCCCGAACCTACATTCGTGAGTCTGCAAACTCCCGAACCTACGTTCCCAAGTCTTCAACCTCATAAATGTACGTTCCCGAACCTACGTTCATGAGTCTTCGAACTCCCAAACCTACGTCCCCAAGTCTTCAACCTCCCAAACGTACATTCTTGAGCCTGCTGCCTCCGAAACTTATTTTCTCAACCCTAAACCCTAAACCCTAAACCTACCATGCCGAGCCTATTGCCTGTCCCAAACCTATTTTGCCTAATGTATGTCGCGAAACCCTAGTTTTGAGCTTGGGGCCCTCTACACGTAGGTGTCCTTAAGACCTTAAGCCTTAAACGATTGATTGGTCACTGCAGAAATCATCTATTTTGTCCCTGTGGGAATTGTTGGTTTAAATAAACCCTAAAAAATACACATTGGAAGACAAACTATTGTAGATGATCTAAAAAATAAACCCTAAAAAATACACATTGGAAGACAAACTATTTGCTAATTTAATCAAATTTGAATAGAATTCAATCAATGATATTTCTAATTTGTTTAGGGTTTCAACACCCTAAATGACCAACGTGTTTTTTGAGCATTTTAGAATTTACTTTAAATTTCAAATGAATCAAGCATCTTTAGAACTTACGCACCGAAACACAATTTTCAGATTCCATACTCTATTCAAAGCTTACATTACATTTTGGACATTCCATACACTAAAATTCTATATGTAATACAAAGTACTGTCATTAATAAAAGAATAATAAATAATAAACTCTTTAATTTGTTTAATTTGTTTTTTTTAAATTATAAAGAACTTTTACTTTTTAGATACTTCTCACCCTTAAAGGTCTAAACACCATATTTTAAATATTTAACATTTAAAAAGGTATGGAATAACCACTAATTGGGACAAGAAATAAAATGTAGAAGTTGAAAAAATTTTGAACTTTAAATTATGATTCTTCTGAGAATTAATTTGGTGCCAATTGTTTGGTTCTTTACAACAAAAAATATAAATGAAGTATTCATATTCTGTAGTTTGAAGAACTATTATTTCTAAATTCATGGAATAGGTTTTAGGGTGGAATGCCAAAAAAAATGAAACTTCTACGTTTTTTTCACTCGGTTGTCTTCATTAAAATTCCATGATTGTTGTGCATTGAGTTTAGTTTTTAAAGTACAAAATACTCTTGGCTTGTTTTATTAATTAATTCCATGTTAAAAAGATTAAGAATGATTTTGATATAATATTTTGTTTATTGAAAAGTTTTCATGACACAATTCTAAAAGTACAACACTCAAAATTGTTCATAATAGTTTAAAGAAAAATAGGCCTTTCATTGATACATAACTTACATTTTTTGAATAATTATGGGTTTAAATTACACAAGATGTAAAGAAGTTCTCAAACTTATAGAATATAGTATTTTCATACAATTTCAAAGTCATTGTATGCAATACGTTGTAATACATTCATTTCTAGGAGGTGAAACTCTCATAATGATTATTATTTTATGAGACATTGAAGTGGTTCAAGTCTCTAAACCATGATGGAGTTAATAATAATGAATACAAAATCCATCATTCATTTCAATGTCCTAACAAAGTAGGCCCATTTGAAGCCAATTATTCTTCAAATCATAGCTTCGAAATTCGAATGCGATGAAAGTGGACATGATGACTTCTTAGAACAAAGGTCTTTGAAATTTTTTACTCTTCATATAGTTACCAAGCTTGTAAAAATAGGGGTCCTACTTTGTATAGTTCAAGTATCCTACTTTCTTTTTGAAATATTGAAACATTTGCTTTTTATTTCCTTTTATTTTTTAAAAGATTTTTTTTAATATGTTTATAGTATTTCTTTACATTGTTGTGCAAACTTTTGGTTTTCCCCCTTAATCATTCTAATTTAAAAAAACAATTGAACAAAATAATATACTATGTTGAAGAATCATTATTCTTTCAAATTTTTATCATAATTTAATTCGTACAATATTTTATTTTTTTGCTCTAGTTGTTCTCATTAAAATTTCAATTCTATGAAGTACAACATCAATGGCTTCGTTTCTTCTTTCGTTTCCAATGTGCTCCTCTATAAATGCAAATTCCTTAGAATGTGTTAAAACATTCTGGAAAAGAAACTATTACAAGAACTACATTTTATAGAATTGAATCTTAAAAAATTCACAATTGTACATTATTCTTTGTTCTGAATAGTGGAACTCAAAGTTGTGTATATTTTTTATGACATTAAATTCGAGATTGTACGGTCATTTAAAAGTCAACAACTTTGGACATCATTTTTTAATTAGAACTAATAATATTCAAAATAGAAACTATTATATTTAATCGTGTGCTTTAAGGTAAAAACCCTAAACCCAAAACCTATAAATCTAAATAAGAAACATCCTTAAACTTCTGGATATGGAATTTCAAAAGCAAATATGAATTGTCAATATAATCCGCAAAATCTTAATGATAAAAATATTGAATTCATGAACATATAATTTACATTTCTTCAAGACTTTGTTAAAACCTTACACCCTACACCCTACACCCTAAACCCTAAACCACATACCCTAAACCCTAAACCCTAAAAACCCTGATCCCTACACCCTAAACCCTATAACCTAAACCTAGAAGCCTATATCCTAAACCCTAAACCCTAAACCCTAAACCCTAAGTCATGTTGTGCTAAGTGGCTTTGTGTAGAAAAAGTTTTTCTTTTTGGCTTTGATCCAATGTAGCTAAAAGGAAAAAGAAAATAGAAAAAAGAATGTATGGTATGAGTTTAGACCCCTTATAACTTTCATATATAGAAAAAATACGGTACAATAAGAATGGCTCATGCCTCTTATAAATACTGGGGGGGAAAATAAATTATAGGATAAGGGTGAACTAGACCCCTTATATACCTAATTCCTTACATTAAATAATAAATACCACTTCTTTGGATATTAGGTGGATTTATGAAAGCTTTTTGATTTTTGAAATGTGGTAACTGCTTTGTATTAGCAGGCCCTTATTTCCATACCTTCCCTCCCTTCAGCATGTACTGAGTAATCATTCACCTGATGTACTTACCAGGTTGATTAGGCGTTAAATAAGTTATTAAACCACTCACTAATGCTTACTTTAAGTGAGTTTAGTGGCTCTTAAAAGGAAAAAACGAACCAGTTGGTTCACCTTCAAGACTGTACCTCCATTTGGCCATACCATGGCCTTGCCACCTCATCTGATTGAGTGCCACCTCATGGAAAGACCAGCCCATTCATGTGCTTGATCTGGTGGGCTTATAAGGCCGGTTTGTGAGGCACTTTTTGCATATTTTTTATGCGAACGTGCAGTTGCAGTCTGGCCCACACGATTACTGCTGTATTGCTAAAGATTGGAGACTTGAGACTCGATGGCAGCTACACAGGTTACTTTTAGCCAAATGATTTTGTGGCACAGTAGTTGGTTGAGTTTATTTGCTTGTGGACTTGAGTTGTTTTGATTTTTTATTTACTGTGAATAAGTGATAACAAGCTGCTGCGTGGCTGTAGACACCTTGTCTACGATCGACTAACATTTGGATGTTTGGTGGGTCATGGGGACAGGTGAGGCCCGCAGCTTTGGTCAATAATTCATCATGTGGCTCTTCCCAAGCTGTGACATATCACTACTTTTTAGGGGCTTAAAATCATATGTTTTTTAGCTTATATGATTTTGATAGATCTTAAAAAGTTTACTTTACATTACTTCTAGAAACTTGATCTATTAGCTGTGTTT
This sequence comes from Rhytidiadelphus loreus, assembly GCA_947034895.1. Taxonomy (NCBI): domain Eukaryota; kingdom Viridiplantae; phylum Streptophyta; class Bryopsida; order Hypnales; family Hylocomiaceae; genus Rhytidiadelphus; species Rhytidiadelphus loreus. The sequence continues at coordinate 44,509,660 of OX344765.1, forward strand.
GTTCTATTGGACTTTCCATCAGTGGATCCTGATTACAAATTACAAAACTTTCTATTGTACCTTAACTACCTTTGATAAATGAAGCTGGTTATGATGGGCAAAAAGCAATGAGATGATCTGTATTTTGCTTACAGATGTTGAGCAGTATCTTAACATGATTTTAAGGTTAGGCAAGAAAAGCCCCGAATTGGGGATGTCCCACCCGCCCACCCGGGCAGTCCTAAAGCCCTAACTTCATTCCCTACTGAAAGCTTACAATAGGTACAATTTTGATTATAGCCAATGCACATTGGACCCACCATGTGCCAAATTGGTGTGGATACCTCCCCTATACATTCATCTAAATCAGACTTAAGAATAAACTATTTTAAAAAGAAGGTTGATTGGCGGGTGGTGTATGAATTGCCAAATTTGCCAAACTCTAAATTCCGCTATGCTTTCAAAGAATATTTCCACATTCTCCGGAAAAAGGTGACTGCCATGGATTCCACAAAATATAAATTCCCCTATTTAAATCATAAAAAGATCGGCTACGTCATATTCCAATTCTATTAATGAAAAGCTCCTTCATATTCCACATCGTTGTCATTATGTGGGCGAATCGAATGTCAACGGCCCCCTAATCCGAGCAAGTACTTCTCCCCTACGTCCAGAAAATCATGAAGAACTCAAATGCCGTTGAATTTCCCGCTCATTTTCTCCCGCTAGTGTATGCATCGTCTCTCTTCCTCGAGCACCTCATTTCCTCTCTCGTGTTTTCCAGATTTCCCTCCTCCGCGGCCTCTTGCTGACATTGCTACCGCACGGCCTTTGAACTTATGTTTTTGCATTCATTTACATGTTTATGTGAGTAGGTGGCTTAGTTTCGCTCGGGTTGTCGTAAGTTCCTCTACTTCCCTTCTTCCCTCTTCCCTGAATGCTAGATTCCTGTTCTTGCTCCTTAATTTTAAGCAAAGGTACATGCAGTATTATTTAGTCCTTCGATTCATCGCGTATTCAGAATTCCGGTGTCACGTCTCAAGTGTTGTTCTTCGTATGTTATGTTCGAGAAAGAACAACCGATTTTCACGCCGTAAATATCGGAACTATAAATTTCTCTAACACATACGTGCATGGAGGTTATCTTCGGTTCGAGGATAATCCGAAACATGCATGGAGGTTATCTTCGGTTCGAGGATAATCCGAAACATGCATGGAGGTTATCTTCGGTTCGAGGATAATCCGAAACATGCATGGAGGATATCCTCGGTCCGAGGATAATCACACACATGCATGGAAGTTATCCTCGGTCCGAGGATAATCACGGATAGGATGGAGGTTATCCTCGGTTCGAGGATAGTCACGGACATGTTGGAGATTATCCACGGCTCGAGGATAATCACAGACATGCATGGAGGTTATCGTAGACTAGAGAATAATCACACACTTGTATGGAGGTTATCCTCGAGCCGAGGATAATCGCCCAAATGCATAGAATGTAAATAATAACCATAGACAAAGGAAGACATTCACTGACATTCGAGATGATATACAGAGTTTACATACATAATCATTCTGACAGTCTAATGAGGGGGAATGCATAAAATCTCTCAATCTTTGACGTCTGCTATCTTCGAATCGAAGATACCTTTTGCTTTTCATACTCGTAGTTTAGAGTGTTTGGTAGATGAAGTAATATAATTCTGATTGTTCTAAGGAATGCAAAGATGATAGATTAGATTCTGTTTTTTGGTTCTGTTGTGCTAATTCATCGCATTTTAACTTCATTAGTCTAGGTGGATGGATTAGTATACATGATCACAAAATGGTTTACAATTTTACCCTCCACTGGAAGTCACTTTGCCCCTGATTTTGTCAATGTGTCGTACTTGTTTTTTATCCTCGCCTCGAGGATACTCACAACAGTATTAATTAATTGGTGTTCTTTCACGCGCAGAATGGATACTTCAGATGCCAACGAGTTTACAGTTCCAGTGCCAACTTTGCCTCCGGGTGTCGCAGCCTGCGAGGGATTTCCTCGACCTTCTTGGTATACCAAATGCGTCACACTCAGAAATGAAGAGGGGATAGAGGTGGCAAAAGGAATTTGTCATAGTGTTGATGCAGATCTCGTCATTGACATGGACGGGCAACCACTCGGTGATGACCGGGTTGCAATTCAAATTGCAGAGTCTTTGTGTGAGGCACATGTTCCGTCGGAGTGGATGTGGTCCATGCACTCTTGGCACATATCTAGAGTCTACCTTAATGGTGCCAGCTTATATGATCACGAGCAAACGCATCTCTTCAATTCTGCAATCTCTTCAAACAGTTCAAGGCGGCGTGTTCGGACTGGAGTTCGCTCCTATGAAAGCTCACGGGAGAGGACTGAGCCTACCAATCTCCCGAAGAAAGAAGCCCTCCTCACAGAGCAAGCAATTGCTGATGTTTCTAGTATGAAATGTTGCTAGAAGAATTGCTTGCAACCATTTCCACGTAGTCAGATTCAAGCCGTTCGGTCTCTACTTCATATTGACGGTGGAGTGTTCTGGCGCAAGTCACGTCTGCTTGACGTGCACAAGCAAACCCACACTGATTCCAATGGAAGAGACATGATCACCTTGGCAAACCATGAAATTTGTTCGGTGGCTTGGTGTGCCATTCATGGAGTATCGAAGGCTACCTTTTATAGATACAAGAAGATGGCAAAAGATGACCAAAAACCGGAGCATCATAGCAACCTTGGAATGAAGAAACCTCGGACACACACTTTGCAAGCAACAGCAACTCTTCGATTGTTAGTGGAGAATGAAGCGGACACGATGCCTCACAAATCGAGGACCCTTGAGTCTGGGGAGAAAGTCCCCTCCATGGTCCTACCGTTTGCATTTCGTTGGAAGGACAAGTTACCACAGATTAACAATGTCAATTCCTCACTTCAATTGCAACATATTTCGGCTAGTGGATTGAGCAACATACGTCGTCAATCTTTTCCAGAGTATGCTCCAAAGGCTAGAGGAGATAGTTTTTCTCGTTGTGGAACCTGCGATAGATATAGGCAACTCAAGAGTGCTTGCACTCCACGTTCACGAGCGCAAGACGTGTAGTCTAACAAATTGAGAGTGCACCTATCGGGGCAAAAGGCGCATAGGAACTTGTACTATGGAAACCGTTCAATGTCTGAGATGTATCCTGACAAGGTTTTGACTATAATCCATGACAAGATGGATCACTCAAAGACTACTTCCCCTCATTACTCGCACAAGAGTAAGAGAAATGATTCTTTCATGAAGATGCCTGTCACTGTTACAGGCATGATTGCTCATGGTCATGGAGATGTGCGATATGCACACTATGGCTTGGACATCTTCCCAACAGACTCCAACCATACTATTGGGTCCATTGCAAAATTATTGCGAGATCTAGAGTCCCAACCGAAGCATTCATCTCATCAATTGTTTGTAGGAGGAGAGCGTTCTGAACTGACAGAGGCTTTGTTAATAGGTTCAGAGATTTGTACAGACTCTCTCGGGTCCCCCCCTGAAGTATTGGTGGAAGCTCAACCTCTTCCTCTAACATTGACTCTTCAGCTTGACAATGCTTCTGGCGACAACAAGAATCGGTGGGTTTTTGCATTCTGTTCTCTTCTTGTCTATAGAGCTATTTTTCGAGAGATATACATCAATTTCCTCATTGTTGGACACACTCATGAGGACATTGATGCTCTATTTGGTCGTTGGAGCACTAAATTGAAGACGAATGACTACCCCACACTTCCAAGGTTGATGAAGTCTTTCATGGATTGTGAAACACAACCCGTAATTCCTCATCTCATTGAGGAGGTTCCTGATTTTAAGCGATTTGTGGACGGGTACTTGCATACAGGCGATGATTCTCTACAGGGTCATTCTCAAGCGCAACAGTTTAAGTTTTATAAGGATTCCAATGGGTGGCCATTGATGCAGTACAAGATCCTTTGTACCGATGTTGATTGGTTGCCGAAAGAGGGTGGGGGATTCGCTTGTGGAAGGAGACAATAGATGGGCACCCTAAAGTACCGAGGGGTAGTCCTCTACCTTTGCCACCACAACAAATGCGTTGCTTTGATGAGATTTGCAAGGGTTTAGATGGGTACATTGCATTGTGGGGGGCAATGGGAAATTAAGACTTATCTGGCGAGTTTAGGAGGAAGAATGAGCCAGTGCGGAAATATTGGGAAGGTGTGAGAAGTGCTCTCAATGCTCCGCTTGTGGTACATGAGACATTGCAGCATGGATTTTGGCCAAATTCTCGTGTTGCTGATGAGGTGGAAGACCAATACCTAGATGATGGTACGATGCGTGAGGAGTTTGCAGAAGATGCACCTTTTGTTGGTCGTAGGCGTGATCGTCCACTTCCTTCATTTCGTATTGGCCGTGATGTATATGCAGGTTACTTAGTTGTTGTGCGCCCCGCTGACGATGACCTCCGTCCATTTTGGCTTGCTCGGGCTCTAACAAATCCTAATCCAGATCCAGGTCATGTCAATTCGATTCAACTTCAATATTGGACACCTACGTCTTTTCATCACACCAATGAAGAAACATATGCTGGGTGGGACACAAAACAAGGGAATTCTTGGTGCGAGGATAAGGCTATCTCTCCGAGTTGGACGCATACAGACTGCATTATGACTGCTTGGAAGCCACGTTTCAAAGAAGGCACTTCTGATCCAAGAGTTAGAATTCCCAAAACACAAATTGCTATAATCCAAACATCGGTGGATGCATATGTATCTGGTGAAAGCAATAATGTATCTTCGGAGTGAAGATGAATAGTTTGTAGGCATAGGAAATCATGAGGAGTTTTGCGAGTTTGTACGTTATTTTCTTAACTTTAGGGAGGATGACAAAAAAATATGGAAAAAAATAAATTATAAAGAGTTGTAGAAGTTGATAGTTTCTTTGATTAGGGCAAAAAAAATATAATAAAAAGTTGTTAGAAAAAAACATGTGGAGAAGATGAAATAGATTTAGTTTTTTTATTCTTTTAGTTCATTGTTTTGATCTTTTTTTATATTATTTTAGAATTTGATGTTATAGATGTTGTATAATATAATATATTTTTATTTTTATTTCTTGTATGGTATTGTGTATTTTGTAAGTTCTTCATTGGAATTCTATTGTCTATGACATTTGTTTTGGAACACGATGAGTACTAATGTTTTCTATACAAAGTAATTATGAACTTCTCTATCTAAGCATATGTCAAATTCTTTACTTTGACATTGTAGTTTTTGATCAGGCTAGGTGTACAAATGTATTCTATCATGAATGATTTCAAAAATCTCTACCTCACTATATGTCAAACTATTTACTTAGATATTTTAGTTAAGCACTTATTATAAATGGTTCTAGTTTCCCATCCAAAATCCCTCCTTTCAACGTCCTTCACTACTATTTTTTTCCTCCAATTTCTTATACTTGTACAAATTCTTTATTCTTCAAGCAGTTTATGGTCTCAATTTTTTGAATTGTCTCAATTTAATGGACTCTTCTACATACTAAATTTAGGAAGATGATTAAAATGAGAATCCACATTGTCTCAATTTAATGAATATGGCCTTCCTATGAAAGGGACTAATTGGGAAACATTGAGAAGCTCAGCTCGGGCATTAAAGTGTTGAGACTTCCAATAAACTATTGTTACTACAAAGGCTCCAATATAAGCAACTATTGATAATAATAAACCAAACTCTACAACTCTACGATCATAGACAACGCTAATAATCCATATAATAGTTGTAACTACAAAAATAATCAAAGGTAATACTACAAGGATGCTTGAAACTTTGGAAAGCAAAACAATGAAGTAAACAACTATTCCACCTATGCACACACATACCACACCTAGCACAATATGCGATTGCTTCAGCATCAAGTTTGGTCCAATGAATCGTTCCTCTACATGAACCATTGCTTTAAGCAACTTTTGCTCTCGCCAAGAGTTCATATAGACTACTAATGGTCGATGACAAGGATTAACAAAAAAGAACACACTAACCTCCAACAACAAAACAATATTCAAGATCAATCCAACCACTTCAAGCGGCGCCACAGGCAAGTCTTTCACCACTCGAAAGATAATTGCATAAATATACCCCAATGCTTGTAATGCAAGAGCACTCATAGCAAATCCCGAATTTCCACGCAAGAATTTCAACTCATCATATTTTGGCACTACCTCCGCCAACATCAATGCTGTCGTCCCTGCAAATGAGAGTTCGTTGCGTTCGTAACGACCAATTTGAGTTTCTCTTTCAGCATCTTCTCCAATGACCATGGCCTCCGACTCATCGTCCACAAAGTCTAAATCCGACCATAACCATTCTTCTTGAAGCAAAGCTGATTCTTTCGCTACATACACGACAATCTCACAGCAAAATAGTATTCGACCTTGGGACTTGGAGAATGGAGACACCCATGACCAGAGCATCTTCATATGACCATACCAGTCACGAATTGGTAGAGGTTGACTTAGATTCCGGCATAATTTGTTGTATCTCCAAATCAAAACTGCACTTTGAAGTGACTGAGAAATGAATACCCAAAGGCCATACACTGGTGCAAAGACAGCCATAAACAGGAATAAAACCTTGTTTCCTCTGTTCGACACAATGTATTTCACATTGCCCCAAACTGCGACAGTGGAGGCAAGCAGAGTGACAAGAAAGCCCCAAATGACGTCTGACAAAGGTCGAAGGCATCCAGAGTCTTCCCCAGGAGCAGCAGCGGCGTTGGGCTCCGTGGCTGCTGCAGCACCCACGACCACACCCAGACTCACCGTCGCCATTACCACCCTCGCAACGTTATGGGGCACTCCAAACACCCTCTTGGCCATGATGACCCGAGCTCTGAGCGCAAACCTCGTCGTCCCAGATAAATGAAGATGATCAAGCAAGACACCCGCAGTCAGTAATAGGGATATGAGGAGGCTAGTGTTAAAAATTCAAACACTCTAGATCGCGAGCGCACCAACTGCGGTGACTTGCTTGAACTGCATGCCCACGTACCTTAACCAAACCCACGCTCCAGAGAGAAATTAAGATCTGTAGCGTTCACTGATTAGGGTTTCGATCAGCAGATACGGAGGTGGCTGATGAGGAGGGACATAAATTAATTCAGCTTTAGATCGACGAGGCTGCGGTCAGAGAACTCAAAAACCACCAACATCGATCAGACACAATGCAAGCAGCTGCGACAACAGAAACAAAACTCTGGGACCACCCGACCAACAAGCTAAGAAGTTGCTAACAATCTGCACCCTGCAGAAGTTGAAGAGTCCCCGGCCATTTCGAGTGCCAACTTGAAGGAGCCAGATTGCTGACGGTGAACAGGTGATGCACAGGATCCGGAAATAGGAACAATAGAGCAGGAGAAATATGTTCTTTGGTATAAGCCGCCGAGTCCCACCGTCCCATGTGCCCAATTAAGCGAGATGCTTCAATTTAGTACTGAATGTGCTGATTGTGGTCTAGTGAGTTCAGTCGGTAAGAGCGGATGAACGGGACTACCCTAATTATCAAAGTCAAGGATTGTCGATAACTTAATCGCCTAACATTAGAGTTCTGCATGTCCGTTGGAGGTGGAAATTAAAGTCAAGAGCAACAGTTTATTCAAGGTAATAAGAGACGTTAGGTACCTCGATCGAGTAATTCACGCGGCCTGATCCCGCCTGATCCCGCCTTCGTCTCTGCCCGGACAAAGGCTTGCCAAGCTGCTGTTCACCGCTTCACGGCGCTCCGCTCATACCCGACCTCTGGCATTCGGGAATCAAAAGTAATTCGGAAGTTAATAAGCTTACATCTACCATTAAAGATGTTGGTGCCTTATCTACAAGACTGATCTTTTTGTGTAAAGTCGTCTTGCAGCCCGGTTTTCCTGTCAATGTTGAACAAATTTTGTGCGCTCCAACTCGTCTCCACAGACTGTGAGGTCCGCTTCAGGAGGGGAAGGAGAGTGAAACCACGTTTCGCCATGGACCGTGAAGATGCAAGTCCGAGCCCCCACTTCCAACCCAGGTTAGTGACATCAACCCTCACCGTGGATCTCATTAATCAGTGATTGTCTTTGAAACTTTTTAATCCGAACTCAGTAGCGACGCAGACCAATCTTGCAGCCGGTGGTTGTGAGTATAAGTGAAGTCGTGGACCGGTTTAGGGATTGGATTTTTAGGGTTTAAAGCAATGTCTTTTGAGAGTACTATGCTAGGGTACTGCTAGTCGTCTTAGGATGTAATTCGTCTTAGGATGTAATTCGAACTAGGCAGCCTGGTGACTTTTAATCGGTAGTTCAATAAGCGTTATTGGAATTCAGTCGACCGTATTCATCGTATCATGTTTTCGTGAAGCAACAAATCTTGGCATGCCTGCATTCCTCAATGACCGCATGACTCTGGCTCATTCGATTTTCTTTACCTAGTCATTTTGGCGCTTGAATTTTGTAGAGTCTAAGAAATCGATTGTTTGTGTGCTTAACATCCAATTCTGTAATATGTCCTTAGGAGAAAATTGCATTTTTTGACAATTTCTACCCCTGGCCAACATGTACTGTACACAGTACATTGGTTAATTTTGGTACTACAACAGAATTGTAACATTCTTCAATGGCTATAGACCTTCCTGTAGAGGAATCTATTTGTATACAAAGATAATTTCTAAGCTCCTACAAGTTCCCCGTTATCTTGTAATTATTTGATTATTCCTCCATCCACAAATCATTCTTACGGCTCTACGTGAGCTTCGTATGATTTCTTCCCACAAAGATCGTCTTCCAATTGGCTCAAGAATGTCATGGTTGAAGCGGAGCATGAAACAGTCCAGCTGGCTCACTAATATTATTTCTGAGGCTAAGCTGACTAACAAGTAATCTCCTCGAGGACCACGTAGGGTCCTCCACGGAATAATCATTCGATCCGTAGAGACAGCTCTTATCAGATGACGCAAATCGATCACAACAGCACCTCCTCAGAAGCTCGCGAAATTAAAGTCCTGCGATGAAACTTCTTCATTTGCGTTCCAAGAAAACTCGTGGGAAATGAGAACAGCTCGATCTTCCTGGATCTTCAGAGTCGCAAGAGCAGGATAGACTAGGAACATCAGTGAGGGTCTCAGTCGCAGCTTTATTGGACTCTTGAGATGCACACCGCAGCTAGAGAACATGCAATTATTGATTCCCTTGTAACGCTGCTGCTGGCCTTCCAAAATCAGAGCTAAATCGCTGGACTGCAACTGCATGCTGGTGCTCAAAATCAGGAGATAGCACTCTCAAATTTTTCACTCTTAAGTGGCCCTCACACAATAATTGAATCCACTTGTTTTTCTAAGGATATGTAGGCCACTAGAATTTTCTTCTGCAAGTCACAAGTGAGGCTACAGAATTGGGCCTCCACACTAGCAATTGGGCAGATTCATGAGTTCGCTTTCGTCGTCACCGGCCAAGTCTCCAAGTGAAATTAAAACACCCGTCATGTCGCTATCCCGGTGACTTAGGCCTGCCCTCGAGACAAAAATTAATGTGAGGGTGAATGAGCATTCAATCCCAGCTTATTGACCTCAGAGATTCAAACACTCAGTACAAGATGTTGATATCCTTGTGCGACATACAAGTGGGAGCAGATGCTTGCAACAATCGGGATTTTACAAAAATTATGAATTGTTTACAACTTCAATCCAACAAATTCGATCATTTGGTTTAATGTATAGGTTCTATCAATGACATGGATTTCTACAATCGCTATACTCCGTATGTCGTTCCAGGTTGCTCACCCCATGAGCAAATGAAGAGTTGCATCTGAATGATATGTCTTATTCGTGAAAATGGCGTTTTCCATATCGCCAAAATTGCCGAATTCAAAAGCCCAATACCCTGAAAACTAGAACTGGCATCGGGCGGAGGCACCAGCAAGGCTACTGAAACTGCACCAATTCAATGTAATTCAGCATTATAACGAATACGAGGTCGTGCTAATAAGGAACTGCTGAGTCAACGTGCAATAAAACTACTTTCCTCCTCCTTGTGACAATTGAGGATTCTATTAGTGTCTTCATTCAGATCTTCAATTTCGAACAGAGTCGATCTTCTGTTGCCTGATTATTTACAAAGCTGTCACTACTTCCTGTGTGAGCCTCTGCACCACCGCCTCATAAATTCTGCCGTGATTTCTGGCACAAAACACCGCCCCAGTGGCTGCCATCCCGTACACACACACCAGTCGATTCTGCATGCGCTTCCTTGCGATTGCCCAGGCCGGCCAGAACACCGGAAACAGACACGACACGACACACAGCACCCGAACGACTTTCGAATGCGCCGCTTTGGAAAACTGATTGGAAGCCAACGCCACCACTTTGTAGTCTTGCTTCGGAAAAGTTATGGCCACCGTGGATCGATACCCCGTCGACCGCACGATCTCCAAGAGCGATTTCGTGAGTTCCTCGAAGTCCCACTGCACAAATTTGAGGAGACGAAACTCCTTGAATGCGTTCTTGCTGCCCGCGTACTCCTCCAGCGTCTCCCTCACTGTGGGCCAGGCTGCGTCTCTACTGGCTGTGCGAGAAGGGTTGGTGAAGATCCGGGACCACTGCGGGTTCAAGTACTTGGACACGTCCAGTTCGATGAAGAAATCGGTGACGGTGCTGTTGCGCGCGCTTTGTGCTCGTGACTCTGTGGAATCCCCAAATGCGAACGGCCATATGGGGAGACTGGAGGTGGGACGCGAGGAAGCGCCAAAGCTCCTCGGGGTTGTGGTCGAGGAGGGGGTCGTGGCTGTAGATCCCCTTGGTCTTGGAAATCGTTTCGGCACGGGAAGTTGGGGCGACAGAGGGGCGCCTCGGAGGGAAGAAAACGCGCGTGTCGGGGATGAGATTCATGTCGTAAGGGGATGCAGAATCGCAGAAGGAAGGGGGTTCTGGGGCGGCATAGAGTTTTGGGGTGCCTGCTGATGGAGCGGAGGGCTATAACACGGGTCCTCTCATGGTTGCAGGGGCTTCCATGATGCGCTCGTCACAAATTAATCACACTCTTGAGCAACTAACTCAATACAATGTGCAAGGATCGATCGGTGCGTGTCGATGGGGTATGCCCTCACAATTCTGAGCTGATGCGTGAAAGCAAGCAGCTTACGACTGAGCAAGAGCAGCTGGAGACCGCCAAGAATAGTCGATTCCTGTGTTTCATCCAACCTAATGAACGACGATTTCTAGTTAATAAATATGCACTTGAATTGTGCAAACAACACCAGTCTCGAAACTTGTTCCCTACAGAGATTCGGCGTTAGCTAGGAGGGAGCTAGTTACAGATAGACAAGCACAGACAGGGTTTGAATAGTACTATCAGTAAGAAACGATCAAGAAACGACTTGGAGATTTCTAAGAGACGGATAGACAAAAAGCAGTGATCGATCGATCAGGTCCAGTAGGAGGATTAACTTGGCACGGACGACAAGTAGTCTCCCGTTCCGTGAGAGCCCCGGAATTCATGACCTGCGTCGTGAATAAATACGCAGACAGTGCTGAGTGTCGGGGGGGAGCTCTACGCGGAACCTCGCTCTGACAGCCGGTCTGCCAAACGCGCTTTACGACCAGTGGAAATGGGTGAATTTTATTGTCATGACGCTGTAGATACTATTATTTTATTATTATTTTATTTATCTAAATGATAATTATATTAATTATCAAACAAAATATGATCCTCCTCTTAAAGAGTAGGTCTGTTGAATCCTTAAAGTAGATCGCTTCTATTGTATATTCTCTAGTACTTACGAAAAAGTACAGAGTTGGTGATGATGAATTAACCCTTTAAGGACAAAGGGGTGACCTTGGAAACAATCCCTTGTCATTATTGTGTGAATCATGGGCTTTAGAAATAGTAAAAGCATTGGAAGTCAAAAGACCTCCCCTTTCCACAACAAAATTCATAATAGTTGTACTATTGTCCTACTGTAAGGATTCCATCTCATCCATCACGTCCTTCTCAACATTTAAGAGTTAATGTGATCATGTGCCACACATTTTTGGTTTAGCTTCAAATATAAAGAATTTTTTTTCATTTTCAATAATATTTTGTTATAGATTTCTAGAAATTAAATTGTATCTATTCGAAGAACAAAAATTGAATCGGTTGAATGAAAACTTGGGATTGATAAAGCATGATTCTATTGTCAGGAGTTGTTTTCTTCCAGGCAAAGACGGGAACATGATCATCATCTCATGAAAATAGACCCAACCATTCATCTGTTTGGGCTAAGTCAAAGCACAAAGTGAGCATGTGGATCTAGTTTGGTGGAACAAGAGAAAGGAGGTAAAGCCAGCTATGCCTTTTGTAATCTAAAAGAGGGAATCGAGAAGTCATGTCTGCCCATGAGCAAAAAACATGTAGGTGTGAGTCCCATAGATCACTAATCTTACACAAGGAGGCTTGTGCTAATCTATTGTCCCTTTCTAAAGAAAAGTGAAAGTTGACTCCAATAAATGTGGTGGACCACCAAAGGCTTGTGTTGGAAAATGTGTTTATTGCTAGATTTGACTAATTGACACATCAAGAATTGTGACATACACACAAAAAAAGCTCTCAAAATTGGGACATGTAGAGATATACTCATCAAGTTGCACCTCCTATAGAATGCCAAAGTAGTGGAATTCCACCAATTTGATGAAATTGATCGACGTTTAGTGCACATGATCCTATCTTGCATGTCTTCTGGGTCAGATACTCAGATTCTTTAGTGGGCTGTGAGTACAGTTAAGAAGGGCTAGCATTAGGTTCTTTCTGTTCTCCTCAAAACCTCCTAACATTGAGTGTGCACATTGGCTTCAAAGTCTTACATTGGTATTATCTATTCAAGGTCCTTACAGCATCCTCACAGCAACACGCCCCAACTGACCTCTAAGTATTCTGTACCATTGATCTTCTACGAATGTCATCCATTGATTTGCTTGAGCGTGTTACTGTGGGGGTGCCCTTAGTATGCACTTGTTGATAAACTGTGCTTAAATTAGTGTCTGGATTTGAGCTACAGAATCGATGGCTGCAGCGCAGCCTGCTCACTCTTAGCTCATCCTCTCAGTCTTGCTTTCTTCTGCTTTCTTCCATTTTCTCCTTTTCATACTCCATAAAATCCAGTTAGGCACCTACAACGAAGTTTACCGCGAGTGTCGTGCGTCCACAAATACTGAAATCGAGTGCTGAAAATTAGGGATTTCAACTGCTCAGATGGGGGTATTCGTTTCCCAAATCTAGCCTCAGAGCTCTAAAACCTAGGACCAGTACAGATCTGAGCTTTCAAATGAATGTCTCCAGTTCCAGACTTGAGTGCAACTGTTGTGAAATCAATTTTGAAACCAGTCGAGAGCCTTTCCCGGATGTACCAAGTGTTTGAAAATACGTGAAGGAATTGAATACGACTGTCAATCAATATATATGCAGAGGCCAGAACACGAGAGCCTCTGTTGAACAACGACCACAACCCTGTTTTATGCAGTCAATTTATGAAAAAATTACAACTTTGCTGCAGCAGGTTTGTCAGTAAACCAGATCAGCTTCCCATTGAGGGGGCGTGCGCTCTGCGACGGAAGCTCACCCAGCGGCAGCTCCTCGCCGAAAATCTTGGCCAGCATGTCGGCCTTCCCTGCCCCATTGGCAACGAAGGTCACATTGGCTGCAGCTTGCACCACTGGCATTGTGAAGGTGATCCTTTCCGGAGGTGGCTTTGGAGAGTCGAAGATCGGAGCGATCCACTTGTCTTTGACCAGGACAAGCGGATGGTGAGGGAAAAGGGAACAGCAGTGGCCGTCGGGTCCCATCCCCAGAAGCAACAGATCGAACCGTGGGTAACCATGTGCTGTCGGAACCACCCCGGTCTTGGTCAAGTGTTGGATGCACATCTCGTAATCCTCTGCAGCAGCTTCTGTCGACAACGTGTCGTTGATGGCGTACACTTGCCCCGAGGGAATCGGTACCTGCAGCGACAACATTCGTTCTCTTCATCATTAACCACAATAGCCATACATGATCACACCAGAAGAGTCAATGCAAGAGGAATTGTAGAAACTCACAATAAGGTTGATGCGCTAAAGAAACCAATCGAACATATAGGTCTTTTCCATTTCCGTTTCAAAACACCAGAGCGACGCAACGTCTTTCACAGAACAGGGTATTGTACCGAAAAATATAGTCATTCCAAGGAGAAAACTGAAAAGGCACCTTTGACAAGAGTCCGTCCCAAGCAAGCTTGTAGTTGCTATCAGGATGGTCCTTCTTCACCACGCGCTCATCTGCCCACAAAACATGCCACCTCGCCCAATCTACAGACTCCAGGTATGGCGATTCACACAGTTTCCTGAAAAGACGAATACATATAAGCTCCAAATCAACAGTGTGACCATAATCGAAAGGCACAATTCAAACAAGAAGCAATACAATTGTCTGAAAGGACAGATTCCACCAGCTGTCCGACATCGATAGAAGTTCGTCTTTCACACATTGCCTCCCAAAATCAAAGCACCCGTATCGATTAAAAATTCCAATTCAGATAGGGACATCTCCCCAAAGCGCCACGGGATCAAATGTACATTAGATGTCCATCCCTTAACCAAAATGTACTTACAGTCCAAAAAGCGATAACAATTCCTTGTTTTGAACTTTGACTTACAGGAGAATTTTGAAGAACCCTCTGTAACTTTTGCATTCAATATCCAACTAACGCATCCTCTCGTGCATTGAAAACCTCCTTCATTCGGCAACAAGACCATCAACAAAAATTTGACCAGTCTCGGAAACTATGCTCAAGTGGCTATTCCAGGTGTCCCTTCCAACCAATTCAAAATTGAAAACCAAAGTCGCACAATCGATTGACAAACCCACGTAAATAATTCACAGTCCTGCAACTAGTGAACTAAACTGAGTGGTTTGGTGAACTAAACTGCACCAAACCACACGATATCAGCCACAGTCTTGTGAGTACAGATTCAAAATTTACACGCGAGCATCGTATTACGGTAACCAGACACTGAGAACCAAACCCGATGCACTAACCCTAAAGTTTTGATGAGGGATCCGCCGGACAAAACCACCGAGAACGCGCCGTGCACAGCGATCGCGTCCTCCGCCACGCGCGCCACATGAGCGGCCAAGCTCACGCTGAGCTCTTCCGCATCCTGGTACACTTGAAGATCTTCCTTCTTCAGCTTGCCCAAATTGCCCGCCATGTCCACCACACTACCTGCGCGAACCAATGTTCTCGACTCAATCCTCGCAACGCTGTCCGCTTTTAATCTGTGCCTCAAAATCGGATTGCTCACTCTCGCTCTAGAGCGAATTGCAAAGGGATTTGATGAGTTAGCGGAGCAGGGCGTTGGCTTGGTGTCGAAACAAGTGGATGCGGCAGCAGCGATGCGAGAATGCACGGTTGCCATGACGACGAATGACGCAATTTGCGACCTATGGCTGGGGACTTCTCCTTTCTGTTCCGAGTCAATGGTGTGGGCCATACTAATTCCTGAATCTTATTAGAGCACTCCAGTCTCCACCTTGGCTCGCCAAACTTGGTCGCTCAAATTTTACATCTCTTTTTCAAGGTCCTGGTTCCCACTCTTGCTCACTAAATGTGTTTCATAAATAGTCAGGTGACCTGACTTGACAATTGACTAAACTTAGATGAAGGGCCACATTACTTGATAGAGTAGGATTGAGGGCCAAAAAAATGTTTGGAAAGGCTTAAATAATAGTTATTATCTCTATTTGGCAGTATATATCCTTAAAAGGCATGGTGGACTTCCATGCACCTAGAATCAGTCAAATCACAAATGAACTTCCAAAAATAAATTGTAATTTTACATGGAAGTGTGTACTAGTTGCAAAGAAAAATGAGAATTGTTGGATGGTCAAATTCTCAAGGAGGCTCATGAAAACTATGGAGAAGCAAGTTTTTGACTTCTTAAAAACTATTTTTGACATTAAATTAGTTTTTAGTTTTGACAATAAGGCAAAATCACTCTTGAATTGTAGCTTCTTTTAGTCATGTAGAAGTGAAAGCATTATGAAACTCAACAAAGGTAATTTTGACTCTACAAAACTAAGTAAAATTCATTTCTAATTTTGACATTGTATGGAAGATAGAAGGTCTAAGAAATTACCATTTGAAATCTAATCCCATTAGGAAGGGGCCAAATATTTGAGACGTTATTCAATATAATAAATCTTTGGATAGTTTGGGCAAAGCAACGATTACAAAAAATTTCAGCCTTTAGAAAGGCTACCAATTTTATGGGGATTCAATGCATTTACAATGAAAAATTGCAATTTTTAAATTTATTTTGCAGAATTTGATGTGGCACTACTTATGCCGCATTTGCACCACATCATCGCCATGTCAAACTACCATTTATTTTAATATTTAGAAAAAATTATTTAAGGTATCTAAGGATAAACCTATTTAGTTTCATAATGTGTCAATTGAATCTTTAAGCTTTTATAGTACATTCTTTAATTAAGATAAAAAATTTGGTGGATGACAAAATTTGTTTTAATGCGATGGACTTTATTAGGACGAGTTTGCATAGCAAAAAACATTCATCACATTGTCACCCATTATTCATCTAAGAATGTCTATGTAGGTATTTTGTTACACCTTTACTATAGAATGGTCTATTTTATTATTACAAGAAAACTATTTTATGACTATTTATGAAGTAGTTTGAAGAACTTAGACTATTCTAGGATCTTCTACTTTCATTGAACTTTAAATAGTAAGGCTTTAAGCATAAATCAAATACAAGTTTTTCAACACAACACTTTTTAGTATCAAACTATAAATGTAAATCAACTTTAGTTTATGAGGTAATGTATTTGAAATTATAGATAATTGAAAAGAATCGGAAACCAAAAATAAATTGACTTGATTTTCAATGATTTTCATCAAATAGTTTATATATTGGTACATAAAGGATTTGATAAAAAAATAATTATATCAAGTACAAAATGTAAATAACTTGTATTATTGTTGCTGCTTACTTTCAAAGGTTGATTCTCCGACAAGTGATAAGTGTTTCACTTATATATTAGCAACCATTGAAAATGTCACATCTACAAAATCCTTTACAATTTAAACTATGAAGGAACAAAATTATGAAAACTTTCATATAAACCGAAAAAATGAGTATAATAATAAATATATTTTTTTTGTGAAACTTAGTTTTTAAGTCTTTTAATTCTAAATTTCTAATGCAATTGACCAACTTTTATTCACCGTCGTCAGATCATTTGATTTTTTTCACCTCCTTTTATTGGTTAATGATTTTTTTGAATATTTTTTCTTCCCGCAACCCAAACTACTGTATCCGACCCCTTTGGGTACATCCCCAAAGGGGGGTGTACCCACTCAGAACAGGTCCAAGTGTGGATTTGGTTTGCGGGTGTATGAATGATTGTCGAAGTGGATGATCGTGCTCTCATTCTGAATTGGGCGGCGTTTTTGGTCGTCAAGGTTTGAGCACCTTCAATCTGTTGAGCAGAATCAGAAATTTTGCTCTTGCGTTGCTGGAGCTCGAGATTTGAGCTCGTTTTGCGAAAGAATCTCCGACGTTTCCATCAATGGAGGTATGGATTGCTCTCAGGCCGAATTTCGTACTGTTTAGCATTTCTGTGCAGGGGTGTACATGAACGAGGGTTTCACACTTGCTAATCGTTGCAAGCATTTCTAGGGTTTAAGTGATTGTCCGTCTCGCGAATCCTTTGTTTGATGGCAAAAGATTAGTTAAACAAAGATCGACCGCTCTGCATCAGAGAACTCCACCGCATAGCTCATCGGATCTTTAATCGTGAGTGTAACCTTCCGATCGTGGCATTCATTAAGTCCGTTCATTCAAACTAGCTATCTGCCGACACTCAGTTGTTGGAGAGGATGATCAACGGTGCGCGTCGAGGATCGTCATTTTTCTGCTGGATTCAGGAAGAATGTGCTGCGTGAAGAAGTGGAGACTCTTGACAAATTTTTGTAATGGCATGGATCTTAGGGTTTGGAATATTCTTTTTGCAGTTTTTCAAGGCTAGTCATGCTGTTCGGAACTCGTAAATTGTAACGGCGAGCACTTATGGAGAACGTCAGCAGTAATGCTGCGCTTATGCGCCGCATCGTGCACTTGGAGAAAGGTTTGTCGTGGTCTAAAAGTTATTTTTGAGCTGTTTTTAATTTCTGGATTAACTGCTTTATTTCCTAGGCTGTTCTGTGAACTTCTCTTTATTCCGTCTGATTTTACAAGTTTTTGATTGATTTCATGTTCGGTGAATGCAAATCTTGTTGCAATTGTCCTGCTCATGATGTTCGTATAACGAGATAGTTCTTGAGCTGAATTGGGGTTGCTAGTTTACAAGTTCATATGAGCTTTATTATCAGCATGCCATGCGTACCGTTCACTCGTATATCGGCGCGTGGGATTTGTTCGTTTCTGTCGGCGGTAAAGAAGAAGAAAACTTTGCTTTTGTTTTCTTCAGAGAGGGATGAGCTACAGAAAGATATAGAGACAATGTGCTTGGAGCAAGCAGGAGTTGCCGGCAGCATAGATATCAGCACTCGTATGCAGGCTCGCAGGTTGGTTCTCAATGAGCTTTCCGTCCCGGAGATCGTTTCCAAATCAATAAGACATGCAGAGGACCTGTTCCATCAATCTAATAGTGATCAGTCTATTATAGACTGTAGAATTTCGTTATGACTTCGAACCGGATGCTTTGAAGTAGTGCAAATATCTTTTCTTTTTTCTTTTGTAGTATTCAAATGTGACATCGCAATTTACCGCTCTATTTCTTGAGGAATTTCTTCGAGTCTGGAGATCTCGAGGTTGTCTGTCTCCTAACTGCCGCCAATTACTGCTCTTTGTGACAGTGATGTGAAGAATGAATCTATTGAAAGAATTTGTAGATTGAGCAACATTTTTCTTTATTTTCAAGATTGAAGCGGTGTGTGTTCAGATTGCAGGTGATTGCATTCAACGTATGTCAGTTTTAATTCGAAGCTAGAAAGATGTCTGAGAGAGTAGCTATGGCCTTCTGCAGGGCTGCCAGTTTGGAGCAAGAACTTGACTCGTGCAAAGAGAAGACCTTGCTTCTTACACGTGAGAATCATAACCTGCAAGAAGAGCTGTCTGAAGCTTATCGTTTGAAGGTAGAGCTTATCACCCAGTCTGTCGTGTCTGACATGGAGAATTGCATGATTTTGCTTCTTTAATTGACCAATTATATCTCGTTTTGTAACATAGTACTCGACATTATTTGTTGTGGGTATGGCTGCGAGTGATTTAGAAAATGGGTTGACTGTAACTTTTGATGTTTCTTAACGTGCAGAGTCATTTGACTGAGGCCTTCAAGAGAGCTGTTGAGAAGGTTTCTTTTCTCAACTCTAATGTTTCCATCTCGAGTTTGTATGGTTTGAGCTCTGAAGTAGTGACAGTGCAAGTGTACTTTGAATGTGTGTTAACATCAAGATTTTTTCTGCCAGAACAATCAACTTGAGAAAGAAGTGAAATTCTATCAAAGTAAGGTGGCGACTGCGTTTTCTGAGAGGGATAAAGCGATTGTCGAGGTAAGAACGTACATATGCCCGTCGCTCATTTAAGTGACGCATCTCTCAAGTTGCAATAGCGTTAAATCAAATTTGAAAATCATTGCGAACCTTGTCAGGGACGTACATTGAGCTTGTGAAATTTCTATATTATGCCGTGGCTTGGTATTTTTTTGGTGTTTTTTTATCTGTCTGTTTGTAATAGCGAGGGTGGTTCAGAATGGAATTATCCAGTATCTTTTATGTTTTATTTAACGTTGAATTCAAGTTGCAATCAACGTTGGTTGTACTTTTCGAATCCTTTTCATGTTAATTTACTGGATCTCTTGTAATTTTTACTTGTACTTTTCACACTATGGCACGGGTCAAAGTTAGTATATACTGATTCGAATTGTAAAAGACTTGGGCAGGTTGAGAGAGTGCACGAGACTGAGAAGGCAATGTCTGCAAAAGTTCAACAACTGCACAATCGGTAAGAGACATTTCTTTGTCCAGTTTTGCTAATAGTTTGGTACCATCATTATCAATGACAATATGACTGCAGTTCTTGTGTACTTTTGTCTAGATCAAAGGGATTCCCGTTAAAGGATTACCTGTAGTGTGGATTTTGATTTCATATGGATGGCATTCCTGATGGTTAGTGGATTGGGATCAACATATATGACGTACGTAGATAGATGCCCCTTACTGTGGCCAACGTCTAATCTTTAGTGTTGCCATCTCGCACCATTTTAATTTATGTACACAAACACGGTGTCGATGCAACTGCCCAATGATATCGTACGGTGGCACTACAGGATAGAGGAGGCAGAGAGACAAAGTAAAGAGCAAGAGGCGCAGAAACTGGAGCTGCAACATGATTTTGATACCAAAACGGATCAGCTTGATACTCTATACAGGGTAGTCTGCCATTTTCAGTTGTGTGAGGATATCAAGCTTTATTCGATGGGCCATCTTTTCCTAATTTCACATTAGTAGTTCTCTGAAAATCTTCGAGTTTGATAATTTTTTTCTATGTAGCAGGTTGTGGACAAATTCTGGGGAATGAGGGAGAATGTCCTTGCTACTCCTGATGATGGCCAAATCACGCAACCTTTGGATAGAGCAACAGCTTTACTCTTGGAGTCTGATGCTCAATGGACATACGGAGGATGCAATCGAGAAGCACTTCAAGAAGAGCTGAAAGAGGCTCGAGCCCTTGCAGAGGAAAATGGTGTACAAGCCAAGGAGAAAGATTCTCGAGTAATTGACTTGGACGCTCAGCTGGTACTGCCTCGTTATTCTAATGGCTGCAAATAATCTCTGGGACAGTTTTCAACATGTTTTTGGTGCTGTAGCCCGTGTTGGTGAAGGATATAGTGCTGGTATCTTTGCTTGATCTTCACCCGAAGTGATGGTGACGGTTGGTTGCTTGTTTGTTGGGGTGCATTTTGGGGACAATTGGGGTCTCCATTTCTGCTTGAACATCTTTTGACTCATAGGTTCCTTAAATTGAGTATCAGGTTGCTTTGGAACATGTTTGCATACACTTAGGGCGTGCTTGGATTTGGACATCGGGCCTGACAAATGTGAGACTTTGCAGGCAAAACTCAAAGAAGAGATCAAGTCCAGTACACGTTCTTTACAGATGCAGCTTGAGGAGGTAAATTAAGTTCTTGTACCAGTCGTTCATGATAGACCAATTGAATGAGAAAATGGGAAGTTGCTGTGCTGCAATTGGTGGGCTGTGTTACACTTATAAATTAAGTTCGACTGGGGTTGAATGTCATGTTAACTAGATGCAATTGTTATTACTTGGGTTTGAGACTCCAGAGTGTAGCAAATCATTAATAGAACACAATCTTCTCGTCTTTGGCAGAAGCAACATGCTGAACAACTAGCTGCAGAGAAAGCCTCCACGTATGAGATGCAGCTGGTATGCATTTCTTGATGTTTCAGCTGATTAGTTAGAGAACTTTATTTGTCGTACGTCCTGAAGTTTCATGGAACTGAAGCCTTTTTGAACAAACACTGATGTGAAGGCCAAGGTTATGTAGTATTCTGAGGCGGTATCCTAAGTGGTTTACAGGTAAAGCTGCAGAAATTTACCGTCTCAAAGGTGTTGGAAGTGCAAGCTGATCATGAAGATGTTCGGACTAGTGTCGACAGCTTGCTGGAGGGTGAGAAGCGATGGATAGATTCAATGGTCGTCTATTTTGAAGCACTTTTATCAGAGTTGAAGGCCAGTGAAGTGCATCCAGAAATAGTGGACAAGTATGAAGAAAATCGGAGCCCTCCTCAGGAGGAAGCTCCATTGCCAGCAACCGATGCCTCTGGACTTGTTAGTTTAGAGGAAAATTCTTTGTCAGCAGCTGAACCATCTGGAACCGTTGATTCGGAGGACAATCCTTTTCCAGCGGCTGAACCTTCTAGTACAGTTGATTTGGATGACAATCTTTCGCCAGCTGCTGAAACGTCTAGAACAGTTCATTTGGAGGAGAATCCGGAGCCTGGGGCTGAACCGACTGCGGCAGTTGATTTGGAGGAGAATGTTTTGTCAGAATCTGAACCGTCTAGAATAGTTGATTTGGAGGATCCACACACGAGTGACGATCCGGTGGAACTGGGTAGGACAGCATTATCTCAAGACCAAAATGATCCTGAGTCAGATCATGCTGAAAATTCTCATGGCCCAGACATGTCCTTCATGGTCTCATCGGTTCAACCTGAGATCACAGGTGGAGCTCATCCAGTCGCACAGAATAATATCAACAGAAGTAGTGAGGTACATATCTGCAGCACCATAGTAAATTCAAATCTGGAAGCATATGATTTTGATCTGTCGATACCTTCCAGAATAGTCTGCTCTTTGATAGTGGTTAACCCAATCAATGGCTGTAGGAGAATCCTTGTTCTGCGGTGGTGACACTGAGCACGAGTGCTACAGATATGGATGAGGATGACCGTAAAGCCTTGGCCCAAGCATTGCATGAAAAGGTGATATATTACTTCCTCAATGTTGCTCTTTTGTGTAAGGATTTCATTTACTATTCTGTACTCTTCATTGTCCAGCTACTGTGGCTTGGTTGTTGTTGGCCTCTTTTCTTGCAATGGAATTTTCGTTTGTTATAAAAAAAAAAAAGGAATAGTTTGGAGGGTGAGCCTCCATGCAAAACTAGCAGGTATACATCCCAACAATATTGAAACTTCAATTAGTTCTGTTGTTCTCTAGATTTTATGTAGAGTTTACCCGAAAAGCCTAGTACATATGTGTGTATGTATGTATTGTATGTGGAAACAAAAATTAGAAAAATAGAAAAGTAATAAATATATAAAAATAGAAGTTAAAACTAAAATAAATAAATAAATAAATTTAAAATAATTCTTTAAATGGAAAATAAAGACAAATTTACATATAGTATTAGCTTAAAATAAAATAAAATAAAGTGGGGCTCTCTTAACCTCTAAAGTCTCAAGGCCTTTTTTTCATCTAAAATCACTCAAAACTGCCATTTCTATTGCAAAGAGCAAAAAGAATTTCAAATTGATTTTTTTGCATAAAGATAATGTGTTTTTCTAGGACTTTAGAGTTTAAGGAAAAGCAAAAGCATAAATATAGGTCGAGTAATAATTGCCGTGGCAGATACCTCTAATTGTAGTAGAGATTGCATTGACACTTGTGCAATGAATTGGTTTCATTTGCTACCAAAAAAATATTTGATTAATTATTTAAAGAATAATATTCAAATTAAATAGCAAAGCAGGATTCCCTTGAATATAGACTTTTCTAGAAAAAAAATTCTTGAGAGCCCTACCCTGACCATGGGGCTTGTATGTATGCTCTGTTTTATGTGTACATGTATGCATGATAGAGCTGATGGAATATGGGTTTTCTCTGCAAGGTCATGAAAGCATTCCTTGATTTGTTCCGCAGGTGGAAGTACTTTTACTCCTTTCGCAACAAGAAGAGAGATACTACTTGGAGTCCAAAACCATCCAAGGTCTTGAGTTTCAGATCAAAGATTTGAATGAGAAAATATCGCAGGTAGCACACTTACTGGTGCCAGATGCACTTGGGTTCGTCACAGCAACAAAAATTTACCACCTTCTAGGTTGTTGAGTCCTAGAACTTGTAGTGACTTGGACGAAGACCATCCTGTCTTTGGGAAGCCGACGGGTTGACCATTTACATAAAAGCGATAGTCTTGATCTTTCACTCGTTATTTGCAGGTGACAAGCGAGAAAGTATCAGCTTTGATGGAAGTCGCTCAGCTCCGACATGATTGCCAACGCTTGGAAGAGCGTGAAAAGTATGTCATCATTCCTTTCCTTAAACTTTTAACCTGCCTAGGGCTTACGCGCAAACTAATGTACTTTACTCGATTAGGACTCTTTTAAAACCGACTTATTTGCAGAGAAATCGGTCATTAATATCGCTCTAGTGAATGAACAGTATGTGGTTCAAGCTAACGTATGACAGTAGATACAAGCTTACCTCTGGAATATCAATAATCCTTAGCATGTACTTTGGTATGTCCAGA
Organism: Rhytidiadelphus loreus; assembly: GCA_947034895.1. NCBI lineage: Eukaryota > Viridiplantae > Streptophyta > Bryopsida > Hypnales > Hylocomiaceae > Rhytidiadelphus > Rhytidiadelphus loreus. The sequence goes on from OX344765.1 coordinate 44,533,749, forward strand.
GAGCTCATTCGCAGGTTACAGCTGCATCGCAGCACCAATGCTGGTGGGCGATTGCTGCCAGCGAGTTGGTCGGAACCCAATGTCGGACAAGAGAAGTCACAGGCGGTGGCTGAGAAGCAAATCATCGTTCCAAAACCCATAACAACCAGTGGCTATCTCAAAAGTTGGTTACGAGGACTTGACATGTCTGGTCCAGTAGGTTTGAAGGTTCCATCCGAGCCAACAAAGCAGAGCGTTGGCACCAGTGCAAGCAAAAGCACAGATTCAGAAGAGCCTGTCGATTTAGCCAAGTAAGAGGTCTACAGTTTGAATTCTCTGCAGCATGATATATGGTGCGTTAGGGGATACTATTTGTGTGATTTTAGCATTTTAGCTTATGTAGGAGTGATATCTGAGAGAGATATAGATCTCTGGAGAGATCTTTGGGTAGAAGAGCAAAATCTGTTGGGATACAATTTGGATCACTATGTAGAATTCCTCATGCAATTTCAAAGTGGGAGGTTGTAGACCCCTATAAATGACTGTACGACCCCTTTTCCATTCAATGTCAGTACTTAAGCACATTTAGCCTAGTCTCGTTTACTGCAATTGCTAAATAATCCAACCAAGTACATGAATAGATGAGTTGCTGTTAGTATACGGCGCGGGATCAGGTCCAAACCATTTTATTATCCTCCATCTTTTGTCCTTACATCGTTGATGGCACTGAATCAAAGCTGCGTAGTTTTGATGTCCCTTCTCGATGGCTGGTCTAAATAGTCCAAATTTGTAATTGATTCAGTTTAATGGTGGAGAATGCTGCGCTTCAGGAGCGATTAGCTGGCGTGCAACGTCTCACTGAATCTGCTCATCGGCTTCGGATGACACTTCTGAAAGTATTGATTTTTCTATCAATCCCTTCTTCACGGTTTGATTGATTATTTACGGAACCTTTTATTTTTGAAGAAACTTATATGAACTTGTGTGTGCAGGTCTCAAATGATTCTGAGATTGAACAATCAGTGGAATCCTTGCATTCAGCCCTGGAGATCGTAGAGGGAGTAAGAAGGGAGTCGAATCATCTCCGCATTGCTCTCGGCTGCTCACTTCCCGTGAGTGTAACCCCCGAGTCTTTTCCTCAATCAGAAGGGAGCAACCTCAATAGCAGAAAAGACCTGTCCAATTCCAGTGATGGAGAAGTGCATTCAGCAGTGGATGTTGCTACATCTGCAGGTATTGAAATGGTGGAGCTTCTGCTTGCAGCTTGTGAGATGCAGAAGGGTGGTCTTCAACGCCAAATTGATTTTCTTGATATGCAATGTAAAGATTCTGGTGGTGAATGAGGGATTTCACTCATTTCAATAGTTCCTCAGAGAGCATCATCACCGTCTTATAGATTAATGTTAGAAAGTGTAGCCTATTATAAGGTGGTGTCGAAACTAGTAGAAAATTGAGCATGTTGAGCAACTGAATGTTGCTTGGGAAGCATGAGTGCGTGATTTCATAAGAACGAGTCGCTTCAGCGTTCCTCGATGTCAATGTACACTTTCAAATACATCCTTTTTCAACAAGAACCTGAAAATGTAAGGACCGCGGAGAAGAAAGTACTAGGATGGAGCAGCGCCCAGTGTTTGTGTTAGCATTTTTAGTCTGTGTAATCCAGTTCTTGTTATTTGTGATTCAAATTAGCTGCTACATTAGTTGCTTGCGACTCGTGTGTAGAAGAGTTCTTGGGTCTTCAAGATAGAATCTTGTTATCTGCAACGATGCTCCCTGTCGCCTTCTTTATATTATTAATTGACACCAACCCGTGCTGGAACAAGACCATCTGCAGAAGCCCTAATCCAGACAGTGTTCGAAACTTCATTGTGTCCTGTGACGTTGTGGATACAGAAAACTCTTGTTCAACAATGGAGATCGACTTCCAAGGCAGGAGATTCAGGCGGCATGTACCTGATTTCCGCATTGGTCTACTTGTAGCGTTATGATTTCTCGCGGCATCTTGACACCACGTACACCAGAGCCAGCTTAGAAAAGTTGATCTCTGAAGGGGAACGCAAGCGATATGATTCGTCTACAAGTGAAACTAAAATCAGTTTCGTTGTCAATAACGGAGTGTGTTACCGTTTCGGATTCGTTGCGAAGAGCGTGAGGGTCCTTCTCCTCCCGCGAACGGTGTTGAGAGTTTAGGGTTTAGGCTTCAGCTGAAAGAAGTTAAGATTGGTGAGTGCAACAATGCCATTCAAGATTGGGAGTGCGCTTGTTCACACGTTCACACGTTCACACCAAGTGGTGCTGCTTCTTAGCTTGGGATTTCAAGGTGATATCAAAGAGATGTGAGTGTATGTTCTAACAATATTCAGCTTGAAAGAGAGCTGAGAGCTGTAAACCTGTAGAATCTCTAATGTATCATCCGCTGTTCTCCGAGGAAACAGATGCACTCACTCAACTCAAGGTTCCGGCTGTACTGTACTCTGGACATAGCCAATACAAAACTCACAATCACAACCAGAAGAAACTGCATACACATGTGATAGTAAGTCCTGTCTTTGCCACCGTCATAAGGAGTGGATGACTGGATCATGCAATCAGAGCACAAATTTTGCAGTGCAGTGCACCATGCCTGAACAGTACATGCAACTGAGTGAACTCATGGTTGTTAGAAAGTGGAAGCAAAAAAACCTTCCAATAGAACTCTAGAGAGTCCATTGCAGTATACTAGTTTGCATTACAACGTCCTTGCTTACTCTGGTGATTTACAACAGATTACCGGAACACTGGTGATTAAAACGACCGACACTAATAGATAGCTCATGCTTCTGAACTACAGTAGGTTGCTGCTTTATGAATGAGTACGGATTCCGTATGACTACAAATGGCGAACTGAAGGTTCTCGACTCAAAAGGAAGGAACTGAAGGACTTTGCTGGTGCTGATTCATTAACCCTAGACCGCCCATGGCTGTTTTGGATAAAAAACATCCTAGCTTTTTGAAGTGTTATAAATCTAAATGTGACTGAGTAATAAAGATCTTAATCGTACAATCATGTAGTAAACATGTTGTAGATGTCATGAATCAAATTTGAAGTCATTTGACCATATAGATTGCAGGATTATAATGTTTTAGTGTTTAAAAAGAATGCTGAAATTTTCCTAAAAACACATTTAGAGGTCAAATTTGATTTCTAAACCTAATGAAATGAAAAAACTTTAAACTACAAAGTGATTCAAAACCAGGATACAAACACATTGGTGAAAAAAAATATCATTCAATTGACTCAATGTGTTTGCAAAATGGCTTGCAAATGTCAAAAATAGGCAAGAAAAGTTGCAAAAAACACATCTAGGGCTGAACCGCCTTCTACTAAAATGCTTCTCAGTCATTCATAAATTCTTGTATTGATATGAAAATTTAGCCACCCAAACTAGACTAGTATGCGCAACTTTCACAATTTTTATTTATTGAAAATGGACATTTTATGAAGAAGATACAAGCCGCCGAAGTTCACTATAGTCCATAAATGGCGGGATTTTGAATTTCGAATTGCTCCCAAACATTCAAAACAACTTGGATTGACATGAAAATTTCACCACAATAACTAGAATTCAAGGGAAACACAACGCAACAAATTTTATTGAAATCAAACATTGGATGAAGGAGATACAAGCCCCTGAAGTTGCAGCCATGAAGTGCACTTTGGTGAATCAAATTGAGCCTGTGAACTTTGATTGGCTTCCTGAAAATCATTACCTCTTGGATTGATCTAAAAATTTTAACACACAAACTAGAAGAAAAGGCACAACTTTTCCAACAAGTTTTATTAAATTTGGACATCGGATGCAAAAGTTACAGTACTTTGAATTTAACTTAAAACTATGTGAGGACACTTTTTGTCCTCTTGGGCGGTCTAGGGTTAACCCTGGAACGCCTGGAACGCCAGTCTGTGGCGTTTGGATGGCAATCCTCACTTTTTCAATATTTTTGCAGTACAACTGGAGTGGCTTAACAGTATAGTACCTAATTTGTTCTCTTGCAGTACTGTGTTTAAAATATTATACTTATATGCATGTTGTACTGCATTGAAGAAGTAAGCTCGGTATTTCAACTACATTACATTAATATTACTAATATTAATATATACTCCCTTTGTCCCAAAATGATTTTCCACTTTCAATTGAATGTCATGTTTTTTTAAGGTTATTTTGATTAGGTCAAAAAAATACTTCATTGTGGCTAATTTTATTTAGGTTGGAATGAACACATGCAATGTTCTTCATTGATTCAAATACTATAAAATTTGGAACCTCTCTTAATTATATTTTTGACAATATGGTCAATGAAATTGGCTCAAAAAAACATCAACAAAATTATAGACAATCATTTTGGGACGGAGGGAGTAATAAAATTGTATTGTAATAGGATTAAAAAAATAAAGATATTTTATACAAAACAATGAAGATTATTATAATGATAAATAACTACATTATTGTACGGACCATGATTATACAATTAAGTTATTTTAAATACATACATTTGTAGTATTGCAACAATACCATAAATTTGTGTAAAAATAATGTATTTGTAACTACCTTTAATACAAAATCAATGTAGGAACAATTATATAACAATACAAATGCATTACTACAACAATTGAAGCTTTCAATTTTATTACCAATATCTTATCTCATTCATTTTTTTATTAGAAATTCAAGAAATTGTATCAAGAAATACATATAACACATGTAAAATGCATTCACCATAAAAGAAATTTGAAGAGACATGAAAAATATAATTTTCATATTAGAAGAACAACATTTACATATAGTTGCATCCTTTAGGCTTGTAACCATTCTCAAATGTAACCACTAGTCCAATCCTTCAAAATGTAACCACTAATCCAATCTACAAGTAATAGTATTTGAAGTTGACTAGGCTAGAATCAATGTGGTGTCAAAAAGTTGAGCATTCATCGTAGGCCTTGCTATTCATACCTGCAATAACCATACCAACCTCAACTTCATCAAGAGACACAAATATGAAAATTTTCAAACTATCATAGACTTAAAAGTAACAAAATAATAAAAATATCAAGATTGTTATATGCCAAGAAAATGTTGTGTAAGATCAAAGGTTGGATAAAATAACCAACCAAGTCAAATGAATGATAATGCTATTCAGACTCCAATGAACCTCCACATCTCACTAGAAGAAAAACGTGTCTGTTGCAACTAGCCATATGCAACTCAAATGCAACTAAGTGTCCTATATAACTATCTTGCAACTGCAATCTTCTATAATTGCACCAACTTTGATGTGTATGTTGTTGTAGTTGCAGAGTAGTTGTAGAAAAAAATGTAGGAAAATGGAATCGTAACAGAGTGAGTATTTTACATCTTGTATTCGTTAGAAGTGTCGATGTGGACAACTTTGCGTTATGTGGAATCCACAACTACAATCAATTCAAAGACAACTATAGAACAACCAAAATACAACTAGTTTACAACTACAAAACAACTACAAGAAGACAAGTTATGCAACTAGGAAACGACTACATTTCGAGTAGAAAACAACTAAGAAATCATTGGAAGATTAATATAGAATAACTATAGACAACCAGAAGACTACAAAACAATTATAGTCGGATTTGTTACTTGAAATGCTATGGAACTTGCTTGAAGTTCACAATTTGTTATTTTATTACATGAGTTATAAATGAATCATTGCCCTACATAAAGCTCATATCGGTTGAAAACAACACTTCAAAATATAGCTCATAATGGCTTCTACAACTTTATGATAAAATTGGCTCAATGACTTCCATGGAATAGAGGATTTCTAGTTGACTCTTTCTTTCACAAAATATAATACATTTGTATATGAAGTCTTTTTGAACTAAAGAACAATACAAAGATAGTTTCAAACTTGAGAATAACAAAATGAATTGCAAAAATTTCAATATCTATAGCTTATAGCTTATAGCTTAAATAATGATGTTGACAAACACATTTGATGTGTTTACAAATCTCTATCGAGCACAAGTTTCTTTAAGTAATACTACTTTTCAACCTTCTTTCCTTGCATCATCTAGAAAATAATATTTTTATAACATATTTTCATATTTGCCATGTACAATGACAATGGACAAATTTAAAGATGTAAGAAAAATATCAAAGATTTCTTTTTTTCTAATTTGTCTTTGAAAATTTGTTTATAAATTTTGATTAAAGACTTGAAATATTAAATGGTTTTGGGAGATAAAAGGTTGTTTGTTTTTCCAACTTTTCAAAGTTTGAAGTTTTTAAAAGAAAAACAGTCTACTATGTTTAAATGCGGTCTAAAATTTTACTTTAATATAATTCCTGCATTTTATATATCCCATATCATTTGTCATACCTCCTGCCACCCCACTTGTATAAATAACTCGTCTTCTTAACACCCTAAAATCACAATAAGTGGCCTTTGGAGCTACCTAACATAATTGTCCAGTATGGTGAGTATTGTATGATATATGGTGTATATTGTATGGTTTACTATATGGATTGTATTATGTATGGTATATTGTGTATAATATGTTGTATATTGTATTATGAGTATACTAGTTGACAATCAATTGTAAATGAGTTGTAAAACACTTGTATGTAGTCGATTACAAGTTGCACAAATGTATCATCAAGATGCATAGTAGTTGCAAATAAATTGTACCCATGATTCATGAGTCACAAAAAAGTTACAAAAAAGTTGTACATATCCTATAAAGTAATCATAGTAGTCATAGAAAAGTCATAACCTAGTTGCAAACCAGTTGGTAAGAAGTGACAAACATGTCGTAAATGAGTTGTAAACTGCTTACATTGTCCCATAATCATTGTCCAATAATCAAATATATACCTAAAGCAGTTGCAAAGTAGTTGAAATGAAGTAGCAGACCAATCGCATCAAAGTTGCAATGAAGTTACAAACAAGTTGCAACTTAGTTACCGACCTCAAACAAATGTGAATACCACGTAGGCAACTACATCATAAAGTGCATCAATAAAGTTCCAAGTAAGATACAGAATGCGGGACTAAAACGTTTTGCCTTGCAACTACGGTGCAACTAGAAACTTGTCTATAGCAACTGGGGCCTTCTAAATTCTCACCAGTTGCAAATGTCCGGTGCAACTAAAAACTAGTTGCTCTTTGTAGTTGCAAAACCCCTCATTTTCTTCTAGTGTCTAGAGAGTGGGCTACTAACCCACCTTGCCCAAGGCATCAATGACATGGTAAAATTTGGTGTTGTTCACACCAACATCTTCAATTACACAAGTCTTCACTAAATAAGCAGCAAAGTCAATAACGTGTTTTGTAGTGGTCAAGAGTTGAAAATAAAATTAATTATTAAAATCACTACAACAACTAACAATACTTTTTCTATTATATTGCCTTTCCTCATATGAATATATATAACTAGAACAAGTAATAAAACACAAAAGCATACTCTCGATCAATCCATTCATTAAAAAAAATGGAAAAGCTGAAAGTGCAACAAAACCTACTATGAAAGAGTTGACATTTGCCACTACATACCTAAAGCATAAGAAAACCATTAGTGTCAAGAAGAGTCCCAATGAATGCAAATCCAAGCATGAAAATAACAGAAAAGAAAAAAAGAAAACTTATCCAATTAGTAAGTTCCTTTGGAACACGTTTGCAAACATCTTGAATTGCTTTGATACTTGTCAAATGCACTAAAATATGTAGATGACTAGTAGCATTTTCATGCAAGTGTTGAAAAATTTGCATGAAAAGTGTCAATGACTTAATCCATAATTCAGTAAAATCAAAACAATATACACCTTCTAAAGAGAGAAAAAAAATGAACTTACCTTATGTGCAAGTGCAAGAACTACACTAAAGATGATATTTAGTGTTGAGTGACATTTAGTGTTTTTACCCCCCTACTAGCTACAACACTAAATCTGAACTTGTCCACAATTAGTGTTAGACTTGAATGTGCCGGCTGCAAACTTCAGAGCCTTGTAACTTTTGCAAAAATTCTTCAAATAAGGAAAATGAGATGTTTTTCGGCATCTACAATTTTTGTAGATGCCGAAAAACATCTCATTTTCCTTATTTGAAGAATTTTTGCAAAAGTTACAAGGCTCTGAAGTTTGCAGCCGGCTAGCCCTAATTGGTCCGATTCTGTCGGTGAACAGTGATATTCCGTCTGATATGACAACTCTGGTTCACATTTAGTGTTTGAATTGACATTTAATGTTACTTACTTTCATAGGGTAATTGGCTTTTAGTGTATGCCTTCGTATTTAGTGTACAAGACACTAAATATCATCTTTAGTGTACCTCATCTCTATTGATGGCTTCTATGATGATTTGATTAGGTTCTAGAACAATGCTCTATCCAAAATAACAAGCTAGTTTAAGACCATTAGAATGAAAATGGAATATTCAAGTTGTAACAAGTTTCCAAAGTTAAGACTTAACTATAATAGCATAAATTTAAACAAAGACTACCAAAGGCACTTAAGAGGTCGATCTATAAGTGAGACATTAGAAGGAAGCCACGTTTTTTGTGACAAAAATACAAAAAAATCAATAGTAACGTCCATTGTTTAGACTATAATGTCACATAAAATATGGTGAATTTTTTGGAAAAATTAAAGACAAGTGACAGCCATGTTAGCGTCACATAGACATGCACTACTACGTGGATTTTTTCAAATGTAGCCCATTGATGATGTGGATGGTGATGTGACATAAATTTAAAAAATGACATGGCAATTTTTCTTTTCCAACGTGGCATGTCTAGTTAGCAGGCTGTGACGGGGTTTTGCAAATTACACAATACTTAACAAGATGTTCTAAGTATCTAATAGATATGTGTTTTCGAGAACGTTAGTAGCAACATGGGAGTGATTTATGGTCTGTTCATTTATCATTAGTCATGTTGTATTTTATGTCGAATGGATCATCTGCAATGTTTGAAAGAACATTATTGACACTGTAGTGGATGTTTACTTTGGAATGACTATACAAAATATACCATACATAGTACACCATACATAATAGGTCATATATAGTACACAATACATTGAACATTATACACCATACACCATACATTGAACATTATACACCATACACAATATGTTGTATTTTGTATTTATCTTGCATGCCTTGAAAAAACATTTATTGTGAATATATTGACAAGAGAAGAACAAACTATTTATACAAATGGGGTGGTAAGAGGGAAGACAAACCATATAGGATATGTGAATTTTCTAAATTATACAAAGTTGTCAAAGTTGACATTAGAAAAAAGATTTGAACATCTCAATTGATATCGCAAAAAACATTTGGACTTTTTAGTTGATGTCTTCATTGACATCGCAAAAGATGTCTAAGAAAACACTATTTAAATTTTCAAATGTTGTCAAAGTGTGCTGGCATGGCATGCCACTTCATCCTTATTGGATGTCATGTCACTCAAATTCCACATCATGTACTATTAAAAAAATAAAATATTTTAATATTTAATTTAATTTAATTTAAAAAACATTTCATACAACTGCTCTTCCCTATGTTTTTACATTTGGTCAAGGTTTTACCTCATCCCATAGTAAACTTTCACTAACTTACCTGGAGTTAACAAAAAAACTCTTGCCAATGTGGCATTTCTATATTTTTTGGGACATTGTACCCAACACATCTATGTTATTTTCGATGTCTTTTGGAATATCATTGTTGCACAAGACATCAACTTGTTTAGTTAGTGACATTATAATGTTTTTTGGAACATCTACCTCAATTCTGCCTCCTATGGTTGCAATCCTATCTTCGTGCTCTTGTCTTGAAAAACATGCGTATTTGTGGCTAATGTCCAAAAAAATAGGGGCTTCTACTAGTTAGACTTACTCAAACTTTATAATCAGTAGAAAGGGTTGCATATATTATGGAAATTCAAAACAATTACCTTTAGATTTTTTGCTTGCTTCACCGTTGCCTCCAGAAGTACTTCCACTTGCTTGAATATCCTCTACCTTGGATCTAGAAGCGAAAGTGACACCTCTTAAACCATTAGGGGAGATTTCAGCTACTTGGGAGACTGTTTCAAGCTGTTTCCATTGATGAGAACCAGTTTTGTATAATCAGAATATAATAATATTAAAAAAAATTAATTTAATTTAAAAATATATATTAAAATTTTAATATTAAAAAATTAATTTCTTTTTATAAAAAATATATTAAAAAATTATATTTGGCATGGTCGTCTCTTGGCCACGTCAGATCAGCGTTCCCACAACGTTCCCATAGCGTTCCCGCAATTCTCGTAGTTTGGGAACTTACAATCTCTTAAAACACATAAATCTCTCCTAATGTACATGAAATTGGTTTTCAACATTATTGAAGTTATGCATACTATGATTAGAAGTAGGTTAAGCAAAATTCAAATTACATAGAAACAAAGAATACCTAAACTTATTCGTTTGAGGAAGATGAGGATCCCAAATCTGTCTCTCGCACTTCGTATACCGCATTACCAATGTTTTTGGCCTCATGCATCACATTAATCCTCAAAATTGAATTGCGTCTGTCTAATATAAATGTTTTGTAACCTTTTATACCTGCTTTGTGAAATCTAAGTTCTAAATCCTTCATGTTCTTGTCTCCATCCATAGCCTAATCCAACTACAAATGCCACAAAAATAATTCTAAAAACCACAAATTTAATGAAATAAAATTCAAAATAAAAATTACAATTGAGGAAATAAAGTTATAAAACTTACCACATAGGCAAACTATGCCAATTGGTTGGGGATCATCAAAATACGGGTCTTCCTGGAATAGTTTTTTCCACTCATAATGCATGCAATTGCGCCCAAGAAAGCATTTTATCCAAATGGATTGTCACCTTTCCACCACCAATTGTTGTGATGATGCAATGGAAGAAGGCTAGTTTTTCATGTTTCTATTTCTATTTGGCTTCTATTAACAGGTTTTGGTATACCCAATAGTCGCCATAACTCTAATCATGTAGAAGAGGCAAATCTACCCCATTGATTATTAACAACCGTTTTCACTTTTGTTTCCATACCCTCTTTCCAAACCATGTCAAATACAAACAATTTATAAATTTTCCCCTCTCCAACATTAAATACAACCAAAATTTCTTGTTTCATATGTTCTTCGTGAAGAAACATTCTACTTCTAGTTACATCTACTCCCAACATTAATTTTTGGAGATTTTCTTCATATGGGGTTTTACAAACTTCCATTTAGCTACATATAGTTTAGGATTTTCATTCAATTGATTGTTTGCTAAACCTTGTAATAAACAGTTGTTTTGTGGTACAAATTTTAATAACCAAACAATCGGGAAACAAATAGGATAAATTGGGTTCTTTTGAGGGAAGACTCAAGTTAGCTAGAGTTTTATGTAGCTAAGGTCACTCATAGGTAATATTACATTTTATATAGGAAATAATAGGATAATTTGTTTCACAAAAGAGTGTCAACATTAAAAATGTTCATGTATATCTCATAAGGGAGATCTATGAAGAAAACTATGAATGAGTTTACTATGGATAAATTAAAAAACAACCTGCGGAATATAAAATCCAAATTCTCTCAATGCACATCACTCATAGCCATAATCAATTTTCATATAATTGCTTTTAAATTTATAATCAAGCCATAGTCTTAATTCATAATCAATATCCATAACTTTTTTATTTTATATAAATTCTTCCATTAATTCTATCACAATACTCTCCTTTCAATTAATTTCATTTTCATTAAACATTGATTCACAAAACTTAATGATTTTTAATAATTATTCTCTCTTAAAATATTTTTACTCTTTCATTCAAAATCTTCACTCAAGTACAATACTACATAGCCTTAGCAATCAAACTTTTAACCATTTTGCATTGGCCATGGCAATAGTCCATTTCGATTCAAGATTAATATCACACTACACACTCCTAATAAAAATAAAAATAAAAACAAAAGTTATGGTTTATCATTCATACACCATTCACTCATAAATTATAAATAATCATTCTTTTATTTTCTCTCATAAATTTGGACTTGACAATTATACCTTTACCAATTTAAATTGTCTTAATTTCATATCTCATTAAATTTTCAAATACACACACACATTCATAACTCATCAAATATAATTTAACACAATTGCACATTAATGCATCACAAAATAATTTATTACAGAATTAAATTGTGGAAAATATATACTTAAAATAATTCGTAGAAAAGATCACAGGAAAATATGCATAGAAAATATATCATAGAAAAGAGAGACTAGACTCTACTTGTCTACACCTACATAATAAAACTTTTAACTACTTATACTACCCACTCCTCCATGGTGCCTCTTCATTCGCATCCGTCCTTGGCCATTCTTAGAATTTCAACATTTCAACCATCAATAGCCACCTTTTGAAATATCATGGCATTTGCATTTACATTGCATGAATTCTCAAAAATAAAATTGAAATAAAACCTGTTTGACACCAAACTACGATCTCAATGCAAAACTTGAAAATTCATGCTCACATGTTTGCTCTCAAATCATTAATTTGTGCTTTCAAACTTCTTATAACCCACTTAAGTGTATTTGTCTAACTCTCAAATGGCATGGGGTGTGGAGGTCGTCCACCAACATTTGGACTAGAAGTAGTCACAAAAGGATTCTGTACATTTGGCATAGAAGAACTGGGCAACATTGGCAACCTCAATGCACTAAGAGGTTGATAATCACTACGGCTTGCACTTGGCTCTTCGTCTCCCGTCTCAAAAGTAGACATCTTGACGACTCCTTAGCTCTCACCTCACCAAATGAACTCTTCAAGCTCCTTTGGGAACAATCAACTCTCAAAATTCTCTTCAACTTCTATACTTTAAGCCAACCCTAGCTTGATCACTTGCTTTAAAAAAAAGCTTGAAATGTCCAAAGCAACCTTTAATTCTACATTAAAATAAGAAATAGAGGACTAAGCAAACACACCAAACAAAGTAAAGGTCTCCTCTCTCAAAAAGTCAGTGTTCTATAATGAGCATTCAATTGACTGAAGGCTCAAAGCAAAAAATGAGCACTCTTCTAAATCCCTAGAAACAAGAGAAACAAAAACTTGTCTACATCAATACATCAAGCTCAAGAGAAAAATGCACAACAATAAAGCTTTTATGAACTTACCAAAGGCGGAAGGAAGAATGAAAATTTGATGAGAGGGAGGCTCACGTTCAAAGTTGACGAAAATTAGTCATGGTGTGCCGTGCAAAGTGAGCTATAAAGCTATCAGAAGCACTTTTCATCCATGTTTTTCTTGTTAACCTTTCGTGTTGAGTTATGAAGAGTATCTAGTGTTTGTAGTCTTGCCAGTGTTTGTCTTCATGTAAATGAAAAGTTAAAAAAAAAATGAATTACAAAATATGCTATTTTAGAGTATTTGGAGAAGTTATTTATTGAACCAAAAAATTACACCCCAAATGGAATTGTCAATTTTATTAGAGTATAGTGACAAAGGTTTGTTCACAAGGAATTTTGTAATGGAACAGGAAAGATAATGAATAAGATGTAAATTATACAGTCAATCTTTGGCTAATTATTAAATTCATAAAGACTAAAGTCAATCATTAGCTAATTCAACTTATATAAAAACATAAATAAATATTACAAATAAACTTCTTATTTCAAAGAGAGCGCAAAATACAAAAATTACAACGGAAACAAGTAATCACTACAAGTTCTAAGGAAAAATGAAAAACAAATTGACTTGTAGTCATTGTGCAAGATGACTCTACATATCCTAAAATCCAAATAGTTATTGTGTCTATTTGATACTCCTTATTTCCACAGCATATTTGTCCATTCATCTTTTTTTTATTACTTTTTCTATTTGACTATTAGTCTTTTCTTACATTGAAATGAAAGTTAAGTCTACTTGACCTTCAAAATCAAATTGAAATAACTTCCTTACAATTATTTACATTGAAAAACAAATTGTTAAAAATTTTCTATAAAAGTAAAACTACATTGTTGCTTCTTGCTCTAAATTTGAAATTTCTCCAAAAAAATGATGTTTTTTGAGTTTGAGCCCAACTAACAAAATGAAGGTCACCTACTCTAGTTTCTACTCCAATTTGAATTTTGGAAAAATTTATAGTATTGGATATTTGATTGAAATTTGAATTTTGGATGTATTTTCAATGTATATTGAATTCTATTTATAGAATGACCATTAGAAAATATTTTTGCGTTTTAGAAACTGAGTTCCCAGACTGTGGGAACTTAGGAAATGTTGCGGAAATGCTAATTTCACCTAGCCAAGAGATGGCCACGTCAGATATTATTATTTATTAAAAAAATTATTAAAAATTATATATACATATATATACATTTTTTTAATATCATTATATTCTAACTGTACAAGGCTGGTTCCGAGCAATGAAAACAATCATGAAAATGTCTTCCGAGTACCTGAAATCTCCCCTAATGATAGAAACTAAGTTTACACTATGATATTTGCCATTGTAATGTACACATGGTGAAATTTTCAGATTTTTTGAAATAATTTTCTATTTGATGTGATTTTTCTTCACTTTATCTTCAAAAATTCTCAAAAAAATCTAAATTTTTTATGAAGCAATGAAGACATGTAATTTCATCTTTGAAAAGTAAATATAAATTTTTTTATACATATCTAGTTGCAAAATGGCAACAAACTAAGTGATAGGTAGTGAGGCTTGAAATCATTGGTGATGGGTCCATCATTTAGGGGTTAAGATAAAGTCCTAAAAGAATAGAAGAATTGCATTGGTCACCAGCGAGTGGTGTTCCATTGAGTGCACTAGTTCTAATGCTAAATAATTGGTAAACCTACGTGACCACATAAGAAATACATTTAGGGGGGGCACACCTTCTTCATCTAGAACTACTCTTCATTGGCTCATGTTTTTTCTCACCAAATTTTTATTCTTTAAGAAGTTTTAAGTTTTAATATTGTGAAATTTTAAGAAGGTACTAGGTATATGCTTATAAAAAAATAAAAATCAGAAAGAAAGAAGGTTACAAAAAAAAGAGGGGTGAATTGAAGGGAAGTCTATGAAAAATTAAAATAAGGGAGAAGGATGTCTATATAAGAAAAAAAGGATTTTACAAGACATTTACAAATAAATACAAATAAAACCTTAATTGGTGGCTAAAATGACTTAATGAAGGAACATTCGTGAAAAGTTCTTAAAACTAATGAAGGGGGATGTAAAAATTAAATTACATATATATATATATATATATATATATATATATGAATCTTACATATTTCTAGGATATATTATATACACTTATTTTTAAAGTAGACTTCTACAAATGAATGTGGAATAAAACACTCTCATAAGCATTCATTTATATATCAGAGTTGCTATTCTATGAGTGTATGAGTGTGAGCTTGTGAGCCTACAATTTTTTAGAGTGAAGTTTACGTTAGGGTCTACGACCTTAGACCTTAGAATACAAGAGAATTAGGGTACAAATATTGAAATAATCTTCTCATGTAGTCAAGAATGGAAAGTTTAAGAAATTAAGTGCTAGAAATTATAGAGTAGAAAATAAATTTTAAACCATAACAAGTAAATCAAAGCACAAATTGGAAGTTCATGACAATTAAATATTGGCTGATTTCCCTTCATTATGCAAGTACATAAAGTACTGTGCAACATATGAAAAATTAGATTCAATAAGAATGATGTGCTTAAATATAGAATCACATAGAAGATGAAGACATGAACTAAGAATGGTCAATAAGAATGGCTACTACTATTAGTCAATGATTCATCATCATCTATTTCTATAGTTGTCTCATCTAAGCTCGGGGGGTGCACTACAAAGAAAGTTCATGGGTGAAGAGCAACCAAATTTTGGCCCTTCTATATTATATTCTAATATTTTATTTTTTTCTAAAAACAATTTGAATAGATTTTCCTACTTTGAAAGTTTATGTTCTGAATTATTGGTATTTTTTTATGTTAAGAATAATTAGTTACAAATTTTTGAAGAAAAAAGATACACTGTAAAGCTAAGAATAACTTTTAAAATGAAAAAAATGAATTTTTTTCTCTATAAAATAGCTTTCTATTGAAAGTTTATTTTGGCTAAATATTGATACAATAGTCATCTTCATGTGATCTTTATAAATATTTCAATTGAAAAACATGCCATTTTAGTTCATTTTTCAATCCTTTCTAGACAATATATCACATGTTATTTAGGATTAAAATTTTTGGCAATAGAAACCTATAGACATTAAAGAAAGCTCAATATTGTAGGTTGAAATTATAGTTTATTAACCCCTAAAGGACCGGACTGTGTTTTTTGGCTGTATAGAAATTTTGGGCAGGTACCTACGAGCAGAGATTTTCATATTTGGGGCTGAAATTTTAATAGGATGTGGGGGCGAGGAAGATCTTTCATATGCACCAAATTTCATGACATTTGGAAATACGAGTCAAAAGTTATAGCCTAATATGTTACTTTTTTTTCCAACCGGGCAGTTCGGGCAGATCAGAAAAAATCATTTTTTTCAGAAACAAAAATTTGGAATTGATTTTCTAGAGTTTTATATACACGAAAAGCTTTGAATCATTCCATTTTGATCAATGAGTCAGAAGTTATGAGAATTTTTTGTTTGCGGGCAGTTTTGAATTTCCTACTCTAAAATAAACTTTGAAATCCTTTATCTTACCCAATTTTCAATATTTTTGGACAAAAATAAAATCTTAGGATGTAGATACATTATTACAACATTTCGACCATTGGGATTGGAAATTTTCAATTCCATATTTAAATTGTAAATAATTTAGTATTTTTAATCATTCTCTACTACTACCTACTTACTATTTTTTTCCTATATGTTGTACTATTCCAAATGATCTCAAAATTTTCAAGAATGTGGCCAACTTGTCTAGGAAAACAAATCCAAAGAAGCACCACCATTTAGGTCATTTTTTCATAGAAATGTGAGCTTGTGAAGTGCAGCTGCCCTGCTTTTCGCAGGGTCAAAAAAATGATTTTAGTTAATTTGAATGCTTATATCTTGCAATCCCCCCGGTGGAAATGTCTGAAATTTTTACCACCTGTTTTTGATACTATACAATACAAGATCCTACGGTTAGATATGTCAAAAGAATTTTTTTTTCAAAATTTTGGTACTTGTTCTAGAAATGGCAGTTTTGGAGCGTTTTTGGTGAAAGTATAGTGACGGTCCTTTAAGGGTTAAGAAAGTAATTAGAAAAAGTAAAAATGGATTTTTAAAGTTTGGTTGCTCCTCACCCATGAACTTCCTTTGTAGTGCACCCCCCAAGCATCTAAGAACTTTAAAACCTTAAGATCTAAAGTAACAACCTTTTCCAATAAAGAGATAATTTGTACATATGCAAATTCAAAAGCTAATGCCTCAACATACAATGGCAATATGTACGGCTTCTCTAAACTTGGAGAAAATCTGAATAAGGAGTAAAATGGATGATGTGTTGTTTCAGTATATATCATGCTACATGTTGTTTTCCTCTTTCTATAAAGGATTCCATTTATCTTTTTCTACATTAGAGACATGTTCTTCCTCTCTTTACTTGTATGTAATGGAGACATACAACACACAAGAAATATCTCTACAAATATCTGTGTACAAATTCCTAGTACTCAAGCTTAATCAAGTCACAATACAATGTTATCTCATGATGGACATCACAAATTTACAACAAGATGAAACAATGGAATATGAAGACAAGATATAGAATCGGGCTTCATTCAAAGATTGGATATAGAAGTCACAAAGTTAATTTTTTGCAATCTTCTAAGGGCATCCTCAATAGTCCAATTGTCTACAAATTCATCTTCATCATCTATACCATCTTCCTCAACATCTTGATTTCCACCAATAAGGGATTGCTTAGAGCCATGGAACTCAAGGATCTAAAATTGATGACAAACCTCTTGAATAGGAGTTGACTCTAGCTAAATCTATGAAAGAGAAATAACCATTAAATATGTATCAAGGATTCAATGTGTCAAACAATATTTGTTTACTCTACAACATCTAAATCTTATTTTAAAACTTTTGTTCAATATACCAATTTTCTGAAATCATTGATTTTAGATTGGGGGCTCCAGTCCAAACCAACAACCTTGTAATTACATGGTACAAACTAAAGCTACAAACAAGAACTATGACAAGAACAAATAGCTTAAAAATGAATTAGCATCAAAATTATTATTTTTAATTGGTAATCTATATTTCAATTTTGAGATCACTAGCTTGGACTCTTGGTTTCCATTAATACCAACAAGTACCCCTAAATCTAAAGCTAGTTGATAAAAAGAAAACGTAATTCTACTAACAACCAAGTTGAAACTGAAATGACATTATAATAATTTGTTTTGATTTCAAGATTGCTAGAGCCGAAGCCCCTAACTTCCATCACTACCACAAGGTACCGAGATCTCAAGCTAGGTGATAAATTTTCTTTTATTGTTGACAACAAAAGACCATAAGTTTCAAATTGAACTTTATGAACTAGCTCAAAAAAATTGAGAAAAATTGAAGGACCTCTAGTTTGATCTTGAGATCACTAGAACTTGGGACCCTAGCTTCCATCAGTGCTAGAAAGTACCCTAAACGTAAAGTTAGGTGATACAAAAAATAACTAAATGAAAAGAAATAGGGTACAAATCTTTTTTATTTTATCATTAGTTGCGTAGTTGAGGGATTCCATTGGTGCCGAGAGCTCCTCTGAACAATCCTTGATGTAATTGGAAAAACAACCGACCCTTGTACAAGTATAACAAAATCATACACGAGCTTTAAGCCAAATTTAAAAAAAATCATGTATACACAAATAGGTCTTCAAGAGTTGAATGAAAGAACTAGAGTCACTACCTAGTGGTCTAAAAATCCTATCATTTTTTAGTGACTAACTAGCTTGGTCATAAGCCAGTGTCCCTCCACAATTAAATGTCATAGGTCATGACTTTTCAAAGTCAATTGTACTAGGACCCTAAATGAAGTGACTATTGTTGGAGTTGTTTTCTCGGTGTCCAATGAAGGACTTTCATGAAAACTATTTAGAAAAATAAATGCAACCATTCCAAAATATATTACCCCCCAAATGCATAAGACCTTATTTGAGCTTCTTGGAATTTGCTCTAAATTAAACAAAAAGCCAACATTTTGATCAATTTTATTATTGTTCTTTAATTGTTATCATACAAATTCAAATTAGACATGTTAGAAATCATATGAGAAAAGAAAACACAATAATATCATTTATGGATTGAAAGATTTTAATGTTTGACCATGAAGGTGTTAAAAATGTGAAGCCTTTTACTCTTCTTTTCACATGTCAAATCTAAAATATTGATCACAAAAAAAAATGATGTTTAAGAAAATAACATGCATAACTCCAATCAATTTAGGGCTTCTCAAAATTTACTCTACAATTATTTAAGCAAATTTCTAATGTAATTTTTTCTCCAAGATCTAGTGTATTTGAGGCTCATTTTCAAAAACACTCAACACTAAAAAATCAAGATTTGCAATGAACACTCTTGCACAAAATCTTGAATAGAAAAATCATAATCACTTATTCATTTTCAAAATCAGATTTTTGATGTTAAAACTAGACTTCAAAAATAACAAACAACTAGAAATAGGAACTTGGTTAGGTTTTATTTAACTTCAAAGTATTGTCAACACCGGAATTTGATGCCTCAGGAAATTAGGGGTTAGTTTTGACTAACACCGTGGTGATAGGGCACCGTCCTTTCAGGATTAACCCCTTAACGCCTCAATCCCTTTCCTAGTTTTGACACATTTTTGCTTATATCTTTTTACAAAAATATCATTTACTGCAATTTCATGAAATTGATCATTAAGGAAGGTTATCTTTTCAAGATTTAAGTGTTAGTGTTGATGAATGAAAAGTTAGTTGGACAAAATAGCACCCCGAAGCCCTCTGTTCATAGTCCAGAATATGGACGTCGGAGCGCTTAAGGGTTCATAACTCAGGGTTAAGTGACTTCAACAGACTAATTTTTCAGATTAGGAGGGAGATTAGTGAGAAAGGGTTCCATCGACACATGTTAAGCTTGTTCGCGAAGCGAACACTACCTCGCCCGCTTCGCCTGGCCTGAAGCTTTAGGGCTTCGTTGCTGTCGTCTCCTGAAGCTTTAGGTCTTTGCTTTGCCGCTTCGTCAGATTTGTCTGTGCAACTTCTGCTCTTTCTCTCACATTTTGTCTGCTTGTTGCTGCGCTTTGGAGTGAACGCTTTGAGCGATGGCGGGGGTGGAAGACTCCAGCACACCGGCTTCTGCAACACAGCCGGACGAGAAGAAGCCCCTCGACGGGTCAGGCCAGCACATCAACCTGAAGGTCAAGGGCCAGGTTAGTGGGGAAGCTCCGGAGGTGCCGTTCTACGGTTCTCCTCGATTTGTCGGTGGCATTTTATGCGGCTTCTGTTCGATTTTTTTTAAACACGAAACGTTTAGAATGAGGTTGTGCAAGTCTAGGTTATTTGAAGTATCTTATCTTGCCTTTGGAGGAAGTCTGCGAAAGAACTGAGGAAGCATTTTTTCTGGCAAGCTTAGAATTCTCTTGTTGAGCGTAATGTGGTGTGTGCGTGGAAACCCTTAGCGTGAGAGACTCCATGTTCTTGCCATGCATTGCATTTTTGTGCAGGGTAGAGTACTGTGCAGGAGAGACCCCGTGTGTGTTGTATGGAGAAAATGTACCCGGTTTTAACTTTTCAGGGGTAGTGTTCACTCGTAGCAAAATATTCTGTTAGCTCAGAGTGGGAGGTGGAGTCACGCAGGATGGCGGGGAGGTGTTCTTCAGGATCAAGAGCACGGCCACATTGCGCAAGCTGATGAATGCTTATTGTGACCGCCAGTCTGTAGACCCGTCGTCGATTGCGTTTCTGTTTGACGGCCGTCGTCTCCGAGCTGATCAGACTCCTGCCGAGGTCTTCTTCTTCCCTTCCCTTTTTGTGCATGATGGGTTTTTAGCGCAGGTTTTGGACGGCTTCTCACACATTTTTAGGCTTTTCATTGGAAGTGCAATATATGTTTGTTTTTTTGTTTTTTTCTGATGGAATGGGAACCGACGCTAATTTGCAGCTCGACATGGAAGACGGTGATGAGATTGATGCCATGCTGCACCAAACAGGTGGCGCATGCTGCTGCTGATACCTGAACATGCTGTACACTAAACGGGCACCATCAGATTTCTGAAGCTCTGTTGTTATGCGCATAACCAACACTTGTCGCTTGGACCTGTCGCAGTTGCGGATAGTCTTTTTTCGCTTGTTTTAACTTCCTGCTAGGAAAAATGGAAATGGCATGAGCAGGGATATCTCGGTACATAGGAGGGATGTAGAAAGAGAAGCCGCGTACTCCTCTGAGCTCTCCAGTATGACCTTTACTTTCTTTTTTCAATGGGCTCAGGGATGGAACTGCAGGGTTTTGCTGTAGATGGTTTTTCCGGTTCCAAGGTGAACTGCAACATGACGTAGTTACATTACAGAAACTTGAAGTAATCTTCCCGTGACCATGATGTGTCCATGAATTTTTTTAACTGATAACTTGAGTGTCACGTAACATTCAGGGACAGATTGCCGGCCGTGGATAGTGATGCGAATATCCTCTTGTCGCTTATCTTCTTAATTGGGTTTCTAGGCTGGTTGGATATTGTCTCTTGCTCTGGTGGCTGCTCTTGTATCAAAAGTATTGCTATCGTACTGCCACTTGTGTGGACGAGTGGACCACATCCAAAGGGTATCTTGGATGGCATTTTCTTGAGAGATTTGCATGTCCCATGTTTTAGAGTTAGGAATCAAGTTTCTGGTTGTTGTAGGATCAGTTTTTGATGCTACAGGTCGTATAACAATGTTTCATTTTCATACGGTATACTTTTGTGGACCTCGGTAACTTTTCTTGAGAGACTTGATCGTCCCGTGAGAGGATTTAGCTCGTTTCTGAAGGTCGCTGCAGGAGAGGACGAATGCTCGGAAGTTTCAATTTCATTTTTCTCATGGCATTGTTTTATGTACCGGATATGTTGAGGTAGCTAACTTCCAATTCGCCTCAACTTTTGAATTGAGATGTTTATTAGGGCCCCTGCCATTCGCGGAATGTCAACTACATCATTGCACTGAACTCGAGATTCTTAACTTAGACCGTCAGGGACCTGATCGCTTCTCTTTAATAATGAACTGGTTAAGACTTAAAGAGGAGACTGGGTATCATCATTGAGAACTACCGATAAGGTAATCCCTGGCATCCGAAAAAACGATAATATACAGAAATCTCTGGTGATAATTTATGATATTTTTTTGGTAAATACTAATGGTAAATGTGGAAGAGATTATCCAAATTGTACAATATTGAATAAGCTTTGGATGATCATATTTTCATTTATATCAACCTCAAAAAGAGGGGTTGAGCCCCTCTTTGCATCCCCACCAGCTCTTCTGTTTTTCTATCTGTTTACTGAGCTTGGGATCTCAAGTAGGGATGAGACCTTGCTAGTTCTCCATATGAGCCTCTAGATACAAAACTAAAGAAGAGTTTTACAAAAATTTATATATTTTAGAGATATAGGTTTTGGATAAAGGTTGGTGCAATGAAATTTCTGTATCTCTATTTGCATATGAGGTCCTCTTCCTAAAGCTTTAGGGATACAAACGTGGAAATAGCCTCGAAACAATCTTTTGAAGGTTCCAAATCTCCCCTAATGGAATTGCTTTTTGACCTTAGAGTGGCATAACTTTGTTCTAGTTACCAATTGAAATAAAAACTATAATTCCCCCAAGCTAATGTGTTTCCAAAAAAAAAATTCAAAAATTCATCCAAAAAATTGAGGTCATAGGAACCTACCCAAACCTTTATGTGTCCTCTAAGGAGGACACTTAGAATTTTAAAGGTACAATGGGCCTTATCTTGATTTTTGTTTTTACATGCAGTTAATATATGGTTTAAAAAATTGTTATTGAAGTCAAAAAGTTCATTCACTTGGTTAAAATCCCACTTGTAAAACAAAACATTTACTAAATCCCACATTGATTGGTCAAATCAATTAACCCCCCTTTAATTTGTGCACATATAATATTGTATCCTTCTTCAAAGACAAAGTCTAAAATATTTGTATGCTCATCTACAAAAACATCATTAGTAAATTTGTAGATGAAAGCAAGTATAACTCATGCATAATATCTATATAGAGAATCTCATCAATTTGTGTGCAAACCACATTTTATCAATAATGATTGAATCTAAAAATTGAAAATTCCTTCTAAAATTCCTTGTGGAGTTGTATAAAAGCTTGTTTTATATTTTGAATTTGCTAATTCCTTAATCCTCTTGCAATATCTCTTCACAAAACTTTAGAGGGAAAAATTGCATACATGAATTCTATTTAGTTTTTGTACAATTGCATTTGCCCTCTTTTCAAATTGTAATCATTTTGTAATAACAACGAACTAAAGCATGATTGGACATGAAATAACATCCTTGAGTTGTCATCTCACTAAATTTGAGCTTAGGTCCCACCTATGCAATTATTAGCTAAAAAGTGGAATGGTTGAAGATTTTTAGCACCACTTGAGTGGAATATATAAACTTAAGACCCTTTTGTTGACCTTGGAGTTTTATAGGTAGGACCAAATTAAATTCCAATTTATTGAAAAGAAATCTCAATGAGATTAGATTGCAAAAAAACAATCAAAGTTTAAGTTTTTGTCATTCCAAAACCTCCAAGTTTAATAAGAATTTAAGTGCAATTAGAATAAAAATAAAAAAAAGAACCAAATGGTGAGAGTTACATTTCATGATTCAATCCTTTAATGTCTAATTGTTTTTTGGACAATGGGCATATCTTTGGTTAGGCTTTTGTATAAATGTGTCCTTGTGATTGGTTTAGGTCAATATTGACCTTCCAAAATCTAAAGTAGAAATCCAATTTCAGCACTTCCATGTTGATTTCTATTCCATTCTGAAATTTTGAAAAAAGTCAAAAATTGAAAGAATTATTGCAATTACAATCTCTGTGTATTAGAATCCAAATTACAAAATATTGTACGTATTTTATTCATATTTTATTCTTTTAATTTAAAAAAAGTAAAATTACCAAATTATATTTTTCATTCTAACCTTCATTTAAAATAAGAAATTCAAATTATCATCATATATATTTTTATTATTTCATTTTTCATTTTTCATTTAAAAAATTTAGTATGATTTGATTTTTCATCAAAAATTCTGAAAAAAACAAAACCAATAGGAAATACATTGTTTTAGAAGTGAGAAATATCAAATTTTATCAATTATAGAAGTGTATATATTTAGTTTGATAGTGGCATTTGATTTGAAGGTCATTGGCAAGTTGTTTAGGATGTAAACTATAAAATGATACTATCTCACCAATTTCCATTGCTACTTGTACTTCTTGGAAAAAATTCAAATTAATTGAATTGTTTTTGCTATATTTACTAATTATTTTTATTTTTTGCTACAAAAATTATAATAAAATATAATAGTAGCAATTTTTTACAAAATGAAATTAATTTTTTTACCGAGATAGACAATCCATAATATCACATACTAAAAACATATGATTGATGTATATACATAATTTAAAACACTAAATTTAGCTCAAACACAATGTTTAACCAGTTTGCAATGAATGAGGTCCTTAAGGGTACGGGTTAAGGGTAAAATGCTAAATAACTCTAATTTATTCTCAAATCGCTTTTTTGAAATCCTTAAAATCCGTAGATGACCCTACAAATTCCGTAGATAGCCTATCTAGGCCGCGGAGTTGCACTTCTCTGTGATGAGATTTCTGTCGCGTGGTTGTTTCGAAATTAGGGACAGCAACAACGGAAATTGTTATGCAATACAAGCCCGACGACTCGAGGTCATAGGGTTTCGGAGACGGAGGTGTAGCAGGAGATTCGAGCTTTTCGGTATAATGCGCATCGCAGCCATGGAAACGAATCGCTTTACCTGCAAACTTTGGAGCGACTGACGCAGTTTTCGTAGCTATGGCGGAAGGTTTGAACCCCGAGGAAGGCGAAGGAGGTGCACAGGTTGCCGGGGTTGAGCCGAGCAGTGCTATTGTCCCTGTGCCTGCTGTTCCGCCGACTGCCGACCTCGTCGAGTCTCAGGTTCACATTACAATTAGTCACCCTAATTTTGCATCAGAAGGCAAAAGATAATCTTAATGCAGTGATTGTCGAGTTCTATCAATCGAATATCAATCCTAACACTTAATAATGTGTTCCTACTCCCCTGTGATTCTGTATTTATTTATTTGTGAACTTGTCGTGTCTTTGACTCATTTTCATTAGGCGGTGATGAGTTGCATTTTAGGAATATATTGAGAACTTTGAATATACTTTCATTTTACCTTTCAATCTCAAGGTCTCAAATGAGATTTCTCAATACCTTTTATCATTTCCTGAGGTAGACGTGCCAATGAGCATTGCTCGTGAAAAAATCATTAGAGCCAGGTTATGAACATCGATTAATACTTGAGCATTGGTAACCTATACACTTCGAAGATGATAAAGATGAATGGGGTTTTCATAGTTTTTTACATAACTATGTACTTGTATAACATTATATTTGGTTCCTGATGGAACGGAAAACTGTCTCCACAGGAATTTTTACATGGATCCTTTTTTACAGATATGACAAGATTTTTGTACATCAAATTATCAATGCTCATAGTAAATCTACCTTGTAATTTCTCATGCATGTAATTCTGAAACTTTGTTTAGTGCCACAGAATGATACTAATCCGGTTGTCTGGTGTTTCCAGGAGAAATCGGGTCAAACTGAGAAAGCGGAAGTGATAGCAGCTGAGGTTGATTCGGAGAAGACCACTTTTGAGATCGGCGCACGCGTCGCATGTCTCTCAACATGGGACGAAATGTACCGTATGTACTTGTGATTTTTTAGCTGTATTCTATTATATAGAAGATTTTTCTTTCAAACGTTCTTTCTTTCTTTTGGATAGGTACGCTTGTTATTAAACGTGCTCGTCGTTGGGATCAACACCCTTTATATTTTGAGATGCATCTGAGTTGTTTAATCTTGTAGGTTAAGGTTTCCAGTATTTGGAAAATCTTTCATTTTCTGATTCATGACCGCAGATTCTGCTGAAGTTGTGGATCGGCGAGAAGCGAAAGCAGAGTTTGAGTACTATGTTCACTATCTTGAGTGTGAGTTCTTGTTGTCTATTCCACCTGTGTGTTGTTTTGAAATTAGGTTGCCTTAACAATTTGGTTGTCTTACTCCAAGAAGTTCCTTTACAAGCCATCAAAGCCAACAAATACTTCTACAGATATTTCCATTTGCACACATGGAGGTTCATGAGTCCCAATTACCACAATACCTAATTCAAAAGTAGTGCATTCTTGTACAGTTCCAGTAAATATTTATATAGTGTCAAATTTCGTGGCTAGCTTGTTTATCTTAGTGTTTTATGTCTTCGTTCAGTAATTGTAATGAGTCAACTCTTCCATTTTTTCTGCTGCAGATAACAAGCGGTTAGATGAATGGCTACCCAGCACTCGCGTTGAGAAATGGAGGCGGGATATTGTACCTCCATTGAAATCGGCGATGGCTGAAAAACTGTCACCGTTGGCCATTCCAGTACCGCCTGCACTACTTGGCCCCGGAACTGCAGATACGCCGAGAGATACTCCGGGGACTGCAGATCGCAAGCTTACTCGTAACTTGAAAAGACGATATGACGAAATTCACAATGTTCCCAAGGTAGGAGGTGTTCAACTCCCCTCGGGCCTGAATTGCAGTCTCATTGATTTGCATGAGCATCCATTCGGAGCCAAACGACGTACTTCATCATCATGGTAGGTTTGCATAGTTGGAGGACAGAGGAATTGATTCTTTACTAATCTTCCGACTGAATTGATGAAACCCTCGTCTTACAGCCTATGGAGGAGCTAGCACCGCTAGATCAATCTTTGGAGAAGGAACACGAAGAGAAAACCAAAGTAAAGAATATTCAGGTATGCTCTTCATCATTTTAATGGAGTTGGAACAGTATGGGGCATGGACATACGACCAGGTCACAATTATCAAGGAATGGACGATTATGAAGAATTTACAGCATTCGGAATTATTGGATGATTCATCTGAATTTTCAACCGAGTCCTTTATAGGATAGATTTACGGTAATAAGTATTGATGGATGTTAAACTTTGTTATTGATGGAGTTAAACTTTTTGACTCGTGTTACAATTTTAAACGGAGGATAACAACATTTTTGAATCGAAAAGAAAAGTGGACCACCTCAAAGACCCTCTTCATGTATTAAAGACACAGGTGGAAGGGAGGTAGAGAGGTGTCAGTGGTCAACAAAAGATACAGTTTTCCTTGTTTCTGAGAAACTTTTCAACATGTTTTCCTGTTGTGATTTAGTAGGTGTTTTCAAATTTAGTATGTTCAAGAATACATGCTGGAATGCGTTGGAATCCTCTTTGAATTGCGAGTGTTCAACCAAAAATCAAAATAGTTTATTAGAACCACGCTCAAATATTTCTTGGATGCGAGCAGGACAAGGTCATTGTACATATCATGTAAACTTTGTTTTCGTTGAATTTACGTTTCGCATACTGTGATAAGTCATGAAGTAAATTGATTCTGAATTGTAGGTCCAAAGAGTATTTTATGTAGTCATTATTTTTAAACCGTAGTTATATGTAATATTTCAGGAAGTACATTATTTTCATGGGCTGTTCTTGCGAACATAGACACCTCTGCCGATCCCTGCGATCCGGAGAGGTGTGGTTTATGGGTCCTAAGTTCATGGTTTGGCAGGTGGTGGAGCTCGGCAAGTATGAAATAGACACCTGGTACGTATTACAAGTTTGATATAGTATCCTTGAGGTTCATAGTACCATGTGTCTGAATTACGTTATGGCTCACGTAACATCAAGTCGCAGTTCTTGAATTGTATTTTAGTTTGGGCATCTACAGTTAAATTGCGAATGAATCTATCAAACATTAGACATTAATCATCTAGGTCTTGTGCAGGTTTCTTGTTTTCGAGTTGTTTGGATGAAAGATGCATTTATCTCAACCATGAAGTATTCATGGCATAGTAGTGTTCTTCTGACTGTGCAGGTAGCTTATTTAAGTCTAAAACCTACGATGTATTTTTGCAGGTATTATTCACCCTATCCTGACGAATATTCTAACGAACACAAGCTTTATATCTGTGAATTCTGCC
This sequence comes from Rhytidiadelphus loreus, assembly GCA_947034895.1. Lineage (NCBI taxonomy): Eukaryota > Viridiplantae > Streptophyta > Bryopsida > Hypnales > Hylocomiaceae > Rhytidiadelphus > Rhytidiadelphus loreus. The sequence goes on from OX344765.1 coordinate 44,562,047, forward strand.
TGAAATATATGAAAAAGAAGAAGAGTATTGAAAGGCACAAGGTATACTCTTTAACTCCTCGGTATACATTCAATAAATTTCTGGGACATCTACTTCTACTACATCTTAAATTTAGCTTTCCACCTCGTATCTTATCTTTTATTTAACGGTGACCAATATCCAGTGCCTCATGTTTCTAAGTTTTCTGTCTTTTTCCTATAAGTGCTCACTTGATTCTACCTGGTGATCATTGTAGTCGCAGTTGGATAGAGACACGGGTGATTGGAAGTTCTTTGCAGAAATTTGATGCAATATGATCAGAACCTTATTTTGCCTTTATTTGGATCGATTTCCAGAACATTTTTCTTCGCTAAGTTCTCTTTGAGGCATTTCACTTTTTGGATGGTGTAGGTGTCTTCATTACGTTTTGGGGTTTTCGGTCACAATACCAAACGTGGATTTGACATTATTATCCAACTTACACATGTCTCTATACAGTTGAAGTGCGACCTAAAACAACCTCCTGGGAATGAGATTTATAGCACAACTGCACCCATCTTTGAGCAAGGCACAAATGCTGAGGGCACTCCGGAGGAGGATCCGCCCGGAACCGCCGGAACCGATATTGTTAGTCTGGGAAAGTTGCAGCAGCTCTCTATGTTTGAAGTGGATGGAAGAATTAACAAAATGTACTGCCAGGTATTTTATACTTTTGTCATTGAAAGATGCCTTTTCATAGCCACCTCCTCACATTTGGTTATATGAATTAATGTTTTTTGGACGGAATCAACATATCTAGGAAAACAACTACACATGCATCCTGTGGAAGCGAGGTCGTGATTAATCGTGATTTTTCCTTTTATAACCGATTCTCAAGGATTTCTATTTTCTATCCTGTCTTTTGCTTTTGTCTTTTGTTCATTTGAACTTCTGTCAAAGTCTTACTTGCTGAGTACTGTATTTATTTGTAGTCGTTCCTGCATTCAAAGGGCATAATTTATTTTATTTTGCTGAGTTTTTATCGGCAAGTCGACCTACTTGTGTGGAGTTATAGGGGGTAATAAATTGTTCATAGCAGTACTTGCATGCAGTGCGAATGTGTTAGTATTGTCCTGGTGCTTTCCTTGCCATAGACATTTGATCTCTTGTCATAAACATGCTTAGTGCGTGTGAGGCCTGGCGTTTGTTTTCTGCCATAGGAGTGAGATATCAATTGACCACGCAAAGCTGGAGTATGGTTGTTACTTAATTTGATTTTCTAATCGAAGCTTGTTTGCCAATTGTCGTCTCGTCCGCCTGATTATTTGATTTCTGCGGTTGTTTGATTGCAGAATCTGTGTCTGCTGGCAAAACTTTTCCTGGATCATAAAACATTGTATTACGACGTGGACTCGTTCCTTTTCTATATATTAACGGAAAACGATGCTTTTGGAAGGCACCTGGTTGGTTATTTTTCCAAGGTATGGTGGAATGATTACCAAATTCATGGTGCTCGTTGTGCTGAAATCCTCGGAAGGTGTGAATAACGTGTCATTCTATTTCCCACATCTTAAATCTTGCAATGAGGTTAGAAACCCAAACGAGGATCTGCATCATGCCCCACCTCCTGAAATACGAAGGTGATAGATTGGAAGGTTCTGCTGGAGACTTTTGACATTTTGATGAACTTTCTTGAAACACAATTTGTTCAACAGGAAAAACACTCAGCAGAGGATTATAACTTAGCATGCATACTGACTCTACCTCCTTTTCAACGCAAAGGGTATGGGCGTTTTCTGATTTCTTTCGGTAAGGTTCGTTGTTTATTTTGTCCACCCGATGTTAACTTCGTGTTTTTTTCATGGTTCATTATTAGGCTCGACCGTTTGAACACATCAATTCATTTTAGAACATACTCCCTTCGTCCCGAAATTATTGTCCACTTTGAATGTCATGTTTTTTCTTAAGGGTTTTTTAGGTCAAAAAAATACTTCCTTGGGGCTAATTTATTTTGGTTGCAATGAACACATGCCAATGTTCTTCATTGATTCTAGTGATATCAAATTTGGAACCTTTCTTAATTATGTTTTTCACAATATGGTCAATGAAATTGGCTCAAAAAAATATCAAAAAAATTGGCAACAAAATTGTGGACAATCATTTTGGGACGGAGGGAGTATTTCTTTTGTGGCTGCTAATTATGTAATATGTGTAATACTGTAGCTTATGAGTTGTCCAAGAAGGAAGGCAAGGTGGGGACTCCAGAGCGTCCACTGTCAGACCTTGGCCAGGTTCTCTTTGAACAATATCCTTGCATGTAGTAGTGAAATTGTCGCAACAAACTTTGTTACAAATTTCGTTAGATGTGGCAAATCATTCGTCGTCTTAACTAGCTCATGAGTTACTGCATGACGGTGTCTGGGAAATAGTGCAGAATTACCTTTGTTCTGGTGGAGATTTGTCTATATATATTGCAGGTCTCTTGGCTGTGGACATTTACACTGTCGATATGTACATCATCTTTGGCCTCAAATTCCTTTATTAAAGTAGCTGAAGGAATTAGGCAAAAGGGACAGGTTTTGCTTGGTAATAAAGTCGTGTTGATCCTCGCAGGTGAGTTTCAGAAGTTATTGGACACGTGTAATTCTGGAGATTCTTCGTGATTACCAAAATGTCTCCATCAAGGTAATGACTGATCTTGGTGCTGAAGATGTTTGGTAGGGTATTCATTGAGTACTTACACGCTACTACAGAGCAACTTAACCTGGTTTTCTTGGAATTGACCATTCGTACTTTAAGCTTATATTTTGGTGATACAGGATCTCACTACCATGACATCCATACGGTCTGAGGATGTCGTCACCACCTTACAGACTTTGAACCTGATCAAGTGAGTTGCACTCTTGACTTTTTGTGAACCCTGCTGCAAAACTTAGATGGGCATTACCTTTAAAAGTCATTGCCTTTTGGTCAAGTTACTTGTTTTGTTGAACGCCAGGTGAGATCAACGATCTTGATGAAGGTTTTGGAATACCGGTATCATGCATTCCTTGTGTGAGATGCGGACAGATTTGCTTGGTGGTTTGAAACATGGATATCATATCCTAATCTGTTTATTTTGCTCCTTAGGTACTGGAAAGGACAGCACATAATATCTGTTACTGCTAAGCATATTGATGAGCATCTGAAGGTATTCTATCCTGCCCTTTGTCTTCGTTCTTTGGATTTTCTAGACATGAGGTCAAACTTGTTCATTATGAAGACATTTGGTTGCATATGGAAGCTTATGAAGAACCCTGAAGAAAGAGTTCAAAGTTGTTCCTTATGAGGGCTTTTGTTTGCATTCATTCAATTTTTTTATAGATTCTTGTGTCAGTTTTCTAGCATTCATACAATATAGATGTCCAGAAAATAATCTACGGTTCAAAGAGTGCAAACATGCTGATCCACTACAACTGTACAACTGATCTTATCTTATCAATTTTGAAGGGTCTTAATCAGAATTTTATATTTCAAACTCATGCCAAAAATTCTTGTGAAAATCACTTATATTCAATTTACAATGAATTTTGGATTTTTAATTTTGATTATTCGGTTTCATATTTTATTAATAAATGTTGGTTAGGACAATGGTAGATTTAACCATGTGGATATAATCAATGTGACAGTTTCAACTTTTATTTGAAATTCATCATTAAATTATTATTCTCAGTTGCACTTTATAACATATTTTCACATTTTTAGAGATATGGACTACCCAAACGAGGTAATAAGGTATGTACACCTAATTGTGATACCCCAAATCTTGGACGATAACTACATACTGATTTGTGGTTCACATGGTATGCATGATTTCCACTGATGTTTTCTTCACTTTTTGTTGGAGTCGAGGAGATACATGGATACTGAATTTTGTTCACCGACTTCTTCTGATTGCCGTGAACACAGAGCATGAGCTCACAACCAATTTGGTCAATCGATCCATCCAAACTTCAATGGACTCCACCTCCCGCACGACGGCCCAAGTAGATATGTGCTCGGTGAACTGCTGTTATCTTCAAGTTGAAGAATTTCTCTTGTGGCTATCCTGATGTTTTTTCAGTGACAGATGCTTGTGCTGAGCTATTGGTGAAATTTACTGTTGATAATCTTTTGAGATCTTCCATCATATATATTTCGGTGCATTTTCGTCAGTCTCACGTTTATGTTCTGCAAAGTTTTCCTACCGCTGGGCGGTAGATGGTATCAAGCAGAGCAGGTGGATTTAGAATTTGATTGATATATATATTGCGGGGTTCTTGATCTGTAGTTTTCGGAAATCACATGTTTATCGTGTTTGTTAGAGCAGGATTACATCCCTGGTACGCTGAGATAGATCAAACTCTTCACTTCTGTAATGGATATTGTTTTGAGAATGATTAGAAGAATTGAGGTGCTTATATCAAAAAATTAGGGCATACTGGAGTTTGTTGCCTAAGTGGGCAAAATGCTCATGTTGAGGGTGATTTGCTGCATCCCATGCACATACCCGGGTATTAGCAAAGCTATTTCGTTTGGGGGGACCCAAGCAGTAAATAATTATGCCAAATTTGAAGCATGTCTGAATTTTGATAAATTTGTAGACCAATATCCAAAAAACAAGGAACATTTTATTCAGTGAATTTAGCCCTTCATGAACTGCAAAATTTCCAAATCAGTAAATTTCCCAAAATGCCCAAAATTATGTTATGACAGACATACTTGGCATTCAGAATTTTTTTTTTTTAACCCCTAAAGTTCCAAGGCCATTTTTCTGTCAAAACTGCCATTTTTACTGCGTTAGTCAAAAAAAAAAAAAAAAAAATTTTTTGGAACTGAACCGTAGGATCTTAAACTTTACTTGTTTCAGATCATGTGGTAAAAATTTCATGAAGTTTGACCGTACAGATTGAGAGATATGAGCATTCAAAGTTGAAAAAACAAGTTTTTTTGAACACTGGACTGCAATTTTAGATGACTTTCATCTCTATTTGTGGAAAAAAATTACACTGTGGAGTTTGAATTTAAAATTTAATGTGTTGAAGAATTGAGTTGGGAGTCTAGGAAAAAAATTTCAAAAAATAAAAACTTGATTTTCATACTTCAAAAAATTGTCAAGTAGAAGTAGGTTCAAGATTGAAAGAAAAACTAAATTGATAATAGCTCTTAGATGGGATTGAAATACAATAATCCCAATGGTGAGATTGTTCTAACAAGCAAATTTAACCTTTTCAAAAAAAAAAGTTTGAAAAAATTTAAAAATTGCATTCTGAGATGAATCCTACGAGTCTTTTTTTCCAAAAAGATGCTTAGATTGCCCGAAAAATAAGATTGTTCATAACTTTCACATCACTAATCAAAGTGGAATGAATCAAAGCTTTAGATGTAGACAAAAACATTATCTTTGAGAATTTTTTTTTTTTTTTTTAATTTTTAATTTTTGCAATATTTTTTGTACTGCCCGCCGAGTTCAGTTTCAAGCTTTTTGTGATATAACTTTTGCTTCCAGGCACCGATTGAAATAAAAATTATATTCTCACAAAGCTTATCAGATTTTCTATCTTCTAAGAAAGTTTCAAAAAATTAGGGTAAAATTTCAGCCTATAGGAACTTGCCCGAATTCCAAATTGTCCCCCAAGGGGACAATGGGACTTTAGGGGTTAACTTTCATCCACTAGGGAAATAGAATACCGGAAGAGTGAAGAAGATGTGCCACCAATGCTTCAAATTACACCATATCATCGTCCTACAAGTTTGAATTTTCACATAGACTTTGAGGCCTTGAACTCATGTACTAATTTTGTGCACTACGTGTTAATGGCCTTTCGTTAGCACTTGTTCATTTAGAATTAGATTTTTAAAACAGAGCTAATTGAGAAATACAAAAATAGACACTTTGGGATCATTATAATTTTATGGGAAATTTTATAAAAAATAAAAAATATTTATTCCAGGATCTCAATCTTACTTTCATTTGGAACATGTATAAAGAATTTTAAACTTGAATATTTACCATTAGTAAGATCTATGTGCTCAATTTTTGAACATTAATTTTTTGAACAACAAACTCATAGGTGATTTTTAACTTCAAAATTCAATAAAAGTTTGAAGATGTGGATTGAAGTTTGCATCTTTTTGTATGTTTATATATATATATATATATATGTTGAAAAATATCACACCAAAAATTAAAACTTGAATCCACTTTACAAACATCCTATATATCTTGCTTTACCATGATCCCTTTTTGAAAAACTAAAAGAGTAAAAACACCATAAAAGTGATTTTTTCAATTCAAATGGTAGATTATCATATTAGAGCAATATCCATTGGAAGCTCATGTAGGGGAGGGGAATAACTACATATTATACTTCCCATATATGAATGTCCAAAAGGTATTTTATGGAGGGTATTATATTTTATTACCTAATTTTTTAAAATGGGGTATTTTAAATGGGATATTGTTTATTTGAATTTTCTCCTTACTTTGTTTTCATATAGCTTTATCAATGTATTAGTCGTCAAAAAAAAGTTTAGTTTTTTCTTTGCAACTAGCTTTGGAAATTTAACAACAAATTACAAAAGAAAGCACATAGGCAAAAACAAGTTAAACTCTTGCCAATACTATTAGTGCATCGATGGAGAAATAAGGACATTTTTTGCTATTGTAATAGTAGTAACCATTTTAGATGTGGGCAATGTATTCTGCAAGACAATGACATTGCACTATTACATTTGTTATTTGGAACAAAAAGTCATTATGTCATTATATGTCATTATGTTACATGACATTTTATGAGGCTGTTAGAGGGCCATTTTACTCTTCGAACCAAATATAATATTTTTAATGAAAAATATTTTCAACAAATAATATTAAAAATAATTGAAAATTGGTCAAATTCAGCTTTCGATTGCTATCTAGAATTAGCAAAATAACTCCGAGCAATAGTTTCCCCTCAAGCAAAACATTTGAGTTTCATCCATGCAATCATCAATCAAAAAACAAATGAAATGACTAAAGGGGTCAATCAACATCTCTTTGAGTGTTGCCCAATTGAAAGAGATGAAGGTTTAGGAGGTGGTACAAGGTCTTGGGCCCACACTAACTACCCACAAAATGACACCTCACAATCAACAATTAAGTGTCCATTGGTGCTCCTTGAAAATGCCCCAAAAAATTTACTTTTCAATATTCCAAAAGTACACTTTGTAAAGGGTTTTGAAACTCAAAGTTTCAAGAATACTAGGAATGCACTAAACTCTACTTGCAATGTGAAAGGGGCTTAAAAAATGTTATTTTCAACTTTAATCCACAACATTTTGTCCAACAAGAAGATTGTTTGGGATGATGGTAGAACATTATAATGCCATGACCTAACATGCTTCCCTATACACAACAAAAAAACAAAACAAAAGATCCACCTTCAATATCTACATACAACCAACTCAGACAAAGGCGAGAGCTCCTTCAACACATACAACCATACATTGTGAAGCACCATGGTCACACTAAACCAATCAAGCATAAGTGAAGAACATAGACATAACTTTGACACTTTCAACTTGAAAGTGAGTTGGATTTGCAAGTAGAAGAGGTGCATGCAATTTGGCGAGACAATGGGTGTAAGGATTCACAAATGGCCTCTACTCAGATGATGCTATCATATGCTAAACCAACAAGATTTTTACTTTCATCCAAAGTCATAAATGGAACTTCTTGGATATGCAAGTCATCATAAGGATATTTGATCTTGTACTAAAGCACTAACAAACTTATTTTTGGACAAGGCTTGGTCCAATAAGTGCAAAAAGAATCCAATATGATGTCAAGTCTATTTTATTTTTATAGGGCAATCTAAGATAGTGGATGATTACTACACCCTATGTTTGTTATAATTCTATAAATTCCTATGCTAACACTCTATGTTAGAAGAAAAAGAATCCAAATGTTTTGCTTGAGTTTAAAAAAAATACCTTATGCTTTGGACTCATGTATATTTTAAAGACTAATGACCAATGGCCCTCCAAGATTGGGAAAGGATTGGGAAAATATTGAAAAAATAAAATAAAATTCTACAATCTTGAACTTAAACATTTATTCCACCATCTTAATTAAATTGACACTTGAAGGTTCGAGTGAAGGTCACTTCTCAAGGATTTAATTTTCCAATGTATTATTTATTGAGGTCTTAACTAGTTGAATTGCTCAAATTATATTCAAGATTTTGTATTGGAAATTGTGTCCAAAAAATTAATTATTGCATGTGTAAGAAAGTCAAAAATCAAATGATGGTAATTATACTACATTTCACTACTTCTAGACTTTAGAAAGCCCAAAATTAGTAATGGTCATCGGAAGAAGGAAAAAAATTGGTCATTAAGAAATAATGCAAAATATGAAGAGATCTATCCGAACATCAGGAAATCCTCCAATGTTATTATCCAGAGATCTCCAAATGTTTTGTTCAAAATTCATTGAATAGTCTAAAAGTAGTGAAATGTGGCATAATTGACCAAAACCTAAAAAAACTCTATTCAGAGTTAAGAAATTTAGAGATTAACCTTTGATACCTCCATTGAATCCAATAGTAAAATTAAGTTAAAATCGTGGAGAATACAAACCCAAAAGGATAGAAGAGGGCAAATGAGGAGCAATACTTGGAACAAAAAAACTAAAGGTGGAAGGCCATCTAGAAAATATCTAAATCCATTATAAACAAATGAATCCAACTCTATAATTGAACCTTCAATTTTTTATAAAACATTTATTTTGAAATTTTTATAGATGAAAAAATAGTTCTTTAAATACCAATAGAATGGGGAGATGGATTCATTTTTGACTTGTTCTTACTAAACCCTAGAAAATCGCCAAAGATAATAGTATCATATACATGGTCAAATAGATTTTTAGTATATTGAAAATTGGATGATTTCATCCAAATTTAGTAATGCTATATTCACATGATTAGTTGTTTTTTAATTTATATATGGTACTTGATCCAAAAAATGATATACCAATGAAACACATTTCAATATTTTGAATGTCAAAATGGCATGCCAGTGCAACACATTTCTTTTGCTTTTGAACAAAACTTTAAAAATGAAGTTTCTAAAGTTTGTTTTTTGCTCTATTTGGAAATTTTGAAAAATAACTAAAAATGAACATTTTATTGACGTTGAAATTGAAGATCTATAATTGTATTATTAAATATAGAGTATCATAGAAATTTTCTTTATAATACAATGTTTTGTGCTATAATTTACTTCTATTCTAAAAAAATTTAAAGTGTTTTGTATTTGATATGAATTTTCTTAAAAAATATACAAGACATGTGATTTTATCTCTACAAAATAACACCAAAAATTTTCACCCATAAAAATGGATGATACAAAGTGAAGGATTTTGAAGTTTGACTATGTGATCACAGGGGTCCATCCTTTAGTGGTTGATGCCTTTACAAATCATTTTACAAACTTTTCTTGCAACTAAATGATGAAATGAGTTCAAATACACCCATCGTACCTTCAATTTAAGACTTGGATTGAGGGTAACAAGAGAGCGTCATTCACTCCTTGGCTTGCTCTCAACCATCATAGTAAATCAATAGGAACCCTTTCTTGCCCCATTTTTTCTATTTCAATTATTGAAACTATTGAACATTGCCTCTTGTCATGTCCCACTGCAACAAGACCTGTTTCCGAAACCCTCCCTAAATTCCAAGTCCTACTTTTGCACCCATTCCTACATGTTCATAATTCAATTACAGGAGTGAAGTCCACTATTGTTTTGAAATAATTATTGATGAACTCTCATCCCTTTAATTCCTACTTTTTCATTAAGAACACTTTCATACAAATCTAAAGAGACGTACTAATGGGTGCCTAGCTACTGTCCTTTCACTTCAAATGTTCATAGGAAATTTTGAAAAAACAATTTTAAGATATATATTTTTCCCACTAAGTTTTTCTCCAAAAGGCTCATCAACACTTTTGGTCACAACTTGGTCAATTATGACTCTTGATAATAGAAGGGAGACAATTTCACTTCAAGGGTCGGGAATGGGCCGGTCTTGTTACCTAAGGACAATCCATGGATACCCAGGCTTGTTTCAGACGTCGTCGCAACTGAACTACGTCTGCCCGCCAACGTTCATCTGCCTCGTCTAATGTTGCTACATCTGAAGTGTCGCTAGCGGGGCTTTTTCTAGAATGAAGTGAACTTCACTTAAGTTCGTAGATGCAGCTCTTGTAATTAAGATCTTCAAACAAAATGTTTTTGGTGTCGTCGCGATGGCAGCTTCATATATGTTCACGTTTTGCACGATATTGACAGCTAGCTAGTGTGGGCACTAATAAATTTCTTCGGAGTCTCAATTTTCGGCTGTGGCCCATGACACAGAAAATGTTTTCCAAGAAATCCAAGAGGCTCCTCTCGAACGGATGTGCTGTGGCTAGCTGTTGTGAATGAGAGAGCACGATAGTGTATCGATCTGCTACTCCACAATGGTGTGAATCCGTTGTCGAGATCTCCAGCGCAGGTTATAGAAATTAGTTAAAAACGTCGTGACCTAGCTTGTCCACGTGCTGGATGCTTAGGCCATTTATTATTGACTTTGTATAGTATGATGGAATAATTGAATTGATTGCAAATAACTAAATTGATGGGCAACGGAGGAATCAACTACGTACAGCACCATACGTACCAGGAGTCTCTCGAGAAGAAAACGAGCATGGCTGGCAAGGGTAGTCTGAGAATCGAATTGAAGGTTCCAGAAGCTGTCCGACAATTGAGAGAATGAATCACTCCAAAGCTGCGAATTGAAGCTCTCCGAGTCCCAGCTGAGCTGAGCTTCAAACTGTTATCGATCGAGGCCACAGACAATTAATTTGGAGAAACTTCGAATCTGTAACTATGATCGATTTGCTCCTGGATTCTGGTCAATGGACCCAAAGTTGGGTGATACTGTAAGAAGTATGAAAGCATTGTGTTGCTCTTATTTTGTTAGTGTGCCTCTTTCTTTCAGAGGTTTAGGAGGTAATTCATTCTTGGTCCTTGAAATCCATGTATTGAGATGTCAGACCATTTCTGTTCATGTCAGCCCGGAATGTCAGTGTCATTTTTTCTTATCGTCTGAAAATTGGATTGTGTGATTGAAGTGGGGTTGCTCTCAAAATGCGCTAACATAAGTCTCTCTTATATGATGGGTGGGTTTTATTTCACAAGTTGTATTGCAACGAAGACAATGTGGTAATAACCCATAATTCCGTAAAGATTCAAGGGTTTTGGACAAAGCATAAATATGTTATAAAATATAAGTTCTATAACTTTTTTGAAAGTTTGCATCAATACCACAGAAAAGAAGCTTACAATATACCTCTACATTCAACTTTATAAAAACTATTTATATATTTTCTTCAAATGAGTTATGAAGAATCAAATTCGAAATTCACCATTAATACAATTATCTCTATGGATAAAACTCAAATGAAAAGAAAAAGAGCACAAGTTGCCAAAGTACACTATACATTGATCCGTAGAATGATTTGCCATTCTCCTATGGAAGAAAATCACAAAATATCACAAGGAGGGAGTCAGTATCCAACACCATTATTTAGTTGAAAATGGGATTCCAACAATTCGTCCAAAGAACACAAATCGTCCCCTTCCAATGTCTCTTCAATACGGAAACAAGCCAGTCCAACCCTTCATGCTTTCAAACATGTCACGATTTCTCTTCTCAATTTCAGTTTCCAGCTCTTCGGTTTCATCGTCATGGTCTTCAGTTTGAGAGCCTTCAGTTTCACGGCCTTCAGTTCCATAGTCTGGAGTTTCAAGGTCTTCTTTTTCATAGTTCAAAATTCCTTGAAGACCCAAACAACGATGCAGGGCTTCGCCATTTGTTTCAGGAGGGTGAAATCGACGTAATTTTTCTCTGAGGTCGAAGAAAGTCTCGCCATTTGTTTGCTGATGATGTTTTCGTTTCTGTGTTTGAGACTGAGCTTTTCTCTCGTAGGCTGTGGCAGTGGCTTCATCGCGGTCTGCAATTCGGTGTAATACTTTTCGAAGGTCAAAAACGTCCGAGCTTGAGCTTTTCTCAAGAGCATTGTGATTTGTAGATTTTGTCATAAATAGTCTTACAATTTTCCTTAGGGCATGAACTCTTCCCAAACCATTAACTTTCTTGGTATACATGTTTGTATCTTTCTACCCAAATATGTTTATGCAATTTTACTTTCTGGAGACTGAAATTACAAATGATTTTATCTAGATTTAACCTATTAGTGCATATGACACTAATTTCCCAAATTTATACTCTATTAGAAATATTATTGGACTATTTCAATATTTATAAAAAAAGGAATTTTATAGTGACACTAATCTTTTAGGTGATGCTAATTTTCCCCCTCACTATTAAGACAAAGTAGTGAAGAACAACTAAAATATGCAAATAATGACAAATACTATTAAATACTTTGTTGCAATAAAATATATTGTTGAATCCACACATTGTCCATTCATCTAACATCTTAAAAAGAAATATATTACTTTGTCAAAATTCAAAGTAAAAAATAAAGTAAACGTATTGTATTCAATTGAAATTTAGAGCATAATGTAAAAGACATGACAAATTGAAGAAGTTGTTGCACAAACCTTTTACTTTTGGAAAATAGAGCAATGTTGAAATGCTTGGAATTGAAGATGCTAACTTCAATTGATAGCATTGAATATGGGTCAAACATCACCTATTCTTCTGAACTTATGAACATTCATTCACATGTGTTGAAATCACCCTACATTGAATTTTCTTCATGTGAAATATTCAATTAAATTTGAGAAATTAAATTTAGAAAACGTTGAAAATAGGAATATTTCCTCAAATTTTGTATTTTTTGTTTAAGAAATTTATTTTCAAAAAATAATTTAAAAATAATTTTCCTTAAATTCCAACATCTATTTTTGAAATTATCTTTTACGCCCTTCTAGTCAAGTACGAAGATACAGAAAGCAGAGAGTCAACGCTAAAACATTGTTTAATAATGAGGCATAAGCGTTTAGTAATGAAGTATCAAAGCACTACATTACTAAACAATGTTAAGAGTAACCAAGGCACCACATTCTGGTGTAAATAAAATTTTGAGATTAAATAAGAACTCACAAAATTTTACGTAAATAATTTTTTAGTTGGATATCATTTAAAGTCTATTTTTAACATTAGAAATCTAATTTTGAAAATTAATGTTTATAATTTTTCTATTCAAGATTTTGTGCAAGAATGTCTATACAAATCTTGATTTTTGGCTATTGATATGAACCTCAATTTCAATTTGACATTTAAAAGGAAGACTCATAGATTTCAAATCATTCACAATTTTAAAACATACACAAACAAACATTACAACCTTTCCATCCATAAATAATATTGTTGAATTTTTGTTTCCTATGTGATCCAAAACATATTTTGTATGAATTGGAATAGTTAAAATTCAAAGTCGATTGATAAAACTTATAAAAAATTTGACTTTTCATTTTAATTGGATCAAATTGAAGAAGCTGAAGAAAGGCTTTGGGTATTTAGGGGTACATTTTAAAAGGATGGGCATATGACCAAGTAAATCAAATTTCAAAATTCTTCATTACCTAAGTTCTCAATTTATGACTTTTGAATGAAAACAATTCTTTGTATTTGTTTTATGAGATGGAATTACAAGGCTTCTATATGTTATAAGAGTTTCCAAAAGAATTCTTAAAAAAAATTAGAGTGCCCATGAAAAGATAACTACAAATGTTTAGTATTGTATTATTATAAAATTTAAAAAGACCAAGTTTTAGACCCTATATATAAGTAACCTTAAATTCCTAGACTATGTTTTCAACAAAAACGCTCTAAGACTGCCATTTTTAGTACAAGTACCAAATTTTGGAGAGTTTTTCTTTTTGAGACACATGTAACCGTAGGATCTTGTAGTATGCTGACTTGTGAACATGTGAAAAAAATATCTGAATTTACCACCGTATATATAGCAAAATATGAGCTTTCAAATTCATAAAACTCATTTTGTTTGTTTTTTGAAAAATTGGGCAGCTGCACTTCACAAGGTCACAATTGTATGAAAAAATCTCCAAAATTGTGGTGCTTTTTTGGATTCATTCTTCAAGGCTAGTTGGCTAGATGTTTGCAATTTTTCAGATCATTTGGAATTGTACAACATATAGGGAAAAAATAGTAAGTAGAGAGAAATAGAGAATGATTCAAAATACTAAATTGTTAAGAATTTAGTTATGGAATTGAAAAATGCCAATCCCAATGGTTGCAATGTTGTAATAAACAATCTACATCCTATGATTTTATTTTTTTCAAAAAATATTGAAAATTGAGTAAAATAATGGGCTTCAAAGTTTATTTTACAATAGAGAATCCATAACTACCTGCAAACTAAAACTTGGCTCATAACTTTTGACTCATTGATCAAAATGGAATGATTCAAAGCTTTCCATGTACATATAACTATAAGAAATCCATTTCAAATTTTTGTTTCTAAAAAAAGTGATTTTTTCTGATCTACCTAGATTATCCATTTACGAAAAAAAATAACATATTAGGCCTTCACTTTTTACTCATATTTCCAAATGTCATGAATTTTAGTGCACATGAAAGATATTTCTCGTCCATGTACAATAAAATTTCATTTCCATACATTCTATTAAAGTTTGCTCCTAAAGTATGGAAATCTCTAGTCACATGAATCTACACAAGATTTCTATGCTGCCAAATTAGCAAGTTGGTTTTTTAGAGGTTAATAATAACAACAACAATACTTTGAGGTTTAAATAATCCTAGTTTTTATTCTTTGAATTTTCAATTAAATCTCACCCAACATTTTGTACTCTAAATGACATTAAAAACTATAATCATAAAAAAAATTAACTCAAAGATATAATTAATCATCTTAAAAATATTTAGAATTTTTTTGATAGTTCATTTCACATAATTTTCTACTAGAAAAATTTAGAGATAATAATTTCATTCACAATTTTATTTTATTTGCCTTTAAGAAAATTTGGAGTGCATTGAAGCAAATGACAATGCATTGGTCATCAATTAAAGTGTAAGTGTTCATTTACCCCTAAAAGACGTGTCCATTCAAGATATGCTAGAAATTTTAGATTCCTACATAATCAATTTTGAAGGAATTTTTTTTTTTTTTTCATTTTTTTTCTATTGCCCTAAAGAGTGGCAATTATCACAATTTCTACCCAAAATGTGTCTTGACCTTTAGGAATTAAGAAAAAGATTTATTCAAATTAAATTCTTTTTTGTTTATAAGTAAAAAATTGAAAGTAGTAAGTCACAACTTAATTGGTGATGTTTTGAAAATTAAAAAATCTTGAGGAACAATGAAAAATAAAGCATTGCAACATAAAAACTAGTGCACTATATCATAGAAACGCTCCTAAGAGATATTTTCCACATGATATACTAGAAGGGATTGGAGGTATTTTTAGTACAATTAGGAAGAAACAAAGTGGGAATACATACAGTTCTATAAAATTAAAATCTACATCAAAACTCTTATTATAAGAAATGCAAGAAATTTCATTAAAGAAATTAACCCCTTATTTTCCTAAGAACCCAAGTTGTCCTCCCCCTCCAAAACTCGTGGGTGCACTTAGTTCTACTACAGCAAACCACATGCGAACAAGTGCTTTCTAATAAACTATACTTTCAACCTAAAATTTTGAGCATTGTTTAATAATGACTATAGGTTTCGATTTGCCGAAATTTCCAACTCAAATAAAATATGAAATGATTTCTAGAAGAGGTTGAAAATGAACTAGAATGGTATGTTTTTCAACTCAAATAATTATAGAGTATACAATTAGATGATCATTGAATCGATATTCAATTCAAAATGAGATTTCAAAAAAGAGTTATTTTTAGGATTTTTTTGTTGACAATTTTTTCTTATATAATATAGGGGTGTAAAAGTTAATTTTTAATTCAAATTTTTTTGAAGTAAAAACCATGAAAGGTGCTTATAACATAGGTACCTACAACATAGACACCTATGGTATAATTAGGCACCTATAATATAAACATCCTATAACCATAGAAGGTGCTTATGACATAAGTACTTATAACATAAACACCTATAAGATAAATATCCTATAACTATAAAAGGTGCCTATAATATAGGTACCTATAACCTAGAAGTCTAGGATCCTAGGCTCATGGGCTCAAGATCCTAGGCTCACATGCTAGCAATTGTGCTTGTACTACCCTTGGAATGTTTATTCCTAGAATCTGAAAGGCCACATTTTTCTCCCAATGAACATTTCTTGAAGTGTTTGAATTTGAAAAATCACCTAAGATAGAATTTTTTTCCAAATTAAATTTTTTATTTGGCTATGTAAAGACAATTTTTGATCTACAAAAGAAAAATTTTATTTTTTAATTTTTAATTTTTATTTTGGGTACTCAGTCAAAGAGGGGCAACAACTACAAAATGGTTGCTTGGTCTTTTAGTGGGGTAGGTCTAGGGATAATCTAAATTTCCAAAATTATCAAGATGTATTTTAATATCAATTTAGTGATGCTTTTAAACCCATAAAGGACCAAGTAGCATTTTTGGCGACATTGCATTTTTGGGTGGATGCATGGTTTGGTGTCTCAATAACCGTGTCACAAGATTGATTTCAAGGAGGGAGGATGTATCCCAAAGTGAATATAGCACAAAGTATTATAGTTCCTTATGCTAAGTTTTGGGTAAAAAGCTTAAGAACTTGATTAAGAAGACATCCATGTATTTTTTTGGACAACCAATGTCTATCGACATTTGATCTATAAACTCTTAAAGATAAAGTGTGTGGACTGTCACAACAATTAATTTTTATACATATGGACTTCTTTTAAAACATGAATACATAGAAATGTTTTATGTTGACTAATATAAGAATAAATGAAAACATTCTTTATCAAAAATGAAATTTTTGGTTCCAACATCATTATACTTCACATGAT
This sequence comes from Rhytidiadelphus loreus, assembly GCA_947034895.1. Classification (NCBI taxonomy): domain Eukaryota; kingdom Viridiplantae; phylum Streptophyta; class Bryopsida; order Hypnales; family Hylocomiaceae; genus Rhytidiadelphus; species Rhytidiadelphus loreus. Next base: position 44,579,044 of record OX344765.1, read on the forward strand.
TATGGACTTTTATATAGTGAAAATTAGGTCCAATATTTGGAAGTCATTTTCTTATGGATTTTTTTGTAAATGTTTTTTCTTTCCTTTGCATAGTATATTTGAAGTTATAAGTGGGCATGTTTTGATTGTTTTCCAAAAAAAAAGGAAAACACTTATTAAGGCTCAACCACTTATGAAGGCTCTCATTAGATGGTTGATTAGTGAATCAACTAGTGACAATATTGAGACACCTAACCATGCATCCACCCTTTTGGTCATCCATTTACAAACAATTTTTCATTTTTTTTCTTTGATATTTTCACAAAACATGTGGTCAAGGAGTACCTTCAAGGTGCAACAATTTTCATAACTTTTTACTACAAGGTTAAAAAGTTATTGTATGATATGTAATTTCTTTTGGAACTTGGGCAACCTAGATAACATAGAAAAAATCAATTTCTTACAAAATAAAAAGTTTGAAATTGGTTTTCTAGATTTTTATATATGGAAAAAGCTTTGAATCGTTCCATTTTGATTAATGAAATGAAAGCTATGAGGAGTTTTAGTTTGTTGGCAATTATAGAATTTTTATTGTAAAATAAACTTTGAAGTCCTCAATTTTCAATATTTTTGGAAATAAAATAAAATCATAAGATGTAGATTTCTTAGTACCACATTACAACCATTGGAATTGGAATTTTTATCAATTCCATCACTAAATTCTTAACAATTTAGTGTTTTAAATCATTCTTTACTTCTTTCTACTTACTATCTACTTACTATTTTCTTCAATCACAAGTATGAAATATGTTTTGTTAGAACTTATATATATATATTCCCAACAAATCCCTTCAACATATTATAGAGAGTTGCAAGTTGTAGGATCTACACATTTGAAGTACAAAGTTTGAAAGGTGAGATGTAACCATGTGGAAAGAGTTAAAAGTACTTTTTATTTAAATCTAAGCATTATGATTTGCAATTGGTAAGGATTCTTATAATGAAATTTTAGGGGTGTGGGTGTCCCTAACAAGTTAACCAAAGGATCCTACAATTGGATATGATAAAAATAAATATAGACAAAGATTTTAGCCTTGCTTTGGAGACTCATATTTTGAAGCAGTTTTAGGCCTTTAAACATGAAAGAACTTTAGGGGCTTAGCAAAATTTGTAAAAGATGATTGATGAATCATATCCATACGGTTAGATTTACTACTAAATTTACTACTAAATTTTAGTATAAATTTTAACTAAAAAATGACAATTCCTTGTAAAATTGATTGTAGACTAAATATATATATATTTTCACAAAAAAAATTCTCTTTGTATTCAGAATTTAAATTCTATTTATGGTGATCAATTTAAAAAAATTATTTTACTTATGTATTCAAATTGCTTTTGATTTGAATTGAAAAAGTTATTTTGGAGTAGTCAAACCGGGGGTCAAACCCTATGAACTACAGGATTTTTGTAAACAAACGTCTTGGAAACCTATAAATTACAAATGGATGAGAATTAACTTCTAAAGTTTCTTGGATGTTTTTAGCAAAACTAACACAAAACATCACATATTGAAAACAAGGTGGGGTGGTTAAATTGTAATCAGTTTTGCAACTTTGTCTAAATTGTAAAAGTAATATTTAGGATAGGTATAGATTTTAAAATCTTTGATCTTTATAGATTTCAAAAATCTAAGATTGGTATAGAGTTTAGATTGCATGGTCTAAACCGTAAAAATGACATCTTGTACAAGTGCAGATTTTAGATATCTAGGAAAGGTATAGGTTTCAAATATCTAAGACAATTGTACATTTTAGACCACCCGGTCTGAACTGTCAAAATTGTGCCAAAGTAGCGAAAAATTGTTGATAAAGCCTAATTCCTTAGCATCTTCATGATTATAATGTTCAAAGTAGTATAATAGGTCTCTACAAATCTTTCCAAAAGGTGAGGTTTCAACTTTAAAGATTTTTTAAAGGAAAAAAACATATCTTCCACTATGTGAAGAATTTGATATTATGTCAGAAAACTGATTTGGAAATTTACAAATAAAAATTCAAGAAAACAAACTTCATTTTCATCCTTTAGATAATCATTACATAGAAAGGTATATAGGATAATAGAAAAAACTAAATTTTTAATAAATCTAATGTGGAATTAAAATAGGACAATTCTAATGGTAAAAATATTGTAGAAATTCATGTAGTCATATATACTTCTTTTTTTCAAAAATGCAAAAAACAAGTTAAAAAAATATATATCATGGTTGCTTTTTGGAGAACATTTCATGATTGCCAATGAAACATAATTCCTCATATCTTTACCTCACTCATTAGAACAATAAATAGATTCCTTGTAGATATAAATCTATTCTATCAAAGAATTATTTTTTTCAATTTTTTCAAATATTTTTTTTAGGTGGCATGAAATTCATGGAAATTAAAAAATAACATGAATTTCTAACTACAATTTTGTTTCTCTTGCAAGTTGACTTGTTTGAAAGTTATGAAAATGCCCATTCTACATAAAATTTTGAAATTATACTATGAAGAATTCTTGGAAGAATTGTATTCATAGGAGCTTGCTTCCAAATGCAGAAAATCATTTTGATCACTGAAAGATTCAGAGAAGGATTTTAGAAGTTAGCACACAACTTATGAATCCACAAACATTCAAATGATAAAACAAAAGCAAGATTTTATGTGCTTGGGACATGTTTGCAATCATTTGTTGTTTGAAATTTGAAAATTTGGTATTTATGGAGGTAAGGAGTAGGAAACAAATGAAATTCAATTTAAAATAACGAGGACTTTGCATTCATTATAGAAAATTTTGAGCCTCTAAAGGGAGGATTGCTATTTTGCGTGCGCAGAGCGGTGAGCATAGGGTCGTGAGCGTAGAGCGCAAAAAATTGTACTTTTTTCTGCTAAAAGTTAAAGTTAAATAGAGACAAAAGATAAAAGTAAAAGTAAAAGTAAAAATAAATGTGAAAATAAGAATAATAGTGTAGTGTTAGGGCCCTATAACCGTGGAAATTGCTGCGATAATGGAAACTATAGTAACTTAGTGATGTAGCAGGAGGTGTTTAAATTATAAATAGAGTAGTAATCAATTTGGGTAGATTATTATGTACCCTATGGCCGTGGGTCGTAAAGGCTTATTAAAGCATAAATTTTTACATATGGATAAGATCACAATACAAGTATAGGTCATTTTATCATCATTCTTGTAAAAGTGAAAATATTATGTCCCTCAACTGTCCAAGTAGTAAAGTGTTGCTGTGAAATAGAATTTCAGGGTAGGGTGTATGTGTTCATGAATGCGGACTTAGTTGAGTCGCTTCTAACTATATGGTATTTCAACTTCCAATTTTCAAAATATGTTTAAGTCTTGCAACTTGTAAAGATTATCTTCTGTGAAATTTGAATTATTAACATTTTGGGAATCCCCATCTTCATGTCCATGTGGGGAGTATGGGTGCATGAGGGAATATGCACGAATGTGATAATAGTGACCAAGGACTAAAGGACCCATGTAAAATAATGAGATAAGAATAAACAAAGCTAAGGTTAACCCCTAAAGGCCTGTTTGTCCCGTTAGGAGACAATTTGGGTCCGGGTAGGTTCCTGTGACCTCAATTTGTAGAGAATTTTTTTGGGATTTTTTGAGGTTGTGCAATTCTGCGAGAGATTTGTGGATATATAATTTTTATTTCAATTGGTGCCCGGGAGAAAAAGTTATGCCAAAAATAGAGTTCGGCAGGTAGCATAAAAAAGTCACAAAAAGTCAAAATAAATTTCTTAAATATTTTTTCCCAAATCTATGTCTTTTTGTCTACATTTGAAGCTTTGATTCATTCTATTTGGACTAATAATGAAAAAGTTATGGACAATCTCAGTTTTTCGGGCAATCTAAGCATCTTCTTGAAAAAATAACTTTTAGGATTCATTTTTGAATGCAAATTTTAAAATTTTCAGAAAAAAACAATTAGACAAGGTTGGATTTGCTTTCTAGAATAATCTCACTATTGGAATTATGGTATTTCAATTTTGTCTTAGAGCTATTATCAATTTAGTTATTCCTTCAATCTTGAACCTACATCTACTTAATAATTTTTTAATGAGTAAAAATTTAGTGTTTTTTTCTTGAATTTTTTTTCCTAGATTCCCAACTGAAGTATTCAACATATAAACTTAGAAAATCAAAATCAACAATACAAAAAATTTAAGTTAAATAGGTTCAAAGCCCAAAAATCTAGTCAAGCAAGGTACGAAAAAACTTGTTTTCTTCACTTTCAATGCAAATATCTTGCAATCTATTTGATCAAAGTTTCTAAAATTTCTTGTGTACATTCTCATACTAGTCTAGTATAAGATCCTACGGTTATATATGCAAAAAAAAACAATTTTTATAGTTTTTTGCTCTTTGCAATAGAAGTGGCAGTTTTGAGTGTGTTTTCATGGAGAAAAGGCCTCGGGGCTTAACCCCTCAAGGCCCATGGCCTTTTTGAGTTTAAAAACATCATTGCTTTTGAAGTGATACAGTTCAAAATGTTAGTAAGGTATAAAAATCTCAACCGTACAATCTCGTAGTGTATATGTTGTAGATGGCGTAAATCAAATTTGAAGTCATTTGATTGTGTAGATTGCAAGATTATAATGTTTTAGTGTAAAAAAAAGATGCTCAAATTTTCCTAGAAACACATTTGGAGGTGAAATTTGATTTCTAGACCTCCTCAAATGAAAAAAATTTAAACTACAAAGTGATTCAAAATCAACATTCAAACACATTGGTGAAAAAAGAGCATCATTGAATTGACTCATTGTGTTTGCAAAATGGCTTTCAAATGTAAAAAAATAGCAAGAAAAATTGCAGGAAAACACATCTAAAGCTGAACCTCCTTCTACTAAAATGCTTCTCAATCACTCATAACTTTATGGATTAAAATGAAATTTTAGCTACACAAACTAGACTAGTATGCGCAACTTTTCCAAAAACTTTTATTGCAAACGGACACTATATGAAGAAGAAACAAGCTGCGGAAGTTTGTTGTAGTCCAAAAATGTCGGGATTTTGAACTTCGAATTGCTCCCAAACCTTCAAAACAACTTGGATTGACATGAAATTTTTTCCACAATAACTAAATTTAAAGGGGAACATATTCCAATGATTTATTTTGAAAAAAAACATTGGATGAATGAGATACAAGTCCCCGAAGTTGCAGCCATCATTAGCAGTTTGGTGAACTCAACTTGAACGTCTGAATTTCAATTGGCTTACAAAATATCAATACATCTTGGATTGATCTGAAAATTTTACCACACAAACTAGAAAAGAGAGTGCAAATTTTCCAACAGTTTTCATTGAATTTGGACATTGGATGCAAAAGTTGCAGCACTTTGAATTGGACTTGAAACTCGGAGAGGCCATTTTTAGGCCCCTTGGGCGTGGAGGGGTGAAGGGGTTAATATAAAGAATAGAAGGAAAGAGTGGAAGGAAGAAGAAAACCATTGAAAATTATCATTAGATTCACTGATGTAATTATCCAAAATTCACAAACATATAAGAAATCTCAAAATTCATATCCTCCAATCACTAGAACTGTTAGACGATGATGAGAGATAATGCATCTCAACAACAACCTTGTCGTCAATGAATCTACGAACTTGGAGAGGACGCGGCCGCTTGAAGATCTACAACTTCAGCGTCCCATGGAACCATCACGTAGTCTTTCACCAGTGAGACAATTATTGCCCTCAGTCTGAAAAATCAGAAATACAATTAGTATGATTATGTAAGTATTGACAAGCAGAGTTCAATTGGGAAAATGAAAGAAATCCAAAGTTAACTCACTCAATTGGTTCTTCTTCTTCACAAAGCGGATTTGAGGGTCAATATCAATTGCAGGCAACACAGACGCAGATGTAGCCAAAATCGGCCGAGGAGGCAGAGTTAGATACGGCTTCGACTTCACATCAAAGACTTTGGTGTCTTCCTCGAGGGCAACAATGTGGCGGCCAATTGCTTTGCATGCTTGCACAGAATTACCCGAATTCAACAAGAAATTGAGTAAGTTAAAAGCCCCATTTCGACAAAAGTGAAATTATCGAATGTGGCGGCCAATTGCCTTACATGCTTGCAAAGTATTACCTAAATCAGGGTTTTCATATCGGACAGAATCTTACTGTTCACGGACGAATCGGACGAATCTGCATTAACTGGCTGCAAACTTTGGAGGCCAATAAGTTTTGGAGAAATTGTCCAAATCGGGAATGTGAGATGTTTTTCGGCATCTACAGTTTCTGTAGATGCCGAAAAACATCTCACATGCCCGATTTGGACAATTTCTCCAAAACTTATTGGCCTCCAAAGTTTGCAGCCAGTCAATGCAGCGGCGTCCCGAAAGCTCAGCCGACATCGACGTCGTTTTTTTGGCCCTTTCGTTGTTCCCCTAGCAGCCCTCCAAAACCATGGCCGATGTCGGATGCATCTTTTTGGGGGGCGCTCTCTCCAGCAACTGCCGGCATTTTACAACAAATTATTTTTGCCCTAACTCTGAGCATCTGGTTTAGGTGATGCAATGGAAGATATTGTCCGTCAAAGTGACGCAGAAGCGGAGGAGCAAGAGTCTTCATAGCCAGAAATTGCCAGATTAGGTTTCTAAATTTTCCATTTTGGTGCCGTTTTTGATGTTGTCCTCCATTTGCTGGCATTGACTAGAGTTGTTTTGATGTTGGTGAATTTGACATTGACCGGAGTTCTTTTCACTACTAGAAAACGGTGAAATTTCAACACAACTCTGTTGATTCGGTCGCATTGTTCCGGTCACTGTACAACCAAACTCTGTTGAAATCTGTTGAAATCAACAGAATTTGGTTGTACAGTGACCGGAACAACGCGACCGAATCAACAGAGTTGTGTTGAAATTTCAGCGTTTTCTAGTAGTGTTTGTTGTTAGTGAACTTGACAAAGGTGTTGAAGGAGAGTATGATAGTAATGTTGGCTGGCCCATGGATTTGGATTATGATAGTACAACGGAGATGTCTGCAGAAGAATTGGGAAAGAAGATGGATGCCCAAATTGCAAAAGAGTCCGTGAATACAAATGTGGTGCTCGACCGGCTTCGTTTTAAGCCAAGGAACAAGTCCAAATTAAACATTCCACTCTGTAGGATGAAGCCTTTGGCTACGGTGTGACCCCATCTCCGGAACGACGTCATGGCTTTGGGATCGCATTTTATTAGCACGACGTCCGACGTTGGCGATGCTTTTGTGGGGTTGTTGTTTGAACGACCAACGGCGCTCCGAAAGTCCAGCCGACATCGGCGTCGTTTTTTGGGGCCCGCTCGTTGTTCCCCCAGCAGCCTTCCAAAGACCATGGCCGATGTCGGCTTCATCTTTTGGGGGGCGCTCTCTCCAACAACTGCCGACTCCCAAAAGCAATGCCGACGTCGGCGTTGCTTTTGGGAGACCAGAAACCACCCTAAATCTTGTTCTTGTCCGAAATTAATCTTAACAAAACACCTAATTTCGGCTACGCAAAACACAATTAGTCATTGACTACTCTAAAAGGCCTGTCACAATGTACTTGCCATTGCTGCTGGTGTTTCCGCAAATCCTTCCTCGTATCTGCTCCGGTCCGAAGGGTCGCCTCTTGCGCATGCTGAATTCTTTGAGTCAAATGGTCGACCGGGCGTTTCAACAAAACCCCAACGCCCCAAGCTATCAAACGTAGCTCATACACGTGCAATTTTTTTTGAATGCGAACATGACAAGATAAATCCTAAAACCGCTCGAAGACATTCTATATGCACTCTCAATACCCACAATCCCACATCAAAGCCTCAAAGAAAAACAAAAACAAAAGATTGCCTACAATGTCACTTCGACAGAATTTGACTATTGTTGATTAGGGCCGACGGTTGGCGAAGACCCACCCAAACGCACTTTCTGAATTGCAGTGAAGACATAAGTCTTGGCCTTACAAATATGAACAGCACCTCAAAAAAGATACTCTAATGATGCCTCCCAAAGCTATCCAAATACCTGCTGTAGGGGTCACGTCTTCATTTGGCTCCCCATCATGAACATTGGTGCATCCACCATTGTTACTCCCGCTCTCACACGCCCTTGAGCTTGAAGAATTTGGATGCCCTCGAACCATGGCGGTTTCAACTATTCCTTGTAAGGCTATAGAATTATCCCGTTGCATTTGTTTACCCACACAATCAATATTTGGGAATTGCAATACTCTGGCCATCTCTCTTGCGTCTAATCTCATTGTGTTGGATCTCAACTCCCTCATCTGCCTCGACCTCTTCAATTGCTTTGGATTTATAAAGTAAAGAGCTTTTTTCTTTCCCTTTGGCATACTTCTACTGTGTGATTCCTGGCCAATCTCTACAAATGGGTGCCCCGTTACCTTCATCCATATATGCTCTATTCTAGAATATTAAATTCCATCATTCCACAATTAGGTAAGTGCCTTGGTGCTAGGTATTAATTCCATCTGAATCCTCCATTTGTACTGACATGATCTCATTATATTAATGCTAAACCAAATAATTGAAGACTTCGTTTAGACTAACAAACTCAATTTCATTTTGCATTGCCGCCATTGCTTTAATTGAAACCAATTTTAGCTTTGTACTTCTGCATACTCTGTCTCCCAATATTCACTTTGAATCTTATACGTTAGCCGCTTCGATAGACACGTCGATCATCAGTTCATCATACTACTAAAATCATAACTCTCTCTGTAATATCATAAATGCTACCATTAATAATAGGGGCTCATGCTTGCTATGCTACGCATTCATTGTATCACATATTAGTAAAATTTTGATATACTTGAATAGAATGCATGATAATGATTTCAATAAGTCTTTGAAATAATTAATTTTAATATTTTGTAAAAATATTTTCAATCATGCATACATAAAAATAATATTTTCATACAATGTTATATTATAGAAATAGAGTAGTAGTTTGCAATCACCTCTATAATATCACCTTTATAGCTTTTATGATTTCAAAATTCTATTGCTACTACCAAATGATTTGAGAAATTTATTCAATTGAAGCAATTTTGGATTTCACAACAATTAAGTTGTTCATGAAGTTTTTGAAATTTACGAGTTTTTCTTTTCAATTCACCAAGTTTTTGGGTTGCCATTGTTCGTAACAATTGAGTCATTTATTGAATGCATTACAATAAATGTCTATCTTTTACAATATTCACCATTGCAGCATATATTTCATTCATCATTCAATAAATTTCTATTGTTCATTTCAATATATGCTTACTTATAAACAAAATTATACAAAGATTTTAGTAATTTATATTTGAAGATTTATTGAAATTTTTGTTCTGCATTTTATCTAATATATAAAAATTCTAACAAAATTCTAATAATCAATGCGTAGCATAGCAAGCACCAAACACTAGTATCTAATATGAAAAGAATAATTTTGAACAAACGACGGCTAACTCATCAGCCTCCACTCTACTCTAGAGACTAGCACCTAATTATAATCTGTTAAAATGGTTACTAATTTATTACAAATTACAGCTGCTCTGCTCCTTTAAACTCAAGTGAACTCGTATACCAGATCACAATCCACCCTATTAACTTACTACCTGTTATATCATGTTTAAATCAATTACAACATCTTAAATAGCAATGAGTTTTTGAAGTTCTAAGTGCCTCTCCACTCCTGCCCACTTCCTCTTTAGCCTTGAAATCGCTCTATCTATTTTTTCAACTAGTTTGATGGTTGCCTTGCATGATGGCGGCTTAGTCACTGTTTTCATCAGAGGAGAGAGGCAAACTATCCCGATTTCTTTCATTGTGGGGGAAGAGGGTTACTCGATAGTTAGTAGTAGCCGTTTAGCTTCATGGTTCAATATTTTTTAGGGGAGTTTGCATGTGGACATGGATATTGTTGATCCAATCTCTAATGTTGTATCACATATTGTTGCTCAGTTGTCAACTACTCGTGCTGGTGGTCAGATGTGGTTGTTGACGCCTGGAAATTATCGAGAGTATGGACTGATGGGCCTTCTACTAGTTATTGATTCTAACACTTTAACTCCTGGCCGTTCTACCACAGCTACTGATGTCACTCCTCTACTCAAGAAGGTCAAACTAGAGCCCCCGGAGATCCATGTTCTAGTTCTTAGTGATGTTTCGGATAGTGAGTGCATTCTACCAAAACCTGCTAGTTGTTGCCCCAATTTAGAATCTACACATGTTGTTCATAACGCCTCGATTTTACATCATGCAGAATCGGTGCATGTGAAACCCCCACTCTCCCCCGTTGATAGTATTGTGCAATGCCTCTGCAATCTGAGCTCCTGCCGAGGTGCAAAGTCAGTACTCAGTAAATTAGATTACACTTCCATTCCAATAAAGAAGGTAGATTTTCTGCCTCCGGAGTTTGATGGGGATGTCATATTTGAACTTCCACCTATGGAAAAGTACCCATTATCAAACAAGGGTGGACGGTTGCATGGAATGGATAAAAAAGATGACGGACATGCATGGACCCGAACAGTGATGACGCACATCCAGTCTGACTCTCACCTTACTTTCCGAACTTCGGCTTATTTGGAGCACTTCCGGTGTACAAACAATTTATGCGAATATTTAGACCGACGGCACCGACTGTCACCGTTGAATGAGACTGAGTGGAATGGTACCGCCTTGTCCCCCTTTGTTCCACACTCTGATCCTCCATTGCATTCTACAGTTGCATGCTCAATCTGTCAAGTTTCGCCGACATACATTGGAAGTTGTCCTGCTAGGATCTACTACGTATATGGCTCCAATTTGATGACTCGAGCTTGCGTGCATCTCGGAATCCATAGCCATCCAGTAAAGAAGGAAAATTATAGAGACTCCTCCGCAAAACTCCGATCTCTTATTGGTGAGCAAGTAGAACGGACTCTGTCGGCAACTAATTCTGCCATTGTCCTTGAGGCGAGTAAGGAGTACCTCGGCGATTTCCTTTTATGCGCAAAAGATACTTCCCATAAGATGTTGGCAATGGACGAACTTGTCCCCGTTTTGGACAAGTTCAAGCAAATGTCATCACCCAGTATTCGTAAGGAGGTTACCACATTTCGATATTTGTGTCATTTTGGGGTAATGGACAGCATCACTAGGCTACGGGGCTCTAGTATGTGGGCCTTCGTCCAAGAAAACCGTTTCCCTGGGCAAGGTGCTGAGTCTGACAAAGTCTTTGTTTTCAAGATGGTGGAGCTAGGACTCGGGAGCGGGGTAGACTTGGTTAAGCACATGCAACCAGGTGGAGACTTGGAGGATGCTTGGATGATGTTTGACCATGTCAAACGCGTCAAGTCTTGGACCACTATGGCCTGCCACGTGTACAATTCTACTTATTGCCGTGTCATGACTATCGTTGTTTGTGATATGCAATCCGAGGATGTAGCAGCACAACAGGTGTTCTAGAAAAATTTGAATGCGGTTTCCAGCAGGCATGATATTTCCAATCCTAATTTTAAAGGATTTATGGCCGACAGCGCCCAAGCAAATTGGATCCCTAGACTCCACGATTATCCCTAGACTCCACGGTTATAGACCCTTCATCTTGAAACTTGCATCTTTCCTTGACCTTAAAATACATATTTGGCCACCTTACACTTTTTATGCAAAAAAATTCTGCAAAATATTCTACGATCATAGGTCCATCATTAATACTAATTTAAAAATTCCTCCTTCTAAAAAACCCCTAAACTTTCACTTTATTGCCCGTTTCAAGAAATTATCAAACTTTTTGCGTTCTACGCTCGCAACCGTATGCTCACCGCTCTACGCACGCAAAATAGCATCGTCCCCTCTAAAGGGCTGATTCACAATGACATATTTGGCTATGTCCATGTCACCTAATGTCAAGAACACTGACACATTTCTAACAACCACATCATCTAACTTTTTTGAGGTAACAAATGAGACTTTGTTCTCACATGGAGTGTGTCAACATACCGGGTAGAGATTGGGAAATAATGCATTGTGTAGGAAAATTTAAATTAATGAGCAATACTCTTGAGTTCCAAGCTCACGTTGGTGGCCCTTCAGAGGCCTAAAACTTTCTATAATGGCTACCCACAACCATCAACAATTGTATTGCAAGGGTGAGACATCGATTTATTTATTTATTTTTAAATTGGAGGGTTTTGGAAAGTAAAAATAAAACAACAAAGTCATTATAAAAGTAAACTTTGAGTTATATTGCTAGTAGTAGAAATTGTTTTTTGTTAGCTCCCGGTGTTGCAAAGAAGACTCTAGTATCTCCTACCTTAAAACCAATAATGCACTCCTTCCTTCTAAATGTTGGGCACCACAGACTTGGTGATTGAAGGCCTTAGTTTTACGAATGTATTTGCAAACCGCAATTTTCCATTGGTAATATATTTAACTTATTAGTTGGGCGTGATGTACGTCCAGCGATCACGAGACCTTGTGCACGGTGTTTTAGGGTGCTGATAATGCTGTTCAGGAGTTCAGCCACGTGCAAAGATAGTTGTTTTTTGATGAAGGCTGACAAGCTGCTTTTCAGGATCCACGGATCTCTTGAGTGACAACAGAATTGGAAGCCCTAAAAATTGATTCTCTGAGGAATCCTGTTGCACACTCAACTGAATGGTGTCTGGCTGGCCCGGCCGCTGCAACAACATGGACCCCCCCCCCCCCCCTCCCTGCAACCCAAGCTCACCTGTGGAGAATCCGGCCTCTCCCAACTCCTCATGACAATATATACGGTAAGGTACTCACTCTGATCTCCAATGCTTGCTCCTGCTTCCGTCCGATCCCCAGGAGAGAGGTACGTACAAGCCGAAAGCCTGGTCCAGGGCACCTTCGGCCCAACTCACGCCAGCTGAGAATCGAGGGCTCATTGGCCGAGCAATATCATACAAGACAACGCAAAACTATTTTTTCCATCATCACCTGCCACAAAATTCATTTGAGTGGCACACAGACAAAGCTCAGGCCAGGTTTGAAATTAATCTGAAGAAAAAGGAAAAAGCTGGTGGACGGACAGGCAGACAGACAGACAGATGCACATATACTTAAGGAAATAATACAATACAAGCATGGCACACGCGGCAGAGGCTGCAGATATATATATTTCAAACCTGATCGAGGGGAAGGTATAGATAGTCAAACGATCCATGCCACCCGGCCAGACAGCTAGAGATTCTGTTCCGTTGAACTGAACAAGCGGGACTTGGATGAGATATCGATCACGAACTAACGATCTGCACTTCCATTGAATGCAGCGCATGCAGCTGCAGCAACAGCAGCAGCAGCTCTTAGCACCACTGAAAATTGGCAGAACTTACCAGAAGGAAAAACGCGGCGACAGCAAACGAATCATAAATTCTGTTGTAACCATATATAACTTACAGCAAGTTAGAGTTTTGTTGACAAACGCTAGCTGTAAAACGTCTCAACCTAACGCCGCACAGATCGACATAGTATTATCCGTCACTCAATTCTGCCTTCACGAATCGAACTTCTTAGCATGATATATCTTTTTCATGAGAATTAGAATCAATCAAACAAGACCCACAAACATACACTGAATCTAAAACTCATTGAATCGATAGAAGTGAGGCAGATTGTAACCAAAATACCTGAGTTGAATTGATAAGAAGAGTCTCGAACAAACTGCACGTCTTTTAAGAACAAATCAGCCAAAGATGTAACTAACTTACTTGTCGAGGTAAAATTTAGCTCTTGCATTTGCTCCTGACAGTTGGCAAAACAGAAGGAAGTCGAAGTTCCAGTAGCAAATCCTAACTGATTAACCCTCTGGAGCTTGTGGACTATTTTTCATAAAAAAGAGTATCCCAAACTGTCACTTTCTAGTGCATTGAGAATAATTGAAATAGAAAAGAATTCTTCAAACTTTCAATCATACAAATTTGTATTACACTACTATAGGAATTCGTGGAAGAAATTTCAAACCGTTTGAAGTGAGAAGAAAATAAATTTTGGGCCATGCCCAACAAGGTCAACATAGTTTGACTCAACTTATGGAGGAGGAGGCACTCTCCAACAATGGGGATTTAGACCATTAGGTAGGTAGTTATATTAGTTACTTCTACGTCATTATTCAAAGATAATGGAGGTATCTAATATACCCCCAAACATCTTACACCAAGAAGATGTCCAAAAAAAGCAACTACATCAATAAGATTTCAATTTTTTATAGAGAACTTATTTTTTGAAAGAATCAAAAGCCCAATAGTCAACAAAAAAATTTCCTTCTCTTAATCAAGTACAAAATAACTTAAAACTTAAAAATCTGTCTTATGAATATACACCAAAATTTGTGCTAATGGTTCTAAAATTGCTCTAAAGTTGCCATTTCTAATACATTGAGTGAAAATTCAATAAAGTATTTTTTCATTTTCTTCCGTACATTATTTCTCCATACTATTATTAAAATGTGTGGAAAAATTTTCAGACCATTTTAGCTTCATAGATTGTGTGTTCAAAGATAATGAAAAAAACTTCACAACTATCATCATGATTGCTTGCCCAACTGCTTGCCTTCTATTATCATGTTGCCTAAGTTGCCCCTAAACTTTTGAGCCCCAAAACTTTTGATTTAGGCATTTAATTACCAAAAAATTATACTTTTGAGAAGCTTATAGAAGTGTGCATCTTTGATAAGAATTTCACTTCCATCCCTCTAAAATTGACTTCATAGTAGCAATTGTCTAATTGGTGGACAATTGTCATTTACTGGTTAGCAAATCATACAAAATTCCACACTTGACAGTCAAAAATCAAGGAAAATTTCTATTTTGTATAAGCTTTCCATCTCCCTCAAATCCTAAACCCAATGCCAAATAGCTAACTTGGGAGCCAATGACAATACCACTAATTCATATTATAATATAGATTTAAACCCTCTTTGATGTAAATATCATTGACGGAATTTTCCATTGTTTTCTCAATAAAATATGTCATACTTTCATGAAGTTCATGATATTGAATTTCAAATTTTATTTTTCAAATGAGTTTTAAGAGGTTACAAATTTGGCGTACTTAGGTTACATATTTGATTAAATTATATTTGTGTTTGGAAATAGATGGAGGCACATTTTTGCAATATGATACATTGTATTTTCAACTATTCTTACCTGGTACGTACATGATATTAAATTTCAAAATAGTTTTGTCATTGGAAAGTGCATTATGGATTTATAGGTGAAAGCATTAAATAATTGTTGATTTTGTTGTATTTGGAAGGTAACATAATTAGAATATTTGGGAAATAGTAAAAACATCCCAAATGACAAATCATTCTCTATAAAATAAGAAAATCAATTTTCAAGTAATATATGATTTTCTTAAAAATAATTAAAAAAGTGGACTATAAATAGGAATGTGTAATACAAATCTAATATTAATTTCAAATATGTTGATTCTATATTCCAAAATTTATTCTTGCATTTAAATGGGAAGCAATAAATTACACGAAACCATACAAGAGTTTTATTTCTTCATCCTTAAATAGACAATTGATAAGTAGTAGTTATAGGTTGCTTTATTTATAGATTGGGGTTTCAAGAGTTGTTGGGTGGGATTACAGTTGATATTGCAACTAAGGGCAGACTTTGATGTATTGGAATTGGCCAAAACTTTGGATAAATGACCAACTAAGTTCTTTGGGATTCTACATGGAAGTGTGCAATATTTGCAAGTAGAGAATTGGAATAGTTGGTTAGAAAAATTGTAGGAAGAGGCCCATGAAAAGTAGGAGAAGCAAGTTTTTGACTTTCAAAAAATCAATTTTAACATTGAATTGAATTTTTGGTTGCTTATAGTTTGAGAACAAGATAAATTTACTCTTAAAATGTAGTTTCCTTTTGTTTTCAAGGCAAAGCTACCCCTAAAATATGGTTCTCCTTTACTCACGTAGAAGTATAAACATCATAGAAGTTGGCAAAAGGATTCCTAACTCTAGACAACTTGAAATTTGTTTACCAATTCCTAATTCACAATAGAAGTTTGCCATTAGGACAAAGTGGTACAACCCTCCAAAGACCTAGGGTTTGGAGACAAAATAAAAATGTGTTTTAAATTACAAGTTCTATAATTTTTTTGAAGTTTGCATCAAAACAACCAAATGAAGCATAGATGGAATTATTTAAATTATTTATATATTTATATCCAAATGAGTTTTGAAGATTCAACTTCCTAGTTAACTTCAAGAATTCAACAACAGCACAATTTCTATCTTAAATGTTTGAAAAATTCTATGATTGGTCAAAACTACAATTTGAATTGATTTAAAAAAAATAAAAATAAAGATTTAATTATAAGAGCATTGATACTTTTTCAAGTAGTAAACTTTGCAATACTATACTAATACTGAATATTTTTTGTTTGTTAGTAGAAATCTAAGTTTTGAACAGAAAGTAAAAAACAACTCCATCTAGCTAGCATGCTTAAAATATTAAAAATTTAATTTTTTTAAATTTTGCCCATAAACACTACTAGAAGTTTGGCAACAATCATTAAATGATTGATTGGAAAATTAGCATTAGTTGTATCTAACATTAGAAATTTAAACATTAATTTAGATCAAAATAAAAATATTAGACAACTTAAATGTTTGTGAACAATAGTTTCTTTTTAAAAAAATAAAAATAGCATAAAAAACAATTAGTATGTCTTTAAATTATACTAAAATGACATCAAATAGTCACTTGAAATCTAAAATTTAATCTAGTTCTACAAAAAAGTTATTTAAATAAATTAAAATTTTCCATTGTGATACTAATAATTTATGACCATACATTGTCATAATATTTGTTGAAGAGAATTGTATCTATAGGAGAAGGGTATCTGAGTGAAGCTTGAACCTTCAAAGCCACTAGTAAAAAAAATAATGTAACATGATGAAGCACTTTTATAGTGGACTTCTAACATTATTATCCATTATATTATATATTTATTGTAATTGGCAAAAATAGCTATTAATAAATATAATACACTTGATATCTATAATTGGCAAACATTGGTCTTTTTAAGTTCCCTTTACTTCCCTCATCACGTTTGATGAAACATGTATTAGATATGTATTAGCAATCATCATCTCATTTGTCCTAAATTGGTTCTTCATCAAGTTTGAAGTATTCCTCTAAGTAGTGACCCTATCATGATTGACTAAAATCATAGGCTAGAAACTGGCCAAGATACTATATAAGATATTCACATTCATAGGGGTGGTGCATTTATAGAGACCTATGGAGCTTCAAAGACTATAGTTGGTAAGAAAAAACCATTAGTTAAAACCTTTGACAATTATTGTATTGCTACTTTTGGTTCTTTTGGAATAATACATTGATACATTCTTTAGTTTTTTTTGGCTCCATGCATCTTTTGGGATCTATCTTGACTTCCTTGTGGTCTTTGTCTCTTGTTTGGTCTCATGTCCATTTAGAGCTTCCCCGCGATGGCACTTGGGAGGGCCGCAAACCCGGTTACTGGCCAGGCCCAGGCAATTTGCATGCTCCACGGTAGCCATGGCGAGGGCGATAATTGGGTTGGCCACGGCCAAATATGGTGAGTGGACGGGCAAATGAAGAATCTTCACAGTGGCTTGGTATGAGTTCTTTTTGTCTTTTCGAGGCAGAGGTAAGGTTTGAATGTTGAACGTTGGGAGGTGTGGAAGTGTGCATGGGGAGGCGTGAAGGTATATGTGGAGGGAGATTGAGCGACACTCGGCTTCAGGCCCCATGTTGTGGAGTCCCCGTCTCGTGAAGCCATGGGGCACAAGCAGGAGACACGGGGTGGGTGCTCTATCTCAGGCGTACGGTTTTCCTGTCTATTTGTCCTTCTATACTTTGATCTTCTTTGATCCTTGTTGCTTTTGACCTTCTTATCTTCTTATCTCCTTTTGTTTCTTCTTGTGCCTTTTGGCTTTTTTGGCTTTACATATATCTATATATCTCTTTGAATCTATCTTGACTTTCTAGTGGTCCCTTTGTATTTGTTTGGTCTCATGTCTATTTGAGGCTTTCTTGTCCATTTGCCTTTAGACTATGGTTGATATGCTTTGATCCTTATTCCTTTTGATCTTTTTCAATTTGGATATCTTTTAATCATTTTTGTCCCCTATCTCTTTTGATCTTCTTGTCTTCTTTTGTCCATTTGGGGCTTCCTTGTTTGTTTGTCCTTCTATGTTTTGGTCTTCTTTGATCCATATCTCTTTTGATCTTTTTCAATCTAGGTCCCTTTTAATATTTTTTTGTCCTTGTCTCTTTTGATCTTCTTATCTTCTCATTGTTGTTCGGGGCTTCCTTGACCATTTGTCTTTTTATGTTTTAATCTTCTTTGATCTATGTTGTTTTTGATCTTCTTCAATCCATGTCTTTCTTGATATTTTATGTTCTTTGGTTTGATCTTCTTATGTCCCTTTGTCTCTTCTTGTGTTTGCCGTCTTCTTTAGTTTTGCTTTGAATCCATTATTCAACCTTGACCTACTTTGTTGTCGCTTTGAATCTTTTAAATCCACATCTTTTTTTATATTTTTTGTTCCCTGGTTTGATCTTCTTATCTTCTTATGTCTTTTTGTCTCTTCTTGTGCTTGTTGTCTTCTTTAGCTTGCTTTGGACCCCTTCTTCAATCTTTACCTACTTTACTATCACTTTGGATCTTTTTCAATCCGTATCTTTTACATGGTTCCCTTTCTCTTTTCATCTTCTAATCTTCTTATGTTCCTTTGTCTATTCTTGTGCCTTTCAACTTCTTCAGTTTGCTTTGGACCCCTTATTCAACCTTGAGCTACTTTGATGTTTTTTATTTTATCTTTATCAATCCATATTCCTTTTGATATTTTTGGATCCTTGTCTCTTTTGATCTTTTGATCTTCTTGTATTCTTTTGTCTCTTTAAAAAGAGAATGAAGTAAAGTGATTTGATGTCTAGATCAATCATTATTTGAGATTGGAAAAAACTCTTTGTAGATAAGAGTTTGGTGGAAGTTATATGAAAAATACGCATGGGATTTTCTATCACCCACTTTTAAATTAGGCCAAGCATTTGTGATGGTTGAAGTGCCTTCGCAGGTTTTGACAAAAGTCCATTAGGACTTCATCATGCTTGCAGATGAAAAAAGTGCAAGTAATTTTTTCACAATATTTATGAAAGCACATTGAGTGGATTCTATAATTCTATTTCATGCATGATCAATCTAATGGACTCACGCTTATAGAAGATGGTACTCTTATCCATTTCGATAAATTTTCAAAGAAATAGAGGCAAGCTTACAGTCTGAAAAAGTCAAACTGGCCTGCTAATTCACCAGATCTAAATCCCATAGAGAATTAGTGGGAGATAGTCAATGATTTATTGTGATACCACATAAGGCCAAAGAACAAGCAAAAAATGTTACAAACAATTCAAGCGGTATGGAATCAAGCTATAGTTTTGGCAAAAGGTGGCAAGACCAGATGGTAGGTCGTGTATAGGAAAGATTCAAATTATTGTATGATTTTGAATTTTTACATGTATATATTTATTATGATACTCAAATACTCTTTGGGATACTCTTCACTACAATGCCAACGCAATTTGTGGTTTGGAAATTTGTTCAATTCTTAACATGCTTCTACTTAGAAAAGCCTTGTTGCAACTCTAGCTTGGAAACTCAACAAGCCTCCTAAAGCAACATCTTCACACCGCCACCTTGATGTGCTCTATTACCTTCCCCCAAAACATCCACACTTCTATAGATTCCCTCCTCTTTGGAGAGTGAACAAGGTACAAACAAGGTAAAGTACTTGGTTTCATGCCACTTTTTGAGGTACTTTCAAGAAACCACAAAGTATTCAATTTTTAGTGTATTTTTATGATATTTATTTGCTTTGGATTCTAAGAAGCATAGAATAGTCTTATAGAGTTGCAATTTTAATTTTTCAATCTCATACTACAAATTTAGCCAACATTGGATTCTTATTGAAGTAGAATGCTTTTGTAAATTATTAAACATTTTAATTTCATCTCCAATGCTTAACTTCCTATTTAATTTAGAGATGTAGAAGTCCTTCAGAAGTTGATTTGAATTACTTGAAGGTCATGTGATTCCAATGTAAATTTACAAGGAAAACAACACGTTTCTTTCAAAATCATAAGCACTTAACATATAACATATATCATTAGGAAATCAAAAATGATTTTTTGAATATCTTATAAATAGATTCATTATTCTTGATATTTTATTTATATTTATGCTACCTTTTAAGCTATATATAGTATTCTAAAAGTACCTCAAGAAATTGTTTTTCTTTAGCCCCTAAAAGATTATCCTTTTAGGGGACAAATGGGATTTTGGGCAAGTACCTCAAGGTAAATTTTTGTCATAGGTTTTTTGAATTTCTTTTTGAAGATAGTGTATTTTTTTAAATTGGTGCCCAAGAACAAAAGTTATGCCCAAATAAGCTCAAAACAAGGGAGAGGGGGTAGTAAAAAAAATTCAAAGTTTTAATTTTAATTAAATTTTCTTTTCTCATATATTATATTTATTTCTACATGGAAAGCTTTGATTCATTCCATTTGGATTTGCTATGAGACTTCTATGGACAATCTTGTTTTTCGGGCAATTAGAGCATCTTCTTGAAAAAATAACTTGTAGGATTCCTTTTTTTAATGCAACTTTTATAATTTTTCAAAACAAAAAGTTCCACGTGGTTTAGTTTGCTTCCTAGAACGATCTCACCATTGGAGTGAATGCATTTTAATTTCATTTCAAAGATATT
Organism: Rhytidiadelphus loreus; assembly: GCA_947034895.1. Taxonomy (NCBI): domain Eukaryota; kingdom Viridiplantae; phylum Streptophyta; class Bryopsida; order Hypnales; family Hylocomiaceae; genus Rhytidiadelphus; species Rhytidiadelphus loreus. The sequence continues at coordinate 44,599,824 of OX344765.1, forward strand.
AATAATTTAGATTTTCCTTCTATCTCATACCTACTTCTATCTCATACCTACTTCTATCTCATACCTACTTCTACTTAATAATTTTTTAAAGAATAAAAATTAAGTTTTTTTGGACTTTTTTTCACCTAGACTCTCAACTCCATTCTCTACAATAAATATTTAAAGCTCAAAACTTTGTAGTGCAAAAAAAAAATTTACAAAGGTTCAAAGTCAAATAATCTAGTCCTGTAATGTGTTGAAAAACTTGTTTTCTTCACTTTAAACGCAAATGTCTTGCAATCAAAATTTCAGAAATTTTTTCCACACATTATTATACCAGTTAGGTGTAAGATCCTATTGTTAAATGTAAAAGAAACAATTTTCAAATTTTTTTACTCATTGCTATAGAAATGGCAATTTTGAGTGTTTTTTGACAAAAAGGAAGGCCTAGGTCCTTTAGGGGTTAATGAAATTGCTTCTAATAGTAATTAGAGTTGAAAATAGCAAGCTTAGAAGAAAAAAAGTATAAAAACATTAAAATAAAATAAAAAAGACCGTACAGATAGGCAAAAATCCCTCAAAGAAGTGAAGGATTTTTTCCTTCTACACACCCAACATGGTATTTGAATAAAAAATTGTGTAAGATCTCGAAGGTTTAGACTTTAGATTTATAGGCAGCCAAGATTGGAGGGAGAGTGAAGATTAAAATTTTATGTGAGGAAGGTTTTTGAAAAAGTTGACTATGCATGAATTGAAGAAAAGAGCTTACAAGAACCATGGTAGCGAGTAGAGTGTCTTTAGGATGCAACAATTTACAATAACCAACATTGAAGTAAGAAAAAACAAAAAACAAAATCAATGAGCGCCGAAAGAAGACCTTCAAACTACACCTCTAGTTCGATTCGTAAGGAGGGAAGCAATCAAGTAGCAACCTTCATTGGTAGTAATAGAGACCTTGGTACAACAAGAAACATGGAGGAGGCGTATCTTCAAGTGATATTGAAGGTACCATCAAACTAAAAGTGCACTTTGGTCTACAACAAACAACTTTTGGAGAGGGGGAGCAGAGCCCCAACCCAACAAGCTTCTAAAGTAACGTAGAGGGTGTGCCACCAATTCTATGGAGTCTAGTATGGTCTTGTTCTTCTTTTGCCAAGCAACTATTTGTTGGAGAAGGTCTAGCTGCTTTTATGGGAACAATAGAGGGTTTGGGAGGGACTTGGATAGATTGGCATACAAATCGTTGGAAAAAGTGTTTATATTATTTGTTGCATTTTCCACTTCTAATATTAGTATTGTTTGAATATTATTTCCTAGTTGATTCAAAATATCTAGATGGTTTATTTCGTCCTTGATTTTCTATGGTTTAGATACTTGTCTCTTCTCCATTTGTCTGCATAAACGAATGAAATTCACTTTTCATCCTTTCTCTATTTAGAGCCTTTGTGGTAGGTTCAATTAAGCACGTTGTTGTACTTAGAACTACACTCCAATACTATTGTTGTGGAAAAGCTATAATTTTTTCAAAAAAATACTCTAGTTTGTGGGTTTTAGAGGCATGTTTATACAATAGGCCTAAAAGTAGTAAGATATTTCAAGGTTTTCATTTTATTTTTTATATTCTTTTCAAGTATAAGTGTTGTAAGAAACCATTGCATTAGAAAACTAGTCATTTCATTAGGAATTTTTTTATGATTACTTTCCATGACATCAAAAGCAATAAGAATATAAAAAGTAGTTTTAGAAATCCACCAAAATATAAGAAAGTTTAAAATCTCTTTTTGGTGTCCTAAAGTGATATAAGTTGTATGTTATGTACACCTAGTTTTGATGAAGAGATATTGTTTTCATACAAAAAAACGCATGTGAATGCAAACATTTCAAACCTATTTTTGAAAACTTCAAAATCTCAAAATCAAATGAGGAGTTGTAAATTTGAAATAAATTGATGATGTTGACAACATAGTACCAAGAATTAGAATTTTTTGCACATGCACATTATAAATATGAATTCTTTTAGTTTTTAATAGTACTTTTAATTATCCAGTGAAGGACCAAGGCCTTTTTGTCCTAAAACAATCAAAACTATCTTTTTTTATTGCAAAGTACAAAAAAATTATCAATATTTTTTTTGCATATCTAACTAAAGCATCTTGCACTAAACTAGTATGAAATGTTGTTGAAGAAATTTTAAAAACTTTGTCTATGAAGATTGCAAGATATTAGAGTTTAAAGTAAAGAAAAATATTTTTTGTGCACCTTGCTAGACTAGATTATAAGGCTTTGAATCTTCCTAAATTACTTTTATTGCAATATATATTTTGAATATAAAATTTTGTATGTTGAAAAATTGAGTTGAGGGTTCATGAAAAAAAATTCAAAAAACACACACATGATTTTTGTTTTTAAATTTTTTTGTTAAATTGAAGATTTAAAGTAGGAACAAGATAGAAGGAAAAAATAAAATTGTTAATAATTCTAAGATGGAATTGAAACATGCTAATGTGAACAATGAGATTTTCTAGCAAGAAAACTAAACCATGTCGAAATTTTCTTTCAAAAATTGTAAGAATTAAGTTCAAATATGAATTCTATAAGTTGTTTTTTGAAGAAGATTCTTTCATTTAACCCAATACAAGACTCTCCATAACTTGCTCATTACTAGTCCAAATACAATGAATAATATCTTTCCATGTAAAGAAAAGTATTTTCTATTAGAAACAAAAATTTAAAAACTATTTTGAATTTTTGTGATTTTTTTATGACTTAGCAAAGAGCAATATAAGCTTATTGTGGCATAACTTTTGATCTAGACCACTTTAGTAATTGAATGCATCAAGGAAAAATTATTTTTCTATTGCAAGAGACAATCATTGCCTTTGATTTCCGCACATCTCTTTACAAGTTGTAAGTGAACACATTTTGGGACCTATGATCACAAATAGGTACCTATGCCTTGAATCTTTGAAATTTACAAGTAATTCAAAAATGCTTGGAAAAATACAAAACCACTTATGTTAGGTTCCACATCCATTTTTCTTTTTTCTGAAAAATGATCTAAAAATATTTTTGTCCACATAAGTCTATGAAAAAGGCAGACCAGTCCTTAAATGGTCGCTTTTAGAGCATACTACCTTACCCGTCTTTTTTATACTTTTACACCTGACACAATGGCTTGTATATCTGATTCCCAGCATGGGTAGGAATATCAACCATGCATCCACATAAGCTTGTTCAAATTCTTTTTTTCTTCACCAACATGATATAGTGAATCTTTGGTTTTAATAGTATTGTTAAAGAGCGAAGGATGGGTCATGGGTCATACACGAGTGTATAGCTTGTAGAGATCTGGAGTAGTTCATATGGATGAATGAATTTTATGAATTTGAGAATCCGCAATCCAATGCTGGCGATTTTAGCAAATCTTAGTTTTAATTTTTTAGTAAGCCCTATTAGTAGTCTCAAGGTCATTTTTCCATCAAAATATACTCAAAATTATCATTTTCAATACAATCAACAAAGATTTTCAAACATTTGTTTTTTTTTGCATATACAACTGAATATGCACGAGAATATTTGGAAGAAATTTTAGAATCTTTGAATGTATCAATCACAAGATATAATCGTTTAAAGTAAAAAGAAAAGAGTTTTATTCCTCCTAGTTTGACTATATATTTTGATTTTGAATCCTCTTAACTTAAAACTTTTGTATTGCAAATTGTGAATTTAAACTATTTTAAGTTGCAAAATTGAGTTGAGAGTTTGGGGGGGAAAAAAGAAGCAATTTTCACTCTTTAAAATTTTTGTTAAGTAGAAGTATATACAAAATTGAAGGAAAAACGAAATTGTGGACAACTCTAAGATGGAATTAAAACATAGTAATTCCAATGGTGAGATTGTTCTAGATAGAAAACTAAACATGTGCAACTTTCTTTTATGAAAAATTGTTAAAATTGAGTTTGTAAACGGATCCAATACATTCTTTCCTCAAGATTTTTCTAAGATTGCCTGCAAAACAAGAAACTTCATAATTTTCACATTACTAATCCAAATGGAATGAATAAATCTTTCCACATTTAAAAAAATATAATCATAAGAATATTATTTTTTGTTGCTCGCCTTCACCTATTTGGAGCTTATTGTGGCACAACTTTTGCTCCTAAAATTGATTGAAATAAAAATTATATTCTCAAAAAGCTAATCAATTGTTAATATTCTTTTAAGAAAAATTCAAAAAATCTTGTCAAAAATTGAGGTTATTGGTACCTACATCTATAGCCAATCACTTAGGCAATATTGTGACATATTATGAGTAGTATGAGGTGATGGAATTTTTTTCCAGTACATAATGATAGGAAATATGGGGATTGAAATTATTTCTTAATTTTATTCCCAAAATTGAAATTACTACGGATTTTTGGAAATTCTAAGCCAAAAAGTGCTTAGAACCCATAGCCATTGTCTAAACTCTCCCAATTCCAATCATTCAAGAACTACTTTCTTGCTCACTACTTCCTTCACATTTTGGGACATGTGTCATGACCTTATTAGTTCCAACCTTGAAAAAGGAGGAAAAAACACATTCTAAACCTTGGTTGGAAATAACAGTTTGCTTGGCTCGAAATATTGTACCTTACAGGGTGGGTATAGTTCCTTGATTAGGAATACACGCCATGTCCACATAAGGTAAACCAACCATTACCGTTAATTTCCCAACTCAGTGAGTAGACCAGCCTAATTCCGTCACCTAATTTTGTCTATAAAACATCCAAATCTGTCCATAAAACATCCAAATTCATTCGTCTTATGACAGAAATTAAAGCGTTCTATGATAAAATCTGATTTTTTATGACAACAAGGGATAATGTGTCACTCCATTAATGGTCAGTATTTTGTACTTGACTTGGGCGGTTATGGGTTCATTAGGAAACGTTTATTATTGTAGTCTACTGACGGTTTTGTATTTTCAGTCCAATTACTTCAAAAATTTATAGAAATTACAGTTTTAATCGAAAAATTATAATTCCACTTGGGTTTGATTCGTGAAACAAGCACACACCTCTGAAAAATATGTACCACTATTGAAATTGGCCCCAAGATATTCAGATTGTAAATCAGGGGGGTGATAGGTAGTTCTACCTTATTTGAAAATAGCATTATGGTAGTCTGCTACCTACCTTAGATGCAGTAATGCCACAACAATCCCTCCTCCATTTCTATGATGTGGGGTCTGCTATCAATAGCATTATGATGCCCTTCTTTCTAGCCCCTTGCCATTGAGCATGGTCAATCAACATCATCCAACAATGAAGTTTATACATCCAGCAATGAAGTTTATACATCCAATAATCCAACAGCAGCAGAGCCTCATTATGAGAAATACCATCCCTTGCCCCTTGCCCTTGCCCTTGCCCTTGCCACTCTGTCCCATGGCTGGGGCTGGTCATGTTTTTTTCTTTCCCTTTCTTTCTTGTCTGTTGCTTTCCCCCATGAGCCCCCTCCCCCCTGGCATCATTTGTCTCCCTCCCTGCTCTTTGGAAACCGACAGGCCCATTTAAAAACCACTTTCCCCCTGTACGCTACGCAAAGCAACGCAAGGGAGGGCAGGGCAGAGCTTGCAGCAGCAGCAGCAGCAGCGTCCCCCCAGTACACCTTTTCCAGGGTTGTTTTTTGGGGGTGGACCTCCTCCTCCTCCTAGTTTAGAGTGAACCATGCCGAGCCTCAGACCTCAGACCTTTGCCTTTGCTCCTCAGTGATGGAGTGGAGTGGAGTGGAGTGGAGTGGAGTGGTATGGTTAACTTATTTCATGGTATGGAGCTGCCCCCTGTTCCAGTGCTTTCCAAAAGGCACGGCAGTGGATGGGCGGGGCAGTGCTTCCAATTTCCCAAGAGCAGAGTTAGGAAAAAGCCCATCCAGCCAGATAGGTTGATTGCTACTGTACCCTGTAGCAAGCAGGCCGAGGCGCAGCAGGCCCAGGTCGCAGCTGCGCTGCGCTGCGTGTGGAGTGGAGTGGAGTGGAGTGGAGTGGAGCTGAGTGGAGCTGAGTGGAGTGGAGCTGAGTCCATGAGTAGTCCAAGCCTCCTTTTCCCCAGCCTTCCCCCAGGGACCACTCATGAGCTCCCTGCCCCTGATCAGTCGTCCAGGTGCAGAAAGTAACATGGCCTGCTCCCCCTCCCCCTTCCCATGTGCTTGTCCCAATCCGATCTGCTCCAGCTTGGAAAATCTGATCAGCAGCTGATCAACTCTCAACCCAACTCCTCCCCTCCCCTCCCTTAATTTATATATATTAGTAGTATTATCAACCCCTGCCCTCCCTCCCTAGCTCACTCACTCGAGCTTTGCGCCTCGCCCGGCCATTTGCAAGCACGACTGGTTCATTGGTCCCCCCCCCCCCCTCCCCTTGGTTCCACGTTGGTTCCCCCCGCCTACCAAGTAACTTAACTTACTGAGCTACAACAGACTTCGAGAGCATGCAGATTGCAGGGGGAAGAGAGAGGGGTCCAGCCAGTTGCATGGTGCAGAAGAAGACTTGGGGAGGACAGACGGGGAGGACAACTTGGGGAGGGAAGAGGAGGGAGGAGACTTCAGTTGGAGATATTGGGTGTCCTCCACTCACTGCTGCCAGGCCAAGGCAGGGCAGGGTGGGGCTGACAGAGCAACAGAATTTGTTGATTTGGTGGGATCTTTTACTTCCATGTCTCATTGGCAAGCCAACACAAGACACCAAAGGGTAAGCCAAGCCAAGCCAAGCCAAGCATATGAAGAAGAAGAAGAAGAAGAGCAACATGTTCATGCCGCTGAAAATTAGGGGCTGGGACAAGGGCGCGTGGAGTGGGGGTGGGGCTGGGGGGGAAGTTCATGACTTGGGTCTGGGTCTGGGTGGGGTGCCTGGACACTAGCTGGTGTGGTAAGGACAAAAGAGGGGTCTTCTCATCGAGTTTCAGTTGGATTTGTGCTTGGGAACAACCAATTGTCAAAGTCCATGAGGCCATGTGGGGGGGTCCTACAGAAAAAAATGATTTTCTACCGCAAGGGAAGGGAAGGGCGGGATCGGCACATCCTTCACAAATATTTAGGTATTTCTGGAAAACAAGGTTTGATAGATGCTAGAAATAGGGAAAAAAAAACTTACAAATTTTTATTTTTAAAATTTTTTCCTCGTACAAGGAAAAAGTTAGAAAAACGTGCCCTAGTGGAACGGTCATGGAAACGTGTAGATCCAAGGCTTTCATGATGAGTTTTGAGTTTTTTGGAACACTTTTCTCTTATCTAAAGTAGTTGATGCCTTTGTCAACCCAAAAGTGAAATATAGAAAACAAATAGCAATGCTATGAGAGGCTATGTCTATGGTAATAATGACTTGTTTTTCATGCAAGGTTGTACTCAAACTCAATCCTCTCGAGTAGATTTTTGGAAGTCATCGTGATATTGTAATAGGAAATCCGTTTAGGGATGTTAAAGGATAAAGTATCATAAAGATTTTTTCCTCGACCTTGCATAACTATGCATCCAAAAGAGGTACACAACCTCGTCTCTGCCTCCTAAATTAAAAACAAAAACAAAAACATTTGATCCACACACCCAAACCCCAAAACCAAAACCAATTTCTTTTTATGTGGACACTTATCCTTTAAGGGTCAGTGATTTCTCTTCTCAGAATATAAAGCAAAAGACTATATTACAAATAAAAATAAATAAACTGTAGGCTTGTCCCCATTTTTGACAAGATTCTAATACATTAAAAAATATATTATATTTTAGAGTTGCGATTTAAATTTTTGTGGATTTTAAACCATGTTGAGCAATGTGAATGGGATTTTAGATAGGATTTGAAAACTTGGATTCACAAGAAATGCCCAAAATGGAGGTGCTTCTTTGGATTCATCTTCAAGGCAAGTTGGTTACATGCTTGAAAAGTTTTACATCATTTGGAACTGAACTACATATAGGAAAAAAATAGTAAGTAGAAAGAAGTAGAGAATGATTCAAAATACTAAATTGTTTATAATTTATTTATGGAATTGTTCAATGCCAATCCTAATGGTTGTAATGTTACAATAAACAATCCACGCCGAATGTTTTTATTTTTTTCCCAAAATATTGAAAGTTAATTTATATAAAGAACTTCAAAGTTTATTTTAAAGTAGAGAATCCATAACTACCTGCAAACTAAAACTCCTCATAACTTTCATCTCATTAATCAAAATAGAATGATTCAAATCTTTACATGCATGAATAAATCTAGAAAATCAATTCCAAAATTTTATTTCTTAAAAAATCAAGTTATAAAGAAGTTTTTTTAGCTACCCAATCTATCCAATGAGCAATGAAAACTATATATCAAACAATAACTTTTTAACCATGTAGTCAAAAATTATAAAAATTGTTGGGCCTTAAAGCTACTCCTCAAGCACATGTTGTGTGAAAATTTCAAAGAAAAAAAATTAAAAATTCCATTTGTAGTGAGCTGTCCAAAATCGCTATGTTGCAAAAAAATGCCATTTGGTCCTTTAGGGGTATCCACACCTAAAACAAATATTCCCTTTGTCGCACTAAAAAACTCCAAATTAGGCACAATTAGTGTCCCTTAAAAAAACTTTGTTTAATTTTTTAAAGCATGGAGTAAGTGTTGACTGTAGTGAATGACCTCGTGGGAGTAAGTGGCAAGCAATCAAGGAGCATTCCTCTCCTAGCAAGCCTAGCCTTGCACATATTGAGGCACATTGTACTTGTTACTTCCTTAGACAATTGTGTTTACAATAGATTCCGTGATCACTTGGATGCTATACAGATTAGTTTATGAAGGGGGACAAGTTTCCTTGATGCCGTATTTAGGTCGGGAGTATATATTTCTACAATCCCATTATTGCTACCAAATTTTTTTTCCCATTTCTTATGAAGTGCCAAAGCGGCAATATTAAATGTCAACGTGGTGCTCCAAATTTCAACATTCATTCACATATTGAATAGAAAATATCACATTAGTGCATGTTACATATCCATGATTCTATTTTCATCCACAATTTGGCGATTTCATCTAAGAATTTTTTTAATTTGAGATTTCCTGGTGATTTTTTGCCCTTTCAGTACTATTTTGTTCCAAGGGCTTGGTGTTGGGCCCATTACTTTGGTGCAAATGGCCGACAAATTGCCAAAAAAACCCACATTGGTTGCCACCAACCTTTAAGTCATCAAGAATGACAAGTTGGTAGCATTCACGAACGATGCTCAAATATGATATTTTCTGCATAGATTTTCGATGCCTAAACGATGCCTCCTAAGTTGGAGATTTTGCATAGGGCTATGGGATGGGTTACTAGTTCTTGAATGTATGCATCACTAGCACAAAGACTAAAAATGTAGTTAATCCCTAATGGAGAAGGTTTTCGGAATTTTATAGTAGAACGGAGGGAGTACTTTTTTTCAAATGAATAATTTTGAATGCAATTCATGAAGAATATCATATCACAATGTTAGCAAATGAAAGCAGAAGTGAATGCTATTGGTTTGAGAATTTTTAGAGTATGTATGAATATACCAAGAATTTTCAAAATTGAGGTCATAGGAATACCTATTGTTGGCACTTGACTACCCATAATTGGACATCATTGAAGTACAAAATGCTTCAATTCTCATTGGTTACTCCAAATAACTCATCAACTTCTATTGGTTCCTTTTGAAAACTAATGCTGAGTTTGAACAAACACTTGGTCATATTAAGGTCAATGAGCACAAGTGAAAAACTTTATTCTAGATGGTGGTGAACGAACGGTGTTGCAATAGAGTGGGGATACCTTACTTATTATTTTTGTTCAAAATTTTACTCTATTTGAAGAGGATATATAGTACAGTTCAAATGGCCCCATGAGTGTCACTATCTCCTATGTTTTGTTTGTTAGGTTTTTATCACTTTCTTATCAAAACCATGTAGAGTTTATTTTCATTTATTTTTTCAATGAAGTAGTGTAGTTTGGATAAACTCGGATTGTGAAAAACTCCCTTTTGTTCTAAATTCAATGTGCATTTACCGGTAGGAAATTTGAAAGATCTTAAAGTATTATACACAATAGTGCACCATCGTGGTAAAAACATTGGTACATTAGAGCTTGCTAACTCCCATATATGGTTCTTTATTTGATTCCTAAAATACAAATTGTGTGCTAAAATGTGGCAAGACATTCAATCATACACCATTAGATTGGTAATTCAACAATTATCATGTTTCATTTAGATGCGATTTTAAAATCTAAACTTATCTTGCTCAAATACAATACTATACGTGTAAAGCATGTTACCATTTTGTAGCTTCTCATACATATTGGAGGTGCAATAGTGATCCAAATAGAGTGTTGAGTGTCAATGGATCCAATTAAGTATGAAGACAAAATTTTGTCACCACTTTCAACCTCAATTCATTGTCACCATTCATTTATGACAAATACCCCTAATACACCATTTTGTGACAACAATTGGACTTTTTGAACCTTTAGTGGTTTACCCCTAAAGTCTCATTGTCCCCTCATGGGACAAATGAAAGTTCAAGTAGCCGTTCCTATCATGTCAATTTTTGGCAAGATTTTTTGAATTCTTTTGTTAATACAAAAGTAAACATTAGCTTTCTTGGAATATCATTTTTATTTCAATTGGTGTATGGGAGCAAAAGTTATGCCTTCCTAATCATAAAAATGCTTGAGCTCAAGTAAGAAAATAAACAAAAACTTGAAATTTTAAATTTTAAATATGTTTTCTTATATATTAAATTTTGTCTACATCGAAAGTTTTGATTCATTCCATTTGGATTAGCAATGTAAAAGAATATTTTGTGAGTAGTTGTAGCATGTTCTTGAGAAATTACATATTGGATTCACTTTTTACCTCAATTTTCTCAATTGTCAAAAGAAGAAGTTCCACAAGGTTCAGTTTGCTTTCAAGAACAATCTCATTGTTGAAATTAGTGTGTTTCCATTCCAACTTAGAGTTATAAATGATGTAGCTTTTCTTTCTATCTTATACCTTTTTTTATGTAACAATTTTTTGAAGAGTGAAAATCAAGTGTTTTTAGGGAATTTTTTTCTAGACTTTCAACTCAATTCTTCAATATAAAACATTTGAAATTCAAGAAATTTAGTGTAAAAATTTTAAGTTTAGAAGATTTAGAATCTTATAATCCAATCACGCAAGGTGTAAGAAAACCGATTTTCTTCACTTTAAATGCAAATATCTTGCAATCTGTGAAGTCTAAGTTTTTTGAAATTTCTTCTACACATTCTTTTACTAGTTTAGTGCAATATCCTCTGTTTAGGTATATAAAAAATCAAATTTTGAAGTTGTTTTTTGTTTTTTGCAATAGAAATGGCAATTTTGAGTGTTTTTTGATGAAAAAAAGCCATGAGACTTTACTCGGGGGTTAAAAGATTATTGTCTATGATTATATTACAAGACCAACAATCTTGCAATTTGCACAATTGGCCTTGCAATGACAAGTATTTACACTAAATGAGTGCATTTGTCACGGCACAACGTGCATACTAATAAATTTAGAAATCTCATTGATAATCACTAAATTTTTTCTAATTTTTTTAATAAAGATGTTTTGTATTAATAGGGTTCTATTTTCCATGTTCATAATATTTTGAGATTCTTCTGTATTTTATAATAGATTCTAATGCTTTAAATCTTATATTTATTTTAAGGGGTTAAAGAAGCATATTTATTTTATTTATCTTGAATGTGAATTACATAAAATTTATGAAGTAAGAATCATCTTGAAAGTTTTGGTAAAGGTCATGAACTAGCTCTCGCAAAATGGAGTAGATTTCCTAGTGCAAATTTGGATGCAAAAAATGTGCCTTGGGAGTTCATACAAAATGTAGTGCAAATTGATCAATACATGCACATGATGGTGCATGATGGGAATTTATGTACTACAATGTGGAATTCCCCAAATAGCTTTTAGGTAGAAGAAGAATGTGAATTAAATCATAAATTATCAAAAAAATGTATTTAAGATGAATTTTCTTACACTTGGACCATACATTACTAGATTACTCTTAGATTCAATTGTTTGAAAATCTAAATATAGACTCAAAGTAACAAATACATTCTGTATAATTCATTTATATTTTAATTATATTAAAAAAAAAATTAAAAATTAAGAGTTAAATTGTAAAAGCAAGTACAATTTCTTACTACATTTAAACTTATAAGTGCATTGTGGCATGACATAAAAAGACTTAATTTGGTAGGTTACCTAATTCAAAAATTACCATATTTTGATTAAAAATAGATACCAACACTTAAATATTTATTTTGGAAAGAAAAATCACTTCAAAAAGTTAATAGTTTACAAAAAAGAAATTCAAAGCTTAAAAACACCCTAAGTGAAATCTATGTTAGTTGCTAGGAGACCATTTTTTGGTTGTCTAATGGCTTTGGGGCTTTTGTTTATAATTTGAGCATAATCAAATTAAATTGAAAATAGGAATGTAAGATTTGTCGTTTTTAGTAGTTGTAAATTAAATTATCATTTAGATGATTAGAATGCTTTTAAAGGAGAAATACAAATTTAAATAATGTGGTTGCCAAGAATATTTTCTTTTATAGAATTGTATTGAATGATGTTTGTTCTTACAATATAAAATATGAATAAAAACCACCATGGGGATCAAAATCACGAAGAGGAAACTTGGTGGTAAGAAAGAAATCATAGATGCATAATCAAAAATCTTGAAATGCCACATTGTAAACATTTGAGTGCCCATGAGCAAACATGTCAAAATTGAAATGTGCTCTCAACTAGAAGGTATTACACTTTTAAATAAGGGATGAGGATATTGATTTGTAAGAATGATCTATTTATGAGTTCATTTAAGGCAAGTAGTAAGTGGAACAATCTTTGGTGGTTGCTAGATGGAATAGCAACCTTCAAGGAATCCTAGGAATATTTTCACCATCTTGATAGCTCAAGGACATAAATTTAGAATGGAAAACAAAGTGGATAGTAGGCTTTGTCATCACAAGAGTAATGTGCAAAAAAGATGAATGGAGGCAAGATGTTTGATAAGATTAAATTGTGAAAAGGGTTAATAAGTTTAGACAAACTTTATTCTATGTTGATGCACAAGGAGCACATATACTTGTAACTCAAACTCATAGCATCTCACAAGATTTCCACTTCCAGTGCACAACTAGCAAAGGCAATGAGAACTAACAATGTTGTCATCAACTTGTAGTTGATTCTAGTTATAGATGCAATTATACAATTAGGCTAGTTGATTTCTTTTAGACCTCAACTTTCTTGTTAAGAGCAACAAAGTATTGGTGGGTGGGGGCATTGACAAAAAAGTAGAAAACCATGTAAGTCCAATCTATATGGTGCATTTTAATCCTTGGGCTTAAAGATTATTATTTAAAAAAAAATTACTATAGGGTCTATAAAATCATACAAGAAAATATAGTTGAAATATTTTTGGAATGTTCAAGAATAATTTTATTTTAAGGTATTTATTTATAGGATTTCATTAAATAACCCTTGAATGTACGTATATATGAGATTTACATACATTTACCCCCCTAAGTATTGGTGTTGTAAGCTATTTATATAAGCCTTTGCACAATCAATTAATTTTCTTGAGAAATCATGATTACCAAAGCACATTGCACTGCAATTTGGGTGAAAATTGAATCGCTTTCAAACTCTCAATGAGATGGCAATAGGTTTGTTTGGGGATGATAAAGGAATTTGTACATCAATGATTTAGATTGAAAGTTTCATTTATTTGGGAAGTGTTTGACGGCAAATGATTTTTAACATATTTTTTAGGTGGTTCAAGGAATCTTATGGGTAGACCATAGGTCAAATAGTGTGAAATCTTATGGATTTAAGATTTTGTGGCCCCTTTTATGAATGTTTTATTTATTTTAGGGACATATCACTTTACAAAATTTATAGATGCAATAATTTTTATTGAAAATATAGGGTTTCAATTGGGTTTAATTTCACTAAGATTTACCAATATACCAAAAAAAATTGGTAGTCTTCTTCTAAGTGTTTGGATGCCTAAATAGGTGCTTCCACCTTTCATGTATTTTTGAATTTATGCCAAATCAACCTAAGCAAGGATTAGAAACTAGCAATACATGTATGAATTTCTAAGGCTTTTTGTAGAAAATTGACATTTTGAAAATAATCATGATATGGTATGATGATAAGTTTCTTTCAATATATAATAACTTAGAGCATTGCCAGTGCATGCTTAACACTTTGGGACACACAAAGCAACAACAACAAGTGCTAGTTGGGTGGCCTCAATGCAACTATGGTTTAGGGCTCATTGCTTGGAATTTTGTGGGGTATTATTTACTTAAATTTATTTTTTGAGTTGGACATGGTGATGGAGCATTGACATTGGGAACTTGAGGAAAGTTTGGGGCAAGTGCTAGAGAAATTCGGTAATGCAAACTTTGAGGTGAATAAATCTTTATTAGATTGCTAATGACTAAGTTCAATGTAGAGGATTTAGCCCCTCTAAGGTGAGCAATTGAAGGCAACTACACTAAAAAGGATATTTAGTGTTGGATTACATTTAGTGTAATTACCACCCTACTTGACCCTACACTAAATGTCAATTTTAGGACAATTAGTGTAGTGCTAAACTTCAATGCGTAGATTTAGATTTACCAGATTTCAGATTTCAGATTGTCATAGAGTACAGATTTCAGATTTCAGATTTGCCATAGAGTACAGATTTCAGATTTACCATAGAGTACTTTTAGTGTTAGAAATTACATTTAGTGTTACTTACTTTAGTAGGTTAAATGATATTTAGTGTCATGGTTCGCAAATAGTGTTGCCAACACTAAATATCCTTTTTAGTGTACTTAGATCACAAGTTTCTATACAAAAACAAGGAAGCTTGACATACTCACTTCTTTGATGACAATTTTTCAAACACCCTCACCTTCGATTATAGTTGAATTTGTATCTCAATTTCACTCATAGTTTATTCAAAAACGAGTTGCATGGGGGAGAGTATAACATAAGAATCCATTAAGCTCTTTGTGAATGCTATTAAGGCTTGTTTTGAGTTCACATTTCTCTACCAACCCATAAGAAAAGACATTGAGAGGCAAATTGAGATTAACACTCCAATAAGGATGTTGATCTAAGAACAAGAGATCATAGCACGATTGATGGCTTGCAATGGGTGCATGTTAGAACTCACTGTACATGAATGTTCAAGACTTTGTGCATATAACCATCGCCATGAATGATATGTTTGAGTCATTTTTTGCATTCAAATCCCGACCACTAAAGTTGATATCACTAAATGGGAAACTAAAATTTGAGAAAGTCTTCCTTCTTGAAAGCACATTGATATTTGAAAAAATAAAATTGGGATACAACCAACTCCACTATTGAAAACCTCAATCTGTCTTTGAACTTTCACATGGAGAGTGAATTGAACTACCAATTTTATATCTCCGAATTCAAAGTGTACAACAAGATTAGATAAACCTATTGGAGAGAAGGATTTTGCCTATATGAATGTTGTCTCTACAAGGATGGTGAAGTAATGGAGGATTCTTAGGGAGACCTTGCAAGAAGCTAATAAAAAAACAGAGTAGGTGTAGCGGAAAGGTTGACAAGTTAAGAAGCCCTTGGAGGTGTTTGGCGTCAATTACATGTGGCATGTGCTGTCTCTTTTAGTTGTATCCGTGGCCTCCTACATCTACTCTTTCTCATGTTGAAACATGCACCTCTTTAGTTTCATCATCTCTTCTTCCATGTGCATTTCAATGTATTAACGAAGATGTTCTTCTTTTCAAAAAGTGAAAAGAGGGACAACATCTACTTCATTATCAAGCACCTTAGCCTTATGCAAATAGGTTTGTGCCCTGTTATGGGTAGTTTTAATTTAGGAGCAAATAGTGAAGTCCTTCTATTGGTAGATTTACCGATTTGGTGGTGATTGTATGATTTGGACACTCTAATGTTGAGTCCCAAGGGGAGTCAAGGACAATGTCGGTCTTTTCCCCAATGATAGGTATCCCCACTTGAGTGTTGGATTCTACAACAAGTGCTATCATTTGTTTTGGTGTTGGTACAAGGGATTTTTGCACAGGGTGATTGCAAGAAAGACCGAACAATTTTGGTAGTGTTTGGTCAAAAACTATGTTTTTTCTACCCAGTACTAGGAGTACTACAAAATGGAGCAATCTCAGCCGTTGATCTGAAAAATCAATGTCCAATAGTACTTTTGAGTATTTTATAATACTGAAACAATACTACTTAAAAAAAATGACAGTTTGTCACAAAAAGTAGATAAAATTAAGTATAAATTAATAAAAATTAGAAAATCATGAATAAAAAAAACTAAAAATTGTCCATTTATAAAGACTTGATAGTGATTACATTTCACCAAAAACTAGAAGTTGAAACCATCATGAAAGTTTGGAGTGCTATGCACAAGGGACCCCTATTTGCATACATGTTGAGGACAAAGAATTGTGTTTTTTTGAATTTCCTTTGGTGGGCATATAACCATCTAGTGTGGGAATAGGCCACAAAAAAGTCAAGTGAACATCATGTTTTTTGGATACTTCATAGTACTAAAACCCCCTAAATCTCAAAGTGTGACAAATTAGCTAAATTGATATTTAATTATAAAATTATTTTTCAATTTTTTTGAAAAATAACAAATCTCATGGTTTTTGAGTTAGCAATATTCCATAAAAATTTCAAGTCCATTGGCTTCAATTTCCAAAAGTTACGGTCAAAACCAACTCCATCACTTCAATTGTGACGCCTCATAGGACCGGTCTTTCTTGCAATCACCCCACAACCAAACAGTTTTATCTTTGCTCCTCTACCAACTCTCACCACCTAAAAAAATCTTTGTGTATCAACCAATAAAGAATAAAATAGAAAGACAATGATTTTAGGTGCTTAACCTTGTAATGTTCAAGAATATTGTTAAGGAAATCCATTATTCTTTATACAAAAGCACTAACTTGTATACTCCAATGAATTGTATGAACTTGTGTTCAATGATGATTTCCCATTTCATCTCCAACAACTTTGCAGATGTTGAGTAGAGAAAGGTTTGCCTTAGGAAATCATAGAGATCCTATCTATGACCATGAATGGCTTAGGAACAAAAGGATTTGTAGTCGTGTAAAATGTTTAGACTCGAATGTTGAAGCTCCTATATTGCCGTGGAATTGCTCCTCGTTGGTCTATCATATTTAAGCTCTAGGTTGGTTCATGGGTCAAGATAAAGATAAAAAAAAACCCATGGGATACAAGATGGGTAGAATTGGAGGCATACCACAAGATATCATTCATAAATATGGCTCCTAAACTTTCAAATTTACGGTCTACTAGTCATCAATCTAGCCTCGCCGTGAGAACAAAGCAAGTCTTGACCATGTGGGCAAAGAACCCTACTTTGTTGCCACAATACAAAATGAGGTTAAGCAATGGTTTAATCTATACTACCTACAACAACAAAAGTTTACAAGGAAAGATAAAGCCACAAGTTACAACATACAAGTATTCAATGTCTCTTTCAACTTCAACTCCTTAACTAAAATTAGATTTTGTGAAACTGTTGCATAAAAAATTCAGTGATATCTTTTTGAAAAGCTAATACAATTTTTTTTTTTTTCTCAAATCTCAAATTATTCTAACACTCTATCAAACTTCTGTAGCCACCCAAAGTTTTGGCCCTTAGAATTGAGGCCAACAAACTTTTCACTTCGACATTCACAACTCACTCATAAAACTCCAAATAGAATGAGTGATAGCTTTATGGAAAGTTTAAAAAAAATTCTACACTCTTTCAAAATTTTGTCACAAAGAAAAAACATGTCCATCTTTCTATGGTCTGATGAAGTCTCTACTCTATAACATAGAAGACAATAGACCTCTCTCCACTCAAACTAGCACAACTTCTGAATGACAACTCCAAATCAAGCAAGCAAAGACTTTTTGAAAACATAACACTATGATACACAATACTTCTAGTTTCATTACCAAATTCCTCATACATTATAAGATCTCTTCTCCCTCATTCGACTCTCCAAATTCCATATACTCCCAAACCTTCTTGAGAAAACTTCCTAAGTTTTTTCCTAGATATGTCTAGCCACATGGATCAACCTGTACCCTTCTTCTACATGGATGGGTCTCCAAACATATTGTCCAACATATTTTATCACACAATCCCTTTTTATCTTTATTTGAAAGATTTATTTCCTCTAAAATTCAACTAGAAGGCAAATTAATATCATTTTACCTTCCTACAACTTCATACATACAAAAATAAATTAGAAAATACTCCAAATGTGGAAATGAAGACTAGGATTCAATAGCTACCTACTAGGGGTGGGTCAAAATGAGGTATTAGAAGCCACCCAAGACATAACCATTGCTTTTTTTGGACCATTATTGATTGTATAGCTCAATTTTTTTAGATTTCTTCCCCCAAACCATGTCTCATTATTCATAAATGTCATAGTGTCATATTTGAATATTGTATAGCCTATGATGTCATCATTTAATCTAAATTAAGTACAAAAATAGGGTTGTAACCAATATTCTTTACTCCTTTGTTGAATTTGAAATTAGACTATATAGAAACTTTTCCATTGAAATTAATAATATTTTGAATAGAATATGTCATTTGTTGACAACTTTGAATAACTTTTAAAACTAATTTTGATGAAATTGATGAAGTTTTTGAGTGAATCATTCCATTAACATTTCAAAAAGGACTCTAAAAAGGACCTTTTCACGCTTACCATTGGCTCTTAATAGCTCACTTATACCCAAGTAAAAAAATAAAGCTCCAAAAAAAGTATCACTTCATCTGTAAAAAATTGAAGATGCATTTAAGAGTAGCAACAACATAGTTTGCACGATCTGCCTTGGTCAAATGATTGATTGGCCCCCTTTAACCAACATTGGTGGCCACGATTTCCTTCAATAGGTCTAACCAATTTTTTTTTTCCAAAGGAATCTGGATGTGGGCTCCAATTTAAAAAGAAGTGGCAAAGGTTAGGCACACTTCCATTTTTTTGTAGTGCAAAATCTAGCTCCATGTATGAATGAAGTGGGAGTTGTATGGCATCAAAAGAAGAAGCAAAAAAACATATTTGGCAATTTGAATTTCTAGATTGGTGCATAGTTTGGCGACTGAGAATTCAGGTTGGTGCAACATTGGGTGATAATATTTGAAAGAATAGAGCAAATTGGGCAACACAGGAATTTGAGAAAGTCCAATTTAGGTTGTATTTCAATCCACTTTTCAAAATAACTTCAATAAACTTTGATGTATAATTGATCACAAATAAGAGTCTCACATTTTTGCAAATATTAGCCTACTACATTGAGCTAAACTACACCTCTATGCTACAAAGACTCCGACGCAAAAGACATGCACACACACACAAACATTCTAACGCCCAAGTGAGAATATAATAAACTTAAAACTTTCAAAGAACAAGTAGCATTGAAGTTGCACAAAAGAAAACCTACGCACACACACACAAGCACTCCAATGCCCAAGTCAAAAAATAATAGAAATACAACTTTGATATAGCAAGTCGTAGCACTGAAGCTGTGTTAAAAAAAACCTGTACACATACACAAAGACTCCAATACTCAAGTCAAACAATAAGAAACACTGTACACTACAAGTTCAAAGTTAGAGCTCACTAAAAAGACATCACAAATAAAAAAGAAACAAGAAAATAGACAAGTTTATGCACATAAGTGAGAAGACTACAACTCATAAGTAAAATCACTTCTTCTTGAATATAAGGCAACTTGAACAAAAATATGTTGCTACTCTAAACTTAGCAATGCGGTGTACCACAAAAATGCAGCCTCCCACATTGCTATTGCTATAAAAGACAAGTAGAATCTAAAGCAAGGAAACTGCAACTACCACACATAAATTTTTTTGTAGGCATCACACCTGGGAGATGTATAACCTAAATCTGTAAACATACAACACTTGTAGGAATACTAAGCCATTATCCCATACCGATAGTTATCAGTTTGATTGATCCACTATAAGAAATACTTTTCATAAGAAAAATCTTCCAATGTATACACCTTCTGTCCATGCATGCCAACTACTAGGCTTAGATGATCATCTTGCAATCGATTACAGAGCTTGTCCTTCAAGAACACAAGTGAGGAGAAGCAGTGTTCATCTTCAACAAATCCAAGAACATGGATCATGGCAATCTCATCCAATTTCACATATTCTGGAATCTCATTTCTTAAGGACGTATTGGCATCTATAATCCGCCAAAGATGAGTTAAAGGATTCACAGTTAAGTGGGGGTCCTCCAAGGCAGACATCCTATTTGATAGCATGGATAATTTGAACAAATGTTGCTGCAATTCAAGTTGGAAGCAATCAAGGAGTGCTGGAACCAGACGCTTCTCCTCATCTTTGCCAATCCACTTTGGTTCACCATAAAATTTCTTTATCACGTCAAGATGCTTCCAGAAGCTCTTTTCAGCATTTGTTTGCCTTCAGTATTGAGGGTAAACTATACCCAAAGCATCTAGTAAACCATAGGCAGGAAAACGACTGATGAGCTCGTCAATTAGTTGTTGGACAGCATCTGTGTCCAAACAAGGTAGACATTAGGGCCTACCAATGCGTTCACTCTTCACATCTTCAATGAGAGAATTCCAAGTTTCTCTAGTGATGATAGCACCTTCATATTGTGCAGTCAGCTCGTCTCCATTGAAAACAAATTGCAGGTGTTGGACATCATTTAGGTCCATAGAGCTCCATGACAAAAAATTGGTCATGACGGAATTCAAGCAAATTCATGAAGTGCACAAATTCAGGACCACAGAAAACTGAGCCATGACCTTTTTACATCTCAAAAAGCTTCTCCAAACATTTCTCAAGTGCTCCAACAAAGTCACAAATATAAAAATCCCGTTGTTGCAAGAATTGAATTAGCACGTTCACGACTTCTAAAAGCGACAAAAGGCCTATCATACCTACCACGTGATATGGATCCAACATCTTCTCCAACAAATCCTTAGCCTTTGCACGAAGACTTCATTGCAACAAATGAAAAAGAGAGTTAGTAAAGCCATGAACCAACCAGCCGCAAGCACCTTCAATGCAAGACAAAGCAGCATAGAAGAGAAAATAGACAATTTTAACATAGAACTATACAAGACATGCAAAAAATTTAAATAAAGGTGTATACCGTCTCAACCTTGTTGACTGAGTCCAAACGCAGTTTGGATGTCATAGAGCGGTACTCACTCAGAAGGTGCCGCAAAGGAGAAATGAAAGAGATCCACCTTGTTGTGACAATTTTAAAGAATTTCAAGCCTTTTGAATCCACCAACTATGCCAATGCACAAAACTCTGCTTAGCATTTTGGAGAGTGAATAAGTAAGTATGGCAAAGCTTACACAAATCTTCCACTGCATGGAACAAGTCAAGCCTACTCAACGTTTTCACAACCAAGTTCAATCGGTGTCCCATGCAATGAACGCCAGTGACATGTGGCGCATATCTTGCCTTCAATTGGATAATAACTCTTGTTCTATATCCTTGAAAGGTAGAGATGCCATCAGCTCCAAAACAAACCAGCTTTGTCACTATTGCAAGCTCATCCAAGTTTCCACAAGCTCCAACTATGCCCATTAAAAGGGTTGTCAAATTATCATTTGTTGCACCACCAAATTCCAAATTTT
The DNA here is from genome assembly GCA_947034895.1 of Rhytidiadelphus loreus. Lineage (NCBI taxonomy): Eukaryota > Viridiplantae > Streptophyta > Bryopsida > Hypnales > Hylocomiaceae > Rhytidiadelphus > Rhytidiadelphus loreus. The sequence goes on from OX344765.1 coordinate 44,621,548, forward strand.
GCAAGGTAATTAGGAGCAGCACATGAATCCAGTCTAACGTGATGTAAACGTGAACAACAATGTAAGAACGATTATCTACTCTAGATGTTTCGTTACACAATAGGGCAATATACTTAGAAAATCTAATCATGGCTTTCATCTTCTCCTATACGAAGGAATACATATGCTTGGCCATTAACCAGCCAACACCAGCACTCCAGTGCATAGACAGGTAGTTTGGAGTTTCCAACAAACGTAAGGGACTCAATTTTGCCTCGAATTCAGACATAGGTCAACCAGCACATAACAGTTGAAACAAAGTAGCAATCTGCACCCGCTTCCACCATGCTTCTATTGAAGTACAATTGTTGATTTGTTAGAAGACAAAGGTTGGACGTTTGGCAACATACAACAACAAGTTTGCTTTGTGTACCTTACGGTGAGCATGCTTACTAATAGTGTCCCACTTCGGCACCATTAGTCAAGGCTTCTTTCCAACGTTTGAGAACACTCGACATTTAACCATGTGCAATCAACCATCTGCCATGAGAACCATCTCGACCCATGGACACTTTACACTCCATTCCATTTGGAATTTGTGAGTTAGATCATAATTGGGCTTCCCCAATCGAATAAGAGGTTGCAACTCCTCTTCATGGTCCATATTGTCACTTGAGAAGTCATTGTTCTCCACAGGGCCGTGCACCGCAAGGAAGTTTGCATCGTCTTCATTGCACACGTAGCCTAGAGAATGAGTGGATACAGAAACGATTGGAATTGGCAGTTTCGAACTCAAAATTATACAACTCCCGGGCTCTACTTGCATAGTAGATGTAACAACATTTGCATCCATTGATACAAGTGATGGGGATTGGACTTGGCGAGGTTGTGAAGATACACTCTTTCTTCTACTTGAAGGAGGCGTGTTCTTCAACGGATCGTGGAAATAAAGGGGACTACAATTCTCTAAGTTGCTCAAAGTTGTGTAGAAACTTTGAAGAGTGACCTGATCTTTAGCCCTCTCCTTCCCCTGCTCCTCCAAGACTCGTCTTTGTTGCTTCCATTTTTTTTCCATAGCCTCCACGATCTTCTGCTTCCAAATGTCTTTCTTCTTTTTTCGCGGAAGAGCCTTTGCAGCAACCTTTCATCCTGAATTTGATTCTGATGCACCGCTTGCAGCTCTGGCCCTCAGATGCATTAGCCAACACCATGGTGACAAGAATTCAGTAAGGAAGATTGCAAGAAAGCTTTGAAGTTTGGACTCTCAACAAAAACTATGAGCGTGAATTCATGAAGGACTCCAGCGAACCAACAATCTAGCATTGTAACCCTACACCAAATTGTGAACGTTCCAAATAAACCTACAATGCACACACCAGCAAAGCAAGATTTGGTATCACAAAACTCGTACCTCCCAAGTTTGAATTTACAGATGCACAAAATCAAGCTTGCGCTCCTCCACGACCGAGCAATGAACACCAAATCTGAACAAACATCCAATGAGGCCATTATTTTAACTACAAAAACGCACCACTCAACTAATTGCAAAATGCTGGCGAGATTGTGTCCTTATAAGAATCGTTTCTGGCGCTAAGACAATGAGGGATGCAATGAGTGGGGCGATTAAGATACAATGAACACAACAAGTGGGGCGATGAGTGATGAAGTACGCGCCTTTTTTGAAGGAGACCCCAAACCCTAGTTTTGGCACCAGGATGAAAACACTGGCATAGATGTGGCATCGCCTGTACAGAATGAAAGTATTCTAGTTCATTTTTGGCGACGATAGATGAAAAGTGTGTGATTTGAAGTGGCGATAGCCTAGTTGACTTAAGGTGGCATTGTTGACATCGTGGCCATTGGAATCTGAAGTGAGATGCACAGGTGGCATTTCAACCAGTTTTTTTCTCTTTCTTTTTAATACATCTTGGTACTGTATTATTTTTTTGGGTGCTTTTAGTCTGTAAATCACCTAATTAAAAAACATTGGGTCTAACCGTACAATAATATTTTTTGTCGTTGAGAACTTCAAAACATCCTTCAAATGTTACTTTTTAGCTACAAGGCTTGACACATCCAACTTGCAATAAGATAACCAAGGCTCAAGCATCACATTGAAGATTTACGTGTCATCACTCTTCTCCATGCAAGATTGTTTTGGTGAATGAGAAGGTCCAACTTCTTCTTGTGAACACTCTCGTAACAGTGCAAGGCCCAAAGGTTGATCCAACAATTGTACCAAAAAAAATCAAACTCTAATTATAGTTGAGGTTCTTCATCTTGAGACTCTAAAAAACTCCTCTAGTTTGATATACTAAAACTTAAGAAGATGAAAAATAGAAACTAAACCAACAACAACAAAATTTATAACTTGAAAAGATCACTCCAAATTAATGAGGCTTTCAGTGAATTTTTTTTCTTAATAAATGGTATGTACAAGAAGGTGTCACCTTGAAACCATTTAATTTGTTATCATTTTTCTCTAAATATTATTATAATCAAAATCTAACAAAATAAAATATATAATACAATTTTCTATATAATGTACGCATTTGCAATGCAACACCAAGCACTCTCCTTTCCCAAACGATCCATTTTCTTTTGTAGTATTTAGCCACTTCATTCCAAGATGTAGTCAAATGTTGTCTATTGTCTTGAATGGGACCTTGGCTCACATATAGGTACAAACTCCAATAAAGTTGGTGCTCTCCTTTGAATACAAAATTTGTGCTCTTCACCATCCTTTGTGGTGTAGTTGTTGTCATGATGACGTTGACCAAACAATAATGTTTGAAGTATAGTGCATAATAAGAAACAAAAATTTGAAGGTGTTTGAAGCTAAAACTATTGTTCTTTTGAAAGTGACAAGTGGAGTACAACTTGTGTTGGATCTCTATTTCATAAGAAATATGAGGCCTCATTGGAGGGGGATTGTTACAATGGCCACATAATGGTTGCATTGGTAATGCTTTTGGTTTGTTTGGCTTGCCATACTTAGCTATTTCAAATAATTTAAAGTCAAATTTCAATGAAGTTTATATACCATGTAAATTTATGCTAATTCTTATAGCAAAGGACTTGATTTTTGAGGATACAAAATAATACTCTTCAACATTGATAGGAAAGGTATGTTTTTTGCAAAAAATTGTTCAATAGCTAGCATTCCACTAATTATCAATACCATTGTAATAATATATAGTAGGGTAACCTTTGTTCATACTATGATACAAACTACATTAATTAGATGCGTGTGTTTATAAAGCTCCTTGATGGAAAAAAATTAGGGAAAAAATGCATAAACTTACTACTTACAAGGGATGATAAAATTCAAAATGTTTGAATTCATAAAAGAAATTAAAAATTAGATTAGAGAGGTAAAAATACAAAATCAACCACTCCATAACAAGGAGAGGATTTTTACAATAGCTTTACCAAGTCAGAAAATATACTTTCTCTTCTAAAAGAAGGCTCAACCATTGTCCACATTTAGGTAGATCCCACTACATTAAAAAAACTCAATACAATAGTGTGCTTGACGGTTTTCCACTTATATGCCTTAAATATTTTTTGCAAGAAATCAAATAGGCAAATGCCTCTTTTGTGATTAGTCTTGAATATTCTTTCTTTAACCATAAAAAAATAGTAATTTTTATGAAATTTAAAAAAAAATTGGCTTTTCTTTTAGAATTTTTAAGACAAATTTTCTAGCAATCTATAGTATTGCAAGATATTCTCACATATTAAAAGAAATTGAACTTCTTGTAATAAACTAATTGGCTTGGAATAGAAAATTGTACTCATATTTGTACATAATCTATTTTAGCTAATAACAATCTCACATACTTTGTAGAAAATTACAAAAAAATTCTAACTTAGCTATATGTGGAAAGTCACAAAAAATGTATCTAACTCAAAATCATATGTAGATTAAATTTTTGCATTTGTAATAGATGTTGTCATCCACAAATAATAGTCACTTGCATAAAAATGTAAAACATCAACTTGCAATAGTTGACCAAAAATTCTAAACGCATAATTTGGTTTCAAGAAATTTTAGGATGAAGAATAAGGAATTGGTTTAAATTAACATGTATTTGCAGCTTTTTGGAAAAATTGGTTAAGAATGATTATTCTAGGTGAAAACTTGATTCATGTTGTTCCTTTATAAAGGTTGGAAGTGTTATTCAAATTTTTGTTTGTAGTAGCCAAAATGAAAAATTACATTATTGTGACATATAATGGGTGTAAACAAAGATCTTCATTATTTACAACAAAGTTTTTACCAACATTGATTATGGCTTTTAATGAAATTAAACTATGTAATGTACTTTTAGACACCCTAAAGAAATTGTTTATTTTTGTCATTTTAGATTTTCAATACTAGTTTAGCCCAAGATAGAAAATTTGGAGCTAAAATTTTGAAGTTTGATTTATCAACTAGGATCACAAAAACTAATAAAGAAATTATCTCAAAGCAATAAAATCTCTAACTTAAATGAATTAAAAGTTTGTTTCTATTGTAACATCATAAGAATTATATTTTTTTTCTTCTTCTTGGGATGTTATTAGTTGACCAAGAGTCCTTTAAGTTAGAAAAAAATGACCAATTCATTTATTGAGTTTTGAACTATTTTTAAATCTACAAACATTGTTTTATTTATTTTCTCTTAGTTTTCTATTGACTACTTTAATTATATTTTCTAGGATATTTTCAAAGGCCTCCATTTTTGTCATATAATTATTTTTCATTATTTTTCCTTCTAAAGACCTCAATAGTATAGGAAATTATAACCCATTTATATTTCAAAAGTGAGGTATTTCTTCCAGTGACCCAATGAATTGGAAGTATTTGATTTTTTAACAATAAAATTGATACATTATGTTTCAGTAATTGTAGGTTCATAGTCTAAAAAATAATATTTATAGATGAGGATGAAGTACTTTTATTTTATGATTTTTTAGACTACAGAAATTTTTACAGAAATCAATAATACATGTATATAATTTTATAATTGATATTTACTTCTCAATATCAACTTGATGTATGTATAATATTGACCCCAAAAAATTGAGCACAATTCAATTTGCAATCTCTTAAAAGTAAGAATTTTTGTACCAAGTGAAGATTAAGACCTATATATACAAAGAAAAACAATTCCATTTTAACTCAACCAACATGCAATATAGATTTTTATTTTATTAGAATGAAATAAATTTCAAACCATGTTAGCAATTATAAAGAGATTTTTAAAATTTTAACATTTAAAAAAAAAATTCAACTTAATTAATCCCTTAAAGACTAGATGTTCAAAATTCAGAAAAATGAACACAAACACATCCCAAAATAACAAAAATGCATTTTTTCATCCATAAATTTTTTATAGATTCTTGTGTTAAATTCTTTAATATATGTATAACATAGATTTTGAAGACTTTGATTGGCAAACATTCTATAATTCAAAGGTTGCTAGCAAGTTTAGCTTCGAAATGTAACTTTTTCAGTTCAAAAATTGACCCTTCAAAAAAAACTTGAATAAAAGAAAAGAAAAGAAAACTCTAAAAATCACTATGATTAGAACTTGGCATTTTGAACTGAAAGAAAAAAAATAAAAAATCTTATGAAAATAAAAAATATCCAATCTACAATCAATTTTAAAAGAAATTTTCAATTTCTAGCTTCAAAATTAATTGAAGAATATTGGTTGGTGTAGTAGTCGATCTTATTGTATGGATATGATCTATGAATCATATTTTACAACTTTTATTTGAAAATAGTCATATATATTATTATTCTAAGCTGCATTTTATAATACATCTTTTTTATTTCAAAAATATGAACTACCCCCTAGTCCTTAAAGGGTTAAATTGTTAAATCCATCGTGAAGGTGGTGAGACAAAATTTAAACCCCTAAAGTTAAGCGGTATCTTGAGGGCCAAAACTACTTCAAAATTATTGTTTTTGAAGCAAGGCTAAAATCAAGGAAACAAGTTGAGAATACTAGTACATGGAAAGAAGTATCACAAAAAAAACTTGTGTGTATCCTTTAAGAAGAATAAAATATAAGATTAAAGAAAATATTAAATTGTTATTAACTTAGATTTGAAATTGATAATTGTCAATCCCAATAGTGACAATGAATAGTAAGTAAGTCACATCATTTTTATAATTCTAAAATTTTAGAAATTGACTTCAAAATTCAAACAACTTCAAAGTTAAGCCTTCATTGCCTACAAAACAAAACCCTTGTAACTTTCAAAAATCTAGAATGATTCAAAACCTTCTATTTACATTCCTATCAAGAAAAAAATCAATTTAAAAATAAACAAAATTTTGTTGCTCAAGTAGAAATTGAAAATTTTACGAAATTTACAACGTTTGAAAAAATTGTTTTAATCAAAACCTCACATGTAAAGCATGATTATTAGAAGCTATCTAAAAAATATCTTATAAATTTAAAAAATATTAAGACATCAAAATCTATTTAGATTTTAAGAAAAATCTAAAGTAAGTTCTAAGTCCTTTGGGGGGTAACCCCTAAGTGCATAAGCCTTTCTAAGTGTATTTTTCCTATAAAAAAAGACCATGGATTTATAGTTATCCCCAATGAAGCAATTTTTTTAAAAAATCTAACCATATAGATGTTTAAAGAGCTTGTTTATTAGCATGCATTCCATTTTTGAGTGTAAAAGTGCATAAGACTTGTGAGATTATAACAAGAAAAATGTATGTATCCTATTTTTAATAGCTTTTGCTCTTCCCCACAATGCTTTAGAAATTTGCTTATAAATTTTTTGGAGGATTAGAGGTGACATGAACAACTAAAAATTGTGTTAATACACTAAATTGCACTTCCAAAAACCTTAAGTTCAAATGAGGAGCTATTAAACTCATTACACAATTCACCTTGCAATTCTTGAAATGCAATTTTTTGTATTGAGTAGAAATCACAAATAACTCCAAATCAACTCTTGCATGTTTAAATTTTCAACAATGAAAATCACAAAAAGACTTTATTCTTTCCATTGTGACCATTTTCAAAGCAAATGGATTAATACAATTTTTTAGATCTCAAACCAAGTAAAATTTACAAGCTTTGCTCATAGTTGGAAAATGAAGTAAAACTAACAAGCTTTATTCTTCCATTAAAGGTACATATATACCCTTGAGATCTTCTCAAAAATCAAATATTTATCTTTTTTTAATAAAAATAAATAAAAGCTTCCAATAGTTAAACTTCAATATTGCCCGTAAATTTTTTTAAATGATCAAAATTTTTTAACTACCTATATAAAAACAAGCCTAAAATTCTAGATCGAATGTCCATAGGTGGTAAGCCATTTAGAAATTAAGGGTGAATCAAAATAGAATGAATCAAAGGTTTTTGAACAAACACCAATCCACCCTATAAATTAAAAAATTAGTGAATCTTTTAAAGTAAATTTACTAAGATCTATGCATTGAGATGGAAATTGAAAAAATGTTAATATGACTTTTGCAATAATTATGTTTTAGATGCTTTTGTTTATAATTGTGAAGAAATTGTGTTGTGATGCAAAGATTTGTTGGGAAAGCTAGATTCAACCTTAAACAATGATCACTTCCAATGAAAGTTGCTTTACTTATTGACGCATGTGATTAACTCACCTCCATGACTATTGTGTCTTTTACTTTGTACTTTGTTTGAGTTTGTTGTTCCATTGCATGCTTGCTCTTACTAAAAAGACAACCTATTTTGAAGACCACTCTTTCTAGGCTCGCAAATTCATATGAGGGTCAAATTTTTGTTGTCAAATCCTTATGAGCCAAAAATGAGGCCTCAAAATTTTCAATTTCAATGGGTGTCATTGTTAGTGCAAAGAGCAATGGAGCCCAAATATTAATTTTGCTTATTTTACTAATGAGAATTTTGCCAATTTGTCATACTTTTGATATTTATGGTTGAGAACACTTTCAAGCACTCAAAATTTTAAAAATTGAGCTAAATTTTATGTATTTATTTCTCTACTTGGTTTACACTTACACTAAAGAAGCTCCAAAAAGTAAAATTTCCGTCCTATACATAATTCCAAAATTATACATAATTGCAAAATAGGCTCTCTTGTGTAAACATTTTTAGACAACAAGGGAAAAAAATGTTCATTAGTGTAAAATAGTTCCAATAGAATTGTAAAAAATAATATTAAAAAAAAAAAGTTGATTATTTTCCAAATTACATATAAGAATGTTGAATTTTTTCTCTCTTGAGATTCTATGCTTTCAAAAATGTTCTTTGTTACAAATTATTCAATTCTTGATTTTTACGAAGGTATGATCTTACAAAGTTTCTAATTGTGGATGTGCACATTTTTATTTTTAAAATTTAAAATTTTTTTCACAAAAAATAATTGTAGTACTAACAAAATGTAACAAATAATACAAGTATGGTCTATTTCATTAAAATGGCGGTATTCCATTAAAATGGCACAAAATGAAACCACTGAAAGAATGAAAACAATGGAAAGATTGTCCAAGGGGAGTGGAAATGTGTGAACTAGTAGTGATTTGAATGTGCTAGGCATAAAATTGGCACATGTAGGACCCTATCATGGCACACTTATTCTCCATTTGTAGAAGATATTCCATTAAAATGGCATGCGGAATACCGCCATTTTAACGAAATTGGCCATAAGTGTTGTTTACAATAGGGTTGTAACCCTTTAATTTACTATTATAAATAAAGTGGAAATGTCCAAATATGAATATAAAACTATAAGTTACTACTTTTTTTATCGTAAAGAATAATTTTTGGAATTAGATTGCTAACTTTGGAGGGTATTTTTACATTAATCTTTCAATATTAAATCTTTTTGAGAGATGTTGAGATTGGAATCATCCTAGCTTTCTAACTCACATGGTTGTTATAGATCAAAAGGTCAAAAAAATAATTTAATTGCATTACATAGAAAAAATAAATGCTTCAATTCATTTTAAATTTATTATTTTCCAACAACTCAAAATTACAAAAGTATTTAACAAATATATGCAATACTGAAGCAATTGTGTTATATGAACTATAAGTAGTTAATTATAATCAATGCTACTACTTGATGTTAATATTTATTTATAAAAAATCAAGAATCTCCTGAAAATTTACATATTTAGGAAATTTTAAGATCATCAATTTTATACAGAAATTTTATATAGACATTTGTATATCAAGATTAAACATTATAAATAGACATATATGCATGTTTGTATATTTTAAGGGAGATCTAAATATTCAAAAATCTATCTAATATTATTTCGTATAAAAAATTCAATTGGCCATATATATATATATATATATATATATATATATATATATATATATATATATATATATATATAATCCTACTCTAAACCCCTACTCTTTGTAGTTCTAGTTGTACTTCCAATGGAATAGAATGATGCTTGTTTGTAATCATCCTAGTATTTACATGAGACCAAATCTAAAAAGAGATAGTGGATTGTTAGCACAAATCATCATTGTCCTTGAAAAAGGCATGGACATTGCACATGCATGATTTTGTTTTATTCAAAATCAAACAATCAAAGTCTTTTATCAATCACTATTGTACCAAATTTTATCGTCTTTATGGCAAAACAAGAGAGCTTGCCATAATAGTTCCCTAATTCCCTTACAATATATTTTTCATAATACATTGGTCACAATGTTGTGTATATTATTTTTTCTTGATTCTTGTATGCAATTTTTTCCACCGCAAGTATATTATATTATACTGGACTTGTAGGTCATTGTGATGGGGAAAAAAAATTGCCATTAAAAACTATGTGCGTTCAGATTTTAAACCCTCTATCTTATATCCTAAAATTTGAATAAAAGAAAAAGAAAAAAATATCAATATATTTTCCTACTTTGAAAGCTTATGTTTTGAATTATCGGTAATTTTATTTGTTAATTATGATTATTTACAAATTTTTGAAGTAATAAGATACACTACAGAGTAGGAAATAACTTTTATACCCCTTTTATATAAGAAAAAATTGTCTACAAAATGAACATATAAATTTTGAAAATAAATTTCTATTGAAAGTTCATTTTTCTTGAATTTTGATGCAAAGGTTATCTAAATGTATTCTCTATAAATATTTGAGTTGAAAAATATGCTATTTTAGTTTATTTTCCAACCTATTCTACAAATCATTTCATATGCTATTTGAATTGAGAATTTTTGGCAATAAAATCCTACACCATTATTAAACAAAGCTCAAAATTATAGGTTGAAATTATAATTTATTTAAGGGGTGAAAAAATCACTTGAACACATGTGATTAGTTATAGATACACTAAGTGATCTCCTTGGGCACTAGAGAGCTCATAATACATATCATATATGTAAAAAAAATTCACTCACTCCTATTATATTTTTGTTTTTCACATAACCAAAATGATATTAAAAGACACAATTTTTTAATTTGAAATTGCTATGGTTTGTTGTAAGCAATAAACAAATTTCATCTCAATCAGACATTTCATTATGTATATGCATTTCTCCATATGTAAAGATCTCTTACAATATCTACAAAGCAAAGTTAACTTACGTCAATCCTTTTTGGGGTTAAGCGCTAACTTAACCAATGAAAGGCTAGGTGTTCAAAATTTTAAACAACAAATGAACACAATTACTTCCTATATACACATGATCTTGATTTTTCATCCATCTACTTTTTGTATAAAGTCTTTGCAAATTCATGTGCAAGTTCTTTAACATTTATACAATATAGAATTTTAAGACTTTTCTTTGAAAAGATTCTAAAGGTCAGAGGTACAAGTATATTTCACCTCCAAAAGTTACATTACCATTAAAAGAAAATACCTTGCAAAAACAACTTGAATAAACAAATAAAATTTAAAATCTCAAGAAACCACTACATTTAGAACTTAACAATTTGAAGTCAAAGGGAAAAAACTATTGAGAAAATAACAATATTCAAACTACAATTAACTTCAAAAGAAGTTTTCAAATTTTGATTTCAAATTTTAAATGATAAATATTGGTTTCTACAATTATAGATCCAAGTTTATGGACATGATCTATAGATCATATTTACGTCATTTATTAGTTTGAAAATCATAATCATCTTAATTTTCTAACATGCATTTTATTTACATCTTTACAATTTCAAGAATTTTGAACTACTTCAGGTCTTCCCTGGGTTGAATGCATTAAAATAGAAGACCCTACTTGTACTTGTATTTGTCAAAGCATGGTGCTCCAAGATATGCCAACTTTGGAGCACCATGCTCTAACATTGTTAAGGTAGAGAAGCCTATAACCACCCTGATTTGCAATCTCAATATCTTGGGTCCAACTCCAACAAGGGCACATATTTTTCAAAGGCATGTGCTTGTTTCACAAATCAAACCCAAATGGAATTATAATTTTTCAATGAAAATTGTAATTTCTGTAAATTTCTGAAGTAGTCTGCTCTAAAATTACAAAACTACCCATAGAGAGTGGAGTCACGAACGTCTCATAAACTAATCATAACCGCTTTTCCATATATTTAATGGCATTTAAGTACTCACCAATAAAGAATTGACATTAATGCACTAATATTGTTAGAAAAATGAACAAATTTGGATGAGTTTTGTGGCGGAATTAGGGCCAAAAGTAGAATGACAAAATTAGGCAATTGATGGTAATGTGTTGGTCTACCTTAGTAGCCTTGGGACTTGTGGGGTCACATTTCTACTTGAATGTGCTACTTGGGCCATTTTCAGGCCACACTTTACATCAATTAATTAGTACAATACATTTCAAATTTTAAATTATACATTTTCAATACATTTGAACATTACTGCCACAAATACAATGGCTTTGAAATTGTGGCACAAAGAGGGTCTCTCCCCTTGCCTTTTTTTTAAGTTAGTAGGTGGAATTCACTGAACTGTTTCCATAGAAAATGTTTTGACTCCAACTAACTTAACTTATTAACTCCAGCCAGCTGAGCTGAGCCGAGCCTAGCTCAGTTCATGCCTGCCTGCTTGCCATCCATTTCAGCTGACTGCTGCTCCCTCCACTCCACATAAGCTTAAGCTTAAGGGTTAAGCTTCTGTAAGTTAATAAGTAAAGTTAACTTCATTTCAGTTTGTTTTTCTTTTTCTTCTTCTTACATTGTTGAGATGACTTGTATGGAATCAAGTGCAGTCTGTCGAGATCAGTCCTTTGCCAAGAATCTTTTTGAGCTCATCTGGATGGTGCTGACAATTTGTTTTTTCACAGGAATCACTCAGGCTGTGGTACCCCCAAATTTTCAAAAAGACTCACGTAATCATGTTCCTTGATATATGAGTGACAGCTTGGTTGTCATAAGTTACGATGGAGACCCATGGCGGGGGCTTGCTTCAAACGAACTTAACCCATGGTGGGCGGGCTTGCTCGCTTGTACGTACACCCACCCTCCCTCCCCTGTCAACGCAGTCTGCCCTGTGGGGTCATCTGTGATATTCACTCCCAGCTTGTCTGTTTTTTCACTTCTCCTCACCCCTGCCTTCGGACACCCCGCTGGTGTTTCATTCTCCTCCCCCTGGGGTGGTCGGGGTGAACTGCCCCCCTCGCTCATCCCCCGAAGTCAGTCCACACTGGGTGCAAGTAAAAAAAAGACCACCTATTTTGTGTATAGAAAATGTATGCTCTACATTTCTCCTAGCTAATTTGGGGCCTCTCATTGCAAATATGAATTCAAAAATTACAAATTTTATCATGCGTGGGAAATAAAAAATTTCAGGGGTTTCCTTCGGGGACGAGCGAGGGGGTCAGTATCCGGTTGTTTTTTCACTTCTTCTGACCTCCACCTTTGGACACCCGGTTGGTTTTTCATTATCCTCGACCCCGCCTTTTGGTCCCTGGTTGCTTTTTCATTCTCCTCATCCCCGCCTTTGGGCACTTGGTTGTTTTTTCATTCTCCTCACCCCTTGCCTTGGGGTACCAGGTTGTTTTTTCACTTCTATTCACCCTCACCTTCATGCACCCTCGTTTTTCATAAACCTTGCCCCCCCAACTTTGGACACCCAATTGTTTTTTCATTCTCCTTAGCCCCACCTTTGGGCATTCCACTGGTTTTTCATTCTCCTCTCCCTACCTTATTGCATCATGATGCATATCCCATCTTCATTTTTGAACAAAAATCTAGAGTTGCTACTCTTTTCTTACTTGTGTGGCACAAAACTCAAGAGAAAAAAATGATTATCCTATGTTTAGATTCAAAAATAGAGAATGGGTGTATATAGTGACACAATTAAATGGGGGGTGCAATTAGGTGTACTTACCTTCGTTGGAGTCTATATCCATATTCAATTAGTATAGAGATTACAAGATTAATTAAGCAAATAAAATCTACAATTGTAAAATTTAAGGTCTCATGGTATTTTGGAACTTTGTCATGCATTCATGTCAATTTCAAAGTTGTGGGAAATATTAGAATGATCTTCGAGATTTAAAAAACATCATTTATTTTCAACTGAACATATTGAATTCTAAGTGAATTTTTCATTTATTATGAATAGCACGAACCTTGGCCTAAGTATAAATTTAAGTTAAGCCACGACCCATTTCTTGGCCAATCACCTCCATGAGAAAGTGAGTGGTCCTTTGCTTTGGTCTTGGTGTAAGCCAATCTTAACACAAAAAATTGTGTGATTTGAGTAGTAGTAGATGTTCTTTAATTGGTATCTAATAACAATCTATTCTTATTTAGATGTTAGATGTGGTAGGAAGCATCTATTACAACACATCCATGGCACTCATTTCTAAAATCAAGATTCTATACTAGGAAATCCATATTTATGTTTATCAAATCCTTGTAATCAATCATTTTGATTAATTAACTACCTTTGAGATTTTATTAAAGTTGTATTAAATATTTGAAGAGCATTATAGGAAGGGTTTTTATTTTCAATAATCTCATATCAATGCCACTCCCTTTGAAATCAAGGATTACGAGTAGTCTTCCCCAAAGGATAATTGCTCAAAAAAAAAAAAAAAATTGTTATATGTTAGATCAAACCTACAGACTTATAAGGTTATTGTAACTAGTTTAATGAATGAATTCTTACTAGTAGTTATTAATTTTTCATGGTACAAAGAAAACTTCTACATCTACTAAGCATATAATGAACTCTTTTGAATATGATACGGATTTGTAGATTTGCCACCTAGATCCTAAGCCATTTTTCTATGCTACCACTTTTGACCCTTTATTGATTGGTGAAAATCACCCCTTGGGTTCTTCAATAGAGATTAACTATATAACTAAATAACTAAGTAACCAAAGTTAGCAAACCATTGTATCTTGAAAATATGGGATCATAGAAACAAAAAATATTTTAAAAGAAATACACCTTCCATGGACATACATGAGTATGGTATACATACAAGAAAAGTACAAAAATGGATATTTATTTTTATACATTCAAATACAATATACATGTGATGAATTACTCCATATCCTTTTTCAAACTTGTTCAATGACTCCAATAAATGATTTGAGGAATTTGGAAAAAAATTCACAAATACATTTCCAATATGAAAAAATGATCATTCGTAATTTAGTTTCACATAGCCCTTGTGAATTTGTATTAATTAGAAAATCAATTCTAGATGTTGTATTTGAGCATATGGATAGCATAATTAGTCAAAGTTTGAAGTTTTCTTGTGTGTCTCTTTTGAGGTGATAGTGAGGAGGGGTGGGGAGATCCAATCAATATGGGATATCTCCATTCATACATAGTTGTATCCATATTTGTATAGTTATATTTGAATCCATATCCATATCCGTATTTGTATTTGTATCTAATTTGTATCTGTATTTGTATTCAGATCCAATGGCTCTTGATTTTTCGGTGAAGGGGGTGGAAATTTTTTTCCACTTCCATCCAATGGCTCCTAATTTTTGTGAAGGAGGGGGGCACTTTATTGAAAACCAAGTGTGACAGGCAAGTCACCCCAGATAGTGACTAAGCACTCATATATACCCCCCAAATAGATTATCTAAAGCCTCAAAATTGATGATCTTGTCTATTCATTAACCAATAAAAAGACTTATATTGGCAATTCACTAACTATATAATAATGAGACCAATGTTAGCTATTCACTACGTCAAACATGGACAAGGCTAGATGTGGTGTTAACAATATTTATTTATTTAAAAGTCAATTGTAAGTATAACTTTTACAACTTTAAATTGTCTTAAAACAATTTTTTTAATATCCACAATGATAGATGCTTCCAACTAAGATGTTCCTTCGCTTCTATGTATATTCTTCCTGCTTCTTTTGGAAACAAATGCCAGGTTGCAAACAAAGATTTATTTGGCCCCACCAAATCAAATTCAAGGCAATGGTTTCGAATACCATTAAGGTGTGCCAATCCTCCATCAAGGGCAAGAAGGTGAAACCCATCGCAAAAATTATTGATGCTATTTCCAAGTATTGCAACCCATCCAAGGGACCATGGTTTGATGTTCTCTTCTATAAGATTCTCCAACAAATAAAATGGACAATGAGGCATATAAAATATTGTGGGCTTATAAGCATGCCTTCTTCCATTTTCATTTTTTTTGATTTGTGTGCATCCTAAAGCGGTCGTAACATTATATTCCAATTCTGACAAAATTGGATCATATACATACATTTCTCCAATGCAATCATATTTTTGTTTCAAAAGAAGAATCAAAGCAAGTTGCAATTGTGAACTTTCATTTTTAACAATTGAACCTATTGCATATATAACCACATCAATTTTAACTTGTGATTCGTGTCGAGTAGATTTACTTGCTTTGTAATTATTCTTCAATTTTTCCAAAATTTGAAGGAATTCTATTTGTTCAATCATTCTTTCAAAAAGAACAGATGATTGAAGTTTCTTTTTGCATTCTTCAATCACATTCAAAAGTTCAAGACTAAAAGTTTTTTCACAATAAAAAATTTCCATTACTATAATGGATCAAGGTTGTTAAGAATGTCTATTTTGGGAGGTCTCCTTTCAAAACAAAGTTGTTAATACATACACATTGAAAGTTTATTATAAATGGAAAATAAGACTATGCATTGTAATTTTAAATAATAGTTTCATTAAACTTTGCACTTATAAAATATTATTTTCTAATATTTCTAATATTCTTTAAATAGAAATCAATATAATATATTTTTTTGATTGTGATCTATATATAAGTATTTTATTGAAACTTTTACTTTGATGTACTTTACTTTGTTTCACATTTCCAATATTTTTTTACGTTCATTTCTTCGTTTGTTTTTTACTTTATCTCTACATTTATTTTTTTACTTTAACAAAAAGTTAAAGGCTCTAAACAATTTTTTCTAGATTTCAAAATGCTTTAGACTTTATATTTGAACTACACTATAGATATGTTCATTTGTTTGTGTACAAAAATAATTAATGAATTAGAAATCTACAATGAATGTTTTTATTTGTTTTTAATCTAATAAGTGATGTAAAAAAAAGGCATTTAGACTTATTTCTATACTATAATTTGCAATCCTTGGAATTCATTTATCATGATTCTAGCTTCATTTCTTTGTTATCTAACTAAAACCTTAAACATTAGACTTGTAGGCACCACAATTTTTGAGACAACACTTGGTTTGTTTCTTTGAGACAATTTTGAGAACTTCATGTCCAAATCCAATGCTTGTTTTAATAAAAGTGGATCAAAGAAGTTTGAAGAATTCATAATTATGGCCTTTCATTTAGATAAGAAGATTAATTTTTGATATGCTTACAAATTTTCAATAATGGTTCTATATATGAGTTGGATTAGACATTAGAAATGGTTGTAATCGGGTAATTTTAGAGGTAGTAATATGAAAATATGCATGATTTACTCCCCACAAAATTTAGTTACAAAATAAATAGATATCTATGTTACATATTTGAGCATGCGACTCTCCAACATTGAACTCTCTTTGGTAGGAATTTTGAATCTTTGTTGAGATTTTCACTTCATAGGAAAGATGTGCATATAGATGTTTCCTACATATTTCCACAATCAAAATTTGAAAACTCATCACAAATTAATTTCAATAGATTATCATGTAAAACCATCAAAATTGACTTAAGAAATTCACCCGCCCAAAATGGAGTTTTTTCCCCTTGATATTGAAATTTGGTAGAGATTGTGCAAACATGTCAAAATAATCGTGCATGCCAAAATATATTAATTGGATTCTACATTGTGCAAAATTCTTTAAATAGCTCAAATAGACAATATTCCAAATACAATATGTAACTTTATTGGGGGCTCATAACATTGTATAACTAGGCCATGGTCCTCTTCAAGCTACGGAAAGGTATTATGCCCCCCTAGATGCCTAGGAGGGACTTCTCAATTAATTCAAAGATTGGGGTTGGTTGACAAGCCATCAATAAGACAATTTTGTTCACTGTGGGGGTCCCCTTTTCAAAGATGTCAAAGATACCTCTACCTCATCAAGGGTAGTCACACCTCCTCCAAGAAGCAAATTTTCTCGAAGAATGCAAACTTTGTGAGAGAAAAGAGGAGCCAATGGTGAGCCGCTTTATATGAAGGTGTGGTACCCCTTATGAATGTGAGCAACATGAAATTTTTTCTCTGAGAATGACATTTACTATTGTAAAAGTTGCGATGGACTCGCAAGCGGCGCGGAACATAAGTGGCGCAGATACTATAGACCTCGAACAAAACTCCGTTGTAACAAAGCAGAAAAGTGTTGTGCTGTGGTGAAAGTGAGTGAGAAATCCTCCTAGAAAATTTTCTTCAACCCATTTCTTCACCTGCAACACACTTCCCAAACCTTGGAGACTGAGAACTCTGGAATCCACGGAAACCTACATAGACAACGCCATGCACCCAATCTCTGAGAATTGTCTACCCAAGAGATGGGTAGAAGATGGTGTGACTACCCCTAATTATTGGTAAACAATGTTATGTTTATTGGAGGCCACTGTACGTATACACATTTGGGGTTTGCCCCCTGCTTGCAGAGTCACAATGTCAAGCTCCGTCTTTGTGATTTGTGTCAATCCAAAAGGCCTACTACAAATCAGCCATAGCTGCGATGGCAAGCATATGTCCCCTACACACATCAATCCCTTCTCTCTCACCCACCCACCCAAGCCGTCAACTTCCTTTTGTAATACTGTAAGAAACCCAGTCAACATTTTTTTCAAACCCGCCCATCCCTCTGCACGCCCACAACGGAATTAACTTATGGTATATGTCCTGGAGTTTAGCGATTCCACAAGACATGCGCGAGCACCAAACCACAAGTTCCTAGTGGACATCCCCCACCTAACCTAAATTTCAGGGGTGGGTGGAGAATCTCCCCTCTGAATGTCAGGCAGCCATCCTTTTGATCCATGAACCTTCTGCTTCCACAAATGATGATCCTTTTCTTCCCATTTCCTTATGCTTTCTTTTTCTCATTTCCGCTCAAAAGAATGCACCCAAAATGATACAGGCATCCAAATGATGATTCCCATTTCAACACGATGACTCCCATTTCCACACGATGATTCCAATTTCAACATGATGATTCCCATTTCAACATGGAAGGAGCAATCAGCAAATGGGACTATGATACTTAATGTCATAAGATGGGCCTTTCAGTTGACTTGTTCAAGTGGTGCCAGCTAGAAGGCTAGGCTTGGTTCTTTTGCAGACCATGATGACGGAGTGTTGCTTTTGGTCCAGAGGGGGGGTTCACTCAGAGGGCTCATATTGGCTCCATGTGGCTGGGCCAGATGAGGCTGCAAGTGCGCGAGCCATGGAGCGATTTCATGATTTTTAACTGTGGTCAAACTTTCCCCCAGAGCAAGTCACTCACAGTGACTATGACTACGATAAGTTAGATGGATAGATAACTCCTGAGCGTTGGTCACCACCCCTGCAACCTCCTCCCCAATCACCAGCCTGCACAAAGTATCGCATGAATAGTTGAGATCAGTACGTTGAGAGGATCCCCAATTGTAAGTTAGTTGATAGACCTCAGGCAGACCAGCTTCTGGAAGACGGAAGCCCAATTTAAAATAATGGAAGAGTGACGGAAACTCATTCACAGAATTCAGAATTTCATTCCAGTATTTCCAGTCTTGTTGCAGCATTGCTGAGGGAAATTAACGCGTAACCCACCACAGAGAAAGGATGAAGATGCTCGATCAGTGGTTTCTTCATACCAATTCGAACAGACGGAATCCACTAATCTAGCAGCGACTGCTTCCATCGGCAGGAACTGTGTCAGACAGAGGCTTCTTTTTTGATGACGGATCGGATTTATTGGTCTGACTATTCCCCAGTTTCTAAGCCCCGTTTTGCGAAATCAGGGAGAAGAAAATCACGAATTTCCACCCTCATTTCCACCCTAATTGCGTTTTCCACAATGCGCCGCTGGCAGGGGTGACAGGACTTTGACGTCATCAATCCCAGGGGTAAGGCTATATAAATATCCCTCTCATTTCCATCTGCTTCATCATCCTTCACGTTGAATGCATCTATCTAAGCTTAATCTGCTTTGGGTTTCCAAGGGGACTCTTTGTTGGTTTAGTGGGTTGTTTTGCTCTTCCCAACTTCATGTTGGAGGGCTTGGTGCACTTGCAGCGATATTGGGAGTTGGGGTTCTAGTAAGCTTTAGTGCAATTATCTTACTGTGGAGGCTTCAGTTCTTTGTGGCCAGCCTTTTTCTGGTATTGAATGGCCTTATTCTATAGCCTGGCATGGCTTATTAGAGTGGGTGCTCTTACCGGTATTGGCAATTTCCCAGTAGTTTCGGATCTCTCCGTTTTTTTAATAGAATAGATTTTTTTGATGGCTCATTCTGGTGCCTTCAGTGGTGGTAACAAACCATCTGGGCAAGGGATGTTTGTAACTTATTGGGTCACACATGGTTTCCAACCTTGCCTGATTCTTTGGGAGTAGCAGATCAGTTTCTTCTTTGATGATCAACTGTGGAAGCTCATTGAGGGTTTTTTAACAACATGTGTTACAACAGAGGTGCGCGGCTCTACATCCCGAAGCTAAGCACGTACACCGAAAATGCAACGTGGTTGTAGAGTCGTACACCTTTGTTGTGCCGCCTGTTGAATGCACGAGCCAAAGATGAGAGATTGTATTGGCAGCAGCTCTGCCACAGCGCACTGCACGAGTGGGTGGTTCAACTCGTTTGTTACACCCGTCATTGAGTAAGTTTTTTGGGGATTCTAGATTGATTGGGAGTAAGGTTCTGTCTTGAGAGTTGAATTAATCCTTGCCTTGGACAGAGTCAGATCAGCTTTGGGAGCTCTTCTTAACAACGTGTGTTACAACAGAGGTGCACGGCCCTACATCTCGAAGCACACCGAAAGAAACTGCAACGTGGTTGTAGAGTCATACATCTCCGTTGTGCCGCCTGTTGAATGTGCAAGGCAAAGATTTTACCTACTCGGCCACAAATTCATACTCACTGCAGGGTAGGGGTGGGTTTTACTTATCCGTTAAACCCTTGGGTTTCTTTAGATTCTTTCTAGAATGAGGCATTTTCTAGCAGTCTCTTTTCTGTGGGTGTTTCGTTTTCTGGCAGTCTTTAGCGAATTTCTGAATATTGCCGGGATTTTCATGTGATAAGATTTCACCACGCTTCCGTAATGCAGGGGTTGGCTGTATTGATACCTACACAGGCGCGTTGGTTTGGCAGCATTAGATTGGCGTCTTCTTTGATGATCAGCTGTGGGAGCTCATTGAGATCTTTTAACAACGTGTGTTACAACAGAGGTGCACGGCTCTACGTCCCGAAGCTAAGCACACCGGAAATGCAACGTGGTTGTAGAGTCATACACCTCTGTTGTGCCTCCTGTTGAATGCGCCTGCAAGTCCAAGAATATGAGCCCTGCTACCAATTCACCCTGGTCTGGGTTTAATTGCTTCTCCCTCTGTCGCTGACAATCAAGTTTTCTCTATATTCTGAGTGGATTTCGAGTTTTTCTTGGAATTAAGTCTCGGCTTGATGTTCATTTGAGTGCAGCGTCTTTTACAGGGGATCAGACGTGAGTGCGAAGCCCAGGGATGTACCATCTACAAGCTTGACTGGAGGTTCGGCAAGGGTGTGTGACTCTATAATGCGAAATGCAAGTTTCAGCTTCTGTGGAATGAGGTGGAAACGCATGTGCATTGTAGAGCCATACACCTCTACTGGCCCTCCAGTTACTTACAGAGTCTGCCTGGGATTAATTACTGATGTGCTCATTGTCTATGGCTGAATTAGTAACTCTGATTCTATCAATTGAAGCTTTACTTTACTTTGAGCAATGATCGCCATAACTGCTCAAATGGCGAAACTTCAAGATCAAAGGTGACATTTTTCAAGACGCCCTTCCGGAACCTCGATCAGTCTTCCTTTTCAGATCAAGCTATGAATGGAACATTGCCATTTTACTGAAGATGGCCATACGACACTCTCAAATTCCATCCCTCATTATTGCTTCTGTACACTCTATTAGTGGAAGTGGGGCTCGCGTTTCCATGCATGCTCCATGGCCGAATGTTTTTTTCCTGAATGAACCTCGTTTTACGAATTAAAAGTTTCCAGATTTTTCTGGAGCAGGTGATCAGGAGCATGATTCTAGTTGTCTGTAATCATGCAGTCTGTAATTTGTCTACCTTACCTCACCTTTGTGACTGAAAGGTTCAACAAAGCTAGAAACCTCAAGGAACAATTTAAAGCTGAACTTATTATTAATTACTAGATAGATACAAGAGTAAAAGACCGAGTCTCCGCTTCCAGGATTATTACAGCCTCTCCAGCCCTTCTCCACACGTGCAACCCAATCAGATGCTGATTCTACAACGCAGCTTCATCAGTGGATCTCCCGAAAGGCCGAAACTAGTGTTACGAGCCTTTGTCGGAGCTCCTCTCCTCGGGCAGGGTGTCTCGGTCAGGCTCCGCGCGCCCGGTCTTCAGAACCGCTCCCTCTGCCCGGTGTAGTCATTATTTGTGCGTCCTTTTTTTGGTGATGGGTTCTGATCGATCTGAATCTGTTTTAGTGTTGTTGTTTAAGATTTTTCATGGCGTCGTGTTTTGGATCCTCGTTTCTGTCAATTCTGTGTTGCTTGTTGCGATTTAGAGATTTGAACACTAAATCTTCAAGGAAATGGAACGGCAAAACACCCTGGAATTGCACAGCGTAGAGCCATTGCCAACAATATGAACACCACGACGGAATTCACAGTTTATCTAGAACGCAACGTGAAGGCACTTTCCTGATTTTCAAGACAAGTCATTCTACTGAGACTGTCACACCAATAAATTCACGAATGTCTTATTTCCAAGTACAGATTTCCAAAGGCTTGATTCATCCTCGTTTTTTTGTTTCTTTTTCTTTTTCTTTTTTGAAACCATTGCAAAACAGGCACGTACAAAGCAGCCAAGCCAAACAGGCTGGACAAAGAACAGAGAAAATGCATCCTCGCTTTTCACGGACACAGCCGCAGTGTCCTTCTCTTGAGTGATACCTGTTTTGCGAAATTGGCTGGCTTTGCACTTGAATGTTAATATGAATGTTTTAACAGTCAGTTCCGTAGAAAGGTTAAAAAAAAAATTGTGTGTTGAAGAGGCAATGAGGTCGTAAATGATTGGAAGAGCGCACCGTTAAGATACCAGCATGCAGGAAAAGGTCGGGTTGACACCCGGCAATCCAAAAATGATGACAAAGCAATAGCAAAACAGATACGGAACAACACCAGCACCCAAATGACGACCCAGAGAATGCCCACCTTGATGACGACCAAAGGCTCGGAACACTAAGTTTAGTTTCGGGAGATCCAGCTTGTCTGTCGCTGGTGGGTGGGATCTTGACAGGATTCCTTCCACTCCAATACCCTTTGTATAAGATTGTTTTCCTAATCCTGGTAGGCTGATATATAGCAATATTTGAATCCTTCCGTCCTTCCGTCGTTACCCGCAATTAATATAAGTTAAGTTAGAGGTTCCCCCCTCAGTCAGTTCTCCGTCTTTTCCTGATCTGTAGAAACGGAGCTTTTGGGAGGTCGAGGAGAGCCTATCTGTATCGCTTTTTGTAGGAATGTGATTTTTGGGAGTTTTCATAGGGCTGTGGGGAGATTTTTGGGTACCAGAGCCCAATCTGGTGAGATCAAAAGTTGGTAATCTCAGTTGCATTCGGAAATCGGTGGCCCAAGATCATATCCCTGTGTATGTAACCAATCATGCTTACCCCACTTGCTAATAAGCCAAAACCTGAGTCTGAATATGCTCCACTCTCTCTACTTGCCCATTCCCAGGACACCTTTTGGGCAGTTTTAATGTTGGTGCACACATCTGATTTGACAACACTCACATGCGAAAGTTACGAACGCAGTGGAGAGGAGACGGAGAAAGCCCACTCATTTGAGTGGCAAAGACAGGCTCACTACAGTAGGGCAACTGAGTAGGCGACTGACTGGTGGAGTTGAGAGCTGAAAGTTACTGTGGGTAAGAGAGGTACAGTACACGAAATAGGGGACGAGATATGGCCCCCAACGGTTTTATTATTCCCTACTACAGTAGTGTAATTTAACACATGGAAGCGGCGCTGTTCCTTGAGGAACCTTCCCACAATCCCAACCTTTGTGGAGCTGGAGCTGGAGCCAAAACTTACTCTAACCTTACAAGGACGGTAGATGGTGCGCTTCAGTGGATGCTTTCTGGCCCTCGGGCTGGTTTTGTGTTTCAACCGCCTTAGGCAAGTAGTGCCTTGGCTGGGTGGTTCCCACCCAGCATGGTGGCATTCTCTATATTTTATCGTTCGGTCTGTGTCAGCTGCTTGCCCCCAGGCCGCTTGTGGTTGGGTTCTTGTCTCTTTTTTCTTGCAATAAAGGCTCCCTTTACTTGTGTCAAAAAAAAAAAAAAAAAAAAAACATTTACAAGGACGCGGCCGCATCAAACCAAGGTAGTCATCAAAATGTTTGGATTATGGTAGTATGCTCCATTTAAGGGCTGGTCCGCCTTTTTCATAGGTTTTCATGGATACAAATATTTTCAAATCATTTTTCAGAGAAAGAAAAATAGATGTAGAACCTAACACAAGTGGTTTTGTATTTTTCCAATCATTTTTGAATTACTTATAAATTTTCAAAGATTTGGGGCATAGACACCTATTTGTAACCATAGGTCTCCCAAAATCCGTCCACTTGCAACTTGTAAAGAGATGTGCAGAAATCAAAGACAATGATTGACTCGTGCAATAGAAAAACAACTTTTCCTTGGAGCATTCAATTGCTAAAGTGATCCATTTAAGGATCACTCCATTTCCATCTTCTAGCTAAAAATAGGCACAATTTGAAGCAAAGGGGCGCTTTTAGAGCACACTACTTTATTGGAACAGTAGGTGCATTCTTTGTTTCTAGTCATCCATAAGCCACTTTTTGACCTCAACAACCTTTAAAAGTTAACCCTAGAAGGATGCCACAAACACTAAGTGTTCAAAGTCTGATGCAAAATCCTTTCATGAATAAGACAAAAGTGCAAGATATTCATCCTTGAAATTTTTTGTAAAAAAAGGATGCCTTACATAGTAGTTTGAATTCCAATGAGTACTCTTGGTGTTTTTTTTAACTAATGCTTCACATAGTACCAATTCAAAAAAGATGATTTGTACAATGACTAGTTCATTCTTCTAGGGTTTAACCTAGAAGTAAACTGGCCTATGACCAAAGTAGTCAAGTAGTCACTCAAAAATGATATGATTTTTGGACCAATGAGTACATTTTTCATTGATCTAAAAAGTCATCCATTGGATACTTTCAGGTTGATGTGTTGTTATAGGGTTAGCCTTTAAAGGACAAGACCTATCACCACAATACTTTGCCAAAAGTAATTGATCGAATTTTTAGACCAATAGGTGCATTTTTCATTTCTACGGTAATCTTGAAAGTCATTCATTGATCATTTTTTGGCCTCAACATCCTTCTTGGGTTGAAACAAGTAATCTAATTGTAACTTGTTTCTAAACCCATCCTATGTAGATTCTTGCATACAATGAAATAGGCTCTATTTACAAGAGCCAAGGGTCGATTTGGGTACATCCATTTTCCAAAACTTTGAACATTAATCATTTATTCATATTGTATTCAAAAAAATGCATTCTAAAACAATCTACACATGTTCTTGTAATTGTAAGTGTTAACAAGATCCAACAAAAACTTTTACAATTCAATAATAAGAATCATGTTCCAACCCTTAAATGGATGATTTTAGGGACTTTTACCTTAACTCCTAAGTGTTCCAACCAAGGATTTTTTTTTTCATTGATATATTACACTATATCCTCTCTAAAATGTCTTCAATGAATATAAATTGGATGAATAAACTTTTTAAAATATCCATACTCCATTGCATGAATAGTTGAGAATCTATGGATTAACCATTTTGTAATCACATTGGGAGAAAAATGTAGAACATATAGTATGTGTTGATTTTCCTTTGTTAGAAGTGTGAAACTAGATACCACTAAGTTCATTCTTGACCATTAGAGGGGATTCTGGGGTCCTGGAGGGCCGTTTCAAGCACCTCCCGGCGCCTAGTTCCTAGCAGTCCTTGCAAACGTGAGAGTTGCCACGTCACCTTTTTTAAAAAATTAAAAAATTTAAAATTAAAATTTACTTCTCAAACCGCAAAAAGAAATTGAAAAAAAAAATTAATTTTAATGTTTTTTTCAAAAAGTGACGTGGCAGTCTCCACGCCATGTCACTGCACTGCAATAAGGTAGTATGTTGTAAAATTGCCCCTCTTTCAAATCGCCCCTATTATTAGCTGAAGAATGGAGATGAGGTGATCCTTAAATGAACCATTTTAGTAACTGAATGAATTGAAGAATTTTTTTTTCTATTGCAAGAGCCAATCATTGTCTTTGATTTCCACACATCTCTTTAAAAGTTACAAGTGGATGGATTTTGGTCACAAATAGGTGCCTATGCCCCAAATCTTTGAAAATTTATAAGTAATTCAAAAATGCTTGAAAAAAATACAAAACCACTTGTGTTAGGTTCCACATCTATTTTTCTTTCTATGAAAAATGATCGAAAAAGGTTTATGTACACAAAAACCTATGAAAAAGGCGGACCAGACCTTAAATGGTCGCTTTTAGTGCATACTACCTTATTTATTCAAGGCAATGACAGATTATGTAGATGAGAAGTTTTAACCATGTTGCAAGGAATTTTTTTTGGTTTTGGGACAAATGTCTATGTGGCCTTTCTGTGAACAAGGTTTTGAGTTCTTTGGTTCCTTCATTACTTTGGACAAGAACTAAAGGTGGCTATTTTGTAAGAAATTTTGAAGCCAAATGGCTATATTTTTCCTAATTATGAAGAAACAATTGGCATTACCATGTTATTGTATAGAATGAAAATAGGCCAAAATTTTGTTCTAACATGAGTAATGATAATATTTTTCAAAGTAGTTAGGAGGCTACAACAATAAGAGAAAAAAGTGCAATTCGACTTCATTGACAGTCTTCATTGATAGAAAATATTGTCTAGGCAAATTCCAAAACCATGCATAGATGATGAAAACAAAAGGGCCAATTTTGAAACTAAACAAGTGAATAGTAATTCAATCACCATGCAAAGGATGATCATTGCATGAGTAAGGGGAACTACATCCAAACAATGCTAGCTAGAAAAACTTACTACTTTGTGACACCACAACAATACTGCTCAACTGAGTGAATCCACTACTGAAAACATTATTCATATGGAAAATTCTTGATTGTGTACACTTGTTGTACCTTCATGCCAACCACGGCTCTCAAGTTGGCATCCAACCTATTTCAAATTTGCTCCTTCAAGAATGACAAGGAAGAAAAACAACATTCAACAAAAAAAAAAAAAAATGTTGGCAATATGGTAGTCACCTATTCCAATTAAAGGAATCCTAGCATCGTATGGAGATGGATGAGGCTTCATAAAGATGTGTGGACAAGAGTGACTAGGCAACAACAATAATGAAAATTATTCATAATTAGGCTTCAAATGTGCATTAAATTTTAGAATCTTCATTAGACTGGTATAATCTTCATTTTTATCGGTGCTTTATACTGGCATTGTTTTTTTCATTGAAGTGGGGTTTGTGAACCCCTTTGGCTATCAACACGGCAAGATAATTCCACTTTGGCATTTTGGGGTCATTTACCCCATTTTTTTTACAAAGGCTTGAAGCTGACCTTTTTTTTGAGGAAATTGGGCATTAAATTCCCTAAAAAAGAACCCTGCTATTGTGGGCTTGGGAATGAATTGAAAAACATTTTTTTGTAGTAGTTGGAAATTGGATTTGGAATTCTCATCTTCGAAATAACTTGAACTTGAGTTCTTCAAATTTGCAATGTAATAGCATATTTTAATATGATAAGATAAATCAGCCCATTCATTAGAAAAAATTTAGGGCCATTAGAAGGCCTCGAGTTCCTGCAGCAGGGAACAGGTCCGGTAGTGTCGGAACTGCTGCCAGCAGCGCAGTCCGACATGGCCAAGAGGCTGCCAACTAGATTTTTTATTTTTAAATTTAACTTTTTTTCATATATTAGGAATTTTAAATATTTTATTTTATTTTATTTTTCTTGGAAAAATAAATAAATTCTGACAGCCCGTTCGCCTGCCGCGTTTGCTACTGCCGCGGGAACAGGTCCGGAACGGTCTTCTAATGCCCTCAAACTTCTTCTAATGGTGGTCAGAATTTGGAGTTTGCCCTCATGCCATTGCTGAAATTTTTCAAATTTTTTTCCACACAAAGATAAGTGTGAAAAATAAAGAGAGCAATTGAAATTTTATTTTTCAGACAAAAGTGTGAATTAGTAATGTATTTCTGAAGTGATATTCCCAACACGGTCTATAATTTGCCCCCATAACCAACAAAAAGTGTACCCAATATGCTCATCTTAACCACCTAAAGTGGTCACAATAATTTCTGATGTAGAATACCATGAAAAGTAACTTCTAACAATGATTTAGAGCATCACCAGACCAAGGCACCAACACAAGGAGTGGACTTCTTACTATAGGGCAAACTTGTAGTTAATACATTATCAATTAAAATTGAATTTTAGATAAGAGAAAGAGTTCATTATATACATATGAGGTAGTAGGATGTAGAACAACCCATGTGGGATAATGTAAATTAGAATTAGTAGGAACTCAACCGCTCATAGTTAAGTCAAATGTAGGTTTTGTTTTTTAATAGATTTTCAAACCTCATTTAGGCCTAGTAGAAAAAAAAAGTTCAAAACACTTTGAACTAAGAAAAGTTGGTAAATGAAGACAAATTTAATCTCC
This sequence comes from Rhytidiadelphus loreus, assembly GCA_947034895.1. Classification (NCBI taxonomy): domain Eukaryota; kingdom Viridiplantae; phylum Streptophyta; class Bryopsida; order Hypnales; family Hylocomiaceae; genus Rhytidiadelphus; species Rhytidiadelphus loreus. The sequence goes on from OX344765.1 coordinate 44,649,864, forward strand.
CAAAATCCGTTTGAGATTTAGAACCTCCAATCAAAATATATGGACAAATTTGAGAGAGGAAGTTTGAAATTGTTAAAAATAATTTGCTTTCAACCCCTCTCTCAAATTTGTCTATAACTTTTGATTGGGGATTCTAAATCTCAAACGGATTTTGGGAGAGTAAATTTGTCTTCATTTACCAACTTCTCTTAGTTCAAAGTATTTTGAACTTTTTTTTTTCTACTAGGCCTAAATGAGGTTTGAAAATCTATTAAAAAACAAAACCTACATTTGACTTAACTATGAGCAGTTGCGTTTGTACTAATTCTAATTTACATTATCCCACATGGATTGTTCTACATCCTACCACTTCATATGTATATAAAGAGTTTCTCTACTCAATTTTAATCTCAAAGTAAGATGGAGATATTTGTCAACAAACATGAGATGGTTGGTAGATTTAATTCTCTTATTTAACTAAAAGTAGTTTTTTGTGATTTTGGCCTTGGTTTGCAACTACACTTGCCAAATGCCCATTTGGTGCCCTTGTTTGGCAAGTCTGTTGTGGAAATGCTCTTATACTAGAAAAGTTGGGTGTTCCTAATGCAGTCACTAATCACTCCATGAGTGTCAAGTTAGATATTGATTGTGGTTTGAGAAAACCATCATGGGGTCATGAGGTGTCTACTATAGGTGATCTGACTATGCCAGTCACTTTAAGAAATTTTCCTACTTAAGGTAAACCAGCCTATAACAGGCAAATCTCCTATGACAGGCTCCTAGAGAATTACCCATTACAGTCTTAAATCAACCCATGACAAACTGTTTCCAATAAATGGGGTTAGAACTGCATTTGATTAATTTGTGGCCATAATCAAAGCCTTGGGAAATGGTCATGAAGTTATTGGTAACTGTCTTAGGACACTTACCCATTTTCAGTGTAAACTGGTAGTAAAAAGTTATTTTGTAATTCTTTCATGTCATGTCCATATTAGGAAATCTTGGAGCCATGTTAGAAAATGTTTTGACTGCATTAGGTGGTTAGATGACCATCATGGAAACACTTTTCTGTTGATTTGGGGTAGTCTACAGACTCTTTAAAGCCAACTGTACAGCAACAGACTTCAAAAATTCATAAAAAATTCATTTTTTGTCCAAAAAATAAAATTTCACTTGCTCTCTGCATTCCTCATGTTTATCTTCATAGAGAAAAAAATTTAATTTTTTTCAAAAATGTGAACATGGCAAACCAGCCATTCTGCCTGTCATAGGTTGGTTTACCTTATATCATCAAGAGTCATCACCGATTAGTTTGTGTTGATTAGACTTTTGGGAAAAAACTCAATGATCAAAAAATGTACCTTAAAAAAAAATTGAATTTTTTTGAATATTTGAAGTAAAAGGTAATAACTTTTTATTAGAATTCCTAGACATGTACTAAAACTATTCTTCAAAAAGTAGGAATCTAAGGGAGATGAGTCCATCAATATTTCAAAAGATGAATGGACTTCACTGGAATTGCATCATAAAGAGGTTGGTTTGGGATCAAAGAATAGCATAGCTTGGAATTGAGTACAAGGTTGAGAATGGGTTGTCCTACTTTAAGTCATGATCATCAAAAACTAGTGAGTTTGACAAGAAAATCAAGTTAAATTCAAAATTAAATCTTTGAAATATTAGCAAACAAACAATATCTTTGTATAAACAAATGAATTAGTTTATTTTCCTAAAAGCCAATTCAAAATTTAAACTTGAGACAAATTATTGAGCAATATCAAATGTTAAGAAAATAAAATGTTTCATGTTGAATATAGCAAAAAGTTCAAAAGATATCAAGGACAAAACAACAAAAAATAGAAAACTGTGGATACCATATTGGCTAATTTTAGCTCCATTTTTCTCCAATCATTTGATTGGAGCCAATTCTTTTTTGTACTCAAGTTGCAAAAAAGAAATGAATCCAAAACTTTCAATCAAGTTAATATTAAGATGAAGTCCAAATGTTGCAAAATCAATCAAGAAATGAAAACTTATAAATCAAACATAAACCATCAAATAATGTAGCTACTTTTGTTTCTTTAGAGTTGTTTGTAGCAAAATCTAATTTATTGTATATTCACCAAACTAATCATATGTTTTGTATTATGCCAATTAATTATAAATTTTTAATAGTATCTCCACTCATCATTATTGTAGCATACCATAGCATGAGTTTGTTACTCTAGCAATCTAGCATCTTATTGAGAAAATCTACCACAAATTTTTGTATGTTGCAAATTTTTTAATGTTAAGATTTGCAAACAAAATAGAAGAAAATTACTGCTTCTAAATAAAACATGTATGAGTGTAATTTACATCTATAAGTGGCATGAAAACAATATTTTTTAATATTCCAAATCAAAATTTTAATGATTTTTTATTAAAAAATAAAGTTTATTTTTTCAACAAACGGACCTATTATTAAAAGAAATCTTCAATTGTAATGGATTTTAAATATTTTATATATTGATTAAGTTCAAACTACATTTGGTGGTTATATTTAATTTTATCTATAAGATTGACTATTTGATACAAGTATATGGGCTAATTTTTTTTGGTAGATTTTTTTTGGTACAAAAGGTTCTTTTTGCCTTTTTATGGAGAAAGAAAGAAAATTCCCACGAGTTTATTTTGTAAGAATTAATTCCTCAAATGTCATCCTTTTAATAATAAGTGTTATTAAAATAACAACATTGTGGACTGCAAACAATTTACTATTCAAATGTCATCCTTTTAATAATAAGTGTTATTAACCCTTTAGTAACCGGTCGACCACTTTTTGGTTGATTTTTGGACTCTTGGTTTAACATTGTTCAAAATGCATTTGATCACAAAAATCTCAAAGAGGAACGCAATTAGAATGTCTTTATGTGCTTCAAACAAAACCAATTTCAAGAGAATTGGAGCATTGATGAATTAGCTATGAGGTTGCAAACTCAAATGGCTTGGACCATCAAATGGGAAGTCTTCAACAAAAATGCAAAAAAATATCAACCAAATTGTGAGATGTTTTTGTAACTTGATGTCTTGACAAGGCATAAGTGTTGCTTTGTAATCTCATGAATGCCCAAAGTAAACTTATGCATTGGTATTTATGTAGTGCAAATTCTAAAGGGCCATTCAAGTCAATGATTTTTTAGAATTAAGGAAAGCAACTCAAACTCCAACAAGGCTCTAGAAGCAAACATGATTTAGAGGTACATTTCACTTTCTTCAATGTACCAAATCTGCACATTTTAGAAGGGTATTCGTTTTGATGACCACAAATGACCATTTTTTGTGAATTTCAAAAATTTGTAACTAATTTCACAAAGCTCGAAAAAAATATGAAACGACTTGGGTTAGATGCCTATTCTACTTGTCTTTTGAGGAAAATTTACTAAAAAATATTTAAAGATGTTTCACTTCCCAAAATTCAATTTTAGCCTTGAAAAGGTTGATTCATGGACCTCCTACCTTATTTATAGCAATTTGTACCGTTGGATGAGTTTGATTTTTTGTTAGGTTGAAGATTCTCCCTTATGGAAACACCTTGTAAGGTTTGATCTAAGACTGCATCTTTAGAATGAACACAAAATTCATTTTCTCGAAAAACTATGACCGCCCCAAAAATCAATCATGATCACTAAAGGGTTAAACTAACAACATTGTGGACTACAAACAATTTACTATTCAACTTAGCTACAACTCAACCAAATGGTGAGTTGACATAGCTATGATTTGACAATAAGTAATAATTAGGATCTATAGGATTAATGGTATTTTTGCAATAGTTTTTCCATGAATTATTATTATTAAATTATTTAAAATCATGTATTATGAAAAAATTTAACTCATAAAGGACAATTGTCCATTCAACGGACAATTGAAAAATCGAGGTAGGTTTCTATGAGGTCAATTTTAGTTGGATGTTCACAAAATTTTGATACAAAGTGTCACATATTAGTGAAATGAATAATTTTCATAATTCTGAAATTAATTTGAATTCATCTTATTAGTGCAAAGTGCAAGAATTTGAATTAACTTGTGTGACTTTCATTCATCAACTTAGTTTTGGCACTTGAAGTGCACTTCCATGTATAGAAACTGGCCAAATTTGGTAGAAAAGACAAAGATTTTTCAAAATTCTACATAGAAGTGTTCAACATTTGCAAGAGAAAAATAAAAAAGTTTAGTTGTCAAAATGATAGGAAGAGAACTTGAAAAGTGGAAGAAGCAAGTTTTCATCTTCCATAAAAACTAATTTTAAAGTTAGGGAAAACAATCATGATCTTGAAAAACTTGAAACTTGTTTTTTGATTCCAACTCTATATAGAAGTACATCCTCAATGATTAATATTTTGATGTACAAAAATGAATTCCTTTGCAATAATTGAATAAAGTAGAGGTACCTATTCCCCGTCACTATATCTTCAAAATATCTAGATATAGGAAGCCCAAAATGTACAGCTTGCATATATGAATGCAAATAATGGTTTGGGATACACCATGTATTTGAACTTTACAAATTCATAGTATATTCAAAAATATTTAGAAAATTATTAATTTCTTTAAAAATTCTTGATTTTCAATTGCCAAAGTATTAAAAATAATTTCATGTGTTCATACTACTTCAAAGTATGCAAAATTGCTTAAAGTGACGGGAATATGTGCCTTCACCTTAGGGCCATTGGGGGCAATATAAAAAAAATTGGAATTATTTTGCTAGATCTTACCTAATTTTGCACTTGTTCCTTTAACACTCAATTTTTTTTTTGAAAAAGGAATAAAACTGAATTTGGGGGAGGTGAATCTTCTTGAAATATTTCTCAATAAATTTTCCTGGAAAGACATGTGGAATTGGCATCTGACCAAAGTCGTCTCATATTTTTTGGAGCTTTGTGGAATTAGTTATAAAATTTTGAAGTTGAACTGACATAGGGCTCTAAAATCACCCACCTCCTAAATGTACATTGTTTGTTCATCAACGAAGGCTACAAAAAAAAACATGTACAAATAGTTTACATTTCAGGAGGCGGATGGTTTTAAAACCTGTGCGCTTTTAGAACCCTACCTGACCCATGCCGAGACGAAAGATGCCAGCGCCTCACTGTCACAGTAGCACTTGTCCTTCGTCTTCGCGGCACTTTCCTTTCCGGACAGATTCCTATGCAAGGATCCAACAAAAAAATCCATTCCTGCAGTTTCTGGCCCCATTTTCTGAATTGGGTTTTAGCAGGAATTCACTTTCGGGGGATTGCATCCACCCATCCGACTCTTGTGACGGAAGGTCGGTTCGTGTCCGGGTTGACCGACCCTCTCGCTCGTCCCCGAGGGACAACGCTGAAAATTTTTATTTGCCACGCGTCATAAAATTTGCAAATTTTGAATTCATATTTGCAATCAGAGGCCCCAAATTTGCCAGGAGAGGTGTAGAAGATAAATTAATGAAGTACAAAACAGGGTTTTTTATTTTTTTACATGACTTCAGGGGGTCGGTTCACCTCGTCATGTTGTAGGAGGTGACTTCTACGCTTGGTTGTGGCGTGCTCGCCGGAGTGTTGGGCGTGCCGTCTTCTCGCGTTGCTGAGTTCGTTTGTAAGTCTGTTGGAACAATTCGACACTGACTTAGTTTCAGCCCAATTGCTTGCTGGGTTAGTCGTTGGTTTGGGAGGATTCTGGCGGAAGTCGGTGGTAGCATCTGCAGCCCAATTGCGTTGGTTGGTTGGTACATTCGTTTGTGATTTGAGAAGAATATCAGGGGTGTAGAATTCGCGTGCTCTGGAGCTCATTCGTGTTGGCTAATTCAATTCCAGCCTTCCGCAACACCAGCATGGGAGGGTGATCGGTCGGTTTCAGGAGCTTCATCATTTGACAATTCGATGTGCAAGCAAAGGGAGTCGATGGGGTCTCAGTAGCGGTGAGCTTTGAAGTTGGAGGAGAAGTATTTTGCAATTTTGATTGTTGGATCTCTTGGGTCAAAGTTTGCTTCTTTTGGAGTAAGTTTTAGGGTTTGGTTACGAGAACTTGTCAGCTTTATGAAGTTGTTGCGTGTGTGGAAGCAGTTTTCTTTGGTGTATATTTGCAATTGAGTTCTCGATCATGTTTCCTCTGATCTTTTGCACTTAAACCTATGTTTTCTCTGTTTTCTTTAGACTTTATGATTTCAAACATCACAATCCACTAGCGCTACATCATCTGGGGTTTCGCCTGAGTCTGAAGCTGGTAAGTCACCTTTACCGAGGTTTCGCTTTTTTTCGTATTTTCGTAGGTTTGCTTACTTTTGCTTGGTTTTCTCAGGGGATCTACTTCGTTGAACTTCTTTTTGTCGACGTTCTGGATCCTGTACGCATTGTTATTACATCCTTACTGCTGCTCTCAATACTGAGGCAATATATGTGTGCTTTGACAGATTGGTATTAGGAATGGGATACGATCGAAAACATCAGTATGAATTTATCATACTGTTCTTATGTTTGGTAACATGTGTAGCATCTGCCGAAACAGGTGCGTGCCAAGGCTACTTTTTGCATCCTCAGGTTGCTGTCATGCTTGAGATCTTTGGTTTGGGTGGAACTTAGCCTAATTGTTCCAGTGAGGACATATCTAGGGTTTGGGGAGATGCTTTATTGGCTAATTTATACTCTAGAGGATCCGGAGGAGGAGACCCGGCATTCGATATGGTTTCTTCCTCGAGTTTGAGATCCCTTGCAAATGAAGATTTCCGATCCCGGCTTCAGGGTGCTTTTTAATGACCCTCATAAACCGCAAAACCTTGCGAAACGGAACCAATAGGGTTTGTGATTAGGCTGTAACGGTTGCTAGGCTTCCTGCTAGGGTCCAGTAAATTTTTTGGCAAATTTTTGGTCCCCTAGGAGTTGATATCATTGACCTCTTATTGGATTTCTTAAAATCCGTGGGGCCTGTACCTTAGGTAGGACTTCGGCGCTATTGAACGTTGGGTCTACCCGGCAAGTCCTCTATACTACTCCTGTCCTGTCTTATTGAGGAGAATGACGACTGAGAAAAAATGGGGATTTGCTTGTACAGGTCAGAAGACTGTACTTTGTGAATATAATAGGACGAGGACGCTCGTTCTTGTGGAGTACGCTTCTGCGGTATATACTCGCGGAACTGTTCTTGTTATTGATTTCTTTGTTGGTTTTGTTTGCTTCTTAACTGTTTATTGCCTTAGTTGGTTTTGAAAATTCAATAGTTGATTTGCAGTTTATATCATTGCAGGAATATAGGAATGTAAATCTTGCTTCAGTAGGTGATTTTTTCACTGCTGTTAAAAGATAAACGTAAAATTGGATTGTATGCTAGGTCTACATTGTGGACGACACATCACTTCTATCATGGACATGTTCTCGTTGCAAAGGTTTGACCAAGGTACGTCAACTTCTTTTTATGTTTCATTTCATATGGGGCATACAATCTCTACCCTTGCAAGCCTAGAGTCCTCAGACTAGACCCTATTCAAAACATATTAATCTCATGTTCCTCGTTTTCTTCTAATCTTCTGTGCGAGTGTTGACTGGTATGCCCTTTTTGATCATCGAGTGCTTTATTCGTTTGATGATTTTTCATGGCGCAGGATTTCAAGATCCATACACTTATTATAGATCCACACTGTCTCCAGGTATATGCTCTGGTAGTGTTCATTGATTTGCTTAGTTTTCTCTTGCTTAATTGGAAAATTTACGAGAAGGGATCCAGGGGTTAAGTTCATTAACCTTGAGGTTTATTGTGCTTAGGAAACGCTGAAGAACGAAGGGTTGAGACCAATGGATCCCTAAAACTACATCTGTATCCAGTGCGATTTGCTGACCATCAATTCATGTTTTATGCAGGCTTTTGTTGGTGTGGCAGAAAATTTAAAGTCTATTGTAATCGCTTTTCGTGGAACTCAGGATACTAGGTGAGTGTTATGTTAATCTCTCACTTCTAGTAGTTGTCACTAAATGTTGATGCGAAGTGTGAACATCGCTTCATGTTCTCTAATTTATTGATTTTGTGAGGAATGACTTTGTGATAAAAAGTTTTGCACATGTGGTTTGCAGCATGCAGAATTGGGCAGAAGACTTATATTTCAGAGAGTTGGATCTGAATTACCCAGGACTGAGTGATGCAATGGTAAATTTTTCCCCATTCCAATATGTTTTGAACCTCATCCTATTGTGACTCATATGTATTGACCTAAGTCGAGTTCTTTAAACGGGTGTGGTTGCTTGATAGATGGATAAGCGATATAGTTGGCTGCTAAATCCCTTGTTCCTTGTAGCAGGTACACAGTGGGTTCTATGGAGCCTATCACAACACCACACTACGGGAGCGGGTTGTTGATGCTGTGCAAGCAATTTTACATGCTAGGAGTGACCTTAGTATTATGATTACAGGACACTCCATGGGAGGCGCAATGGCTACCTTCTGTGGACTTGATCTATCTGTGAGTCTTTTAACTAACATGTGAGACTCCCTTGTGCGTTAAGAATATCTTTTAGCAACCAGTCATGCCCAATGGGATAGTGACAGTGGGACGACTATGTCACCCAGAGAACTTGCTTTCGAGTTGTTTACTTTCATAGTTGCGAGTTCATTTAAAACTTTGCAGATTTGGTTCGTGAGTTTCATCTAGTTTCCGAATAGTTGCCCATCCATGTGTCAAAAAGTCACACTTATCAAGGTTTAGAGTCCGTGTCAACAATTTTTTTTTTGTTTTCACGAAGTACATATGTCATCATTCAAAACCAAAGTTCTGCAGAGATTGTACAAAATTAAAATTTAGTAGATGGTAGTCTCTAAACAGACGAGCGTTCGTTCTAGGTCATGGACTGTCTTTTGACCGTGAAACATCTGTAGAGATTGTAGACGGCGTTTGACTAACTTTATCTGCAGTGATATGTATTGACTTCCTCATTTGCTGTTTTTTTCAGGCAAATTATGGCTTGAAGAATGTCGAGGTTGTCACATTTGGGCAACCTCGTGTAGGGAATTATGCCTTCGCAATGCATTATAATGAGCATGTTCCATTGACGACCCGCGTGACGCATGCAAATGACATAGTACCTCATCTGCCTCCGAATTATCCATGGTTGGGAGAAAAAACCTACCACCACTTTGCAACTGAGGTTCGTAACTACTGGTCTTGCAACCTTGGAATGAAATATCGAGTTGCCTTACGGAAGTGGGTGTGCTTGGTCTATGTTTGTATATTTAGCTCTCGTTGTCTTCGAGAAATAATTAGTTCTTGTTGTTTACTTGGATTCTCTTTTATGGATTGGTGGCTACATGTCAAGAGACGTCTAGATTGGAACTTTCTGGAATGATCTACCAATCCAGGTGGTTCCTTCTCATGGGAAAAACATGGTGTTCGGTAATATCAGCTTTGAAGAATGTTTAGACAGGATACTGCACGGGTTGATTCCCCTCACTAATATGCTGCTGCATGGTACAGGTCTGGATCTTTAGAGTGGCCATAGGACGACTGCAGTATGAATTTGAGCGAGTTTGTGACAGCTCTGGCGAGGATACCTCCTGCAGCAGGTCCGCCTTTACGCTTGTTGAGTACCTTGGAAATCAAATGACAGCTGCTGTTCGGTTTGTTCTCTTTTGACTGCCTTGGGAAAAGGATCCCCTTTAGTGAGAGTTTTTTGAGTTACTTTATCACAATTCAATAACACAGGATTCTCTGGTGGGTCATGACAGGTCTGTTTCTGGCAACAGTGTTGCAGATCATCTGAATTACTATGGTGTTAGTTTGAGGACTGAAGACGATTTATTTGCTTTGCGGAGCAGCTTACCTGATTCCAATACGTCGAATTTGGGATGGGGTTGTAAAACTGGTGCGCAGTATCAACGTCTCTGACGTAAGGTAACTACACTTAATGCGAACCCTATCCAAAAGTGTCCCCTCGAGGCTCTCTCCTAAACTTCACATTTTCTGAACATGAAAGCTTGGGGTTGCTTATAGGTGTACCTGTAATTAGCACTTCAATTCCGTAATCAGCTTTTTAGTTTTATTTATGTAGTGTAAAAAATACGTGCCAAGATGTTGGAATCCTCTTTTGTTTGCCAACAAATATTAAGGCAATACAATAATATGAATCATCGTTCTTATGTGGACCGTTTAGGTGCACATTCCTTACTTGTTGTCATTTGAACTACAGGAGGAGGCGCTTCAGGATGGCTTGGTGATACAATATGGATTTTATTGTGCCCTTTCTTATCCTTGGACCAGGTGCAAATTTGTCAAGAAGGTGGCAAAGGCACCTGCTTCAAAGGACGAAGTTCTGAAGCATGGTCACTTCAGGATCCTTGTGAAGGCCCCTTCTACGAGAGCTTAACAGCGAGGAGATATGACGTCGTGAATTCTTAAGATCAGCTCATTTGTTGTACATAATTTGACATCGCTTTATTTTTCCATTTTGGCCTTATATAGAATGGCGATGCATTGGGAAGGATAATTGTACTGTACAGAAGGCTGCCTTCTCCACCACAGCGCAAAGTCTCACTTATTGTTCTACCTACTGTAGGTATTTTTCCGTGCACTTTTCTGTCATTTTGCTTGGAGGATTGTGGGACAGCTATAGACAGCTACAGAAGTGTATAACTCCTTTGTTCCTTACAGCGCAGGAAAATAGCTGTTAGATGTCTAGAGCTGGAATATTTATGACATGTAATTTCATGGTACAAAATTTCAAGGTACAAAATTTCATGGTACAAAATGGCATTGCAAATGATTATAAGCAATTTGGAATATTGAGTGGCCTAGTTTATGTTCTCAATCGCCGACCTTTCACTGTTCCTTAAATTACAATCTCCCTTTGCATTGTTGGACTATCTATCTGCTGACTTGGGTTGTGTTCACGGAGAGGTTTCATTTTCTGCTCTTTCATTTTGTTTGGACCTTTTAGTGTAACACTCACTCTGAATACTGAATTTGAGTTCTTAATACGGAGTATTTCCTTTCAACGAGTCATACCACAAGTATAAATAAATAAATAAATAGTTTTAAATGAATAAAAACTCAATTCTATTAAGTGTATTTGCGAAATCAATAATTAGACCATCATTCCAAATTCAGTTTTGAGAGTGTCATTCGAAAACTTATCATTCTAGGAGTAGCGGCTGGGAGGTTGAGTCCTGTGCACTTAATATCTTAATATGTACGGTTGAGGCAAATTCAATAAAAAGTTCATGAATCTTCAGGAAGCTCTAGCACACTAAAAAATGGATAGATTTCCAATCACAATAGGTTGCCTCAATTCAATGAACTTGTTGAAATGTAAACTTGTTGAGTACCTATGGAACTTGTTGAATTTTCTTTTCCACTCAAAATGATGACTACAAAAGTTCATTGAGTTCATTGAACCTAGGCCACCTACTAGGACTTCCCCTATTTCTAGACAATGTTGCTTGGTCAACTTCATGTGAATAAATCATAACCAATTCTTATAAAGTCTCTAAGCAATTTTGCTTAGATAGTTAAATATATGAGTTGTGACTAGTTGCAACCATTACATTGGATCATTGCTTTTGTATGAAAGATATATTAGCCACCAAGATTCTCATATTTAAATCCTTCAAAGAATCTACAGAACATTGTGGAAGACCACATCCAAAAGACGACATCCAAAAGAAGAATAGGTCATACAATATAGGTACATGGATTGCTTTGATTCAATGTGCATAAGAAGGAATTTTTAAAGATATGCTTGATTTTTTCATGTCACAATGCCTCGTAGAATGAGGTTTTTATTGTTGCTTGAGGTGGTAGTACTAAATAATAGGCATCAAGCTAAGAGAATCCATAATGTGGGAAATTTCAATTGATTTTTAGTGTGCCATATTACATAACTTGAAAATAGACTCTTGCAAGCTAAGTTTTTCATTTCACTTTGTAGTTTTCAAATCTCAATTCCATGAAATTTTGGATGTTTAAGATCAATTTCAATTCGCACTCTTGGCATTGTTGAAGCTTTGAAATGTAAGGGGCCCATAACATTGTTGCCTAGTAGTATACTTGTTTTTTGGGGGGGGGGAGTATAACTAGTAGTCAATGTTGGCTTTGTAATCTTGAGTTCTACATTGAATTATAGATGGGATATGATGATATCAAGATTTTAGAATAAAAATGAGTAAGATTCTTAATTGATTTGCAATTTTTTGTTATTATAGTTTACTTTTCATATGTCTCAATAATGTTTTGAAGCAATTAAATTTATTTATTTATTAGATGCCGTAATCATGTAATATCCATCATTGTTATCATTTATTATTGTAGGAAATTGACTTCCTTGCATTTCAAAATATAAATAGCTTAATGCTTTTGAGACTAGTGCTAATGGAGTTTGACAATTCTTCTTAGGCTTAAAGGCTTTGTATTTCAATAATTGCCATTCTACACAATCACCTAGATTCCCAAGATTAATCCATGCATTGCAATACAAGTCTTGGAAATAAATGTCTTGTTGAATACTCACTACTTCAATTCATTAAATTCATGAATAGTATAAGACCCCATCATGAACGCTTACAATAATTCAATGAATATTGAATGAACATGATTTATTTAATATGAAAATTTGGATGAAGTTTGGATGACAATTATATTATTTGTAAAATTAAATGAAGCCAAATTAAATTCTAGCAAAGTTTTATTTTGTTTAGTCTTCTTTGCTGAATATAGAACACCATTAGCAATAACATTCATAGTAGGAACTAATTTGTGTGAGCTACATCTCTTGAATGTAATGTCTCCAATGACTTTATGAGAAATAATGAAGAATCCAAGGCTTAAAATGCTAAAGCTTCTTTACATCCTATATACAAACCTTGGCTTGCTAGACCAAGCTATAAGACCAATGCTTGGACTTTAGTTGATTCAAGAGACCATATTACTATTCTTACTCATTTTCTTCAATCCAAACTCTGATATTTCCATGAAAAGATAAATAATTTGATTGAGGAGATTTTTTTTTTTTTTTTTTTTTTGATAACAAATGGCGGACCATTGCATTAAAAGGAACCAGGAGAACACAACCAAGCCCGAGGGCTGGAAAAAACAAAAACAAAGAGCGAAGGGAAGGAAGGAAAAGAGCAGAAGCCAAGGCAAAAAAAAAAGCAGAAAACAAACCAAAAGCACTAACTAGTAAAGGGGGACCAGGGGGGGACCCTTGCCGTGCCAACTAATGTGAGACCCCACCCTGTTAGCCAGGATTGAAGAGCCGAGCCAGGTACTAACAAAGAGTTTCCAAATTCCGTCTCGATTCAGGGGCCTTCTTCTAGACGCAGTATGGGATTTCAGAAGAGCTGCACGCCCAGAGTCAATAATTGCATCCTAGAGAGCCTGCTGGACAACCGGGGGGGGGGCCAGCGTTCCTGAGAAAACAGGAATTTGTTACGGGTAATCCAGCAGATCCAAAGCGAGGCCCCCCGAATAATGGACCAGATGGTTCTAATCCGGTGAAATCTATGTGGGAGAGGGGTACCAAAGATACACTGGACGGCATCGAGTCGCCTGTGAGGGCCTGAGGTTGGGTTGTAGCCGACGATGTGGTGCCCAATGGATTGGACGTAGTCCCATATCTCTTGTGAATTCGGGCAGGAGAAAAATCTGTGGAGGGGGGTCTCGATAACCCCATGAGTGCAATATATGCATTTGGTATCAATTCCTGGTGATATATGTTCTCGCCACGAATTCACTGCTACGGCGTTTTGCCAAATGGACCACATAAATGCAGCTTCCTTAAGGGGGCGGGCTTGTAACCATACCTCTCGCCAGTTAGGGACAAAGGAGTCTTGAAGAATCCCTGGCCATTTGGACGGAACGGTACGCTTCGGAAGCATTCGTTGTAAGAGCAGTTTGCGACCCATGGCCGATGAGTAACTGGAAAGCCCTGCCCCATTGTCCCACTTCCACCGGCCCAGGTCAAATTCTATTGAGTCGAGAGCTCCTACAAATAAGAGCTGCTGAGGGCGTCCCCGTGTTTTCTTGCCTTGAATAACTCGGACTCGACGAACATATCCCTGGATCTGGGAAGGCTCGGTGTTGCAGGTTTGTATGGATTGAGGAGATTTTTAATTATTTCAAAGGCAATAGGAACTACTCATAGAGGTGGATTGAACATTGACAAAAAATAAATTATTACACAATTGTGTTAAAAAGATCAAGATACAATACTTTGAAACGCAATGTAATAAACAACATCAACTAGTCATGGTATATTTTTTAAAGCCCAACAATAGAAGGTTCAAAATGCTTTCAATTGAAATAGAAAAGACCTTTGACAATTTATACACTCTAGATTGATTTTTACATTTGCATATCATAGTAAACTAGTTTTGATAAGAAGCAATCATGCATATCTTTACAAGAAAACGAATAAAAACATTTGAAGAACATTTGTCTCATGTGTATGCACATACAATGTATGTTATATAGTATGGTAGAATATTCTATGTTTGACCTTGCACATGTGTACATGTCCTAACTTCTAGTTGAGTGTCTGGGATATGTTTTATTGCTAAAACATTTGTGGGAGGATGTCTATGACTTTCATGGATAATTGCACACTATGGTGTACAAAGGCCCATCGTGCATTTGGTGCATAGGGTGAATGCAAGAAACACCAGTACTATTTTGCGTCACAATTGGAATGACGGAGTTGCCATTCGCCATATCTTTTGGGAAATGAAGTCCATGTACTTGAAATTTTTATTGGAGATGGATAACTTGGAAGTCCTGAGATTCCTTATTTTTGAGAAATTTTGAAAAAAAATCCTTTAATTAAATTGTAGTTTAGCTAATTTGTCACACTTTGCGGTTTATGGGTTTTTAGTACTAAGGAGCATCCAAAAATTATGATGTTCACTTGAATTTTTTGTAGGCTATTCCCACACTAGATGAGCATGTACCCACCAAAGGGAATTAAAAAAAACACAATTCTTTGTCCTCAACATGCATGCAAATAGGGGTCCTTGCGCATAGCGCTCCAAACATTCATGATGGTTTCAACTTTTAGTTTTTGGTGAAATGTAATCACTATCAAGTCCTTACGAATGGCCAATTTTTAGTTTTTTTAATTCATGATTTTTTAATTATTATTAATTTATACTTAATTTTATCTACTTTTTGTGACAAATTGTCATTTTTTTCAAATAGTATTGTTTCAATATTATTAAGTACTCAAAAGTACTATTGGCCGTTGATTTTTCAAATCAACAGTTGAGATTGCTCCGTTTTGTAGTACTGTAGTACTTATAGTACTGAGCGCAAAAAATCATAGTTTTGGCAGAACACTCCCTAAATCGTTCGGTGTTTCTTGCATCTGCCCCATAGCATGCTCAATTTGCACTATTTTTTTAATAAAAATTGAGCTATTTATACTAAAATCTGCACTATCGTATTAACCCCGTTTTTCCATAGATAATTCATGACCTTCAACAAAAAAATCCACCCTCACAATGGTTGTACTGTTGTAATAAACAATCTATACTTAATGTTTTTATTTTATTTTCCAAAATATTAAAAATTGAGTTAAATAAAAGAATTCAAAGTTTATTTGTATAAAATTGAAAATTGAAAATAACAATAAAAGCTTTTTTAAATCTTTGAAATTGAATTTAAGATTTTGACCTTCAAAGCTAAATATAAAAATTAAAAAAAAATACTAAAATAATATGAATTTGAAAATTTAATTATTTCAATTGTAAAATTCTACATTAAAAATTGGAAACTATCACAATAGTCCTCAATGAGACCTCTAATTTAGTGTACATGATGCACCATGATACAACATTCTTTCATTGTAAATTTTTGAATTTTGAGTACTTGAAGGTTTAATTTTTTTTTTTTTGGGGTGGTCAAGTAGCGTAGGTGGAATTCCTCCTCAAATATTTTCCTCCACCTCAAGTTCAATGTGCATTTATTGTGAACATTTTTCAAGTTTTCAAAATACTACATTTTAGTCCATTGTGACCAAAAAAAACTCGTGTGACCTAGCGTGCAAATATGTTAGTCATAACATTATTGAGCAATAAATTAGAGGTGTCTTTGGATTTATCAAGCTTTCAATTAATTTTGTTGATGTAACATGCACCAAATTAATCACCATGTAATTACACTACAAGAGAAAGGGGTGTTTTAAGTAGGGTTTTAAGTATAGTCCTAGACACAAGATATTAAGTAATGACCTTTGAGTCAAATTTCAGCAAAAAAATGACTGAAAAGACATGTGTTTAGGTCATTTTTTGCTGAAATTTGACTTATAGGTCATTACTTAATATCATGTGTCTAGGACTATACTTAAAACCTTGCTTAAAACACCCCTTTCACTTATTTATAAATAAGTGTTGCTTTCAACTTTCCTTCTAGCTTGTTTGAAGTTTCAGAACGTTAAAAAACCAAATTTTCTAAGGTAGTAGAGCCCCTCTCCTTGAAATCACCCCTATTTTTAGCTAGAAAATGGAGATGAGGTGATTCTTAAATGGACCACTTTAGCAATTGAATGAATCGAGGGAAAATTGTTTTTCCATTGAATGAATGACCACTTCATTTTCTTTGATTTCCGCACATCTATTTACAAGTTGCAAGTGGACGGATTTGGAAAGACCTATGGTCACAAATAGGCGCCTATGCTCCAAATCTTTGAAAATTTGTAAGTAATTCAAAAATGCTTGGAAAAATATAAAACCATTTGTGTTAGGTTCCACATCTATTTTTCTTTCTTTGAAAAATGATCTAATAATATTTTAATCTACAAACACCTATGAAAAAGGCAAATCAACTCTTAAATGGTCACTTTTACAGCATACTACCTTAGCTTTGAAAACTTGTCTGATAAAGTAATGGGCTCTGGAAGAGGCAGAATACTTTGCCTCTTTTTTTTACTGTTGGGAACAATGAGACTAGTTAGATAACCGTTATGGCACTTTTCAGAGCAAGCATGTTGAAACTTAGATTTTATTCTAGTCGAGTGTCATTTTGATGCTATGGATCACGCCAATATAATGAAATTGACATTACACCAGTATTTTAATTTTCAAATTTTCTGTGTAATGAAGAATCATGAACACAATTTTTTTTTCCCTTACGTAATGAGATTTAAGGTATTTCAAGATGAGTCCATCACAGAGAACCTCGGAAGCAGGGGAGGTTCAGAAAATGTCTTCCCATAACAAACTGAAGAATATTTGGACTTTCGACTTTGAATGTACTACTCAAAACTCAATTTTGTTTGTAGTTCTTGGGCTACGACCACTGGTAGTGTCGGATGAGACTCTCTGAAGGTGTCATTTTATAGGAATGCAATTCTCATGTTCTAGAAATCTGATAGCAACTCAGCTGTTGGCCACAAATTACAAATTTTCTTCCCAGTTCAGCTGAAAGTATCAATTGTCCATATTCTTGACTACAAATCTTCGCTTGCAATCACTTGCCGTGAACGCCCGCTTGAAAGTTGAGGTGCACACATGCAATCACCAGCTACAGCAGCCAACAATGTTCAGTTACATGTTAGCATAATAGATTGGGAATCACTCCGGTGCTCTCATGTAGTGACTTTATAAATACTTTCACATGAATAAGTCGCACAGAAAATTAAGGCAAATTTTTTTATATTTGTACATTTCAGAGTGCCAAAAATTGTGACACTCAACCTCAGAAACACAAGTGAGTTTTAAGAGTTTACCATGAAGGAGATGAAACGGAGCTTCCCATCACAATTGAACCATTACCACTTCCTAAGTGATAAACTCCGTTTCATTACCATGATGGTAAAATCAGAAAAATTAATGTGAAAGTTCTTAAAATTTTGACTGTAAGAATTAGAACTGCAATAGAAGCCTGTCTTGAAAATTGCCAATCTTGCAAATAGCCTCCTATGTAACGAAATTGACGTCAAATGTAGTCACCGTAATAAGCGCTCTGAGAAATGATCTGATCACTTCACTAGTAATTTTTCCGATGCTAGTGACTTTACTAACCTTTTTCGTTTGCTCTTCATCTCAGAAGATGATGACAACGGATTGCTGTGCCAGTTCCGCTTACGCTGGTTAATGAACCAGTTGTTCACTTGCTTCAATTCCAGACCAGTCTCCTGTATCAGCTTCTCCTTCTCATCCTCCTGGATAATTGATGCAGAACAATCCTGGAGGGGTTACAGAAAGGTACCCAACCAGCTTTGTACAAGAAACATCGATGGAATACATGTTTAAGAATGATCGATTGCCATCATATCATATACGAGATTCTGAAAATGAGAAGGAATTTAGAACACAAGGTATATATATTCATCATGATTCAATTGTACTGAGTGGAAGATTGCCAAAGTAAAGATCGATTACCGTTGGATAAGGCCACTTAGAATGTGCTTGCCACCAAGCTTTCAAAACTGTTGTTGTACCCTCAGGCAGCTTCCCAGCTCGTCGTTTGCGCAGAATCTCCTCTCGTACATCAACGATTCTTGCTCTGTAACCCTGATAAGATGCAATAGTCGACATTGTTGGATTAGAGTAGAAAATGCTAACTATCATAGCCATGCTGGGGAGTGCGAATCAAGCAGTCAATTATTACATGGATGATTACTGTCGTGATAATAGTAACGAGCGAAATGAGATTTGTGGTTATGAAGGCGGGATGGATCATTGTTTTTATAATGATAGCAAACCAAGCGCCATTTAAGTTGTCAAATTCAAATTCATCAGCTCACCAATGTTCAGGCCTTACAAAACTTCCTCTACTCTTAAAAATGGGATTACAGAGGTGAATCTTATGCGATGATCCAGTGTACTTTCAAATTGGGATCAAAGTATATGCCTGCTTCAGCTCGTATTTGAGTTCTTGGCGAACTCGTTCCATGAGAGTACGTTCTGATTCAGTAGGCACCAGAGGGCCAAAGCCTCCACTATCCTGAGGATCCATACTTGAATCATATGCACCATAGTCACTGTCATAATCTTCATCGTCATCAGACATTGTTGCTCCAGTGCTTTCCCCGGCAGAGACCCCTGCACAAATAGAATATTAAAAAACTACTCACTGCTGCAGCCTGCACGTCACCTTTTTCGAGACTGACAGGTCAATACAATCGAACTCACCAAGGACATATTGGCAACTGCCACATGTTCTGAGGAATCTAATGAAAGACATATCCTAGGACCCAGGAGAGTAAGTTAATTACGTACTGTGCTACACTATTTGCAAACTTACGAACTGAGTATATGAGATGAATTTACTTCTTTATTCCGATCAATATATTTTTTACACAAATGGGCTCATATTCCACTGCGAAGTAAGGGATGTGGGTCTCTGGGCCTATAAATGCTTCAAAACCAACATATAATATTTTCTGCTGTCTGAGACTATTGTACTTAGCGAAGGACTATCTGGGGCCGGCCTAAGAATCTCCCCTCTTTTTATCTTTTTCGCGTGCTGTATTCTAGATTGGGAACCCCATACCTCGACTTAGACCATCCATCATTGCGTAAATTATTTGCATTCTTTGACCCAATTCTGGATCAGTGCGGGGATGCATGAATTGTTTTGGCTTACCTGTGAGTGTATGTAAGGCCTGCTCAAGCTCCCAGCAAGACATCATTGCCTCAGTAACATCAGAGTAGACGTGTTGTTGTAGATGTTCTTTAAACGAGCAAAGAAGCATGATATACTGAGTCTGCAGCCACAATTCATCGAATACATTTATAGTGATCCTTTTGTACGTTCCCAGTGCATTTGCCAATACTGGACCACTGATTCACGATAGTGATGCATTTAGCTGAAGACAAATACATATACCTATTACCTAATTAAAAGGAGTTATAACTAGACAACCGACTGATCAGACTGACATCGAGACACTGGACATACCATGAATTGATCAAGTTCGACTTTTTCATCTTGCGAAATCTCAAGCTGCTCTGGATGTAGTACAGAGTACTTGTTTGTGACATGTCCAGCTTGAGCTAATTGTGCCTCAATATGTGGGAGTTGATCCACTGGGGTTCCCACTCGAAGACAAGACGCGTGTGCATTCAGCAACTCTGGATATAGTGGATGAGCCACAATTAATGCTTTGTCTCTGGCCTGCTCCCAATCCAACTTTTGCGTTGCACATTCCCAGTCATTCTGCACGATGTCATCCGATTACTTTAGCGAACTAAAAGCCGGGCTTACAACATACTCTGCTCAGCTCCCAAAGTACAGTTAGTAGGTCCAGGTACATGTATTAATGATTAATACATGTACAAGTGCTAAAGACTGTGGGAGAAAGATCTGCAGAAAGAGTGTAAATTACTAATAAAACCAATATGAGTGAAAAATATATACATGAAAATGAAAGCAATTGCAAATGTGGTAATTTCCAGATGTTCATTCACCACTAGAAGAAAAGCAGGCAAAAAATGAATACCTCTAAAATGACTCTACATATCATTCTGGGAGTGCATGTTTATTATTTAATGGTACCTAATCGGGAACCTAATGTGTTGTTTAGTGACGATTTTTGAACTTTAAACGACATCATAGGTGCCGTTAAGTAATTGACACACTCAGAATGACCCCTCGTGTCCTTCCAAAGTGTCATTTTAAACCCCTTTTCTTCTAGGACCATCATTGCAATTACTCCCATACAATGTAATTTGTAGAATGATAGCTAACTGATCTCGTTACGTCATCATACATTTGGGATGAACAAACATGCATTATATTGAGAGATTTACCTGATGTACCACTCTTTCGACGTAGTCTTCAGCATATTTAGAACTGCTTGCCAGAGAGTGCCGCAAGTCTGCAAATTGCGAAAAATCTCTGCCATGTCCGGCAGGAGACAAATTCAGTTCAGTGGCCATTCTTGAAGATTTGGGGTTGCTCTCAAAATCAGCAGCCTTGCCATCAAGCTCCCCTGTTCGATGCTGAGAAGGATGCATGTTAGTTCCTGGCATTGATAGCCAATGGGTATAGGTATTCTGATTCGGGAATGCCATTGGGTTCAGCCTATCACCAGCATGCATCGGCATTGCACACATACATGACTGTGAACCGCTGGCTGAACAGACGGGACACCACTTTTCCGATGCATCCTGATTAATGTACTCTCGTTCTTCCGTAGCTTGACTCTGCTGCCGCAGTACAGCACTATTGAGCCATGTTGGGCCATTTGTCGCCATCCCTTCCTCAGTTTCCAGCAGACGGCTGTCTTCATCTGCCGTTTCAGATTCGATCACGTGATTTCTCCCGTTGTCTCTATCGTCCACAACGATTCTGGCATTGGATTGGTTTTCTACATTGTGATGCAATCCCATGTTTGGCTCTTGAGATTCTTCAGGCAACTGTCTTTCATCAAAACTTGGTGTATGCTGATCTGCTTCCAAATCATCCTGTCTTTGTGAGAATCGGGAGCTTTCCCAAAGCTCCGGAAATTGCTGCAGGGATACATCAGTTGATAAATTGTTGAAAGCCATTATTTGTCGTTTACCAGCGCACTACCTTCAATTGAAATGATGCTGTCGATCTGAAAAAGCAGTGTAAGTACTCATCATGTGACAGTCACCACACGAGACTCACTTTAGCAGATCTAAACGTGATCAAAACATGAAGTTGCCAGCAGTAAACGATACGTCTATATACGGTTCTGGCAACACTTTGTCAAAAGAAAGAGAAGAGGGACCTGGTACGCTGGAGTAATGTTCCTGGTGTAACTAACAGGCTGCTGAATTTAAAAGAAAGGAATCCATGAAAATTAGCATTCCTAGAAGCCTTCTGCTGATTGCAGTTACCCTTAATTTCTTCATTTCTCTCTGCCGAGAGAAACTCAACACTTACTCTGTACATCGACCTATGGTGAGGAGTATAAATGGTGCGCATAAATGGTGCACCACTTCGTTATTGTCTCTAGTGGAGTCCGTGGGTAATCCAAGACAATATTTTTCAGACTACGAAAACTGGACGCCCCCTCTTGCGATTATGCGAAGTAGGACAATGCCAAAATCAATTTCAACCTCTCAAGATAGAGCTAACGACGTTGACAAAGTTGCCGAAGACGCCGCAACTGCTTCGGGGACACCTATCGAATTGAAAGAAGAAACACAATTGTAAATATTGAAAGAGAAAGGAGCTGCCAGCGATTCACTTTCAGTGAAAAACTGCGTAGCAATTCCTGTACTTCGCCGCTACCTTTGAGAAATACCGGTTCCTCTGAATACATGGAAAATGCGAGAGCGAAGCAAACTGAAAAAGATCCTCTTCATATTTCGAAACGCAGACAACAACAATATCCAGGTGGCATCTGCAGAAGAACAAGGTCTTCATCGGATACGACAGCACGTAGAAGAAGTTTTGCACTGCGCATATATAGCTAACTCTGGGGTCATGACACTGCGGGAGCGTACGCAGCGAAAGTCAAGAGTCCAGACCATTAGACATATTCGGTCGCTAACGTACAAGCTACTTCCTCAGCGTCATCTTACAGAAACTATTCGACCACTTCCGAGGAGCAAGAGGCGCTCCGGCCACCTTCAGCGCAGGCGCGACTCATCAGACAAGGCCACGAAGACACTTAAACTGTCTCAAACGTCGAACCAGCATTTGACAAAGAGCAAAATACGCTGCGCCTGCGCGCAACTCATGACTCATAACGAAATCACGGAAACTAATTGGTATCTCAAGAGTCGAGATTACTGAAGCAAACAAATTCGCACTCGTCCAGTGGACGCTCTCCATATACGACAAAAGAAACTTCAACACTTGAAAAGGCAGGATTACAACAGTATTAGACTAGTCGAAATTTAAACGCACCACAGGTTGCGGTGAGCTAGCTTAGTTGAAAGGATCGCCTCTCGCCACCTTTCGAAGTAGGTACTGATGGAAACGCAAATACGGACTCAGAGATGCAATCAAACGGAGTGACACACGCAGACTTGTCGTGTGAACAAATTTCCTCGACATCGAAGAACGAGAAGTCGAGATACGCAGGATTGTTGATGACACTGAACATCTTCCCAGCACTTATCACAAACTGGCAACGGCAAGCTAGGCGAAAAACACGCTGCACCTTAACTCCTCAAGCCAAGCGCGCGCAACTCATGACGAAAGACAAAACACGGCCAGCCACGGACATGACGACACAGTAAGCAACTCAAGTGTCGGGATCTATGCCGCAAACAAATTCGTATTTCGCCGTGTTAGAGCTCAACATCCTCACATCAAAGCTATATATATATCCTCGAAACACACAAATATCCAAGACGAAATATAAAGAAACAGAATTACAATGGCTTTGAAGAAGTTGCAAACCCGGTTGCAAATTACCAAAGACTGGCGCGTGCGCGACTTATCACAATGTTTCCAATTAAATGACGTTTCAGAGCGCCTCTTAGAGCTAGTCTTTCAAGTACCGACGCCCGCCGAAAGTCGATGGAAACACCCAAGGCGACAAGCTAGAATCACCGTACGTACCGAGCGCCGGCCAGTCGAAAAGATTATTGTTGTTCAATTCCACTCGTGAGGAGATCGACCGGGCCGGCCGGAAGTCCTAATCCTGTGCCCGATCCTGTGTTTTCAAAGCTTCCTCCACTGTCTCGATCTGGCTTGACACGAAAGAGACGACGACGACGACGACGAGGAGCAACTGCTTCACGACTCTGCTGCTTGAGCTCCGCGTGCTTCTCTTGCTGCTCCTGCCCATCGTCTCTTTGTAAGCCAGGTCCTCACTAATAATTTCTCTTACCAAGCCAGCCTACGCTGAATTCAACGTTCGGGAAAACCGGCGGTTAATACAAAGATATCGGTGAAAATGAGAAAATAACTGGTTGAATTTTTAAAACACATGAAAAGAACCGGTGAAAAATTCTAGAAATTCTCTATTTATCGTGTAAAATAACAAAAATAGTTGAACCGGGTACTTGAAAAAAACATTTGTGTATGAATTTGAAGAAAAAATAGCCGGTAAAGCTCAAAAGAAATTCTTGAAAATTGATGTTCAACCTACTCTAACTTCCTTATACTCAATCCTCCTTTAAATTCAAGATTATTTAGGGTCCTCAAAAAGTTCTAAATTTGTGATTTATGTCAATATTTGAATTCAATTATAGATTCTAAAGATCAATGAGTGGCAATTTAGGACATGGATTGGAAGACCTTAGTAAGCCATGAATACCCTATAATTATATTAAATGCAAAATGTGTCACTCATGATTTCACCTATTGATCACGATTTTTTAACATCTTCTCATTTGCCCATATCTGCAAAGTTTTTCATCCTTTCAATCTTACATAACCCCTAATAACATCTCCACAACCTCTCAACAAAGCCTTGCAAGCTTATGAAATGTTTTGGTATGTCTTTATATTATATTGTTGGATTCCATCATCATCTGAATGATCTAGTTTGAAAATACAACATAGATTGGCAGAATTCCACAATATTGATATTTTCACAGTGACTGAGTGGCTTGAAAAATAAATTTGCATGAGTTTGTTTTTTAGGGCTTGTGGAGATGAATGCCACTAATTTTTTGCTGATTTTTGGCTGATTTTTTGGCTAAATTTTTTTGAATGGTCCTATGGATGCTAAGTAACTTAATTATGGAGATGTGTTGGGACTATCCCTGTCCACTTATCCACCAAGCGAGTTAAGCTAAGTTAGTGTATCTGTTTGAGAGCTCCAGGTGATCATACCTTTCTGCTTAAATGCTTTCAGACATGAATCAGTGGAATGGATGTGGTGAGGGGGCTTTCACTTGAATGCGTGACAGATACTAAGCTTAAGCTTATGGTTTTCAAGTGAAGAATTATGTCACATTGACAACAGGGAAGATCTGACATGTGTTTTAATGGTTTAATTTTTAACTGTTAAACAGAGAAATTTATTTGAATTAAAATATTTTGTTACAGTAAGTAAAAAGGAAATTATACAATTCATAATAGCATATTTATCATTAGATTATTTTTAATACAATTCTTGAAGTATATTTGAACAAAGAATTAAACAAAAAAAACAATAATGCTCAATTTATGTTTGAATGTACTTGCAAAGTATTTTCAGCTACCGAAGAAAATTCAACAAGTGCAAGAGTTTAAATAGTGTGAGACTCTCTTCGTACTAATTTGGGAATTTTTGGATGAATGTTATCTAATTAGTATAAACTTTTGGATGAAAATTAGATGAAATTGGATCAAAGTATATGAAATGAATGGAAGTTTGATGAAAATCACAATATTTGAGATAGTATGAAAATAATGTGGATCACACTATTAATATCGATTTATCTAAAATGGTGCAAACTACTGCATTAGTGCACCTTGCATATTTACATTATATTGGAATTTGTGTGAGTTAGTAATATTAGTGCAAGGCATAGTATTTAAATTAGCTTGGATAGCCAATATGGAAAACAAATTATTGCAACAATTGAAATTGGACTTGAAGGTAAATTAATAGTTAGCTTCTATTATTTTTCCTTCTTGGTGAGATTGACAATTTGTTTTAAATTTTAATATAGAAAATGATACTTATCCTTAGAATATTGGTTAGAATATTATTATCTTAACAAATAATTTATATTGGTCTACAAATATTGGACTTTGCAATTGCTAACCAATCAATGTTATCAATTGGATAGCAATATTTTTGAAAAATATAAATGTCAAATGAAAAATGAAAAAATGAGGGTTTATAATAAAAAAGAATATGATTTGGAGTTGTCAAATGCACATGCCTAAGATTATAAGCTATTGGCTCTTAGAATGAGATTCAATAGGAGTCAAACTCTACTAAACCTACCAAGCAAATTTGAGAAAAAAACTTCTTCTTCTAACTTCAAGCACTATTATCATAAAATTTGTACTCTCAAAGTTCTTGAATTTTTTTTTGAGATATTCCAAATGTTTGTCTCTGACTTATTTCAAATTTAAAAAAATTCCTCACTACACAAGAAATCGTCAAAAAATGACTAGTGTATTGCCAGATTACATAACCTCCTTGCATTGCAAGGTGATTTAGAGTTATCTAGACTTTCTATTTGTTTTTGAAAATTTTCATGAGTGTACCTAAAACTAAGATTTAGAACTCAATGGCCAAGAGGGCTCAAGGTCTATTGACCCGATTCTATAAGAATAAAGAAAAGTTGTTGTTTTTCACTACAAACATTATAACCTTTCAATCCACCTATTCAAATGGATTGAAGATTTTCCCACACATTTTCATAATAGTCTACTACACTTTTGTATGGTTTAAGACTTGAAATTCAAAAGAAAGTTTTTTTATTTTCAATTTTGGACAATGCTCTAATAAATGGTAGTTTTTTACCATAATTTCTCTTCAAAGACACACCAGTCCTTTTAGGTGATAAACTTATTGTAATAAAGAATACCCTAGCTATATAGCCAATCCATCCCCTTATAGATGAAATCATGAAGTTCTTGTGTGCCCAAATCATATATTCAAAGGTTCCAATCAATCAGGCAAAGATACAGGTCACTTATTATTGGCCACACCTATTATGTGCCCCCAAATAACTGTGTGACTATGATATAAAGTATAAGAGGCCACATTATAATATTGAAGTACCAAGTCAAATACTAAGCCTTGTTCACTAAAACTGTACTGCCTATTACGTAGTCTGCTTTTAAAGCGACCTTTTGTGACAGCTGATTGCATTTGGGGGGCAAAGCTAAAACTTCTTGAAACCATTTTTAGCAAATTTTCATAGGAAGAAAAACAATAGAATTGACATTTAATCCCAAGTCGTTTCACATTTGTTTGGACTTTTGTGGAATTGGTTAGAAATTTTTGAAGTTGAAACGTAGTCGTCGCCAAAAGCAACCACCTCCTGAAATGTACACATTTGGTACATTGAAGAAAGCGAAATGTACCTCTCTGTTAGAAGTTGCTTTTCGAGCACCCTACCTTAGGTTATGTGATCATGGATATATTTTGAGGCGCTGTCAGTGTAGAAAGCATGGGCGAGCTTGGTGTACCCTTTGGGAGCCCTGCCCTCTAAGAGATCATCACCAGTTCGAGATGGACGACGAAGACATGGCAACCGCTGCGAAGGCCAAAAGACATGGTACTCGCGCGTCATAAACACAGACCAGGTCTTTGGTGTGACGAGGAAACAGAAGAAAAAATCCCGAGCAACTCATGCAAGGGACGGAGGAGGTTCATAAACTATGTGCATTTCAAGAGCTGCAAATTCTTGTTCTTGAAATAATTTGCAGTGACTGATTCTCCAGAAAATGGGAATTGGCATCCAATGCATGTCGTTTCATATTTTTTGGAGCTTTGTGGAATCAGTTATGGATTTTTGAAGTTGAAACTCAATGGTCTTTGAAAGCGTTCATCACCGAAAATGTACAATACATTGTTCATACATTTGTTTGCTGGTGCAATTGAGAAAGCAAAAGGTACATGTGCATTACGGTATCGTTTCATCTTTTTGGAGCTTTGTGGAATTAGTTATGAATTTTTGAGGTTGAAACACAATGGTCACTCAAAGCATCCACCTCCTAAAATGTACAATACATTGTTTGTACATTTCTAGTGCAATTGAGAAAGCAAAAGGTACCTATGCATTAGGGTATGCTTTTAGAGCAAGAGCATTTTATGGAACTCCTACCTTACATGACAAATTGAAATTCATTTTATCCCAATATTTTGTCAACAAGTTGGGAGGAGCCTAAGTCAACTCACATTTATGTACACAAATATCTCATTGTGGGTGAACAAAGAGAGTGAGGATTTGTAGGAGACTATTCAAAAAGTATTGATTTTAGAAGAGTGGTATGGTTTGATAGGATATTAGGTTTGGTAGGAAATTTTCAACTGACAATGTAGTTAGGGTTTCAATGAGGAGAAGATGTGCCACCAAAGCTCCAATTATACTATGTTGTCTTTTATGTAACTATCTTAGATTCAATAGTTATCAAATGGTGAAAATTGAATTATTTTAAGCCCTTATTTAAATTTTGAGTCCTTAAACTTATATACCAACTATTAATAGCAATAAATGTGCACTTAGTTCTACTACAACAAACCACATGCAAACAAGTGGTTTCTAATAAACCATAATTTCAACCCAAAATTTTGAGCATCATTTAATAATGACTATAGGGGTCTATTGCCAAAATTTTCAAGTCAAAGAAAATACGAAATGATTTCTAGAAGGGTTTGAAAATGAACTAAAATGGCATGTTTTTCAACTCAAATAATTATAGAGAACACATTTAGATGACCATTGAATCAATATTCAACTCAAAATGAGCTTTCAATAGAGAGTTATTTTTAGGAATTTTTTGTTCATTCTTTAGACAACTTTTTCTTATATAATATAGGAGTGTGAAAGTTATTTTTCAGTTCTACAATGTATATTTTTACTTCAAAAATTTGTAACTAATTATTTTTAACAAATAAAAATATCAAGAATTCAAAATATAAACCTTCAAAGTAGAAAAATCTATTCATATTTTATTTATTTATATTTAAAATTCAAAAAGTATATAAGGGATCCAAAGTTTTATTTGCACGTGGTTTCTAATGGACACTTTAAGTGACCCCCCCGAGGACTTGCCATAAGGTATGTATAAGATAAACATGCCTATGATAGGCATCCACCTATGATAGGCACCTAGGAAAAGGCCCATTAGAGTCTTACATCAATCCATGACAAAAAAAATTATAATAATTGAGATTAGGACTACATTAAGTTGGTTAGTGGCCAAAATCAATGCCTTGGGTGATGGTGATGGAGTTATTAGTGATTGCTTTAGAAACTTCTACCTTTTCAATGTAAATTTGTCAAAGCAAGTGATTTTTTTATTCCTTTATGTTGTAGCCATGTTAGGAAATATTGTAACTACTTTAGGTGGTAAGATGGCCATTATGCATACACTTTTAGTTGGTTTGGGGCTAGTCTAAAGACTTTTTGGGGCCAACTTGATAGCACACTTCAAAAATTCTTAAGAAATTAATACTTTATCAAAAAAATTCAATTGATCTCTTCGTTTCTCACATTTATCTTTGTATGGAAAAAAACATTAATTTTTCTGCTAATTGTAATAAGGAAAAATACTCAATTTTCCTGTCATAGGTAGATTTACCTTATCAAAAATCAATTGTAAACTAAATAGAAACATCATACATTTTGAAGCCTCTAAATGTTCTTAAATGTTTTTTGAATACTTGCAAGTCTATTAGATTAACATTTCTACTAAATTTAAACTTCAAAATTATTTAAATTGGATATTCCAAAGTACATTAATTCCAAAACTAAAAATATGAAATATTTTTAAGACCAACCATTCCTAATTTTTAATTTAAAAAATATATGATTTTGTTTATATAAGTTTTAAATGATTATGTCCACCTTTGCTATGATTGGATCATATCTTCCAAAGTTGTGCTTGAAAAATGCTTTTGTAAGCAAAGTGTGACAAATTTTTCTTAAAATTGCCCCTACTTGTTCTCGATTGCAACTTAATCCATTTCTAAAACCAAACTCTATTGATTTTTGCTTAAAGTTTTCAACTTCTATTCTTTACATCATGAGGTTGATTTTGAATATATATATATATATATATATATGTATTTCTAGTATAAATAAAATTTATAGTTTATTCATACAATATTCAAAAACGCATACTAAGAAAACTTGATAATCCCATTTTTCAACAAGATTCATCAAGACTCATACAATAATAATAAAAAACATGCTCAAATACCATTTCAGATAGTTTGACATGTAGTAACCAATTTACAATATTTAGAGTGGTTCCAAAATATATGGTGTATGAAATCTATTAGCAAATTTTGAATGTAATTTTGATAATACATTCATATAATTTGTGGACTGAAAATTAAAGAAAATTAATTGTGCTCATTATTGCAATTATTTTTCATGTGCACAAGGCCTCTCAAGTAAGTTTCTTTCACATATTCATAGTAAAAATAAACATTGAAGAACATGTGGATACATGAATCTAAAGGAAAAAAAATTCTCTCTTCTATTTCTAAGTCCAAACTTGTTGAAAATGACTTTCTTAAAGTAATTGTAAAATTACAACGTTCAATTGGCAATTTAAGAAGTTTTATGAGTATGAAGTCATTATTATTTTGCTTCATAGAATATGATGAAGTTACGATTATGCAACAAGTGATTACAAAAAAGACCTATTATATTTTCCTTCACACATTCTATATTAGAGAATTTTTCCATGCCAACTCTAAAAAGAATGATTCAATACATAAATATAACTAAATATAAAGTTAGATTTCAAAATTCTAAACTTCTTACAAATATTTTGATCAATTTTTTTATATAATAAAGATTATTGGTTTATGAACATATAACACATGAGTAGTATTAATAGTCAATCATACTATTGAGTATTCATTCTAAAATATTAGGAGATAGAATTTAGAAGATCTAGTACTCTATTAGACTAGAAACTATTGCCCGAAAAATTTCCAAAACTAATTAATTCTATGTGGCTTTAAAATCATCAAAGTGAGCATCTTTTTGCAATTATGCTTGTATTTTAAAACACTAAAAGTATCATTTTTGGTAGATATTTTGGTACATGAGTGTATTCATAGAGAACTTGTAACAAATGAAATTTTTTATTCATTAAGATGTTTTCCTATTTTTCACATATTGAAACTTCAAAGTACCTATTTTTCTTGAGATTTTGCACTTTCTCAATCCTACTAAGAAATTATTTTGGTTTGAATCTTTTGAGGATACATTTTTTTAAGTGTCCAATCATTAACAATATATTTTTTAAATTAATTTTCTATTTTCAAAGTATTCCAAAAGAAATTATTTGTATTGATGCAAAATGCAACAAATAGTACTTGTCTTTCTTGGAATCACTTCAATTGGAAAAAATAGCTACTATAAGTATACTTATGATTAGTGAAAATCCATTTTTTTTCTTGCTAACTATTAAAGGACGAAGGAGACTACTTTGGATTTTTTGAAAACTTAGGCAAGCTTTATTGACTTCATAAAGGACTTCTAGTGGAATTTTTGGTGAAATTTATGTTGATGCTAACCATCCTAATCTATATGTGAAACTTTGTTTCATGTCATTTTGATCAATATAGCAAGAGTTAAAAAGAATTTTTCAATTTTCAATGTCAATTGGGCAAGCTAAAATATATTCTAATAAAATATTAATTAATTTTATTGGATTGTATATATTGATACCTATCAAAAACATTTGAACAATTCAATTCCAAATAATGAGGTGAAAGTTATGAGGAGTTTTATTTTGCAGGCAATGAAGGCCAAAAAAACATATAAAGTCATCTTTTGAACTCAATTTTCAAAATTTTCAAATAAAAAACAAAAAAAATACCAATAGTTACTAGAACATTCTCACCAATGGCATGTACAATTCTCAATTCCCTATAAAAGTTATTAACATTTTAGTCTTTTCTTTGATTTAGTACCACCTTCTACTTTATAATTTTGTTAAAGATGAACATGAAAGTGTTTTTGGTTAATTTTTTACATATATTCTCAACCCATTTTTCAATATATTGACTAAAATGCACAAGTTATGAGACATACGTATTTTTTTCTCAAAATATTGAAAGACAAAATTTTAACTTTTAGAAGGGCTACAAAAGCCTACATTTCAAAGTTTAGGCACATTGAACTTGTAATTGGTAAGGACATTTCACTCTAAAATTTAGTAGGATGTATTTGAACAATTTAACTAAAGTAAATTTAGCCCCAAAGATTTGAAATTTGACCTATAGGAGGGGGCTCTTATTACAACCCTCTTCTTCAAATAGACCTATAGGGAGCTCTAAAATAGATAGTAAGTATTTGTAAAATAAGTTGCCAACAATGTGAGAGCATAATTAAGATTTGTGAATGGATGGAATAAGAGCAATTAGGATCCATTTCAAAGCCAAGGTGTGTCCACTTAATTTTTCTAAATGGGAATTAATTGCCCAATTGCCTTCTTACAAATGTTAAAAAAAAATTAGGGTTCGCTTAAGTTTAATAATGCTCGCATTTAGGGCCCTTGTGTATTATTTTTTGAATGTTGTAGTGCTTGTTTTTGGTCAAGTCATATCTTTTTTCGGACTACGCCTATGTGGGTTTCGCAAAGCCTATGATCAAGAATAGGTGCCTACCATAGAATCCTTTGAAAATTCTTAAGTAATTCATAAATGCTCAGAAAAATATGAAACCACTCGTGTTAGATTCCGCCTCAAATTTTTTTTCAAGTGAAAAATAAGGGAAAATATTTTCATGCATCTGAAAACCATCTAAAAGGCCCAACAGCCCAACAGCCCTTACAGTGACTGTTTATGAGCACACTACCTCGTCTCTAGAAGTAACACACCCAAATCAAGCTTCCAGAGTTTCCAAACAAAAAATCTCTAGGAATTCCCCATTTTTCATAAGAGTGAGCTGAGTCTCATCAGTCCTCCAAAGTCCAAACCAATCATGAATAAGCTTAATTTGAAGATCAACAATTCCTTTCACCAAATCTGATAAGTGATAATGTGCATATCTGATGATGAGTAATCTCTCTAAGTTAAGCTTAACTTAAGCTTACATGGTATGATGTCTACAGGTCCCTTGGGGCAGTACTCAAAAGTGCGGGACTTGCACGCAGCTGGCCATCTCAAATCTCTCCGAAGTGACTCCCATGGATTTCAGAGTCAATGCAATTGAAGACGGAGCAGGGCCAGGGTGATCAAACTTAAACTTAAGCTTACTTAGGAAAGTGAGTGAGCGTTTTTCATGTCCCATCCATCCTCCTACCTAAGCTTAATTTGAATAACAATTAAGACACCTATCATAGATTACTCCAGACAATTACAATCAGCTTTCTCCCCTACCCTCGTCATGTGCCATGACACAGTGAAAAGACCGTACAGCCCCACCAGACCATGGATTCATGATCAACATTTTAACCCTAAAAAAACAATCATGGGTGGTTGTATGGAACCCCTTGTGTATGTTGATTTGGGATATAAGGTAAACTACCCCATTATGGGCAAAATGAGAGCAAGCTCATTGTGGACAAAATTATAATGGTCATGTATATTTCAGAATTTTAATGTACACCACCATTATAATTTTGCCCACAATGGGCTTGTTCCCATTTTGCCTGTAATGGGGTAGTTTACCTTGTATTGCTAGAAATTAGGTCATTCTACTACCCAAGTTGGTTGTGTGAAAAAAATTGTATAAATTGAAACAATTTCTTGGTGAGAGAGAAAGCACACTCAAAACTTGAGACATGCATTTGAACTAAGGTAGGAGGTTCTAAAAGCACACATGTTCTAAAATTGCGCACCTCCTTCAATGTACACTATTTATACATGTTGCTTTTTCATAGCCTTTAGCAATGTGCAAATAGTGTAAATTTTAGGAGGTGGGCAATTTTAGAGCCCTATACCATTTTAGCTTGAAAATGTCATAACTAATTCCACAAAGTTCCAAAAAAATATGAAACAACTTAGGTTTAATGCCAATTCTACTTGTCTTTCAAGGAAAATTTACTGAAAAATATTTCAAGAAGCTTCACTTCTCCAAAATTTAGTTTCAGCTCTTGGATGGATGATTTATGGACCTCCTACCTTATGAGGGGTTGGAACAAATAGAAGAAGACTACAAATCTATGCACTATATATTGATATTATTGCATTTGAATTTTTACAATGTTCTTCTTTGCATATAGTGCTAATTTTTCTATGTCAGTTTTGAGTTTAATTCCTAAAGGAGGTTGCCCCTATTCATATGATGACCGTATAGAGATGATTTGAACATACAAGTGGCATTCATTATAGCATAGCATGTTGTATGGGGCTATTTTTTTTTGTAGACTTAGAAGGACGATAGGATAACATGTTACGAAATTTGCATAATTTTTTAGTAAGTGAAAAATCGTGAAAGATTTTATTGTATTTAGCCTTGTAATGAAGGAATATAGAAACAATAGACCACATTGTGACTACTACCTACATTAGGTGTTAAGATGTCAAAGATGCTTGTATTTCTCACTTGTGTAGCATGAGATTGTTCAATTTTGAAAGATGTAGAATTATAGGAAGGGCGCCTTTATGGATACGGGTAGAAATGGCATATATTTTAGAATTCTATGGTGTCATTGTAGCTACTAGTATGTGCCATATCTAAAAGCAAGGTGGTGTCAAATGGTGGGTAGCAATTAGCCCTATGGATCATTGTAAGCTAGATGAAGTAGTATTTTTAAAGTGTTTTTAAGAGATGAAGCACAAAACCTAATTGAAAAAAAATTTAGCATTCCTTTGAATGTATCAAGATGTTCCAATCACTCACCTTAGTGGGTTGGTTCTATGTCCCCAACTCACCTAGCAACCTTGATAGAGAAATTTGTGATCCTTACATGATTCTTGATGTTCAAAACACTATGTGAAACATTCTAGTACTTCCAAATTTTAGTAAGGATGGCATTTTTTTTATAAACACCTCGAAGTTTTGAATCAAGTTGAGAGTAGATTGTTCCAATAGATGTTTTTTGAAAACTCAAATGCCTTATAAGCTTCCTTATTAAAATTGGTTGAATAAATTTTCACCCACTATTGGTCACTCTCAATTGCTGTTATAATTTCAATTAATGATTGGATTTTAATACTAGCAAGTACATATTTCAATTCCTTCAAATTAGAGGTACTAATTTAGTGCATTACCATGGACAATTGAATTAATATTGATAAGAAATAAATTAAAACAATGCTAAGATATAATTATAAATTAAAAAAGGCATTAAGTCAAGATGTATTGGTTCAATGGAATTTTCTTAGACCATCCAAATTTCAACTCAATACCAATTCAATGAATTATTGATATGGCATTGAAATTTATTGTTTGAGAGTTTGAAATGCACCTCTTTTGTTTCAATTTCTAAAAAAGAAACTCAATTTTAAGTGATATTTAAAATTAATTTTGGAGATAATTTTTTGAAATCTACCAATGATGAATTTTCAAGATTCAATTGCACACATATGTTGGAAACATTGATAAGCACATCTTGCGTTTTAGGGGAAATCTCAAAAATGTTTTAAATTCAGACTTTAAAGAATTCAAAGTCAAGGTTTTTACATGTCCAAAATTTTGTAAAATAGATACCATTATATTGTACTTGGTTGCTAGGGTTGGCAAAAATAAATTCTAAAAATAAATTCTATAATTTTAGGTGATTTGTAATTTTTTTTAAATTATATGGAAATAAAATAAATCTTTCCATTTTTAAGCATTTTCCAAATTACATTTGCTAACTTCAATTAATAATTTGGTAGAGAATGTTGACCTTGACCATTATCTGCAATATTGATCAAGATTTTCTCAAACTAATTGTACCATTGTATTAAGAGGCACATCCCTAATTGTCATGCGAGGATCACATCACCCCAAAGTGCAAATGTAGATTTGTGAAGTTTACATTTCTATTTTAAAAAATAGAGTTTAAAGAAGGAGGGTCCATAATTTTTTTACAAAAAAAATGTTGAGAATTGAATTGCTTAGATTCAATTGATGATTTGGTGTTTTATAAATTTTTGTATGTGTGTGCAATGTACCACAATCTATTTATTTTGCATTACCAAGGGAGACCTCAACAAAATCAAGATGATACTTTTTTGTTGAATACAACGTAGTTTCTGTCAAGTAAAACACAGTTTCTTCTGGTTTTCTTCTAGCGCATTGTAAGCCCAATCAGTGGAGAAGACTTGAAGGAAATTTGAAAAAACTGAAGATTTTTTAAGAGTAAATATTTGAGTATACAACTTCAAGTGCTCAGGGGGGTATTTTAGAGTGTCTTTTAGAAACCATGTGTGAACAAAACTTTGAACCTTCTATATACTTTTTGAATTTTAAATTAAAATAAAATAAAATAAATATGAATAAATTTTTCTACTTTGAAAGTTTATATTTTGAATTATTGATATTTTTATTTGTTAAAAATAATTAGTTACAAATTTTTGAAGTAAAAAGATACATTGTAGAACTAAAAAATAACTTTCACACCCCTATATTATATAAGAAAAAATTGTCTAAAAAATGAACAAAAAAATTCTAAAAATAACTCATTATTGAAAGCTCATTTTGAGTTGAATATTGATTCAATGGTCATCTAAATGTGTTCTCTATAATTATTTGAATTGAAAAACATATCATTTCAGTTCATTTTCAAATTTCAACCTCTTCTAGAAATCGTTTCATATTTTATTTGAGTTGGAAATTTTGGAAATAGAAACCTATATTCATTATTAAACAATGATCAAAAATTTAGGTTGAAATTATAGTTGATTAGAAACCACTTGTTTGCATGTGGTTTGTTGTAGTAGAACTAAGTGCACCTCCCAAGTTCAAGTGTGAACAAACAACCAGAGAGGCCCCACAAACTTGTTCCATCACTCTTCAATTCAAAATTATAGTTCAAGGAAGGTAATACACAACATGGTTTGAAAAGGTAATACACAATTAAGGGCAAAAGATTTAACTATTCAAACTATCATAATTGGATGGACTTCATTCATTGTGTACCGTTGTTTCATTAATTGAATTGGAGACTTTCTATCATGATGTGGGCCGTTTATTGATTGAAGGCAAGCATATACTCTCGCATATACTTGTGTTTGATTAGAATGTATTTGTTAGGTTTTAAGTTGATAAGTGGTTTTGTTGAAGGTTAGGTTAAGGTTAGGGGTGTTAGGATTAACCACCGGATAATTACCACAACTTAGGAATAAATGTGAGGGGTACTAGTGCAAGAGGTTGCCCTTTGTGGCTCTCTTGATGGGGCTTTGTAGTTTGAAACGTGTGGACTACACTTGGTGCAAATTATTGTAATTAAGCGCATTGTTGCTTTATGAAAGAAGGGAGTTTTGATGTTGAAAAGTATTGCGGTTGTGAATGGTTCAAGTGTTGGATCAATGCAAGCTTCATTTAGATCATTTATGGACATAGAGAAATGAGGCATCAAAGTAGAGGGGTCTAAAATCCAAAGCAACCAAGAAAATTTCCTTTCTAGGCTTCAATTTCTTTTAGTGTTAATGATGTGATTGTAAAACTTTGATAGTATCTTCCTACAATTGTTTCCTAATTGGCTTAAGATTTTGGCTATAATGAAATTTGAATTTATAACTTATAGACAAAAATGCAATTGGGGTTTTGAGATTTTTATTGTTGTAATTAGTCAATAATGGGAAAAAATTCACCAAAGCTCAATAATAGCTTATATGAGGATGAACTTTTGTACAATAGAGAACAAATCAATATGGCGTTTTTGCATTTTCAAGTAAAGAACTTTCACTGATGCCAACTTTGACACCCTCCCAATGACTAAAAAATTGTTTTTTGATCATGATTTTTTTTGCACAGTATTGTCTTTATGTTGATAACATTTGTGCCAAAGTTGAAGTCCAGAAGATTTACACAAAAAAAGATATTTGAAATCTACCAATATGTGTAGCTGTGAGAAAAATTTCATTGTTGCCGACTTTGACACCCTCCCAAAGATTGAAATTTTCTTTTTCCCATGAATTTTTTTTCATGAGACCATCTCTATTTTTATTACATGTATGCAAAATTTCAAGGTCAAAAGATCTACACAAAAAAGATATTCAAAATCTACCAACATGTGTTGTTGTGAGAAACAATTGGGAAAACCATTTCACTACTACCAACTTTGACACCCTCCCTAGGGCTGAAAAATATTTACTTTAACATTAAAAAATTTCCACAAGATCATCTCTATGTTGATAATATGTGTGCCAAATTTCAAGGCCAAAAGATAAATAAATAAACAGATAATCAAAATCTACCAATGTGTATGTCCTCTATAAACTTTAATCACTACTTGTAACCTAGAGGGCATAGAATGACATAGTTGACGGAGCTTTGTACCACTAATTGACCTCCACTCTCTTTCAATAACTACCTTTAACTCATTTAAATTTTCAAGGCATGCCTTGCTATATTGCACAACATCTTTTAGAATCTTCCAAAAGTTCTCAAGTGGATTGAGATCGAGAGAGTTTGCAAGCCAATTGAGCTTCTCCAAAAGGTGTGTTTGTCTCCATTCTTCACATAGTTTGCTATGATGGATAGGTGAGCCATCTTCCATGAGCAATCCTTGTGGAACTTTACCCATAAAATGAAACAATTTGCCATTGTAGACCACTCCCACAAAATCCTTAGCTAAACATTGATTTTGAGGCATAAAGACAAGTATTGACTTTTGCCCTCCAACAAATTTCTTCCAAATCATCAAAGAAGTCCATCCACTTTTGGAAGTAGAAACTATACAATTTGACAAGTAGCGCTCATATGCAATTCTCCAAACACGAATTTGTTTAGAATTTTTCCCAACTTCAAAGGTAGATTCATTTGTCCAAAAAATACGCTCCCACTCTTTTGCACTCCATCCACAATAGTTCAAAGCAAAAGTCAATCACTAAGACATGTGATGAGGTTTCAAAAAAGTTTTTTTGACTAAAATTGACTGAAAATGCTACTTGTATGTAAGGTTCTTCAAATAGTACTTCTACTCACTTGTGTAAGACATATATTGGTAATCTCTGAAAGCAATGAGCGATGATGAGTTTTGAGTACCACACAATAGTATGAACATCTCTATCACTAAGCTTCTTAGTGTGACTTCCACCACAAGGTTTGCTCTTGTAAGTTCCATCTTCTATGAATTTCTTCACTAACCTTTGAATTGTTTTAATATGAACTCTGATAATGGTTGCAATGTGAACTCTTGAAGTCCCTACCTCACTCAAACCTATAATGCAAGCACGAATTTCATCTGAAATTGCCATCATCCGCTCTCTTTCACAATGTGAATTAGATCTTCAAATCTCAGTAATTAACTATGATGCACTCACACATCACCCACCCAAAAATCTCAGTTTCCAACCTTCATGCACTCATTCATCACCCAATCCTTCAATTCATCCTAAATCAAACTCTTTGTAATGCTCAATTGAAAATGCAAGCATTGATATTCACAAGAGAAAGCTTTTTCATGCGTGTATGATATACAATTTATAAGCAAGTGGATTCTTCTAGATGTGACAACTACACGCTTTTAGATTTATTTGTTACTATTTTTTTTAAGAAGCATTTATATTTAACAATTGCACTAGATGGATAATTTCAATGCAATAGCATGAGGTGTCAAAGATATTGCAACATTTTTAGTATGTCCTTAAATTTTTTTCTCATAGTTACATATGTCGGTAGATTTTGAATATCTTTTTATTTATTTATTTTTTAGCCTTGAAATTTGGCACACATATTATCAACATAGAGATAATCTTGTGGAAAAAAAATTCATGTTAAAGTAAATATTTTTCAGCCCTAGGGAGGGTGTCAAAGTTGGTAGTAGTGAAATGGTTTCTCCAATTGTTTCTCACAACAACACATGTTGGTAGATTTTGAATATCTTTTTTGTGTAGATCTTTTGACCTTGAAATTTTTCACGCATGTAATAAACGTAGAGATGGTCTCATGAAAAAAATTCATGGGAAAAAGAAAATTTCAATCCTTGGAAGGGTGTCAAAGTCGGCAACAATGAAATATTTCTCACAACTACACATGTTGGTAGATTTCATATATCTTTTTGTGTAAATCTTCTAGACTTCAAATTTAGCACAAATATTATTAATATAAAGGTGATGTTGTGCAAAAAAATTCATGGTCAAAAAAGAAATTTAGTCATTGGGAGGGTGTCAAAGTTGGCATTAGTGAAAGTTCTTTCCTTGAGAATGTAAAAACGCCATTTTGATTGGTACCCTACTATACATGATGAATTGACAAGCTAAATGACACATTGTAGAAGTTTACAATGATTTAGACAAGCTTATATTAAGTTATGTGAATTCAAAGTTCACTATGACAATTATATTTTTCTTTAAGGTTTATGAAAGGCATACTAGGTTAAGATACAAGCGAAGTGTTGGAATAGGTTTAAGATTAACTTGGATTTAAGGGTTTAAGAAAAATATATATAAGCCATTAATATAGCTCCATGCTATTCCAATCCTAATCACAAATCTTTGTAACATTATGTTTGTCTTGAAATTAACCCACTTAACATTTTAAAGAGTTTTATTGAAAGAACACTAGTAGAAAGGTGGTCTTATAGAACCAAGTCACAATGCAAGAGAATGGCTCCAAAAGCCCATTTGGGTAGCAACTAATGCCAAAATGGGTCTCTAGAACCATGCTCTCACATTGTAGTTTGGTTTCCTACAACCACCTTTCTACTAGTGTAGGACCAATCTTCTATTGGTTGATTTTATGTAAGAAACTACAAGACCTAAAACAAGCTAGGCCTTACATTTTTATAATGTATTAATCATTTTTAGATGCTTCTATGCTTACAATGACTTGACTTTGGTTTCATTGGAAAGAAGATGAAGTTTCTTACATACTAGAATCATATATTTTTTGAAAATGGGTAAAACCTCCCTAGAAATTTCTTTGGTTCCTAAAGTTCTTTGATTGTTTTTCACAAAAAATATCCAAAAAATACTACTTAACCCACTTTCTAAATCACTGAGCATAATTGAAAAAAGAATTCAAACTTTAAACTTTACAAATTTGTACTGGGCTACTACAAGAATGTATGGAAAAATAATTCAACCCGCTCGATTGTATAGATTGTAAGATTATAACATTTGGAATTAGAAGAAAAGAAATATTGGGACTTGCCTAATAGGATTTGACTCAATTTTGTGGAGAAAAAGGAACTTTACAACTTTGGGATTTCCTACTATTGCGTACGTAGTTATGCTCATTACTTGCATGCCAATTTTCAAAGATAATGTAGGGGTTATCATCTTGCATTGAGAAGATGTCTAAAAAACAACAACTACATGAGTGAAAACTCATTTTTCAAGAATCGAAATTCCCAGCAGTCAACAACAAAAAATTCATTCTCTAAATCAATTAAAAAATAAAAAAATCTCATGAATTTTTAGTAGAATTTGAGCCAATGGTTCTAAAATTGTTCTCAATTGCCATTTGCAGTTTTTTAAATTAATATTGGTAAATTTTTATTTCATTTTCAACTACACATTTTTTCCCAATACTACTATAAAAATTTGTGGAAAAATTTCAATCTATTTGGTTTTACAAATTGTGAGATATAAGCATTTAAAGTTAATTAAAAAAAAGTTCACAACTTGCTTAACTACTTGCCCTCTCCATTGGCACGTTGCCCATATTGCCCCTAAACTTTTGAGCCCTGTAACTATTGATCCAAGCATTTGATTGGAAAAAAAATTATATTTTCATAAAGCTTATACAAGTCTAGATCTTTGGGGGGGAAATTCACTTTCATTTGTTCAAAAAATGACATTGTACAAATCTACCTAAGCCTTCAAAAATCTCCACATAAGCTTATTGTCTTTTCGGGATTAAACCTTAAAGGTCTAGTAGGGACTATATATACAATTTTATATTTTACTCTAAGAATACATAGTATTACTTAAATATGGCAAGACATATGGAATATTCAATAACTAACATCTTTCATGTAGAAGTCATTTCAATATCTTTAAAAATCTTACCTAAGGTAGGAGGTTCTAAAAGTGCACAAGCTCTAAAATTGCCCACCTCCTCAAATGTACACTATTTGTACATGTTGCTTTTTCATAGCCTTCAGCAATGTATAAACAATGTACATTTGAGAAGGTGGGTGATTTTAGAGCCGTATGTCATTTCAACTTCAAAATTTCATAACTAATTCCACAAAGCTTTAAAAAAATGAAACAACTTAAGTTAGGTGCCAATTCTACTTGTCTTTCAAGGAAAATTTATTGGAAAATACTTCAAGATGTTTCACCTCTCCAAAATGGGTGATTTATGAACCTCCTATCTTATCAAATATGACATTGTATATTTAGAATACATAGCCATTTTGCAACTTTTCTCACATGCAAGAGGTGCAATAATGATCTAAATTGAAAGTGTTATGTGTCATTGGAATCAGCTCAACATAAAACAAACTTTTGTAAGCCACATATGAGCAACACGATCAATTCATGTGGCTTGTATGTCAAATACAATGAAAACACCAGTAATACTGCAACCCGGCAAATTGGGCATCTAAGAACTTCAAGGGTTAAACAACTTTCAGGCTTATCAATCACCTAAGTTTATTAGGGGTAAATCAAATCACTCCAACATGCTTAGGATTCAAACCAATGTTTAGGGTGGAACTTCTTTTTATCCCATGTAAGGTAAACTAATCCATTGTGGTCAGAATAAGGAGTTTGACATCATGTGATTACTGAAAATTTTCAATTTGTTTCCCACAATAGTACAAGTGTAAGAAACAATGAGAGCAATTGAAATTATGTTTTTTTTGACAAAGTATGAATTTGTTATGAATTTTTGAAGTGTTCAATGCATTTTTGCTCAGAAGAGTCTGTAGACTACCTTAAAACCAACAAAATATGAATCCATCATGCTCATTTGGCTCACCTAAAGCAATCAAAGTCTTTTATAATATGGAAAGTCTAAAAAGTCAATTCTCACAATGAATTTTCACTAAAAAATTGAAAGTTCCCAATGAAGTTACTAATTATTTCATTAGCGTCTTGTAATGCATTGAAGCCAAAATCTAAAAAAACATAATGGGTATGGATCATTTGACTACAATGGGCTGATTTACTTTATGTGAAAAGAAACTGAATGGCCATAATTTGAACTGAACTAGGGTAATAATTATTCCCCATTTTGTGAATTATTTTTGTGACTGCCCCTGCCCTCTCCACCTACTATCAATAAGATAAAATATCAGTCTGTACTTCCAAAATTTGAGAAGGCACCCGCCTGCACCACACGCTCCTGCTAAGTTACGCCACACGTCTCCTTCAATATGTACTACCGAACAAAAGAACTTTTTACTGGTTAAATAAGCACAGGACTACGTTAAGTTAATTTATCACCTACACTGAACAAAATCCTTAACTTAAGTTACACTGAGCCCATCGCTTTCAAAATCATACCAAGCTTAACAGCCATTCAGTATAATTACAATGCTTGGTTCCACTTTAATTTCCCTAAAGGGCCAAATGGGTTGATGTGATGGATAAGCTTGATTGTGTAACAAGTTACCAACATGTTGCCCCCATTTTCAAGCTCACCTGACTGCGACCATAAATCAAGGCGAAGCTCAAGATACTTAAGGTAGACATTCAAGCCCATTAGCACCCTGATTTTCAATCTGAATATCTTGGGGCCAACTACAAGATGGGCTTAAGGTGGGTACACCCAAAACTGTCACTTTTTACTACTGAATCTAGTTGCTATTATGAAACTGGTCAAATTTTCACATATTCATGTTGGCAAGTGAAAGGAGGTTCCAACGCAACAAAGAACGCCACATTTGGATATTGTATGCAAAAGTTATTAAGGATCAAAGTTCGTTTATGAAAGCGCTCCATCCAAATAGGTACATAACTGAAATTCGAAATGTACAAACCTTCTAGATGGCGCTTTAACAACATACTACTTTATATCTTCAGAAGGTGCGTGTTTGCTTCATGAATCAAATCCAAGTGAAATTATAATTTTTCAATTAAAATTCATTAGTGTGAATTTTTGAAGTGGTTTTGCCCTGAAGTTATTAAATTGCCCATACAGTGGAGTCATAAATGTCCCATAATTCCTTATTGCCTGAGGTTTGTTTGAGTTCAAAAACATCATTGCTTTTGAAGTGTTATAGACCTAAATGTCATTAAGTTATAGAGATCTCAACCATACAATCTTATAGTATACGTGCTGTAGATGATGTGAATCAAATTTGGAGTGATTTGGCCACGTAGATTGCAAGGTTATAATGTTTTAGTGTTGAAAAAGGATGCTGAAATTTTCCTAGCAACACACTTGGAGGTGAAATTCCATTTCTAAACCTACTCAAATGTCAAAAAACTTTTGAACTTTAAAGTGATTCAAAATCAGCATACAAACACATTGGTGAATGAAAATATCATTCAATTGACTCATTGTGTCTGGAAAATGGCCTTCATATGTAAAAAAAATAGCAAGAAAAGTTGCATAAAAACCATCTAAGGTTGAACCTCCTTTTACTAAAATGCTTCTCAGTCACTCCTAACTTCTTGGATTGATATAAAAATTTAATTACATAAACTAGACTAGTATGCACAACTTTTCCAAATTTGTTTGATTGGAAACTGACACTGTAAGAACTAAAGAAGCAAGCCATCGAAGTTCACTATAATTTAAAAATGTTGGGATTTTGAACTTCAAATTGCTCCCAAACATTCAAAACAACTTGGATTGAGATGAAATTTTTACCACAATAACTAGACTTCAAGAGGAAAATAACGCAACAAATTTGATTGAAAACAAACATTGAATGAAGTAGATACAAGCCTCCAAAGTTGTAGCCTTCAAATGCAGTTTGGTGAACTCAAATTGAACCTGTAAACTTCAATTAGCTTCCAAGAAATTAATATATCTTGGATTGATTTGAAAATTTTACCACATAAACTAGAAGAGAGAATGAAAATTTTACAACAAGTTTTATTGAATTCAAACATTGGATGCAAAAGTTACAACACTTTGAATTGGACTTGAAACTATGTGAGGACACTTTTGGTCCCCGTGGGCAATGAAGGGATAAACAACCCGTAACTACCTTTCCATGTATCTAATGGCACTTAATTATTCACCAATAAAAGACTGATAATTTACCTTGTGTTGGCATTAATACACTGATTTTGTCAAAAAATGAACAGATTTGGATGAGTTTTGTGGTGGAATCGGGGTCAAAAGAATGATGATGAAATAGGTAGTTGGTGAAAATGGG
This sequence comes from Rhytidiadelphus loreus, assembly GCA_947034895.1. NCBI lineage: Eukaryota > Viridiplantae > Streptophyta > Bryopsida > Hypnales > Hylocomiaceae > Rhytidiadelphus > Rhytidiadelphus loreus. The sequence continues at coordinate 44,694,718 of OX344765.1, forward strand.
TTGGTCTACCTTAATTGGAACAACAAATTGTTGCTAATAAAGAATTCTATTTAAGGTGGGCACCTCCTAAAATTTCCACTTTTTACTATTGTATCTAGTTGCTATTATTAGGTTGATTAAATTTCTATTGAATTCCTTGTTGGTAAGTGAAAGGATCGAGGTTTTAATGCACCTAAGAACATGGCATTTGGATATTGTATGCAAAAGTTATGAAGGGTCAAAAATTATTCTGATAGAATTTCTAAAATCATTTCAACCATGTAGATATATATATTGATTTCAGAAATGTACACATAGTAATGATGGTGGTTTTGGGTCAGTGGTTCATTTGGGAGGGCCCACCTTACCTCACTTCCAAGCTTTGCTTACGATTGAATGTGCAAGCAAAATCTACATATTGTTTAGGAAAATGACCATGATTTTGTAGGTTCTCATGCTTTTAGTGAACCAACTTTGGACCAATAGAAATGTAGAAATGAACATAAGTAGGTGGTGGAATTATCATTATAAACATATGTTAATATATGTGCACTAATTACAACTATGTATAGTTCCTATTATCAAACACGAATTCTTTTTATTAGACCTTATTTGCAAGTGAAAGATGATTCTACTAACACATTTTAGCATGCATTATTTAGACATTGTATGAATAAGTTACGAGTTTTCAAAATATTGTCTTTAGGTGTAACAAAACCTACACTAGGATCTTATAGATTTCCATGTTTTGATTGTGTACATTTTGTTTAATTGATGTCAAATGTGGGTGTTGCATTTTGGGCAGTGTTGATTATAGGTGCACATACCTTAGTCCACCTAAGTTTTAGTTGTCTTAACCCCCAAAGGTCCAAGAGGCCCTTTTAGCCACCTATTTTTGCTTGAATGTTTACCTTCTTTATTTTTATACTATTGTATTTGACTACATTATCATAGTTGATCTCTAGAATTCGTTCACATTAAATGGCCCAAACTACTCTAAAAAACTGTTTTTTTAAACAATTTTGGGATTTTTTAATTTTTTGTTGATATGACCATCAAATGTTTCAATTGACTTGTTCAAATATATCAACTTAAAAAAAATTTAAGTATAAAAACATAATAAGAATTGCAAGATCATAATGCTTAAACTTCTAAAAATCAAGTTTTAGAAATCCTTCCTAAAGGCAAAAATTTTCAATTTTCAATCTTTATAGAATTTAATTCCTAAATGGTCAATTGGCATTGTGTCTACTGCACATTGAAAATTACAACTCATAAGTGGGTAGTGGATTGGAAATTAGGGTCTACAATCAAAAGGAATCTAGTTTGTCAAAAGTGACAGTCCTAAACTTAGTTTGAGTTCTATCAATGAGAACTTCTTAAGATATACTTCATGTGTATTCTTGCAATGATTTCAATCACAAAGTGGATAATGGATTGATAGGAATCCATTCGCCAATCTAGGCAAGAGTTTCTTTAGGCAATGAATGCCCTAAATATCATGAAAAATCATCATCTAAGAAAATCTAAATGTATTTTTGTACCGATTTCAAACTCAATATTTTCTTATGGGATGTGAAATTCATCCATTGTTGAATTTTTTTCTTTGTTCATAATTGTTTTTTTTGTCAATAATTAGAGTTGAAATTCTCCTTTGTATGTGGTGGAAGCTCTTGCACTCTTGCACTCTTGCAATGCAAGTTCATTTATAAAGTTGTTGTCATTGCTTTGGGAGGGAAAATTAGTGGTTTCCTATTAACAACAATAGTAAGTAATAAAACATCATAATTGGTTGTTATTTAGTTTAAACATTCTAAAAGCCTCCGAGATTAAATACAACTTTCTATTACAATTTGCATAAATTAACTCCTAAAAGCCCTAACAAGACCAAGTTCTTTGCTAGTGTAGAATGTTCATTACTAGATAATTTTACACTATTTTCAAATAATCCATATATCCATCGATTGCAAACTTCAATAATGAAATAGATCCTATTCTTATTGTTGTCTATGTGTGCAAAATTCCCTCATGATTCAACATTTTAATTTAGGGATTATAATGTGAAAGAAATGTACAAAATCAAATGACCTTTTTCAAGTCAAAAAACCTATTTGTGATATGAAGTCTTTAGTTAAAAGTGATGAACAAAGTTTAGAGAAGGAATATTAAAATAGAGTCTAAATCTCTTTGAGTATTGCTTATAACTCTTGTTTGAAGGCTTCAAATCACAAGAAAAATTTTCTTTGTTAAAGGAGTTTTGAGAAAGTTGATTTATTATCCATACTATTAAAATAGATAGTTTGTTTGTGTTGTTTGTTTTGTGATGTAAGTCATTATCTTGTAGACCATTGGGTTCACACGGGTATAATTGGTGTCAATGAAAAGCCCTCAATGAGTGTGTATACAAGTAAGAGTTTATGGCATTCTAATTGATAAGGCAAGAAATATAGAAATTTAAGTTTTCATGAATTAAAAAAAAAATAGAAATTGGATTCTAATTGAGGCATGCTTGGCACCTTTATTTTGTGATGTATATCAAAATCTCCTAGATTGTGGAGCCAACGAAGGTGCACTTGGTGTCAATAGAAAGCTCTCTGGGAGTGTCTACACAAAGTGAGTTTCTCCACATATTAACTAATAGGGCAAGAGATATTGAATTTCAAAGTTTTTATTGCACTAGAAATTATGAAAATTGGTTGTAGAGAACTATCAGGCCATTGGGTCGTCAAGCCTGTAGGTTGATGAGCTATAGAATACTTTGGTTTCTTTGATACTTTTACTTTTATTTTCACTTTTATTTTTACTTTTATTTTTACTTGCGCCTTACTTTCACTCTCACTTTCACCTTTTTAATTTTAATTTTAATAATTTTGTAAGTCAATTCTTTTAAATAAAAAATCATTATGCAAAAATTGATTTCATACATGATATTAAACATTGGTGCTACAAATAATTTAAAGAATAGAAAATGGATATGAAAGGAGATTTATAAAGGGATTGGCCATCATTTTTGTGGCAATGACAAATGACACACTAATGGTTGTGGCAACGACACAAGGCATACTAGTGTTAAATTAAAATTGAAGTTTTTTCTATTTTTCAAAATTTTGATATGACAATGCCTAATCAAGTTTTAATATATTCTAACTTACATATATTTCATATGGATTCTTGTATCATTTATACAAAGTATGTCTTTTCACAATTCAAACACTAATTGGCTTGTGAAGCTATGTGTTGTTATCATGTAGACATAGACTAGTCAATAGGAGAAAATTGAACCCTTAAAGAGGCTTCTTCATAATGCAAATATTTTGATGGGAATAGCCTTCTCAACTCACTAGTTGGGCCAAGAATTGCATGATGAATTCAAAAATTTGTCATCATTATCCAATTCGTCTCCATGATCTCATAAATCTCATGATGGATATCATAAAGGATGGAGCATATGCCATGTGGTGGTTGTAGTGAGGATATGGCCACCTTCATACTCATTCAATTAGTATTAAAATTAGTACAAAAACTCAAAGCCTCTTTGTGGGTTCAAATTCCTCCTAATGTCATTTGCTACAATATTTATAAGTACTTGCTATCTTTAAAAAACATTCTCTTTCAACCTTGGAAGGATATTGAGGCCAAAAAGTGGTCAATGGATGACTTTCTACATCACTATCTATACCTCAAATGAGTAAGTTTGTTATGGTAACATTTTCTTGAGCCATACATCCCTAGTCACATTCTTGGTACAATTGGAAAGCTCTCTACAAGGAAGGTGCATGGGCTTTGTTTGGTGGCATTCCAACTCATGATTGAAAAGATATTTGATTTCATAGTTTTTATGAATTATAAAATTACTTTTATTTTTATTTTATTATATTGTGGCAACATCACAAGCCACACTTAGTAGAAGTGAAGAATGTACCTATTGGTCTATAAATCACATCATTTTTGGCAAGTACCTTGGTGATAAGTTTCTTCCTTTCAAGGTTAATCCTAGAACGACAAGTTGGTCACCATGAAATTCATTTGTTTTGATTCTATATGAATCATTTGTTTAAAAAAATCCCAAAGCATTCATTGGAGGTCAAACTATTGTGCAAAACCTCCCCTTTTTGCACAAAATTCCAAAGATGAACATTTGCACTTCTATGCACTTCTATTTTAAATAGAATAATTCTCAATCATCCATCCAATACTTTTTGGCCATTGTATCATTAATGGGTTAATGCATGCTTCAAGAGGGATATAAATTTTGGTCATTCAATGTCCAAATCTTTGTGTCAAGGGGACTGGGGAAACATCAATTAACCACTTGTCAAAAGGTAATACAGGGCATGCCTAAAGCTAAATGAGTAAATGAGTGAATCAGATGTCAAAAATAAAAAATTACACAAAATATGGTGTAATGAAACCCATTTTCATATTGCTCAACAAGGCTATCTCATCATCACAAAAGCTGGGTACTTCAAACGAGAAAGTACAGAAGCAGAGCATTACAAGCATTCTTTGACACTGCGAGTTCAGTATAAGTTCTGAAAACAAAGAAGTGACAATGGTGTGTTGCTGACTGAGTTTTGAAAAACATCATGTGACCCCACTCTTGCTGGCTTTTAGTTCCCTCTCCCTAGGACAACTTCTGCACTTTTGAGTCAAAGGGACTTAAATCATACCTCCTGACCACACCAACAAAATATTCAAAGAATCGTCCCCAGACCAGTTTACAAGTTTACTAGCTTAACCAGAACGACCAAGGCATTTCCAATGAGGAAACCAGACAACTACTTCAACATCTGAGGTTGACATAGCGGTCTGCTCATTCCTGCTAAGCTCTAGAAAAGTCTATCAAAAAGTTTGGGGCATACATGAAGGGCAATGGATCTTTACAGGTAGTCAATTGAGTCTGTTCATTCCTGCTATGCTGGAGATGCCCTCTGGAGAGTTGTTGCAGGAACCTGTCTGGCATACACAAGCACACATCATGAGCTATGGGTCATGGTATAGGTAGACAGTTAGGGTGGTGTCTCAAAAGCAACATGTCAATTTCAAAGCATAAAAGCATCACTATCATTACATGATTGATTCATTAGCATTGTATTTACGGCACAGAGACACTTCAGAAATAAGTCTACATGGAAGTCCAGTTTACGTTTCTTGTTGAGGGCATTAGTTCTACATTGGATGCAAAGTAAGTGATATTCAATCTAGCCTCAATATATAGGGCGGAAGAGAGATCCAGCAATAGTAGGGAGAGAAGAGAGAATGAGCAACTCTTACGAGCAACCCACTTATTAGTTTTCCTCAAAACCAGCATTCAAAGTCAGGCGGATTGCAGTCCAAAAGATAGCACAAGTAGCCGGTTGCACAATATTCCAGGAAACAACAAATGCTCTTCAAGTTTCAAGCAGAAAATCAAACCTATGACGACAATGCTGCTTACATTTTGATCTTCATACTAGAAGCATAGTGTATACTAGGGTAGTCTAATAATACATAAACTTTGCATAAGAGGGGCATTCAACTAGTATTGAACAATTCGGTCTTCACTATAATACCTGCCAAAGATACTGAATGTGATTTTGCAGAAACGTCGGTGCAGATTCAAAGGTTAGGTAGTTCAACACCATCCTCCTTTGTGAGTTTCAGAGCTTGCTTCCATTCCTTGAGTAAGACTTAACCTGCTCACAAATCTGTTCCTGAGAACTCCTCACCATCTCCCAAGGACATGGGGGCACTAGTGTAAAATTTGGCAACAAATGGAGTTTGAAGGGGTGGTCTTTCAAACATCAATCCAAAACAGGTGGACATCCTCTAAGGCAATGCACTGCGTCCCTGCAACCAGTCAATAAAATCAACCCCATCTGGGTCAGGAGGGCCCCCCATGCAAAATCCTGCATTCTATCGGGTATTGAAGGAGATGGAGTTCTATACAGTACATAGAGATCCCTAATATATGCATTTAAGTCAAAAGTCAATGTGACAAACCTCTAGGGGAACCCTTTTTCATTAAAAAATTCTAAGACCCTAAGCAGGATGTCCTTCACGGTTGAGCAGTTGTTTCCGCCTTGTCACAAATCCTACTCGGGTTGCTCTGTAAGGTTTGTGATCTATAAGGGTCTTTGAAGATCACCATGAAGTCAAAATTGAGGGTATTCACCTGCAAGCTGGTAGGAAGAAACCCTAATATGGTGGATTTCCTCCGGGCTCTCGATAGTACAAACTAACCTCTCGTCTGACAAGTGTGGAAGATCAACTTCAAGCATTGTGTGAGTGATGCAACAGTTTGAAGAGATTGCTAATGGCAGTCAAAGGACATTGTAATACATATGCAAGTAGCGAAACTGCACACCTGATTATCAAGAATTGTGCAGGCCCTGGGACACGATTCTTTTAGCAACTTCACCACCGCCGTATGGCCCTGCAGCGCTGCTCATCATACAACTCGATCACTTTCTACACTCATAGAAGAAGCCACCCCAAATAGTTCATAGTACTTTCAATATAGAAGAAGGACAAAGTCTATTGTACTTTGTAAATCATGTTAGGCCTACTGCACCAACAAAGTGGCACTAATTAGCTAACTGGGGCGTTGCGTCCCATTAGCGAGTTCGAAGTAAATTAATCTATTGGATGCCTGCAAATTGTAAGGTAACTAATGAGAAATTAGACTTTCAATTTGGCCAATTGCAGCTATTTGGTAAGTGTGGGAGCACTGAAACATTGGTATACGTACATCAGTTTACTTGTCAAATATCACGGAGTGAAGATAACTGGTGGAAACGAATATGAATTCATGGCAAGTTAAGTCGCAAGAAATAGCACCAAATTGCTAAATGAAATAGCTTGGGCACTACGGCCATTCAATAAGTAATTCCAGTTAGGTAGACCTTCTACTGCCGTGAATTAGAAATTCATAGAAAGAGAAAAAGCATTTATATGAGTTGGCCTTACATCCTTGAGTCAGAACACAATGCAATCAACATAATAGAGCAACTCAGATCATAATGTGCATCGAAGACTTACATGCTTTATGCAGGCAAGTCTGACCATCACTGTCTTGTGCCTCAACACTTGCGCCATGCTGCAACAAAACCTTCACCACCTCGATGTGACCCGCATACGCTGCCCGGTGCAGACTTGTAGCTTGCCCAGCTCGAGTCCTCCTGTCCACTTTAGCGCCACTCTGCAGCTTGTCGCATACATTATCAGCTACGAAACCTCGCGTGAAGGTAAGGTTTAGGGAATAGAGACTCGTATCTAAGTGATGGGTTGGTTCATTAAACAACCCAAATAAGGTAGAGGACTCTAATTGCGACACCTGCCTAAACCCAAAATCTTGCACACTGAATAAATCTTGATTTTGAGAATACACACCTTCTCAATAATAAAACTTGTCTTGGTTATAGATCATCTACCAAATCTATTTTGAGCACTTCTAACTTTTGCATATGGTATCCAAATAATGCGTTCTCTGGTTTAGTGGAATCCTATTTGATTTGCTAACACAATTTTGACCACTCTAATAATAGAAACTATGATCAAAGTGCCCATTTAAGTGTGGTTACTTTCCGTTTAAGATCAAGGTCGAAGCCTAACTCTGCTGGAATCAAAGCTGCGAAGCTCAAAACGAAGATACAGCCAAATCGAATAAAAATCGCAAACCTGTACAAAATTGGGCCTGCATGGCACGGAAATTGAACACCTGAAGGAGGGCAAGCTTGACCATGGTCATGGCGTGCAGCGTAATGCAGAGGAACGTAGCCTGATTCTCCATTCTCTATTCCAGCAAAACCTCGCTTAAAGTTTAGGTTTACGTTTTCAAATTGGACTAATATCTTCGTGATCTTTTGGAAACCAAATTACGTTCAAAATCAAACGCGGTGCTTGCCTCTGTTTGGAATCAAATCAAATGGGGTGCCAACCTATACAAATTGTAGCTGCATGGCACGGCAATCGAGTCACTGAAGTAGGAAAAAGCAAGCTTCAACGTGCCATGGCGTGCAGAATGCAGAGGAGTATCGCCTGATTCTCCATCTCCATTCCAGCGAAACCTCGCTTAAATTTTAGGTTTCGGGTTTTCATGCTCCAATCTAAGTTCCAAATCAAACGCGATGCTAAGCTCTGTTTAGAATCGCCAACCTCTACAAATTGTGGCTGCATTCCAGAAGTCGGGACACACCTGAAGGAGGAGAAGGCAAGCTTCGACATGGCCCTGGCGAGCAGCGTAATGCAGAGGAGCGTAGCCTGAATCTCCATCGCCATCCACTTTAGCACCCCGCGCTAACCATCCCCGCATGCGCCCGAGGTTCCCCGTTTGCGCGGCGCCAGCCAAGCTCCTCTGGAAATCCATTTCTTCCAGGGACGTCGTGACGCCGGTGTGCGCCACTCCCACGCAACAAGTGCAGACGTCGGCATTCACGCCCTTCCCCACGCTGCTGTTCATCTTGAGAGGCTCCTCCTGGCTTGGATTCTCACTCCCTCGATCTGACCATGCGACTGACCGATTTCGAAAGAGAGATTCTCTTCCCTAAACCCTAAGCCCTAATCCTTGACTGATCTACCTTGATTTGCAATCATTATGGTGAACGGACGATGCACTCATTGAAGCTCTTAACCCTCAAATTTAAGAAAAAAGGGCTCAGTCAACCCAAGACATCAGAATTGTGACAGAAATGCGCGACTTTATTTGTTTTAAGTGTTAAGGTAGAACTACCCATTACCACCCTGATTCGCAATCTGACTATATTGGAGCCAACTCTAGGAAAGACACATATTTTTTAGAGGTGTGCATTTGTTTCAAGAGTCAAACCCAAGTGGAATTATAATTTTTCAATAAAAATTGTAATTTCTGTGAATTTCTGAAGTGAAATTGCAAAACCACCATTAAGGTGGGTACACCCAAAAGCACCACAAATTGGGTTGTGAGTAATTTGAAGGCTAAGTAGATAATAGGGAATACAGGTTTGTAAAGAGATGTGTAGAAAAGGAAGAAATGCACAAAAAAAATTCAGATTGTGACAAATATGAGACCACAATAGGGATACAAAGTTTTGGAAGTAGAGTATTCAAAAGCGCTCATAGGCTGCACTGAAAATCAACAGTCACATGCACAAAGTTTCCCTCCCAAGCAATGAAAAAAGTGTCAGAATGATAAGAAATGGAGTTGCAATCGTGTTTAAAAAACACCAAATTAGTAACTAACAAGCAATATAAAAGTTTGTCAATAATCAATGGGAATTGTCCATGTGTTTGAAAGAAGAGAAAATAATGATTACCTTGTTAGAGAAACAAATCAACATGTGATGTGAGCTTAGAAGCATGTCACCAATACCCAAATGGCCAGTGGTTCTTTGATGAACCACCATACTTACTCACTGACAATTTTCAGTAGATAATTACACCATTTAAGGGCTTAATCTAGAGTGCACTTTTAAGGCACTGCGCCATAATGGGTGTACCCACCTTAGAGTGGATTCATAAACGCCCTCTTACAACTCAATACCGCTTTCCAATGTATCTAATAGCACTTGAAGATCCACCAATCATTAATTGATACATTGTCTTTTAATAGCATTAATAAACTACTCTTGTCAGAATTTGAAGCAAATTTGCATGTTTTTTTGACGAAATTGAGACAAAGCTATAGACCACGGAATTGAATCACTTATGGAATTGGGTAGTTCTATCTTATCAATTTTTTTACAAGTCCTACAAGAACTTCAAAAAATGTTGTTCCAATTGTTCTACAGAATGTTGTTTTTGTAAAACTTTGAAAAAAATTGTTTGGACTTTGTCCTTCTCTAAAAAAAACATTTAAAAAATCATCCATTTAAAATAGGCCTATGTTGATGTGGCATGCCACCACATCTATTTCACTTTGCTTTAAAAGCCATTCATGCATGATTTGTAGTATGAGTTGAAAAGACAACTTATTATATATACACATGGGGTGGTAGGAGGTAACACAAAGAATATGGGATTTGTAAATAAGTTCATAGTTAAAAGAAGACTTTGAAAATCTAAACCATCGCTCTAAATCCTAAACCCATTGCCCTGCGTAGGATATGAATTAGGTTTTCCAAAATTGTTGTCCTACAAGATCATGTCTTGCGGGTTGTGGTTTTGTATCTATGCAAGATGAGGACGTCGACGGGGTTGTTCTATCAGGGGCGCGCGTGGACGGAGGTGTATTGTCTGGGTCTTGGGGCACAGCCGCGGCCTGTGGCCTGTCCCAAGCGCCACATAGGCTGGGCCCACCTTTGTATGATCGATTTAACGTTGCGCGACATAAATAGAGTAGGGCAACCCATTCCTGTCCCTTTCCCAATCCCGGCTATACTTTTTGACCAACACCAATCTCTTCATGATGCAATTCCAATAAAATCCACTTACCATTTAAAGTTCCTGAAAACATTATGTCTTTTTTGCAAAGTTTGACAATATTTCTGTATATGGATATGGGGGAGCAAGTTTTTGACTTCTGAAAAACTAATTTTAACATTGAACTTGAACTTTTGGGTTGCTTTTAGTTTGGCAACAAGACAAAGTTACTCCTAAATGTAATTTTTTCCTATTCATATGGAAGTGTAAACATCATGAAAGTCAGCAAAAGCAATTCCAATTCTAGAAAACTCAAAAATTGTTTTTGATTTCAATTCCAATTGAAAGTCTAATCTAAGAGCATTCCCTCATTAGGAATAGTTTGAGGCCTGAAAGAGGCTGCCAATTTTTTATTTTCGGCAGCCCCATAGTGCAAGTACAGAAAAATAAAAATAAAAATAATTTTTTTTAATACTAAAAAAATAAAAAAAATATTAAAAAAAGTTGTCAGTCTGACGTGGCGTTGACGTGGCATCAGTAGTGCCATGTTAGATCCAAAAAACCGTTCAAGACCGCAATTCCACATTCCACATTCCACATAAGGGAAATGGACGAAATTTTTTGGGAGCTCATGTCAGTGGCGTTGGAGTGCGTGTGGACTTTCAAACTGCCGCTCCAGGCTCCCATTTGAAGGACCATATGGGATGCTCTGAGGGATGCTCTAAGATACGAACCACGATCAGCGATCCCAGAACCCCTTTATCAGATTTCGTGGCAAAGCTATAACCGTGTGAAAGGAGGGGCTATTTCCGCGACCATTTATTTTTTTCGGTGAAAAAGGGCAGATAAAAGTGGGGAAAAAAAGGGGCAATTTGTCTACAAATTTTTTTGGTACTAGTGTGAAAACTGCGATTCTGGAGAGAACTTTGGAGTTCCATATCGCTAGTTGTAGTGTTTTTTAATCTGTGAAATTGCTAAGTGATATGTGGAAATGTGAAACATTGGAAGATTTTTTAGTATAAGTGTTGTGCACAAATGCTAAATGTTAAATTGTATGATTGCAAGACTTTTGGTGAATAGTATTTGTGAACAAGATTTTCCTGAATGTCACTAACAAGGGAGTTGAACCCAACTTGCACAATGCAAGACTGCCCAATGCAGTGTTAGTGTTCTGCACACAAGCCATACAAACCACATTAGTTTTAAAGGTTAGAGTTTCCAAAAAAAGTCACTGGCAGCTCCAGTTCGCCAATCCGCCCGCAGCAGCCCCAATTTGACTCCAAGCCGAAGAAGTCACAGCAAGTCCCGTGGAGCAGATTATGTTTGTCAAGGAAACATGTATGTTTGAGTTGCAAAGGTGGCAAAACCTCATGAAAACTAAGGAATACAATTCAGTCGCTAGGATACTCACTGAGTAAAGGATACCATTCAGTTGCGAGTATTTCACAAATCCCCTTGGCGGCCAACTTTGACAGCACTTTTCCAAGAATTTATAGCTTCCTTGTAAGGAAAATCCTCTAAGGAAAAATACTGCTGACCAAACATACGGACAACAAGGGGTAGGTGCTTCCCCAATCTGTTTCTATGGCAAGACTTCAAGAATTTCAAAGTGGAAAAGCACCTCTCATCCTCCACGGACCCAAGAACCAAACAAGTCCCGATCTCTGCAAGCTTGAAGTATTCTGAAATTAGCTTACTCAAGTGGCGTGACTGGGAAAGTTTACGCCATAATTTGATGACCGGATTCACATTCAATGGAGGGCCACAAGCTGCTTCGCAATTAGCTTGCATCGTAATTTTGAACAAACCCTGCTGCAACTCCAGAGCTGAAGCGGAGAGCATTTCCGGGACGGTATGGGACAGTCCACCTTCGTACAAAGGTTGGCCCCCAATCCCCCCATTCACAGACTTATCATGGCTGTAGAAGCTTTTCAAGACAGCCAAGTGATGGGCAAAGCTTGCCTCGGCCCCCTCTTGCCTCCAATACTGAGGGTAGATTATGCCAAAGGCATCTAGAAGTTCCTGTTGTGGAAAGCGGCGGTCTAGCTCATCGGACAAAGATTGTGCAATGTCTGCGCCCTCAGTCCAGAGCCCAAACCAACCAAGTCAGAACTCAAAATGAGTAACTGAGAAACTCAGTTCCTTTCCACCGTAAACTCAAGTAGACCAAACCAGCTACGTTAACGAAGAAGCATACCAGTGTACAAAAAGGAAACAAACCAGCAACGTGAACAAACAAACAAAGCAGCGTACAAATGGAAACAAACAAACCAGCGGACAAAAAGATGTAAAGATCACAAGCAAGCACTTCAAAGTATACAGTAATTGAAAGTGTAGAGTAGTCTAAGTAAAGAACCACAGGCCCAAAAACCTGCAAAGAAAAACAATTGGAAAGCTTAAAACCAAGAGAAGACCAAAAAAAATGCAAAGCAAAGACGAAGAACATGCACAGCAAAGACCCAAAACCTGCAAAAGACAGCCAAAAAAAAAAGCAAAGCAAAGAAAAAGAAAAAGAAAAAAAATGCAAAGCCAAAAAAATGCAGACCTGAAAACTGCCTCTCAATATTATCTTGCAGGCGATTGAAATCCTGCTGCGTCACAAAGATGTGCTCGCCGGTTTGCTTGTCGTGACAGCGTGCGTACACAGTGGTTACGGAGAGCTCCATCACCAAGTGTGCAATTCCAGAGTCACCCGGAACCTGATTCCACTTCAGAGGAATGTCACCGCACTGCAGTGAAATGAGGTCATTGTATCGGGGGAAGTCCTGCTTATTGTAAGCAGTGGTTCCATCAATGAAAAGCCTCGCTAATTCCTGCTGGCAGACCTTCACAGCTTGCAGAAAGTCACAAATAAAGATGTCTCTTGCCTGAGAAAGCTTTATCAAGCAATGAACCGCATTCACTAGTGGAATGAAACAGGCCAAAGACAACAACACTTCGAGATCAGAGAGAAGGTCAAAGATATCACCAGCACCAGCAACTGATTTGTGCCCAAGGCCTCCCGTCATGTCTACCCCCATCTTCACTAGAAGTGGTGTAAACTCGGACATTACACGCTGTGCAGGACTGCGCATGGAAATCCATCGCGTCTCTACATTACGGAGCATTTTATTGCCCTTAGTTTCCATGAGATTTGCCAACTTCTGCAACTCAGCGTGCCTTTTGTTACTGCGGCAGAAGTAGGAATACACCGACTGGAACAAGCCCTCAAGCCTCGACACCATCGGATATTTGGAAAGAGTCTCCACGACTAGGTTAATTCTATGGCTCACACAACTGGCTCCGAGCGTGAAGGGAGCCCATTTCTCCCGAATCTGTGTCGTAACTCCGTTTTTGGCTCCCTGAAAGGTACTAACACCATCAACACCAAAACAAACAAGTTTAGAAGCAATTTCTTCATGCGTCAGACCACCTTCATCAATCAAAGCATTCATGATAACATTGGTTAAGTTATCCGCAGTGCCACCATCTACCACACAAGACAAATGCAACAAGTGCGGGATCCGTTCCCAATTGTCCATGGCGTAAACATGCACACCAACCCAACAAGTTTGGTCCACTGCAGTGACCTCGTCGGCACTGATGGAGAGGACTCTCGCTGACTGCACAACATTCTTCAAAGCTGTTAGAACTGAACCGTGAATGTGTTCACTCATTTCCCAGCCAGTGCTTTCCGACCAATGCTTTCTAGGCAAACTCTTTACTTTCAAGTGTCGCAGCAAATACTGGTGCCTTTCATAATCGCACATAGGACGGCCATGAGTAAGAACTTGAAAAAGGGTTGCGAATTGTACCCCTTTCCTCTTCAACTCACCCTCCAAACCGGCGCTCAATTGATCGGCGATGGTGTCCCCTTGCTTGCGAGCAGCCCACAGCTTGCACAGCTTCACGTGCTTGCAATCAGACTTGTGAAATGTATCACCCTTCTTGAGATGCGGCAAGGGCACCCCATCTTCCCGACACACCCTCTTACCTTCATGTTTCTCTAAGTTGTCAAGTTTGGGGACCATGAGCTTCCTCCTACCCGTAATTGTCGTGCAACTCAAGCACACCACCGCAGTAAGATCTCCGTTGGCATCAAACTCGCCCTCCGCCCAAGCAAATTTGCAAGCCCAAACTTCTTGCCAACGTCGCGTGATCGTGCTAGGAGCAGTCTTTCGTCTCTTGCGTGCATTCCCAACTCGTCCTTCCTTGCTCACCGAATCAGTATCCACAGGGGACACTACAGTGGCTTCAGAAGGAGGATCGAGGCCAAGTGATCGGGAGCGCGATTGTGACAAGCGCGTCTCCGAAACATGGGTGACCTCAACGTCCATCGGCACGGAACCAAGTGCCGCCATTGGAGTGATCGGACTACTCACCAAATACTTCCCAACACCATTGGTATTCCGGCTAGAACCAAAGCATCGAACACGGAAATTTTCAGGTAACTTCAGTCGCGGCGCCATAGCGAATTCAACTGCTGCGCAACACCACAGCACAGAAAACGAACAGTACAAAAGCCACAAGAATAACCAAGAAAGCACGATACCCTAAACCAAAGCGCAGCGACTCAGCGACTAAATCAAAAGGGGGGAAGCGAGTAAACCAGAACTTGCAAGTGAATTGAATAAATCCAAGAGCGGTAGAAGGCAGGGACTCAGGGAGTACAAGACAGGCGCAGATGAAAACGAACCCCAAGCGCCGGCATTATATGCACATTTCACAAACAAATGGCAACTGGCAAGCAAGTGGAAAATTGGCAACGATGAACCTGGAGTCCTGGACGAGGCGACGACGGCGATGAGGCGATCGGGCGATGAATCCCATTGCGCCGCCTTTCCAATTGCACCAAATCAGCTTCCCATTTCTCAGCCACCATTTTCCAATCGCAGTGAATGCCAGGACGCCCAGGAGATGCACGGATTGCACGCCTCGTGATTGCGCGCCTCCAAGATTTTCAAAGCAGCTTGAAAGTGGCGCAGGAGAACGGCAAAAATCGAATTGGCAGAAATGAAAACATTACAATATTACAATCAAGGCACAAATCTCCAGAGCTCATGAAATGAAGGATTGAAGGCCGCGATGGCGCGATGCAACCAGCCAACCACGAAATCACAAATACACTCGAAGAGATGAAGACAGGATCACAACCTCACAGGAATACAAGATACGGAAACATGAATGCTAACAAGCGAATATTGGAAGTGTAGGACTGCAGGTACTGCATTAACTGCAGCAAGCTAACACAGGTAAGCTGGAGGAGCTCCTCCACGCTCAAAACCCTAAACCCTCTGCGAAATGGAGGGCCCAGATGTCGCCGACTTAGCTCCATCTGAAGGGCTAAAGTCGCGCCACGACTACCGGGACCCCCAAACCCTAGCGGATGAATGCGAAACATCATCGTGATGAATACCAAGTTCTGCGAAACCACAATTGGATGAATACCAAAATTTGCTCAAATTTAAATTTAAATCAAAAATTTTAACAAAGGGATTTAGCAGCCCTTTTTTTTTGGTAGAACAGGAGCGATTTTTAGCCAGTTTTACAAACGCTGACCACGATCCAAAATATCCCAAAGCTCATAAACTCGAAGCTTGCGCCTTTGAATTCGCGACGGATTGCGGAGGAGCCATGTTTGCTCTGCAAGCCTGCCCTGTAGCCATGGCGTCAGTACGACTTCATGGCTTTGCTTCCACGTCAAAGCTGCCGAATGGGCGTCTCCGGCATGGCCAGTTGACGCAGGTGCGTACGAATTGCAACTCACAGCGGAAAAGGTCATTGCATGGCCTCGGTATGCAGCTCTTTCACACACATTCTGCCATTTCAAGTTAGAAGCACTCGCATTGAATTAGAACAAATGTTTTCTTCATATCGCAGTTGCAATCCAACGCATGCATGGAATTGGACTCAACTCATGGTGATTGATTTGGAGCCTTGGAAACGCATTGCTATATGATGAGAATCGCCATGCCACTTGTCGAGAATTTGCGTGAAATTTCTTGTGTTGGATTGAAGCTGTGATTATATGAGGCCATCGTCCTTGAGGTCTGGGAGCTAGTTAAGAGAGAATATGTAATGTAATGTTGTTTGTGAATTCTCCAGAGAGGAGGAGCGGCTGTGGCGCCAAAACCCTAATTTCCGGATATAAGCGGGTAGGATGCCTGGCGTCCGAAGATTTGAGCGTTGGGGCATTCGATTTGGAAGAAGAGGAAGGTGATGCATGGTTAGTCGACGAGGTGACCACACCGTTCAACCAAATCTCGGTGCTGGAGCTGGACGATGCAGCTGATCACGAATTGGCCGGCGCGTACGTCTTGAAGCTGGACAGCGCCGATCTCGCGCACAGTGTTTACTGGCGCAATGGCCAAGTATGGTCCGGGGGGTGCCACGACGTGTTCGCTTCGTTACCTCCCTTGTTACCCGAAGGCGGTCCTGTGGCCATTTTAGGGCTTGGTGCGGGGACAGTCGCGCGCCTCCTTCTTCACATCTGGCCGTCCTTGCACTTGGAAGGCTGGGAGCTCGACTCCGAAGTCATCCGCGTCGCTCGCCAATACTTCGCTCTCACGGACTTGGAATCCCCTCCAGCTCAAAAGGCAAGCCGTAGCCCTAACCCCAAAACGAAGAAGAAGGCAAGAGTAGGGAAGAAGAGCAAAGGGCGTTTGGTGGTGCACGTTGGAGATGCACTGGGTGCCGAGGCGACAGTGAAAGGAGGCTTTGCAGGGATCATGGTGGACATTTTCATCAACGGCACGGTTTGCAAGGAGCTCGGTCAAGTGAGCACATGGCGTGCACTGAAGCAGAGGTTACAACCCGGGGGTCGAATCATGGTCAATTGCATTCCCAACAGCAGCCATTTGCAGGAAGATCAGAGTGAGGTTTCGAGGCAGTGGGATGAGCTCATGCACTTGATTGTGCGAGCCATGGAGGTGGTCTTTCCTGGAGAGGTTAGTGTTCGTGAACTCACAGACGGAAACAATGTCATGTTGTTGTCTGGTGAGATCCCGGAGGTTGCAATCTGGAGCTCCAAGGTGCCGGATCGGTTGGTGCAAGGTGTGTTGGACTGGAAGCGGTGGGATGTGTCTCATCCGCATTGGGAGGAGTCCCAAACCCTTAAACCCTGAACCCTAAAAAACTTAAAACATCTTCAGCTCTAATCACTAAACCTTAAGTCATCTTCATCAATGACACCGTTTGCAAGGAGTTTGCCGAAGTGTGCGCTGGCGGAAATTGAAGCAGAGTTTCGGGCTCGGTGGTGAATCATGCTAGATTGCATTTCCAACAGCAGCCATTTGCAGGAAAAGCTGAGCGTGATTTCGTGGGCGTGAGATGAGCTCATGCACGAGATTGTGCAAGCCGTGGATGTCTTTCCTGGAGAGGTTAGTATTCGTGAACTCACAGACGGCCGCGATGTCATGTTGTCTGGAGAAATCCCGGAGGCTGCAATTCGGAATTATGGTTCTGGACGGTTGGTGCAAGGTGTGTTTTAGTGGGAGCGTTGGGATGCGTACCATGCTAATTTAGAGGATTCCAGAACCTTAATCCGCACATGAATTTTTTTGCAAATTTTTAATTCATTTTTGCGATCAGAGACCCCAAATTAGTTCAGAGAGGTCAAGAGTATACCCTAGAACGGCCCAAAATAGTTTTTATTTATTTTACATGCACCCCTGGTAAGGCCGAGCGAGGGGGTCAATCCACCCCGATCTACACACAAGGACTGAGTAAACTCAACCGCTCCAATGACACTCTGTAATTGCGCATTCCTTAGTATCTGAGTGTGACATTATAGAAGTACTTAAAGTTGCAGGAGTTAGACATGGTCTATAATTCTCACACTTACTGAACCTCTAATCGCATTGATGCAACTTCATGGAACATAGTGGAGCTTGATAGTGAGAGTGCGGAGTAGGTCTTGAGCTACCATTGCCTAGGGTCTGGTGAGTGATCAAAGGGTGTAATCTTGAAGAGGTCTGGGCGTAGATTCAGAAAGCCCATTGTCAAGATTGATCATTTGGCACGATGATGTAAGAGTAAGATTAAAAACTAATCAAGAATCCACCACAGTTTGGGGCAAGTAAGCTTCACATACTAAGAAATAAACAAATCTTTACCAGTACCTTTCTACCTTCCTAACTTAACTATAAACACCAGTCTTGCCAATTTGAAATAGTAGACCTCTATCTGGGCAGACGCATACCAAGAAAACAGAAGACTGACGGAGTTTTGATGCCATTTTGATTATTCCACCATAAACTGTAAGCATGCGAAAGCTTAATTTGCGGCTACCTTGGTTTGAGGAGGATGAAATTCATAGCTTGACAGAGCTATACCGATGGTAAACTCTTCATAGATCTTTTCAGCTTGGCTTTGCTCCCCAGCAGCTCCCAAGGCAACCAGTACAGGTAGAAAATGATCCGGATGAGGATGGGCTTTGCGTGCATATGGTGCTTTCTCCCAATCCATGGCTTCATTGTGCCTGCATCAATCATATTGCATAATTTGTCAGTTTTATGATAAGAGTGTTTTCAAAGTGGGAACACAGAAAATTAAGAACCCTAAAGTGCCTGAATGGTCAGAAGCGGACACTTGTGTATCAATAAGAGCTCGAAGGAATCATGTAAGAAGTCTAAACGGACGTAGCAAAATTTAGCAAGAGGTACTACAATTGGCTATGAGCTTCCAAAGTGAGCCTTATAGTATTAATTCAGGTACGTCTGGGTTGATGGCATAAAAATCTTTGTTTCAAAACCATGAGGTACCAATCAATGAGAATTTGTAAACTCGTTTACAACCTATTCAAGATATGTCAAAAACGAGTAACATTATTATCCCCACCAATGCAGTGTCACTGGCAGCTTTGATAAACCTAGTCAACACTCAAATCCTCTCTTTAAGTAAAATTCATATCTTTGCCTAAATCTTTGTATACATATTATTTACCTCAATTTCATCAAACTGGGCACAACAGAAGGTTTCTGTTGTGAAATACTCAAATATTACTTTGGATGAATGAGAAATGTGGATAAAACATCACCCTGAAGGCTGTGTTATAATCCCTCTCCAAAAGTCCAGGGAGGCATCACATCCTCCAAGGAGATATCACAGAAAGCCTGTGTATGAAATGTTACGAAAGTTCCAATAGCACGAGAGTTCCATAGACTGACTTACTTGTTGTTCAATATCACATCGTCCAACCAACCGTCGAAAGCCTTCGCCCAAACAGTTGGCTCTGCTTGAGACGTAGTTAACTCCCCCAAATTGTGCACGGAAGTGCCAGAGGCGAAGATCAACACTCCTTCGTCTCTGAGGGGGGCAAGGGCCCGACCCATCTCATAATGATGCTTTCCATCTTTGCTGCCCTGGATGGAGAGCTGGAAAGTGGGAATGTCAGCGTTGGGATACATGAGCATGAGCGGTGTCCATGCTCCGTGGTCAAGCCCTCTTTTGCTGTCCTCAATCACGTTCTTGAATCCTGCACCTTGAAGCAAAGACTTCACTCGCCGTGCAACATCTGGAGCTCCTGGAGGCGTGTATTGCAACTGCCAGAGAGCATCGAAAAGCAAGCAACCGTAAGCAATTCTACATAACCATTTTAAGCAGATTATTATATAACCTTGGAATCAGCCATGACGCCCATTTTACCATTCTTTTTATATAGATACAAGCGAGGAAGCGTTGTGAAATGTTTAAAGAAGAATCCATATTACACACGGTGGCAAAGGAATGGATTCATGATGCATAAGTTAGTTGGTGGAATTAAACAGAGTGCACGGCTTTAAATCTATGGAATCTTCTGAGGATGCCATGAATCATGAAATCTGTCACATATTTAAGTCATCAACAGAGAAAAATACATGATGAATTGAATAAACTGAGCATATGGTTTACGAAGAGAACTCACTTGATAAAGTTCGCGAGGGAAGTTGTAAAAGTCATGAATAGTGCTGTTCTTGCTGCCAACAGTAACTGCCGGCTCGTGAGTATCCCAATGAGCTGAAATCGCGAGAATAGCCTTCGGCCTGATGCAAAATCACAATACACCTTAAAATCATATACCATTATAAAAGAGCACTTTCCGACTCCTTTACGAACTCCACAAAATCGCATCAATGACCCCTCGAGTCATCAATCAAACCACTCTTGTCAGCAGGAAGGTGAAGACACACCCGGTAATTTATCAAGTTTCTGAGCATCAAGCTCTTTAACAGGAAATAAACACTTGTTGTATCTACATTTGGGAAAAAATTGATAAATGAAATTTGAGTCTCCATCTCCAGATACAGTCACCCGTGTGAATGCCCTTGAAATGCAATTTACATCTGGAGGTTAAAATTCAAGAAAAATGTCAAATATCTAGGAATGGATTTTACGATTAAGGGCCATGATGATTCACGTTTATTATCTCCCTAGAAGACCAATTAAAGTAAGATCAAGTCTGTTGCACGCCATTCTAAGACTTACTCATGAAGAGAGATGATATATATTCCTGCTACGGACTGCATTGTCCCCTAAAATTTAAGTCTGATGTGCACATTCACTATAAACTTTGCTTTACCCAGCTCAGTCACCATCTAACAAAAAAGATTGCAGCCAGTTATACCTTGTGGGGTATTTTTTCGTCCAATTGGTGAAGAAATCCCGCCAGGGGGTATCTTCAATGGGAGACATAGGAGACCCATGTGATATATAGAAAACACTCAAAGGACCCGCTTCTGCCATGCTTCCCGCCTCCAGTGGTTTACTTCTTGTAGCCAAACCAGACTGCGTTTTTGTCTGCGGATTGACGAACCACTGCCGGAGCAATCACGACAGCAAGTCAGTACTTGGGAACGGAAGTCATATTTCCATTACAGAATTCATGCAGGCAATCAGGCTTTAGGAACAAAAAAAACTAATCACAATTCTCTCATATTTCTCTTCCACCGCACAACCTGACTACTTCTTCGAATTCAGCAGAATTTTAAATCAATCTCACTAGAACCCATTTCAGCTAGAATTCAAATTGAAAGGCGAGAGAATTCAACCATGTTAAAATAACGTACCTGCTTCAAGCGAGCGACACCGAACATGGGAAAAAGATTCTGGCAATCACAATCATAGTTCAGTTCGTCGTCAACAAAGTCCAAAATCACCCTATTTTCAAAACCAATGCAGACAAGTGACAGAACCCTAAATCCAATGAAGAAAAGGAAAAGAAGAAGCGATCAAAGATTAATCTACCTACAATACATTCACACACTATCTGATCCTCCAAAATCAACACAACAAACGCCGGGATTCATTCAACTCCAAGTACTTAAAGGAAAGAGTTGCAAAACCACAGAAGGAGAGACCAAATCATGTGCCGTATTGCAAAAAATCGGCCAGCGCCTGAACAAGCAATACAACCAAACGTTGTATCCCACAGATGAAGTGCAATGCCAAAAATCCTTAAATACACAGAAAAGAGAAGAGATCGGCCCGATCTAGTGCCTGTTTTGTTTTTTTGAAACAAACAATCCAGTACTTGGCTTGGGGAGGGGGATTCGAACTCCGGAGACCCATCACTCGACGAATGTTTTTCATCCAATCGTATGTTTCCCATTCATTAGGTTGCTTCCTCACCAGTTTCCTCTCGAGGAATTATCAAATTTTCCAACCCATGTGGTTGAGTATATGGTTATGTTGTTGCTGCTCCAGCAGCTTCCTTTTCGCTGTAAGGTAGCCATCAAATATGCAATCAAATATGCAGCTTGCTAGATCATAGAAGATAAAGCAGTCCTCTACGTGCCACAATGTAATACACATTTCGAAAATTTAAGATGTGCATTACCATATTTCTAGGGTCGGTGGAAAATCATTTTAAAATTAGAGGCCAAAAATATTGGGAAATTGTTTTTTTCAAAAAACAAATTTTTGCATGGTTAAGAAAAAAGAACATTGCGAAAAAATCCCTCTATTTCTAGCATCTATCTAACCTTATTTTTCAGAAAAAATAATTATTTGGTAGAGAGGTGTTAACTTTGTCCTCCACTTATGTTATTGATACATATTGGCAGAAATAGGGTGGTTTGCTTCATTAAGTGACAAGAAAATGAGATTGACATTCTTCTTCTTCTTTTCTTCTTGTGAGGAGTTGTAGAGGAAAATTCAACTCAATGGTGTACTTTTTTTAAATTGTGGAGAAGGCCTAACTTTAAGAAGAGAAGTCGCTAATGTTTCTATTAACCCCTAATTGCTTGATCAACCATATCTGGTCGATCTGAAATTTCAGGCTCATTTTGTAGTGGGCATTTAAAAAAAAAATGGGGCAGTTTTTAGGATTAACTATTCAAAACTTTCATTTTTCACTGAAAAGGGTACATATTTGATTGCTCAGAGGTCTCCAAAGCCATATATGTCCGTTAGTGGAAGAGTAAAGCTTGCTAATTTTACTTCATTTTTCAACTTTGAGCAATTTCACTTGATTTGAGATCTAAAAACTTCCACTTATCCACTTGCTTTGAAAATGGTCCCAATGGAAAGAGTAAAGTGTTTTCATGATTTTCATCATTGAAAATTTAAACAAGCAAGTGCTAATTTGGAGTTATTTGTGATTTATACTTATGAAAAAAATTGCATTTCAACAATTGCAAGGTGGATTGTGTAATGAATTTAATAGCTTTTCAAATGATATTAAGTTTTTTGAAAGGGCATTTTAATGTGCTAACACAATTTGTAGTTGTTCATGTCACCTTCAATCCCAAAAAACTTTAATGTGCAAATTTTTGAAACGTTGTGGGGAGGGGCAACATATTAAAAATAGAAAACATACATTTTTCTAGTTATAATCTCACAACTCTTATGCAATTTTGCACTCAAAATTGGTGTATATACTAATAAGCAAGCTCTTTAAACATCCATATAGTTAGATTTTGAAAAAAAAATCATTTTGCATCAATAGAGATAACTATAAGCCCATGTTATTTTTTCATGGGAAAAACACACTTGGAAAGGTTTAGGCACTTAGGGGTTAGAGCTTTCCAGGTGATTGAATGGATTCAAAATAACCTAGTCAAGCAAAGTGCTAAAAGCATTACATGGGATTTAGCCCTTCGGGAGGGCCTTTTCAGGCTATTCCTGTTGCTAGGAACCAACCTGAACTGCCTGGAAAAAAAATTAATTAAAAAAATAAAAAATATTTTTAAAATATTATATATATATTTTTAAAATATTAAAATTTTCTTTTTAAATATTAAAAATAAAAAATAAAAACATAAATATTATATATTTATTTATTAAAAATATTAAAAAATAATAATAATATTTGCTGATGTGGTCGATTCTCGACCACATCAGCATCTTGTATGGTGGAGTTCCCAACATTCGAAAACGCTGGGGAACTCATAGCCTTCTCTTATAGCTGAATCCCATCTAATGGTTGTTTTCTTCTCTTTCAAAGCAAATATTTTGCAATCTATGAGGTCTA
The DNA here is from genome assembly GCA_947034895.1 of Rhytidiadelphus loreus. Classification (NCBI taxonomy): domain Eukaryota; kingdom Viridiplantae; phylum Streptophyta; class Bryopsida; order Hypnales; family Hylocomiaceae; genus Rhytidiadelphus; species Rhytidiadelphus loreus. Next base: position 44,718,443 of record OX344765.1, read on the forward strand.
AGTTTTTGAAATTTCTTCTATACATTCATATATTGGTCTAGTGCAAGATCCTTTGGATAGGTATGACAAAAAAAGAATTTTTCAAATGTTTTGTTCTTTGCAATAGAAATGGCAATTTTGAATGTTTTTTGACAAAATAAAAAGGCCCTAATCCTCCAAGGATTAAAAGACTTCAATTCACTTTCAATTTTTAACCTTTCATGATCAAACATTATAATCTTTCAATCCATAAGTGATATTTTGTGTTTTCTTTCCTGAGTAATCCATAACATGTGTTGTTTAAGATTGTACTCCTACAATCCCCCCAAATGATAAAACTTATCAAAACCTCAACTTTTTGTTAAATTAAGAGTAAAGCCCAAAAAGACCTTGGGCACTTAGAGGTTAAATGTCTTCACACCTCCAAAGTCCGAGTCATGTTTCCCCAAAGAATTCAAATATCTCCACCCTAATATTTTCTAAAGGTAATACATGTCAACTCCAATGAAAAAACTTGAGACTATAAAACACTCTAAACACCATATACTGGTATTAGTTTGCCTATTGAGAGTAGATTGGCATACCAATAGGTTGTAGAAAATCTCCCTCCTAAGAGGAATATTTACAATGCCAATAGTCTTGGTATCACTTGTATTGTACAATACTATTTTTTAGGGACTTGATCGACCATTTAAGAGCTGGAATTGATTTTGGGGGAGGTGGAACTTCTTGAAATACTTTTCATTAAATTATCCTTGAAAAGACAAGTGGAATTGGCATCTAACCCAAGTTGTTTCATATGTTTTGAAGCTTTATGAAATTAGTTATGAATTTTTGAAGTTCAAATGCAGTGGGCTCTAAAATCGCCCACCTCCTGAAATGTATACTATTTGTACATTGCTGATACCATGAAAAAAAACATGTACAAATAGTGTACATTTCAAGAGGTGGACAATTTTAGAGTCTAAGCCCTTTATAGACCTGTTACCTTAGTAATTGCCACTTAGTAAATGAATGATAATTCTCTCCAATGCTCATTTACTGTGGTTCAAAAGTACACCATTTAACAAGATTGAAGAATTCAATTTACTCTTTAGCAAATTGTTTCGGTGCTCCATTTAAATCTTGGATCACACTAAACGGAACAAGTAGATCAAGAGTCCTCTAGCTAGAGACCGGCTAGACACACGATGTCCTTGTCATCTCCTCAGGCAACGACGTCTGACTCCTGCAAAGTCTAAGAAATATGAGATAATTTGCTACCCGTCAGAGTGGTAGAGGCAATAATCACATTTGTTAAGTTCAGGGATACACGCATCTGAAACAATTTTTTTGCATTTCTAGTTAGGAAAGGAAATTAGACGGTTTGGTTGTATGACAATGGATGCCGAGTAAACCTTGAATGAGCAGTTTACACCAGCTAGAAAAATACCTACACAATGTCACCTCGTCCTCTCCACCTTCTGCACAGCAGTGCATGTTGGATTAACACATTGGCATTCGGTTCTTGAAAGGATGAAAATAAATTAAAAAAAGATGAAACCATATGACTTGAATGATCAAATGAAGTTGCTTCCTGACAATGCAGTATGCAGGATGAGCGAAATGTGCTCTGAAAGTAGGTGGGTAAGGAGCGACACATGCCTTTAGTGTGAGGTGGGGAAGAGTTGTTCCGCCTTGGTGAGGGGGTAGGAGTTGGTACGTGACGTTGTGAAAGCCGCGACGCGACTGGATGGGGGCGCGAGGCCCCCTTTCATAACACACAAGCAAGAAAGAAATTACAACAAAACACAAGGAATGTCAAAGTTCCAAACATTAAGTCCCGGGTGGCCGAACACAGGGGACAGGTACGTGACGCTGAGTCGCAGTTCAATGCTAAATGTGGAAGTCTGTATTATTGAAGAATAATTTGAACACGTTTTAAAACAGCAGGATTCACGTACAATTGCGTTTCAGTATTTCTCACTGATTGGATATTGTGCTGGAATCGATGAAGCCTGAAGTATCGTACAGTAGTTCTGATAAGACATGAATAAATCCAGCATTCGGCTTTTGATCCGCTGTGCTAGTTTGCATCATCGCCCAGGTTCCAGAGTGCTATAACTCCACGAAGCCAGAGAAGAGGCTGCAACAGGAGTGACACTTCCACTGCTGTCAAATTCGGATCTGCGGAATGGAGATCCTGGTAATTCAATCTCACACGCCCCTTCAAGGATTTGCACAGCCTGCCAGACACGACCCACACGATATCAAGGATGCTGTTATCAATGTTGAGAACATTTCCTGAGCAAGTTCTGTGAACAATTCAACATCTAGTCCAGCTTTAATTTGCCACCCAATTGCACAATCAGTAAGATAGATTCTCTACCTTGCTCATGGTTGGCCTTAGTACAGGGTCTTCTTGCACACATGCTAATGCTAATCTTGCCAACAGCATGACTTGGTCTGTGTCCACATCCCCAGCCAGATGCTTGTCCACGATCGCTGAAAGATCGTTGCCAGCAATATGATCATACACCCATATGTGGAAATAAAATTTCGACGAACTGACCTTGAAGTCGACGTTCTTCCTGCCCCCAATGATCTCCAGTGCTACCATCCCAAAGCTATACACATCGCATTTCTCTGTGATGGGACTGTTGCTCACGAACCATTCGGGAGCCAGATAACCCCGAGTGCCTTGCACCATAGTGAACGCATCCGCCTCTTGTCTGTCCACGAGCTTTGCAAGACCAAAATCAGCAAGCTTTGCAAAGAAATTCTCATCTAGGAGGATGTTCTCGGGCTTCACATCGCAGTGGAGAATTCTCTTTCGGCAGCCTTCGTGCAGGTAAGCCAGCCCCCGCGCTATGTCTAATGCAATGGAGAATCGGCGTGGCCATGTGAGGGCTTTGGCGGCCCTATTTGGCTTGGTGAAGAGATACTTGTCGAGCGAGCCGTTGCACATGAATTCGTAGACCAAGAGCCGCTCGGATTTCTCGAAGCAGTAGCCGAACATACGCACAAGGTTGAAATGGTGAATGTTGCCAATTGTTGCAACCTGAAGCAAATTATCCGCACATTCAAGTGTAAGTTCTTCCATATCTCTCAAAACATCCAACCCTAGAGAAAAATTATGAGATCAGTGTGCCTTTAGAGTACCTCTGCTCGGAATTGTTTCTCTCCTTGGCCAGATTCTTCTAGTTTCTTCATAGCAATTGCCTGACCATTCGTCAGGACCCCCTTGTAGACGGCACCGAACCCTCCCTTCCCAAGCTGGTTGCTGAAATTGTCAGTCGCCACAGCCATTTCTTTAAACCGAAACCGTGTGGCTGCCTCTGACACCCCATCCAACTCAAAAATTTCATATGGAGTCTTAGAATTGTGGTACCACACCAAGAAGAGGACGATACCCAGTATAATCGCTCCCACACCTCCAACCACACCTGCACCAATGCCATCAAGCAGATGAAGTTTAAATCTTAGTTTTTATCAACTCCTGAAAACCCTAAGTGTACTGTAGACTGATGTTCTTCATTGTATAGAGAAACATAAACTTTAGCGTCTAGAGAAGGATTCCTTACCTCCGATGATGGCCCCTCTCCTATTTGTTGCATCGGACGAGGCTTCACAAGACAACAAGAAATCTTGTGGTCAATTCATTGTTTACAGTTGCGAACTTTCAAGACTTCAGCAAAAATAACTTAGAGTTTCGTACCTGGAGGGCATGCGGAGGTTGTATTGGAACTCCCGCAGAGGCACGAAAACCCGTTCGTGCTGTTGTATCCGCACGCCCCTGAGCTGTTCGTGCATAGAGCGCAAGTCTGACTTCCCACGATCGTTTCGTTCCACGCGAGCTCAATGAAGAAAGTAAACTTGCTGATGTCAATTTGTGGATTGTAGTTAAGCACACTTGAGTATCCAGCACATCTACACCCATGTTTCAAAAGCACCGTCAATGAAGGGTACCAAAAGCATGAACGAACAGGAAATTTTACAGAGGGAGCTGGGATATCGACATCGCAGAGAATATTCAATAAAAACAGGGTACAAATCATTTTACTTTAGGAGAGAAAGATCGATGGAGCTGTTGGATTTCTGCGTCAGTTGACAGCATTCAGTGACGAGTTTGACAGGATCCGACATGCCATAATCCGCACACGTCTTGAACACGCTGCAAACGGATGCCGAAGCATTACAGCTGAATTCCGAAGACTTCACAAGTGTCGCATTATCGATGCAATTCAGTAACAACAGTTGTGCGTTCCCCGAGAGAAACAGTCTACTTTCTGGGCTGACAGTGAAGTTTCTCCCTTGCACAATCCCTCCACTGCACGTTGTCATTGATGCATCGTTCAGCGTGATAGCTTTCTTGGCGTAATCAACGGACTGAACAGGATAAACTCCCGAATCCGCCACCAGGTCAAAAACACTCCCATTTGTACAACGTAAGAGGCTGCTAAACTCTGGACTTCCACACCCTGGGTCAACTCCAAAGGGATAACTTACGCTTACATTTCCACAACTCGTCCTACACGGCGCTTGAGCAACAGTGAATTGCTAGCTTGAAGCGAAGATCACAGCAAAACTAACCAAAACTCTACAGCTATGGTGTCTACCAATTCTCATATAAAACTCTTCCATTTTCCCAATTTCTAAATTTACTCCAAGAAATCCTTTCATGCTTCACGCGAAGAAGAGTTGTTCATGCAGCAGACCATCTAAAACCATAGCTGAGACCGGCGCCATACAATTTAAAAACAAGAAAAACGAGAGAACCATACACTAGTTTCTGAACGAGTAGATCACTACAATTTCTGTAAAATAGAATCTTGCAGGCTCTGAAAATATCTCCGTCGACCGCATGAAAAACATTAGAGCCCAAGCTTTGTCAACGCCAAATGCTTCAGGAGAAGGGGAGTTGTTCATAAGTAATAAGATACAGCAGAGTATCAAAAAGCCATAGCTCTGTGACCGGCGTTGTTCTCTTTTAAAACAAGAAGAAAGCAAACACCATACGGCACCATCAACTTACTACGTTATCTGTGACGAGTCGTCACGCATTACATCATCCGTAGCCGTAGGTAAGGTCACCTTTTCAATACAAGACAAGTAGACAGCATACACTATTTTCGAAGTAGTAAAGTTACGACATTATCTCCAAGAAAGAATCATTCGAATCCGAAATATCTCAGTCCACCGTATAAAAAACACATTAAAGTCTGGAATTAAAGCTGATAATTTGCATGAAATAAATAATGTCGGAATCAAAAGCAAAACCACTTAAGTTAAACAGTAATATAATGCGCTTGATTATGCGCACGTCTAAGTTACAACTTAGTTGCAACCACGATCGAAAGAAAATCCGACTAATAACCTAGATTCTCGCAAAGCACGAACTACAGTAGTGAGCGCGTCCTCCCCTCAGAACTGAAACTCGACAAATAAGCTGTAATGAAACACACGATCTGAAATTTCACAGAAATCATGCTTTAACTTATTTAATTCTGATGCAGAGCGAAGAATTAGGGCCGGTTTATACACGCCCTGGGGCCGGATGGAAGGCTGGCCTGATTTGCCTTCAATCCGTCCCACAATCCGGCCTTAGAAAACTTTACAGAACTATTAAAAAAACTACACAAAACATTCAAGAAAACTATACAGAACATTTCAAAAAACTACACAGAACATGCAAGAAAACTATACAGAACATTATAAGAAATAAGAAATAAGAAAAAAGAAATAAACATATATTCTTCAACTCAATCCAGTACTCCAAAAATATATAGTAGTGCAACACAAATGGGAGGAAGTTTCTTGAGCTCACAATTAATAAACATGCACTAAAAAAGAAAAGAAAAGCCCTTGTATGGTAGAGGGTGGAGATTTGTACAATCCAATAGAAGAGACCAATGCAGCACCAATCCAGCCCTACATGGGAAATCAAGCCACCCCAAACCTCGACCCGATTGCTCCCTTGGGGCCGGATGGTTTGGCGCCAAAACTATGCCACCTAAGGCGACACGTAGGGTGAGTGGTGGTATCAATCCGGCCCTAGTATAAAGCTCGTGGGCCAGATTTGGAGAAATAGAGTGATCCCATTGGTTCAAACTTGGAGAGTTCCGGCCGACCTTCAATCCAGCCCCAAGTATAAAATAGTATGCTCTAAAAGCGCTCGCCTTTTTCAAACCACCCCTATTTTGGTCTTTTGGAGTGAAGAATGGAGATGGGGTGATCCTTAAATGGACCACTTTAGTAATTGAATGCATCGAGGAAAAATGATTTTTCTACTGCAAGAGCCAATCGTTGCCTTTGATTTCCGCACATCTCTTTAGAAATTGCAAGTGGACAGATTTTGGGAGACCGATGGGTCACAAATAGGTGCCTATGTCGTGAATCTTTGAAAATTTATAAGTAATTCAAAAATGCTTGGAAAAATACAAAAACACTTGTGTTAGTTTCCACATCCATTTCTCTTTCTCTGGAAAATGATCTAAAAATAATTATGTCCACGTAAGCCTATGGAAAAGGCGGACCAGCTCTTAAATGGTCGCTTTTAGAGCATACTACCTTAAACCGGACCTTAATCAGTGAACGCGAAGCTCCGGGAAACACTAACAGGAAAAAATTTATGACTGGCTATGGCCGTATTTCACGAACTTCGATGTCCGAATTTAAGTGACATATGGATGGAATGATTCCTGAGACAAGAGAATTGAATAAAATATTGTCAACATGGATCGTTCGAAAGCAGGAGTCGAAAGAGCTGTGGCGAAGGATAGCCAGTCATGGACAGCTAAGCTGGCTAGCTGCAACTGTGCACTGCAACAAAACTTGGATCGTGTACAGTCAGTCAGTTGCAGAGTTTCGATAGAAATTTTCAACAAAATTTCACAGAAGCCTCCAGCTTTTGTGCTTGAATCCTGGTGCTTGCTAAGAGCATTTCCAATGCGTACACTGGAAGAAGCACGGGCACGGTCAATGCAGTCTTCGTAGAAATAATTGGTCCCCAATGCGGCCCGCTCTAGTTCACTGCACCTTCCAGGTCTCAGCAAAAGAGAGCCCCTGCTCGGTATATTTGGGAAATTTGAAGAGCACTGGAGGTGGCACACAATACAGAAGTCAACACTTTCTGACATTGTTTTCCGTGCTCATCAATTCAAGCTCCCCCTTTTGGCATGAAAGTCTATATTTAATGTTAAATCAGTTTTCTTTTTTTCTTTTTATAATGCAATAATGCGATAAAGGTTCATTTGGGGTTTGGGTTGCCGTTTTTGCATTGGGGCAATTTTTTTTGTACGGAATCTTGAACGGAATGAGGTCCGCCTACCTCCTCTTCAAATTCTGGATGCAGTGCTTGTAACAGTGTACGCACTGGAAATGCTCTAAGAGCTGCAAAAGTAAGGTGAAGTAGTCAAGCAACGGAGACTGGATTTTATGGCGACGGGTGGGGTACAGTACAGTAGGTGGCTCCAGGAGCGGGACAGACCGTGTCTGTCAGTGCAGACAACGGTAGTTTCACATATGGTGGTAGGAGTACCTATTTCAAACAACCCCTTGTCATGACTTTTTAGGCAAACCTAAAATGATTTGATTCATGAATGATATAAAATTGTCATGGATGATTCATGAATAACATGACTAGCATGCAAATAATATACAGAAAGAGAGTAGAATTTTATGGGAAACAAAAATTAAAGCAATTTTTAATACTATCTTCAAGGTACAACAATCAAAATGGTTATTAAACAACAATATTTGAAGAAAAATTGGCAAACTCAACCCTCTCACATTGAAAGCAAACTAGCACCAATAGTGGGAAGAGAAGTTGGTAAAAGGAGCAACTCACATGTACAAAACCTTGGCAACAAAGTGTGGAGAAATCAGAAATTGTTCACATAAAGTGGCGTTGACAACTTAGGTGAAAGGGAAAAGGTCACTCTTAGGTCTAGTGATAAAAACCTCACAATTGGCTAATAGCTAATTCCCACCATCAAACAGCTATCAAATTTCTAGCGATAAAAAATCAAAATTATCCCCTTATTTCCCATTTGTAAGAAAACCTAACCTTGCAATGTCAAATATTGGCTTTTATTCTTCAAGAAAAAAAAATCACTACTCCTTGCATAGGGAGAAGTGCCAAAGCTATGCGGAATAGGTGAGTCTATGAAACCGAAATGGATCTGAATGAAAAACTCACATTTATATTGAATAAAATATTTATTCGTGGGGGGGGGGAATGAATTTTTTTTGCACTCTTCCTCATCCTTATGTTTGCAGACATTGAGCTCAGCTTCTCAACGAATTCCCATATTGTACAAGCTAAAATGCTTAAGTTATTAGGAATAGGTACCTCTACCTTATAGTGTTCTATTTTCAGCATAAGTTTGGTCGTAGATGTTCACTGATGTCACGTATTCTTGCGTTTTTGCAACTATTGGGAGTTGTTAGGATGTTGATGGGCCCCCTTGTTAGTTTCAGCTCCGGCAATGGTATGGCAGAGGAAATGTTGTTCTGTGAGGACAAGCTTAGCGGCTCACTTCTTGTCATGAGAGTCTCATGTAGCAACTCCTACTAATTACTTTTTTGCTTTGCTAAATTCTTTTTTGAGATGAGGGACAACATAGTGACTGTTGCATTTGTAGATTGTGTAGGTGAAGCATAGTTGTGGAAATGGCCAACAACAAGGGTTGAGCAATAGTGTAGGAAAACATCACCACAAAGTGGGCCCCTATGGAACAACAACTGTAGTTGGAAAGAGGAGCATCAACAACGCTTATCTATGCAATAGACAAAGGAAGTACAATTCCTCAATCCTCTATCAGTCTTTGCGAACAATGTTGTTGCGGTTGTAGGATTTTTTAGAGTTTATTCATTGCCTGTAGGTTAATTAACAAAATTTAAATTAATTACTTCTTTTTTTTAGTTTAAAAAAAATTGTGTCTTCTATCATTTTAAGTTTTTTTATTATTTATCCAAAAATTTGGAAGAAATAAACAAATTCATTGCAATATCTATTTATAATTTGAATGAATTAAAATTATTATTTTTCTATTTTTGGGTATAAAACCTAGCTTTAATTATAGTTAAGATTACCAACTACATATAGGACTTGTAATAAATGAACCTTAGATACAAGTGATGGTATTTCAAAGCAAGCAATAATTTCATTCCTAATAAAGATCTTTATATTTAAAGAGATACATGAAACAACTTCTTGGTCCCCAATTGACAACCTTTCAAGCACATGAAGTGACCTTTAGGCTCTTTAGAAATATCTTATTATATCTTTTTAAATGCGTACGTCATTTACAATATTTAAGAATAATATTGAAAATTAATTTATTAATAGAAAGTAAATTATAGAATTAAATCTCATGTTGCCTTTAGTATAGGTTTTATTGATCAACTAAAATTCTTTATGAGTGCATTGTCAAGCCTACAATATATTAATTCAATTTATTTTTTGATCTGTTGAATTTTGTATTAAAGTTTGAATTTTAGATTTATTTTAGATTTCATTTCAATGATTGCAATATGTACACAATGTTTTGCATGGTCGAGCAAAAAAATTAAATGTGACTAGCTAGAAAATGATTCTTTTTATAGGATTTTGAATTTAATAAATTCATATTATCTTCAATATTTTTTTGAATGAATTTAATTGTTAGTTCTATGGATATCATTTAGTGACTTACATGTGATATAAATTTGATTTGCTTCATTTTTCTAACTAAAAATTAATGAATTATGATAATTTAGAATAGTAAATGTATTAAAAATTAATTTAACTATTGACATTTTAAAATAAATTCATAAAAAATTAAATTTTTTTATTCATTCTTTATTGAATCATTGATGAAAATGATTTAGAAAATAAAGGGATTGTTACACTCTTTATTATATTTGTCTCATATATAATAAAAATACTATTTGCTTCTAAGAATATGAGCTAGTTTTGAGATATTTAGATTGAAAAGTTTCTTTGGTTGTAAATTAAACTCATGTGAACTTTGATGGAAGATGCCCTTAGTGTGCATGATTTTTTTTAAATTTAAATGGATTCCATTTTACAAGACCTTTGAAATAATATGCATTTAGAATATGTAGAATTTGTACAAATGAAAATGCATTGGACCTTGGTGTTGTAAAATGCACTTCTACACTTGTGTTATAAAGATTACAACTTTTATTTTGTTGTCAACCACTTTCACACAAGTTTTATCATTACCATTAAAAGGATCAAAAAACTTAGACAAACATGGAAAAGGAATTATGTATGAAGATGATAATTCTAGTTGTGATGATTCAATGGAAGTAGATGATGAAATAATACCAAATAGACATAGTGTAATAAACATTCAAAATGTTTCTAAAAGGCCATTTAGTATCATTTGTTGGAACCATAGGGAAGATATAAAAAAAAATACTGAATTTGAACCAATGGATGAATATGAGATTAAATTTGATAGAGTATCAAATTTGTATTGGGATTGTTCTGTGAACTCTATTGATGAGGGTGCTTATACTAAGAAATTAAAAAAATCAATTTCAAAGCACTTTCGAGCTTGGACAAATAGTAATTATCCACCATATATGTCACAAGGGAGTCAATCAAGCATAGAAAAGGCTGCTATTGCATATGGGCGTATGTGTAACAAGTGCTATTGGATACTTGATAATGATGGCATTTACCATGTATTTGGAGATTATAGTAGTATGAATAGTCAATATAATTTTGCATTCTTTTGGGACATTCGGGGGCATAAACGAGTTGGAGATCCATTAAATACTGGAAGATATAAAATGAAAGTAGACACAAAGTATGAGCATGTTCCAAGATGGAACAAAGAAGAAGATGGGGATATTTTACATTTAATCAAATCATCATCAAATGATTATAGAAGACCATTTGAGGATGAAATGAAATTTGCAAACAAACAAGAGGATGTTGGTTTTGATGATGAGGATGGAGATGATAGAGATGATAATGAAGATGTCTTAGATTCTTTTCATGATAATTGGTTATGACAAATCTCACAGCATTAAACCTAAGTATACATATGATTAAATATAGCCAAAATCTTCATTTGAAATTTAAAAAATAATAATATGAAAGACTCTTTGAAGATAGTTTGAGTACTATTAAAAACTCCATTACAATTTATTCTTTTCTACAATTTTGGTCAACTTTGGTCATGTCATTCTCAAGATTATATTCAAAAAGTTGGTTCTTCATGAAAATTTGAGGGATGATGTGTACTTGAGCTTTCTTGAGATAGTACAATCATGTTTTTCTGTTTTTTGTAAGCTTTGTGACTTTAGATTCATTTTATTACAATCATGAGTTATTTTAACATTGCAAATGGCAATGAATTCCAAGACCCAAAAGAGTGAAGTCACTCCTTTGTTACTTCCATTAACCCCTAAGCACCCCACATGACTAAAAGTGTCCCTACATATTTTGGAAGTCCAATTCAAAGTGTTGCAACTTTTGCATCTAATGTCTGAATTTAATCAAATTTGTTGGAAAATTTGAACGCTCTCTTGTAGTTTGTGTAGTAATTTTTTTCAAAATTAACCCTACAAGTCCTCTAACATCCACCTTTTGGACAACTAATAGATTGAAACTCAAATTCAAACCTTAGTACTACTTGGATGAAAGTCATCTTAATTTGTGGAGATAATTTATTAAGTTGTTGTCCTATCTAATGGTTGGATTTGATGTTACTAGAGTACATATTTTTTTTAAATTACAAATGTAGAAGTATGTCAAGTGGTTGACCAAGCCCAAATTGCATTGTTTTTAATTCAAAATTGCATTTGCAAAATGAGGTCCTACATTGAAAGAACACAAAAGTTCTAGAAAATGATTGTGAAGAAAACTTCATTTCAAATCCATTCAAATAAGTTCTACTCAAAAAATGATAACATTTTGTTTGTCATTGAATTTAAAAGGAATTCATAAATTTCCCTTTCAAAATTTATAAAAAAATATTGGTGATAACATGAGTGAATCTAATTGTACGGATGGAATCTAAAACTCAAAATCTACAACCATTAGGGGAGATTTCAAGTACTTGGAAGAGTTTCAAGGTTGTTCCCATTGCTGGGAACTAGCCTTGTACAGTCAGAATATAATAATATTAAAAAAAAAAATTAAAATTAAAAACACATTAATTTTTAAATTTAAATTTTTTATAAAAAATATATTAAATAATAATATTTGACGTGGCCATCTCTTAGCTAGGTTAGATCAACGTTCTTACAATGTTTCTTAAGTTCCCACAATCTGGGAACTCACAATCTCTTAAAATGCAGAAATCTCTTCTAATGTTTCATTCATAAATCAATTCCAAAATATTCTTCCAAATAGTATTTTATAATGATTTTTTTCAAATTGTCAATTTTGGAGAAGATTTTGGACTTTTAGGGATTAATGTGATGATTTTTTGGTAGTTATTTGAAGTTCACAAGTTCAATTTGAATTCACCAAATTGCATTTTTTTGACACAAACAAAGGAAGCCTTTATTGCAAGAAAAAAGAACCCAACTGCAAGTGGCTTAGGAGGACAAGCAACTGACACAGATATGACAATAAAATACAGAAAGGACCACCAAGCGGGGCGGTTGAAACACAAAATAGACTCGAGGGTTGGAAAGCATCCATTAAGGCACACCATCACAGCTATCATGAGGTTACCCGTCCACTTAGCAAGAAAGATATGCTTAACCAACTCTCTCTTCACATGGCACCTGATGCGTTGTTTGCACTTTGATTCCCACTCAACACCCATAGTCAATTAGGCCCAACCAGATGCACTGCATGAGCTTGGCTGGATGCCAACGAATGTCGTTGAAGGCCGCATCATTCCGCTCAATCCAAAGCATCCACAAGATGACAGTGCAAAGTACCATCCATATCCTACTGACATCATTGAACTTGCGAGGAATGCGATCAAAGCAAATGCCTTGTTTCCAAGTGAAGGTCTGCCATGGGCCAATTGCATCTTTAGTAGTGATAAGGATATTCATGATATGTATACCCCATTGCCAAGCCCTTTGCAATGATAGGCATTTCTAGAATCCTCACCAGAATCTATGGAGAACTGACTCATGGGACCTATTGAGGCACATTGTCAATAGCGTGATGAATTTGCCCATGCTACTTGTTGACTGCCACCACTCGATGCCATACCAACTATAGAAGACCTACTTCTTTAGAGGTGCGGGACTTGGTCCAAATGGTCTTCCATCTTAGGCGGTAAGAGAGAGGGAGAATCCCTTGTCACTTCTTCTCAATAACATTAGAGACCACATGCTTATCTCTAAGTATCTCTTGTCCAAGTCTAGCACTAAACTCCATGAAGGGGATTGGACCATGACTATTGCCCCATTGTGATTTCTTCAGGTTCCAACGAAGACAATCAATTTGCCCATAAAATAGAAGAGTCTCCATCTTCCTGCCACCATAAGTAACCCTAACCACACACACTCTATAGAATGTCCCCATGATTTGGAAACAATTGTTTTCTATTGCTAGCTATGCCCCGAGAGGCAATCAAGTAGCTAGGGTACCCGAGGAGTCATGCACTTTGAAGAGTTTCTTTGAGGTACAGGGAGACACATTCTAGCTTGGCCTTCGATTCTTAATCACAGAATCCCTACCAGTTAGAATTACGAAAGTTGGCCTATCATTGGAGTCATTGCCAAAACATTCCAATCACTTGCACTCGCTTGAAGGAGGATACTCTAAAGTTAGTAGTGAGTCCCAAATGCGATGGAGGGCTTGAATAGTCGCCTCCCAAGCTCCAAACTCACTCTCCAATAACCCAAACTGCTCCATTGCTTCATCACTAGTGATAAATCGACCATTCATCTATGTGTCCCCAAAGGTCTGTAACATACTTTTTGAAGTTTGGCCGCCCTGATACAGGCAAAGCCCGATCCAATCTGTGAAGAAAACGGTGACCACCAAAATGACTCATTTGGGAGCTCTTCCAAGATGTTATGAGGTACTGCCACCACTTCGCCCACCAGCTTCTGCTAGGCCTCACATGCCCTATTCCACGTCTTAGAACCAAGATGCACTTGAAACCATGGAATAGTGAAGAACTCCAAACTTGGAGACCATTTACCTCCGCTATAAGGTTGAAAATATGTTAACCCCTAAAGGCCCAAGGCCATTTTTCTGTCAAAGAACACTCAAAACTGGTTTCTATTGCATTTGTCCAGAAAAACAATTTTTTTTAATTGAACTGTAGGATCTTCAACTTCACTTGTTCAAGATTATGTGGTAAAAAATGCATGAAGTTTGACCGTACAGATTGAGAGATATGAGCATTTAAAGTTGAAAAAATAATTTTTTTTTAACACTAGACTGCAATTTTAGATGACTTTGATTGCTATTTGTGGAAAAAATGTGCACTATGGAATTTGAATTTAAAATGTATTGTCTTGAATAATTGAGTTGGGAATCTTGGAAAAAAATTTCAAAAAATAACAACTTGATTTTCATACTTCAAAAAATTGTCAAGTAGAAGTAGGTCCAAGATTGAAAGAAAAAATAAATTGTTAATAGCTCTTAGATGGGATTCAAATACAATAATCCCAATGGTGAGATTTCTCTAGAAATCAAACTTAACCTTTTCAAAAAAAAATTTGAAAAAATTTGAAAATTGCATTCTAAAATGAATCCTATAAGTTTTTTTTTTCAAAAAGATGCTTAGATTGCCCAAAAAATAAGATTGTTCATAACTTTCACATCACTAATCAAAATGGAATGAATCAAAGCTTCAGATGTATACAAAAACATAATCTTTGAGGGAATTTTAAGAAAAAAATTATGCAATATTTTTGCAACATTTTTTGTGCTACCCACTGAGTTCAATTCTAGGCTTTTTGTGGTATAACTTTTGCGTCCGGGCACCGATTGAAATAAAAATTACATTTTCACAAAGCTTATCAACTTTTCTATCTTCAAAAAAAGTCTCAAGAAATTAGGGTAAAATTTCAGCCTATAGGAACTTACCCGAATTCTGAATTGTCCCCCAAGAGGACAATCATGGGACTTTAGGGGTTAAATGGAACCGCAACATTGCATGAAGATTGGAGGAGTTGGGTTCACATGCTTTTACCACCCACTTAGCTATGAGAGCAACAAGCATGTCTATAGGGTTAATTAGACCAATGCCTCCTTTGTCCTTGGTTTGGCAGCATTGCATCTATGCTACCTTTGTTCTCGATCGATGCAGAGTGCATAACCACACAAATGTCATCACCACACAAATGTCATCACCACACTCTTGCATTTGGCCACCCTTGTCAAGATACCTACCCAAATAGAAATAAAGAAGTATAAGGAGGAATTCAAAGCAACACGTGGTTAACCACTACTATCCTACTAGTGGTATTTATCTTTGTTGTGCACCAAAACGCTAACTTTTGTTGGATCCTATCCAACAGGAAGGTGTCTACATCTTCAAAGTTCATAGATAGTCTACACAAAGAACCTAATAACTTGCAAACATCACCATCCTCTGCTCGTGTCATGCAGAGTTGATAAGTCTAGGGTGGGCGTTCTGGTACTCCTAGCTAGGGCTCTCTAGTACTCACAAGACTTATTCCAATTTAATACCAATCCAAATCCTTCGCAAAAGTGTCCAAAATCTTCACTATCACTAGAATTGAGTCTTCTTCTTCTAGTAATGTCAAGGAGGTGCCATCAACATACTGGGCTATAACTTGTTGTTGATCATCTACCAATAGTTTAATTCCTTTAATCACCCCCTCTAAAACCCCAAACTTAATCATAGAGTTCAACACCTCCATGACAATAAGAAACAAGTAAGGCGCTAATGGGCATCCTTGGTATACCCCTCTCTAGATAGAAAATGTTGGGAATTCGATACTATTGATCTTAACAGCTACTTGCGCATTTTGAAAAAGTAGCATAACCATAGACACAAAGATTGAAGGAAATCCCAATGCAGCCATGGCTTGAGTAAGGAATCCATGGTCAACTATATCATACGCTTTGCTAAAATCAAGTTATAGGAAAAGCAATGGTTCAATGGAGTGATTTGCCCAATCCAAAACCTCATGAGTGAAGATGATGTTGTCTAAGATAAATCTCATAGGCAAAAATGTTAATTGATCTAGGGAGATGATTTCCATCAAGATTGGTTGGAGGCAACATTGTAGGACCTTGGCATACAACTTGTAAGCCACGTTCAATAATGTGATCAGTTGCCAATTGATTGGCTTTTTTTCTCTCTCCTCCCTTGCGAAGTAAGGAGATCAAGCCTCGCATGGCTCCTTGTGTCATGACATCGTTGTAAATTGCCTTATTAATCATAGTCAAGTAGTTCACTTTAATGATGCTCCAATAGCTTTTGAAAAATCCCATAATCACTCCATTTGGGCCAAGTGCCTTCCCAAGGTCTATATCTCTAAGTGCTTCTTCTAGCTCCATCATATTCACTAGTATCACAAGGGAGGACTTCATCGATTCTGTAAGGCGGTTGGATATCCCTTGGAGATTCTAGGGCTGCCTAATGCTCTGGTGTCTAAAGGGAGGAAATATATAGTTTGGCATAGTACTCGAAACAATTACACTCGAGGTCTGATTGATTAGAATACAACCACCCAGCCGCATCTTCTAACTCTATAATTCTAGCCCCGGAGCCACAATCTTTATGTGCTTGGAAGAACTCCTTGGAGCATGAATCATCCACTCGTTTCCATTGAACTTGATTATGTACCTTGAGTCCTTCTACAAATTGCTTTTCCACAACCTCCAGCTTCTCTCCAATGCCACTAACATGTCCTTGGAGTATGGGACAAGGTATGGGGTTTCCTGGCTCCGCTTGGAGGGCCTCCACTGCCACTGCAAGTTGTGCCCGTAGGTGAGCCTCCTCCTCGTGTTGGCTTTTGGCAGCTTTCAAGCAATGTTCTTTGTATAATTTGACTGCCTAGCAAAGTTTCTCGAAAAAACCACCCACTCGTGTCGCCACCCAGAGATTAGTAATTTTTGCTCTAACAACTACATCCTCTAGATTACGAGCACTCATCTTGTAGGATGATTTCCTTAGAGCGGGTGCTTTGAGAGAAATTTTTCCCCAGGCAAATGATTGGAGTAGTTACTATCTCTTTTCATAAAATACTTAACTATCGAGCTCAATTGACCACCAGATAGTTGAAAGGAGAAAACCTTGCTAAAATCCTTAGATCATTTTGATGTTTGTTATCCCATGTAAATCTAATGGGATTGGTACTAGGAAAACATTCCTCCGCATTAAGTGATCTCGTCAAAGCCTCAAGGTCAAAGCATTGAATGCAAGACATTTAGTCGATGATATGAGTTTTCCACACCTACTGGACTTATATGAGGGGCGTTCAACGAAGTTTCAATCACCACAAAGTAACCACTTGCAATCCTTAGCTAGGCCTATGGAGAGCTCTACCCATAGTTCTAATCTTTTCCTAGCGGAAGTTGAAGTGTACACATTAAGGAGTGCCACATCGCCCCCTGGTTTACCTCCCCAATCTTACCCATTGGGCTCTGCCACAGTGTGAGAATCCAGAGCCCGTCACTAAATGGTGAATAGTGGAGGACATCCACATGCACACTCCACCCTTCCTTGCACCAACCCCACCTATATTGTGTCTATAGCCAATGGAGGCTTCCTTACAAAAGAATTGGGCCTTAGGCCAAATTGTGTGTCCAAATGCCAATAATTTATCCCCTCCAAGTTGATGCTCCTAAAAACATAGAATATCTAGACTAGATTTCAGCGACCAATAGTAATTCTTCAAAATATCAACCTTTGAAGGGAAATTCGCACCTTGAAGGTTTTGAGAGAAGAGTGTTACTATCATAATAACGGTTGGGGAGGTGGAACAAAAGAGGACATCTTGGGCCAATTCCATCCGTAGAACTCCTTCGTACCATAGAGCCTCCTTTCTCAGACCGTATTGGGGTATTTCTACAGTTTTGTAAAATCAATGCACATTGCCTTTGTGTTGAGACCACAATGCTTGCCCTTCTTTGAATCTGGGGACCTTGAAGTTTGTTTGGTTGTGGTGTGAGGGCCCTCCTATTGGGTTCCACACCAAATTTATCTCTATACCACATCATAAATTCTATATACAGATAGTTTGGGAGAGAATTAATAGGCCATGACAATAGAGAAGCTTTGGGAGTAGAAGCATGGAAAGCCTGCTCACCTTGGCCCGTGTCATTAATCCTTGTACGGACATTAATTGGCAGGCATTGACACCGATATGCCTTTGTTGTTGGCCCTTGGAAAGAAGGTTGATGGCTTAGGGGCCACACCATTTAAATCAATCCTTGGGCGGGCTCTAGATTGTTCTCCAACTGGCACTATCTCCATGCTCACATCCCCTGTGATCTATCCACCTACAACTGTATCTCCTTCATTATCACCAAATTGCATTTTGATGACTACAACTTTGGGGCTTGTATCTCCTTTATAAAATCATTGTTTTAAATAAAATTTGTTGGATCAAAATTTCATTGAAGTCTAGTTATAGTAGGAGAATTTTCATCTCAATCCAAATTGTTTTGAATTTTTGGGAGACATTCAAAGTTCAAAATTAGAAAAAAAATTGGATCACATTGAACTTTGGCGGTTTGTTTCTTCTTCATATGGTGTCCAGTTCCAATATATATTTCAAAAAAAGTTGGGTATACTAGTCTAGTTTGTGCGATTAAAATTTTAAATTAATCCAAGAAGTTTATGAGTGTCTCAGAAGCTTTTTGAAGAGAAAGGTTTAGCCTTAGATGTTTTTTTGCAACTTTTTTTGACATTTCAAAGCCATTTTGCAAATACAATGAGTCATTGGAATGATATTTTTTTGCCAATGTGTTTGTATGCTAGTTTTGAAGCACTTTATAGTTTAAAGTTTTTCATTTGAGTAGGTTTAGAAATCAAATTTCACCTCCAAGGCTCCAAATGTGTTGCTAGGAAAATTGTAGCATCCTCTTTCAATACAAAAAAGTTATACTCCATACTATACTTTACTAGCAAGTTAGGCACTTAAGTCCAAAAATAAGTTTAGGCAAGATTAAAATTTAATTTATGCTATCTAGGCAACCATTCAAAATTGAACAAAGTATAGGCATTTGTCTAGATTTAGATAATTCATTTAGAAGGCACACTTGCTATGAATCCACATAGATTGAGTCCTATAAACACACTTTTTTGCACCTAATTCATGTCACAAATTGGACTTTCATCTAACAAATTTTTGCACTTCTTCATTCAACCAACATTTATTTCAAACACCCCTTTCTTTGTTATGCAAACTTAATTTGCCTACCAAATCATTTTTGTCTACCAACATAGTAAAATTGAAAATCAAGGAAAAATAAACAAGAAAAACACAAATAAGAATATCAAGCAATTCAACCAACTCCAATTACCCCAAATGGTGTACAATTGTGTAACCCCCCCCCCCCCAAATTGTAGATATAGAGCCCGGATAGAAGCTTTGTGACTCCAATCTAAGGGCATGTGTTTCCCAACAACAATGCATTGCCCTCTTTGGTGTTGGAGACAATGTGGAAGTTCTCAAGTTATCCATCTTCATGATTTGATGGCTTGTCCTTGAAGTCTTCCCTTAAGTGATCTTATTTATTGTTTGTAAATTAATTCAAACCAACTCTGTTGTTCCTAGCACTACTTCATTTCTCATGGAGTCATATACACATCTTAGCATTTAGACGTTTTTCAAGGTCCTTCTATAGTTCAACATTGGTTGCCTCTCATTCCACCACCTTAGCTCTAGCAACCTTCTCTTGTTCATCATTGATTTGACCTTTCAATTGATTTTGTAGTTTGGGCAATTCCACCTCTTATCTTAGCTTTATGAATTCTTAAGCAATGGGTATAATTTTCTAAACTTCCAAAGTTGTCATCAACAATAGCAAGTATGATCTTTTAGGAACATGACCTTCTTCATTGTTGCAGGCTTGCAATGGCTATCACTTCTAGTATTGTAGTCAATGCATAAAGTGCCTCATCTCTTATTTTGGCTTTAAGTATCTAATTTTTGCAGCATTGATTCCAAATGGTCAATCAAGTGATTGAAGTGAATAGTGAGACTAGTAGAAAATCTGAAATTTTTGTCGTTTTAGTCGCGTTGACCTGGACAAAATCTGTCAGAAATCTATTGTTTTCAACAAATTTCTAATAGATTTTGTCTAGGTCAATGCGACCAAAATGACCAAAATTTCAGATTTTCTACTAGTGTGATTTCCATTTGCAATTACCACGCCCTTAGTGGTACTTGCACACTTGTTGGTTGTTGATTCAAAGCTTGATTAGAGTAAGTAGATTTCTTCTTGGATGCAGTGATTGCCTTTGTTATTGCTTAACCATCAAACCAACAATAGTAGTCCTAGATTGTCTTCCAAACATGTACAAGAATTCATTTTTTTTTTATGGATTTAGTGGAATAGAGTTTTTTCACCATGCAAATGCAATCTAGAATACTATAGCTAGTTTAAGTTTTATGTAACCCTAGAATTTGCTTATGAGCACTAATAAAATTTAAGACATCATGCTTAATGTTACCCATTTTGTTTGTAGAGGACAAGCAAGTCTAAAGATTCTAGTCCAAAATGCAATTCTTCTACTAATTTTGAACTAAAACACAACACTCATTGCCAATTGCCGCTCTTCATTAGAGATAAAATTCAAATTTTTTGGAGCACCCCTATTGTTTATACCATATCTTCTACTCCCTTGATGAATTGATTGCCCACTCCCTCCCTCCAAAGAAAATCCACTCACTTTAGTGTTTGCTCTTCTAGATAATCGCCCTTGAGCTCCTTTGATTGAACCGAAGCTTGCTCTTTCATGTATTCCAATTAACACTCCTTCCACTAGCATTGTGACTACTTTATTCAACAATTGTCGCAATGAATTCTCCAAAATTCCTTCCTTTGCTTAAGCCCTTTATACCTTTCTACTATGACAACAAAGTAGATCTCCCAAGTGAAATTTTCTATTCTACCCCACCCTTGGGGGGGGTCATTTAGAGTGTCCATTAGAAACCACGTGCGAACAAAACTTTCGACCCCCTATATACTTTTTGAATTTTAAATAAAACAAAATTAAAAAAATATGAATAGATTTTACTACTTTGAAAGTTTATGTTTTGAATTATTGATATTTTTATTTGTTAATAATAATTAGTTACAAATTTTTGAAGTAAAAAGATACACTTTAGAATTGAAAAATAACTTTCACACCCCTATATTATATAAGAAAAAATTGTCTAAAAAATGAACAAAAAATTCCTAAAAATAACTCATTATTGAAAGCTCATTTTCAGTTGAATATTGACTAAATGGTCATCTAAATGTGTCCTCTATAATTATTTGAGTTGAAAAACATGCCATTTTAGTTCATTTTCAACCTCTTCTAGAAATCATTTCATATTTTATTTGAGTTGGAAATTTTGGCAATAGAAAGCTATAGTCATTATTAAGCAATGCTCAAAATTTTAGGTTGAAATTATAGTTTATTAGAAACCACTTGTTCGCACGTGGTTTGTTATAGTAGAACTAAGTGCACCCCCTGAGACCCCACCCTGTTTCAACTAGTCTATGAAATCCAACACCCTACAACTCCACCACATCTACACTGTGCCATGAAGATTTTGACCACGACTAGGCAACAAAGATTGACATATAAATTTATTCCTAGTTTAGAGCTCATTCAATGATTATTTATCATTTTGGAGAAGTATGCTATTATTCTTCAATACTCATATGATACTTGGTAATATCTATGTCAAAAGTAGGTGATACCTAGGTAAAATTTGGCTATTGGTTTAGAAAACAACATTAATTTGGTTATTTTGACCAAAAAAATGAAAATTTTCTTTAGAAGAAAAAGCCTATGTCTTTCGGTTGTAGCCAACTAATTAAAATTGTTCATAAATAAACAATTGGCTCACTGAAGAGTGCTTTGGCCCAAGAAGACAAGGTGTTGGATTTGTCTTTCCTAACTTTTTATTGAGCCCATTGTACAATACTCCCAATGCCAAACCCACTCCGGCAAGAGTTCTTGAACCATAGGGCACTGCTAGTTGTTACATGGAAAGGGATTAAGTGTAGTTTTAGTCGTTTTGAACAATTCATCCCAAATTTTTTGTTATCACCTCCATGAGTGGAAAATCCATCCACCAAGACCAACTTTTCCCTGCATAAATAACATAAATATGACATCTAGTCCCAAAGCAAACTAGCAATTTTTCTTTTGATGTGTTGGCCTTGACTTAAGGATGTTAAAGGAGTGCATATAAGGTAGACTATTCTTAAAGCAAGATTATAAGATCTGATTGGCTTTGTGGGGAGCTAAACTCCTTGAAAAAAAATTCGAGAATTTTTTTTAGAAAGAAAAATAGAATTTGCATCTAACACAAGTTGTTTCATAAATTTTAGACCTTTGTGGAATTACTTATGAATGTTTGAAGTTGAAATACAATGGTCACTTAAAGCAACCACCTTCTGAAATGTACACTATTGGTACATTGGAGGAAGTAAAGTGTACCTCTATGTTAATGGTTGCTTTTTAAATACCCTACCTTTTGTCAAAGGATGGTCCATATAGTCAAGCAATGAAGTGGAAAATTATTTTTCACCATGTGTTGAATTTTTCTTCTTGGATGGCATTGATTTATGGTTTAGTTCATCTATCAAGAAATCAACGGTCTCCATGGCAAGAATCTCAGGAAACTTATAGATAGTAATAAAGATTTACGAATTCTAATATTGTCTTTTCCAACAAGCAATCCAAGCATGCAAATTTTTTAAATTTTAACTAATTAGACTTGTCAAAAGTAACATATTTTACTCATTAAAACATATTACTTTTTGATAGATGTGGTATAGAGATAAATTGGCAATTAATAAAGATCTATTGCAAATATTGAAAAGGCACAACTTTTGCCATAAGCTTGCCTTTGTATTGAAAGGCATGCACTTTTGTTCATTTACACTGGAAGAAGGGTTTAGAAGTTGCAATATGGGTTGAAAGGTCTTTTCCTCTTTGGAGGAAGAAGGGGAATGAAGAAAACAAACTAAAAGGAGATTCCATCACCAAAAGTGTCAAAAACTCAAAAGGTTTATTCATATGAAAATTGGGCACAAATCTTGTAAATGACTTTCTAATTCAAAGGTGTTGAATTTTTTGCGTGCCATTCTTTGTGAGGTGAAAGAAAAGGATTTGAACTAGTTCCTTACAATGTTCAATCCATACTCTCAACTTGAACATCTTCTATCTCCAATTAATTGCACAATCACAAATTTCAACAACCCAAGGTAAAACTTCTTAATGTCTATTTTTTAGAAATTGTTGTATGTGAGTGAAAATAGTGAAATATTGTTGTACATGAGTGAAATCATTGAGATGGCTTGAATTTATTCTAGTACAATTATTAGATGATATTCAAGAAGTAAACCTTCCCATGGATATTATAATTGATGTGTGTTATTCTATAATGTGTGTTATACCAATGGATTCCTTCTATAATAAGGCATCACACCCATCTGAATGAATTATATGCTTCTAATTACTCACATATACATGTACAATGCTAAGTTTCTGTGAACATGCCAATCTTTTCGTTGCACAAAGTTAATGTTAGGAGTGTGCACAAAGTTGAATTGAAGTAAGCAAAATCGACTCTTTTCTGGCATGTCATTGTTTCATTCCATGCACAGTACTCCCTGTGCTATTGTGAACTTCATTGTGTAGAGAGCGTTTCAATTAAACTTTAGTTTTGTATCTTGCAATTTTATGTTCATTTCATATGTGCCTACTTCTTGGATCTTGCGAATCCCTAATTTCGAAATGATTATGTAAACCCTAGACATGTTCCAATCCCTAAGAACCATTTACCGGCGGTTGGGACACAACAAGAATGGAAAACTCCTCAGGGAGTGATCCAAAAAGCAGCAATGCAAGCAATGTAAACCCAAGCAGCAACAATGCAAGCAGTATAAACACAGACAGCAACAATGTAAGCAATATAAACCCAGAGAGCTACACTCAGGCAAGCACTGCAAATCCATCTGCAACACCATCACCCCCACCATCGGAATCCGACACATCATTACCAGGTTTCCACCCCGTCATCTTTCCTCCAGAAATTCTTGAACAGCTCCGCCAAACTGCAGTATCTCTTGGAAAAGTAACCCTAATTGGCCATGTAGCAGGTGAAACCCCTCCCTTGGAAGAAATTCAAAACTGGGTGGACACGTACCTTGCAAACCCCACTCTCTATCCAGAAATTCAAATCCACCAAATCTCTCTCATAACACAAGGCTACTTCACCCTCACATTCACCACAAAAGAAGGCGCCGATAAGGCCTTCACACTCAGTCCTATCGATTGCAACCACCACCTCATGTTTCTTCATGCTTGGACTCCCAACTTCAGTCCCCCGCCGGGAGAGGCATCGCTCATCTGGGTACTTTTCCCTGAATTGCCACGAATCTATTACCCCTACTTAGAGTACATTGCGAGCACAATCGGACGGGTGGTGTGGCAAAGTGAAAAGGCGACCAACATTCAAAAGGGGTTTCCTCCGAAGATCCGAGTCCTGGTCGAAGATGTGAGGCTGTTGCCGGGGTCTGTGAGCATTCCGTTAGCAAGTGACGAAAGCTGGTTTGATCAAAGAGTGAGCTACGAGGGCATGTCCAACCAAATATGCGGGAAGTGTAAAAACTTGACCATTGCCACGGACTCGTTAGACTAAAATTCAAAAGTTTTAGTAACTTAGTGTGTTATTTATTGTATTGTAAAGAAATCGCTACACTAACTAATGCTAATTTTGGATTCTAATTGTTTCTTTTGGATTTTCAAAAAATAAGAAATAATTTTATTAATGTTTTGAGAGAGAAAGTTGCAATACATTCTCATATATTATTATTTTTAGTTTGTTACTCAATTCTATTTTGATATTTTTAATTTTAATTTCAGAACAAATGTTGAAGAAAATTTGGGTTCTTTTGTGCCAAATGCCATAGGTTAAACTATTATTTATTCCACTTAATATAATTCTTTTATAACTAAAGCCCTAAAACTCTAAAACCCTCTGGTTCCCGATTCTTCTTGCTGTCACCTCTCGCCTCGTGCCATCCCATTCAATCCCATCCTCAATAATCCTCTTCGCTTTGCCTTCGCAACGATTCCAGCGACTCCTGCAGCTCAGTCCGCAAATCTACAGCTGCATCTGCGCAATTCCTCTTCGAAATTTTGGTACTGGATAGTTTGGTCTTGTGAGCATTCCCTTGGTCTTGTGAACGTTTGTGGAGACGGTGTCTTGTGAGGATGGAGGAAGCGCTGGGTTGGAGTGGAGATGGCTTGCCTCCCGGCGCAATCGTGATGATCAAGGATTGCGTGGCTGCGAAGGGAGCATTCATGCTCACCTTCTTTCTGAAGAAACTGCTCCTTGGCCATTCCGATGGGCGCACGACGCGAGTGGTGTTCGTGGCGATGGCGGAGCCTTTTTCACATTACGGTCGCATTGCTAAGAGACAGGTGCGACCAATTCTCTGGAAAGCTTTCTGAGCATGTTCGCTGGAAAAAAGAGTGAAATAAGGTTCACGTCGTTCGAGTTGAAGTGGGAACCACTTGGTCGAGAGTTAGGATTTAACTCCTAAAGGGCTAAGGTTTTAGGGTTTGAAACTGGTTATCATATTGTGAAAAATCAATTGTTTCAGATAGGGCTCAATTGTATATCATCTGAAGCAGTGAAGAAAGTTAGTGGGCGGAAATCAAATAAATTACACAAAGAACGTCCCCATATGACCTGCTCGAAACTACTAGAAAAGACATGAGACCGAATGTGGGCTTTGTGTCGCTTTAGGGTTTACGGGATGCTCTGAGGTTGCTTATAGGAGTGGTGATGTTGTGATGAAGGTAGGGATGCAATTTGATTCAGTGCCGGGACAACGGGCAATTGGTGTTTCTGGACATGATGACTGCCAGCAACCAGCTTCTCAGAAGCTCCACGGAGCAGGGCCCTTCGCTTGTTCAGAGACTCTATCAAAGAGTGGATGAGAGCGTCAAGAGAATGCAGACACAGAATGCAAATGATCGGACGGTGATCATGGTAGACGATGCCTGTGTTCTGGAGATTTGTGCGGGGGGGAGGTCCGACCAAGCTCTGGCTTTCTTACAATACTGCAGGGCTATCAATGTGGGCAACAACGTACGTTGTCTTCTCCAGACCTGTTTCGTATGAAATTCCAAATGCCGTGGGTAACTACCGAAGTGTCCGTACCCAAAATAGGAAGTATGCGTTGGAAGTTGTAACCTTCAAAGCATATTTCCATCATTTGAAAGCGGTAGGGTATGATTTATTTTTCTATTTTTATTGTTGCCTTCCTTAAGCTTCCTCAATAATTTATTTCAACTCCTAGAGATACTGAAGCGTCCGCTTTTGGCGATTTGGTCACGTGGGGATTAAAGAAGTACACTCATCGACTCTGAATTAGGATCAAAAGCACAAGTGCATTTGATTTTCTGCTCACTATCTTTGTTGTCATTTTTTGGCTTGTCCTCAATACTAACTGGGCCCTTTCCGTCACGAGATTGCTGATTTGTTGAGAGTGATGTGCAGAGGTGCTCTGTTGTGGTGCTAGTGCACGGAGACACGGACGTTACGTATGGAGCTGCTGGTGGTGGTTACGTAGAGCACGGTGAACAAACAGTTGCATCTCTAGCCCAAGAACTTGATCACATCGCCGATGTTGTGATTTCGGTGGATTCTCTCTCCACAGGGCTTGCCAATGATGTGCATGGCCAGGTTGAAAACCTAATCATACGAATTCCTAGAAATGCTAATTATTGATTTAATTGATCATCTTCGTAGAAAAATTTGAAGTGCGCAAAATTGTGAGGTTATTGAATTGCTTTGATATTTGCTGCGCAGGTAACAATCGTCCATTGGAGTGACGTGCTCTCGAATCGGGAGTCACGAAAGGGTGTGCAAACATTACAGTTCAAGTTAATGGAGAACACCACAACCTTCTTTCATCCTGGGGGTCAATTCTGATTTGAAATTTAGAGTTCAACTACTATAGGTGTTAGTTGACAACTGTTTGGGCTGCATGAGCTCCTTGGAATGGAGCTGTGAACGCCTTATGCCCAATTGCAAAATCTAAGGAAGAATTGCTCCTTCTGCCCAATTGCTCTTCAAGGAAGAATTAGGATATCAAAGACTATTGGATCCTGTAGCATCTTCTTTCTTTGGCACAGATTATCACAAATCGAGTTCAATCAAAGCATTGGTACTCGGCCTGCTACAGTGCAGTTTCTGTGTATAGAATGTGCAGTCAACACTGCACTCGAGTCATCTGGGAGGGATTCGTCCCTTGTATTTGTAGTAGATGTTTCAAATTCGTAATTAATGTCTTAATGTACATGTCTTTCATTTGAATTTGAAGGACAATTTCTTGGATATTGGTCGTGTTGCCATTGTGGAGGTCAGTCTTAAGTGAAATGGATTATAGCTTGATGCGTGCCTCCAGGAGGGAAGTTCACTACATTGGCCCAGCACAGGGTGTATTTTGGTGATATTTCCCACTTAACCCCTAAAGTCCAAGGCCATTTCTTTGCCAAAACCACTCAAAATTTCCACTTTTCCTATATTCACTTTTGAAATATTTTTTAGAATCTAACCATAGGATTTTGTTCTACACTTGTCTTAGATCACGTGATAAATTTTTTGTGATTTTTGACCATGTAGATTGAAAGATATTAGCATTCAAAGTGGAAGAAAAGAAAATCTTTTAAAAAGTTGCTACGATTGCCTGCAAAACAAGAAACTAATACCATTCAAAATGGAATGAATCAAATAATTTTCACATCACTAATCCAAATGGAATGAATCAAAGCTTCCCATTTAGAAAAAAAATACAATATACAAGAAAAAAAACGTTAAAATTTTTATTTCAATTTTTTGTGAATTTTTTTTTGTTACCCTGTCTCCCCCTCTCTCCCATTTTGAGGTTGTTGTGGCATAACTTTTGCTCCCAGGCACCGATTAGAATAAAAATTATATTCCTGAAAATCTCATAAGTTTATCTATCTTATAAGAAAATTTCAAAGTTTCAGTAAAAATTGAGATCATACGAGCCTGGACAAAATCTATTTTGTCCACCATAGGGACAATGGGACTTTAGGGGTTAAAAACGAATAAAGCGAAAGACTTAGGGGTTAAAAAACGAATAAAAGCGAAATGAATACCGGTAGAGCCCATTGATAAAGCAGACAACCGTCATTTCAATTGATCTCTACTAACTCCCGTTCTAGTACTTCAGGTCAGTTTGTGATTAATATCCTTACTGACTTATCTCGTTTCATCTAATGACATTGCAACGTACGTTTGTAACACAACTGGTCGAACTAATTTAAAGTGGAGGGTCTTCGAACTTCGAACCATTGAAGAGCACACTAAGGAAGAGGGTACTCCACTATTACGATTAGGAACTTATCCCGTCCCTTACACTAAGTTACCCCTATTAAGCAACTCATCAATTCATTGACTGAGTAGGACTTATTAAAAAGTGGAATAAGCATGAATAGACATGGAGTATCTCAATCAGCACTACAAGCTCTCACGTTGAATTTGCATGAGAAATTCATACAAAGTGATAAAAATTAGACATCAAAGAAATTTGGCGCTTTCATCCAAAGACCTCTCCACAACTCTTTACATTTCCAAGAATCACACTCCATAGGCGAAAGTGACGCAATAGTATCCTCTATGCTAGAACAGAATCTACCTTACTTGAAGTAATAAATCTACACAATACCTCTAATTAAAGCACGTGACACCGTGACAGAAGGTTTGCAGTCGATCGAAAAAAGAGTGAATCCGCACAAATGCAAAGACAGATAACGAAGGAGATGTTACCAAAATTCACACTACTGATCAATCCACAGCAGACAAAGAAACAGGATGGACCTAAAAAACCTCGTGAAATCAAATCGATTTATGTGGAGGATCAAAATTTAGATATCAACTGATATCGAGGTACTCAATAGTATAGTCTGAATGTGCAGCACTATCCTGTCTACGAGCCGGCAAAGGATGCGAGTCCCTCAAGTGCTCAATTGTGCCTATCAACGGCGCCACTCGTCTACCAATGGCTACAACGGATTTAACCGACTTCTGTATAGCTCTTAACTGCGGCAAAAATTCGGAAGACAATACACATTTTGTATACTGTCCATCTAAAACCATATTGACCCATTGGAGCACTTGATGTGATGATGGAACATTGTGAAGAGGCCTGCCCGGCTTACCCGGTGGTGATGGAAATCGCGAGAGCCGATTGGAATACCGATCCAGCCACTTGCGAAGGTACTGAAGAAGCTGCACAGCTTCCGATGTGTCCAGCTCCGCAATAATTGCAGCTAGAACTGCTTCATCCTGTGCAGAAGCTACCAAAGCATGCAGACAAGTCTCCCATCCCTCAAACCCATCCACTGCCATAGCCAAGACAACAGCACGCGATACGTGATCGCTACTGTTATTGGCCATTTCATCACGGATTCGCCTTTCACGGTCATACATCTGTATCTTTATCGGTACCACGACATTCTCCACTGGAACAACGGGCGCACTAAATGGATCGTTTTCATATGCACGTTCCATTTTAGCGCGTCGCTTTGCGATTTTAGCGCGTTCTCTTTCGATCAATTCTTTTTCAATATATTCCTCTCGTTTCAAGAAACGCTCTTTCCGCTTGACAGCAGCGTCTATAGCCGCGGATGCTACCCTCCGCCACTCTTGTCGCACGGTTTCGAACGAAGAAGCATTAGATTGATCAAGGAGAAACTTGAGCGCCAGCAAAATATCGGACGGGGTCAGGTCTAGGACATAGTAAAAGCAAGTACAAAGCAAATCAGCTTTCCTATGCTCAACTAGCTTCTGAACCAAGTCCGGATGGGAGACATTGGTGACCAATCCACACTGCAATAACACTTTCAGCGCATTCCAAAACTGCAACCCTAAACTGCAATTGATTATTGCCGACAAGAGCCTGCGCCCTACAAGAGCTCCCCCTTTCCTCAGAAGCCCCAGAAACAAGCTCTCCTCGTCGACCACTTCTTTCCTATTACCATCCTCGCCGTCCACTGCGCCATTCTCGTCACGTCCATGGCTTTGGGATTCCAACCCCATAACCCGCTCCAACGCAGGTCTAACCATGGCAATAAAATCTGACGTCGAGAACGTACCGACATTATTCTCCAGTTTCTTCTTCAGCTTCTTCACGAGTTTCTCCTCTTCAAGCACGTTCGGTGAGCTCACTTCCCATCCTCCGTCCTTTCGCACAATCAAATCCTCCAAGTAATCAACCTCCACACCCTTCACAATCCTCTTCTCCGCTTTCCTAAATGCAAAATCTGAAGTCTGCGCCACCGATGGCTCCAACCTCGTGCTCCATACACTCTCCACGGCATCGGCATCCTCTCGCTGCCCCGCGCTACTGACGAGCTCCAGCAATGTCAAAGCCATTTCGAAAACGGAGAACAACTCTTAAACCCCTAAAACTCCACTCAATTCTTGCTACAAAAGAGCGCTATTGCTAATAGGAAAAAAGGAAGAAGATTATGACGGTTCGATGGGGGCTTCGCCCTCACCCTCCCCGCTCTGTTTGAGTCTCCGGGAACCAGAGAGCGAGGTGGAGAGCTGTGGCTATGGCCGAAACCCTAAACCCTGAACCCTGGTCATAATTTAGGGCTGCAGGGAAGACGACGCCCTCTCGACGGGATGGTCTATGGAGGATGAATGTTTGGAAGTGGGTTGCAGATTCTCTGTTAGTCGGTCGTCATTTGGATGAGCAAAGATCCTACCTTTCGACGATTCATCCATCAGGGCCATAAACCGTCCTACAAAGTGGGCCCCATAGGCTGAATTTTGTGTTCTGCGCGGTAATTGTAAAAAACAAAGCCCCGAATTTTGTATTGTGTTCATTTTATGTTCTTCACCTCAAATTGCTAATTTCTGGTCTCTAATTCTAATTATGAAATCAAAATTTGCAAATTTTATCAAGTGTCAAAATAAAAATTCATGTGTTTTTTGTGGGGTAAATTCGCTCCTAAGGGTCCACTTTGTAGGATAGATTTAGCGTCCTACTTTACTAACCTCGTTAGCAATATTAACATAGTGATATAAACCAAAAGCATGAAATCTATGCATTTTTGAAGAATAGACTTAGTTTAACTTTCTTAAGAGGGAGAGACTACAACCCTTTTATTGAGTTGGTGTAAATTAAGAGTCTAATCATATTGGGTCCTACATAAAGTTTGAAAACTAATAGCTTTCTTAATTCCTAATTGGAGACAAAAAGATTACTTTTGAAATTTATAATAAACGACTAGAAGTACTTTAAAATTTCTATATTTGATTAATGTAGTTTTTTTTTCCATTGATATGTTATATACTTTTTATTGAGGCTTTCTTAGTGAATATTAATTTGATGAAGTACACTTTTAAAATATTCATCATCCATCCTTTGGATATTTGAGCACTAAGGGATTAAGTACTTAACCTCTAAAGGATTAAGCATTCAAATTTTGAACAACTAATGAATGCAAACAAGTCTCCAACACACAGAATCTACATATCTTTTGTGTGAATCATATTTTACAACTTTTATTTTAGATTGATCTTTGAATTCTTTTTTTAAGTTGCATTTTATAAAGCATCTTTATACTTTATAGTCTTTGGGCTCATCTTTGGGCTCATATCTTTGGGATCATCTTCAGGAATAAAATAGTATAGTTGTCATCCAACTTTCATCTACATGCATTCAACTTTCATCCACTTTCATCTATATTCTTCTAATTATCATCTAAAATTCATCCTTAAATTTATCATGAATGTAAACATTCATCCAATATTCATTCCATTAGTGGAAAGGGGCTCACACTATTCAATCTCTAATGTACTCAATTGAATTAAATAGATTACACATTATTGAAATCTATCAAATTCAAAATTTGAAAGAAAACGACTCATTCTATTTTTGTATATACATTGGTAAAAATAGAAGCAATGTGGCACATTTTTGTAAAGAAAGTTTGAATCAATATTCTATTTTAATGTATATCCTTGATAGCTATTTATGTAGCATTGTTGAGCATCTATTATAAGGGCATTTCAATTAGTACAATAAAAAGAATCAAGAATAACCTTCAAAACATTGAATTGTAAAGCTTGTAAAACTATAAGGTTCAAAGTTCATCCTTGATTAAGTTTGACTAAATCAAATTAATGTTTTTTAGAAGAAAGCTTGAGAAGTCTAGTTGTTTTCAAGCTTTATATCCTATGTACATAACTGTATCTTGTAATCCATATAATTACATGTGCTTTGAAACTTTTTATTTTGGGGGATATTTAGCTATTAATTTTCAATAGATATGTCCCTATTTTTTTCTACTTCTACTTTTTGCCAATTTTCCTATACCCTATGGTAGTTCAAACTAAAATTTGTAGCATTTGAAAATGTCCCTATTGTAATTCAAAAATTTATATGCAATTTTATGGTTGATTGGTACAACATGTTCACTCTAATTGTTGTTAAATACAACCTACACAAATTATACATATATAGAGTACATATATAAAATAATTTATACAAATGAATCATACATGTACAATATTAGGAGAAAACACCATTAAAATTGAAAATCCCACAAGTATCTAGTTGGAGTGGACGAACATATAACAACCCAAAATGAGACGTTGTTAATTAATTTGTTTATTTGAAGATGGAAAATAGAAGCTCTTCATGTAGGTTCTTCCCCTTCCTTTTAGACTACCCCTTGTGTAGATTTACAAACTATGTATTGTGGATCATTACTATGTACGGAGTATTGTATAGTTGTAATACAAATTGCTTCAAAAAAATGATGTTATAGTAACTTGAATATTTTTTAAATTATTAGATCTAACATTTAAAATGTACCCTATAATAGATCTCTCATTGTTTTTAAAGTAGCCTCTAGTGAAGTATCTAGGCTGTATATGTCAAACTCAAAAGTATTTGAGGTGAAATTTGGCTTCAAAGAGCAATTTTATTGTTTTTTCCCCCTTGCATTGACTTCAAATAATTTTAATTATTTGAGCTTTTGCTTTGAATTTGGAATGCTTGTTTTCTCCCAAAGAGAGTGTCTTGGCACATATAAATTTAAAATTTTAGAAATAAAACAAGGGCTTCAAATTTCATATGACAAAATTTTCTTAAAATATTCTAGACATATTTTATTTCAAACATGCCATACATTACCCATAGCCCCCTAAAAAACATCCTTTAGATGCTTCTAGTTTTGCAATCTTCCATAATGTATCCTCACCAAGCTCATTTCATAGCTTAAAATGATGAAAATATGCCACATAGCAAATTTTTTAATACCAACAAATAGATGCTTCAAGCAAAAGCTTAATTCCAATATAGTTCACACAAGTACACGAAACCAGTATATGAAATCAAACAAGACTCATTCCACATCACCATGGTGGAATACTGTACAATGAACACAATGACAATGAGCTCATAAAAGGAAATTGGACTATATTTTGTTTCAAAAGCAACTCTCAATAATAAATGTTTGAATGTCTATTTCTATTGTTGGAACTAATTCCAACTTCATGATAAATTTTCTATCCAACGTGACTGCATTACATTCTATAGCCCATGTCACACGCCCTTAAACTTAGGACAATAGCCCAATACTAATCCTATTCTAATTCATTCAATTATCCTCTTATCACAAACATATCACCTCAAGAGGAATCCAAACAACCTACATTCAAACTGTGACAGCGTCACCCAAAAGAATATTATGCAGATTATATCTTCCAAAACGCTACTTCAGATCCAATGTGACTATTTTGAAATAGAAAGCTCCCAGTCTTCAAAAACATTGAACAAGAGAGATAACCCCGCCCAGCCCAGAATTGCCAGCACCCAAGCTTGGCCGCCAAATGGAGACTGGTGGATGTTTTTAGGAGCCGTTGGTTTTGCGACTGGCTTCTGATGATTCCATGCCATAGCATACGCTTTGGCAAATTCTCTGCATTCACAGCAAAAAAACACAAAAGCCTTTAACCCCTTAGTACTCAAATTGAAAATACTGAGATCACTTTAAAAAAATCATTGTAACTCCAAAATATCTATATCATTGATTCACTCAGAGCATTCTCTCTTCTTGCCAATGATATATTTGCACAATTTTTTTGAAGCTTCCTTAATGAAGATTAATTGAATGAGGTGCACTTTTCAAAACATTCATCATGCACCCAGTGGATAGTTGAGCATTATAGGTAAACCTCTGTTGTGTGCTTTTGTAAAGCAACCTTGACTCGAGAACAGTAACCTTCAAAATCTGAGTCTTATACGTGCATACTCTGACAAACACAGCAGTTGGATTGGATTGAGACAAAGTGAAAGCATAAACATATGGAGATTTGAAGGTGCTCACCGCCTGGAGCTGAAAACTAATAACGCTGGAATGATCAGCATAACGGCACATCCAGCAAATGCCCCGGTAAATCCCACCAACTCGTCTACCGACACCTCTGCATGCTGGAAGTACAAAGACGTTTGTCAACAGATCTGTCGACATCGAAGCGCAAAGAGTTTGTATTCTACCTGAAATTTTCAGAACATTCTAAAGCTCTTTGTAAGTTTTCACTCATTACTTTGAGAATCAGAATCAGCATCGCAATCTGACATGACTGACTCAAGATTGGTTGGCATTCTAAACTTGAATTTTTTTTTAACATTCTTCCACTCCCGTACAAGTCTTTGCTTGTGATTAATGGCAAGCTAGCAAGCTAGCATACAAACTTTAGCTAAACATTTGACAGAATCATAATGATGGATTCAGATTCTTGGACCTCCATGCTATGTTACATGCCACCTCAACTGAAACAAACACATGTGAAAGTAGACTGAAAAGAGTAATGATATACCTCGGCAATATAGCTGAGTATAGTGGGTGGAACAACTGCTAGCAAAGTGAGCAAAATTCGTCGGTGACCATTTTTGGATTGTAATGTTGAGGCTACTGTATCCGAGGATGTATTCCCAGGCATCACTGTTCCACGTCCCACAACGTCAATACGGCTGCTTCATATAACACAAGTTTCAAATGTTAAACTTCATGTATGGAAGAGACAGTTTAAGAGATTCTCATTGCTTTTAAAACAATAATTTGTACGAGAGTTTCGTGTCACCTTTTAGTGAAACATGCTGGATCAAAGTGTCGAGATTGTTGCGTAGGGTTATCGACAGCATGGGAAAACTTGATGACAACGTGAACACTGATCAGTCACAGCAAACCCCCAGTCATCAAATTTTGGTAAGTGAAGGCATTTTAAATTGGCACTGAGAAGGAACATATTCTAGTATGCATTGCTTCCTAATGCAAGCAGTTGTAGGAAAGAAAGAAATTATGACCCGAATTTAGTAACTGTGTTCATTTATAACAACTGCCTCTAAATCTTCACATCCATGTCCATACCTGGAAAGAGGAAAAGACAGTCGCCGAGAAAGCCATATTCTGTGGTCATTATACTAAGGATTTCCAAGGCATAAAACTTATTGATCACTGTGCTGAAACTCCACACAGAATGGAAACTTAATATGTAGTCATAGTTGCATTGAAAGGATACGGTTTGGGGGGAAATTGAAGGTCAGGGGATCCATAATGTTACCGAGGCCTGCAATTTAAAGACATAATGATGAGAGTCCCTTCCAGAAAACTTCGAGTCAAAACAAAAGAAGCTTCATTTAAAGACTCGTATGGCATATGCTGACTTTACAAAACAATAAATGTAAGCTGTTACGTACCGAAAGCAAGGCCGCTTGTGACAAAGAGCAATAAATAAACCACAATGACGCTCCCAAATGCAAAAGCCACAATGCGCTGAAGGTGCGACTTATCTCGCATAGGTGTAACAATGCCAGGTAAACTGCACACAAAGGAAAAAGGCAAACCCTGTCACACAATAGTGAATGAATTTAGATAGTTTCGTAACAGGTACAGTTAAAATTCTAGTGACTGTGGTACGTTGTGTATGAAACAACAGAGGGATATGAAGGAAACAAAACAAGAGAGGCATTTAAAATACGAAAGACATTGAAAGCATGCCATGGAACGATTTTCTTGAACAACGATGAAGATTCACGAAGAAAGGGTAGAGAGTGGAAGTGGAGCCAGAAATTAGACACCTGTGGTGACACATGAATGAATAGACAGCTCCTCCAAACAAGTTTGGCAAAGCCCTGCAACGCACACCCTCTTCAATAAGTGATGAATCAACCCGTCAATAGTATAAGTCATCTTCAGGGGTGGATAATAACAGCTGGGTACATCTGGACAACCTTGATTGTAACATACCAACATGCGGAATGACGCTCAGAAACTGGCTACGGTGAAGACCAAATCTCTGATTCAGTAGATTTCTTACTACTCTAGAACAACCATGTGGAAAAACTTAAGAATTTTGTGAGAGAGCGTACGAAATATTAGCAATTGGAACATCGCTATCCTGCCGGCCTCTCTTCATCAGCTTCACGGCCGACAAGACAATCATCCTGCATACAACACAGTATTGTATCAAATAAGCATCAAATTTTCTTGGCAATAAAAGGAGGCCTAATTAAACAATCACAATATTAAGGATCTTCAACAAGAAAGCTCCCTTACGTGTACAATGATACGTTCCGAATAGCCTGCACATCACACAAACAAAGCAAGCATTAACCAAGTTGTAAAATGTGAAAGAGTACAGATCTCTGATTTTTGCTGAAGAATGCAGAATGGTTTCTGGAAATGGAACACCTCCAAGACTTCGCAACTATACTGATTTCTGTAAGAGCAAGTCGTTATTGGAGACAATGAACTAGCATAACGGTGGAAATCGTTGACGACTGGGAAAGCAATGGCATACCAATGTAGTCATCTGCAAGAGCTTTGTTTTCTGAAAATCAAAGAAGCTGCAACAAACCAGAAATAACATTAATATCAACTTCATGTCCAAATACATGAACTTTAAACACAGCAGTGGTGCGAGCAACATTCAGGTGGATCTATGTGCAGAGGAGTTTGAGTGAAACTAAAAACAGTTTTAGGATTTTACCAGAGGGGTAAGCTGACACAGAAGAAAAAACCCAGATACAGGTCAAATGCCCATGACCCTGGGGTAAGCTCGTAGAAAAAGAGCGCCAAAGACCTTGCAACTAAAGTGCTGTAAATAACAGAATCTCCAATAAGATATAACTGCAGAAATCACCCACAACAAAATCCTTTGTCAAAAGCTTCTGAGAGTGATGCAAGAAAACAAACTCATGTCAAATATCTTGGCCATTACGAAAGATTAACTTACTACCAAGGCGGAGGCCAAACACAAACAGCAAACTAGCCGTGCCAATCAGTGAGAAGCTTGACGTACTATTGAAGTTTGAAATTGTCAGCGTCCAACATAATAGATATTGCCTTTCCTAGTTATCAATGTGATTGGTCTAGGTAATCCATAAGAGCAAAACAAAACAAATCCTCTGCCCACCACATCAACGCCAAAATTAAATGGATTGGCAAGTAAGAGCACTTTACAATCAATGTGGTGTAGAAGATAATTATGACCCATTCGTTGAAAAACAACCCCTGCAGCCATGGCGTTCTCTCTGTTAGTACTCTCCACAGATTACAGGCGCTCACTTTGGTAGTAGATAAGTATCCCGGTCGATAAGAAAACACCACCACAGATTAATCACAAACGGAGAACACTAGCATTTTTATCCAAGAAAGAGAGTCTCTAAAGAGTACAAGACAGTGTAAAGACCCATTCCTTTTGCCAACAGAATAGTCCATTGGCATCATTCAACGCATGGAACCATGACCAAAGTTTGCAGACACCAAAGGTGAAAAACTTCCGTGACACATTGATATTCCGGGTGTGGCTAACTCACTGCCATCTCTCCAAGCTCCGTCCTCCTTACAATCTGAAAGAGATGTTTATCACTTGCTGTGGGATGAAGATGTGACACATCCTCAAAGCCCCCATCGCCTTTCAATGTTCCTGACTCCTCACACAAAAGAGCGTGTTCTTCCAGTCCACCCTGAAACCAAACCAGACCCACAGATCTCATAAACCAAGCACCGAGTGTGGGTCACTTTACTTTGAGCAAATTTTCAGCTGCACCAATCACCTTGCATCCACCTATTTAGAGTCTAATGGCAACACTATTGACAGTCGTATGCTTCAATGATAGGTAAGATACCTACCTTTTTCAGAACCCACTCTAAGTTAGACAAAACAATCTACCTGTATTACTTGGATTCTAGAATTATTTCACTTCTACCAAATTGAAGCTCTTAACCTTTAAATTCCCAACTGACCAAAGAAGGCCACTTCCATATCTATAAGAATTGGACTAAATCGATTAGGAAGCATTAAGGAAGGTAACAAAATGTATCAATAGAAACAAGAAATCGTACCCTACATTATTGCAACAATCGAAATGTGATTTGGAAAATTACTATTGTCATTCCAAAGTGTACTTCCTAATTTTGGCTTGGGCACTTAGCTAGTGGGGCACTAAGCTAATTCTCTCAAAATTCCTAGCGATTCATTATAAGGTATTGACTTTTCAATAGATGGATGGCAAAGAGGATTCGACCGTACCTTGGCTCTGAGCCGAATAAGGGCGTTGGCTGTGGCCATTGCTTCGATCATGAACGTCACACTCACGAAGCTTCACAACATAATGCCCAAGAGTTCGTAGGCAAACTTAATCCTCACTAATTAACACCGAGTCTAGAGTCTTTCCTGCTCACAGTTACATATAGCCTTCCAGAAAACAGAAAATGGAAACTCCTTCACAGATACAAACAATTGTGCATATCGAAGTCGATTCAAATTTGAGAAAGTTTCTATGCCATGATTAGAAGGGTAAAAAGGCAAATTACTGCAGCCGCACCTTAAAAATGCAACTATTAAAATGAAGAATCCGCCCAGGAACTGCAAATTCAAGCCACCATGACATGAGAGCTCTAACCTCGCCCTTTCGTCTCAACAGGCAAGACACATACCCATACGGTATTCCAGAGCAAAACTTTAGGAAACAATACTAAAATACTTAACGCCTGTAGAAAACAAACAACAACAAAGCAGAATGCTCAAAGGATATTTCTGTTCTTTTTGGATCCAACCATGAATAAGTTACCTACCCAGCCTCCTTTCAGTAGCACCGATGGCAGGGCCAAACATCCTGTGCCGACCATCAAATTGAAAATGTAGCTGCAGTCCAAGCACCACGAAAAAATTGCCAAATTTAAGAACAATAACCATTTCACTAATTCGTCTCAACTGTAGCTAGCTCTCAAGAGACATATTCACAACCTAAGCTATGATCCCAATCAGGGATCCAATGCACCTTGCAGGGAACGTTAAATTTTAAGTGTTCCAATAGCACAGGTTTCCAGTACTCCTTTAAAATTCAAGTGTTATCATTGATACTCCTACCATTCCCTTGGATTAGCGTAAGCTGGGAGCTGAAAAATCATAGGATATTCTAATTTCTAGGGTTTAAGAAAGGTGCAGGAAGGACGCACATGAACGCTACAAAGGGAGAATATTGAGATCCATGAACGTCGTCCATTTTGCCCGTTCTCCAAATGCACCCCCGACCCCCACCTTCTTTAAGAGATCATTCCAGTTGTACCTTGATTGCATTCAACATGGAACCCTCTTCTTCCATTGCTGCATTCCCAACAGAAAATTCAATACACTGATGGAAATTGAGTCTATCGCAATTCAACCAGCAAAGAACTAACCTCTATTCTATCCAAAAATATCACTACCCTAATAATTGATTAATATGCAATGGAAGTGAATGCTAGACCTCGTAAACCTCGAATATAAGGCTCGACATCTACAACTCCTTACGGTATCATCACGATGATCAATGCTTGTACCAAATTCACTTGAAATTGTGTACGCACCTTTGTTCCAATATCCGCAACGAAAATTGCCGAAACTAAAGGGGTGGTAAGAGGCTGCGGGTACAAACAGAAAGAAATTCAGATGAAACGAAAGTCCTCTTCCTTGGGGCCTAAAACTTAGAATTAACAGCCGAAAGGACAATAGATTGCTCTGTAACACATAAACAGAGAATCTGCGAGAGACAACGTGGACTTTAGCGAGTTGGAGAGATCGTGGGAGCACTTATAAACTATTATAAAAAACGCAGCAAAAGGGACCGTGCAAGGAGATCAAAGGTGGAAGAAATTGCGGATCACAACGACTTGCATTCAGCGTTTCCCTGCAAGAGTCAGCTAAGAGAGCACCTAATTTTACTGTACGCATCTCAACAATGCACTCACTTACAAAGCCTTTTGGTAAGGTTCTGTTCAGTTGCTGGTTTGGGAGGAAAACAAGCACAAAAACTAAGTTTTACGGATGTATTTACTGTTTCCAGAGATTGCAAAAAGAGTGCAAGTAAGTAACCTTCAAATCGTCAATGATGCCACGAATTTACTCGCAATTGAGAGCATCGTGGAGTGACGGACTGCATTGAGGACGTGGGTCCCGAAATAAAAGTCACAAAAACAATCAGTCGACTCGCCTTTTCGCACGGCAGGCCCACTCTGTAAACCTGTCCTCGAAAACCCTAAAACTGAATTTGTCGGCAACTTTGCCCCACCTCCTCCTTTGCTCTAAACTTTGGAAGTTTGAATCTAGAAGATTTTTGGGTTCGGAATATTGAAGTGTAGTGGTAAAATTGAAGTGCAAATCTGAGCAGGGTTTATTTAGGGTTTATTCAAATTATGCATCAATTCTGCCGAGACCACTTCCAGTCCAGGACTCATCTGCCGAAAGAAGACGGCAGATCTGAATTAGACAGTCATGTGGGAACACAGAGACCACTTGAATGCGAGGTTGGCCTAAAGCAGGAAATCACTGCGAGCATGTCCACGGGGACGCAAAATACTGCCCCTGCAAGAGGCTCCATCAGTTGAGGCTTGGTTGTTTTTCAACGCAGGCACAGGAAACATAGCGATTTAGGTTAATTTACTTGATGTCTTCCCCAAACTAAAAGTAAATGAAATTACCAAAATAATCCTTATAAAGCCCAAAATAATAATAATTACTATCTATATTTTTATGAGTATTAAAGCTAAACAACATTTTTTTAATTAGGAAAATACTACATTTTTCTTAAACTAAGTCATTGCATTATTAAAATTTGATTGATATATTAAATAATAACTCAGCTACCCAAAATCAAATTCGTCAAATCAAATCAATATTTGGGAGTATTATTTTGTAAGTACGATGTCCACGACGAAGCTTGGACGAACGAAGTCCCTTATTATCTCGTCCATTTAGGTCTACAGTAGGGGTTGTAGGGCTTCTACTGAACCTTCTCCTTGACGAATCTGGTAGAATATTATCTCCAGTGCTCGATCATCGCGCCAGCATACCCTAACTTAGTTCATTCCTTACTTGCTTACTGCTCGACTTCGCAATGCTGTTAGTTGCATCTATCTCTCGACTCTCCGATTTCAGTTGTTGCATTGATGTCAATGCTAATATAATCTTTACACTTCGTGTGGTTTTCCGTTTGCAAAGATCGCGTGCTTCGTTTGTGTTTTGAGGGGTTGCCAGTACGGAAGCCCAGCGTCGGAAGTCTGCGATGAGTTGATACGTGGGTGGAGGAGATGGTTCGCTTAACAGGCGATGGTGTTGTAATTTTAGTCCGTGATCTTCTTTCGACTTCACCATATCAACTGTATTTGTAAACGGAGTTACTTCGTAAAGTGTGGTCAGTTGCCGCCTTAGGGTTTGCTCCCACGATGAACAAGGAGTTGCAAACCCGTCGTCGTATCCAGAACATCTACAATAAGAGGCAGGAGGATTTCCCGAGCTTGCGCGCGTACAATGATTACCTGGAGGGCGTGGAGGACATCATTTTCAACTTGATCGAGGGGGTGGATGTCGCGGCCACAGAGGAGAAGCTCATCAAGTACCAGGACGAGAATGCCGAGGCCATCATCGCGTCGCGGGCCCGGCGAGCCGAGGAGGAGGCCACGTTTCTGCGAAGTGGACAGAGCTTGCGCGCAGACCCTGCTGCTGCGGGTGGTGCGGGTGCGGTGGGGATCGACCCTCAAGTGCAGCAACAAAACAATCTGCCTTCAGTCACCGCCGCGGGTGGGAAATACGCGCCCACGATGATTCTCCCGCCCAGGTCCGCCGCGCAGCAACCTGTGCCTGTTGGACCTCCCACGTCGTATAACTCCCAGGGGGAACCAGAAGACGAGCAGACGAAGCGGCTGCGGGAAGAGCAGGGGCTGCGCGCAGGAGGATGGACGATCGACATCACACGGCGAAGGGCTTGCGAGGAAGCCATCAGGAGCATCTGGGTATCCTGAACCGCAACGATGGAGCTCTGGGTTTTTTTCTTGTATCATGTTCATTTCTGGGATGGTGTATTCTTGTGGCAAAAGGCGCTAGGGTTTGCTGCACAACGACGGGGCTCAATCGGAAGTGGCAATTCCCTTGGGCGAGGTTTTAGGGTTGGCCGTGTGGATCTGTGCGTTGGTGACATTCCCAAGACGAGGGAGGGACCTTCTGAAGATGAAAGGTGCTGTTGCAATTGCAGGTGGAAGAGCTCCCCCGTGGATGAGTTTCAGAGTTTGACCGGGTTGGCTTGGGCCACATGCCCAAGGACGAGGGGCATTCGGAAGTTGTCATGGGGTCGAGACAACTGGATTTGGAATCGAGCTCAAGCTATTGCAAGACAGCACTTAGTCACGAGCACACCTTCCCCCTTGTTGTTGCATTGTTGAGTTGGAATTTTGGAAATTTGGGTGTGATCATGCAAGCCGATCAAAGAGGATGGCAGGAGCAGTTACCTAACCAAGCATTTACTTAGTGGTGGAGCTCCGCCCATTTGTTATGCAGTACATATTGCTATTCTTGAGGGGGGATTCCTCGGCCTTATTTTCTCTGGTCATATTCGACCGAAATTTTGTGAGCGTGTACTTCTGTAAATTAGTATAGAAGAAGACCTAGTCACCTAGTTATTGGGACAGGTATCATAGCGTAGAGATTATGCTGGTTTGCGAGGGAAAATTACCTTTGTTTACCTAGACACTGTTGAGGAGTCATTGTGCAGAATCGATTCCTCAACAGTGTTGAAATTTAAAGCCTCAGTGCTATTCTTTCATTCCGCCCACATGCTGATTTATAATTCACCATTTGATAAACTTTTGGGTGTGGATGGATTGTTGTGAAATATTGATTTGACACTCAGTATGATGAAATTTCTGGTTTGAGGGAACATGCTCCTGGAAGGATTGTTACGGACTTGCATCAGCTGTTGGGCTGGCCTTATGAGCTGTGGTTGTCATTTGTCAGGAATTGGGGTACATCTAAGTGAACTACCACAAGAAAAAAAATTGCATCAAATAGAGCCTCAAATTGTAAGTGCTAAGATTTCAAAAACCAAGTACAATCCAAACTGGATACAGTAGCTTTTCGAAATAGTGATTAGTTGCATATTCCCTCCGTTTACTCCCTACGTTTGGAAATACTGTAGTGTTGATTGCTTTGTAAAATGGATACACTATTTCCAATCAGAGGGAGTAGTAAATCGTGCATTATATTAGAGTCAAGACATGACTTACATATTCAAGTATTTAACCCTGGAGCGCTTCGACGTCCATTTTTTGGACCATGTACAGACTGAAATTTAGTTTTCTTTCTCATTACAGTTTGGATGAAAGTCATCTAATTTGTGGTGATACTTCATTAAGTTTTTGTCCTATCTAATGGTTGGATTTGGTGTTACTAGAGTTCATTATTTTTCTAAAATTATAAATATGAAAGTTTATCAAGCCAAAAATTGCATTGATTTTAGTTCAAAACTGGGTTTGCAAAACTGAGGTCATAGACTTTAAGAACACAAAAATTTCAAAAAATCACCATATGAAGAGAACCTCATTTGAAATCCATTCCAACAAGTTTTACTCAAAAAATGATAATAGTTTGCTTGTAATTGAATTTAGAAGATATTCTGAATTTTTCTTTTCAAAATTTATAAAAAAATATTGATGGTAGCATAGGTGAATCTAACCGCATAGATGGAATCTAAAATTCATAATCTACAACTTTTATTTGTATATCAAGTCCAAAATATTCTTCCAAATAGTACTTTATAATGATTTTTTCCAAGTAGCCAATTCTGGAGATGGATCCAGACGTTCTAGGG
Source organism: Rhytidiadelphus loreus (assembly GCA_947034895.1). NCBI lineage: Eukaryota > Viridiplantae > Streptophyta > Bryopsida > Hypnales > Hylocomiaceae > Rhytidiadelphus > Rhytidiadelphus loreus. Next base: position 44,762,742 of record OX344765.1, read on the forward strand.
TTAAGCAATACAATTTTGTTAGTCATGTTGTATTCCACAACACTAAATTAATGTGGATCTTAGAAAGTAATATGTACTGTATTACGCTACAAATGATATTTAGTGTAATGGTAGATCACTTAATTAGTGGTACTATTCATTGACTATCATTAACTGCCTTCTAATACCAATCAAAATCTTGTTGATACTTAGTATTGGTAACACTTGTATTGCATTCCAAATATAGTACATTGAGTTTTGCATTTGGACTTGGAGACACTAAATATGATTTTTAGTGTACTGAACCTTAAAAGTGTATGTTCTGTATCTTCATACTGAAAATTGAATAGCCAATCGAGTGAGAGAGGGAGTCTGAGGAGCAAAATATAGGGCTAGAGGTGTTATCTTGCTCTAACATTATTCCTGCAACGAACTAAAATAAAATGAAATGAAAATCCATGCTCTTCCCATGTATTATTCTGACTAGCCTAGGTTCCTTTGAAAAATGCAGAAAGACGAATGCTTGCAGTGATTCAGTACACACACTGCAACTCTCCAAAAAAAGCTTCACACAGTCTATTATATTGTTATCATCCTTTTATTATTATTTCTACAACCCTAAACCCTCAGTTCTGTTAAAATTTATTTGAAGATATGGTTCTATAGTAACGATTGTTTAGAAAAGTTTAGGTGTAGTTACACCCTTTTGTGAAACCATAAACGCACCATTGTTTTATAGTGATTTCTATTTGATATTATAAATATTTTAAAGATAAATAAATTGTGTTGGTACTTCTTTGATTCGATATCAATTTGATTTGATGTGAGATTGATTTTAGACTTGATTTTAGGAACCTCTTTCTTGTTTCTATTTTTTTTTGTATAATGCTAGTTTAATAATGGTGATTTTAAGAGTGATAGGATATGCCTTGTAATGAGGATGTCCAACCCACCCTCCTAGGGGTCCCTAAATCCCATGCTATAGGTCTCCACCACTAGATCACCCACATGAACTTACTGAAGCATAAATTCAATTGTGAGATGGGAAAACTTTCCTTGAACAGTACAAAATTCATTAAGCTCATGGAATAGGTTGAACAATAGATGCTGCATTTGGCACCTACAATATATACAGTTAACTACAATATCACGCTACAAAAGTAATTGCCAATGTGGTTTTGAGCACCATTTGAGCCAACAAAAGCATCTCATAATCCTTGTCTCTTCTTTTTTGAATGCATTAGATTGAGCACTACAATTCCACTTGGATCTTTATAGAAGGACAACTTTTGCGTGAACAAAGCTTTGTTAGCTAAAAATGCATCTTTAGTACGTTAAATACTTTGTGGCCAAGAACAATGTAGAATTTTGTTCACTTCATAATCTTGACACTTATTACATGAGTGTCAATTATCAGACAAGGAAGCACTTCAAATGTTGTTCTCAAGTTGTATTTGGTGTGCACCCATGAGTAACTACTAATCCACAAAATTCATGAAAGGAAGCTTGAATCAGATTGCACTTCTAGAAATAAATACATATGAGAAATCAAAATAACTTATACACTATGGGTACTCAACTAGAAGAGAGTTGATGTGTTGCGCAATGACACAACAATGGGATGCAAATAAAGAAGCAAAGAGTTGTCACAAGAATGTCCTAGCCGGAGTTCATACAAAATGTTCAAAGGGTGCCCAAAACAACTGAAAACTTGAAGCAAAAGGGCAACAAAGATAGAAAATGATAAGACACTATTCCTAGAAGTTACACGTTGATGAATGTCGCCCCTGCCAATGGACAACACTTGAAGGGCAATCGATGTGTGAATTACTTCTCATTTCCACCTCTAAAACGAATTGACCACATGGTTTGAAGGAATGAACCTCTATCACAATGTAAAAAAACACAATATACACATGATTTGAGTCTGATGTTGAAGAGATCAAATATGTGCAGATAAAGGGCACAAGTCTTGTCTTGAACTCTCTTAACACAATTACACAATTGATACGTATTTTTGAAGGTTATATAGCTTAAAAGCTTGTGATTCCATGTGCAAATGAAGTCATTATTAAGACAAAATTACGAAATAAAGTTGAAGAAAGTAGAAGGAAATGTAGAACCACTGAACCAAAGCATGACTAAGAACTTGCAATAGCTATACAATAGCTAGACAATATCATATATGTGCTTCAATATTTGTTTGTATTGAAAATAATAACCAACATTCCCATGAACCAAGCACCCAACGGGAATAAAAACATTCATAGGAATAAAAGACTAGCTAATTTTGCCAACAAAAAAAAAAGCACCAAAAATAACAAGTTGATGCTAATCATGTCCTCCATGTCTACCTTCTTAGGATCTCCCACATTTATGAGAACATCGTGTGGAAGCTCGCCTACTCGAAGAAAGAATTTAATTGTATGCATGAGATGAGCAATTTTGCAATTCTACTTCCGTTGTGCTGAAAAAACAAACATATCTTGACATTTTCAAATACCCCACATAACTTCGCTTTCCCAGCTCTCCAAGTTGAAACCTTAAAATTGTCGTAAAATCCATGTTGTTATATAATGCACAAAGGGAAGAAATGCATCATGGGAGCCGAATTACTAGCCTAATCCTCAGTACAGATAGGAATTACGAAGAATGGCGTTCGAGAACAACTCATCTTTGACTTCTTCTTAATTAACTCAATTAAGTGGTGCTGAAGAAGAAGCCAAAGAGCTAGAAGAAATGTTGTGCATGCTCTCATTATCAATTGTATTGGGAACATCAAAAATTGTTGTGCAAATTTTGTTGTTACTAATCTCAATCTTTTCGCTTTCCACATAGGCGGCAAATCAAATGGTGAAGAGCATCCACTATTCCTAATCTCTTTTGCTTTTCATACACATGGCAAGAATATGGGCAAGGATTTTCGTTTCCAAACGGATGATAAGAGTACTTGTCCAAGAGTGATGCTCCCCATGTATTGTTATCACTACAACAATGGCAGTGTTTTATGACTGCAAAAATATGACTAAGGATGACTGGCGACTACTCGCAGTCATATTCTTGGAGGTCAATACCTTGGGGAGAAATATGACTGCAAAATATGACTGCCAGTTGTTTTGGGGTCTTATACTTCACGGGCGTATATTATACGTCCGTTGGGAACACCAAAGTATTTCATAGGGAACGGTAGGGAACTTGTTTGAGAACATTGAGTTATATTATTAGTCATATTTTCATGGTAGTAACATTTTTTGTTTTTGGACAACCTAAAAAAACCATAGGCAATCAAAAAAAATATAGACAAGCCATTGTTTAAAATTTTGAAACCTAATCACCACTTTTTAAGGATTTTGAAACCCTAGCCATTATTTTTTTAGGGTTTTGAAACCCTAACAGTCATTTTTTTAGGGTTTTGAAATCCTAGCCACTACTTCCTTTGACTCTTCTTCCTTACCTTTTGTTGTCTCTTGTCTCTTTGAGTTCACTCTTGTTTCTTAATTGTTGTGTTTTGTTGCATTTTGAGTTCATTCTTGTTTCTTAATTGTTGTGTTTTGTTACATCTTGAATTCAATCTTGCTTCTTAGTTAGGTTTTTTTGTTGCATCTTGAGTTACTTTTACTTCTTAGAGTTGTTGTCTTTTGTTGCATCTTCACTCTTGCTTCTTGTTTTTTTCTTCTTGCATCTTAAATCTTTCTTCTTCTTATTTCTTCTTTCTTACTTTTTGTTCTCTCTTTTTGTTACTTGTTTCTTTTTGTTGCATCTTAATTCTTTTTTGTTGTTTCTTGTTACCTCTCAGTAGTTGCTCCTTATTGTTTCTTGTGCATTTTAACTTGTATTTTCTTCTTGTTCTTTGCATCACCATTGTTTTTCTTCTTACCCTAAATTTGTATTACATATTTCTATTGTTGTAAACTTTTGAAGATTGAGTTTTGTTGTATGTTCATTAAAAATTAACCTCCTATTTCTTTGATTCTATATGCATGCAACAAAATTGGAACAAAGTCGTTGGAGGCTACTTGCAACTCACTTCATATTATTGTAAGAAATATAGTCTCTATTGACTTGTGTAAATAATTCATTGTGATATACATATTTTGTATTTGTGATTAATAAATTATAAATGTCATTGAAAGGAGTCACATTCCTTCTTATATATTTCCTCTCCAATATAATTGTTTCTTGTATATCTTTAAAATCATATGTATTTGTTTTTAACTACATGAAATCTTTTATTCAATTGTTAAATCATTTTAATGTATGATTGCAAATATGCTTAGGTATCCTACAACCGTTGTATGATTTGTTCAATTCATAGTTCAAAATACATATCAATAAAAAAAATGACTACTTGGAGTCACAAAATGATTATAATAATTTCCAAAAAATGACTAGGTGCTCTCAATATGACTGAAAAATATGACTGAGAAGAGTCGTTTTACAAATCATCAAAAAATATGACTCACTGTAGTCATATTCCACAAAATATGACTGACCATAGTCATATTCCATGTCATCAAAAAATATGACTCAATGCAGTCATATTTCACAAAATATGACTGACCACAGTCATATTCCATGTCATCAAAAAATATGACTCAACACAGTCATATTCCACAAAATATGACTGATCACAATCATATTCCACGTCATCAAAAAATATGACTCAACGCAGTCATATTCCACAAAATATGACTAACTAGTCATATTCCACATCATCAAAAAATATGACTCAACGCAGTCATATTCCACGTAGGATTTTTTTATTTACTCGGGCAACTCAAGAAAAAGTCAAAGAAAGTCAAAATATACGCCTTGTTGGCATACTATGGCTAATTATGGGTATTTATACCCCTCAACTTATATGACTGCCAATATGACTGATGTCTGAAGCGATTGCTTTTAAACGACTGCTGCAGTCATATTCCGAGTCATCTACAGTGATTTCTGTGCCAGTCATATTTTTTGATTTTACGATTGACTGCAGTCGTTTTTTGCAGTTATAAAACACTGCTTTTGTTGTAGTGTGTCAGACTTCAATAGTTGCAAAGTCAGTGAGCCTACAATTGTGAAAGTTGCCCAATGCTTTAGAGGTTGACCTTCTCGAATCATGTTCAGCATGACTTTTTTCATGCACTCATCCACACTCCTACATTGTGGTTTAGTAGTGAGCAATTTTTTGAATAGATCTACACAATTGCACAATGATTAAGTGATTATCTCATTTGCAACGTTCAAATAACAAATGATATGTGAACAAGCAAAAGTTGGTGTTTGTGATGTTTGTGTACACAACTTTCTAACTTTGTAGTATAAAAACATAGGTTCTTACATGTAAAATGCAAGAGATGCTTACCAATTATAAATTGACCAATGAACACATCATTCACTTCCCAAAGGGTGACGATTGTAGAAATTGCTCTCGCTAACAAGAGAGCCCTTCCAAATCCCAGCAATCCTTCACTTGTAGTGGCTTCGCCTAATTCTGATTGACACGCACTCAGTACAACCAACCTAGCATAGATTCCGCCTTTCATAGCCACAATCTCCTCAATTGTTAGGACCTGGGATGCCCCTTCATCCCTTTGCTCTTTTGTCTTCTTGTCATTGAACTCAAAAAGTTTCAAACTTCGTTTACCTTCTTATGTTGAAGGACATCTTGTTCTTGCTCCTTTGCAATACTCTTACCTTTGAAAAATTCCACAGTAGTTAGGAATGCGGAACTGACTTTGAATGTTGTTGTTGAGGTCAATGCAACATCATTCAGTTGTTTGTTAAGTGTATTCATGTCCATTCTTGGTAGCAATGTTGAGGTTGAGGTTGACGTAGCTTTGTCAAGCCTACAAAGAGTGTTGTTCAATTTTGGCTACAATGGTGATGTTGTTGTAACTTCATTAGGTCCAGGAGATGCTTGGAGTATAAGACAACCATGAGGATAGTCATCATTCACCACACCATGTGTAGCTAATAAAACCTCTTTACTGGTTGATAAGCCTTCGATAACGACTTGCTTTGTCATGTCTTTTCCTACGCAAGGAGTCACCTTGAAAAGTCCCACTACGCTCTTGGCTTCTTCTTTAGCACCACTTAACTAACATAATCCACAATTCCACATGCCATTGGCTTTGGATTGCCAGCTATAAAAGCTACATTACTTTGTAGATGGCCATCAAACTCAATAGATTGCTATGAAGGTCCACGTTCTAATGAACAATCTTGGAGTAGATTTTGACTCAAAACTTGCGAATACCTTCCGAAATTGAATTGTCTATACAAGCAATGATTTAAGTCACAATTGAGGGGACAACAACCACGTTGTAATTTGCAATTAAATATTTTTGTATCTGCCATCATATAATGCAGCAAAGGGGATTTTTGCCAAACATTCATGGTCAGGTACAAAAATGAGTGAATCACAACCCTTCAAATCCTCCTCAATATATTGTATAAGGAGAGCATGTAAGATGCTTAAGGCTTCAATACTTGGGCCTTCTTCATCAATAGCATCTACTATCAATTCTTGAAGACTCTTGGTGCTTGGCAAACCGTTCTCCTCAAACCATCTTCAAAGATGACAAATTTTTGCCCCAAACAAAACATTCTTGCCATTAGGTGACATTGCCACTACATACATATTAATAATTCCTTTGGCTAAATTGTATGAATATTCTATTATGGATGTCGTAGTCCTCAAGGCTTTGGTGGTCTGCCTAATCAAAGTTGATAGCATCTGATCACACTCATCAAGATCAGAGGGGTTTGGAATTGCAATTTCCTTGGGCTCATTGTAAATTTGATGCATAAAGAAGCGTTGTTGGCTCCTCTCCGCCCAAACAAGACCAAATGATGGGATTTTGGAGGCACCGTATATAAAGGCTTTCAATGAACCAAAATCTGTCATTCAGATAGCCACAAGAAAATGAAAGCCACAATATAGGTTCGTGGTCAAGGTGACATAAACGCCGTTGTTCTTCCATAAGAAGCAAAATCAGTGGTCGAGCCTTATCTGTAGCTTCCACCCATCGTCCTTCATGATCCAACATGCGTGCTTCCGAAAATTCCACCTCTGCAAGCTCCAAGGCATTGTTGCATCTTGAGACCTTACTTTTGGCTAAGCCCATCAATCTCTTTGATTCTGTAACATTGCCATTCTTGTAGCGCTCTACAGCTTGGGAGCATAGACAACGCACAAAATGAAATCGCAAAGATTCGTCAGCATCTTGGTATTCAACAAAATTAACTGCTGCAATAACCTTCTTCATCTCTTCAAGTGCATGTGTCGTTTTTTTCCACAATGAATAAAATAAGCATCTGTTGATGCGTACTGCTAACTCTTGCATAGACTTGTCCCTAGGCGAAGGTAATTTTTGGATCAATTCCAACATCTCTTCAATTTCTTTCATAGCCTTTTCAAACCTACCACGACGTGCATAACCCTGAAAGATTTGTTCCTTTTTCTGTAATTCGGAAATGCCGATATTATCATTGGTAAACGGATAAAGTAATAGTAGAAGTTCTCTAGCGGTATCATAGTCTCCCCTCTCTAAGGCAATGTTATGCTTTGTAACCTACCAAGATTTCCAAACGGGTTCACCATAAAAATGCTTGCCAATGTGTGCATCTATGGACTCGATCAGTTTGTAAGCTACAAACCAATTTTTTTGCATTCCGTAGCTTTGCAGGAGCGAATGTATCCCACCAATAAGCTGCAAATCGACTTCAGGATCAGTGAACTCATAGGTGGTGGCATGAGCACATACGATCATGTAAGCCTCCTCCCTTGCTCCAATTGCTGAATCCGTCTCACCACCCTTGTCAAATAAAGCAGCCGCAGATGTGTAGAGTGAAGCTCTAGTTCTCCATAGCGATTCATCAAGTTACATAGATTTGCTTGTCATGGATTTAATGACTTCAAGAGCCATTCCCAACTAACTAGCCTCATACAAATTAATAGCTTCGTTATTACGTAGCGCCAACTTGTCATGTAAGTTCATCGACAAATTAAAGCGAAGGAGATTAATAGCAGCTGCCTTTCTGTAAGCACCACACTTCAAATACTCATTTATAAGCTCTCATAGGCATATACTCATCCATACTGCGTCCTTTATGACATGCTAAAATCTGGAAACAACTTCGGCTACTTCTTCAAGTGCTTCAAGTTTTCGATCCTTTTCCAGAAATGCAATAATACACAATGAGTAAACTATGACATCTGTTGGGTGTGCATCAGCAGGAGGTCTTAAATACTGTCCAGCATCCTCGCCTTTCAGTGCAAGGATCTGTGAGATGTTTTCTAGGAGTTGTTGACAAAAAATTTGAACTTTCGGGTCAGCTTCAATCTCAGCACACAGACTCAGCTTCAATCAAAAGGCGCTGCTGTAAGTTTTCAGTAAAAGGAAGGGGTAGCCGCCTTCTGTTCCTAAATCACCCAAGCTATCCAAGCACGAACTCTCTAAGTGGGTACTCTTGCTAGCAGATTGGACTAGATGAATGCTCTCTGCTAGCCGAAAGTTCTCCGCCATAACCATGCGCTCTTTGTCCTTACTCTTGAACTCATTTAATACAATAGGAACCTTTTCATGTGCATAGGAGCACAGACATGATGAAGCTCCATACCAACACTGACTTAATTGCCTAGCAAAGTCCATAAGCCTTTCAACGTTGCAAGTTGTCACCTCGAATTTCGCACCTTCTCCTAACAATCCCAAGCCAAGGAGCACAACCGGATAGAGAGCATGGCTTTTGTCGCGAGGATTTGGAATTGCACTTGATTGAAGGCTATCTCTTGTACTTCCATCACTCTCCACCAAATGAATAAAGAGATATCCTAGTGCTTCTCCCAACATGAGCACCACATAATCATAAAAAAAATCACCATTTCCATCAGAACCTTAACTGTGCAGAAATCACCGTTTCCATCAGAAGAGAAAAACTGCTCTTGAAGTCCTTGACTCTTTCCACTCGAATCTTTGACTTAATAGAGCTTGATCCATGCTCCGTTTTGTTGCTTGACAACTCTTCGCAAATTTCCAAAGCCTCTTTATAAAGTCCCTCCAAAGCCTTCAAGCCTGCATCAGCAAACCTGACATCCAACAAGGCCGTATCCCGCATCTGTAGGCTGGTGAATCCAGTGCTGCCGATGCTCCTCCAGTTTGTTCTGAACCGCTGTCAAGTTCACCTCCTCGGCTAAATACTGTAAACCCGACTGGGACACACCAACCGCTTGCAAAGTAGCAAGTCCCAATTTCTGAATCCAATAAATTCTCATCAAAACTACAGTAGCATGAGCTTGTGTAGCGTCACTCTGTGCCATCTCCGCAACTCTGCTATCCTCCATCAGATATGATAGACTGCTTAAGAAGAACTGCACCTCTGATCACCTTGTGCAATAGATAGCCTTGTCTATGACAGTTTTTGCTTCCTTCTTTGCAAATGTAGCAGGGTACAAGATGTTCAAAAAATATGTGCGCAAGAATGTCTGGAATATGAACCGAGCCAATCAAACTGCCTTCAACAATGATAAAATAGTTTGCTCTTTGTGATTTCCAACATCTGTATCTCCAAAAAGATGGCTGCGTCAACTCTGCTCACAAGAATCCCGCGTGACTTCAAATGCAAGTAAGACGGTGTAATCAGTACCCTAGAATCCATATATTAGAGATAGAGGTTTTATTTTCTCACTCATGCTAAACTTTGCCCCTAAGCCTCCTCTTGATAATGTCTGAAACGAAAAAGGAAAGGATGAGATCGTGCTAATTTCTTTGTTCAGATCAGTGGCCTCGACTTGGTAATCACAATACAATCTAATTATCAATCTGCAATTTGCAAGTCTCACAAGAATGATGATTCTGATGGTGATGACTTAGACTCCGTAGCCAAGACTCTTCTGAAATTCGAAGGGATACCTTACAAGTTAAAAATTTCTTACCAAAGGTGGACCCTGATTAGATCCCGAGATGAGGATTAAACCCAAGTAGATATGTCGTATCGACGCCCGAGATCTGGGAAGCGCAGCGCAAACCATAATACTTTTCTACAACAGTGAACAAGCGCAATCCACTCTCAAGTCGAGTGCACCAGGTTTGCAACAATTTGTACTTGGCTATGCCAAATCTCTTTGCCGTACCCTCCTGCAGAACATCTGCCTCACCTGAAAAGTCTTCTTATGAATGGTGACCGTACCAAGCGACCCTCTCTGAGAGTCTGAGAGCGCGTGAAGCGACTACACGAACACGCGATGTCTGCTTCCGTCATTCAGAGTCTGAGTGGGCATCCAGGAGCAAGACTCCAACGGCAAGACAGACTTCAAACCCCTCCGTATATATAGCGATTGAAGATAACTTAGCAAAATGTATAATTGCGCAGAGATCTACACCACGTCCCAACCTCAGCCTCGAGTAATTGTTGTGCTTCAACCTCGGGGGATCATCCTCAGCACCTGGCTCCCTAGAAAGCCACCGCCATCTTCATCACCTCCCTTTCTCAAAACTCATTCAATAGTTTCACATAAGATTACAGCCGAATTGCGCTAGACACCAGTAGTGATGAGATAGAATAGAGGCAACCAACGAAAAAGAACAAGCAGTACTTCAACGGCGGAATTAATGAAGTCTCTGCTTAAGCTTGATAGACCACTTGATCTGCACCCTACGGGAGACGCTTGAGCTTCATAGCACAAGGCTATGGCGGACTGATTAGCCCCACAAGAGTCCTGGGACTGGGCTGTCTCCATCCAATGATGCCGAAGGCTCGATTCTCAAAAGGAAAACTTTGAGAAAACTGACAGAGGCGGTAGAGAACTCGAAACTCGTAAAGAGCAACTGAGCTGAGAGAAAAGGCAACCAGTTCATGCACGTGGCTCTGGAATGGCCAGGGGGGATTGACCCCCTCATTGCTCCTCCCTTGGATTGATGAGGGGTGGACATTCCCTGTTCCATCGTTGGGCATTCCTGACCAGGGAGCAATGCGCAACCTCAAGGGTGCCACTAAGGTACAAGCACCTAAATGTGACACTTATTCCGAGGATGAATAGTTGCACCTTTGTCCTCTAGAAGGATTCATGTCATCCATCGGACACCAATTAACTTATCCCCTTCAATTGGGGTCCTTCCAGATTGCAGTTGAAGGCCCGTGTTTGGTGGAACTTATGGTGGAGATGCTCTATGGGGTCCTTCCAGATTGCAATTGAAGGCCCATGTTTGGTGGAACTTGTGGTGGAGATGCTCTACGTGCATCACATCTCGAAGCAGACCTGGGGTCCCCAACTTGAAGGGTTGTTGCTATGGTTTAGACTTAGGGTTTTCATATTAGAGTTAATGGGGCTGAATGGCTAGGATTGCACCCGAGGTGAGAGGAGCCCGAGGCTGTAAACATTGCTAGTAGTTGACTAGTTGAGGTGCATCTCACTTCTCTTAATGCATGTGTTCTATCCGCTTCGTGTACTTCTTGGAGTTTGTGATCTGCTCCTTTCTTGTTTTGTTACCACCACACTGACACCTCACTGATTGTGTTTGAGCGGTCACCCAAGAAGTCAAGGCTGCATGCAGGGCGAACTGAAGTTCACCAGACCAAGTGCAGGTGCTAGGGGTCACGGACTTCAAGGGCCGACCTCGATAAAGAGTTGAGGAGAGTGGGGATTTCAGTGCTGTCGGTAGATTGAGAGAGTGGGAGGGTGATCGGAGGTACTTGAACTGCATGATGGTGGATCTAGGGTTTGTTCCGGGTTTCATAGGATATGGCATCACGAAGTCTCTGGATGAAGTTCTGAAATGGACGAAGCAGAGTCTTTCGTTTCCGAAAGAGTACTTGGCGCTGCAGTCGCGTCTCGTCCGTATCAGACCGATGGTGGAAGCGATTGAGCAAGACTGGATCAAGTAAACTTGGCTCAAATAGAACCTGGGTATGAAAGGGCGTTGGAAAGGAATTTTTAGAAGCAGTTTTTTGAGGGCCGTCTAAAACTTTTGAGCAACTTAGAAGGTCACATTAAGGAGGTTTTAATCTACAGAACTTGACATTCACTAGCTAGGCCTTTTTACTGTCAAGCAATCAGTGTGCCAAAATTAAGTCGAAAGTGCCAGAGTTTGAATATCTCCTTCTCCATCTATTATCTTCATCGTTCATGGTCACATAATGACTTGATCGATCCTGAACAAGAAGTGGGCGTACGTGGGGTGGAGGCAACAGTTTCACATCAATCTGCGGTGGGAAAGTGGGTGGACGATCTGAAGAAGTTGTTGGACAATTTGAAGAAACTGTTAGACGAAGGCAACGATTTTTAAAAAAGGGCGATTCAACGAGCCTTGGAAGAAACGGAATTTTGTTGCCATCTCACTAAACTCACTGCGAGGTTCGACGAGTTACTGAGAGACGGGGTGCTTGTGACACTGGTGAAAATAGATAGTGTGCTGGCGAAGAAAGAATCCGCAGATGTGACTGCAGACTATCTGGAGAAGCTTTCTCAATTGATGCAGACAACCGTAGACGAATAGGCGAGTGTGACACAAAGAAATCATGATAGTATTATGGAGGTACTGCATGAGCTGGCCAAGAAGGTTGATGATATTGGCTACATGCAACATCTTGTCCAGGGCCTCGGCATTCAATGGATTGATAGTGCTCCTGTGAACCGGCCTGTTGACCACCCATTGGCCTCCACATTGAATGAACTGTCTGAGAGGATTGGTCGTGACAAGAGGTGCAAGGTGAAGCTCGAGATTGCTGAGCCAACAAACAATCCCCCGAACAGATTTCGTCCACCACGGGAGATCGTGTCCGACAAACCAGCGCAAGTATCACCGTTTGATCATCGAGGCAGGGCTGTTGAAGGTGGCTTTGAAGTGCACAATGAAACCAAAGTCTAGCTTACTTTCGAAGTTACATTCTCAGATGATTGTTTTTTATATATCCTTCTAGTGGACCAAGTAGTTGAAGGCTCTATACCAGAGATTTTCTTCCCAAAAAGTGTGGGAGAGGAGGAAGACTTTAATCTGCTATTGCAAAGGTGCTATTATTTCTGTGTGTTGGCAAGTCTGCAAGCTTAATCAGGTGCCGCTTTAGAGGCTTAAAACATAACTTAAAATTTGACTTGTTTGTTCACTGACACATAGCAATGTTTCCAGGAACCAAGAAAAGAGAGTCTTCTCAAGGCAGTATTTCTATGAAGATGATCCGCTCTCCTTGAAACTAGTCAAATCCAACATTGCCGCGACCGATTCCTATGACCGAGTGTCCTTCTATGTGCTTGTTGTCAACACCTGCCTAACCCCAGGTATGTTTGCAACCGTGTGCTTGAAGGTTAAATGCTAACGACATTCTCAATTCCTGGAAAGATGGAAAGTTTGTCAAGATCCTGATAAAGCTTTACAAACTGGACCTTCAATTGCGTAGATCGCAAACCATCGGATGCTATTGCAATTGAAGATGTTCAGAATGCCCTAAACCGAATGCTACCCCAAGAGCTCGATTCGAAGAATGTCATCGTCAAACATTTCCAGTTTGACCTAAAACCATCTCATTTTACAGTGACATGAAATGCGTCGGGGACTACGGTATTCTGTCAAAATTATTCCTACTGAATAAGTAGTGTAATGTTCTAGTTTTTACAATTATTGTGGTTTCAGAATACATTCGCTGGAAAACCCTTTCAAACATTAGAAAATTATAGCCCAAACATTTGAATTCAATTGTCTTCCTCATGGAATTGTATTGTACCGGAAGCATCAAATTCAGAAAATCCTAGGGAGGACCATCCACACAAACACAAATTATCACTTCACGATGGAACTCAATTCCTAAGGTATTCTCCTTTTATCTCGCAATGTTTTTTTTGGCTTGCATAATGCAGAAGACCACTTCGCGGTTAGTCATAGCATCTGTTGACAATCTATGAAGAATACTACAAATCACAAAATACAGAATAGACAACCTTTCTACTACCGAGTCTACTACCAGTACTTGGAACCAGCCCTTTTGGGGGGGGGCGAAATGGAGCCAGAGAGCACCATTTCATAGTGAAAATCTTTTTTTCGCCAAAAAAAAGTAATCTTTTTTCGCCAAAAAAGTTTCAATTCAATTTTAAATGTGGATGAAATTGTCCAATTTGGATGAAAAAGTGTATGAATTTGATTGAAAAGTGTTTTATAGTACAAAAGATGGATGTATGAAGAAATAAAATGCTTCACCAAATTATAAGTGATCGCCATCCTGGCACTTTTTCAAAAACCGAAAAAAAAGGGCTGCTTGGAACTACATTTTCCTCGTTGATCAAATGAAGAAGGGCTACATAACCGATTATGAGGCAGAACATGAAGTTATTTGCATGCATCTTTCGCACTACACGTGAATTTTGATGCTTTGTAGACATCTTACAGTTACGTTGCAATGTTATGAAAACTGCCATTACACTTGCACTTGTAGAGAACTCCCTAACAGAATTGTAGAAGACCTAGTCTTCAACGCCATTTCAGGCAGTTTTTAACATAAACCCTGCTAATTGTAGTGCAACTTAGTTTTCTTGGATACTCTACAATCGAACACCAATGCTAACGAAATCGTGCAAATTTCGAAGAGCATGTAATACAACTCACCGTCTCTTGGTTGAATCTTCAGTGTGGAATATGGTGCAAGGTCAGTTTTGATGATCTTTGGAACATACCATGGTCCACAATCGGTATGTTATTGACGCCTTTTTCGCACTTGCCAATCCACTTCACAGCGCCACGAAGCATTAATAAATGACAAATAATCAGCCATCATCCGACCCAACTTAACTCCTCTCTAAATCACACAGATCATGGACTCCACTCTGATCTGATACCCAGGGCCATGCTCGAAGGCACTTGAAACCTGCAGCACACCAACCCTTCACAGAACCATACCATAAAAATTCGTTCATGAAATGTACACCTTCTAAGGTAACCATATTGAGAAATCTTCACTTGAAAGGACTCATGCTTGATTTCTTACTGAGTTATATAGCAGAGGTTCAGAGATCTGAGGATTTCTCCTATGTTGAAAATAGTTTGTTACTTTATAAATACGTAGTATATGAGGGCGTAACACTTCATGCTTTACTCTCATCATTTTGTATCTATATCTATTCCGACTTATATTTGGAGAAAAAAACGGATTTTTGAGAGGAAATTCACCCGCAACCACGGTCATGAAAACTCCTGTCAATGTGAGTCCCTACATTGGAAGAAAACATCTTTTGTGCAATAAACGGAAAGGAAATTTTGTTTCTCGTCAGCCACACATGGGTGTGACATGGAGCTTGCAATTGCAATAATTCTTTGAATTTTGGAAACTAAAATTTTTTAAATGAAGAAATTAAACTTGCCAAGTTTACGTCAAATACCAAAAAATAAATAAACAGATCTTCTAAAATCTATAATTGAGTTTGACCAAGGTGCATCCAGGTTTTTGGACGCAATGGTCCTTACAGTTAAAGTTGCACAATCTTGTGCAGCACATGATTCCTAGTTTTACGTATTTTGTGCTCTATTTTCCTTCAGTGCTACAGTGGAAAGGCTGCAAGCCCAACCCTACTCAATAATTACTCCTCAAGGATTCTATGTATGTCACTCCGCAACGATATCCTTTCATCAGCTGCACATGACTAGCAATTCAAAACTAACATTTCATCTTCCATCGTACCTTCATTCTCAAAGTTTTCTTCAAGTGTCTCGTTCAACTGGCATTCCTAGAACCTCTTTCGATCTATGCAATCCTAGAAGCACTGCAGAGCACAAAAAAACAATCAGTCAAATGTGATTTGTTACCAGAAGTATCCCTGAAATTAGGGTTTTCAAAGGAAGAGTGCTGCAAAGATATCAAGCAATTCACTAGGTACTAATCACTGGTGATCTTCATGTGTAACCACGATTCTCGCATACTACGACTGAGTTACACTAAAACAGTAGATAAAAAAAAAGGGTGATTGCCCTAAAGTCCTGAACACTAAAACTCACATTCTGCAATGAATGCACACTTGAGCAAAGCATACCTTACAGCCTCGAGAATCTCTAGCAAGGAAGGACGCATTCAGATCCCGCAGAAACTGTCCAGTTGTGTAGGTCGTCCAGCAGTAAACATATTTTGCGCTGTAGTATTACCATTTAACCATTTGCATAACTTGAAATTTTGGCCTCCCTAGAATTAGGGTCTTCAAAGGCAGAAAGCTACAACGATATTCAAGATTTCCACTAGGTACTCATCACTGGAGATATTCAATTGTTTAACATGATTCACACATGCTACAACTGAGCTACACCAATCGCAAAACAGTCAGAAAAAAAAATGAGTGATTACCCTAAACCCTAGAACTCACATTGTGAAATGAACTTACACTTGAGCAAAGCAAGCATACCTTGCAGTCTCAAGAATCTCCAACAAGAAAGGGCACATGTGGATCCTGCAGAAACTTTCCACTTGTGTTGAGTTGTGCTGGAGTTACTGCAATTTGATCATGCTTCTGTTTGCATGATCATACCTTGAATTAGGGTTTTCGAAGGAAGAAAGCCACAACGATATACAAGACATTCACTAGATACTCATCAGTGGTGATCCTCATGTATAACCATGATTCACACATGCTACAACTGAGCTGCACCAAAACAGTCATTGATATTAAAAGAGTGATTACCCTAAACCCTAGAACTCACAGTACATTGAGAAATGGATGCATACTTGGAACATTGCAGAGCATATCTTGAATCTCAAAAAACTCCATCAAGAAAGGGCACATTCGGATCTCCCAGAAACTTTGGGAACTTGGAAGCAAATCAACTACTCACAGAATATGCTTGTTCGGCATATGTGCTACTTCAAGACTGTCTCTCCCCAGTACTTGAGTCCAATGACTTTAAAACAATATTGAATTGGTGAATCTAGAGTCCAATCACATGGAAACAATATTGAATTGGTGAATCTAGAGTCCAATGACTTTAAAACAATATTGAATTGGTGAATCTAGAATCCAATGACTTTAAAACAATATTGAATTCATGAATCTAAAGTCCAATGACTTTAAAACAATATTGAATTGGTGAATCTAGAGTCCAATCACATGGAAACAAATATTGAATTGGTGAATCTAGAGTCCAACCACATGGAAACAATATTGAATTCATGAATCTAGAGTCCAATCACATGGAAACAATATTGAATTGGTGAATCTAGAGTCCAACCACATGGAAACAATATTGAATTCATGAATCTAGAGTCCAATCACATGGAAACAATATTGAATTGGTGAATCTAAAGTCCATATTGGGCCCCATTAGTAATTATTGGGACCCTTAGATGTTTGGGGAGTCCAATTGGAGCCACATCATGGTGTATTTTTTGTATTTGACATAAGGTATAGAGACCAAAATCATCCCATTTTAATTGGCGCTCCTAGTGTTGGGTCCACTTGCATCCTAATGAAGTAAAAATGGTAAAGGGTTGGCATCAAGACAACTCTAGTGTTGAATTGGGGTTGAAAGGGTTGGAATTGGGTTGAAAGGTCACAATTTCATAACTTCAAGCTATACCACCATGGTGGACCAAAGGGTTAAAAAATCATGAACAAATATTGAAGATTAATCTTGGTGTAACATTAATTTAACCCAGAAACGCCGGACCTATAACCACTGATTTTCAGGCTTCACTGTCATCACTCACTTTGCTCCCATTTTGCAACAAGATAGTATGAAAAAATTTTGATTTATTTTTCAGAGATGAAACAACATGTCTTCTATACTTCACCAAAATTTTAGATTTTTTTGGTGAAAATTTAATTTTTTGTGAATTTTTGAAGATCTAATGAAGAAAAATCATATCAAATAGAAATTACTTCAAAAAATCTGAAAATTTAACCATGGGTGCATATTACATTCATGAACATCATGGTGTAAACTCAAGTTCCGTGACATTCTATAATTAGAATCTAGTAGACATTGAAAATCCATCCAAAGTTCAAATTGCTATGAAATATTAAATATTAGGAATATTGAAAAAATTCCAATTGGAGTAGAAACTTGAACTAATGAACTTCATTTCATTAGTTGGGTTCAAATTTAAAAAATATCACCTTTGTTGAGAAATTTCAGATTTAGAACAAGGAACAACAACTTCCTAAAATACACTGAATCTAGCATTTTTGGTGATCCGTTTTTTTCACTAACTTCTCATTCACATGATGACAATCACTAGAAAAACTTCAAATTCACTTGGTTACTCTTCATAACCCTCTCTGAAAGGTCAAGAAACAAAAAATGGATGAAAAAATGTTTTCAATCTCCCTCCACAGTAAAAATCAGTCATTGGAAAGCCACAAAATGGCCTCCCTGGCGTTCCTGGGTTAAGGTGATTTTAGAATGTCCATATTGTTTATCATGATAAAAAAATTCATTGATTGGTGATTTTGTTCTCACAAATACATCAGATTCTTTGAAGACTTTGCATGTCCTTTGCAATGGTGTATGCCAAATTTCATGAAAACAAGTGTATTTGATGAATCTTTGAATTATGATTTTTTTAATACTCAAACATGTGAAAATTTAAAAAACTCAGAAAAATTTAAAATTTTTGAACTATTTTAGTTTATAAATTCAATTGAAATGCACTAATACCTTGTTTAATTTTTTTTTTATCTATTTTAAAAAGCTTTTATGATGTATTTTTTTCTTGAATGTTCTTAACAATGAGATTCTTTAGGTGCCATTTATATTTAATTTTCAAATCTAAAATCCAATATGGGCAATTTTTACAATCAAAGTTAAGATAGAAATAGGTAAATTTAATATTAAAATGGGAATTTTGGAATTCAAGATCTTTAAGATGAAATGATTTAGTCAAGCTAAAAATTGTATATAAGGTTGATGTGTAGTTGATAGGTACACATTGTTTGTTTTATTTTTCATTGTGCTAATTCTATATATTTTTAAATGAGTTTGAAAACTAGTCTTTTAACAATCTTGTGAACAAAGTAGGATGAGTGTACCATGCATTTGCCCACTATGTAGTTTACATATACAACAAAAGGTCTATCTATTACTCCACAATTTGAAGATTAAATCACTTTTGGATAACCATTGCAAACATGTAGGAAGTCCAAAGAAGCACAATACAATACAAATAGACAAAAATAATCCCATCCCAATGACAACAATGGGAAGCAATATGTTTTTGCTTTGACCACCTATAAAGTGTAATTTTTTTTTAAATACTTGTAAAAAAATCTCTCAAATTTTTCCATTCTATTTCAAAAAGAAATCTGTGAATATGATTAAGCTAGATATGTGCAACAACCAAAGGGACAACAATGGGTTATCGGGTCATCCTACCTAAGAAGGTGCATGATTTTATAGTATGGTAGTGACTAAAGTTTGTCCTCATGTTGAACCAAATTCAAAGACCTATGGCACTTTGAATTTGAATAATAGTTGCACCTATTGCATAATCATTTGTGAAGCTATAGAATGACGACATATTTTGCACATGATAAATTGATAAGGTTTGGATGGTAAAATGACATCCAAATGAAACATTCAAATTTTTAAATTATCCATCCAATGATGTATGTCCTGCTATATTTTATTATATATAATATGTATTCTGAAAGATAGATATCATTTTCTACACATCTAATTTATTAGAGTTGTTTAACCCTTAAAGGACCATGGCCTATCCTTCGTGAAAAATACTCAAAATTGCCATTTCTACTGCAAAGAGAAAAATACTGCAATAATCAATTCTTTTTGCATATCTAACCTTGGGATCTTGCACTAGACTAGTGTAAAATGTATAGGAGAAATTTAAGAAACTTTGGCTAGATAGATTGCAAGATACTTGCATTTAGGGTGAAGAAAATAAGTTTTTTAGCACCTTGCATGTCTAGATTATTTGACCTTGAACCTTTTTTATTTAATATTTTTGCACTATAGAGTTTGATTTAAAAAAATTTAATCACAAAGAACTGAGTTGAAAGTCTAGGAAAAAAATGAAAATAAAAAACAATTATTTTTCACTCTTAAAAAAATTGTTGAATAGAAGTAGGTATGAGATAGAAGGAAAAACTAACTTGTTAATCCTAAGTGCCAAAGCCTTTGCAAGTGTGCATATAGATGTTTAAAGAACTTGCTTACTAGTGTCTATACTAATTTGGACTTTGAATTGTGAAATTGCATAGGATTTGTGAGATTATAACAAGAGAAATGTATGTATCCTATTTTAGTATGTTATTCCTTTGCACAATGTTTAAGAAATTTACATATAAGAGTTTTTGGAGATTGGGGTGACACAAAAAAGTAGAAATTGTGTTAGCACACTAAAACACACTTCCAAAAATCTTAAGTTCAAATGAAGAGCTATAAAACTCATTACATAATCCAACTTGCAATTATTGATGCAATTTTTTTTATAAGTAAAAATCACAAATATTAACACCAAATCAACACTTGCATGTTTAAATTTTTATTGATGAAAATCATGAAAACATTTTACAGTTTCCATTGGAACCATTTCCAAAGGAAATGAATAAGAAAAATTCTTAAATTTCAAATCAAGTGAAATTAGCAAGCTTTGTTCAAAGCCGAGAAATCAAGTAAAATTTGCAAGCTTTACTCTTCCACTAATGGTACATATATATGCCTTTGAGGACCTCACAAAAATCAAATATTTACCTTTTAAGTGAAAAATAAAAACTTCCAGTAGTTAACCTTCAATATTGTTTGTAAATAAAATTTAAAACAATCAAAGGAATATAACTCCCCTACATAAAAACGAACTTGAAAATTTGGATTGACCATATATTGTTGGTTAGGCAGTTAGGGGTTAATATCTCTAAGATGGAATTGAAATACACTAATCCAGATTTTGAAATTGCTCTAGCAATCAAACTAAACCTTGAAGAACTATTTTTTGAAGAATTGTGAAAATTGAGTTAAAAAACAAATCCAATATGTTACTTTCTCACGAAGATACTAGAAAACTAGATGTTCTATAACTTTCACATCACTAATCCAAATGAAATGAATCAAAGCTTTCTATGCAGACAAAAATAAGATCTACAAGAGACAAAAAAAATTTATTTATTTCAAATTTTTGTGGATGTATGTCTTTTGGTGACTAGTGAGGTGTAAATTGTACTTAGGATGGTATAACTTTTGCTTCCCAGCACTGATTGAAATAAAAATTATATTTCCAAGAAAATTATTTATTTTATTATCTTTAAAACTTTCAAAAAAACGCAACATAAATTGAGACTATAGGAACTTGTCCAAAATCCATTTTGTCTCCCATAGGGACATTGGTCCTTTAGGCGTTAAGGATTTATTCCTAAGAAAGTTGAAATCCAATAGATGAGAGATACACGGGAGAGATATATATTTTCAAGTGTTTATTAGCCCAACAAAAACATTATTAACTTTTGATTGATATGGAACTAGAACTACAAAATATTATCAATGGCAATGTATAAAAAATCACTTAAAATATACACAAGAATGGTAATTCTGTCAAAATCTAATTCCATATTAGTTAAAAGCTAATATTGTACTTCAAATTATTCAACACTAAAGCCAACTGAAGGTGTCATTTGATTCCATTTAGTCAAAGATAGGTTAATGTGAAGTACAAACTACTATTAGAAATTGTTCCTCTTTCTATATGATTGTATAGTTCAACTCATTTTCAAGCACGTTGTCGGTCTTTTCATTTATGATTTTTCAACTATGTGAGTCATATCAACTTCTTACTATCAATTTCTCCTACCAACTTGAGTTCTTGGTTGAAATATAAACATCTAATAGTTGTTGAATACTCTACTTTTTGTATTGATTGCAGGAAACATCCATTTCAACTAAATAATGTAATCAATTGTATTCAATGCACGAGGGGTGCACTATTCAGGAGGTTCATTGATCACCTACGAACAAGCCCCTATTATTCAAGGGCTATGTAGGTGATTTTTGAGAATTTATAGGGGGCTTAATTTACCTAAATTTCTAAAAGAGGGTTATTTCATGTACCCTATCTTTTAGTATAATTTGTTTGGAGCTCCAATTTTCTATACCCTATGTTCATTATAAAAATGCTTGAGTTAGATTTGTTCAAAAAACATACCAACATTTCACATGCAAAATTCTTACACCACAACCGAAACTAAAGAGTCCAAAATCAAACTATATTCAGAAGAGTCCGAAATTACAACAAGTAGGCCAAAAATTTTGAAGCAATGAAACCAAAAGTTGTGCCAAAACTGTGGAGATCAAAACAATGATGGAGAAACAATGTATCATGACAAAACAAAAGCTATATAGAATGTTCAAGTCCCAAAAAATTTGGTGTGTGTATTAACAAACACATAACACACCATTCATGATTAAAGTCGCAAAACTGAGTATGTACACATGGGCTAAAATGCAGGTTCAGCCCAAAATCAAGTCAACACCTGCACAATAAAAACAACAGCATATGATGATTCAAATTGCAACCATGGACAAAGGGGAAACACAATCCATGCAAGCATCACCGCTGAGGTGATTTCTCAAATTGACCTCCAAATTTTTGCGTGGTGGGCAGAGAATCATCATTTCCCGGCAATAGGGACATTTTACTTTGAACCAATAACAGCGGGTGTCCTCTGCCGCACAGTTCCCCAAGACTACGAATTTCTTCACTCCTTCCGGAAGATCAGCATTGACAAATTCCATGATCTTAATCCCGTCTGAAATCAAATTCTTGTGGTCCTCGGGAGTTACGATGACAACCCACCCATTTGTGACCTCTGACTGCGGATGGTCCTCGAAGTTGATGTTCTTAGCCTTGCAAAAGTTTCTGACATGCCCTACACTCACAAGGTGGGATCGCCTGAAATTGTTAAACAAATTGTCAACCTGCATTTTCGTGTGCTCCTTGTTATTCCCACCGCAGTCCTTCTTGCACTTGGCGCACCAAACTTTCACCATGCTAGAGCCATTTAGGTCAAAAGTTTTGACCCACCAATTGTGGTCCTCCAATGCGGCCCGCTTCAACTCAACTCTCAGTTTCTTCGCCTCTCGAAATACAGATCGGTAACAGCAACTGTGAGAAGCTCCGACTTCAGAGGGTTATCGACAACCTCGTCGGAGTCTCCTAAAACACTCACACTAGATGAAGCTGCGGCCGGAACAACAAGTTCTTCTCCTTCAACATTAGGGAACTGCCCTTCTTCCAGCTGCACTTCAACCCTAGGAGGAATCGCAGGTTCTATAGTGAGGCGCCTCCGCTTATTGCCATTAACATCATCTTCGACAACCCTAATGACGTGAACATCTTTGCCAAATCCGTTGAGGCGCTCTAACCTTTTCCTGACGCGCCTTCTGTCTTCAACGTCCCAGAATTCGAAGGCCCATTCCAACACGTCGTTCAACTCCAACGAGTTTCTCAATGCCTCCAAGGTCGCAGCTCCTCCATTGTCCAGCTTGCCTAAGTACTCAGGATCTGCCGACTCGCACTCCAACGTCCACAAAGTCACCTTGTCGTTTGCCATGTGACCCCACCCAAATTCCTAAAACCGAATTGTCTGCCTAATCCTTGCAAACCCCACCCAAAATTGAAATACGAAATTCGAACACGAATCTGCAATCTCTCAACCCTAAACCATGAACACTCACAGAATTTCAAATAGAAGCCGCGCAATTTCTGAAACCGTGACCCAAACCCTAATGTCCAGCAAACACCCTAAACCATTCAACAAACTCGCAGGTGCGATCAGCAAGAAAACTCACAGCAACGTTCGACGCGCGGGATTCAACGTTCACTTGCCCACTCCCCCGCCATCGAACTGAACAAACTTTTGTAAAGTGCCGCCTTAAAATTCATTCATTCACATTCAATCTGTAAGTTACAGCTAGCACATGGGATTCTAGATGACACTTAACTAACCATTAACTCTTACTTAACTCTTACAGCTCTGTGATTTCAGAATACAGATCATGGATTCATACTAAGTTATTCTAAATATACTATAGAAAGTTCGAATTTTTGGAGGGGAATTTTGGCAGGGCTACCATTAAAAATAAATAAAATCAAATTTTAGTGTTTTTGTATACCCTTCATTAGATTTAATAGCTAAAAGTCCATTATGTGGAGGCTACTTTACTTTGAATAACTATATAAAATTTATGACTTTTCAATTAAAAGGAGTCTTCATTAGTTCGCACGTGAACATCAAATAACCAGGGAGTGCACCCCCCGGGATTCAATGCATAGTGCTACAATCATCTATTTGAATGATCATGAATTCATCCTTGCACATTTCATCTTAAAATTTGAAAGCAATCTTGAATTTAAAATCCAACTCTCGAAACTTTAAAAAACAAACCATGCTTATAGTGTAGTTTTGAATGTGTACTATTGGTGTATTGAATTCGCAATCCTAGTAATTATATTGATTCTATGAACTTAAACACAATAATAATGAAGTTGTGTCTCTTTAACGATGGATTTTGATGTCAAATTTAATATTTTTTCATTATAACCTTTGCATCTATATAGAATCAATAAGATAGAATTCATATAATTTGTCAAGGTCAATACTCCTTCAATATTGAATTCAAGTATTATAACTTTCTGAATGCATTCATTTGGATTCCATCACACTAGTGTCCTCTCATTCATTATTCTTTACATTTTTTTTTTAATTATTAAAATTTGTCAAAATATTAATTTTTCAAAGGTTACAATTTGATTTTGTCTTTTTCTAAAGACAATATTTTGAAAATATTTGTAAATAATCTAATTTTCTCCAAAACTAATGTTTGTTCAAAACTTGATTGATTTGCTTCTAAAAACTCAATGCATTATTACATTCTCTATGTCTTAGAATTCAAATTATGCAATATTCCATGTTTTCTATTATATTCCTATCTCTAAATTTTATGAAATTTAAATTACAATGATTGTTTCTCATTTTCACTTCTATTTTGCTAAAAAAAACATACTATTCTATTGTGTATACAAATTCACTCTATGTTTATATATTGCACTTTATAGCTTGTTATAGAATAAAAAATAATTTATTAGCTGCTATAATAGTATTTTTTATTATTACTAGCAATTTGAGAAGGAATTTCAAATTAATTGCACTTTATTTAGTATATAATGGAATGATTACGATATACCTATTTAATTCTTATCTTTCATTATAAATATTATAACAATATTTTTTTCAAAAAAATAATAGAAAATAAATTACATAATTTATAGACAGTATATTTGAATAAATATATAGATGCTATACATTATACCCTTGGTTGTTTGCCCACAATGACATACCAAGTTTTTTTCCAGAGTGCATTACTTTGCATTGTTTCATGAATTTTGAAGTTTCCTTTTGCAGCATGAAATTTTAATTTTGGGTAGAAGAATTTCCTTTTAAAATTTAGTCCATCCAAGATACATCATTACATTGAAAAAATTTATTAAAAAATCTCTATGTCTAAAATAGGGAGACTAAAAATTGCCCCAATCCAATTGCGATTCCTACTTCTAAGCATAACTTAGACCTCTTGCATCCTAGCATATTGAAAATTGAACAAGGATTTGCATTATGGCAACTCAATGTAAAAATAAAAGTAGAAAGGGTTGAAAAATCATCATATTAACTCAATGACCCCCATGCACTTTTTACATATTAAAAAAGTTTTATTCAATAGCTATAGTCACAATAGAGAGCCCACATTCCCCCAACTTGCTTGTGGAAGAAATGCATGTGGAAGAAGATACATTAGTGGAAAACCAAGAATCCTTCCTTGAACTCGTTGCATAATAGATTTAGAAATCTCATTGGTAGCAATTGTGATAATTTTCTAATTTTTTAATACATGCCTTTATAATTTTAAGGATTATATTTATCTTGTTCATGCTACTATAAGATTCTCTAAATTTGTATGTTTCACTTTCATCTTCAACACCTTATATCATATATAAAATTTTAGGAATTTTAATAATTATTTTTTACCTCTTTATTTCTAAAACTATATCTTCTATAAAAAAAAATTAGGAGGTGAAAATTGTCATAAATTGAATATAAAGGTCATGAATTTGTTGTTTCAAATAGGGTAGATTTTTTGTGCAAATTTTAGTATATAATAATATATTATTCCAAAATTTAAAATCAAAAAAATAAATGAAATTATTATTTTATTCCCTATATTTGCACCATGGCTGAAAATCGAACAACTTTCTAACGGCCTTCTTCAAGGTTTTTTGTAATGGGTTTTCATTTATCTTGGAATTCATACAATTGTGAAACAAATGCCACACTCTTAGAGTCATATATAGTTTGAATATGAAATTTTAAGCTTATATGGATGAATGTAGTATTTTAATTGTTATTTTATGTATATAAAGTGGAAATAAAATTCTCTTGAATTTTTCCTTAGAATCCTTATGGAAGTTGAAATTTCATGGGGTTTTACCAGATTTTGTGGGAGTTGAAATTTCTTTAGGTTTTTTCCAAGGTTATTGAGGGTGAAAGTTTTTGTGATTTTAATCAAGGTAACCTATGGAAGTTAATGGAATAACCTATGAAATCTCAAGTGTCTATTTGGGACCTTTAACAGTTTGGATAGGTTCTAATGATCTCAATTTCTAGCATGATTTAAAATAAATAAATACAAGTAGAATAATAGATTAGGTTTTTAGAAATATAACTTTTATTTTCATTAGTACTCCAAAGTATTCAAATTCAAGCAACAAAATATAACACAAAATTTGAGATAGAGTTTTCAAAAGTTAATTTCTTATATTTATATATTTGTATGTATGGAAAGCTTTTATACATTTCATTTGGATTAGTGAAAAGCAAGTTATAGAACACCTTTTATTTATGGGCAATCAATGCATCTTTGTAAAAAATATAATATATTTGATTTGATTTTGAACATAATTCTTATAATTTTCCAACAAAGTAGTTCTATAGGGTTAACCCCTAAAGGACCAAACACCATTTTTTGGAACACAACAATTTTGGGCAATTCACTACAAACGGAATTTTTATTTTATTTGATTTGAAAATTTCACACAATGTATGTTTGAGGAGTAGATTTTAAGGCACAATAATTTTCACAACTTTTGACTAGATAATTAAAAAATTATTGCATGATATGTAATTTTCAGCAATCGACGGGCAACCTAGGCAGCCCAAAAAACTTCTTTAAAGATCACATTTCAAAAAAATAAAAATTTGAAATTGGGACTATACCTAAAACATATCTTTCTCTTATAGTGTTTATTTAACTCAATTTTCAATATTTTTTCAAATAAAATAAAACCATAGGATATAGATTGTTTATTCCAACATTGCAACCATTGGGATTGGCATTTTTCAAATCCATATCTAAATTCTCAACAATTCAGTTTTTTGAATCAATCTCTACTTCTTTCTACCTACTCTTTTTTCCCTATATGTTGTACAATTCCACATGATCTGAAAATTTTCAAGCATGTAGCCAACTTGACTTGAAGAATGAATGCAAAGAAGTACTACTATTTTGGACATTTCTTCATACATATGTGACCTTGTGAAGTGTAGCTGCCCAATTATTCGTAGGGCCAAAAAAAGGATTTTTGTCACTTCAAATGCTTATATCTTGCAATCTACATAGCGGAAATTTCTGAAATTTTTTCTTCATCTTTTCAAACAAGTGTACTACAAGATCCTATGGTCACATTTGTCCAAAATGATTTTTTTTCTAAAATTTGGTACTTGTACTAGAAATGGCAGTTTTGAAGCATTTTCAGTGAAAACATAGTAAAAAAACTTTAGGGGTTAAAATAACTAAATCAAATTGAATGTGTCATTAAAAAATTTGCCGATGATGACTCAAGAGAGAAAAAAGAAGCCTCTTTAAACATATCAAATGTTATGTAGAAGTAAATATGAGGCAATTTTATTATTGAGGGTACAACAACTAGAAATTAGATTTGTCCTAGAAACACACTTAGAGGTTTAAGCTTACTTAAAAGTTTAGATCATCCTTGGTGAGAAATCATTTTTTCTAACCTCAATAGTGGTCACACCCAATGGTGAAGAAGAAAATGTAGACACCATTCGCTACAAAAAAATGACCATATAAATGACTTTAGTATATAACTTCATAGCAGTCATTCTGGACACATTTGACTACATAATGACTCATGCCCTTTGAAGTCATGGAGCCCAAGTAAGGTTGGTTTCAACCTACTTGTGTGTTGCTTTAGGCATGTTTAAGGTAGCTATATCCAAAACCGTACCCTATCAAAACCACCATTATCACTTTGCATACATCTCTAAAATTAACATGCACCTATCTTGAAGAACAAATTTATGAACATTTACCAAAAAACTTTGACCCTTCATAACTTTTGCATATGGTATAAAAATATTACATTCTTTGGTGCATTGAAACCTCCTTTCACTTGCCATCAAGAAAATATGAAATTTAACTAGTCTAATTATAGTAATTAGGCAAAATAGAAAAAATGGAAGTTTGGGGGGTACCCACCTTAATCTTTAGGCATGATTAGTAGCTTGTAACAAAACATTAACAATTGATAATAGGAGATATAAGTTGGCACCAACTTTTTTTACTTAGAAAAATAGAATCTTTGTGCCCTCTCAATGTTAGGAAATATATGGAAGGATTTGGGAATATAGACTAAAATGGTTTGATAAAGGACAATATATTGGACAAATAGAAAATTCTAGTTGGTAGAAGGTGAATTGGAAACTTTAATAAATTCCCTAAATAGTATCTATAGGTAGGTGGTAGAATGAGATGGGAGATTTTATAATTGACACTTGCCCACACTTGCCCACCTCTAGGCTTCAATTGGCAAGCTAGAGACTATTGCTTTCTGAAATTCTATTTAAATCATATCAACTCTAAATAAATATTTGGTCAATGCCAAGGTTATTCTTCTTGGGGATCCCTCCAATGAAAATTAATGCCTTATTTTTCCTACTCCAACATCATGCCACATTAGTCATTTGACTTAGAATAGGCTCGTTTACTTTGCATTTTTTCCCTCACTATATAGGAATTTATAAAAATAAATGCATTTGAGATGTGAAGAAATTTGTTGTATTCTTCTAAAAAGATGAATCTTTAATCCCTCACTATCCATGGGGACCAAAAACGTCCACAAAAAAATTGAACAATAGGAAAGTGTCACTAATGAACAATTTCTTTGCCAAAATGACTATGGAAATCATTAGGGGAGATTTTAGGTCCTTGGGAGACTGTTTCATGGCCGTTTCCATTGCTAGAACCAGCCTTGTCCAGTCGGAATATAATAATATTAAATTTTATTTTTTTTAAATAAACTTTTAATAATAGAAAAAATATATTAAAAATATATTAAAAAATATATCAATTAATTATATCTGATGTAGAAGTCGTTTGGCCACATCAGAAAAGTGTTCCCTTAGTTCCCACAATCTAGAAACTCAGAATCTCCTAGAACACAAAAATCTCTTCTAATGCTACTAATTGCTTAAGCACCAATTAATACTATTAGAGGATTTAGGGTATCTATGTAACCACTACAAGAGAAAGGGTGGTATTGGGTGCAATATTTAGTTAGAAATTGCAATACAAAATGTCAAGTATTCTAGGAAAAAAGTGTGTCTAGGACCTTTATTGAATTTCTACATGTCATAGCACTATAAAAGACAATATGAACTACCAAAAGACTAAAACCGCAAGTCATGGTGTTTGAACTCTTTTCACCCTAATGGTAGGTGGTGAAAAAACTTTGAACCTTGCTACATCTTCCTTCGTATGTGAAATCAAATATCTTTTTTGAAATTTATATGATATGAGGTGTCTATTCAATAACCAATGACCAAAGAGGACAAATTTTCATTATTGTAATGACCAATCAATGTTGTAAGCTTGAAATATACTTATTAAATGCAACCAACTTGACCTTTTAGTAACCAATGACCAAAGAGGATAAATAAGTAGTAAAATAACAACCAATTACCATTGAAGACTTGCAACATACTTACTACACACAACCAACTTGACTATTCTACACTTGAATCAACATTTTAGTAATCCTTTACTAATTGGTCATCTTAAATCCAGGTATTGAATGTATCATCAACATTTTGCTCATGGATTGGTGAGATGTTGAGACTTGGAGCATTGGGTGGATAACTTCACTTACAATTAGAGGTGTGAGGATCATTTTGTTAATCAACGATGCATGAAAATCTTCTAGTTTAAAGACACCCAAATCACATCCATGAGCTCAATTGTTGTAGCTTGGTACTATACATGTGTAGCATAGAAACATCATCCCCCAAGATCCTTAAACTATAAGAGAAAGGCGTGTTTTATTTCTAGTCCTAATAGTAATGACCTTTTTAGGAGATTTTTAGTAAAATTTTACTAGAAATACATGTGTTTTCAATAAAAATTTACTGAAAATCACCTAAAAAGGTCATTATTGTTAGGATTATACTTAAAACACACCTTTCTCTTGTAGTGTTAGGAAAGAGGTATTTCCTTCCCTTGATAATTAGGGAGGTGTTTGATTTAAGGGCCACTTTACACTATGGTGGAGAAGTGCACCAATTGTTCAAGAAGTTTTGGCCAAAACATGGTTATTTGAGACAACTGGTGGGATGTTGGAGAAGATGAAAAGATCATAAAATAATGCCATAAAAAGTCGTGATTGGTTAAAGTATAAATACCAAGCAGAAAAGTCTTTCAGACAATACAAATTAAAGTCCACCTAGAAACTTCACCAAGAGGAGAGTTTTGATGGTGAAAAACAAAATTTTCTCCAATCATATTGCTCCAATTTCCTACAATTCTTGGTTGGTGCACTTCTCCACCATAGTGTGAAGCGACTATAAGATTGAATGCTTTTGAAGCAAGAATAAGATAATGCAGTTTTAGCGAGAATAAAAACAAAAGGCCCACAACAAAGGTGTACAAATATTGTGTAGTTTAGGCACCTTCATTATTGATGAATAAGAAATTTATTTGGATTTTCTATAAACTTTCTTAACCCCTAAAGTCCCATTTTCCCCTCTTGAACAAAATGGATTTTAGGTACTAGGGTTTAAGTTTTATTTTTTTATTTATTGTTCATAAAGAGTGAATAAATCTTTCAATCCATTATTGGGATTCTTGATTAGAGAAATTATGTAGTTTGAAAAGTCTTTGCAAATAATGTATAGTATATTGTGAATTCTAAGCACATCCTTGGCATTGCAAGATTTTGTTAGAGGGATTCTATATCTTTTGTTTGCTTTGAAAATTGGTGGAGATATGCCTAACATAGTCTTTAATATGGTAGATTTTTAAATTCAAAGTCCATAATGCAAAAATTTCTCATAAATGACAATCAAAGTTATCTAAAATTTTCAAGTAGGGTCCAAAAATACTTTTTCTTCAACTTCTGTAACTAATATCTTCCAATTTATATTGTCAAACTTTACCAAAAAAGTTCTTCATGCTTTCATACAAATGTAGTGCAAGATCTTGCTTTTGGATTTCCTCCAAAAAAAATATTTGTTTGTTTGCAAGGCTCAATGCAATAGAAATAGAATTTTTGAGTGATTTTGAAGAAGAAATGGTCTAGGCACTTTAGGAGTTAACCTCATAAGGATGTTGTCAATCTATATAAGACAAAAGTGCATATGTTCATCCTTGGAAATATTTCTGAAAAGGGGGAGGTCTTAGACAATAGTTTGACCTCTAGTGAGTTTTTTTTTAAATTTTTAAGTAGAAGATACACATTGTACCCAAAAAAATGATTTCCATAGTGACGAGCCCGTCCTTTCTAAGGTTACAAGGTTGATATCAATCAATGAGTGACATAACATTCTTGAACAATGATGCATGATTTCATTGACTAATATAAATTGGGACCACATACCCTAGGGAAATGACCCACAAGAAGACCCTCATGATGAACTTGATTACAAAATAAATCTTCTTGTAGTCAATTTCCTAGTCTACGTGGACCAAATTTCCACTAGTGCTTCCAACCTCTATGCTATTGGCCATAATATCCTTGAATTCATTATCAAACAAAATTATACTTGAGAACATTGGTTCATAACCATTCTTTTACTTGTCCTTGAATTAAAGAAACCCCAAGAATAAAGGATAAATCATCCTAAAAATAGAAGAAGGGATCTCGCAACACTTCCCGAGAATGTTACGTACTAGTCTCGGTAATGCAAACGCACGGCCTCATTTGTCATTGAGTGAGAATGAGAGGCTCCCATCTCTCCAGAAATGAGCTTCATTTGAAGTTATGAACATGTGACATTTTCATGTAAATTATTCAATTGAGTTGTGCCCAAATCACTATAGGGTATCAATGGAGATTGCCAGTCCATGTGTTTCAAGGGAACCCCCCCCCCAAAAAAAAAACTATAGGGTAGTGCTAAAGTACATTATTTTGGAGTTGGCTTTCAGACAAAAATATACTGTAGTGGAATTGGCCTTTGAACTCAGGTGGAGCCAACCCCACAATATTAACTTAACTGGCAGTAGTGAGGATGCTTTAAAGTATTTTATTATCAGTTTGAAGTGAAGTTCTCTGTGATTTCTTACGTTGTTGTGGCCGAATATAATGTGACGGTTTGTTAGAACTGATGAAACTTCGCGTATGCACTCATTTACAATGCTAATCACTTCTCCCTCTATTTCCAAATAAAAGCGGTGTTTCCTTTGTAAAATATAAAGAAAAAACTGCTTTTATTCAGAAATAGAGGGAGTAACCTTAAACTTATTAAAAAAAAAATCTCATTGCGTAAACATTTGGTAAAGAAACAAGCAAGTGGATGGATACAGACTGTTGGGGTGCACTTCCATGACACATGTAAGTTATGTTATGTGTCCTCGACAGCCTTCCAGACTTTAAGCTTATAACCTCATTACTTTGTTGACTCCCCTTTGCTAAAGGAGAAATAAGTAAAAATTTGATTCCAATTGGAAGGCATGCAGACTGTAAAGGAAAATTCCTATCAATTGCAAATTAACACACTTTACAATGGCTTTTAGCGATATATGTGAGCAAAGTCAATCTCCACATACAAGTTTTAAGGGTTTAGGAGATTTAATTAAATTTTTATGAACTCCGGAGGGGTCGTGCCTAGTGAACCGACCTTAGAACCGTTGCATCACAAAGGGTGGAATGAAATCAGGAGGAACACTCATTCAATTGGAAATACTTTCTCCTAGTAAGTTATTGCTGGGACAGAAGCAGCAGCATTTTGTCATGTTGACCATCCACATGGAATCTCAAATTTCAAATGCTGACTGTTGTATGTTCTTATGGGTGGAATTTCGACATTTAAGAACACCCTTGATTTAACACTTGTAATGCCCCAAATCTTTTTCTTGATTTTTGGCACATTTTGGCTTATATGATTGTACAAATATTTCATTTATTTCAATGTCATGAATTGGTCATAAAAGGAAGGTCTTTTTATTATCTATATTTAAGGATTACTTTCAATGAACACTTTGATTACCAATCATTTGATTACACACATGACTTGAAGATGGTCTTAACCCCTGAAGGACCAAGGTGCATTTTGGGCAGAAACTATCAAAAGCTGTCACTTTTTAACTATATACATTTGTACTAAACTTCTATGGGAATGTGTGGAAAAAATTTCAGAAAATTTGACAACACATATTGAAAGATTATAGATGTTTGAAGTTAGAAGAAAAAGAGTTTTTTTCCTGACCTTGCCCACCAAGGCTTATAGACTTTAACTCCTTCTAGAATGAGATTTTTGCACTATACATGGGTGTTTTTTTTGCATTTGCATCTCATATATTGTTTATTATGTACCTATTAAATTTCAAAAGTAGAAGAGAAATTTTGCACATGATATCTTAAATTGTCAACGTTGCCTAAGCAGTTCAAGGCAACTGAACTTTTTATATAGGCTACACTTGATCATAAAAAAATATTCACACCAAGGGGATACATGTTCACACCTTGTGTCAAAATTTTGTGAGCATCTATCTAAGATTTCTTGCATGCAATGAACAATCAATTGGTCCTTTCACTCCTTTGGGGTTATTTAAGACCCAAGTCAAGTGTTAGATCAAGTTTGTCACATTTCAACATCTATTATACATTAATTGTATAAAATTATTTTACCTTGCTGAAATCATTTCACCTTGTCATGAAGTTAAATTTAAGTAAGGAAATGCATTGGAACATGTGAGTCACCACATGGACTCACCATTTAGAATGTAAAAAAATATTCATTTCTGACATGTAATTTCACCCACTTTGTATGATATAGGCTACACTTGATCATAAAATTTACATGTCAGAAAGTAGTAGAAAAGAAGATTAATCCATTAAGAAGTTTCATATGAAATAGCCACAAAAACTTTGGAAGATTAGTACAAAAATTAGGAAATGCAATTAGGTGAAAATGATGGAAAAACTCTACGGAAAAGTAAGAGTTTACAATGAAAAAGACTTTAAGTAATATTTGAGGATTTCAAAAATAATAAAATGGGGAGAAAGTCGGAATAAATAATACATGAGACAATGATAAAAACACACTAAAATTGGGAAAAATCAGTAAATTAGTGAGATTTACAAAGATTTAGTGCATTTTACACTAATTTAGCATATTTTATGATAAATTGGTGTATTAGTGGTAAATTAGTGTGGGATGAAAGTAGTCATGAAAATTAGACCATTAATATGGTTTATTTTATGAAAATTAGGATTAAGAGCTCTCCCTTCTCTCTAACTTTTTGTGTGTATAGAGTTTTATGGGAATATTTTTTGGTTTGTTAGAGTTTTGTGGCATGATTGTGTGTAGAGTTATGTGAGGATATGTATAGAGCCTAGTTAGAAGGGGAATAGAAACAATTTGCTGGATAGGTTCACCTATTTGTGCACTACAAGAGAAAGGGGTGTTTTAAATGTGTTTTAAAGTATAATCCTAGAGATAAGATATTAAGTAATCACCTTTATGTAGATTTTTAGTAAGAATTTACTAGAAATTCATGTATTTCAAGTAAATTCATGAATTTAAAAATATATATTAAAAAAATAAAAAAATATTTTTTATTTTCCATATATTTCTACTAGGGGCTAAAAGTTAAATGGACTTGTTTTGACCTCAAATTTTTTGTAATGTAAAACCAAGCCCACCATAACATTCTATATTTACTAAATCCTAAACCTAAACTATTTCCATAAATAAATATCATACACAATATATTTCATTATTAGACTCAATTACATCAAACCAAAGTGCAACAATACTTGGAAAACCTCTTTGTTAATATGGACAACTATTAATACTATTAACTAACTAACAAGCAACAGTAAGCATAGGGAGAATTGACCCCCTCATTGCCCCGGTCAACTTTGGTTTGAAAAAAAAGCCCCCTATGTTGTGCCAATTTTTTGGTAATTCTTGCATCTCCCAAGAGTAATTCGGGGCCTCTGATTGCAAATATGAACTCAGAATTTCAAAAGAAAATTAAGCCTTGCAAATAAAAAATTCCAGGGCTTGCCCTGGAGGAGCAATGAGGGGGTCAATTCACCTTGGCCCAACAGCAAGGGCATAATATCCTTTCCTATTTACACTATTCTTTATTATAGCCATTCAACAAAATTGAACTACAAACATTCAAATCACAACACATACAACATAATCAAAGACTTCAAATTCCCATTAGGGTTGATAAACAAATGAAATCTAGAATGAAGGGTCAAAGCCTTGAGAGGCCAAAGGCCAAGGGACTTGTACTACACACCAACCTCCAAAACTAGTGGAACATACCATAATTTACAAATCTAAGACATACTTGCGAGTAACAAAAAAAGAAAAGGACCAAAGCATCAATCAAGTAGCCTACATGTTAAGCTTAGAAAGACCTAAAAATAGAAGTAGGAAAAATCAAAGGCAACATGGCAAATTTTATATTGCACATCACACAAAAATAAAGCAAGAAATTACTGCATTTAGGTTTAGTTTGCCAAAGTTGAAAAATTTGAGTCCATCTCTAATCTACCTTGACACCTTGTGTAATCATCTCTTTCCAATGTTGAATGGACTTGACATAGATCTTGAACACGACTAGGCCGCAAAAATTGGAAGTGTCTTTAGCCGCCCAAAGAACCTAAGGAAGCTCTTTGGCATTGTAAGAAGTCATCATTTTTGCACAATCTGTCTCTCAATTTTTTTTTGTTGTTCTCTAATTCTAGGTGAGTATTCTAGTGAAAATGGTTTGACTTCTTCTTTAGGTTTTGTCTCCCTAGTATGTTGATTAACTTCTCTTTGTAGGTCATCTCTCAAAGGTTGACAAAATTGTAGGCTATACTTCTCAATCAAATGGAATAAAAGCATGCATTCTGAAAACCTCAAATGAAGATACCTAGTTGGAATTGTAGGTTATAGTAGGTGACAGGCCTTGAAG
This sequence comes from Rhytidiadelphus loreus, assembly GCA_947034895.1. Taxonomy (NCBI): domain Eukaryota; kingdom Viridiplantae; phylum Streptophyta; class Bryopsida; order Hypnales; family Hylocomiaceae; genus Rhytidiadelphus; species Rhytidiadelphus loreus. The sequence continues at coordinate 44,799,164 of OX344765.1, forward strand.
TATCACTTGCTCAATAGGAGTACTCACAAAAATCACCCCCTCTAAATTTTCCTTTGAAGGTAACTTCATTGGTTCTTATTTAATATTATTCTCTACATGTTTTGTAACAATCTCTCTTACCTTAATGTCATTCAAAACCTCCTCAAATAATTGATCAACAACTAGATTCAATTCTTGTTCCTTGGCCAATGGAGTATCTGGTTCTTGTTTTGCTTGTTGTACTACTCTATCCCTCAGAGAATTGAACTTGAAAGTAGCTAGGTGTGACAGGAAGAAACTTCCCAATGGAAGAAATCTCAGTTTGAGTTTGTTTTTCATAGTTGCAAACACCTATTGTTTGGTCTAAGCTTTCTCAAATACTACCGTCATCTTATGTTGTCTAGTCATTGATCATTCATATGTAAAATTGAGATCCAAGTCTCCATACCCATGTGGATTGTAGTCTTTAAGGCACTATTGAGTACAAAATCCAATGTTAAAAGGTTCAGTGTCTAGCTCATAATAATATTTTTGATTCCAATGATTCCATATGAGACACATTTTTAAAATCTCTTTTACAATATTTGTAGTGACCATACACGTTTGATTAGAATTTCAAGTCATTTTATCATCATTGTTGTTTTATAGGGGATCATTGTGAGCCTTGGTTTGTTGAGTGTCTCATTATAAAACTTTATTCCATGTCATATCAAATATAGAAGTTTAACTTCCACCTTGAGGTGTGCAAAGGAATGCCAAGCTTGTGCAACTACATGATAGTTCATCAATGCATGTTCCACCTAAGGGAGTAATACGTCTTACAAAATTCTTCCCATCCTAACACCCTCAAACTCCAACTACCAATGGTCATATCCCCTGTTAATGTCTTTTAGTCCATAGCTTCCTTCTTTCAGCATGGAAGCCATATCCTATTCATAAACAATGTCTTTTGATGTTTTGTGTAAACTTCTATTTCCAAGTATTGAAGGCATTTTATTGGTGTTGCTACCTACAAAAGAAAGATTCTATATTTGATCTTGGTTACATAGCTATAGAAATTTGCCATTTTAATTGATCCTTATTGTTTCCATTCTCATTCCTTGGAATTCAAAGGTAACAACTTAATAGGTACATTATCAACTAGCTAAATTCTATAGTGATCTTTATGAAGCGGATCCTTAGCAGCATCAAAGCATATTGTTGTTGACCCAACCACTACTAGAGAGCTTACTAAAGCACTTATAATATATACCATTTATCACAGTCTAATACCTTCTATACCCACATCCACACTCCATTATATAATATGCTTGCTACCACATGAATGTAAGTACATAGATGACTTAAACTCTATATATTAAACCACTCTCACTAAACCATTTTCAAGAAATGAACTAACTATTCAAGTAGACTAAAGTCTTCTTTCTAAAAAGTGTCACTCTTATAGTCTCTTGGGAATATATATATAGAGAGAGAGACGATCTATGATGAATAAACTCCTAATTTACATTAATTTCACTTGGTTGAAGTTATCTCTTTCTTGAACTTTTTGAGATGTTTTAGTAGTCAATGTTTGAAAAGTCTTTATGTAGAACAAACAAAATATTCTAAAATTATGTATAAAAAAAATGATGACAAATTTTCAAACCTTCAAATCACAATTAGACCTATAATTATCAAATTAGTAAATTCCATGAAAATTATTAGTCATCTCTTTTGAATACATGCTTCAATCATTATTTGTTCTACTTTCTACAATCTTGGAATCTTTTCCCCAAAAGCTTTCAATCAAATCCTAATATAATCTATGAATCTTATGACATGAATATTAAAAAGGACCTAGAATGGAATGAAGTTCATAATTTTAGCATGTTGTATGATTATATGAACTTAGTTGTATAGTATTTTAAGAATATAATAAAAAAGAATACCAATAAAAAAATTGTAAGAATTTGAGTATACAAAATATAAATATGACCATTTTTATTGACCGCAATTTTCGTAGGATTTATAAAATATAAAACCTATAATTTAAATTTTGAAATATTTTACTTACAAAACTTTATTTTACTTATATTTAAAAATTGCATATTGTCTTTATTATAAGAAAAATATAACCAATCATTAAAAAAAATTAAAATTTTCTAAATGTTTTATTTACAACAATAAATCTATTTTATTATTAGAAATGTATCCTTTCAACAAATTGACCAATTATTTGTTACAATTATTATCATATATTATAAACTATATAAAGATAGGATATATCAATTGTACATGTTAAATTTCAAAGAAATATGTACATTAATATTTTGTAAATCAATTCTATAAACTATATGAAGGAATGCTATATCAATAGTACCAATTTTTAGTCAAATCTAAAAATTTAAGATGTGCAAGGCATAACAACTATTCTCTATCTTTCAATAAAGTGTAGTGTCCATGACTCATGTTTTAATGTATTATTGTTGTTGTAATAATAATAAGACAAACAATGTAGCCAGTGAGAAAGTGAGACAAGGTAGCCAGTGAGAGTGAGATAGAGTAGCCAATGAGAGAGTAAGTCAAAGTAGCCAGTGAAAGAGAGACAATTAGCTAGTGAGAATGAGACAATATAGCTAGTGGGACAGCCGGATAAATAACGTAGGTAAGCCTGTGAAAGAGGAAGACAAATAATGTAGCCAATAAGAATGAGGCACTATAGCTAGTGAGAGAGCAAGACAAATAATGTAGCTAGTGAGAATGAGACATTGTAGCTAGTGAAAGAGCAAGACAAATAATGTAGCCAATGGGACAGCTAGACAATTAGCCAGTGAGAGTGAGACAATGTAGCCAGTGGGACAACAAGACAAATAATGTAGCCAATGGGACAATTAGACAATTAGCCAGTGAGAGTGAGACAATGTAGCCAGTGGGACAACAAGACAAATAATGTAGCCAATGGGACAATTAGACAATTAGCCAGTGAGAGTGAGACAATGTAGCCAATGGGACAATTAGACAATTAGCCAGTGAGAGTGAGACAATGTAGCCAATGGAACAACAAGACAAATAATGTAGCCAATGGGATAGCTAGACAATTAGCCAGTGAGAGTGAGACAATGTAGCCAGTGGGACAATAAGATAAATAATATAGCTAATGAGACAACAAGATAAATAATGTAGCCAATGAAAGTGAGACATTGTACCTAGTGAGAGAGCAAGACAAATAATGTAGCTATTGAGAGTGAAACAATGTAGACAGTGACAAAGACAATGTTTACTAGCATTGAAAAATATCAAATCCCACCACACTTTGTTCATTATTGACTAGTGACTTTTAATATGAAAAATATCTTTTGATTGAAAGTCACAATCAGTAGTGATGAATAAAATTTGTTGTAACAATGGAAATGGCACATGTCCTTATTTCTTAAACGTTATTGCAAATCGTTTGGTATTTTTAAAGTGCACATTATATAAAGTGTGTTTATTGTGGAAACCCCAATTTCATCAATAATCTCAAATGTTGTATCTTATTTAACTTAATTTCTTAACTTCTTATTTAGTTTCAGGTCACTATTTTAGTGTCCTAATAGTACTTGTAATTCTAGTTTCATTTGTTACTTTGAATTTTTTTGTTCAAGCATTCATCTTTGTAAAGTTTCATTGTTCTCATAGTTGATAATTCTTGTAAATGATCATCTTCGTTTCAAGTTTTCTTTTCAATTCAAGTTTGTTGAACTTTGAGATTAGGATTGCCACTAGTGAAAAAATGTTTATTGTAATTTTTTTTTCTTGCTTGTATTTTGTTTGTGCAAATTTACAACAAAAAATCAATTAAGTGCAAAAGTGAGTATTTCAACAATAGACCCTATGAAGAGTAAATACATTGGAATGGGCATAGAGAACTAAAGACAACAAAGATTGAACATTCTAAGACACAAATCTAGGCAATTGATACATGAAAGTGGAATTGTAATTAGGATGGTGGTAATCAGGTTGGTGCATCTTAATTCTTCGCTCCTCACTCCTTAAAGACCAAATAAAGTTCAAATTCCAAAATTGTGAAGATGAATCATTAAATGCAACTTAGAATAATAATTTATTAGCATTTTTTGAACAAAAGTTGTAAAATGTGATCTATAAATCACATCCATGAGGTTAGATTTACTACTACACTAACCAATAATTTTCAATAAAGTTTGAAATCAAATATTAAAGATTCCTTCAAAAATCAAGTATAAATTGAATGTGTAATTTTCACCAATTTTTCCTTAAGTTCAAAAACTAAATCTAACTATGGTGATTTTTACATAACTTTTTTTTAAATTTATTTATTTAATTTGTTGGTAACGGACATTTTTTGAATTGAAAAAATTGTTTTTTAAGGCCAAACATATCTATATTCTTTAACTGTAAGGACTAGTTTTGAGAATTATATATATTGTTTAAATGTAAAAGAACTAACATAAGAATCTACAAATATTTAGATGAATGAAAAAAACAAGATTTTGTGTATTTGGCATACGTTTGCATTCATTTGTTGTTCAAAATTTGAATGTTTGGTTCTTTAGTTAGTTTGAGGGCTAAAAAAGCCCATATCAAATAGATGGATGATGAATATTTTCAAATTTGTACATCAAGAGTTATTTGAAATAGTTTAGGGACATTCAAATATGAAGTTCAAAAGATATCAATCTTCTATTTTTAATAATGTAAATAGCTTGGTCACTTGATGCTTCATTATTCTTGCTAATTCTAAATCAATTTGAATCTACACGGAATCAATAAGGAAAACTCAAAAATTGGAATTTTGTTTATTTGAATATTTGTCAATACATAATTTATTTTGCATCAAAAGTTCAAAATCTACATCCCCTCTCTTTTGGCAATCACTTGGAGTACATTCACACCAAGGAGAAAATATAAAACTCAACATGTCAAGGTTTCATATTCAAATTGCTTGCATTAAGGCAAAAATGATATGGCAATTCCGCAATTGGGTTGTATCCTAACTCATGAAGGTTGTAATTTCATTTCAAGGAATTATAATCTTCAAAATAGTTATATATTAAAAATGAATAGTGAGTGTACTTACCTCCATAGGGAAGATGGTTTTTTCTTGGTCCTTGCTCAACCTTCATGTGCATTATTTCTCCTCTTGGGAGGAATATTCATCATCACGTGGGTTATATTTTAAACTTTTACTAACTCATAAGGTTTCTAGCTACACACCACCTTTTCTTCTCCCTTAATGTAAATGTACCTTGAAGGTTAATCCAAGATGAACGAGAAAACTAATGACTTGCAATTGATTGAAATTCAAGAATACAATTTGGCAAATGGTTAAAGATAAAAAATTTGGATTTTTTTCCACACAAAATTCTATTTTAATGAAAAATTTATACTCTAAAATGTTGCCATTTATTTTTAGAAATAGTTTTTGCCAATGATGACTATTGGGTATGGTAGATTTGCCTAAATTTGAGTGCACTTATGGTAAGCTAGTCCATGTTTGCCAACTACCTAATCCCTTTCATCCTACTTTTGGTCCCAATTCCCTCCAAAAATTCATCCCAATCGATTCATTTTTTGACATAATCACTACATTATTTAATACCAACAAGCGATAACATGTCAATTCTTAACTCTAAAGGACCAACATGTGTTTTTTGGCAATATAGAAGGTTTGGGCAGGTACCTATGACTCGAGATTTGCACATTTTAGGCTGAAATTTTAATAGAAGGTGGGGATGAGGAATGTCTTTCATATGCACTAAATTTCATGACATTTGGAAATACGAGTAATAAATTATGGCCTAAATCGTTAGTTTTTTCACCAGTCGGGCAATCTGGGCAGATTAAAAAATTCATTTTTTTCAGAAATAAAAATTGGAAATTGGTTTTATAGTGTTATACATACACAAAAAGCTTTGAATCATTCCATTTTGATCAATGAGTCAAAAGTTGTGAGGAGTTTTAGTTTGCAGGTAGTTATGGAATTTCTACTCAGTCTAAAATAAATTAAGTTATTGAAGTCCTTTATCTTACCGAATTTTCAATATTTTTTGGAAAAAAATAAAACCATAAGATGTAGATAGTTTATCACAACATTGCAACCATTGGGATTGGCATTTTTCAATTCTACAACTACATTGTCAAGAATTTAGTATTTTGGATCGTTTTCTATTTCTTTCTACTTACTAGTTTTTTCCTATATGTTGTACAATTCCAAATGATGTGAAAATTTTTAAGCATGCAACCTACTTGTTTAGGAGAAAGAATCCAAAGAATAACCACCATTTTGGACATTTTTTTATAGGAAAGTGAGCTTATGAAGCACAATTGCCTTGTTTTTTGTAGGGCCAAAAAAATGATTTCAGTGAATTTGAATGCTTATATCTTGCAATCCATGTGGTGACATTTAAAAAAAAAATCGACATCTTTTTTAACCATCGTGTTGGATACATGGGAGACCAATCATGGGTTTGTTTGTAGGATGTTCATGACTCCACTCTACGAGCTAGCAGTTTAATTTGTAATTCTAGGACAAACCACTTCAAAAATTCACCAAAATTACAGTTTTAATCAGAAAATGATAATTCCACTTGGGTTTGATTTGTGAGACAAGCGCACACCTCTAAAACATATGTGGTTGGCCCCACGATATTCAGATTGCTAATCAGGGGTGGTAATACCTTTTAGAGTGAGTGAGTAAATTAAAGAGGCCAGGAATCTAGCATTCTGCCCTCTCTCCACTGTTCCAACTTTTGGTTGTCTGAGCTGTGCAAATTTACAGACAGCACCAGCCAACGGGTATGAAGGCGACAGGCTTCTAGAGCCTGGCAAGTTCAAGAGCTGCGGCTCAGTCTGCACTCCACTCACAAAGTCACCTGCCCTGCCCTTCCCTTCCCTTACAGCAAACAGTCATAAAAACCTTCAGTATGTCACAAGGTGATGATGCAGGGACATCATGGAGTCATCACCAGGCATGAACAAGGTTGTAAGAGATGCAGATAGAAAGGAAATGATCACAGAACATTTGCACAACACTCGTGCAGTGCAGTCAGATGGTTTGGTGCACAAAAGTGGAAGTTAATAGAAAAGTTCTAGAAAATTCATGTGATCCTTTAATGCTTTCAGTTTCGGAAAATAAATTTTTTAAATAAAAAATAAAAAATAAAAAATAAAATAGGCCATTTCATCAATTCGAAGAGGCTACTAAGGTAGGAATACCATAAACGGTTAAAATAAGCATTTCAGCCTATAAGATATGGGAAATTTATTGAGAAATTCAGCTCAATGTGTGCATAAATAAGGATGAGGAAGAATGCAAAAATAACAAATATTTCTTTTTCAAAAATGAATATTTTATTGAATGTAAATGTGGATTCTTCATTTGGACCCATTCTTGTCTCATAGCTTCACCTAAAACAGTTTCCCTTGGAACTTGTTCCTAATAAAGTCTAAGCCAATCAAATTTTAGCAAATCGAATATTTTCAAATCAACATCAAAGCTAGCTATTGCTGGTTTTAGAACACCCTATTGTGCCATTAGGAGGGGGGTGCCATTTATGGTAATCCTACCTTAGAGACAATGAAGATAGAGAGAAAGACTCCAACCTAATGTTTGGGTTGGTGAAAATTAAGAGATGGTTTGTTATGGGTTGCGCATGAAGGTGATTAAGTTAAGAGCTCCTCGACTATTATTTCTTTCTTTCATGAAGAAGAAAAACACATTATAAGGTAGACAAGCTTATTAGCACCCTGATTTGCAATCTGAATATCTTGGGTCCAACTCCAATAGGGGCACATATTTTTCAGAGGTGTGCACTTGTTTCACAAATCAAACCCAGGTGGAATTATAATTTTTTGATTAAAAGTGTAATTTCTATGAATTTATGAAGTGGTCTGCCTTGAAATTACAAAACTGCCCACAAACAACCCATAGATGCCTTTCCATGTACCCAATGGCACTTAAGTACCCACCAATAAAGGATTGACACATTATCCCTTGGAGGCAAAAATGCAATGATTTTGTCAAAAAAATGAACAAATTCAAATGTTTTTAGGATGAAATTGGGGCCAATATTAGAAGACATAATTGGATTGGTTTACCTTGTGGTTCATGTGTTGATACAAAAAAAAAACACTTTGAGTATAGGTGCAAGATGCATATTTTACTATTTTATATATTTAAATATCTTCTACAATCTTTGCAATCCTTGTAAATGACATTAAACTAAATGAATAAGATTAGAGCTTCATTTAGCAAAAAGCTTATTAACTAAATTGGCCATGTATAGATTGACTAATTGACCATGTCGGCCAGGGGGCTTTTTCATTTTAATTCTATAGTTGATGGTTGTTCTAGAGTTAATTAATTTTTTGAGTGATTCTTTACAATATATAACAAGCTATATGGCAATGCATTATATGCTAATTAACTTCTCTTTGTAGGTCATTTCTCAGAAGTTGAGCAAACCTCGGGCTACAATCATTAATCAAATGGACTACTAGCGTGCATTCTAAGACCTTCAAATGAAGTGATGTCGTGAATTGTAAATAGTCCTATTGAGGTAGCAATACTTTAGGGCCTATCACCTACCATAACCTACTTTAGTTGGATTTGTAGGTTATGGTAGGTGACAGACTCTAAAGTATAACTACCTCAGTAGGAGTATTTACAATTTACGACATCACTTCTTCTAAATCGTCATCTGAAAATTAGTTCATTGGTTTTTTTTCAATATTATTTTCCATGAGTTCCATCACAATCTCTCATACCTTGATGTTGTTTAACCCCTAAAGGTCAAAGACTATTTTTTCACCAAAAATGCTCCCAAACTACCTTTGCATTTACGAGCACCAAATTTTAGATGGAAAACATTTATAGACACATGTAACCAAAGGATCTTGTAGTAAAATAGTTTGAAAAGATGTGAAAAAAAATTCAGAATTTTCCACCATGTAGATTGCAAGATATTAACGTTTGAAGTGACAAAGATCCTTTTTTTGTGAAAATACGGGCAGCTGCACTTCACAACGTCACATTTGTTATGAAAAAATGTCCAAAATGGTGGTTACTCTTTGGATTCATTCTTCAAGTGAAGTTGGCTACATGCTTGAAATTTTTTAGATCATTTGGAATTGCAGAACATATAGGAAAAAAGTAGTAAGTAGAAAGAAGTACAAAGTGATTCAAAATACTAAATTGTTAAGAATTTAAATTATAAAATTGAAAAATTCCAATCCAAATGGTGGTAATGTATTAATAACCAATCTACATCATATACTCTTTATTTTTTTCCAAAAATATTTAAAATTGAGTTAAATAAAGGACTCCAATGTTTATTTTTGAGTAGAGAATCCATAACTACTTGCAAACTAGAACACCTCATAACTTTCATCTCGTACATCAAAATGGAATGATTCAAAGCTTTCCATGTATATATAAATCTAGAAAAACGATCTCAAATTTTTTTTTTTTTTAAATTGATTTTTAAAGAAGTTTTTTGGGCTGCCAAAGCTATGCATCAAACACTAAAATTACATATCATGCAATAACTTTTGAACCATGTAGTCAAAAGTTATGAAATTGTTGTGCCTTAAAGCTACTCCTTGGGCACACATTGTATGAAATTTTCAAAGAAAAAAAATAAAAATTTCATCTGTAGTGAGCTGCCCAAAATTTCTATGTTGCCAAAAAACATTGTTTGGTCCTTTAGGGATTAAAGCCTCCTCGAATAGTTGAACTATAGTTAGGTCCAATTCTTGTTCCTTGTCCAATAGAGTATTTGGAACTTGTTTTGGTTGTTGTACTAATCTATCCCTTGGAGAACTTGCTTTGAAAGTGGCTAGGTGTTCTTGTAAGTTACTTGTTAGTGGAAGAAATCTCCATTTGAATTTGTTTTCCATGGTTGCAAACACCTATTGATCAATCGAGACTTTCTAAAATATTGACATCATCTCATGTTGTCCATTCATTGATAATTCATATCTAAAAATAGAAATCCAAGTCCCCATACTAATGTGGATTGTCGTCTTTAAGGCACTATAGAGTGCCAAACCCAACACTAAAAGGTTTGTTGCCTAGTTCATTATGGCATTTTTGAATCCAATGATTCCACATGAGATACACTTTTAGAATCTTCCATACAATATTTCTAGTGACAAGATACCTTTGATTAGAATTCTAGGGAATATTGTGGTCATGAATCTTTGTGAGACATGGTTCCTTCAATGTCCCGTTATAAATTTTGTTCTATATAGTGTCAAATATGGGAAGTTTAGCTTCTACCCTAAGGTGTCCAAAGGAATGCTAAGCTTGTGCAATTCTGGGATAGTTCATCAAAGTATGATCTACCTATTCCACTCTAGGGAAGTGACACATCTTGCATGTTTCTTCCCATCATCATACTCCCCCAACTACCAATAGTAATACCCCATATTAATGTCTACCAATACATAGTTGCAATTTTTCTCAACATCTATAGTTGCTATACCCTATTTATGAACAATGTCCTTTATTATTTGGTGTAACCCTCCATTTCCAAGTATTGAAGGCATTTTATTGATAATACCGCATATAGAAGAACTATTTTATATATGAGCTTGGTTGTGTAGTTGTAGAAACTAACCCCTTCAATTGATCCATGTTCCTTCCATTCTCATTCTTTGGGATCCCAAGATAACAACTTAATAGGTACATTATCAACTAGCTAAACTCTATAGTGATCTTTACCAGATGGATCCTCAACAACATTAAAGTATATTGTTGTTGACCCCAACACTACTAAAGAGCTCATTAGAGCATTTGTAACACCATTGATCACAATCTAAAATCAACTATATCCACGTCCATACTCTACTATATAATATGCTTGCTATCAAGTGAATACAAGTACATATATAATTCAAACCCTATTTAAACCACCCTCACTAAAACATTCTTAAAAAAAGAACTCACTATTTAGGTAAACTAGAGTCTTCCTTCTAAAAAGTGTCACTCCTATTGTCTCTTAGGATTACATATGGAAACCATAATGAATAACTCCTAATTTACATTGAATTCACTTGGTTGGAGTTATCTCTTTCTTGAACTTTTTGAGATATTGTAGTAGTCAATGTATGAAAAGCCTTCATGTAAAACAAACAAAATATTCTAAAATTATGTATAAAAAAATGATGATAAATTTTCAAACCTTCAAATCACAATTAGACCTAAATTATCAGATTAGTAAATTCTATGAAAATCATTAATCATATCTTTTGAATACATACTTCAATCATTATTTATTCTACCTTCCACAATCTTGGAATCTTTTCCAAAAAAACTCTCAATTGAACCCTAATGTAATCTATGAATCTTATGAAATGAATATTAAAAAGGACCTAGAATGGAATGAAATTCACAATTTTAGCATGTTACATGATTATATGAACCTAGGTATATAGTATTTTAAAAATATAATAATAAGAGAAATACCAATACAAAACCATAAGAATATAGAAAATAGAAAAATGATCAGTTTTATTAACCACAATTTTTTTAGGATTTATAAAATAAAAATTTGGTAATCAAAATCTTTTAATATCTTACTTATAAAACTTGAATTTATTTATATTTTAAAAAATTGTCTAAATTACAAAAATATTATGACCACAAATTAAAGAAAGCTAAATTTTTTAATGTTTCATTTTTGTTACTTAATCTATTTTATTATTGGAAATGTATCCTTTCAATGAATTGCCCAATATTTTGTTGTAATTATTATTATAGTTTATAAACTATATACAAAAGATTATGATGATTGTACTTGTTAAATCTAAAAGAAACACGTACACTAATATTTTATAGATGTATTCCATAAACTATATAAAGGAATGTTATCACTTGCACTAGTCAATCTAAAAAATTTAAGATGTTTAAGGCATGACAACTATTTTTTGCCTTACAATAAAGCATTTTTCTACAACTCACATTTAATGTATTGTTGTTGTTGTAGATAGTGAGAGAAACAATGTAGCTAGTGAAAGAGGGACAATGTAGCCAATGACAAAGTGAAATAGTGTAGCTAGTGAGAGAGAGAAAAGTGGCCAATAAGAAAGACAATGTAGCCAACGATAGAGTGAGGTGATGTAGCCAGTGAGAGAGAAGTAGCCAATAAGAGAGAGCTAGTGTAGTCAATGACAGAGCAAGCCAGCTAGTGTAGCTAGTGAAAGAGAGCCAGTGTAGCCAATGACAAAGCAAGGCAGTTAGTGTAGCCAGTGAGAGAGAAAGTAGCCAATAAAAAAGAGCCAATGTAGCCAATGACAGAGTAAGCCAACTAGTGTAGCCAGTGAAAGAAAGTAGCCATTAAGAGACAACTAGTGTAGCCAATGATAGAGCAAGCCAGCTAGCGAAAGAGAGCCACTGTAGCCAATGAGAGAGAATGTAGATAGTGAGACAAACAATGTAGACAGTGCTAGCTCGCGATATTGTCTACCAACATTGAAAAACATCAAATCCCACCCAATGTTGTTCATTATTGACTAGTGACTTTCAGTTTTTGCCAGCATTGAAAAATATCAAATCCCTACCAACTTTGTTCATTATTGAATAGTAACTTTCAATGTTTGCCAACATTGAAAAATATCAAATTCTAGTAGACTTTTTTAACTATTGAATAGTACAAACTACCACTTTTTTACTTACAAGGTGTGTCTTCTATAATGTTGTTTGTGCCATACCTAGCCCTCAAGCTTTATTGGTAGTTAAGGAACAAGTAAAATGTGTTTTGGTAGGAGAGTAGACAACCTATTGGTTTAGTAAATTCTTTTACCTAATTGGTACGCTTATTAGTTTTGAGTCCATTGTAGCTAGGCCTCCAATGTGGGATCCATCTAAATATGAACAACTAGTTTTCCATGTAAGGGACATTTTCCACCACCACCACGACCGCCACCGCCGCCACGTGTGGATAAATGTAAGAAACAACCCTATTTTGTTGTTTGCTAGCTAGTTTTGTATTTTGTGACACCTCCAAGCTAATTTGGGGTGTATGATTCCCAATACAGATTCAATCATTGGTACATTATTAAGTTATGTTTCTGCGTCTTTCCTTCAGAACCCACCCCAAGAAGGCAGGAGAGACTCTAACTGCAGCAGGGCCCAGACCAGCACTGGAAACACACTAAAAAATTGCAAAGCCAAAAAACAAATGCAAAACTCCAAACATATAAAAACTCCCCAAGAGTCACAAGTAAGGTTACGTTGACGCAGTCAAGAGGCGTTGCCACATCACTGTCCGGGACCTGCAGCTGCATCTAGGGTATAAAGCTCATTCAAAGACTCGATCTTCGTCCCATTCATCGCAATCAGCCAGCCAGAGCACGCACAACACGTTTCGTCCACCTTCCGCAGGTTTTCAGAACGGAGCTCGCTAGCGCGCATTGCATTGAAATTACTTCGGCGACTCTGAAAATTACGAATTCAAACCGATAGGTGTACTGTAACTGGGTCAGTGCAGTCGCTTGAAAGGATCCCCGTAACAAAAACCTCCTCTTAAACAACCGCATCCTGCAATTAGGAGAAACCTTTCTAAAAATTGAACTCGATCACTCGGATCTTCGGGAAGCTTAGCTTAGCTTGCCTTCAACCGATCGAGCAGGAGCTTGTCTGAAATGTTGAAATGAACAGGCCGTGGTAACGACGGCGCTCACACCTATTTGGTGGAAGAAATAAATTAAGGCTAGAACTCACGGATTAATTCATAAACTATAGAGAATAGCGAGAAATTGAATATTCTCATCCCCCGCTCCGACGGACCGGTAACAATTTGAGTATTTTTCTTCTTGACGATTTTAATCTGTGTATGTGTGCTTATTACAGCTTCAGGACAGAGTTTTCGAGAGAATAATTGAAAAACAGTGAGAGGCCATCGCAATCGCAATTGAAAAAGCGAGAATATTCTGTTTTTCGGGACACAGTTATTTAGGTTCATGAATGCGCGCACTCACCTGCAGGTAGTCCGCATGATTAGGAAGAAGATGAAGGCGCATTTAGGCCGGCTCTGTTGTTTAAGAGACTCTTCTTAGATGATAATGATCACGGGCAAATGTGCAGCACATGGCGAGCATGGAGCTCCGTAAGTAAGTAAGAGTGCCCTGACGCCACACGGAATTTGACGGTAAATGTTGAAAACAAGGAGCCTTACCAATGGGGAGCATCTGCGCAGAACAGTAACGACACCACATGCTTGACCTGCTCTAACTACCCGACATTCAGGCAAGTTGCTTATTCTAGGGAAGGTACAACTAGTAGCCAGTTCGGGATTCCTCTGACGATTCGGTGCACGCTCAAACGGTGGGGCGTGCTCGAATCCTGAAGTGCTCCTGGAGGCGGTAAGTACTCCATGTTTGCCTGCATGAAGTGTTTACTTGTCGGTTGTTCACACTTTCAGATCGCGCTAAAGCTCCACATCCCGATGCCAATCTGTTGAAAAAGTTGTACACAAGATTGTCAGAGCTTCCGATCGGCACAAATCCGACCGGCATAAATCCATCAGCTCAATATCCTGCTAGAGTTGGAGAATCGTGGACGCTCAAGAGGAAAGAAAGCACATCCTGATTCCACACATCTGTTGAAAACGTGCAAACAAGATTGTCAGTGCTCCGACATAAATTTCTATTGCTCGATATTTCTTTGCGCTTCACAGACAGTGAAGAGAGGAAAGATAGCACATCCTACTGCCAAGATAGAGCTCGGCGAAGGAGAGTAGATAAATTTATTAGTGAATGTGCTTGCAGCACCACGGAGGCCTTAACACATGGAAATGTACAAGTCTACTTCTCTTGAGGCTCCAGAAGGAAGTCACAGACATTGGAGAAACAGCAAACATTGAGAACGTTCATCTACAGCTCGAAATGGAACGAGCCATTTAAAATCGGTACAGCCTTGGAGAGTAGATGCCCCTCGCAGCCAGAGTACTCCATTTACTACAAACATTACGTATGGCTGGGTGTTGAGCAAAAAATTATTCGGCCCTAAGTTGCATCACTTCGAAATCATTCCAACATCGTCGAAATGATTGACATCTGCAGGACCACGCTTATACATCTATCTCTATCTCTAAAGTATGTGCAAGCTGCACGAGAATACGCCTTGACAGCCCGAAGTAGGAAATTCAGCTTGAACACTAAGATGGATAGGTATATAGCATAATGAGGTTAAACCTCTGAAGACAGAGGATTGAAAACCAAATTGGTCAGAAAAATCTCCTCGGAGATCAAGGCCAGTCCCACCAAGGTAGTCCCTTCTCATCCTCCAACTGCGACAATATGTAATTGCATGAATCGTCTTGGAACGAGCTATCCTCAGGCTTCACGGAAATGCTCTGGCAATCCAGAGGGGAGAGTATTTGGTCGCAGAGGTTGTCGCTCAGGTGCATGATGTTGGAGTCCATCTCTGGCGAAACTTGTGGATAAATACTGATCTTCTGCTGGCTGTCCACGTTCAGTAATTCGCTTGAAATGCTGTCGGAACTCACAGTCTCCCGAGTCGAACCTTCTCCGGAACCTTCCTCCTTGCGTGCATTCGATTCATCATTGTTGCTGGCATTACACTTAAGCTCAGCTGGTGCTGGTCCCGGCTCTGTAGCTTCGTCCGACGGGTTCGACGAAGTTGTTGACTTCTTTTTTATCTCTGGTAGCTCGACGTCCGGGCTCGCTTCTTTGGTTTGCAGCTTTCCAGTCAAGCTACCAATCTGTCCAGACAAAACGAAATTGAAAAACTCGCTTCCGATCCCAGAGAATTGAGTAAACCCGCAACACTCAATGTTTACAGAACGATGCCCTCCAAGAGTCAGAATCAGTTCAAGATTTTCTTACCCCTCTCTCAAACCGCTGGATGCAATGTGTGTCAAGGACGCAAAGACAGGGGAAGGTAGCCACAGATACACACTTCGACGAGAGTTGTAGTTGCGCAATAGTAAGTGGAAGAGTCGTGTTTAGGATTAAAGCCTCACCTCAATCTGAAGATTCAGATTCTCGTCGAACACAGCATCGTATTCACTTTTCAGAAGGTTGTATTCTGCGGTGAGGGCTTCGTAATCCCGTTCCAGCTGTTTGGTTTTCCAGCGCGCGCGACGGTTCTGGAACCACACGGCCACTTGCCTTGGCAGAAGCCCGAGATCTCTGGCAAGCTGCATTTTTCTCTCAGGCTCGAGTTTGTTGTCTATCTCGAAGCTCTTCTCGAGTGATCTGACTTGATCAAACGAAAGTCTTCTCTTCTTCTCTACATGTTGTGTGCAGTCATCTCCATTATCCTCTTCGCCTGGATCTTCACCCGAAGTTTCGAAAGTGGGAGAGAAGAAGCGCTTTTGACCACAACTGGCCAAGGCCTCCTCCAAGCCTCCACCTGCGCGTTGAACTGCAAAATGCACGACCGAAGATGTTAGATAAAGAAGATTCACGAGATAGAAAGACCACACTATTTTCGTGACAAAAACAGAGCAATTTTGCCAGTCATTTCATTCGCAAAATCGTGAGATAGTGCTCTAAAAATCCAACTAGTAATTCTCAACAAAATTCTTCGTCTAGCGCATCCTCGAATGCCAGAGACGTATTCTGAAAAACCTCTCCCGCCGTGTTACTCCTAAATTCCTATTCCAGCGCTGAACATATGAATGTTATTGATTTGGTCCAGATTCGTGGAAGCGGACAAAGTAATGTGGTGTTGAGATTCATTAAATAAGAACAAAGCGCGCACGTGATGACAGAGTATGTCTCCTAAACTAACCTTGAAGCGCAGCAGGAGCACAAGAGGCAAGCATGGTGACCAAGGACATGTCGGTCGAGCTCTCGTTGCGCACGAGCATGACATTGGAACCACTGTAGACCCCGTGATTCGCCATCTCTGACCAGGGAGCGGCCCTCGCGAGATACACACCCGACAAGCAGCTCACGGGCTCGACGGCCTGGCTAAGCGTACTCGAATGCGTATCCCAACATTGCCGTATGGCCGTGTCCCCGCATTGAACTTGCGAATCCAGCGAGACGGTCGTCACTATACCTCTCCTCAACAATCTTCAGATCTCCACACACCACCACAAACCCCGTCTATCACCAACATCTCACGAACGAACGATCTTTCTTTGCAAGGAAGAAAGAAAACAACAATCGCCTCGCCACTTGCACCCCCTATCTAGCTAGACTCCAGACTACTCTCTCCCCGAAACACTCAGCAATTCAGAGCGCGCTCTGACGCTGGAGCACACGAACAAGTCGAAAAGGGCCTTCAGTACAGTGCGCAGCTCAGCGTGGCTTCCAGACAAGTGAGAGAGCAGCTCGCTCGACTATATAACCGGTTTCGCAGGAGAGAAAAAGCCAAAGCGAACACCAACCACCACCACCACCACCACCACCGGTGTCCGCATGGTGGCCCCCGCGCTCTCCATTCCAATTACCGGTACCTCTCTCCTTCGTCGCCATATCCTGCCGTGATCTCCCTTCCTCCCACCTCAAATCGGCTTACCGCTTAACCTCCTCAGTCTTATGCAATTTGGGAATAAAATATTGATATTCTCTATCCCTCCCGCGACTATTCGCCTCTCACGCGGTTTTACCACTGCCATGAACGTGGAAGTAATTTAGCGCTCTGCACGCATGTGCGTGCTGTTTCTTCCTCCATCAAGTCCTTAGCTAATCTGTGCATCACTTACCACCGACACGCTCATCACGACTCGCTTTGACTAACTCCTAGCTGCTGCATCCCTAGCTAGCTGCTAAGCCAAGTACAGCCATGGACGATCGTTAGATCTTGTTGTCGTGGCCCGGCGGCCCAGTAGAGACCGTTCTGCCAGCCCAAGGAGATCTCTACTCTCATCAGTACAGCCCTGCAAATTTCCTGCTTTTCTTTTAGTTACCACTTACCAGAGATGAAACTGGTTTCAAAGCATGCGACTCCAGTTTCCACTACTCTAGCACCTGTCCCGACATAGCTGTAAGGTAAAGCTTCCATTACGCCAAGGGCAGAGACGGGATTCAAGTAAGTCTGACATTAGGGCGCAAAACGAGAAGAATATGGAGGAATTCTTCATGTCTCTGGTTCCGGAGCAAGGCACTCGTACGAAAGCGAGCAATGCCAAGCACGGGGGTCAGTGCAAATCAAACAATTGATTGTCTAATTGATTTGAGATTAATTTAAAAATTTATATTAAAAGTAATCTATTTCTTTTACAGTAAATCTCATGATCAGTGTCAGAAAATGGACTGAGCAAAATTAAACACTTGGCTCCGTCCTGAACCTGAACGCAGAATAGGCAATTCGGACACTCACTTTACAGCCAAAACGCATAACTTCCAAAGTAATTTCGGAAACTTATACTTTTTAATTGAAAATGTAGGACGTGGTTAAGTTTCCTCTTTCTAATTTGTTACATTCTCTGAAGTTTTCTAGGTGGGTTTTGTTTTTTTGGACACAAATGGAAGTGATTGCAAAAGCCAAGTACATTGAACCCTGACCCCAAAATAATTAGAAGGGGAAAAAAGTAAAAGTTGGTGGTGAAAAAGATGACACATTACCCAAAGTACAAGTACATGTTTCGCCTCCATTGGTGTATTCCCGGTGGCATCTCCCCATGTCACCTGAACTCTCATAAATGGTCTGAACACTTCAAGCCATATGCAAAATGGCCCCTGCCCATTTTGGACTCTACTTTGGGGACCCAATTGCACTCTCTTTGTACTCAGAGATTTTGCAAAGGACTTGTCCTCTGGTTTTGTGAATTGTTTCCACTTATCAATGGGAATTGTCCATTTGTTTAAAGAAAAAAAAGGTGTACTCATAATAGAATTGGAGTTGAAAGGGGTGGAATAGGGTGGAATAGATACCATTTTTTAACATCCACGAATACTCACCATGTGGTTTTGGATTACCACTACAACCATGGAAGGAGTCCAAAGAACAACAATAGAATCCAAAAAGACAAGAATAGTCCCCTCCTAGGGACAACAATGGGAAACTATATATTTTTGCTTTGACCACCTATAATGTATGGGTTTTTTTGTATAGAAAAATGAGTTGACCTAAATACATGTGAAAAAATCTCAAATTTTTCATTCTATTGCAATAAAATAAAAAAAACTCATAAAACCAATCAATCTAACTATATGCAATTACCAAAGGGTTCACAATAGGTATACATACCTTAATTAGGGCTAACTTTGTCCATTTAGGCACTTGGAAATCCATTCAACTAACTTCTCTTCTAAATGCTTGGATAGGAGGTGTCAAAAATTATTAAAACGTTGCAAGGGAGGCAACAAAATATTCCAAAAGAAAGAAGAAAGCATACTACATTTATTTTTCAAATGCTTTCAAAGTTACAAAAATCAACTATTAGTTTCTAGTGCGGATAAGGTTGGGGGGTAACTGAATTTTCTGTGCTAGAATTGAAGAAAATTGATTTTTTTTTTTCCCTCAGTCTACGAACCTGTCCTCCTAAGTACTGTTCCTCCGTCTTTTTCACCAACAAATTTCCATTGGCAGGATTCCGGCAGCCGGCTCCAATTCCCAATTTAGCAAAGGGAAGGCAGTTAGTTGGGGGTTGCAGACCTGTTGTGGCCCAATCGGATCCGTCGATCAGTGGGTATGGAACAATATTCGATCTGTTCAGGAGACACGCCGGCTGGATCCGTAGGCCCGTCGGTCCGTCCGGTCGAGTTTATGAAAAATGGACCAATGATGTCATCAATTATCATTTTCCCCATTCATTCATTTATGCTCAATTCCACATTCCATAACTTACTCTGTCGCTCTTGCAGTTCAGTTGCAGTTCAGGGGCTTCAGGCCGGTGGGTGCTGACGGAAGGGCACGCTAATTTGAGACACATTAATATTTCCCGCCTGCACTAATTCGAATTCCTGTACAAATAGTGCAACTTGAATCACCGGCTACAGTAGTGAGTTTAGTGTGATTTGTTTTGTTCTTTTTGTTTTTTATTTGAAACAAATGAAACAAAAATTCCATTGCAGGGAAGGCAAGTGTGATGGATGCTTTTTAATATCCTTTGAGAGGGGTACATTTTGCATAAAATTGAAGTCATTTTTTGGGTAGTTTAAAAAAATGTCACATATCACCTTGTGATTGGTGTGAGGTGATGTGGCCACTTGAGAATTTGAGAATTTGTCATGCTAAGTAGTGTGATGATTTTGATATAGTGGAAGGTATTGGGCCAATATTTACATTTGTCTAGTCATTGAATTGTTTTAGGGCATGCATGAGATTAATTGTTTACCAAAGTCACTGAAGTAGTGTAGGTTGGAATATTACTATAGTGAACTAATCTTTGCACACACAAAAAAAAAAAAAAAAAAAAAAACTTGGTGATACTAATTTTACAAGTGATATTAATTTTACAACCTCAGTAATGGAATGAATCAATGTACTAGAAAGGTGGTCTCCAAGCACCAAGTGAGAGCACCAATACTTAAAATCTTCCTTTACATGTAGTTGAGTGAGGAAAAGGTTCCTTTGGGGGCCAAACATTAATCGCAAATTTGTAATAAAGGGACCCATCCATGCATGCTAGAATTTGTCCTTCCAAATATACTAAGTTTTCACTTGTTGTATTTAGAACTTAAAATTCTTATTCTTGAAAGTGAATTCAAAATACTTTGGTGAAGAGCTCCTAATGATAGAAATTTCAAACTCTAATTACAAAGTAGTAAAAAGCTATATTTGGTGGGGCAATATACCAATTTGTGACACCTTAAGTCCCACATATATATCGAAGTTGGAATTCAAAATGGCATTAGATGATATTTCATGCTTGAAAAAGGCTACAAATTCCCAGATAACAAGGAATAATGACCAAAAATAAAATTTAATTACAAATAAAATTCAACAAACTACAATGTTGAGTTGCACATGACAATTTAATGACATGAACCTTTTTTAAATGGAAAAAAAAATTGTTTACAAATGATTGGGAACTTTGCCACATCAAAAATCTAACGTAATCACGAGACTACACATCAAATAATAATAATTAATTGATTTGATTTTTTAATATTTAAAATAATAATAATTTAATATTTAATAATTTTATTTTTAATATAATTTAATATTCTAACCAATATTGCTTTAGTTCATAGTGCTTTGCTTAGGAAACAACCTTGAAAAAAAATTCCATGGCCTCATTTCTATTTGAATGGTCTTTTCTAGTTGAATTGAATTTTATATAGGTCCCGTGCATTAATTTGAGATGCTTCTACAAGTTTAGTTTGAGTAACACTTTTGAGACCATGAAAAAAAAATTAGATCTTGAAGGGGAATGGTGACTCAAGGGAAGTTTATCCTATTACAAGTCATTTGTTTATTCAATTGAATTCAAGTGCAACCACAAATCATAGAAAACACAACTTGCTTGTACCCTATACACAAACACACATACACACAAAACATGAATTTCAACTGAAATTTCCAGTTGAATTGTCTATCAAGGAGAACCATTCGCACCTCAAGGTTGCTTTTCGAATAAGACAAAAAAAAACTAGAATCATCCCCAATTCAATTGCAAATCCTAGTTCTTAAACCTAATTTCACCCTATTGTTTATGAATGTGGTAAAAATTGTTTAAAGGTTTGCATTATGCCAATTTAGTGTGAAATTGTGTTTTGAAGGGTTGAAATGGAGTTGAAAAGTTACAATTTATTATGAATAAAACCAAAGTCACCATGCATATTCTAAAAGCAACAAAAAATTAGTTCATTTTTTCACAATCTAAAAGGGCATTTTTTAATTACCATCATAATCACGTAGGGAATCAAGATGAGTGCATCTAATTGTGGCCTCTTTCTAAAACCAATATCTAAAAATTCTTTAATGTCAATGCCTAAAATGTTTTGCCTCTATTCATAAGTCTAAAGCCTAAGGTCATTTCTTAGGTATTTATATATTTGGTACTTTGAAAATTCATATTTTATTTATATGGTATAAAAAATATGCATATACAGAGATCCTAGAATACTCTTTTAACTTCCAACAAAATTCAACAAAAAATTGGGAAATTTAAGAAGAAGAAGAATGCTCAATTGTTTATTCAAATACAATGAAGTGTAAATACCTTAAATGAGTCACTTTATCATCTTCAATCACCAATCAAGAGGGAGGTTTGTCTTTGAGGTTGGCTCTAGTTGTTTCTTGAGTAATTAAGGAACTTAGTGCAATAAAAAGAAATTTATTCCATGCGTCACCAACCAATCCCATTCCATTTGTTCAAATCTTTTTTATTCTTAAACTAAAAGAATCATAATCTTGATCCTAATGTTGGCATGAATGAAAAGTTTATTAGAGATAAGTCTACTAAGTAAGACATGTGAACATAGATAGTTGGTGCTATTTGCAATGTTTCTTGTATTATTGTATCATGCTATAATTCTATTTTTAAAGCTACAATTAATGTGCATTGAAAGATTAATGCACTACAATAAGCAACAATTAGTTGGAATCAACATATTTTTGGGGGATCAGTGAACCTTGCTCTGGCATTGATATAGTGGACATATTTTGGAGAGACAAAGCCCAAGATACTAGAATTTGTACATATAGCAATACATTGCTCCACTTCACCCCCCCCCCAAAAAAAAATTCTAGTTGGGATTCCAATGATGAGAGAGTAACAAGTTTAGAGAAGGGGAAAAGAGTGATTATTTTTTGTATTGTGCTACTTGCAATGCTTCTTGTACTACAATATCATACTCTTAGGGGGTGCACTTAGTTCTACTACAATAAACCATGTGCAAGCAAGTGGTTTCTAATAAACTATAATATCAACCTAAAATTTTGACCATTGTTTAATAATGACTATAGGTTTCTATTTCTGAAATTTCCATCTCAAATAAAATATAAAATGATCTCTAGAAGAGGTTGAAAATGATCTAAAATGGCATGTTTTTCAACTCAAATAATTATAGAGAACACATTTAGGTGACCATTGAATCAATATTCAACTTAAAATGAGCTTTTAATAGAAATTTATTTTTAGGATTTTTTTGTTCATTTAAATATATATATATATATATATATATATATATATATATATATATATATATATATATATATATATATATATATATATATATATATATATATATTAAATATTAAAATCCCTACGTAACAAACTTAGAATGCTCCTACTTCGGTATATCACCTCGTCAAAGTTCTACTAGACATTAAAAAATTAATTCTCAAGAGAGTTGGAGTCCAATATGCCACTATTGCTTTGAAGGCATGTTTCATTTTCATTTGCCTATGCAATATTTAAACTTTCTAACCATTGTGCATGCAATTGTTGTATCTCTCCCTATGGATAGAGATAACAAATTTATCTTTTAAAAACTTGTATATCTACAAGAAATCTTGAAGAATCCCACAACATGTTATCTTGAGTGCAATTTTTTGTTCTCCTATTCAACAAGCAACTATAGTATAATTGGCTCTAACCTTGTAGCACTGACTCACTTTTTGAGTAACGTAGCTACTCAAACTTTCTTAGGGTAGCTTCAATCAATGCAAAACCTCCTCCCCTTTAGTCTAGAGCCAACAAATATATTTCTTCATACACTTTAAACCAGCTAGCATAAACCTGGCATTGGTGACCTTCAAATTTATTGGTAAGCTTATTTAGTTTCTTGTAAGTCAGGAAGTCTATAAAGCACTTGGGCTCTAAAAGTGTCCTCTAACACATAGGTACATTATTATTTTTTATTGCACAAGCAATCTATAAATAGTGTTCTTTTCAAGAAGTGAACACTCTTAGTGACCATTGCATTTCAACTTCAAAAATTCATAACTACTTCCACAAAGCTCCAAAACATATGAAATGACTTGTGTTAAATGCCTATTTTTCTTTCCTGAAAATTTTCTGAAAAATACTTCAAGAAGTCTAACCTTCCCAAATTAATTTTCAGCTGTTAAGTGTGCGCTTTCTAGACTTCCTTCCTACTTAGCATATATTCTTGCTCAATTGAAATCAAATAGAGTGGGCTCTTGAAGGTCCTGCCAATTAGACAATAATGTACATTTGAAAATCCTCAATTGCTATAAGATTGCTTTTGGAATTTGCAGATATCTTGCAGATATGTGGATTTCAGATCAGTTTGTTTTTTCCGTGAACTCGTGCTAAAAGTTGATTAGAAGCTTTTATAATCACGATCTTTAAACTCGGGCTTGACTAAAGTGACTTTTGGCCAATCTTCAAGGACTTTCTTCATTACTTTTGGCAGGAACTGTTCAGGGAAGATTCTAATGAATAACATCAAAATCACTTTTTAATACCGTATTCAAAAGCAAATTCTAACGCAATGCAAATTTCTAGGCTATGAATTGTAGACATACCGATGCCTAGTAATAACAATAATTATGGTGCATCCCTGAACCTACAA
Organism: Rhytidiadelphus loreus; assembly: GCA_947034895.1. Lineage (NCBI taxonomy): Eukaryota > Viridiplantae > Streptophyta > Bryopsida > Hypnales > Hylocomiaceae > Rhytidiadelphus > Rhytidiadelphus loreus. Next base: position 44,823,554 of record OX344765.1, read on the forward strand.
AAAATAATCCAATATTGGAATTTAGGGTAACACATTCCCTCAAAATTAATCTGCAAATGTATCTAATTGTGGGGGAGGGGAATATGTTAAAAGATACAGTAATTTGAATGACAGATTCTCAAGAAATATTCCTAGTTCATACACACATTATTCTATTCTTAATTTTAAAGTTTTACACAGATTGAATTACATTCAATTGCAAGAATGAAAGAGAAAAAATTGCCACTCCAAAGTGTAAGGTAGTAGCATCCATAACTGTCAATTTAAGTGTTTTGGACATGATGTTTAATAATAGACAGTCAACAAATTATTGGACCCTTCTAGCAAGAAAAACAAAATTCTAATGCACTTTCAAATGTATTTTTTGGACACTATGAGTATAAGTTGTGAATTTTTAAAGAGACTACTATAGATGCACCTAATATCAACACTAAGGTTTGATATTCAAATGTAGTACATCCATGTAATCACATCTATTTACTTCCTAATATTTTTCAAGATTTTAGAGGTGGCATTTATAGGTACAGTGGTGCTTATGGGTGTTGCTACCTTAGACAAGGATTTTCACATCCTTTACAATCTCAATGACAAAGAAGTAATGTTTGTCTAACAATTTGGCACTTAGAATTTTCACATCCCTCACATTACACAACTCTCTAATTTGACAAACAAAATGAATCTATAAGGAATATTGAAAAATCTTGTAAATGCATACTATTCCGTGATATGTAACTAATTAAACATTCAAGCTATTAGATTTAATAGATTTTCAATAGTCTTTGTATTTCAAAGTAGATTTGATGTACAATAATGATGTTGATTATCTATAAAGAAATTAGAGCTTCTTGCAAAATTCGAAATATAGAATTGAAAGAATATAGAAATCAATATTAACTTCGTACTTGAATTTTACTTTACTTTTAAAATTTTCTATGGGTTTTTTTTTCCTGGCAATCATAGCATAATCTTCATAGGACTAACTTTGTTAAAAGCCACTACAAAATATTAAAGACTTTACATATACATAAAGAATGGCTCATTTATTTTTTCTTGTAAATTGAATTTTTCATAGGATATAATATTTTGAAAAAAAAACTGATTATAAAACAACTCTACATTTATTTAAAAGGTACAAAAAGTTATTAAACCTTTGTATTTATTAAGTGATCAAAAGTAATTGTAATTTAGAAATGTAATTATCTTCAAATAATTTAAGGCTTGTATTTTTTCATGGGTGTATGAATTGACCTTTTGAAATTAACATATAATGGCTAAAAAAACTAGTGAAAGTTCTCAAATGGATTTTAAAGATTTGAGGCACTTCCTGCAATTAGAGTTTTTTTTTAATTACAATTCCATGAAATATTTTGTATAGGGTTCGATGAATCTATTTTACAAAAATTTGGCAATTCATAAAAATTTGATGTTTGATTCAGGAGTATTATCATTAATATTGTGAAAATTCTCCGAACCATTAAACATGTTTATATATTTATTTCTGTTGAGATTCTAGTTATTTGTATCAATAATTCTATTGTTTAATGGATCTAAAAATATTTTTATTTAATAATTATAATATCATTAGTGAAAGTGAAATACTTGAGGAATTTTAGTTTGTAGAAAATTAGATTGTCTTGAAGCAAAAATAATATATGAAGTTTACTTTTGAATATGTAGTTTTCATTGACATGAATTGTTAAGAAAAAATTAATTTTGAAGAGCAAGCTTGCATTTTCTGAAAACCATATGGATCGAGTTGTTATAAAGAATTAAGTTCACCAAAAATTTCATTAAAGTAGTACCAAGGATTTTTTTTTACTCTTATTAAATATTTTTTTAAATATTGGCTACACCATTCAACCAAACTAGGCAACATTTTATGTCTTCCTCTAATAGGATGGCCACTTTTGATACATACACATGCAACATGGCAAGCAATAAATAATTTAAGCTTACCATGTAAAGTAAACCAACTTATTACCACCCGATACTTCAATTCCGCCCTCATATGATGTTTGTTGTTGTTCTTAAATGTATCCCATGGGTATATAAAGGTAAAATTGAAATGGAGGCTATTAATTGGTTGGTTCACCTCACAACTATGCTAATAATTCCATATGGCAAATGAGTCTATATTTCTTTACCTTTAACCCCTCGAGGACTAAGAGAACACAACGTGTCTTCTTCAAATTTTCAATGGCAAATTCTCAATAGGATGAAACAAATCTCAATATTTTGTAAAGTATGATATTGTAGAGTATCAAGTTGACATACTTGTTACATTTTTTTATTTTTAAAATTTATATGTGAAAAATATTTAAATTTTTATTTAGGAAATGTAGTCTAATAGAAAAAGGGAGCAAAAATAATTTTTTTCCAATGAAAGGAATAGTAGGGATTGGAAAAAAAACATTTTCTTGAAAATTTATTGTCTTTACACTATACAAACAAATTCAGTTTGGAGGGGAAAAAATTCAGATTTGTATTTTGAGTAATTTAAAAAATACAAGGTTCAATCTAGTGTAATTAAGAACAAAAAATAATTAGAATGATTCCAAATCTTTTGAAGATGTTCCAAAGAATATTCTAATAATATCAATTGTTAAATTTCAAAAATTGATACATATATAAATTTTTATATTTTTTGTAGAATTTGATTAGTTTTGGCTTTCTATTCTTCTGTTTGAAAATGTGTATAAATTTTGAGAGGTTTTTTTATTTCTCACTTTTTTAAATTTACAAATACCATATTTGCCTTAGATTCCAATTTGATTTTTGGGAGGTGGGTGGGGGTTAGGTTAAAAAAACATTATTCATCTTCTTATAATTTTCCTTCTCCCAAAACTACATATTTTGCCTTTAAAGTTGATCGTCCAAAATTGTGATAATCTAAAAATCCAGCAATCAATATTTTCCACAATTAATTTCATGCATATTAGAAAAAATAGTCTTTACTTTTGTATGCTTAAAATATATAAAAACTCAAGTACATCTACGCGCAAAGAAATATCAAAGTAGGACAATTCATTGGAAACCTCCATTGTCAAAAAGTTGTTAGGCCTTGAGGGGTTAAACGACATTCACTTGCCTAGAAGGCAACCGAAAGGAAATAAAAAATCTCCATGCAGCAAGGTATTGATCTCATTGCTTACCCAAAGTTTGTGCAGTCAGGGCATGCAAAAGCGAATAGTGAATAGCGCTTTGACTTTGCACCCTAAACGCGATGCTTGCCAAGCCATATTCACTATTGAAGTGGGACCAATAGGTTGAAACATTCCAAAACAAATACAAAAAAAGGTAAAAAACAATTTTTGTCAACGATTCTCTCAAAACCAACCAATCAACACCGAGGGGCTTAGACTTAGCTTGTCCTTTAAAGGTTAATGAAAAATGTACACCTTCCATCTCCATTTTTTCATCTTCTTTTCGATAACTTTGATGAATGCAACTGAGACTGCCAGAAGAGCCTAGGAGCAAAGTAACATTATTACTGTTCAATTTATTGAGTGTTTTTTCTTGAGCTTTTTTGTGGTGCTGAAGAGAGAGGGGACATGTCCACCTTTTAGATTGTCAAAGGCATGACAATTTCAGGTACTGTTTGGGAAACTAAGCTTACAAGAACCCCCTCCCCCGCCTGGACTGCCATACATGCCCAGCCTTAAAAGCATTAAAAAAAATCAGCTTTATGCTCTAGTATACAATAGTGTTGGGGCCACCCCTCTAAAGCAAAGTGCTACACTGAACCCACCTGCTTTGGGGTACATGAATGCAGTAGGTAAGCTTAATTTTAAAAAATCCATCCATTTGAGGTTTTTTCATCCATATGAATCACCTGGAATGGACCATATAGTATTTTGGAAGATAATAAGTATTGGTTTGACCCCAGGTAACTATGGTGACTCACAATAGCGAAAATTAGGTGATTTCACTTTTAATTAGCATGATTGGATGATTCTTCAAAATTCAAAATGACCTATTTTAATTCAATTGAGAAAAAATATACATCGAGAACGAAAAGCACTTGCTTGCCTTTGAGATAACGTGCAAAGATAAATCTTTGTGCTTGTAATGCCGTGAAGGACAAAAATTACTCAATGAATGACTTATGCGGTCCCTTAGAACCAAAAAATTCTCACATTCATTCAATAATTGAAATAGATCTTGCTTTTGCTTTTGTGATAGGTCTTGTCCTTTCAAGTTTTAATGTCAATTAACGTAACTAAAAGGTAGTTCTAAAGGTGGCTTCAACGGCAAGGGCGTCATCAATGAGAACCTCAGACGCCAAGTCCACCAGCGGAATTCAATGGGTCACATCGAGACCACTGTTGGGCTCACAATGAAAAGGTCTCACAAGAATTCAAGCCATTTTGTCCAATCTGTCATCTCATGGACTTCAAATGGGTTAGTTGTAGCCATAGCATTCACTTCACTATTGATTTAATTGGTCACATTGAAACCACTGTTGGACTCATAGTGAAAAGGTCTTACCAAAATTCAAGCCATTTGTCCATTCTATCATCTCATGGACCTCAAAATGGATTACATGTAGCCATCACAGTCACTTCACTATTGATTTAGTTGATACCTCCCCAACACTAGTCAAAACCCCTTCATAACAACAAATTATTTGACAATTCATGTGATTCAATGCATGCTAGAAAGATGCACTACAAAATAAATAAATTTGGTTTTGGACTCTAATGTGAACCATTCAAGTCAAATATGAACAATTGTTTGTAGCCTTGATAAAGAACTAGGTGAAAAGAGATGATAAATCAGTTTTCAAAGAATCAATTCTTCCATATCAAGTTTTTTCCTTGCATAATGAAGACAACCGTAGATAAGAAAAACTTCATCTAAATGTTTTTCCTCCTAGTTCCATCCCTTGTTTCTTCATTTTTAACCCTTCTTTTGGTGACATTATCCTCTTGTAGCAACTCCATTGAGAATATCCTGATCTTCTACAGTCAAATTCAATACGAGGAGGGTAGGAAATGAAGAAATATAGTATGCAATTGAAGAGACATGGAGTTCCAAAATCTAAGTCTCATATGGTACTATATAGCATCTAATGAAATTGTGCCGCAAGGTGAAGTCATTGAGTATTGCAAAAGAGCTTGTGGTCATGTTGTCCTTGTTGTTTTTGTCAAATTTGAAGATTTTTCAGACTCTCACCGTCATTTGTTGCCTCACTTGTCATTTCAAAATCACAATATAATACCAATCTAGTGGGACCATTGAGTTATTTCTCCCTATATATACTAATGTCAACATGAAAAACATAATTAGATAGATGTAGGTATGAATTATGAATTCCCATCCCTTTTTTTTGTCAAATCCTCATGAAAGATTCAAATTTTCACACAACCAACATCTAAAAATTTGACTCCTTCTATAAGACCAATTTGATTTCATTGCTCAAAATTCTAAATTCTAAATTTCATTCACATCTAAAGTAGGGTGCTCAAAAAACAACCACTAACATACAGATCCATTTTGCTTTCTTCAATGTACCAATAGTGTCACCATTTGAGGAAGTGGTTTCTTTTCGTGTTCCCTGTGTTTCAACTTCAAAAACTCGTAACTAATTCCACAAAGGTCCAAAAAATCAATGAAACGACTTGGGTTTGATGCCAATTCTATTTTTCTTCCACCCTACGAAAAATTGATTGAAAATAGTTTCAAGGAGTTTAGCTCCTCCCTAATGCAATCATCTCTTAAAAAAAATTGCTTAAAGAGCATCCAATGGAGTGGTCCATCACAAGACGACACTAAACCCGTCCCACAAAGTGAGCCACACAAGTTGAGTTTTGTGTTCTCTAGGATAATTGTAAGAAAAAGCCCCATATTTTGTGTTGTGTTAAATTCTATATCCTCCACCTCTCCTAGCTAATTTCAGACCTCCAATTGCAAATATGAATTCCAAATTTTCAAACTTTATCATGTATGGATTTCTTTTTTAATTCCCATGTTTTCTTCCCCTAGGGTAAAAGATTCACCCTACAGGGCCCACTTTGTAGCAGATGGGGTTTAATGGATCGCCCCCCTCGCTCGGCCTTACTAAGGTTGCATGTAAAAAAAAGCCCCCTATTTTGGGCCATTCCAGGGAATACTCTTGACCTCTCCCAACTAATTTGGGGCCTCCGATCACAAAAATGAATTAAAAATTTGCAAAAAAATTCATGTGCGGAAAATAAATAACTCCAGGGTTTGTCCGCAGGGCCAAGCGAGGGGGTCAATCCACCCCGCCCGCCCCGTTTAGCGTTGTCCTGCATGGAGTGTCCGTAAACTGAGAGATCTTTTTCTATCTCCGTAGTATGTTAAGTTAGTGGCCATTCGTCCAATGGGCTGCTCGTGCCAGTCCAGCCAGGAGGGTTCCCCTTGGCTCAGAGAACAGAGTCTTCCACCCTGGCCCTTTTGTTCCCAGTGGGGAGAACAAGCTCCAAACATCCACCTGAGGCCTCCTTGTTTTCTGTGCATCATATGTTGGTTTGGCAGAGCCTTCGAACAACTCCGGGGGAGGGGAGGGGAGGGGAGGCTCAAGGCCAGGCAAGGTGTTTGGGGGGGTTGTACTCCTCCCCATTTTGTACTGTTCTGGTGCGGATTCTGAAGCATATTAATGATGCCCAAGAGTAATCATCATGTCTTGGCAGCCTTCAAATAATTCAGTTGGCAAGGGAAAGCTAGGCTATGCAAAGAGAGAGCTGATCCAGTGGGGCCGGCCTTGGGGAACCCACTCGAGGAATGTACACCTTTATAGTTTATAGGGGGGGGAGGCGTATTACATGTGACGGACTCGGAACCCCACCCCACCCAGCTGAATCCATGTTATACATATAACTTATATATCTTATTTCCACAACAACATGATGTCATGGACTCTCATGGGAATGCCTGAGCATGAATGGAGTATGCATGACAAGGCATCGCTGCAAGGCGTGCATGTGGCAACATGCAGGCATAGGTGCAGGCTTGGCTCACAAACATCTGTTGCCAATGAGGTCAGGCCCACGGGGTTGGGGTGGGGTGTGTGGGGGAGCCTTGTGCACCCTTGGAAAAGGCCGTCTCGGGGACTGCCCTTTACAGCGATTTTTTTTTGTCTTGTTGATGACTCCTCTCCTTGGCCAACCCCAACACTTGAATTAACCCGGAAAGGCCGGAGGGGGGTGGGGGTGTTTTGGAAGAGGAAAAGCCCAAAATTGTCATTTTTTGATGCGTTGTCAAGAATTGGGCCCATTTGATTGTGTGGATTGAAAGATTATCACATTGGAAGTGAGAGAAAAGAAGCTTTTTGTCATTCTTGTAAAATAGGGTCAATAGTCAAACTTCGAGCCCTCTTGGAGTTGAAAGTTTTTGCTCTAAACGAAAATGGGGATATTGACCATTCATAAGTATATGATGCTAGGTTCATTCATGAAATTTTTTCAAAAGCAAAAAAGGGAGTCTAGCTTACTCTAAAGCACTTTGCAATGCATGGAAGTTAAATGAATTGGCAATATATTAGTCATTTTCTTATGATTTCTTGTGCACTGAGGAATTTTTTTATTTGAAATACAAACAATGAAAAGTTAAAGACAAAAATTTGGAATATGTGGGAAAAATTTCAAGAACTTTGACTTTACAAATTTCAAGATAATAGGACTTGAAGTTAGAAGAAATTGTTGAAACCACACCAACATGAGGCCCCAACGTAGCTAACAAATTTTGACTCCTCTTAGAATACAATTTGAGAACTAAAATTTGTTTTCTTTTTAGACGATAGTATAATGTATCTTATTAGTTACATAGTTACATGCCAAATTTCAAAAGTTGATAAAGCGGTTTTGCAAAAGATGCTCAAATTTCCCAAGTTGCCAAAAAAGTTTAAGGCAACATAACTCATGATTTGTGCACCCAATTGGAAAAAAAATTATATTTCCACTAAGGGGATACATATTCATACCTTGAGTCGAAATTTCATAAACATCTGACCAAAATTCACTTTATGGAAATCTATTCAGATTTTCAAGTGTTCATTCTATGAACATTTGGCCTTTAGGGATTAAAGTGAGAAGTCCCTCCCAAACATCTAACAAAGTATCAAATGCCATCTCAACTTGGGGAGGGACCATAGCTTTGTTATACAATGTTATGCTTTTACATCCTTGAAAAGGGGACCTCTATAATGAATAAAATTGTCTTCTATGGCTCCTTAGCCAACTCCAATCATTAAATTAAATTGAGAATTGCCTCCCAGGTACCTAGCAAAGCATAATACCTTTCCAACATGAGGAGGGACCATGCCTTGGTTTGAAGAGAGACAAAGATGACCTCCAACCTTTTCTCGACTAATAAGGTTGGCGTAAATTCAATAGAGTGAACATTTAATTGTAGCTTAAAATTGGCAAGCATACTACAAAAGTTTTGTGTAATTTTTGTGGGTTATATTGGAATTTACTTTGAGTTTTGTAGTTTAATGTAACTTTTTGTTTTAGGAATATATAAAATGATGAGCTTTAGTGGTACCCAAATTGAACTATAGGCTCAAATGAATAAAGACTATATATAGATTTTAGGCAATAATTCAAATATGTTGATTATAAGAACATGTGGCAATTATGTAGAATTATCTTAGAGTGTAGAAGCATCTCTTTTAAATAATTAAATTGGAGATCAATTCTTTAACTACAAAAGTCTTAAGCCTCTTGTTTTCATCACAAATCACTCAAAACTCCTATTTTTATTGCAAAGAGCAATTTTTATTTTTTATAAATTCCGCATATCTAACTATAGTACCTTGCACTAGAAATAATATAAGAATGTGTGGAAAAAATTCAAAATCTTTGACCTCATAGATTGCAATTGATTGAGTTGATAGGCATGAAAAAATATTCAAAAAATCCTATTGATTTTCATTCTTCATAAAATTGTTAGGTAGATCTAGATACAAGATTGAAGGAAATACTAAAACATTAATAGCTCGAAGATGGAATTGAAACACACTAGATCCAATGGTGAGATTGTTCTAGAAATCATATTGAGCTCAAAAATCAATCCAATATGTTATTTTCTTTGGAGGTTTCTACAATTACCCACAAAATATGAAGCTCCATAACTTTCACATCATTAACCCCTAATGACCCAAGCAATCGTTTTCTGGTCTCTACCCCTCTTTAATGAGCTGACCGTAATAAAAAAAAGAAATTAAGAAATTAAAAAAATTATTTCTAAAAATTATTTCGCATTATAAATCCAATGGTGGTAGTTTCATCAAATTCCGAGTTAAACTCTGCCTTGTGGAATTTTTAGAGTTAAGTGGTGTGGTGTAGTTTACAACTCATTTTTTTGGTTTGTTTCAGGCATGGACTAAAAAGTCAGTCAACTAATGGGATTCTTTCCCACTTCAGAAAGGTTAAATCTACCTTGAAAAAGTCGGATCCAAGGAAATCAAGGAAAAGACAAGTGTCCCCTTTTTTTTTGTCGTACAAACACTACTCTCATTTCAGTGACCACCATGAGTGCATTGCAAGCTCTACCATGAATTGAAATATGTTTGGAATGTTGTGAAATTTTACATGTACATTCTCAACTCTCTTATCTTTCACTGAGCATAAGAGAGCATCATTTCAAAATATTCTCACTAAGATATGCTCCTTCAAAATGCATTGCCCTGTATTTCTATTGATCTAAACAAAACTTCAAACTTATATATCTCCTAAATTGTGTGGTCAAATAATTTGAATTTTTTTGAGGTTCTCACTCTCAATGTAAAATTAAAGATCCTACGGATAGATTCTATCCAATCTCAAGAAAAATTGAGCAAAAAAATTGCTCAAGTTCTTGGCAGTTTTGGCCCATTTTGAAAGTACACACACCTTGGGTCATTAGGGGTTAATCCAAATACAATATATGAGAAACAAATTTTTAAGAATTTTATTTTTAAGTTTTTCATGTGTGTATGTATTCTACCCAACAACCCAAAATTTAGACTTATGATGGCATAAATTTTGCTTACGGACACTAACTAAAATGAAAATTATGTTTCCCAAAGCTAATGCAATTCTCTATCTTCCAACAAAGTTTCAAAAATTGTGCCAAAAATTGAGATCAAAAGAACTTGCCTAAACTTTCATTTGTCCACTGATGGACAATGAAACTTTAAGGGTTAAATTTATTTGTTTTGATTTTAATTCCTCAATGAAAGTATTCACACATCAATTTCAAAACAATTTTCCATGCTATATTTGATGAATTCGAATATTAGTTCTTTTCACACACCAAACTGGACAAAATTTGAATGAAATGATATAATAATTTTGAAATATGAATCAATTTTGGATGGATTTTGTTAAGACAATTGTACGATTTGAAATATTATGAAAAGCTAATAGATTATATTATATTAATTTTACCTATGATATTATAAAATTCTATATTAGTGCACTCCTCTACCTTCTGTAATTCAAAAATTAAGGTGATTTTGTCTTAATACTACTACTTATATTGATTGAAATATGTGGTGTAACAATTGTGCAGAGATGCAAACAATATAATTCAAGAAAATATCACATTTGCTTCTTCTTCTTTAATAATATTTTGAAAACAAAAATATCTATGGGAATTTTCTATGGATGACATTCTATTGTAGAAAAGAAAGAATACTAAAACTCATTGCCAAAGACTTGTATAATACAATCAAAGAATATTTTGGAAGTAGACCCTCTCCTAGTTGAATTATGTAGTTGTAGAGAATCATAAATACTATTCAAAATTGTCGTTTAGGATTCTAAACAAAGTTTTTACTTGTTGAAATTTAAAGTGGATTGTAGCCCAAAAGATATTTGATTAAAGTCAAAGTCGTCTTTGTATTGCTCTCAACCAATGGGAGCTATTTGTGACTTTGGACCCCTCTTGGTCGTAGACATGCATTTGATATGTACATAGAAATGGCTATATATGCCTCAAAACCTTTCATATACATCCACCTAAGATTTTCCTTAGTAGAAATTTTGATAGACTCTTATATTTTTTAAATCTTTAATTTCAAGTAATTTGTGTAGTATAACTTCAACCTTATCATGTAAAGTATTAATAATTAGATTGACAAACCCTTTAGCATTCATTTAGGAATGGATTTCTTTATTGAAATTTTGATTGACCAATGAAAAGGAGTAGACAAGGTGAAATAAGTAGACTATAACATTATAATAATATTAACCTACTCAACATGTGTTTAATCAATATTAGAGATTTTGTTTTACTGAAAAAGAATACTAAACTACAACTTTTTGAGATCTTCTTCAAAATAGCAACATGTCCCCTCAATTAAAATCATAACTTTGAAAATTTACATCCACTAGGCATGTCTAGGTTCTTAACCCGTGAAGTTCGAAAGCCTTTTTTCCATAAAAAACACTCGAAATTGCCATTTCTATTGCAAAGAGCAAAACTTTAAAACATATTTTTTGGCATATGTAACTATTGGATCTTGCACTAGACTAGTGTAAAAATGTACAAAAAATCTTTCAAAAGTAGATTGCAAGATATTTGCATTTGAAAAGATGAAAACAAGTTTTTTTGCACCTTGCACTTTGAATCTTTTTAATTGAAATTTTTGCACCACTAATTTTGAATTTCTTATTCTTTATATTGAAAAATTGAGTTGAGAGTCTAGGAAAAAAGAAAAAATCATTTAATTTTCACTCGTTAAAGAATTGTTAGGTAGAAGTAGGTTTAGGATTGAAGGAAAAACTAATCCATTAATAGCTCTAAGATGAAATTGAAACATACTAATCTTGACAATGAGATTGTTCTAGCAAGAGATCTTAACCTTGTAGACCTTTTGTTTTTTAAAAATTGTGGACATTGAGTTTAGAAATGAATCCTACGAGTTATTTTTCAAGAAGACGCTTTGATTGCCCCCCAAACAAAATTGTCTATAACTTTCACATAACAAATCCAAACGGAATGAATTAAATCTCCCCATGTAGACAAAAATACAATTTATGAGAAACAATCTTTAATTTATTATTATTATTTTTGCCCACTAAACTAAATTTTGGACTTATTGTGCTGTAACTTTTGCTTTCAAACACCTATTGAAATAAAAATTATATTCCCATAAAGCTAATGTAAATTTCTATCTTCACAAAAAGTTTTATAAAATCACAACAAATATTGAGATTGTAAGAGCTTGCCCAAAATCCATTTTGTCCCTTAAAGGGAGAACGATTTTTTAGGGTTTAACCCCTAAATGTTTTTGACTATGTTTTCACCAAAAACTCTCCCAAACTGCCATTTCTAATACAAGAACCAAATTTTAGAAAAGAACCATTTTTGGACACATGTAACCATAGGATCTTGTAATTACATATCATACAATAACTTTTCAACCTTGTATTCAAAAGTTATGAAATTTTTTGGGCTTAAAGCTACTCCCCGGGCACATGTTGTGTGAAAATTTTAAAAAATAAAAATAAAAATTCTATTCACAGTGAGCTGCCCAAAATCACTATGTTGCCAAAAAACCCGCAGTTTGGTTGCTTACGGGTTAACCATGTTCTCCTGTGTTAAGTGTGAATGCTCAACCTGAAACACTCACTCCTGAATCAAATTGAGATCAAGTAAAGGGCAGTATCTACAAAATTATTGTTTTTCTTCAAAGCGCCAACAAAACTATGGTTGGTTTAATTTAATGGGCAAGAATACAATGCTTATTACTCCTACTACAGTAATTAAATCAATGTACGCTTTGTCGCATTCATTCAGTTTCCAAGATTTTCACATTGGTTTATTGCTCCTCTGCTGTTCAAGCATCTATAACTTAGTTACGCCCAAGGCGACAAAATAAGTTAAAAGGCGGGTTCATTTTGCGGCGCACAGCATATATCCTCATGATTGGTTGATGAATCTAGAATTTTATCCCATTCCACATAAAGTTCACCTCCATCTTCAGTTAGCTCAAGGCTTTCATATTGTCCCGGAGAAAAAGGGCCCTCCCTAAGCTTAGCCGATAGCCATGGTACCGCTACTAAGGATCATTTGGAACACTACCGGTATCGTTTGTAGCAACTAGTACATGAAACGCACTCAGTCATTTTAGGGCAGCTACATGAGACTAGTTGATCTTACTATTTCTGCTTTAATTAATTATCGAATCTTGAGCGAATTGAACTGCATCGCCGCCGCCGCCGCCACATGAGTAGTGTCATAAACAGCGTATGAAATCAGCAAATTAGTGTGATCTGAACATTTAGCTGTCTAGCCCCGGCCCTTCTGTTTGGCTTATGTAAGGCCACCCATATATAAATGTTGTGATATACGTTAGGCTAGGCGGGTGTTTTTGAAAGTTTTATTATTCCCAGGAGGGCCTTGCCGGTGTTTGGCATGTTGTCATAACTGAGATGAGGAATTTTGTTAACGGTAGCCGTGGAAAAAAAGAGTAATAAAAGAGACAAAACCATACTGGTATTCCCTCTTTTTTTTCTCTCTCTTTTATTTGGATATTTTCTTTTTTGCCAAAATCTATCACGCACAATGAAAAAGGAAAAAGAAAAGGTTGTTGTCACTGTTCCACGTGCTGCAGCTAATAAGCTAGTGTCAGGTGATGGAGTACCGGTAATACTCAAAACAAAAGACGGAGTTTCTTTTCCTCACTCCGTCACCATATGCTTTTTTTTTGTAAAGAAATAATAATGATAATAATAATAAAACTGTTGTTCTTTATATTGACGGACTCTCTTGAAAAGCATGCCTATCTGAGTTATTATAACTTTTTTCTGCCTTGTTCATGATATGAGGAGCTTGAGACAAGGCTAATCAGTCTACCAAATACCAACTTCAAGTCTAAGTTAATATTTTTTTATTTTTTTATTTTTTGCTCCACTGGCTTGAACTGATACCATTCACAAGTCACAACATTCTTGCTTTGGCGGGGGCCTTGAGTCTCTTCCCGGGAACTTTCTTGCTGGAATCAAAATTTGTCTCAGGTTTGTCATATTGGAGATCATGTTCAATGATCATTGTTGTTCAATTTCCAACTTCCAACTTTAAGAAAAAAATTAAAGTTGAATGGCCCAGTGCTGTCATATTGTTCATTCCACATACAGTATTTAGGTCAGCATTTTTTTGTGTGGAAGTAGAAGAGACAAATTGAAGAATACCACAATTTTTTTTTTTCTCCATAAAATCCAACATCTAAAAAATAAATATAGGTGTATTATAGGTGGTCAAAGCAAAAACAACAACATGTAGCTCCCTCCTATAGGAGAAAGTAGGAAGAACAACTATCTTTTATTTTTTTAAATCCTCTTCATATCACAATTGAATCTCTCTTCTATTAGTGGGCTAACTACCAAGAATTGTCAATCTCAATTGCATGATGACAATTGAAACCTTGACCAATGAATTGAATGTGGGCTCATATCAAATCTGCTACTTTTTCTACCTGGATACAAACTCTTTCACTCCTACCGACCATTTGGTATGCAATCATTACATATTTTACCTACTTTCAACTTCATTAGGATGAAAAACAACAACTATTGGAATTCTCTTTGTTTCAATTGAGTCCCTCTTTCTTCTACCAATGTGATGTCTACCAAGATCTATCATTCTCAACTATATGACAACAATTGTAACCAGCTGGACCAATGAATGTGGGGTCATATCAAATCTACCACTTTCTCTACCCCGATACAAACTCTTTCACTCCGACCGACCATTTGGTATGCAATCATTACATATTTTACCTACTTCCAACTTCATTAGGATGAAAAACAACAAGTATTTGAATTTTCTTTGTTTCAATTGAGTCTCTCATCTATCAATGTGATGCCTACCAAGATCTGTCATTCTCAACTGTATCACAACAATTGTAACCGGCTGGACCAATGAATGTGGGGTCATATCAAATCTACCACTTTCTCTACCCGGATGTAGCCTCTTTCACTTTGACCGAACATTTGGTATGTAATCATTATATGTTCTACCTACTTTTAACTTCATTGGGATGAAAAACAACAACTATTGGAACCCTATTTCTTTCAGTTGAATCTCTCATTTATCAATGTGATGCCTACCAAGATCTGTCATTCTCATTGTATGACAACAATTGAAATCTTGACCGACCATTTGGTATGCAATCATTACATATTTTACCTACTTTCAACTTCATTAGGATGCAAAGAAACAACTATTGGAATTCTTTTTGTTTCAATTGAGTCCTCTCCCTTCTACCAATGTGATGGCTACCAAGATGTGTCATTCTCAATTGTATGACAACAATTGTAACCAGCTGGACCAATGAATGTGGATTCATATCAAATCTACCACTTTCTCTACTTCGATACAGACTCTTTCACTCCAACCAACCATTTGGTACGTAATCATTACATATTCTACCTACTTTTAACTTCATTGGGATGAAAAATAAAAACTATTGGAACCCTATTTGTTTCAATTAGTCTCTCATCTATCAATGTGATGCCTACCAAGATCTCATTCTCAATTGTATGACAACAATTGAAATCTTGACTAATTAGTATAGGTTTATATCAAACCTTTCTTCTATCAATGAGATCACTACCCAAAACTCTCATTCTCAACTATATGACAACAATTGAAACCTTGACCAATGAATGTAGACTTACATCAAATCTGTCACTTTTTCTATTTAGTTATGAATTCTTTTATCTCCACCATATGTTGTGTAATCATTACATCATTTTACCTACTTTTAACTTCATTGGAATGCAAAAAAATCCTATTGGAACACAAGATTATTGACCTTCTTTAGTTGAGGCCTCTTTTGCCATCTTCTATATGTAAGAAAGTCCCTTGGTTTAATAAATTTGATATTTGAGATATCCTTGAGTTCCCACATCTTGTGTGTCAACTATATAATGCTTTTCATTTTTAACTCAAAACATTTTTAGGAGTATCTAAGAAAAGGAGATACCTCCTTCTTTCAAATCCTTGGGAGAAGTCCAAGGCTCATTTAACCCCTAAAGTCCCATTGTCCCTTTGGGGGACAATTTGGAATTTGGGCAGGTTCCTATTTTACCCTAATTTTTTAAAACTTTTTTTGAAGATAGGAAATTTGATAAGCTTTGTAGGAATATTTTTTTTTTATTTCAATCATTGTTTGGAAGCAAAAGTTACACCACAAAAAACCTAAAATTGAACTTGGCGGGCAGCACAAAGAATATTGCAAAAATTCAGAATAAATTGAAAAAAAAAATCTCCAAAGATTATGTTTTTGTCTACATCTGAAGCTTTGATTCATTCCATTTTGATTAGTGATGTGAAAGTTATGAACAATCTTGTTTTCGGGCAATCTAAGCATCTTTTTGAAAAAATAACTTATAGGATTCATGTAAGAATGCAATTTTCAAATTTTTTCAATTTTTTTTTTTGAAAAGGTTAAGTTTTCTTGCTAGAACAATCTCACCGTTGGCATTATTGTATTTCAATCCCATCTAAGAGCTATTAAAAATTTAATTTTTCTTTCAATCTTGGACCTACTTCTAATTGACAATTTTTTGAAGTATGAAAATCAAGTTTTTATTTTTTGAATTTTTTTTTCTAGAATCCCAATTTTATTCTTCAACACAATAAATTTTAAATTCAAATTCCATAGTGCACATTTTTTCCACAAATAGAAACCAAAGTCATCTAAAATTGCAGTCTAGTGTTCAAAAAAACTTGTTTTTTCAACTTTGAATGCTCATATCTCTCAATCTGTACGGTCAAACTTCATGAATTTCTCACCACATAATCTCAAACAAGTAAAGTTTAAGATCCTACGAATCAATTCCAAAAAAAGTATTATTTTTGTTTTTTTGGACAAATGCAGTAGAAATGGCAGTTTTGAGTGGTTTTTGACCCAAAAAAATGGCCTTGGGACTTTAGAGGTTAATAATGCTATTCATCCAATAGGTCTTGTAATTAAAACAATATTGACAATGAATAATTTTACCTTAATTCATGAGCAATAGAATTTATTTTGTTAATTTTCAAGTAATTACCAACTACCAACTTATAATCATTGTTTATCTTTTCTTCACCTAAAACCCTATGGGTAGAAAGTTTCTCTTACAATTTCAGTGCATAATTATTCACTAGATTGAACTTGTGATGGACATTGGTATGGAGTAGTTGAAAGTGTCCCTGTGCATATGGCATAAAAAATAAAGGTTAAAAAATAAAAAACAAGACAATTATAAGCACTTTGTTACAACAATGACATAAATTTCACCGAAGAAATCTAGAATATTAGTATATCTTCAAAAATTCTTGCATAGGCTTAAAGAAAGACTAAATTCACTCCATTTTTCATTACAAAACCCCTTGATCTTCAAGTTCTACATAATTATATGTCACATCCATTCCCTTCAAAATCATCTCAAAAATTGTCTTTAATACTACTAGAAGTTTTTACAAAGAAGGCAATACCATAATTTTAGCTCATCTTGTAAAATTTATTATACCAAAAAAATATAGTCAAGGTGAATTTTTGAGGTTGACGTGCTTTTAAATTGATTTGTCAATGATCTATTGAGTATTCCCAAACCCTCATGTTTTGATCCCTATAGTTGTTTCACGTTTAGAGTTCTCATACTACTTTAAACTACTAGTCTTTAAAGTAAGGCTAAAATCTCTAGTAAAATCTCTATAATTGTAGTAGCCTTTAGTTAATTTGTTAGAATATATTCTCCTAAAATTTCAATTTAAGAAACCTTACCAATTGTAAGATCATGATGCTTGGATTTAAAAAAGAAGTATTCTCAATTCATACCAAATGGTTAGATTTTATCTTTTAGTTTTTTTAATAAAACATGTGTAAATCCTACAACTTGCAATTCATTGTAATATATTGAGGAAATAGGTGGAAATACATATAAAAAATTTCAACAAAAAAGATTTTTGTTCATGTTCGAAAAAAATAGTATGTAGAAAGAATCAGATAATGATTTAAAATACTATATTGTTAAAAATTTAGTTATGGAATTGTAAAATTCCAGTCCCAATGGTTGAAATTTTGTAATAAACAATTTACATCTTATGATTATATTTTTCCATAAATATTGAAAATTGACTTTAAATGAAGGACTTTAACCCCAAAGTGACATTCAATTTTTGGGGTTCAAAAACATCATTGCTTTTGAAGCTTTATGGATCTAAATGTCTTCAAGTTATACAAATCTCAACCGTACAATCTTGTAGTGTACATGTTGTAGAGGACATGCAGAAAATTTGAAGTCATTTGACCACATAGATTGCAAGATCATAATGTTTTAGTGTTGGAAATGGATGCTGAAATTTTCCCCAAAACACATTTAGAGGTGAAAATTGATTTCTATACCTATTCAAATGTAAAAACTTTACACTACAAAATGATTCAAAACTAGTATACAAATACATTGGTGGAAAAAAAATTAATTCCATTGATTCATCGTGTCTACATAACGGCTTTGAAATGTCAAAAATTAACAAGAAAAATTGCAAAAAACACATCTAAAGGTGAACCTCCTTCTACTAGAATGCTTCTCAGTCACTCATTAATTCTTGGATTAACATGAAATTTTTGCCACTTAAACTAGACTAGTATACACAACTTTTCCAAAAGAATTATTGAAAATAAATTTTGTATGAAGAAGAAACAAGCCGCCAAAGTTCACTATACTCCAAAAATGGCAGGATTTTGAACTTCAAATTGATCCCAAACATTCAAAACAACTTCTATTGACATGAAAATTTTACCACAATAACTATACTTCAAGGGGAACAAAACCCAACAAATTTTATTGAAAATGAGCAATGGATGAAGGAGATACAAGGCCCCGAAGTTGTAGCCCTAAAATGCAGTTTGGTGAACTCAAATTGAAGTTGTGAACTTCGATTGGCTTCCAAAAAATCAATAAACCTTAGATTGATCTGAAAATTTTACCATACAAACTAGAGGGGAGAACGCAACATTTCCAACAGGTTTTTATTGAATTTGGACTATGGATGCAAAAGTTACAGCACTTTGAACTGGACCTTAAATTGTGTGAGGACACTTTTTGTCCTCTTTGTCACTCTGGGGTTAAAGATTATTTTTCCTTATGGCTTGGCTGCTTTGTAACTATCGTTGTGCAATGGATTCCATTTGTTTTCAATAAAAGACGGGATAAAAGAAGAAGAAGATTATTTTACAGTAGAGATTCCATAATTGTTTGAAAACTAAAACTCCTCATAAATTTAATCTTATTAATCAAAATGGAATAATTCAAAGCTTTCTACATATATTTAAATCTAGTGTGAATCACCATAATGATTCACATTTTAGAACGTAGAAATTTAAACAAAGTGAGTTAAATTACATGTTAGGAAGTATTAGAACGGTGAATTAAATCTAAACTACAAATTAGGGAGTTTTTCAATAGAATACAATAGGAACTTTGAAAAATTAGTACTAAAATTTCAAAATGCAATTAGGTAAAAATGAAGGGAAAAGTCTAGTGAGAAAATGGGGATTTAAAACTAAAAAGAAGTTAAGCAAGATTTAGTAGACTAACCAAATTAGGGTAATAGAAAAATGATGATAAAATTAAAATCCAAAATACTACTAAGTAAAAAAATGAAAGTAGAATTAAATAGGAAACCTAAAAGAAAACAACTGCAAATAATACCAAACCCAAATGAAAACAAAAAAAACAAAAAAATGATCAAAAAATATTAGCAAAACATAGGAAGAAGAGTTAGGGTAGGAATTAAACCATTTATCAAATTGGTTCTCTTGCAAGATGAGGGAAGAAGTGAAAGACCATGAGTTGGGGTGATTTTGGGGAAGGGTTGGAGCTGATTTTTTTAGGGTTCGGAGGTTTGATAGAAAAAAATTAGAGAGAATTAGGGATTTTTTGAGTGAGATGGGGCTACCAACTTTGATGGGTGATTGTGAGAGCATGGAGAATCAAATGGAGTCGAAATTTGGAAGGGTGGTGCACCTTGAAGTAAACTTTCCAAAAAGCTATGGCTTGCCTAAAATCTATGGCTTGTTGTGGACACTTATTTATCCACCTTTGGTAAATAATCGATTGCAACTAGGCTCTTGTTTCTATTTCTACCTACGAGTGTCAAGCGTCAATCTATTGTGCCTTCCAAGCAATTGATTTTTTCTATTTCCTAATCGGTTATGCTTGCTAAGAAAGAAAAAATAACAAATTAACTAATCATCAGAGACTATGTTTTCACCAAAAACGCTCCAAAACTGCCCTAGCATTCACAAGCACCAAAATTTAGATGAAAAACATTTCTAGACACATATAATTGTAGGATCTTGTTGTAAAATAGTTCAAAAAGATGTGGAAAATTTTTCAAAATTTTCCACCATGTAGATTCCAAGAGATTAACATTTGAAGTGACAAAAATCTTTTTTTTGGCCTTGTGAAAATACGAGTAGATGCACTTCACAAAATTACATTTGTATGAAAAAATGTCCAAAATGGTGGTTACACTTTGGATTCATTCCTCAAGTCAAGTTGTCTACATGCTTGAAATTTTTTTAGATCATTTGGAATTGCACAACATACAGGAAAAAAGTACCAAGTAGAAAGAAGTACAAAGTGATTCAAAACACTAAATTGTTAAGAATTTAATTATAAAATTGAAAAATTCCAATCCCAATGGTGGTAATGTATATAAATCTAATTTATTTTCAAAAAAATTTAAAATTGAATTAAATAAAGAACTTCCAAGTTTATTTTAGAATAGAGATTCCTTAACTACCCACAAACTAACCCAAACTAAAATTCCTCATAACTTTCATCTCATTAATCAAAATGGAATGAATCAAAGCTTACCACATATATATAAATTTAGAAAATCAATTTCAAATTTTTATTTAAAAAAAAACTGATTTTCAAAGAAGTTTTTTTTTGCGCGGGTTGCCTGCCGAACACTAAAAATTACATATCATGCAATAACTTTTGAACCATGTAGTCAAAAGTTATGAAAATTGTTGTGCCTTAAATCTACTCTGCGGGCACACATTGTGTGAAATTTTCAAAGAAAATAAATAAAATTTCCGTTTGTAGCGAGCTGCCCAAAATCGCTATGTTGCCAAAAAATGTTGTTTCAATTGGATGGTTAGGGGTTAAGCTACAAGGTTCCTCTAAACTAAACCGGGTTCTAACCAGCAATGGTGGTTTTGGAATTGGGATGGTTGCACCCCTATCTATGCCACTAGATGTTGTAAGACACCTCATGCCATTTCTAAAAACATCAAATGCTACCCCATCCAACCCTCGTAGCAAAAGATGTTGAAGGATGAAGTTTACTACTAGTAGTGCCTAAACCTCATCCGTTGATTACTACTAGCTTGAATTCCCAAAATAATTTTTAATTTGGCCTTTGGACTTGGGATATTTTTTACTTGTTTTTCCTACAATTTTGTTCCTCGTGGATGAAGTTGACTATTTTTCATCCATTATGACCTCTAAACTTCATCCATCCATATCTCGCTCAATTCTACCTATTTCAACGTATTTTAGGTTTATGGAAACCTCTAGACCTATAATTTAAGTTTCCTCTCTTGATTTTGACCTGACCTTAGTTCTACCTCTCCCTAGCTCTCGGCCTTGCCTATTAATTTTCAAATTCAGAAGGTATGGTAGGCATGGGATGGGTTAGTGTCTCACGTCGTGTTGAAGTTCGCGCAAGAGTTGGCTAAGATCCCCTTCTGATTCTAAGTTTGTAGTAATTCTCCTTACTGTTAGAAAGTTAGTCAATTTTCCTTTATAAATCTTGGCCAACACGTTTAGAAGTTTAGAAGTTTTTTTTACTCCTTCCTTTTCCTTTTTTTATACGCACTATTGATGTCCACCCTATTTATTTCTATACTAATGACTCTTACACTAGACTTTTATGCTAAGCCCTAGCAGTAACCCCTGAAACCCTAGAGACTCAGCAGTAAGCCCTTGAACCTAGATACCCAATGCTTAGAACCCCAATGGTAGCCCCAATTATCTAGCCTCAATAGTAGAAATCCCGAACCCTAGTCCCTAGCGGCAAACTTTTGAAGCCCCAGAATCCAACGGCAACCTTTGACACCAAGATCCAGTAGTAACCCCCGAATCCATAATGCACTTGGAAAGATTTATCTTCATTAATATTTGCTCCTCCCATAGCGGAATCTCACCATTCACAAGGGAGGGCATTAACACTGGCAGAATGCACTATTCAACATAGTGGAATGCACCATAAAAATTTCTTTATCTTTTCAACATGGTGGAAAGCACCCTCACACAGAAGCAGAAAGTACCCTGACACATTCGTACACCAATTAGAAAGAAAACAAACAAAGTTGGAAAGAAATCTTTCACGTGCATTATGCAGGGGAAGCCCTCTCAGGTTGGGGTCCCTGCATTTTCAAGCATGACCTCGGGCTAACGCCCCCAATCCAGTGCCCTTAAATGTAGGAACCTCCTTCCCTCGAGGCCTTCCCTTATACAAATATCCGATAGTAAAAAACCCAAATCCCAGAAATCCCAGAACCCAGCAACAACTTCAAACTTCAGATACCCGGCAGTAAGGTAGAAGGCTCGAGAACAGTTCAGGCATTTAGAACCGCCCACCCAATAAATGTACACAGTTTGTACATGCTGTTTTTTCATAGCTTTTACTGATGTACCAACAATGTACATTTCAGGGGTGAGCGGTTTTGAAGCCCTGGGGTAGTTCAACTTCAAATTTTCATAACTAATTCAAAAATGAACCAAAAAATACGAAACAACTTGGGTTAGATGCCAAATCCTCTTGCCTTTGAAGGAAAATTCACTGATAAATATTTTGAGAAGTTTCACCTGCCTAAAATTCAGTTCCAGGGCTTAGATGGTTGGTTTCTGGACCTTCTACCTTAACCTCCGAACTCCAGTCCCAACGGCAGACCCCATGTTCAAGCCCCAACAGTGACCCTCAAAACCAAGCCCCAACAGTGATTCCTGAAGTCCCAATCATGGCAGTAGCCCTTCAATGCCTAGACCAACAGTAATCCGCCTTGCTAGTTTGGGTTTAATCCAAATCTTTTGTCTATAAGGGGAAAGGAAAAAAACAAGGAAAAGAGAGGGAGATTTTGCCCTCCCCTATCCTAAGGTAATATTTTACTTTTTTGGACGCTAACCGTTTGGGTTTTCCTAGGCTTTGTTGTTAGTTTGGATTTAACATCCAATCTAAGACTTCCTTGACTGGTGGTACTGTATTCAAAGCAGCCATCTTTCATCCACGGAGCTTGGTTAGTTCAATGGAGTTAGTATGAGAGTTAGAATTGTGCTATACAAAACTAAAGCCCCCCTAAAGTGGCATTGCCAAGGTACGGTGGGGGGTAAGCTCTAGGGTTAGTACAAAGTGAAGACTCAAAAAAGGTGAATGACCAACTAAAGCACAACACCCATAAGCAAGAAGGCATGAATACTCAATCCAAGTAGCAACAAGGTGTAGAGGGACCCTTGAAGTCCTCTATACTCCTTGAAAAACACCAACAATGACTCAAAAAGGAGTCTAAAAACATTGTTTAGGGATTTTGGCCAAAATGACCAAAATCTTTAATACAAAGTGGAGTCAATGGATCCAAGTACAAGAAAGGGGGTGGTTTGAGAGGAAGAAGGGTGCCCTTTTATACTCTTCCAAGGCGCCCACCTCTTCTCTTTCTAACCTAGGTAATCCTATCACTTTAGATTTTCATCCTTATTTTTTAGAAGTATCACCTCGTTAAGGTTTTTATGTTGGTTCTAATTTCTAATTTTTGGAGTTAAGCTCCAAATCACAAATGGATTGCTCCATTGTCTTCAAAAGGCCATTTTCACTATTGAAAATCCCTTATCTTCTTGTTTCTATTGCGAAAAACTCATCAACAAATAGCACCAACTAGAATCAATAAAAGGTAAAAAATCTAACTTACAAAGGTTACCTTTTCTAACAAGGGTGATTAGCTAGGGTTGTCAGTAGGGCTCTAGGGAGTAAGAAAAGACTCCTTGTTGACTTCATTCCAACTTTAAGTGCTCCTGGGATGCCGGTCAACTCCATTAAATCCCGTTGTATTTGATATTTGGAGGGATGTTGGTGATTTGGACACCTCCCACTATCAAAATACTTTGAAACTTGTTGAGGCGCGTTATTAACACAAAAAAGCTAACCTAATTTTTAGTGAGATTTGACCGCAATCCAAAAAAATTCCATGAATTTCCCCTCGTAGGTTTAAGCAATTGACCGTTCGGAAAGGCAATTATGCAAGTTTGAAACTTCTGAAACTTCTTGGGGAACCTTTCATGGAGTTTTCCAAGGGATGTGCAAAGTCTTGTGTTGGTCTTGCACACAGTTGGTAGGAAGGTAGAATCGGCCTTCCTTGATTTATCAATAGTCAGGAAATCTTCCATATGCGAGGGAATCTTGGTGAATGGATTTCGCTGTTGACTTCATAGCATGCTTCCAATCCTATATCACAATCCAATGGCCATAGATTCCTCTGTTGGCCTATCTTTGAGAAAATGACTTTTGCATGCTAATAATTGGAGTTTCTAATATTTTGTCAATGGAATGGAGAAATTGAAATCTATTTTTGGAGATTTACGTAGGGACCTCTCTATCTCTCCTTGGACCAATTTAGCTAAGCATGGTCACATGCACTAGATTTTAGGCTATTTTGGATAAATTCCCTACAAGCTTGATGATTCCCACTACTTCAAGGTTCTAACCTATATACAAGTGGTTTTGGGGGTTGTTCTAAGGGTAAAAGTCTATTTTTGACAAAAGGCTATATTAGCATGTGACATACCTATTTTGGTTCTACACTCTTTTTAGGGCTTTTTGTATAATATTATTACTTAAATTACAACAATCTAAAACAAACAAACTATGAATTGCAAGTGATGAATTGGGAGCTTACACCTGCCCAAATTGGAGCAAGGATGAGGCCAAGGAAATCAATTTTGTACAAGAAGGTTTGCTGCCGTTGCAATTGAAGACTACCAACTTTGATGGGTGATTGTGAAAAATTGACAAGGCAAATTGAATTGAATTTTAGAGGGGTGATGCACCTCAAAGTTAGCTATCCCAAAAGCTATAGCTTGTCCAGTTTGGAGCAAGGACAAGGACGGAACAACCACATCATTGCACAAAGGTTTGTTGCCATGATGACGGTGACTAGTTCTTGGGTTTCACCTTAATTCATTGTTGTTTGCCATGCTCCATTTGAGAAAAAAAATTGTAATATAAATTACAAAAAGAACACATTGTGTTTGCAACTCAATTTTTTAAAATTTCTATTGCTTAGAGAAAAAAAAATATGATTTTGGCATGAATGGTGTTTAGAGGATGTATGTGATTAGGAAGTTTAGATTTTTAGGGTTTACGAGCAAGCATGGAAGCACAAAAGCGCTATTCAAATGGAGTTAGAATTAAGGTTGGTGACTTGAATGATCAAATGGGGAAGAAAAAAATATAAATTGCCTAGAATGAATGAGTGAACATGTTAGCATTAGATCTAGGTACTTGGGTTGAAATTCAAGGAGTAATGCATGGGTGGATTTAGGGGTTTGATGTGATTGTTAGTGTGCTGAACTTTCTTGTTAGGGCCCGATTTAGGTCATTTTGGGCCCCTAAATGTGTATTTGAGTTAAATTTTTGCCTTGAAAATTGTCCCAAACAAATCTACTTGAATGTTTAATTAGATGCTTGAGGATGGTAGGACTCATTTTTCAGTGACTTTAGTTGTGCTACCCACTTTTCAACTAGAGTCATGTAATCAAAATGAACCAAAAACAACATCATAGGAATCCATTGCTTGGAAGGTAATTTAGGTAGAGGTCCCATACACTCCTCAACGGCCAACTTTAGGGGGGATTTTTGCCACTAATTGCCTGGGCTACCTGAGCTCCAAAAGAAACTACATATCATACAATAATTTTTCAACCATGTAGTCAAAAGTTATGAAAATTATTGCACCTTAAAGCTACTCCTTGTCCACATGTTGTGTGAAAAATTTCCAAGAAAGAAAATGAAAATTTCATTGTATATGGATGACTAAAAATATTGTGTTGCCAAATATGCTTTTAAATTGGTCCTTAATGGCACTGCAGGCCCTCCATTTCAACTAAACGTAAAACTGCAAATTATGGTTGTAAATTTGAAAATTCTTTAGTCTTTTGAAAGATGGAAACTTTAAAATACATTCTAAAACAATCAAAGTGATTTCATTGACATCACTTAGTTTTGTATGTGACGCTAATTTTCTGCAGTCACTAATAAGACAATTGGTATATTGAATATCAAAACAACTCAAGTAATGGAGCAGTTATTGCTCTTTTGGGCACATTGTGATTTTCCTTTAGCAAAGTTGCATGACATTTTATTGTAAACATCTTGTTTAAAATAAAAAGTAAAATTCTGTTTTTTGTTGTAACCAAATTCTTAACCTATAAAGGACCAATCGACATTTTTTTGGCAATGTAGCATTTTTGGACAGCTCACTACAAATGAAAACATTCACTACATTTTTTGAATTATTTTTATAGATGTGGGGATGAAGAATGCCTTGCCACTCCACCAATGTAATTACAATTGAATGTGTCCATGAAGAGTTATGGAGGAAAATTCCATTTTTCATAGACTGGAGGTAGCACTGCATGGTAATTTATACTAGAGTGAAATTTGCATTGTAATTCCCAAAAGAGCTTGGATAGGGCTTTGGGCAACTTCTTACTCTTGGTTTAGACTAGGGTAATTCTTTATATTTTTCTAGACTCAATAAATTAGTTATATTGTAGAAAGAAGTGGTGGTAGGGAGGCAGTTGCTTTGTGGCTTCCTTTGGCCTAACAAGGTGAGAACTCCTAACTACCACCAATTTGAACTTAAGAAAATTTAAACCCCCACAAAATCCATAGAGTCAAATACCAATTTGTCATGTAACAACCTACTATCAAGAAATTTTTAGATGACAAAATGAAGGAATTGCTTCATTAACATTCATAAGAATGTATGTTGGAGAGGTTGTTTATGTAATAAAATCCATTGTTTGTCATGAATACTCAAAGTGTATGGGATAATTAGAGATGGGAGCTTGACCGCTAATTGTTAAAACATAGAAGTTGTGTTCAAAGTAGAACTTCGAACCTTATTTTGGCATAGAAGAATATATTTTTCAAAAAGAATTTGAACTAAGAAAAGTTGGTAAATGAAGCTAATTTTCCATCTCCAAATTTTTTTTTTTTGATTTTAAGCCTCTACAATAAAGTTATGGACAAACTTCACAAAGGAAGTTTGAAAAAATGTCAAAGAAATTGTTCCTTCCAACCCCTCTCAAATTTGTCCATGACTTTTTATTGGAGACTTTAAATCTCATATGTATTTCTAGAGATGAAATTTAGATTGATTTTCCAACTTATTTTAGTTCAAAGTTCTTTGGAAAAAATTATTCTAATATGTCAAAATGAAGCTTGAAATGCAAATTTGAAAACAATTCCTACTTTTCACTTCACTAGGAATGGTTGAGCTTTCAGTAATTATAATGTACATATCTCATATGGATTGTTTTACCCTCACCACTCCACTTGTATAAATAACTTCTCTTCTCATCACTGTACATGCAAAATACGTGACTTTACAAGGTATGGGAGATAATTGCTATATATTTAGATATCTTTAAATTATAATGTTGAATATTCTAAATTCATGTTTCATGGATCAAGAAACATCTTCAAAATTCACATTTTGCTTAAATTAAGGAGAATGTGATGTAGTATTAGCGATTCTTGATAAGTCCGGCTTAGCTAACTCTAACCTAGCCTCCTCCCATGCTAAGCCCAATATGCCCAACTACCCTTCAATTTAGCTTAGACATATATTGATCAAGCTTGCCATTGTTTGGTATTTTGGGTGATTTTTTTCTCTATAGAGCTAGCTAAAATCTAAAACGCCACCATTCAAATTTTGAAGAAACAATTGTATGTGTAAGCCATAAATTGTTGAAAAACAACTTTGTATGAGACTTTTCTTGAAGCTAGTTTCCTAATGGAATTTTTTCGTACATGTTTCTCAATTTGAAATGTTATGAACTTTTTTGAACATGAAGCCAACTTTGTCACAAAAAGCAAGCAAAAATGTTTTCAAAAAAGTTCAAGCAAAAAAGTGAAATTAACTTCAAAAGCCTCTCCAAATTAGAGCTTTCCGGAATTTGGATGCCCCCCTAAGGCCCCAAAACATTTTCTTAAGCTTCAAACACTAAAATCTTGCAATCTATGCGGGTCAAAACTTCCCATTTTTTTACTACAATGTAATGAAGTAGTCTACCACTAGATCTTATAGTAAGATGGAACAAGATTTCTTTACCATTTTGGAGGGCCTATGCCATCAAAATAATCCATTTTGAGTGTTATTTTGGTTAAAAATAGTCAAAGAACTTTAGGGATTAAAGCTAGATCTCATGGGGGGCTTGTTTACCTTAGTTTTACAAACTTCAAATTTATCATCTCTATGGATAAATGTGAAACTTTGCTTTGAATTTTATAGTTGGTTACTTTAGTATTTTTCACTTCTTGACTATTTTGCAGTCTTTGATTCTAAATATGAGTTGAAACTTTTTAAATTTTATCCTAGATGAGAAATAATAAGTTTTGCATTTTAATGGAGAAAAATGACCCAACATGTCGAAGATGAGATCTATATTTGGTTGAGAGACACATGTAATCACATTATTGGCTAATTAATGGAATTCTTCCACCAATGAAAAGGAGTTACTAAAATGGGTTGCTTTCTACCCTTAAGAAAAAATGATCAAACCCCATCTAGTCAAATAGATTATGAGGAGTTTTCAATTGGTTTTCTTTTGGTTAAAAAATATTATTATATGCTCTCTAAACATTCTAGATGAATAGTCAAGAAGTGGTTTCATGAGAATCTTTTAGGTGGATAGTGGAAGAAGGATTATTCCACCTTTTCTTTCCTTTATATATGTCTTGAAACCCATTTTTGAAAAGACACTTTATACTTGAGTACTTTGGCTTGCTACCTCCATTCTAGAGAATTTGTCATTTGTTTTGTTTTTTAGTCACAACACGTTATTAGTATGCTCTTTTGTGCTTTTGTTTTTAGTCTTAATCCCTAAAGAACCAAAGCCATTTATTTGTCAAAAAGCACTCAAAACTACCATTTTTGTTGTATTCATTTAACATTACAATTATTTATTTATTTTTTAGGATCTAATTGTAGGATCTTGTACTTTATTTGATTAAGATCACGTATTAAACATTTCATGAAGTTTGACCTTACAAATTGGAAGATATTCAAGAAGATATTAGCATTCAAAGTTGGAAAAAAAACTTTTTTTGAATGTTGGCCAACCTACAATTTCAAATGACTTTGACCACCTTTTGCGGAAAAAATTTGCACTATAGATTTTGAATTAAAAAAATTTAGAGTTGAAAAATTCAGTAGAAAGTTTAGGAAAAAAAATTCAAGAAATGCACACTTGATTATTATTCTTTAAGAATTTATTAAGTAGAAGTAGATCCAAGATTGAAAGAAAAACTAAATTGTTAATAGCTTTAAGACAAGATTAAAACACAATAATCTCAATGGTGAGATTGTTCTAGCTAGAAAATTTAACCTAATGAAACAATTTTTTTGAAAAATTGTCAAAATTGAATCTTATAAATTATTTTTTCAAAAAATGCTTAGACTGCCCTAATAACAAGATCGTCTATAACTTTTACATCACTACTCCAAACAAAATGAATCAAAGCTTCACATATAAACAAAAATATTAAGATCTATAAGAAACAATTTAAAAAACAATTATTTGAAGTTTTTGTTGATTTCTTTTTTTGCCAAATAACAAGAAAATTATGTTTAAGTCGGCATAACTTTTGTTCCAAGGGAACCAATTGAAATAAAAATTATATTTCCATGAAGCTCATAAGTTTTTCTTTCTTATGAGAAATTTTCAAAAAGATTCACCAAAAATTGAGATCATAGAAACTTGCCCAAACTCCAAAGAGTTCCCCAAGGAGACTGTTGGTCCTTCAAGGGTTAAATTCTAATTTAGATTTTTTTAGGTGGCATTATAAAAAATTTGAACTGTAAAGAAGGTTGTTACAAAATTGTTTGATTTCCATCCATGGTGCAAATACATGGAAATAAAGTAATAATATTTTTTGTTATATAGTATTTTTATTTATTTTTAAATATAATAAAAAATTGCCAATCTGATGAGGTGCTCACTGACACTAGTAGTTTCCCATCGGATTCAAAAAAAAAATTTAATCACTTTTTCATTGTATTGTTTCCAAAAGAACAATACATTGAATTGTAATTGCATTGTTTCTAAAAAGACTCACGGACCATTGTTGGCCTCAAATTTTTCCTAATGCTTCATAGCCTTCTCTTCTCATAGACCTATAACTCCTTTTTCTTCTTTTGACACCTACTCTCATCCCTTGATGCTACCTCCCCATGTCCCTTTCTTTGCACCTTTCAGCTTCCTTTTCCCGTCCACTTCTTTCTAGGTCCTTCCTTAGCCCCCTTCTAGTTCTTTCCTTGCCTCCTCAACAACTTGGGAGGGTCACTTAGAGTATCCATTAGAAACCACATGCAAACAAAACTTTAGCCCCCCTATATAATTTTTGAACTTTAAATAAAAAAAATAAAAATGAAAAATGAATGGATTTTCTTACTTTGAAAGTTTATGTTTTGAATTATTGATATTTTTATTTGTTAATAACAATTAGTTACAAATTTTTGAAGTAAAAGGATACATTGTAGGACTAAAAAAATAACTTTCACACTCCTACATTATATAAGAAAAAATTGTCTAAATAATGAAAAAAAAATTCCTAAATAAGTGGACAAATTCAGGAACATAGAGAGCATATGCTAGAAGATGAAGGGATAGAGCATGCTCCCTATGCCTCGCCCCTCTTCCCCTTATTTAGTAACATGTTCAAAGGACCAGGATTGTTGAGTTTGGAGGGTGCACTTAGTTCTACTACAACAAACCCTACATTTTTTTTAATATATATAAATGAATGATTTTTATTTTTTATTTTTTATTTCTTTATTTCTTTATTTCTTTTGGCAATCATTATTTTTTTCCTATAATTATTTTAAGTTTTTTTTTCATTTTTTCTTACTTTCTCTAATTATTTGACATCCTCCATTGCTACATCTACAGCAACTTCAATGGCCACTATAAATATTGAGCCATCAAGATTTCAGGATTCTATCCCCCTACAACTGGACTATAAAAGTATTAATTATTTGTTGTAGGCAAAATGTGCAAAAGCACATATATTTGTTGAGCAATTATAAGATTTTATTATTTTTGACCATCCTTCCACTATAAATACTTTTGTTCCCATCTCTACTTCTTGGATAATATTTGTTTTTACTGGGTTGCTATCTTATTCCCTTATTGCAACATCAATATCTAAAACTTGAAAATCCAAATGAGCTCCATTTGCACAATGCAAAGGCATCTATAGTTAGAACTATGGTTCATGAGTTTCACATTGTCAAGGTTTCTAATGTGGAACCTAATGCATAAAAATACGGAAAACATTGAAATAAATACTTGGGTGGTCATGATAACCACATGCACAAAGGAAGAATAACCCTTTTTTTTTATTAACAACCATGATAAACATACATTAGAAATGTATTATTACCACAAATGTGGCAAAGTGGATCATCAAGCAAATGTTTGTTAGACATTAGAATATTTTGTTAAGGTGTTTTAAGAGAACAATAAGCTCCTAACTCCAACTTGAGAATCCCATACCATGTATGTGTCCATGGATTCATTTGAAGCTAAAGACTTGGAAACATAAATTACTAAGGATAACTCCATTGGTGAATCTTGTGAGTTGTGATATGCTCTTTAACTCTGCAACTAAATATACTATCTTGTGGGATAAGAATTTTTTTGATGAAAATAATCTTTCAACTTGGCAATTAAAAATTTGATGACTATGATTGAATCAAATGTGTTTTGTTTCTAGGACAAACTAGCATAGGTGATATTGCTTAAGGGCACTACCATTATATGCATGTGTTGTCATAATGTGGGCCATGAGGTTGTCTACTAATCGGAGTGGCATCATCATTTGTTAGAAAGAAGTGTTTAGTATTGAAAATTATTTAGTGTTGCATGCTTTGTTGTTAGTTATTCTTGTTAGTTGCCGGTTGAAAACCATTGGTTAGTAGTTGATATTGGGGTTAGAGGGGTTAGGGACAGCCATTGGCTAACTACCTTAGGTTGTAATGTCTATTTAGAGGCAAGGGCTAGTCCTTGTCTCTTTTTTGTTTCTTGGTGTTTTATAGGCATAGGATGTACTTGAGTGCAAAGTTATATATTTGTTGTTTATTTATATTTAAAAAAAAATATTGATATAAAGGATTTTGTGTGATGTTTTACAAAAGTATTGGATCAAAGTACATTTTTGAAATCTGATTTTTTAGCAAAGTGGTCTATTATGAATCCAAATTTTAGATCTAGATCTCTTATGATTATGGAGGTATGAGTTGTCAAAATAGAGGTGCTTGAAATCCAAGGCAACTACAAGGGAAGTATTTAGAAGCTTCAATATTCCT
Organism: Rhytidiadelphus loreus; assembly: GCA_947034895.1. Lineage (NCBI taxonomy): Eukaryota > Viridiplantae > Streptophyta > Bryopsida > Hypnales > Hylocomiaceae > Rhytidiadelphus > Rhytidiadelphus loreus. The sequence goes on from OX344765.1 coordinate 44,856,153, forward strand.
AAGTTTTTGTAATATACTTTGAAACTTAGAGGGCATTTATCTTCTTTCATCTTCTATCTTGTTTCAAAATCTTGGCTTCTACGGACTTCAAATCTATAAGCAATGCAAAAAAAAAAAACTGGATGTAGAAACCTTGGCTTAGCAAAAGTTAGTGTTAGGAAAATGTCCACCAAAGTTGGGAGTACCTCTAATTTGAGTTGAAATTTGTCATATAAAGAGTTGATAAATTTATCTACTTTTTAGAAAAAATTCAAATTATTTTTAGAGACTGTCCATAAAATATGCTAGGTCAAAGTGAATTGTGCTAGTTTAGGGGATTTTGGGAAGGGCAAAAAGGTCAATAGTGGAGAAATATCCACCAATGTTGGAAAATACCTTGAATTGATCTAAAATTTGGCATGTAAAGATTTAATAAATTGATCTACTTTGTAGCAAAATTTCAAAACATTTGAAAGACAACCCATAAGATATACTAGGTCAAAGTTAGCTATAATAATTTCAAGTTTATCTTAAGAATTGTAGGATAGGAATTGGGTAAAAAAGATAATTTGGGAATAGGTTTGGGGATATTAGAGGTATTTAAGGGTATATAAGACTATTTTCAAAGACTCCATGCTACCATGAATCTACTCATAGAACATTGTCACAACATTCTATGTTTTCTTCCTTTGCACCTCAAAGTTTGATTAGCTATTGGGATGTGCGTACCAATGGTTTTTATTTTTTAACAAAATTTCTAGATAGGCAAGAGACTTTAGTTTCTATACAAAATAATAAAGTCATGAAAATAGTCCTTGGTGCAGAAAGTGGCTTGTATCAAATTACGATTTGGCTACTTGATATATCCAATTTTTCATTATTTTAAAAAGTTTTTTTGGCATAGAAGATTGGGCCATCTAGGTTCTATTTCATTCAAAAAATTTATTCCATATATTATTGGACATAATCTACAACCACTAGACATTAATTCAATGGCATTGTATCAAACTTGTGTGCAAGGTAAATTAATTGCCAAACCATCATTATGGAAGCTTCCTCATGAATTACCACCAATGTTTTTAAGGGTACATGGTGATATTTGTGGTTCAATAAATCCCATGTTTGGACCATTAGGATATTTCTTGGTTTGGGTTGATGCATCAAGTAACAATCACATGTTGAGTTATTATTAACAAGACATTTGGCTTTTGCCAATTTACTTTCAATGCTATTCAGTTTTAAGGATCATTTCCCTAATTATCCAATCATAACATTGTATATGGATAATTCTCAAGAATTTTGATAAAGATTTTTTGAAGATTATTGTACTACAATAGGGATTGATTTGACATATTTAATTCCATATGAAAAATGGACTGACATAATCTTTCATCAAACATATTAAACTTATTACAAAACTATTGCTTCTTCAAGCAAATTTGCTTGTATTTATGTCAAGACATGTAGTTTTACATGTTGCAATTCTAATTTGACTCCATCATTCATCTTTGAAAATTGTTTCTTCATAAGAGTTTCTTTTAGGATGTGTTTCCAACATATCTTATTTGCAAGTATTTAGTTGTTATATATAGTCTCCAATTTTAAAGGTCAACACCCTACCATTGGAGCTAATCAACAAGAAGACATGCATGTAGGGTTTGATTCTCTAAGCATTATTCGTTATATCAATTTACCAACCGGTATATTGCTTCATACTCGCCTTACCAATTATTGATTTGAAAAATATATATTTTCATCTTTAAAAGGAGGATCATCTATTCAAGAGAATTCTAAGGGCCTTTTGTACAAATAAATTTTTGTTCAATTTAGATTTTTCTTGCGCATGAGCTATGAATTCTTCCACAAGAATTGCAATGTTATTTTTCATGAATGGACAGTTTGATTTTAGTGATCTTGTAAAATTAGTGTTGGTTATTATAGACATAGAAAAATTAGTGATATCAGTCATAGGTGATATTTGGTACAAAGCAACAATTACAATAGATGAATCTTTTATTTGTATGATTGCAGAAAATCTTTCTTACATGAAAGAAGATCTTGAACCAAAAACTATTGAAGAAGAAATGAGTTGCTCGAATTGGCTAAAGTGAAAATTTGCAATTGAAGGAGGGTATGCCTCTTAGCATTCAAGAAAGATCTTTGGACCTATTACGAATAATCTCACTTCTTAATCTCTTGGATATAAACTTGGTATTCATGTGCAAACGTGATGAAAAATGCTAGATTATCCAATACAAAAAAACTTTGGTTTCTTAAGGTTTCATATAAAGTCTGGTATTGATTTTATATGACTGTATATTCATGAATTATGGATTCTATTACTTTCAAATATATTATTGGAATAGAAATGCATACCATTCTTGAGATGAGTCTTATGGATGTAATCATTACTTATCTATATGGCATTATAGCTCCCTTGATGCTTATATTTATATGAATGTCCTACTTGGTTTCAAAACCACAAGTGAAGTTGCACTCATTTCAGGAAAAAATCATATTATTAAAATAAAATGAGCATTATATGGTCTTAAGCAATCTAAATGCATGTAGTATCAATGACTGTGGAACTATCTTGTTCAATTTTCTTGTATAAATGATTCATTGCTTCCATTTCTCTTTATGAAATGAGACAATATATGACTTTTTGATCATTGCATTACACATTGATGACTTGAACCTTGTTGGGCACAAAATTTGTATGTATTGCAACTGCTCAACTTCTTACCTATAAGTTTAACCCCTAAAGGACCATTGTCCCCTTGAGGGACAAAATAGATTTTGGGCAGGTTGCTATGATCTCAAATTCTAGTGAAGATTTGTGAAACTTTCTCATAAGATAGAAAAACTTATTATCTTAGTGGAAATATAATTTTTAGTTCAATCAATGCCCAGGAGAAAAACTTATGCCATCTTAACCCCTAAATGCTTGGGCGACCAAATACAGTCAATCTGAAATTTCAGGCTCATTTTGCGGTAGGTAGTTAAATTTGTTTGATCGGTTTATAATTTTTTTTGGGCAGTTAGGGTTAACTATTGAAAACTTTCATTTTTCATTGGAAAAGGTACATATTTGATTGTTGAAAGGTCTCTAAAGCCATATTTGTCCATTAGTAGAAGAGTAAAGCTTGCTAATTTTACTTCATTTTCAAACTTTGAGCAATTTCATTTGATTTGAGACCTAAAAACTTGTACTGATCCATTTGCTTTGAAAATGGTCACAATGGAAAGAATAAAGTGCTTTCATGATTTTCACCATTGAAAATTGAAACAAAAAAGTGTTGATTTGGAGTTATTTTTTATTTATACTTATAAAAGAAAATTGCATCTCAACAATTGCAAGGTGGATTGTGTAATGATTTTAATAGCTTTTCAAGTGATATTAAGTTTTTTGAAAGGGCATTTTTTTCTTTTTCTTTTTCAAGGTAATGGTAGAATTAGAAGGTTTTGAAAAGGCATTTTAGTGTGCTAACACAATTTGTAGTTGTTCATGTCACCTCCAATCCAAAAAAACTTTTATGTGCAAATTTATGAAACATTGTGGGAAAGGACAACTATATTAAAAACTAGGGGGGTGCACTTAGTTCTACTATAACAAACCACGTGCGAACAAGTGGTTTCTAATAAACTATAATTTCAACCTAAAATTTTGAACATTGTTTAATAATGACTATGATTTTCTATTGCCATTGCCAAAATTTCCAACTCAAATCAAATATGAAATGATTTCTAGAAGAGGTTGAAAATGAACTAAAATGGCATGTTTTTCAACTCAAATAATTATAGAGGGCACATTTAGATGACCATTGAGTCAATATTCAACTCAAAATGAGCTTTCAATAATGAGTTATTTTTAGGAATTTTTTGTTCATTTTTTAGACAATTTTTTCTTATATAATATAGGGGTGTGAAAGTTATTTTTCAGTTCTACAATGTATCTTTTTACTTCAAAAATTTGTAACTAATTATTATTAAAAAATAAAAATATCAATAATTCAAAACATAAACTTTCAAAGTAGGAAAATCTATTCATATTTTTTTAATTTTGTTTTATTTAAAGTTCAAAAAGTATATAGGGGGTCCAAAGTTTTGTTCGCACATGGTTTCTAATGGACACTCTAAATGACCCCCCCAAGATTAAAAATAGAAAATGTACATCTTTCTTGTTATAATCTCACAACTCTTATGCAAGTTTGCACTCAAAATTGGTGTGCAAACTAATAAGCAAGCTCTTTAAACATCCATATGGTTAGATTTTGAAAAAAAAGTAATTTGCTTCAATAGGGATAACTATAAGCCCATGCTTTTTTTTCATAGTCAAAACACATTTGAAAAGGCTTGGCATTTAGGGGTTAAATATAATTTTTACGTCATTGGGCAAAAAAAGTAAACCACAAAATTTTGAAATTGAATTTGACATTATTTTTTTCTCAACGATTATTTTTTTGTCTACATCTGATGCTTTGATTCATTCCATTTGGATTAGTAATGTGAAAGATATAAACAATCTTGTTTTTTGGGCAATTCGAGCATTTGTTTGAAAAAATAACTTGTAGAATTCAATTTTTTATGCAATTTTCACAATTTTTTGAAAAATAATTGTTTGACAAGGTTAAGTTTTTTAGCTAGAACAATCTCACTATTGAAATTATTGTGTTTCAATCCCATCTTAGAGCTATTAACGATTTAGTTTTTCTTTCAATCTTGGACCTACTTCTACTTAACAATTTTTTAAATAATGAAAATCAAACATGTTTTGTTTTGTTTTTAAATTTAGACTTTCAACTCAATTCTTCAATACAAATAATTTTAAATCCAAGGTCCATAGTGCAAGTTTTATCTACAAATGGTAGTAAAAGTCATCTAAAATTACAGGTCAATGTTCAAAAAGATTTTTTTCCTTCCAACTTCGAATGCTAATATCTTCCAATTTGTACGGTCAAACTTCATGAAATTTTTATCAAATGATCATAGATAGATAAAGTATAAGATCCTATGGTTAGATTTTCTTAAAGTATTTTTTTGAGGGGGGGGGAACAAATGCAGCAAGAATGGTAGTTTTGAGTATTTTTTGACGAAAAAATGGCCCTAGTCTTGTAGGGGCTAATGCTATTCCAATGTCGTAGTGTTTATAGCTCTAAGATGGGATTGAAACATGATAATCTCAATAGTGAGATTGTTCCAGCTAAAAAACTTGACCTTGTCAAACAACTTTTTTTGAAAAATTGTGAAAATTGCATAAAAAATTGAATTCTACAAGTTATTTTTTCAAACAGATGGTCAAATTGCCCAAAAATCAAGATTGTTTATATCTTTCACATTACTAATTCAAATGGAATGAATGAAAGCTTCATGTGTAGATAAAAATATGATCTTTAAGAAAAAAAGAACTATAAATTCATAGCAATTCATAGCAATGGAATGTGGCAACTCAATTATTGGAAGCAAGAGATTCAATTGATTTTTACTATGAAAGATATCATTCTTGAAAATTGAGGAAACCTTTGCTATCCTTCCATAGATTTTTCCCATTGGTTTTTCCCATGAGAATGGATTGATGTTCACTTGAAAAAATTCCTGTTTTGTGATGTTTTTGAAGATGTGGTGTTAATGTTTTTTCCAACAAAAGGCTTGTTTGTTGTAATGTCACCTAAAATCCATTATAGTTGACATCACAAAAAACGTCCAAAATTAAGAAAAACATGTTGTGATTTTAGCATGTTTGATAAAAACGAATGTAGGAAATAGGTGTTCCAAGCTTCCTAAAATATTCCACGTATATGCCATGTAGATTCCACCTCAATGCATGTTGAGCAAGCAATGACATGTTAGATTTTTTTAACTTGACTTGGTGATGATATGGCACACTTTCACGTCATTTGAGAATTTTAATATTTAAAATAATAATAATAATAATTTAATTTTTTGGAATAATTAATTAAACTAAATTATTAAAAAATGACCAAGAGAAATTGTGAAATTTAGTGAGAATTAACCATCTACCATCAAAATAATTTTTGATGGCAAAGTCAAGTAATTACTTAATTGACATTTAGTAAGAATAAAGGGTAGAGAGGTCATTTTTATATTGAATCCATTTTCCAATCATGGTCAAACAAAGGATATGTGATCATTCAAAGATGGAAACTTGACTACATGTGGACATCATTTCAAATATTTGGACGTTGCTTCAGACATTTAGACATTCTTTCAAACATTCTACTTTGAACAAAATTCTTGCTTTACATATTCCATACGAATTGTTTTACTTCCTACCACCCCACTTGCATAAAAAGTTTTTCTTTTCATCCATATTGTACATCCATCTATTTTTCCTTTTTCACAAAGCATGCCACATGGTTGTCCTTCTTGTAAGTTTTTCACATGCAGTCTATGTTTTACCTCAACCCACGATAACTTACAAAAATTTAGCCACAATATATCTAAAGTGAGCCAAAGTGGGACTTCCACTTTTTTTTGCAATATTCTAATAAACATGACCATGCTTTATTTGATGTCTAGAAAATCATACATGTCCTCCATGTCATTGACTTGGTTTTTGCTTTGACTTCCCCACATCTTTTCCCAACATCTAACAAAATGTTGGCTCCCACAAATTTAGCTCCCATAGGCTCAAAATTTGCGATGCATTGATGTCAATGAAAACATGACATGTTTCTTCAAAATGTCACAAAAGGTGGGTTTCCTATAGTGGTTGTATTCCTTTTCCTTCATCTATATTTTTATCCTTGACTATGATCAAGGTTTTTCCAGAAAAGGTTTTAATGAGGTAGCAACTATATATCTTGTAAGATTATAGAAATTACAATATATGACATTGTATAAAATTTGGTATAAATGTTATGTTGACCAAGGAGAAGTATTAAGAAATATGATTATATGCTCTCCAAACACTCTAAATGAATAGTCAACAAGTGGCTACGTGAGAATCTTTTAGGTGAACAATGGAGGAGTTTTATCCCACCTTCTTTTTCTTTTGTATATGTCTTGAAACCCCTTTTTGAAACAACACTTTGTATTTGTGTACTTTGGCTTACTACCTCCATTCTAGAGAATTTGTTGTTTATTTTGTTTCTTAGTCACAACATTTTTGTAAGCTTTGTTGCAAACTTGCAATGGTTCTCTGCAACATGATTGGACTTGTAGAGACAACAATCCCATCATTCCCTCAAACAATAGCAATTTAAGTGGGTTTTTTTCAATTACCAAAGTGAATTTATTCAATTTTTTCTTAAATTTTTGGAGAATTTTGGAGGGGATTCTAGGTACAACCATCCAAGGGTCTACCATTTACTCTACCATGATCTTTGAAATATAATAGATGACATTGCTACTAACAAAACAAACTTTTTTTCAAGGCTAATATAAATTATCCCCTTCAAGACTAAATGTCCATTCTTTGATACTTGGAAACTCAAGTAGTTCATGTGAAGTCAATTATTAACCCCTAAAGGACCAAAAGTTCCCTCAAGTAACTTTAGGGAGTTTTAATAGGTACCTATGATCTCCTTTTTGTTTATTTATTTTTTGAATTTTTTCCTTTAGACGTACTTCTTATACCTCTAATTTTTTGAATGATTGTACATGTGGTTTAAAATTTATAGTTTTTTCTTCTTCAATTAGAAGGCAAGTGGAAGGGATGACAAACAAAATTTCATTGAATTTTGATGTAGGAAGCTACAAGGCAAGGGCTAGGTTTGAAGGCTTAGGCAATAGATACATTATGGGGCAGACCTCTAGTTGTTGCAACTTGCGAGGTAAAGGAGTTGTATGCAACATGCTTGGCAACTGACACTTGCTAGTAGGATTAGGACTCAACTAGTCACAATAGAGGTGAACGTCCTAGCTCGCTTGTGGAAATTGTAGGAACTTGCAGTTGGAATTGGAATTTTTTCCATTGCCAAAATTGACAAGTTCAAGCGTCACAATTAAGAAATTTTGTTGACAAATTGCAATTTGATGTGCATGATATACACATTTCTCAATGAGCATGCAATTGCATTGATTGCCTACACATTTTTCTTCTCTTCAAATCGAAATCTTTTGGTTGAATTGAAGACTTAAATTGCTATAAAAAGATAAAAAATTTGAGTCATATGCAACCAAGATATCTACTTACACTTACTCATTGACAAGCACACAAAATTTTTAACTTTTGTATACAAATGAAACCCCACCTATATACTTACATTTGACTCCCACAATGTACCCATCTCTCAACTTTCTTCAATTGCAACTAAATTTTGCCACTATTCACTTACTTCTTGATTGCCACCACTTCATGAAACAAAGTAGATTGAACAAAAACAACACTTGCCATATATTCCTTAAAAATTTACTAACAAGATACTAAGACATTGTAGAGCATTGAGTTGTTTAGCTCATAAAGTAAAGGAAAAATGGGAAGAAGAACATCTACAACAAAGGGCAAACAAGTAATCTTTTCTCTTACACTACAATCTCCTTTCATTTCTAGCATGTTTTTACAATTTCTAAATTGGTTTTTTATTGATCTTCTCCAAATTTCTTGGGATATGACAAAGTTTTTTATTCCTTGCAATCTTGACAAAAATGTTCAATAATCTATCTTTTCTATTCTAGAGTCCTACACCCCATCTTCAAGCTTTATAATCTTTGTTGGATTATCCAACACGGTTGCATGTGCCTTTTGTTTTGCAAGCATTGTATAAGAACATCTACAACTTTGAGACAGATTGCATTGGCAATTTTGATCACCAATTTGTTGACAACCAAGAGCATGATTTTGAAGCTAGAAAATATAGTGGCAAAGACTTGGAGGAGGATGAATAAAATGAAAGATTGTAGGGTGCTAAAGAGACAAGAATTATTGAAGAGTTATGGTGACCACTGAAAATACTGCATAATCTACAACAATTTCATATATATTAGAATTCAGTAAAGGCCAAATACTTACTATTTGTAGAGGCATGGCATGGGAGGATTAATATTAGGGTTAAGTGCGGTAGGACTGCTTGGAAGTCGTAGAGAGTTTGCTAGCCAAGAGCTAGGGTTTGCCTCCTTTTTTCAATCTCCAATATGTTTAACTTCTAGTTCTCATGTTGGCCTAAAACAAGAGATGGGAAGGAGGGGCGAGTTGGAACAGGGGATTGGGATGAGGGTTAGAGGGCTAGATTGTTGGTTGGGATGGAATAGGATGGTTGCAAGAACAACTGAACGCTTTTGGTAGCATTTTGCCAAAATTGTAGTTTTTGTGCTTAGTACTATGAGTACTACAAGTATTATGAAACAAAACAATCTCAACCATTTATCTGAAAAATCAATGGCTAGTAGTACTTATGACTACTTGCAAGTACTGAAAAAACACTATTTGAAAAAAAAGATAGTTTGTCACAAAAATAGATACAACTAGATATAAATTAATAATTCAAAAATCATGAACAATAAAAAACTAAATTTTTTTCATTTGCAAAGACTTGATGGTGATCACATTTCACTAAAAAATGGAACTCAAAACCATCTTCAATGTTCAAAAGTGCTTGTGCAAGGGAGCCCTATTTGTACAAATATGGAGGCCATAAAATAATGTATTTTTATATTTCATTTGGTAGGCACATGTCTCCCTATTGTAGAAATAGACCACAAAAATTTAAGCTCTAGATTAGTAATTTGGATACTCCCCAGTACTAAAAAGGCGTAAACTTCAAAGTTTGACAAATTAGCAAAATGATTTTTTTTTTATTTCTAAAAAATGAGGGACATCATTACAATCAAGTTAACCATTTCCAATAAAAATTTCAATTTCATTGGGTTCTACCATCAAAAGTTTTAGCAGAAAACAACTCCGTCACTCTAAATGTAATGCAAAATAGGATTGATCTTTCTAGCAATCACTTGACAAAAGGATGGAGGTGGTTTTGGGGATGGAAATTGGAAGTGGTAATAGAAATGGTATGATGGAGAAAATTAATGTTGGATTAGAAGCATGAAGTCTAGGGTAGAAAATTGAAAGGAAATGGTGGACTAAGGGTTATTTGGTTGCAAATCATGCTCACACTTTGAATGGTAGTGATTGTTAGTGTTGAGTTTAAAGGAGATATATTCCTAGATGATCCCCCTACTTTGCAATGTGATTTGAGGAGTGATTTTGAGATGGATTGTGGAGCATTGGATTCTAGTGAGGAAGAATGCACTGATGATGATAATATAAGGGATCCTTCACTAGTAGAAAGCCTTGTTTAATTGGATGTTCATGCGTCAAAGTTGACGGATTTTCTTAAGCATCCAATGTAACATCTTCATGTGTTTATGTCAACAATGACATCCAATGTAGCATAAAGATGTTACATTAGATGTCATTGTTGACATAAACACATGAAGATGTTACATTGGATGCTTAAGAAAATCCATCAACTTTGACGCAAGAACATCCAATTAAACAAGGCTTTCTTCTAGTGCTTTGAGCAACAAATAAATAAATATATATATATATATATATATATATATATATATATATATATATATATATATATATATATATATATATATATATATATATATATATATATATATATATATATATATATATATATATATATATATATAAAAGAAATCCTCATGAAAGGAATTTATAGGATATCTGACTTCAAATATGAGTTGGTGCCAATTCCTATCTTTCATAAACTTCTTTGAAATATGTTAGCATATGTAGATTTTACAAGATGTTGATGCAAAAACAAATTGATATGTCACTACAAAGAATTTGGATAGGCAAACATGTGGAGGACCAAATTGGGGGATCTACAAATGCCTTTCCGAAAAACAAATTGATATGTCACTACGAAGAATTTGGATAGGCAAACATGTGGAGGACCAAATTGGGGGATCTACAAATGCCTTTCCGATTTGGTTTCCATGGAAATTCACAGTGGTGTTAGTTCCATGGTGAAGTGGACAACTCAAAACCATGAGTGGATTCAAATGTCACCAATACACTTTAAGTACATAATGGACATGCAAGGTGTGGATGTCGCAAATTAAATGCAAAAGTCGGATATGTGTCAAACTTGGTCCTACAAGTAGTGGCACCGTGTTTTTTTCTTCCTTGTCAACACAAGTTGTTATTTATATGGATAAATATGCTACTATAGATGATACAATATAAAGGTACATATTGCTTGGCATAGAAATACATTCTCCATTGACCTTAGAAGTAGAGCTTGAAGGTTTAGTGCCTTGCGGAGTCACAATCTAAGTGTGTTGAATTTTGAGGTAAAGGGTGAAAAATATTTGTTTTGCAAGATAGAATAAATATCCCGGGGAGGACACTCCCCATGTTTTAGCAACCCACATGCAGCGGAAAAAGTAATACAAGTAATACACCTTAAAATTTAATTTAAAAAAAATAAAAATCACGGATAGATTTTACTACTCTAGAAGTTTATGTTTTGAATTATTGGTATTTTTATATGCTAATAGTAATTAGTTATAAATTTTTTGAGAAAAAATATACATTGGAAAGCTAAAAATAACTTTCACACCTCTATATTATATAAGAAAAAAAAAATTGAAAAATGAAAAAAAAATTCTATAGAATAGATTTCTATTATAATTTTATTTTGGTTGAATATTGATGCAATAGTCATCTTCATGTGAGATCTATAAATATTTTAGTTGGAGAACATGCCATTTTAGTTCATTTTTTAACCCATTCTAGACAATATATCTTATGTTATTTGGAATTGAAATTTTTGTCAATAGAAACCTTTAGTCATTGTTAAACAAAGCTCAAAATTTTAGGATGAAATTATAGTTTATTCAAGGTGTATTACATGTATTATTTTTTCCGCCGCCACACGTGGGTACCCCAAATGTAGTGAGAGTGTCCTCTCATGGAGGGGCTAGACTAGTACACAATGTAGTACAATTTTAGTGGCATGTACACCAATTGAGGGCAAAGTACATGTCATTGCCATGGATACTTTTTTTTTTCTAGTGTAGGTTCTTTGAAAGATTTATTGGCTAGATGTACATATGCCACATGCACAATGCTTTTGAATTGGGTTGGATTCCTCCAAGTCTTGAAAAACACTAAAGATTTCTTTAGAAATGCACAAGGCTCACTAGACTAGTGTGTATATGAATCCCCCCAAATGAGTAGCATTTTTGTGGAAGGATGACAAAAACGTACTTATCCTTTCTACAAATACCTTGCCAATTTAGTTTCCATGGGAATTCCCAGTGGTGTTAGTTCCTTGGTGAAGTGGCTCAAATCGTAAGTAGATTCAAATATCACCAATACATTTCAAGTACACAATGCACCTTTATTTTCATAGAATGCCCAGTGACTTTGTCTATTGATTAGTCATATAGGCCTTCTAGACTTGCTATAGGAATTAGAAGATTTGTTTTGTTCCTAATATTTTTTGGTGCTTCTGAAGTACTTTTATATCTATCCAATCTACCGTTTAGATTTATGAGTTTTGAAAGTATGTGATGGAAAATGAGGTTGGAAAATTATGAAGTGTATTGTCAATTGTTTGGACATTGTTTGTATTGCAAGATTTTTTTGGATTTGCTTCTTGTCTTTATTTGCCTTTAATTTTTTAGAAATGTACCTAATATGACCTTCATTATCATGGATATTTAAATTCAAAATCCTCAGTGTAAAAATCTCCCACAAATGGTGATCAAAGGCATCTAAAATTCTCAAGTAGGATAAAAATAAATTTTTGCTTGAAATGCTTATATCTTTCAACTTGTATTGTTGCACATCATAAAAAAATTATCACCCTTTTTTTGCAAGTCTAGTACTTGAAATTTTGAATGTATGCAGTAGAAATGACAATTTTGAGTGGTTTTTGACCCCAAAATGGCCTTGGCCCTTCAAGAGTTAATGGATGTTCTCAAAACTATGAAACAAGATAGGAATAGTTACCCCCCCTTCATGGAAGTTAAAAAAAATCATTTGGATGCCTAGATCTAAAGTCATGCTCTTCAAAAAATACGAGGAATTTGGATAATTTGGACATCTTTTCATCTTTACTAAACTCCTCACCAAATTCCAAAAAACAACTAATTTTAGTTTTCAAATCACATTCTAAGAGGAGCCAAACTTTGTTAGCTATGCCGGGATGGTTCAAAGGTAAAACATTTTCTTCTAACTTCAAGGCCTATTATCTTTAGTATGTGAAGTCAAAGTTCTTTAAATTTTTTCACATATTTTGAATGTATGTCTTCAAATTTTCAATATTTGGATTTCAAATAATTTATTTATTTATTGGACAAGAAATCATCAAAAAATGACTAGTGTATTGCCAATTCACTTATCAATCTTCCTTGCTTTGCAGGGTGATTTAGAATAAGATAAACTCCATATTTTCTTCTAAAACTTTTCATGAGTGTTCCTAACAAGATTTAGAACTCAATGGTGGAGCGATAAAAATTCATCAAGAGAAGAAATTTTACTCCAAGAGAGCTTGAAGTTTGTTGACCCTATTTCACAGAAATGAAAAAAAAGTTTTTTTCCTCACTTTCAAAGTAATGATCTGTCAATCCATGTGATCAAATGGGTTGAAAATTTTCCAATGCACTGATAAATGGCAGTTTTGGACAATTTCTCTTGAAAAATAACCCCATTGTTTACGGGTTTAAAACTGTATTCATATTAGGGCCTCCATCAAAGTCCTGGAGGAGAATGCTACTAGTGTATAAAGTATTACAAGTACCATAGCAAATTGCATGCAAAATATCAATTCCTCAGATTCCACCAAGACCTTGTCAATTGCTCAAGCCAAATTTTAAAGTTCAATACATGTGGATGAAACTATGTATTGAATACAGTTTCATCCACAACAATATTTTTCAACACCTGTTCCAACTAAGGTAAAAATATCTTGGGAAATACTGTACATCAAAATCATATATATTCTGTTTTTTACTCGGTGGCAGCTTCGGTTCAACTCACAAGACATTGCCACCAAACTGATTTTGACTGGAAATTTGTGTAGAAAAGAAACTCTGACCATCAGTTTTTAAAATACTCTCAAGACTATGAGTATCAAGTGCTTAAGTGCTTGATAATAGATTAAGTTTCGTAATGTAACTGCTGTCCTAATTGTGACCTGTTTGCTAAACAATCCCATATAATTAATTTGATTCTTGGCAAAAATGTACGGCCTTTTTGTAACATGAGAGACTCACAAAAATCCATAGTTTACTCATACAATGTCCAAAAACTGTGTGCAAGGAAAATTCAGAATATCTACTTTTGACTCACACCAAGATCCAACAAAAGTTCATATTGTTTAACAATGGGAACCAAACCCAAAAATGGTTGTGAAGACAACTTTAGGTGTAGCCACCTTCACTTGTGGTTGGCCTTGAACTAAAACTCCAAGCAAAAATCTCAGTTTTTCTGTACGAAATTGTGTACATGCATTACTATTCCTCAGTTCCATCGTCCTCTTTATATGATATGCACCGGGGGTGCAAACTTTTCACAATAATTGTCCTCCACATGAGAATCATGATGCTGACTTGCCCAAGGAAGATTCCTGAAACAGCTAGAGACAACAAAAAAAAAATGCAAGCGCATAACACAAACTTAGAACAATGCTTTCCTCTATATAGATGTATTGTAAAAGAGTAACCCCGAAAAAGAACAAAAAATTCAAAACTCGAATTGAGCATTTTTGATAGGCCAAGTGGGGCAAAGGTACAATAGTTTCAGCCAGACTTATGAACAAGAAATTAAAATAAAAAAAATAAAAAATGGGGGCGTGTCAAGTTTACATGCACTCGCGTGTTCCGTCATTCTCAATACAGTGGAAACTCTTGCTTGTGCGAATGTTCAAAGTGCTCGACATGCACTGCAATGTCCGTCAACCTTCAGCACAGCCTCGCTTTTGAAGAATCAAGGGGGGTCCATTTAGTCGAGAATTCACAACTTACAAGGTTCTTATGATCGATAATTAGTGGCAAGGGTACCGTAAGAGGAGGAACTATACGCTGAAAATAATGTACACCCCAAGAAGAATTAATTTCGCTTAATGGCAATGGGCTTGCCTGAACCTGTGTCCACAATGCATGGACTCATTTGCTTTGAATCATGTAAGTTAAGGCGAAACATTCCATCTGACAAGATATAAGAGCTTTTAATCTAATGGATGCAAGATATAAAGAGCTTTCAATCTAATGGATGCAAGTTAAGTTATAAGAATTTTGGATCTAATGAACCCAAGTTTAAGTTCGAAGCACTGTTCTCAAATGTGGCTAAATGTAGCAAAAGCTCTACTAAAAAATATCAGTGGTTGTGAATACCCCTGTGCTAGATTGAAAATTTTCACCACATTTCGTAGTGCTTTTAGCAACTGCAGCTGTTTATGAAGATCACATTTGGAACCAACGGTTATGAGAACCAGTTTTTGCTCTAATGAATGCAAGTTAAGATACAAGAGTTTTTGCTGCTCTGATGAATGCAAGTTAAGTTATGAGAGTTTTTGCTGCTCTAATGAACGCAAGATATAAGTACAGACTTGCTAGTGTCCACCATGTGCCCTAAAACCTTCTCCAGTACAGTAAGCATATATATTATTGTACAGTCCTTCCCCTCTCACTTCACTTAGTCTTAGTCTTTCCAAGATCTTCTCCTGCCTGTGATAATGCACTGGTTTAACATACTGTATTATTTCTTTCTTTCTTTGTGAGCCATGTCCATGTCTGCTTGAATGAAGAGTTTGTCTTCCATTGCTAATATTAAAAAGAATGCTCCACTGCAGCTAGCGGTGGTTGTCGGGGAATCCAAAAACTTTTGTGATGTCACCTCGTTTTGATAATTGCTGCAACTGGGACCAGCAGCACCGCTCAATGTTCATGCACCACAGACGGAGGGAGGACGAAGAAGAGGAGAGATGAAGAGAGGAGAGGAGTAGTAGTACTCTAACAAAGTGCATTCCTGCTTGCCACGGACAAAATAATTGATCAGCGTTTGGTAGCGGGCAGCTCTCCCCCCGCCACCCCCCTCGTGGCATATCATATTCACCGTAAATTCCTGCGCCTCAAGTTCAAAAGGGGAGGAAGTGACAAGGACCGGCATGATGATCACACCCTGGGAACAAAAAGGGGATCCTCAATGGCTACTTACACAGAGTTAAACAGGACACCTTCCTTTCCTTTCCATCTTTTGGTTTGTGACCACCCCTTCTTTTCTTTGTTGTATAGTGACTGTACAGCACGCACAAAATATTAACGTACTGTCTTTCTACTGTTTGGTTAGTACAAAATACAATGATAATGTCGTCCAGGAGAAACCTCCGGGTGCTTTTTTGACAATGCAGAGAGCGATGTGCTTTAAAAAACCCATAAAAGGAAGGTGAATGCAAATTGGAGAAGTAAGGTTTTAATCGAGCATGTTATGAGTCACGTGACGGTACGTTACTGGGACTGGAAAAAACAACACAGCGATGCATAAAATTTTCTTGGACGTAAGAAATAAAGGTTCAAAATATCTTCCGTCCAGGCTCATCGCCCAACAATCTTGTACTTGGGCACTTGCGCCATTGGTTTCTGGTCATTCCTCGTCATTGAAACTTAGATTATTTAAAAGAATCCCCCCAAGAGTATGGGAAGGTCCCCAAGAATGTAAGAAGCAACATGGGGGTGAAAACAATGCAAACCCATGAAAATAAGCAATTCAGCATAGTTGGTGGCACCTCTTTCTAGAAACAAAACAAAAACATTTTTGTAGTAACTATGAGCAATTGAGAATTATGAATTTTCAAAAAAAATAATTAGAATTTCTGGATGATTTAATTGCACTTTGGGGGACAGTTTCAATAGAAATCTACTTGTTAGGAATAAGTACACTGACGTTTTGGGGTGTTTTCACTGTAGTGAAAAGTTAGTCTCACAGAATGTTATGAATTATTGATTTGAAAAAGATAATGATGTTTATTGAGCATGGAGTTCGAATTAAAAATAGAATTGTAACACTGATTGAAGTCAGTCTTTTTAACTTCCCTTGATAAACTGAATGTGTACAGTAAATTTACGAACTTGCGAAGAAGTTAGTGAATTCGTCACCTACCTCCCATAATTAAAAGAGACCAACCTGGAAAAGGGTTCCCGCCGACCTTAACCCCCCAAAACTCCTGCACATTGAGCCGCAATTTGCATAAGCTGGTCGGTCTGCCCATTTCTTCCTGCAGCTGATTATAAATTAATGATTCCAAACATCATGCACGGTACTCGCACTCATGCTCACTTCTGTAAGTTAAGCCGTCCCTGGAGACTTTGGTCGGAAAGCCGGAATTGCAGAATTAAAGGTACGCTAGGAGTTTACTTACAAGTCAAGTAAGAGTAAGTTCAAAGGGAACTGATTGTGCATGGTCGTTAAATAAGGTAGAACTACCCATTACCACCCGGATTCGCAATCTGACTATATTGGAGTCAACTTTAGGAAAGACACATATTTTTTTGAGGTGTGCTTTTGTTTCAGGAGTCAAACTCAAGTGGAATTATAATTTTTCAATAAAAATTGTAATTTCTGTAAATTTCTGAAGTGAAATTGCAAAACCACCACTAAACTGGATTCATAAACGTTCTCTTACAACTCAATACCGCTTTCCAATGTATCTAATAGCACTTGAAGATCCACTAATCATTAATTGACACATTGTCTTTTATTACTCTTGTCAGAATCTGAAGCAAATTTGCATGTTTTTCTGACGGAATTGGGACAAAGCTATAGACCACGGAATTGAATCACTGATGGAATTGGGCAATTCTACCTTAGTTGCTAACCAACACTGTTCCAGACAACAGGGGTGCATCGAGGCCGGAGTGAACCGAGACCGACCCCCTCACTCATTCGTGAGGGACAATACTGAAATTTTTTATTTGCCATGCATGATAAAAATTTGCAAATATTGAATTCATATTTGCAATCGGGGCCCCCAAATTAGCTAGGAGAGATGTAGAAGATAAATTAATCCAGCACAAAATAGGGATCATTTTTGTTTATATGCACTCTTGGAATGAATTTGGAGGAACAAGCAAAGGGGTCAATTCCAACAACACTACCTAGAAATGCAAGCCTATGAGCCTTGAGCCTAGGTATAAGTAGGCATTCTACAACTATTGAAGGTGTTTATAATATAAGTATCCTGTAACTATAGAAGGTGTTTATGACATAGATACCTATAACATAGACACCTATAATACAAATATCCTACACCCATAGAAAGTGCCTATAACATAAGTACCTATAATACAAACATCTATAATATAATTAGACACCTATAATATAAATATTGGCTATAACTATGGAAGGTGCCTATAATATAGGAGCCTAGGCTCACATACTAGCAACCATCACTCCAACTTGAACCAACTTCCTCACTCATCTCTAATTTTATATGTGTGGAAAACAATGAAATTTTTTATTTGCCACCCGTGATAAAATTTGGAAATTTTGAATTCATATTTGCAATTAGAAACTCCAAATTAGAAAGGAGAGGTGTACAAAGATAAATTAATCAAGTACAAAAATAGAGGGGCTTTTTTTACATGTACCCTTGGAATGACTTTGGGAGGACAAGTGAGTGGGTCAATTCACCCTAACCATATTAGACAAGACGGGGCGTTCAAAAAACGATGGATCCAAAGAAACATATACATCCATCAATGATTTTTTTTTTAATTTTGAAGAACTAGCCAAATATTTCTTCAATATTCATGTAATACTCATATGATACTTGGTGACATCTATATCAAATTCGGTGATACCTAGGTCATGATTTAGCTATTACTAATCTTCAAAAACTATAGTAATCTAGCTGTTTTGACTAAAACAAATGAAAAAAAATTTGACAAGAAAAAGCAAACATCTTTGGTTGTTGCCAACTAGCAAAAAGTTGTGCATAAAAAACACACCGACACTCACATATTTAACCTTGGAATGCCATGTTCATCCTCGTGAAAATCATCCTTTTGAGAACCGTGCGAATCATTTGCTTAAAAAACAAACCAAGAGCACTCATTGGAGGTCAAACTACTGTGCAAACACCACCACCACCACCCCCTTTACACAAAATTCCAAAGTTGAACAATCTGCACTTCTGTCTTACATAGAAGGAAGGATTCTCTGTCACGCATTGGACACTTTTAGAGCACCGGCTCACTTGTTCCAGAGTTTACGTCCTGCTCTATTTATTTATTTATTTATTTTTCATTGCATTCCAGAGGAACAGGAAAGAGCAAAGTGTTTGAAGGTCACAGTCTCTCATAACTTAAGAGGCTCCACACTTGAGGCTCCACAATGTTCACTGCATTGACATGACATACCAACTGCAGTACTGTACTGTCCTGTACTAAAATGGGTCCTCCATGCATGGAGTCTGGGTTCTGTACTTCTGAACCGTGGATGTCCCAGAGTGGCTGGCCTGATTGGGTACAAATTTGTTCATTTTTTAAAGTGCCAAACCAAGCTATATTTAGACTCAAAAGTTGAGTGCAGCAAGTTCCATGGCTCGTGGAAGCATATTCTGTAAACAAGTTCTGTAAACAAAAGAGTTCACCCCCCAAATTTTGTAAAACCATACCAAATTACTAAAGAATAAGGGAGCCAGCATTATTAGGTGAAACGTTTGTACTTTGCTAGGTTTAAAAATTCAAACACCATGCAGTAGCAACACATCATCTACAGTAGAGACTGATCATCATTTGAACACCAACGATCTGGCCAAAATCTAAAAAGTAAGAAATTCACCTTCCATGAGTCTATCAAACTGGGTACTGAATACTGTAGGGAAGTTCAACAGACTTTGGAAAACATACTAAATGGATATCCTGATGTATTCAGTTCTCACATCAGCAATAATCCTCAGTGCAAAAGCAATGAAAATCTTCAGATTCTATGAACTCATCAACACTAACCATGAAATCTATTCTAGAGTAATCCATCAGCTCATAGGGATTTGAACCCATTTAAAAAATTTACAAAAACAATCCCGTGGACACGGCCCCCCAAAAGCTTGCCAGGTTCAATCAGGATCACCAATTTGTTCGACAACTGTAGATTGACCCATATTTTAATAAACATGGGTCAATGGGTCAATCTATAGTCAACACATGTCAACACCCTCACTTGACACACTTTAAGAATATCTCTACGATCAATACTGTCACCTACTGTACACATAATACTCAATGTATAAACAGAAATGCTTCAAAAACAGTAAAACTAAATCATGCAGATAAAGATGACGTCAACACATGTGAACAATGCTGAAGTCGGTTGTAGACACACCTCAGGCTAATCATTTGTTGTACATAAAATTGGAACACACACAATAAGGTAAGTAGTGCAGGAGACATATCAGAACACTTACCCTCAAGTGGCGAAGTTAAATTGGTGAGTGATGACAAATGCCCATGATTAGAGTGCTGTTCTGAACGCAGGACTCACAAATTAAAAACCAAACCATATCTTAATGTACAGTAACATTCAGTATGAAGCTAATCGTTACAATGACGTTTTCGCCAGAAAATCTCCCATCGTGTATCAGTTTGCTTTCGTCAAAAAACTCACTATTGCTTTGCTATCCCGCAGAAGTTTTCCAGGAACTCTCCATGAACTCGTGTGTATGATAAGAAAAAGGTCCTAAGACCGTGGTACATATCGAATGTTATTATCATCACAGATAGCCTGCACAAGCAGTCGAGAATGAAAGATGACACTAAGCACTCAACAACATATATAAAAGAATGCTATCATGTCAGCAATCAGAGATATAACAACTGCACAAGAACCCAAATAATAAACCAGCAGTACCTGCATTTCTTCAGACAGTTCACCAGTGACAGTGAGCGCATAGCAACCAGGGACAAATTTACCTGAACAAAGGACGGAGCATTGTGAGTTAATATATTTCCAGCACGAGGTCATTCAAAATATACTGCGATACTTCAGTCACGAATGGTCTTGTGCAGATCAAGCAACGTCACGGAAAAATCTCAGCACAGATTTCTCCTTTCGTACTTTCAGAAACAGAAAGGAACGATTACTTCAGTCTGACCAATTCCATAGCATTCGGTCAAGTCCGACACGTTTCTGGAACACTCTTGAACGAAACAGGACCATTCACACTTGCGAAAAAAGCATACTTTCACAAGCGTATTGATTAACCGCAGTACGAGAGCGAACCTAACTTGCGGAAATCAAAGCTAGAGCCACATGTCTTTACAGTGATAAGGCAAGGCAACAGAACCTCATATAAGCATAGATCCAGAAAGTGGTTCAGCGCAGACGCTGACCATTCCTAAAGAAATTCATAAGCACAGAAGATGTCTTCGAGTGTACGGGCACAATATAGCGAATGTCCAGTAGTCACGTACTTATACGAAGCCATCGAGCTGCCCAGCTACTTGTAGGATCCATACATGAGATAACCCTGCACAGGATGTAACATTTATGAGCTAGAACTCTATTCAGATAGTAACCTACCTCTCTTACAAGGACAGTAGTATTATAAAGGAGTCGCCATGCAGACTCGGAGTTCCATAGGGAATAGAAGGCAACTAAATACTGTCCAAAGTACAGAGGACTCTGGTGTAACAATATAAACGAAAAGTCAATGAGATCAACCCTCAGGGAATCTTTTTTGTTAAAAAAACATTATACCACAAGCGGAACAACCAGCACGGCATAGTAGCCATTCCAGCCTGATCACAAACACTACTCTTTAAGCACTGTACAGTTTGTGATTTATTAAGGTTTTCGAAGAGTAGCAAGAAGCCCGGATCAGGGTCTTCAGCTATTAGAGTCTTCAAAGCATCAAACTTGTACTAAGAAACCCTAAACTACGCGAGGTTTCCTCCGGATTCTCAATAGTACAAACTAGCCCTCTCGCACAAGCACATTTTATATGAACTCACACACCATCACAATAAATACATATAAAACACACGATACCAAAAAAAAGGAAGACAAGAAAATTACCCTGCGAAATTGGGAGTTGTGCACTCCACGACACGATCGTGATCTTTATCCATGTTAAAGAACATGCAATTCTCGCATCCATTTTCCTTAAACTGACGTTTGCAACAGAAATGAGGTAACGTTAGAATGTACAATACTAGACCGTCATAAACCCTAACATGCGAAAAAACACTCCATTTCTCACCCATTACATACTCTGATCCAGATTCAAGTTTAAAAGATTTAGCAATTTTCCGGCAACTCGCATGTTCCATCATATCCTGGCATCTTTCGACTAGATCTAAAGCTTTCAAAGTAGAATCCAAAATACCGCTTCTGAACACTCCAAGGTCCAAAAAGAAGGATACAGCCCAAACCCTAAAACACGGTGAAGAAACCCTAATCAACGTTCCAAACTGTCCTCGCGATCACTTTGGAAGGGACCCAGTGCAATCCAACCAAGGTAGGGTCCAAAGAATTTATGATTTTCCGGCACCTTGTATCTTCAATTATATCCTGTCATCATCCTGCGACTAAATCCAAAAAATTTCACCTGACTTGGAGTTCTCCTAATGAACACCCCAAATTTGAACATCCTGTCAAACCCTAAAACACGATCACGAATCCCTAATGAACACCCAAACAGTCTTCTCCATGGCCAATTGGAGGGGATCGAGTGTAATTCGCGCTTTTCCGGCACCTCGCATTTTCAACTCTACCCTGGCGACTACATCTAAAGCTTGTCACCCGATTCCCAATGAGACACCACAAATTGAAAATCCCTAAAACACGATCACGAAACCCTAATGAACACCCACACTGTCTTCATTGAAGGAGATCGAGTGTAAATTCGTGCTCGTCCCGCACCTCGCATTTTCAACTCTATCCTGGCGACAACATCTAAATTTTTTCACCCGATTCCCAATGAACGCCCCAAATTTGAACATCCAACAAAACCCTAAACCACGATCACGAAATCCTAAACACCCCAAACTGTCTTCTCCACGGCCACTTGGAGAGTATCGAGTGTAATTTGTGCTCGTCCGGCACCTCGCATTTACAAATCTATCCTAGCGACTAAATCTAAATCCTTTAACCCAATTCTCAATGAAGACCCCAAACTTGAACATCCAGACAAACCCTAAACCACGATTACGAAACCCTAGCGCCCGCCAATTGCAAGGGACCAGGTGCAACCAAGAAAGAAAAGCCACCAACCTGGTCGTAGGTTTTCATGAGCGAGCATCGCAAACACACCCGCAGCTCGCGCCCAAAGCTGGTTGGCACCTGCGCAGGAGCCGCCATCTCTAACCACTAGAAGAAATGAAATTTAAAAACTCGCAGGCGGATTGGGTGAGTGCGTGCAAATGTTATGTTCTACACGAACTGGTGATTGATGATTGAATGAAGCTTGAAATCGGCAGGCGATCAGCGAAGGGGAGCAGATGGAAGAAAACGAGAAAGACGACACGCCTTGAGCTCGAGAATCCGAAAAAGGTCCGAGCCTTCAACTCAGCTGTCATTCTAGACTTCTATGTCTCGACGAGTGCAACATTTGCGACACAACACCCCCTTGGTTTGTATGAAACATAAGGGACGATAACCAGACCTATTCCCATGGAATTGTCCCCATTAACCCCTAAAGGACGGACCTATAACCACTGATTTTAGGCCTCATTGCCCATCTCTCAGTTTGTTGCCATTTTTGAACTAGATATACATGAAAAATTTTATATTTATTTTTCAGAGATGAAATTACATGTTTTCTTTACTTCACAAAAAATTTAGATTTTTTTGAGGAAAATTGATTTTTTTGATAATTTCTGAAGAAAAAGTGAAGAAAAATCATATCAAATAGAAAATTATTTCAAAAAATCTGAAAATTTCACCATGGGTGTACATTATAGTGACAAACATCATGGTGGAAACTCAAATCCCATATCATTCTATAATTAGAATGCAATAGGCATTGAAAATACATTCAAAGTTCAAATTGCAATAAAATATTCAATATTACGATTTTTTTCAAAATGCCAATTGGAGTAGAAACAAGACTACATGACCTTCATTTCAATAGTTGGGCTAAAATTCAAAAACTATCATTTTTTTGGAGAAATTTTAGATGTAAAGCAAGGAGCAACAACTTCTCAAAATACATTGAAAATAGCATATTTTGTGGTCCATTTTTTTTACTAACTTTTGATTCACGTGAATACAAACACTAACAAAATTACAAACTCACTGTGAGGTACTCTTCATAATCCTCTATGAAAGGTCAAGAAGCAAAAAATGGATGAAAAAATGCTTCCAGTCTCCCTGCTCACCACCGCACAATCATCCAAACGCCAAGAAATGGCATTCCCGGCGTTCCTGGGTTAAGAGTCATAGTAGATTATAAATTGTGTTGTTTAGTCTTTTGGAGGAATTTTCAGTAAAATAAATTTATCTTAAATTTTGATTTTGATTTTGATTTTTCTATGAATATGTGAAGTGAAATGGTAGCAAGGCACCTACTAGTGTCTTTAGACTTGTCCAAATTGACCATTATTTGAAAAGTAGGAATTTAAGGTACATGAGTCCATCAACATATCAAAAGGTCTTTACTTTAATTGGATTATGGACAAATTGGAAAATGGATCCAAAAGTGGGATTGGGATTGGGAAGGAGGCAAAGAATGGGTTTTGTGGGGCCTTGTTGGTAGTTGAAAGGAGATTTTAAATTCTCTTAGAATGCGTTTTTTGGACATTGTATGAATAAACTATGAGTATTCAATTTGTTGAAAATAGGTATACCCAACTATGACCCTAGGCACTTATGAAATAAAACATGTTCATCCTAAGTCAAGAATATGTAGGGGTCAGTTTCTAGAAAGGGATCAAAATTAGTTGTTGTTAATTTAATACTATTAGAAGCCACATTCCTTGCCAAATATTTAAATAAAGTTGCAATACGTTATATATATATGGATGAAAATGTGTAAGGATGAAATCACTAATTAAAAACCATGGTGCAAGGCTGCACTCAATAGAATAGATAGATATGTGTAGGAGACACAAATTTGTTTCTTTTCAAGTTTGCCCACCAAATAATATTGTGACTTAGGTAAAGGGGAAGTTTCAAGCAACAATTAGGAAAAAATAGAATGTTGTAAATGATGATGGACATGAAAAAAAAATAGTTTAATTTTGAAAAAACAGAATAAAAAGCAGTCAAAATATTTTATATTTTTTTAAATGGTTGAATGTAAGAATCAAAGGATAGTAGTGAATAAAGCTCAAAGAACTCCATAATTGCTTGGAAGGAATGTAGTTCTAATTATCGATTTCAATTTGGTTAAAATTCTATTTTTAAATATGTATGATTTATAGATATATATATTGGACACACTTTATTTCATTGCAAAATGAAAACAATTGACAAGTAGGTATATACAATGTAAAAAATAAAAATAAAAAAATAAATTGAAATTTGAAATTAATTCAACAACAACAAAACCAAATGATAATGATCAAATATAAGTATGAGCCTTATATTTCTTACAAAGGTCTTTACCAAAAAAGCATATGATATATGAGAATCAAAGACGAGGGTCAAGACTATCACTAGCTATGCAAGAAAATATAGTCTTGGCATAATTTTACATACTTCTTGTAAACCTACAAGTGTAAATTAGTGAGGAAAAAGTCTCAACATTATCACTTTTGTAGATATTTATATTTTTGCATTTATCAAAGTTTATTTTTATAAAATAAAAAAATATTAAACAAAGATAGATATGATGATCTTGCTATCATATGACATGGCATCTAGTGAGCCTAAGCCATATCAAATGAATGTATTGTTGTAAACTACATTAGTTAATGTAGTCTATGTTGAATTGTAGGGAGTTTTCATCTACTTGGTCCTTCATCTAAGTAAAGTTAGGAGGTATTAGGCACATGAGCTCCTATGACTTGGAATTCTTTGCCAAGTCAAGCCTTGTGAAAGTTTAGAGAGAAAATTCTTGTTGTAAGGGTTCACTTGATTGTTTATAATTAGACTTTGGATAAAGCTTGGATTTCCTTTTACACTTGCAATCTTAGATTCTCCTTTTATAGTATAAGAGATATTGACTTATGAGTGTACTAGATGCATATGTTATTCCTTGAGAATGTTGTTTTAATGTATTCTTGTTTGGAATTTGCTTTCATATTTGATATAGGTTTATTTCACTCAATTTGTTGTGTATTATAATCTTTATTCAAACGACATTGCCCTTCACTTATGCTAGTAGACAAATCTAGTGTATAGCAAAAAATAAAATATTTTTATATCCATTTTCAAATATAGCTAGAGTGGCAATGAATGATGGTGTTTCAAAGTTGATTTTTTGGATGCAAATAATCAAATAGATGCAAAATAGCCAATGAAATGAAAAGCACTAAAATCGATGAAAATAGTCAAATGAATGAAATCTTTGGCACATAGAATTTGACACAGTAGTTTAAACTTTGTCGTAAAATTCCAAAACTTTTAGAATACAAAAAATGATAGTTCAAATCAATTTAAAAAAATTATTATCAACAACATAGCATATAATTTTTTTTTATCAATTTGTTAAATAAAATAAAGTACTCCAAATATTTAGACTCCACCAATTTTTATTTTTTTAATTTGGAGTATAGTTAAATGATATATTTATAAAGAAAAATTTATTTTCTACATGAAGGATTCTTGGTTATAATTGAAAAATTATTATTTAATTTCTTGAAAAGATGACCATCTTAAATTTTTGATTATACACTAAGAAGAATATGAATAAAATATTTTAAATCTAAAATATTACAATAAATGTTGATAGTATCCTTAATAATTCCATAATTTATGGATTTATTTAATCAAGATCCAACAATATTGATCATTTATTGCATTTATAAATATTAATAAATAAAAATTATTTGTCACTCATTTGAAAATTTTATAGTCTCCACAACCACGAGGAAGTATTTAAATGATAAAAAAGGAAGTCAAAATTTCAAATGAAAGACTAAAGCTATGGATATAACTTTTTTTAATTGGCAAACCAACTAGTGATCCACTTTACAAGAAATGGTGTAGAAAATAAACTATTAAGTCTACTTGGCAATGTCAATTCTATTAATTTTTCTACATAATTTTTTATTTGTTGCAAAATAAATTTGGTATCCATATCACTTCATTTTTATAATTTATAATCTTCACTCTATTGCAAGTGTTCTTTTTCCATGGGTGGGAATGCCAAAGTCACACATTATCAATGTATTATTGTCCTACTAAAGCATCCTTCTAAGATTTCTTCCAAAGCTAATACTATAAGTGTAAGGCAAGGTCAACACCTCTTGTTGAATATTTCTTTTTTCAAGAAAATAAGGTTTGGCATATGATAAAAATATAAATTTTTATCAATGTTATTTTTTTCCTCTTACAATTTAAAAGAAATCCTAGAATTTTGGCATCTATTTTTAATATTTTTTTTTGTTGAACCTGCTTTATAACTATGGTAACATTTTTAGACTAATCAATTATGTGTTCTTTTTTTGACAATGCACTACCAACATACAATACCATCAATCCAACAAGTAATGAATTTTCAACATTTGAGATTTAGAATTCATCACATAGAAGTCACTCTAAATTCCATTTCTCTTCACCAATATGAACTCTTATTGGTTTGAATGACTCATTTAAATTTGCCATATCACAATGATTAAACTTGCCTACAAAAACTTAACATGAAATGATTCAATTTAATTGAAACAATCAATAATAACTTCTACAAATGACAAATGAATAATGCTCTACTAATGCCTAAACCTTCAATGATTGAATTGAACTAAATGAACTAATGATCAAATAAAAAATATTTAAAATTTTAAAATAAAATTGAATCTCTCAATTTTTTATAGAATATTATAATTGTGGTTGTTATTCCTTGTCGCATTTTACAAACCGAAATATTTTTTTTGCATTTTTGGGCCCTTATAAATGTAGTTTTGCTATTCTTTTCTAAGAAATTTATTTAGATTGGAGCGTTCTTCTAGCTTTCCAACAAGCTATTTTGCAAAAGAAGCAAGTTTGTGGTTGGAGATTTGTAAAATTGTTTTGATTTCTATAAACTTTTGTGTAGCTAAAAGAATTATTTTTCAAAATTGGAAAAAAAAGATTCTTAAGGAATAGATCTATATATATACAAGGATGTATATCTTTAATTCATTTAATTTTGATTATTGTTATAAATGTTATGAGGAATTTTGTTTAGCAAGCAATTGTAAAATATTCTAAAAACAACAATATATGAGGTTCATTTGAAACTCAATTTTACAAATTTTGAAAACTAGAATGTGTTAGATAATTTGCTACAGCATTCCTACTATTACAATTGGCATCCTTCAAGTCTACATTAGATTTATTAGCAATTTATTTTTTGCCATCCTCTAGTCACATTTTATAAATCTAGCCACATAATGATTCTTTAAAGGAATCAAGTGTAATATTGCCAATTTGATTTTCTACAGACAAATTCTCATTTCCAAATTTTTGATATAATATTCAATTCTTCAAATTGGAGAAGAGACAATTTTCTTCTAAAAAAGGTTCAAAGTTGAACATTTTTCATTGGGAAGTATTGAAAAAAATCTTGTTGCACTAATTTGAACATTATAATCTTAGAGACATTTAAGAATATCAAATGTCTGAACATTAGAAAACTTCAATATGAATTTGAAGAAAAAGAGAGTGCAACTGAATTTGAGAAGAATCTGTGAGGTGTTAAGGACTTGCAAACCATGTGGTTGCATTTGTGAATTGTCCCTTCACGGCCTAACCTTATATTGAAGTATTTATAATTTGACTTTGTGATTTGGTGTGTAATGAAGAAGCGAGAACTAGGACATGGACAAGAAGCATGATGAATGATCCTCTTGCAAGGATAAGCTATATTTGCCTTATATGAAGTGGTTGGATGGGCTCATTTGCCAATGTTGAAGAGTTTGAGCATGCCATATGTAGGGGTCCATTTACATTGGGGAAAGAACTGTGGCTCAATAATTCTAAAAACTTGAGGTAGAAGGTGGGGCTTGGAGAAAGCCAATGATTTCAAAGTAGAGTACAAATTTCATTTTTGTCACAATATTGGTTACTTATGTAAAAGGGTATTTAAAGGAGGCACTAAAGTGTGAAATCCCCTAATGTTCTAAATGACAACGGCAAACAAAAAATGATTAAAGATGATGTTTTGGGGAATGCAATGTGGGAGGCAAAGAACGTAAAGGCTTTTAGTGTATAGTGTTGTGAAAGTAGGTACATAGAACAATGATTGCTGTAGTAATTTTTTGAGTAAAGATATGTGAAGGCAAGTTGTATATACAAATGAAATACCATTCTGTTAGAAATTTTTCATACTTAAGAATAAAGTATTTGAGAAAAACCCATTTGTAGTATTATATAGAATACAATATTAATAAATGTTTGCAACATACTAAAACATGGACTGAATACAAGATAATAATAACTAAAAAAAATGAAGAGCAAATACCTCTACATTTGGGAGTTTTGATGGATATTACTAAGAATAAACTAATAAACAACTCACAACTCGCATTGAAGTAGGCATCAACATAGCAACAACTGGGATATGATTGATGTGAGAACTTATTAAAAAATAAAGGTACTTAAAGTACTTAAAAAAAGTTGGTATCAATAGTACTTTTGAAGGATGTCTCTATGTGTGATCCAATAAAATTGCCAAATGTAATCCTAATCCCAGAGTATAGATTTTTGGCTTAGAGTATCATAACTTTTGTTTTGGGCATTGATTGAAAAGAAGTTATATTTCCAAAAAGCTAATGTGATTTTTTATCTTCAAAAAAAGTTCTAAAAAAACACAATAAAAATTGAGACCATGGGAGGGAGTCTATCCAAAATTCATTTTGTCCCCCCAAAAGACATGGGGACTTTAACCCCTAAATGCCTAAGGCCTGTTTTGAGCTTCTTGAAATTTGCTTTGAATTAAACAACATGCCAACATTTTGATAAGTTGTATCAATTTTTTTGAATTGTAACCGTACAAATTCAAACTAGATATGTTAGAGATCTCATAGGAAAAGAAAATACAACAATATCACTCATGGAGTGAAAGATTATAATGTTTGACCATGACGGTGTTAAAACTGTAAAAGTGATGTGAAGTCTTTCAATCCTCTTTTCACAAGTCAAATCTAAAAATTTGGTGACCAAAAATATATGAGGTTAAAGGGCCTAACATGTATAACCCCAATCAATTTATGGTTTCTTAAAATCTACTCTATAATTTTTTTAAATGAATTTTGAATGTGATTTTTTCTCCAAGATCTAGTGTATTTGAGGCTCATTTCCAAGAGCTTTCAACACTATGGAAAGTCAAGATTGCAATGGGTACCAATCTTGAATAGAAAAATCACTATCATTTATTTTCAAAATCAGATTTTTGATGCTAAAACTAGACTTCAAGAAGAACTTTCTAAAAATATAGACTACTAAAAATAGTAACTTGATTAGATTTTATTAAACTTTGAAGTTTTGCAAACACCAATTCTCGGTGCCTTGGGCATTTAGGGGTTAAAATTTAATCCCTAAAGGACCATTGTCCCTTTGGGAGACAAAATGGATTGTGGGTAGGTTCCTATGACCTCAATTTTTAGTGAAATTTTTGAAATTTTTTCAGAAGATAGAAAAACTTATTAGCTTTGTGGAATATAATTTTTTTTCAATTGGTGTCCAAGAGCAAAACTTATACCACAAGAAGCCAAAATTTCAAGAAAAAAAATCCACAAAAACTTGAAATTTAAATTAATTTTTTTTCCTTATAAATCATATTTTTGCCTAATTGTGAATCTTTGATTCGTTCCATTTGGATTAGTAATGTGAAAGTCATGAACAATCTTGTTTTCGGGCAATCTAAGCATCGTCTTAAAAAAAAAATTTAGGATTCATTTTTTAATGCAATTTTCACAATTTTTCAAAAAAAATTGTTTGCCAAGGTTAAGTTTTCTTTCTAGAACAATCTCATTGTTGGGATTATTGTATTTCAATCCCATCCTAGAGCTATTAATGATTTAGTTTTTCAAAGAATGAAAATCTACTTGACAATTTCAATCTTGGACCTACTTCTACTTAACAATTTTTCAAAGAATGAAAATCAAGTTCATTTTTATTTTTATTTTTTTTAATTCCTAGAATTTCAACTCAAGTCTTCAACACAATTTAAAAAAATTCAAAGTCCATAGTGCAAAATTTCTCCACAAGTGGCGGTCAACCTGTCAAAGCCATCTAAAATTTTAGGCTAGTGTTCAAATTTTTTTTTCCCAACTTTGAATGCTAATGTCTTCCTATTTGTATGGTCAAACTTCATGAAATTTTTACCATAATTTCTAAAAGAAAAATTGTTTTGTTTTCTTGAGTGAATGCAACAAAAATGGCAGTTTTGAGTGTTTTTTGACAAAAAAAAATGGCCTTGGTCCTTTCGGGGTTAATGTAAAAAAGCATCTAGAAGAAAAAATTGAAAATAGAGAAATAGTGTAGTCAATAGGAAAATATTTTCTTAGGAAAATACTTCCCTATTCAACAACACTAGCATATGAGCCTAGAAATGCAAGCCTACGAACCTTGAGCCTAGGTGTAAGTAGGTACTCTACAACTATTGAAGGTATTTAGAACATACATACTTATAACATAAGTACCTTATAACCATGGAAGGTGCTTATAACCTAGGTACCTGTGACATAGACACCTATAATATAAATATCCTATAACCATGGAAGGTGCTTGTAACATAAGTACCTATAACATAGACACCTATGATATAATTAGGCACCTTTAATATAAACATCATATAACCATGGAAGGCACTTATAATATAGGTACCTACAACATAGACACCTATAATATAAATATCCTATAACTATAGAAGGTGCCCATGTCTTCTATAAGTCAAATTAAACACTTTCAGAATTTTTTGTCAAAATTTGAAATTATGGTGGATTTTTTAAGGAAAAAAAATGAAAAAAAATGATATCAAATACAATGTATGTTCAAAATATCTATTTTTTTTGTACATGTATATAATAGTGTAGAATATCATAGAGTAAAAATATTTACTACACCTTTTTACAAATAAAAAATCAAGACTTTAAAATTCATTTCATTAATTGGGCCTAAATTCAAAAAACATCATTTTTATGGTTCAAATACACATCAAGATCAAGGAGCTTGAAGTTGCTAGAATATATTACATGATGATTAATGAATTGAACACCTTTTCATGTAGAAAATTCAAAATATACCACAATGAAGGAACATTTAATTCCATTAACTTAAAATGCATTCAAGTAACTCTTCCAAAATTTTGTAAAAAAATCTATTTTTTCCCCATCCCATAGGCCTCCCTAAAATCATTTGAAGGAACCAAAAACATCCTCTCAATAGATTGAGGGTTTAAATGTATTATTGAAAATGTCATAAAGATTATACATTAAGCTACTTTGAAAATTAAAATATTAAAACAAATAATTGGACAAGATAGTGAGTGAATGTGTGTATGTCTATTATGAGAGGATGTTTCTGGTTCCTTTCAAGTGAGTGAATTAATCCTAAAGTGCTCTGACGTCCAAATTTTGGATGATTAACAGATTGAAACTCAAGTTTCATCCTCATTACTTCTTGGATGAAGTCATCTTAATTTATGGAGATACTTTATCAAGTTGCTATCCTATCTAATGGTTGGATTTGGTGTTACTAAAGTACATATTTTTCTAAAATTACAAATGTGAAAGTATGTCAAAGCCCAAATTGCATTGACTCTAGTTCAAAACTAAATTTACAAAAATGAGGTTATAGATTTAAAGAACATAAAAATTCGAAAAAATCACAGTGTGAAGAGAACCTCATTTCAAATGCATTCCAACAAGTTTTACTCAAAAAATGATAATATTTTGTTTGTAATCAAATTTAAAAGGAATTATAAAACTTTCTTTTCAAAATTTATAAAAAAATATTGGTGATAGCATTGGTGAATCTAACTGTACGGATGGAATCTAAAACTCAAAACCTACAAGTTTTCTTCTAATATGAATTTCAAAATATTCTTCCAAATAGTACTTATGATGATTTTTCTCAAATTGTAAATTCTGGAGAAGGATTTGGACGTTTAGGGGTTAATAACCCCTCATACCTATATTTTTTTTAGCATGCTAGATTGCAATTGATATAGGATTAAAAACCATATCCTATATCCCATATACACATTGTATGTCATACCATAACATATTCCATTTAACACATCCATACTTTGTATAACCCAATATCCCACATCTCGACCTATACCCATATATACTACCATATTAGTATTTTGTATTATCGGTAGACATCCATATTCCATATATCATATCCATGTATATTCTGGATGTATTTCGTATATTGTATCCATATAAATAAAAATTGGTTTTGATTTTGGAGGTGGGTGGGAAAATCATGTAATTTATTTTTTGATTTTTTTAATTCAGTAAGGGGTAGGAGGGGACGTCTCTTTTTAAGGGTAGTTGGCAATACCCCCAATGACCAACATCATAAATTATTTGACAACAATTCCCAACCAAAAACAATTTCTGTCAAAATCCATTTTGAGTGACAAGCAAGGAAGCAAAGCCAAATAGAACAAACAAAATAATCACAGTGACTCTAAGAGACTCTTTTGGAATAAACGAACGAAAGGCGAGATTTTTCATCGAGAAAACAGACGAGGGTCTTGACGGAGACTCCATCTAACGGATGAACGAAACAGAAACAGAACTGAAGTGCTTGCGGATGACTAAACTCCTTCTTCTCGATGAATGAAACGGAAACTGAATTCTCTTCCATCTTGTCCGACGGACTCCGTCGGAATGCAGAGACGGAGCAGTAACGAAGAGTTTTTTTCATCGTGAATTCGGACGAGGACATGCGGAGACTCATTCTCTTCGATGAACGAAATAGTGAATATGGATGAAGTCTTGACGAGACTCCTACTCATGGATGAACGAAACATGAACAGAAACATTTTTGCATCGTGAATGCGGATGAGGGTCTTGACGAGACTCCTTCTTCCCCAGCCTGTCTGTACGCCTTTGTTTGTGTGTATTTCCCTTGCTACTCTTGTGCTCCGATACCGCTCAGCTTTCTCCGTTTTTCCCCCGCTTCTCACACTCTTTGATGTCCGCCATAGCCACGAAGTATCATCTTCTCTCCTCTTTGCCGCTTTTTGTCATTCAAAAAAACATTTGCCTCAACCTCGTTATTCTATTCCGTCTCTTCACTTGTTTGCTTCGAAACCAAGGCGTTACGCTTCGTTTTATTTCTGCTCCGTTTTCGTCTCCGAGCCGGACCGCGACAGGAGAAATCGGCTGTTATCGTATTCCGCGCGTGACTGCTTTCTAGGTTTCTTCTCCGACTTCGTCGAATATTTGGTTCCAGGATTTTTAGTTGGTTAGGGTTTCGACTTTGAGAGTTTTGGACGAGGTGTCTGCTGGTGATCGAGTTCGGCGAATCGTTCGGAGGTTCTCGCGACGGCTGGTGATAGTTTTGGTGATAGGTACAGGTTTTGGTTTTGAGAACTGCTGGAGCGACGAGGGTCGAGGCTAGGGTTTCGGTTCCGACGAGGGTTTGGTAGACATCATGACGAGCGCATTGGACATGTCGTTGGACGACCTTATTAAGACGAACAAGAGTGCCACCCGCGGTGGGAGGGGTGGTGGCCGAGGCGCAGGTGCTGCGCCTCGGCGTGGAGGAGCGACTGCTGCTGCTGCTGCTGCTGGAGGGGGCTACCCTGGAGTAAAAACCTCAGGGCCAGCCCGTAGACAAGTGGGCCGGGCCACTTCCCGGCCAACGCCTTACGCGAGTGCAAAGGCAAGAAAAGCGGCATTCCCTTATTCACCTATTCACTTATTCGCATAGTGGCCATGGCAGACTTTGAAAGAGTCATTAGGGATAAGAGGACAAAAAAAACATCAAAAAAATTATGAGGCACAAAGAGACGTGAGGATGCGATAGCTTGAGTGAGAACCATTTTGAGTATGATATGAGCACCCGGCCAAGCTTGTATATGGAAGGTGTTGCAAGGGGAGCAGGGTTTGGTGTTTTGGATGTCAAAATGGAAGGGTGGATTTCTGTTGGAGGCCTTGTGGACGTGCTGTGCCTGTAGTTCATCTTCGGCTGGAATGCTGGGGGCCTACTTTGATGTATTCCATTCCATCAACGCTTTGACACTTTCATATTGCGCTTCTCTACTGTGACGCACTTGTCCTGGGAGGAGGTATCCATATCTTAAATTTTCGGGATGTGGCTCGCCTCTTCTGCCAGCGTTTGCATTATCTGTTGTGTACTCTTCATGTTGGTGGGTTTGGCACGTGTCTTTGAAGAGAGCGTTCGTGTGTGTGAGCGTTTTTTTGCTGATGGAATTTCTGGGTGGTGCGAACCTCCAATCATGTTCTTTTTTCGTGTGAACAGCCAGTACGCCGCGCTCCTGATTCCGCGTGGCAGCATGACATGTACGACAACTTCGCTCCTGTTGCACCTGCTGGCGGCAGAGGAATGGGCGGAGGTATTGAGACAGGGACCAAATTGTACATATCGAACCTTGATTATGGAGTCTCAAATGATGACATCAAGGTAAGCTTACACGATACTATTATCAGAAGATTAAGTCGTTGTGCTGTTTCTAATGTGTTGTGCCAGGTGTTGAAAATCGTAGGCACTGTGGTGTTGGATTTATTGTAATTTGGAGAACAAGTAGTCTACTACAGATTGCGTTATTGTCTGTTAGGTTCTGACTTTTATATCCATTTATATTTATCATTTAATAGATGGTTCCAGTCGTTCACATTTAGTTTGTCCCAGTTTTCACCTTACATTGCCACTGCAATCCGATCATCTAGGGCTCTGTGTATTGTGTTTTCAATTTCAATTTTTACAGCTTTTTTTCCCTTGACCCAATCAGGAACTGTTTGCGGAAGTTGGTGACTTGAAGAGATGCTCCATCAATTATGACCGAAGTGGTCGCTCTAAGGTGAGATATCCTTGGTATCACGTGCTCTACCATTTGTATGATCTTTTGTTTGTTGATAATGGAAGCGGTCAATTATTTGAATCATCCGAGCTTCACAATTTTAGCTTGCTAGTGCAGGTGAATTTCGTTGGGATCTTCTCTTTTTGTTTATAATATCTGTTCTGTTTATCATCAGGGAACTGCGGAGGTGGTATTCACGCGGAAACCCGATGCTGTTGCTGCGGTGAAGAGATATAACAATGTCCAGCTGGACGGAAAGCCCATGAAGATCGAGATGATTGGCACTAATCTTAACTCTGCTCCTGTCCCAGCCGCCCGAAGCAACGGAGCCATGACAGTTGTTGCTGGTCGAGGGCGTATGGTTTCTTCACAAGCGTAAGTATACGTTTCTCGGAAGTCAAATCTGAAGTGATCCCTACTGGGAGCTGGTGTTTATGTTTGGATGCCACTGGATGGTAGAATTTCCCAAGAAATTTTGAGATCTCTTTGAGCTGAAAACTTCTTTATTTTAAATGTGTAACCTAGGATTTCTAATTTCGTAATCTCTTTGGGGAATAGTTAAGCAAACTTTAATGGCTGATTTATTATAATATATGCTGGTGTCTGACTGGTACTTCCATGTCCCGGGTTATGTAGTAGCTTCTTATTAAACATGATTTTTGCGCAGCATGCCTTTTGCCCGAGGTCCAGGATCTGACCGAGGCAGGGGTAGTGCATTCCGGGGACGCGGTGGAGGCAGAAGTGGTGGCCGAGGTGCAGGAGGCCGAGGTGCTGGAGGCAGGGGTGGAGGCCGAGGGGGTGCCCCTGCTGTAGAGAAGACCGTGGAAGACCTGGATGCCGATTTAGAAACATATCACGCAGAAGCAATGCAGACAAATTAAACCTACGCAAGCGAGGGCAAGGGCCTGCCCATGTCTTGGTCTGGTTGAATTGGCTCCTTGGAAGCCGGTGTATGGCATTCACTCCAGATTTTAGTTATCGGTAGCAGATTGTAGGTTGTGGTTTTTGAGCTTAGCAATTACATTATGTTGACGTCAGCATATCTAGTGAAGTGATCCCAACGATATTTTATGCTCATCTCTAGTTTGGCTTCTGTAGTGCCATGAAGCAATGTCTGGTGTTATTGGCTTATGTAGATGATACAGCTCCCCGGTATCCTGAGCTTCATCTAGTACTCAGGTATGTAGAGGTTGTGGTTTTGATGCAGCTTGTAACTGAACTTTAGGATCTTGTTTCCCATGTGATCAGCTGAGCACCTCAATGCTCTGTAACTTTTCCAGTTATGCATACGAGAGACAATCTACGGTGTCATTTGTGATGGCGAATTCTGATTTTTGTAGTTGTAAAATTTGTGGTATTCGTATATGATACGATAAAACCATGAGCGAGATAATATTTCTCTCTGTAGAGAACCATGAGAATTGGTGCCACGTATTTGCTATCAGAGCCAGGTTGGGTTTAGAATACTGTGAAATTGTCATTTTTGCACTTTTCGAACTCCCTCAAAGTAGGTCCATTGGCCAGGCGTAATACCTTATCAAGAAAAATTGCTAACTTGGACGGAATTACATATTTATTTTTTTAAAGGTAATGAATTCAAATTTTAAAAGAATTTATGGCACTATTTTAGAACATGTTTAATCAACATTATAGTGGCAAGCAATATACTTACCAACATCAATAACATCACTATTAATTGTTTAGTGTTTGAATCCTTTCTTGAATTCTTGTATATTTTTTGGTTATATCTTAAATTCTTACATATTTTTTGGTTATATCTTTGTGTGTATCAGTGTTCCCTAAAGTGGCTAAAAATCGCTCCGGTTCTACCAAGATTTTGCCTGTGCTAAACTTATATTGTAAAAATTTGCGTGAAAACCACCACCTCCGGGAGAGCAAGATGCAAAATTGCGATTTTATCTACTTTTGCTTTCTCGTTCATCCCTTGCCACACAAGAATAGGAATAGCTATTTTTAGACTTCACGGAAATAGGGTTAGTAAGGACCTTATTTGGACTGTCCGATCTTAGTGTTGGTGGCTAGATTTGGACCGTGAATTTCGCACTCGATTCGCACATTGTCTTCTCTTCCGGGTGTAGGGTTTAGCGTTGTTGTGTCTTCTCCTTCAGGTGTCTTCTCCTCCACAACGTATGATTTTACATTGATGTTTTGCATTTACTCCTCTTAGGCTCCCCAATCCCCATTTGTACTATGTAGTTTGTATGCAATGGCGCATTGGCATTCAATTTCTTTTGAATGAAAAGTGATTCCGTATTTTTTATGGGTTGAGCCGTCCTGCATTTTCAATTCTGGAGTCTTAATTTGGCAAAAACAGAGGGAGTCTAGTGGATTGCTGCCACTTCTTGGATTGAGAGACAATTGTATGTTGGGTTTCTCGCGCATTCACTTCAATTGGGAAATGGAGGCTCCTGGAGTTGTAGTCTTGAATGTGGATTCTAAATTTCTAAATTTAGGTGGTGCGGGGCTGCGGACGTGTGCCATGATGTTGCAGTGAGTTTGGTACATTGGGGAATGGGGAGTCGGGGACTTGTCAACTCGGGGAGCCGGGGTTTATTTGGGGTGCAATCTTATATTTTGGGCTTCTTCGCATTGCACTTCCACCGTCACTGTGACTCTTTTTCCATGCGTGCTTGCAATTTGATTTCCATTTTTTTGGCTTTCGTGTTGGTTATCGTTGTTTAGTTGTGGTCTTCTGAGTTTTGGTAGTGTCTTTTGCTGTGCAGGGCTATGGGTGGTGCAATGGCACCTAAATTGAAGTTGCCAGAGAACTTCCACATCTACACATTTGGTTCATTATGGAACTCCCATGGTTTGGGCAAATACCTTCCTGTTGGAGTGGCTATCAATTTGAAGGAGGATGTGACACGGTTGTTGGAGACGCGCTTAGACACTAGTAGAAAAAAACAATGACCAAATCAACAAAAATCAACACAAAAGTGTTGATTTTTATTGTTGATTTGGACGTGTTGATTCTGGTACTTTTTAACATAGAAGTGTTGATTTTTTTGTTAATTTTTTGTTAATTTGATCAATAAAAAATATTTGAAAAAATCAAGAACTTAAAAAATTGACTATACAAAGAGTGTCATATGCCAATAAAATGCCACCTAGGCAACCCCACAACATGGACAGAGAGACGCTAGCAAGGTTTGAATCTTGCACCTTGTACTTGGGGTGCAAGGTCGAAACCATTGCACTACATACTCACACATGTGCTTATGTGGAGTACTTTTTTAT
Source organism: Rhytidiadelphus loreus (assembly GCA_947034895.1). Lineage (NCBI taxonomy): Eukaryota > Viridiplantae > Streptophyta > Bryopsida > Hypnales > Hylocomiaceae > Rhytidiadelphus > Rhytidiadelphus loreus. The sequence goes on from OX344765.1 coordinate 44,895,479, forward strand.
TTATGTAGTTTATGTTGTTTTTTTCAATTCAGTATTTTTTAAAGTCATCAGACTTTAGAGGTCATTTAAGAATAGAAAAACAACTATTTTTCTTAAAACTTGCAATCAAGAAAAGTTTCTAAATTAAAGTATCTTTTATCTCCAAAATTCCGTTTGCAATTTCAAGTCTCCAATCAAAATTTATGAATAAATTTCAGGGAGGTTTTTTTGACATCATGAATGAAATTTATTCATAACTTTTGATTGAAGACTTGAAATTGCAAACTGATTTTTGGAGATGAAATGAAAGATACTTTGATTTAGCAACTTTTCTTAGTTAAAAAATTCAAGAAAAAAGTTGTTTTTCTATTCCTAAATGACCTCTAAAGTCTGTTGACTTTGAAAAATACCGAATTGTGAATGATTTAGTTTTAAATAAAATACCACATTATTTATAGAATACTAACTATGGTGGTTTAAACCTTTTTTTAAGTCACAAAACTTACTTGAGATTCTTGAAAGTCAAAATCACCAAAAAAAATGTTGATTTTTTGGTTGATTTAGAGTTGTAGTATCCAAATCAACAAAAAATTGTTCAAATGGATGATACAGTATCAAAATCAATACTTTTGTGTTGATGTTTTGTTGATTTGGTCACTGTTTTTCTACTCCTCTAGGGGACTTGTTTCTTGGTGCATTGCCTTGTTTTCCTTCACTGTCCAAGGCGACGGTGGTGTCATTGAAGGGCCTGGTTCTTAAGATTACCAATCCAAATAAACAAAAAACTGCACGGAAGAGACGCAAAGTTTCCCCCAACATCATGATACGTCAATGGCAGGGTACACATTTACGTGGGCAAAAGGTGAATTTGATGCCGCTGGGAATTTGGCAGGGGTTGTGTGCAAGAGCTCCAATGTTGTAAGTAGTAGGCGGAAGATAATGGTTCTCAAAGGAGATAATTTGGAGAAACACGAAGGAAAAAGGACCTGTAGGAGCGATGGCGATCTTTTCTCACAATTGAAGAAAGGAGAAACCTACATTGAATGTGACTGCAAGCATTTGTAGTTTACAAAGCTGTGGGCAAGATAATGGCTTGACAATAGTGTCATTGACTAGGTTTTGGTTGGCTTCAACAGTGAAGCAAACAGAAAGGGTTCAATTTTCTACACTCTTCCAAGTTCTCAATTCTAGTCATCCTATGTGTGACTATGAATGTGAGCAATACTTATTGAGGCACTTGAAGCTAAAGAATGTCCCTAGGAAACATTGGTCTGAGACGTCTGGGTGGAATATGGTAGAACACCTTCATTCTTGTGTTTTGTCTGCCTTGAAGCTCGCAATTCAAAATGCTAGCTTTGTTTCTATCAGCGCGGACGAAATGACAACGGTGGACAATACTTTGTGGGTCGGAGTTTACGTATATATATTAGATTCATGGGAGAGGATCCCATACCTACTTCATTTGTCATGTATTTATGATTGTGGTACTGCAGATCACCTTACTAACGTTGGAGAAGGAGGACTTACATGGGAGCAAATTGCAAGTAAACTAGTTTCATTTGGGGCAGATGGGGTCAGTATGTTTCAAGGCCCCCAAACTAGGGTATCTACCCAAATTTTCCAGAAATGGACCCCTTTTTTGCCTCAGAGCTAATTGTGCTTCACATTGCATCAACCTGGTAGTGGAAACATTGTCCAACTTTCCGATTAGAGGCCCTATGCCAATTGCTGTATTCATATTTTTGCCACAGCCACAAGTGGCACTCAAAGCTTCAAGACACTTTTGGTAAAGATGGGTGTCGATATAGTCGCTGCTAGCTGGCCAAAAAGGGCACTTTGTCCCAACTACAAACTTTGATTACCTCTTTGACATAGAGTTTTTGCTTTCCCTTGCATGCTTCATTCCAATGTTAAACACAGTTCATTGCCTCATCAAACTGTCACAATCCTGTGACATTTTTATATATGGCTTTCTACAGTCCATAAAAGTTTGTCAAGCTGATTTGGCAAAAATGTTTGTCAATGAGAGCACGGCATTCTTGACACCAGAGTTCAAGCGGTATCAAGAACTCATTTCACTAGCTTGTCCCAAAATTCCCATGGAATGTAGGGTAAAGGAGGGAGAAGTTGTTTCATATCTGGCCATGAACTTTGGCATTACTGCAATATTTGCAAGCTGTCACTACAAATTGACAAGCAATCATTTGTAGAAGATTTTCAGCACAGGCAGACAAACATTCAACACCAGTTTGCAAGTTTTTTTTACTTCTCTCCCCATTTTTTTGTTTTATTTATTTTTATTTGAACTTGTCTTGCACTCTTGCTAGACTATTGGCACTACAGTCAGGCCTCGGGGCTTTGGTACAGGCAAAGAATGATATTGCAATGGGATTTTATTTGGTTTCCATTTTTTTTCCTTGTTCATTATAGGTTTTGTTTATTCTTCATTACAGGTTTGTCCTCTAGTTTATGTTTGGTGTTTTTCTAGTTTAATTGAGGTTCTTATTTGGTTTAGTTCATTGTGTTCCTTGGATTGGTTCTTTCTTTGTTTCATGATATTTAGGTTTGCATTGGCGTGAGGGCTTTTAGTCTTTTGCCTTGTGAACCGCAAATGGATTCACTGACTTCAGTCCCTTGTGCAGTTTGGCAGAGATTACTTAGTCACTCTTGGATGAGCTAGACCGGCGCTTCTTGCAACAAGAGTTGCTAGATGCATTCGGCATAATCTCATAATATATCCCTAATATTGGAAACAACCGAGGATTGAAGACAACTTTGCTCACCATTTGAGTGTGCTAAGTGATTCTATTCTTATCCTAGGCTGTTGAATGTAGGGCTGCAGGAAGGAGGAACATCATACATTAGCCTTGAAATGTTGTCTGGCTCTAATTTAGACAATCAACAAGGTTTGTTTAAATTGATTATGAGAGATAACTATGAAGTTGCTTGTGCAGCAGCTGGCCGCATAAATCGGGTTATCGAGCTTTGGCATACCCTTTTCCAATCACAACATTTACGGAAACTCATTTCCAAGTACTTTAGAGTGGTTGAAATTGGCATGTGTTTGGTCTTGGGGTTTGTTGAGAATGAATGTTGTTTTTCTACTTTGAAGTTTCTGAAGTCTTGCCAATGCAACAAGCTAGGCAAGCATTTGACGTTGGTGGTCCACATGTTCAAGCAAAAGTATTATACATTGGAGAACTTTTCTTATAAGGCTGCAATGGAATCTTGGAAGGATGCGATGAAAGTGGGCCGCTATAGAGACATCTGATGTGCCGGTTTCGAGTATTCTCCCCCTTTAGAATGCTTAGTTTTCATCAGATTTCGCTAGCTTTGAACTTCAACACAGTGCTTTCTTTGATGTCGAAGATTTTGGTTGGCAAGAAGAGGGTTGGAAGGTGGGCGATTGGGCGGGTGTTCATGAGAAGGGCAAGATGGTGTTCATCGACAAATTCTTCAGAGCTGATGATTGGAGTGTAGGAGTGCGGGCTTCATTCTAACTTCAACTTGTGCTATTAACTTGTTTTGTGTGTTCTGTAAATAATGTGTATATCACTAATACTACAATTTTGGGCAGTCTTGCTTAATGCAAGTGGGGTTCAATTCCCCAGTTAGTGAATGTATGTAGTGTTCTAGCATTGTGGTTTTGTGGTTTTGTTTTACTTTCACTTTCAAGTTTCATTGTTTTAGCTTGTGGGACTTTTTTTATAAGTTGATTTTTGAGCAGCAAATGCTTCATGTTTCTCAGGTCATATTTGAGTTTCAATTAGAAGTCCATGTTTGAATTCATGCTTGAGTTTTTGGAATTTGAAAATGGCTTGCTGCATGTGTGATTTTATCTTTGAGTTCAAGTTTGAACAAGTTGAACACAAACTTGTCCAAGTAAAACATGCATTTGGTGGAATAAAAATCATAATATTTCGAAATCTTTTGCCATCACTTAGCATTTCCAAACGATTCAGCTGACTAAAATTAGCAAATTCAGTCCCTTGTATTGTACCAAAGTTCAGCACTTGTCGCAAGTTGCCTTCTACTATAAGCAAGAAAAATAGACAAAACACTATCATTCGTACACAAATTTATATTTTGGTTTACATCACTCCCAAGGTTATTTCGAGGAAGCTACCACTTGTTAGGCACAGTGATAGCGTTCCAGTGAATTCTACAGAAGGTATTTTGAGAACATTGGTGTGTATATAACTTAATTTTTCATAAACCACCCTACTCCATACCTCCCAAATTATCCACAAGATATATACCATGCACCTAGTTTATGTACAACCAAGTACTTCTTCCAAAACTATTAGTACATCAAAACATATTTGCCACCCTCTTGCATAATCATGAGTTTCTTGATGTAGTTAACATAGTCTCCCTTCTAATAGAGATATAGAATTTTGGTATCACTCGTTCATTCATTCTTATCTTTGAGATAAGATGTGGGATCTAAGATGTAAAGACTCTTAATTTACGCTAGCTATAGATGGTTATAGTTCTAAAATATAGTATAATAATGACAAATATGTTTATGCTTTTGCCTAGATTGACCAAGAAAATTCAAATTAACCTTGGTGGACGTTTAAAAGGAGTAAAGGACACCTAAAATGATATTTGAAGATAGCTTGAAATGGATTACTTTCCACAATCATTGCCTTATGTGAAAATGAATGCAAAAATTTGGAATCAAGTAAAGTTAATACTTTAAACATACAAAAAATTTAAAAGAAATTTCAATAGGCATGACTCTTGTACAGGAATGTAGTAATGTACTCATGCAACCAAAATCTTCTTTGAGATAAGACAAATGTTGATTTGCATGTGTAACATTGTTTATTACCTTCATCATCTCATTGATTGATTATCATTGCACTTTATTACTTGAAACCTCTTGAAAGACAATCATAGAATCATTAATATTTATTACAACAATTTCAAATTGTAATGTACCTCCACAATTAATATATTGACTTTGTTGGAGGTGTATTAGACCTCTCCCTTTCTTCATGCTTGGCCTTTAATTCATCAACAATTTTCTTTGTATGCCCTTGATATCTTATACTAATGTCATCTTCAGAGAACTTTTTTCTTTCTTGAACTATATTTAAATTCAATATTAATTTAGCTTGCAACACTCATATACAAACTACATTATGTATTTTCACTACTTAAATTGGAACTTTTAACAACAAAAATTCTAGTATATGTAATATTTTAAATAAACTTCAACTTTAAAATGACAATATCCGTATTTATCTATGAAATAGGAGAACTAAAAGGTTGAATAGTCAAAGATACTTGCTTCTATATCTATAGGTATTAAAATAAATTATTTAGGAAGATTCAATGATGTTAACAAAATATATTTATAGAAAAAAAAGAATCATATGCATAATTTTTGAAAAATAGAAATATGATTTGAAAATTAATGTAATCTACACAATTAATCTCACTTTCACTTGTGTTCTAAGGATTAATTTCCAAGTGTTTAAATGGCCTATAGTGAATTCTCCACAAGAATCTTCAATATTTATAGGAGTAGCAATGAATCGATTAAGAATATTCTAAGAAGGTTGTAAAAAATACCAATAAAAAAAAAATTGACTTATAGTATTTTATGACATTATATATTAGTAGGTCATTACAATTAGATGTATAATTTCAAGTGTAGAACCTTTCATTACTTTTTAGTTTAAGTGCTAGGAATTAAAAGTAAGAATGATTTTTCTTTACTTGGTGTAGCTTTTTTGAGCTTTGCTTCTTGTAATTCCTTTAAATAAGTCATCTTCTTATCTAGTTGCTATTTCAAAGTACCATAGCCACAATTCAAGCTTTAAAAGTTTGATTTCAAGATTCTAAATTCTAATATCCAAAAAGTTTTTCCTTCACATATGAACAACATACATTATATTCTAAAATATATACCACAAATATATGAGAACAAAATTGAGTTGTTGGAGGTAGTTCCACAAGGGTCCATCAATGGGGTTTATGATTTAGGGTTTATAAATTGTCCTAAACAAGCTTGGCATCTTCCGAATCACTAAACAAAAATTAGGCTTGCCCAAATTTGGATCCCCTTTCTTACCGTGAGCAATAGAATCAATCTATTTTCAACCAAGAGTATAGTGTCCAATTGTCTTGTAAAACCCCTTTCAGCCTGAGTGCAAAGATAGAAATGCTTGTTATTATTGTAGTATCCAAAAATTGCAATGAAAGTGTAAATTTCTAATTCACAAAATTGGTGGTTAACGAAATTCTTTAGCAATTCTTTAGGGTCTAACAAGTTCTTGAAATTTTCAATGTCCTTATAAATTCATTGACTAAGTAATTGCTTAGGATCTTAGAAATTGATTGAATTAGCAATTCTTTAGGATTTAGCAAATTCATGTAATCAATCATTCCTTAGGATCTTACCACAAATTCACCAAATTAGCAATTATTTAGGGTCTTACAAGTTCTTAGAATTTGCAGGTCCTTAGGATCTTACAAATTTGATGATTGAGAGTAGTTGTTGAGGATCTTACAAATGCACACAATGAGCAATTCCTTAGGGTTTGACAAATTCACCGAATTAGCAATTCCATCATGTCTTACAAATTCATAAGATTAACAATTCTTTAGGATCTTTCCAAGCAAAGCAATTAGGTCTTGATTGCAAAGTTTCTTACAAGTCCTTCACTACCAACATGTAGCTTGTCCACCAGCTTCTTGGTGCCTTGGATGAGGAGGATGAGTGGATAGGAGTTTTTGCGGCTTTGGATGTCATCAAAGACTCCATAGATGGAGTTCTGTGTATGGTCTATGAGTTTGTGCACTTTATGGATCAGTAAAGATTCTTTCCTCTGGTAGGCCTGTAGAGGTTAGGGTTTTGAGGTTGATCATTAAATATGGTTTGTTGGACTTAAACTTGAGTATTGTAAGCATGTAGCTTGTATAAGGGAGGAGGGCCTAGAACCGGACACTTGAGCCATACATACTAAGCCATATGTACTAGTTCCATTTTTAGATTGTCATATAAATGCTTTTGGAACTTATTGGCAATTGAAAGTAAGAAGAATCTAAAACACTTTGTTGTATACTTTTGGATATCATAGAAATTAATTATGACTTTTCAGAGGTATTCATTTAGTAGATTTCTAAAACCATGCTCTAGTTTTGATGTATATGGGTTAAACTTCTTGAATTGAGTAATTATTATTTTCAAGATTTTTTAGGGCATGGTTTGGGATAGATGCTTGGGAATGGTATGTCTACCTTTTATGAACACAGAGGGACATGCATTACCTTTTGTGAATAGAGAGATTATTAAATGCATAAGTCCTATGTTTTTGTTATCTTCAATTATTTAGGGTTTATAATGCTTTTTGATAAACACTTAGACCTCTTTCATATCACCTTTTCTTCTCTGGAATGACCTTCTAGAATATCCTACACACTTGCTACAGTTTGATTGACTTTAACTCACTTGTCACACACTTAAACTACAATGAAAACACCTAAAATTGTAGAATAGTTGGAGGCTCCTTGTTTTAGAAAAAATATTTTTGTAATATTAGCAATTGAAAATCATGATTTTTATTTTTTTTAAATAGAATTTTTGGATATGACATGTAATTTCTGCGAATTTTCAACCTTAGGCCATTGAATCATCATACAACTGGATCTAAAAATAAAATCTCAAAAATTTTGCAATCAACTAATTGTAGTGAAATAAGGAGACACTTTAATGACGCTTTTGAGGGACTCCAACGTCCATATTCCGGATGATGAACGAAGGGCTTTAAGGCACTTTGTAGTCCAACTAACTTCTCATTCATCCAATGCAATTCTTGAATTTAGAAAAAACAACCTTGCTTAATGACCAAATTCATGAAATTTCAGTAAATGATATTTCTGTAGAAAGATATAAGCAAAAATGTGCAAGAATTCAGAAAAGGATAGAGGCGTTTAGGGGTTAATGGAAGTCTAGGGACACTTCAAGGGAAATCTATTGTGCATGAATGTATGTATATAAGGATGGTGTTGGGTGTTTCCACCTTATGAAGTGTGAGAAGAAAGAGGTCATGATGTATTATTTTGTTACCTTGGGAATTTCTGCTGTATTGCTCAATTGTGACAGACTCGTTTGAAGATCCTTTACCACATTTTCTAGATAGACGGTTTGCTTCTCCTGAAACAAGTATTGAGTGTACATGCTTGTCATAGCGTCGACATCCATTACCATTTTGATTTTTCGGATTTCTCTGAGCATCCTCATCTGCAACTCTTCACTTATTTGTTCCTTCTTGCCAACATACCATTGCTTAAGCAACTGCAGGACATGAAACAGTCTCATCCATTACCACAGAATGACCTCCCAAAAACGTGGGGAAGATTAAATTCTCTTTTATGGCATTGTCTAAAAGTTCCTGAAGCAAATCTAATTTTTGCTGAAAACAAATTTGCTGAGTTTGGGCCATGTTGAATGATGCAAAAGCAGGACTGGAGCCATGATCAAAACTAAGTCTCACCTACTTCATCGAGCTCCTTCTTGGCGGCCATTCGTGAATTCTTGGCATCGAACTCAACCATCTTAAGTTCCATAATCTGATGATTCTTGATGTTAATGACATTTCCCAAGCTTTCCAGCTGCCATTTGCAAACCATCCCGTTGAGATATATGCAAATTAGAAGCCAGTTCTTTCGAGTCAAAACTCTTCGATAGTGGCTCGATTTCTAAAGTGACCGACTGTGTGTAGTAATGGGTACCTGACTGCTGAATATCGCCTTCTCCTCTCGCATGGGCTTCAAGAGGTTTTCAAAGTGTAATTCCACGAGCTGGGTGTCCTTGGTCTTACGAAAAATTCGCACCAGCCTTGCATCCAAGAGGCGGATCCTCTCCATAGTGGGTGTGTTGGGGTCCAGCACATCGGCGCAGTCTATCTCTGCGCACCTCGTGTCTGTGATTTGTTTTTGCAGCTGCAATAACCAAGTAAGAAACAACCATCCTTGATTTTTTGCTTTCATTTGAGCTTCAAAGTCTTTGAGGCATTGATCACATTCCATTGTTTACTAGGCCTGAAATGCTCTTTTACTATATATAATAATAGAATGTCAAATACACCCAGATTGGCAACTTCACCCCAACTTTATCTTGGTGAATGCTTGAAAGGGAAGACAATCTTGAAAGGTAGCTTAGCATGTGTTGCTTTTTCACGTTATTGCCTCATGTGTGTTAGATTTCAAAGGACCCAGTTGTATTGGTAAAGAATGTTCTGTGCAATGAAGTAATGTGTAAAAGCAAATGATAGTCCTTGCCTGCAATTGCAGGAACACAGACTTGGCCCTTTCCGCATCAAACCCTGCTCGTAAACACTTGACATGCCTTCGCATCCCGTCTAGACCCGAAGCTTCCTTGCGAGCGGCCATCTCTTTGGCTTGCAGAAGCGCTAGTGCTGAATGCAATAGCATGTTAGTAGTTCGGGCTGCTCGGATCAGCATGCGGTTCCGCCTCAGCTTGATTTGCGAGGCCTCGTAGTAAGCTCTCCCAACCACCCCTGCCGAGAAAACACGAATTTGTCCCAGCTTCAGAACCATTTAACCCGCAAAGGACCATGGTTTCATGGTTTGAAAATGACTTTTCAATTGATCGTGTTTTGCAAAAGACAATTCGGATGAGGTTACATTTTATATGATCAGAATCAGATATGAATATATTAATTTGTGTCAAAAAAAAGAAAAAAGAAAAGAAATGTTATAATAGACATTCTCTGAACGACCATTAACGCTCTTGGTGGTAAGGGATTACCAAGGCGATTGATTTTGAACTCGAGCTCGATGGCCCTCTCCTTGAGCATGTTGATTCTCTTGGCCTCTAACGCCATCCTTGCAACAGAGCTAGATATCTATCAGGATTCAATAGGGGTATCTGACTTCGTGATTTGCAGCTTGGTTACCAAACTTGGCACAATTATTTTTCCTCAGGTTTAGTTAAAAAAGTTTTGGAACGTGATAACGAAATTGCCAGCTCTGATACCCCCAATAATAATGGAGCTGTTCAGTTGTGTTAGACCGCAACGGTATTACGATGGTGCTCTGTATTGGACGGATTCGGAAAACGTTGTCTTCTTTGTGCGAACCTCAGCCTTTTTGTGATGCAGAGGATTTATTATGAGCTCATTAACTGGGTTGTTTATGGGAGTGTGAAAAGCGAATTTTCTGTGCCTGGGCTCGTGAGAATCACACATCATATTTGAAACGCGATGGTCTCAAGCCTTTTCAACGGAGCTTGATGCACAGGTCTATATAGGCTTGTATCCTATCCCTTCAAGTGACGGCACTAGATCACAGCTGATAACGCCTCTGATAAGCAAAGAACTTGATAATGCAGAGGAGTTTAGAGTCCAAGGGAGTGATAAACATAGATGCTCGAATCCGTTTTTAAAAAATGTGGACGTCTTTTCTTCTTCTGTTCAAGTTTCAAACGGACAAGTAGTGTATCGTTTTCACAAGCAAGAAAATAGGTTGCCCATGCAATTATCGTTTCATGTAGATGAGATTTGCGGATCTTTGAGCTGAGATCTGAGTAGAAATGGGTGCCGTTTCAGCTCCTTGGTACATCACACTTGCCTCCTCTCGAATCATACTTGGCGTAAAGTATAGTTCACAAGGCTCGCAGATTGCAAAGCATTGCCTCAAATACTGTTTCGAATCTTAACACTCAAAGGGCAGTTTCAGATGCTATTTCAAGCCTTCCATTCTTGAAAGGCAGTTTCAACTAAGTTAATCTTCAAGCCTTGACTTCCCACAAAGTGGTGCAAGTTTTTAGTTCTTTATAAAGTATTGTTAACTAATTCTAGAGGGGTCCGTTTGCCTCCCATGAGCACACTTTAATTAAAACCCCTCTTTATGAATGTAGACAAGAAATATTCCATTCTTTGGTGAGGTATGCAAGAAGACCCAGGTAAGGACAGTTTTGGATTATATAGAATGTCATGTACAGTACATAGGATACACCTTTCCATCTTGTGGCCATACCAATAGAAGGTACTTCAGACAAGCATACAGCTTCACACACAGTTGACTTGCATTACATTTAAGAGAGCTGGCTCACACAACATAGAATCAGAGAGGTGAATGGTGAAAAGTTGGAATCACGTTGTAAAGCAGTACACAAACTTGGTCCAAACGAATTGGACAACAAGTGTACACCTTGACAGTGCAAGAAACACTTCATCACAGAAAGAAAAGTCTGGATATGTAAAGCTAATTCTATTTCTGATTCAGGAGAGCTTGGATAAACTCTAATATACATCTCTAGACCCTAAACCAGGTCAATCATGTTGAAGACGCCAACACAACCTCGTCCGTCACTGAAGCTCCCAAGACGATGAAAAGACAAGCAGCAGGTGCTCCACACGGAGGCACATCAACCAAAAAGCAACTTGCTCACAATAACTACGCCATTGGCAACTATCAGTGGAACTGCAAAACACAAACGATTCCACCTCAAAGTATCAAAACACCACAGCAAGGACTAATCCTACCCAAGTTGACCTGGAGCTGATCGTCAACCTAATAACCATAACCAACAATCTCCTAGCAATAACTAAGCGATTAAGGTACGTCCCCTAAGTAATCACACTCAGATCATATTGAAATTTTCAATGTCTACATTTTAGGGTAGGAACACTACGACCTCCAACTTTGATAGACCATAACTAATTATACAAACATCCAAATTCATTGATTCAAAGTGTGACGTACTGTGCTGCAATTCGTCTTTCCACCAAAAATCATTTCACGTTTAAACCAAGAAATCAGACAGCAGTCCTGTTTTAGGTCATCTGACCTTAGTACCTACCAACACGGTGAAGTCACGCATCAGATCCCATAAAAAACCTAAATAAACTCACAAATGCAAATTCAAATGACCTAAAGGACGCAACCGCTTTTAGGGTTTAGGAAAGCATGGGTTTCACTCACCTCGCAAGTACTGCACAGCGTGTATGAGTCCGATCAACTGAACCTTGAATGGGGACACCCTTCCGCTTCCAATGTCAGCCATACCCAAGCCATCTGCGAAAACCCAAAAGTCGGCAATCAGAGCTTGCGGCACACGCAATTCAGCTCCGAATTCAGAGATGGATTGTTCGCTGGAAAGAGCGATGGAAGTGTCAACACAGAGCGAGACTTACAAGGGGCAAGAAAGCGGTCTTCGTTGAGAATGGCAACGGCGTTGGCCATCAACAGAAAAGCCTCCATGATCTGGTACAACCCCATGGCGGCAATCCTGAGCTTGCACGCTGCAATACGAGCAGTTCACAAAGAATACTTCGAGATGGTGCCCGAAACTTTAGAAGAACCGATTCTGGCCAATTTAAATAAGTTCTTATAATCTCGCTGATTTTTCATCGAAGCTGCTGAATTCATAGTAACTGGATCGGACCGTGTGAACGGGGATGTAGCTCAGATGGTAGAGCGCTCGCTTAGCATGCGAGAGGTACGGGGATCGATACCCCGCATCTCCAAATGTTCGTTTTTGAGGATTTTGATTTTGGGGGTATTTTATGGGTAAAGGACAAAAAAAAGTTAGATTTTTCTGACGAAGACCTGAAGTTGTTTTGAATTTTTGAAGAAATGTGGAAAAAGTAATATATAAATATCGAATTTACTTTTAAAAAATATATATAAATTACACCATTGGTGTGTCTATACTATTGTATAGAATAGTATAATAATTTTATTCAATTTTCATATCATTCAACATTTTAAAAATCAAATGTTGTGAAAATTAATCTCCTCGGCAATTCGGATCTGGTGTCGACAGACCCGCTTGTCTCTTTCAAAGAAAACCTTTGGTTTTGGAATCAGTATGGAGACAATGTCATAACGGCTGAATGTTTCCCCGGGGCCAGGGTGAACTGACCCCCTCGCTCGGCCCTGCAGGCAAACCCTGGAATTATTTATTTGTTGCACATGAATTTTTTTGCAAAATTTTATTTCATTTTTGCGATCAGAGACCCCAAATTCGTTTCTAGAGGTCAAGAATATACCCTAGAACGGCCCAAAATAGGGGGCTTTTCTTTACATGCACCCCTGGTAAGGCCGAGCGAGGGGGTCAATCCACCCTGATCTTTCCCCGGGTGATAATCTCTGATGAAACCCTTTTACGGTGTTAAATCTTAAGGTGAAGACACCCAAAACCGTCAATATAAGCAATTCAACATACTTAGTTGGAGGCACCTTTTCCTAAAAATGATATTTTTTTTAGTACTAGCAAGTGAAAATCATGAATATTAAAAAAGAAAATAGATTTTTCAGATGTGGAATGTATTTTTTATGATTTTTCAAAGTGCCAAATCCCTAGACCACTTAAATTGTCACATAGGTGGATCCTAAATCGAAATCTGCAAAAACCAGTAGTCACCTAATCAAAGTTATATATGTGTCCTTCAAATGCAACAATGAATTAAAGGTAAGCATTTGAAGGATACAATAACTCCTAAAGTCCTAAGGTCATTTTTCTGTCAAAAACCACTAAAAACTGCCATTTCTACTGTGTTTGTCTAAAAAAACAAAAAACAAGAACTGAACCGTAGGATCTTGAATTTTATTTGTTTGAGATTATGTGGTAAAAAATTCATGAAGTTTGATTGTACAGATTGAGAGATATGAGCATTCAAAGTTGAAAAAACAAATTTTTTTAACACTAGACTGCAATTTTAGATGACTTTGGTCTCTATTTTTGAAAAAAATGTGCACTATGGAATTTGAATTTAAAATTTTATGTATTGAAGAATTGAGTTGGGAGTCTAGGAAAAAAATTTCAAAAAATAAAAACTTGATTTTCATACTTCAAAAAATTATCAAATAGAAGTAGGTCCAAGATCGAAAGAAAAACTAAATTGTTAACAGCTCTTAGATGGGATTGAAATACAATAATCCCAACGGTGAGATTGTTCTAGCAAGCACACTTAACCTTTTTAAAAAAAAATTCAAAAAAATTGCACTCTAAAATGAATCCTATAAGTTGTTTTTTCAAAAAGATGCTTAGATTGCCCGAAAAATAAGATTGTTCATAATTTTTACATCACTAATCAAAATGGAATGAATCAAACCTTAAGATGTAGACAAAAACATAATCTTTGAGAAAAAAAAAAAATTATTTATTTTGAATTTTTGCAATATTTTTTGTACTGCCCGCCGAGTTTAGTTCTAGGCATTTTGTGGTATAACTTTTGCATACAGGCACCAATTGAAATAAAAATTATATTCTTACAAAGCTTATCAACTTTTCTTCAATACATAAAATTTCAATACATAAAATGTCCTTGTTCCTATTCTTGTACCCTAGATTGACTCTAAATTTGTCCCTAGACTTTAGTTAACCCCTAAAGTCCCGTTGTCCCCTCGGGGGACAATTTGGAATTCAGGTAGGTTCCTATGGGCTGAAATTTTACCCTAATTATTTGAAACTTTTTTTGAAAATCACTTTTTAAAAAAATAAAAATTTGAAATTGATTCTCTAGATTTATATATATGTGGTAAGCTTTGAATCATTACATTTTGACTAATGAGATGAAAATTATGAGCAATTTTAGTTTGGGTTAGTTTGTGGGTAGCTATGGAATGTCTACACTAAAATAAACTTTGAAGTCCTTTATTTAACTCAATTTCAAATATTTTTGGAAAAAAATAAAAACATTAGGTGTAAATTGTTTATTGCAACATTACAACCATTGGGATTGGCATTTTTCAATTTCATAAATAAATTGTTAACAATTTAGTATTTCTAAACATTCTCTACTTTTTTCTACTTACTATTTCTTTTCTATATGTTGTACAATTTCAAATGATCTGAAAATTTTTAAGCATATAGCCAACTTGCCTTGAAGAAGGAATCCAAAGAGTAACAAACATTTTGGACATTTTTTCATACAAATGTGACCTTGTGAAGTGCAGCTGCCCGTATTTTCACAGGGCCAAAAAAAGGATTTTTGTCACTTCAAACGTTAATATCTTGCAATCCACACGGTGGAAAATTCTGAATTTTTTTTCACATATTCTCAAAACAGTTTACTACAAGATCCTACGGTTACAGGTTTCTAAAAATGTTTTTTTTTCTAAAATTTGGTACTTGTCTTTGAAATGACAGTTTTGGAACAAATTTGGTGAAAAAATAGTCTTTGACATTTAGGGGTTAATGACAATGCAGGAGTGAGTTTTGAAAGAAAAAATACATGTTGAACAGTAAATAACGGAGGGGTTTCAACATTTCACACACTGCCTCTCATACCTCGTATGTCCTGCTAGGAGAAAAGAAGCAAAGGCAACTTGGTTTTGTGGCGCATGTAAGGTAGTATCCTCTAAAAGCGACTATTTAAGGGCTGGTCCGCCTTTTTAATAGGCTTTCATGGACATTATTTTTTTTAGATCATTTTTCAGAGAAAGAAAAATAGATGTGAAACCTAACACAAGTGGTTTTGTATTTTTCTAAGCATTTTTTAATTACTTATAATTTTTCAAAGATTCAAGGCATAGGCACCTATTTGTGACCATAGGTCTTCCAAAATCCGTCCACTTGCAACTTGTAAGGAGATGTGCAGAAATCAAAGACAATTATTGACCCTTGCAATTGAAAAATAATTTTTCCTGAATGCATTCAATTGCTAAAGTGTTCCATTTAAAAATCACCACATCTCCATTCTCCACTTAGAAATAGGGGCGGTTTGAAAAAGAGGAATGCTTTTAGAGCATACTACCTTAAATGATTTACAGTGTATAGAACATAAGGAAAGAGAATAATATGTATCCATTAACGTGGACAGTTTCTTGGTTTTCACATTTTATTATATTCAACAAGGGTTGAAGCAAAAGAATATGACTTGTATTTTAGACCAATGTTGTCCTTCACTGTGCTACACTATGGATGTTATTGACTAAGTTACAACTGCTGAACTCGAGCTGCTACCAACAATTTACATATTTTGATTCTCAGATTAGTAGAGGAGGTGTTTGCAGCTCCTTTTAAGATTGTTTCCGAAAAGTAATGGCATATAAGTTAAGTTAAACCTTTATGAGCGGGGGTTTGCATGATAATGATGTCTATTGCTTCCAAGGTATGAGAAGAAATGTCCTAATTTCGTTAATTTCAGAAGCTAGGTGATGAGCAATTAACCCTCAAAGTTATTGTCGTAGTTCAAATTTCCAAAGAATGTCATGATGTGTTTGTTATATAGTGCAACTTCGGAAAAGTATGTTGGGATGACTTTCAAACTCAAGGTGCAAACCAATACCCATAGATCCTTTGAATGTATTCGAATTTTTCATTGCACCAATCTTTCTTAACCCTTAAAGGACCGTCACTATACTTTCACCAAAAACGCTCGAAAACTGCCATTTCTAGTACAAGTACAATTTTTTTGAAAAAGAACTTTTTTTGAAATATATAACCGTAGGATCTTGTATTATATAATATCAGAAACATGTGGTAAAAATTTCAGACATTTCCACCGGGTGGATTGCAAGATATAAGCATTCAAATTAACTAAAATCATTTTTTTGACCCTGCAAAAAACAGGGCAGCTGCACTTCACAAGCTCACATTTCTATGAAAAAATGACCTAAATGGTGGAGCTTCTTTGGATTTGTTTTCCTAGACAAGTTGGACACATACTTGAAAAAATTTAGATCATTTGGAATAGTACAACATATAGGAAAAAAATAGTAAGTAGGTAGTAGTAGAGAATGATTAAAAATACTACATTATTCACAATTTAAATATGAAATCGAAAATTTCCAATCCCAATGGTCTAAATGTTGTAATAATGTATCTACATCCTACGATTTTTTTTGGTCCAAAAATATTGAAAATTGGGTAAGATAAAGGATTTCAAAGTTTATTTTAGAGTAGGAAATCCAAAACTGCCCGCAAACAAAAAATCCTCATAACTTTTGACTCATTGATCAAAATGGAATGATTCAAGCTTTTTGTGTATATAAAACTCTAGAAAATCAATTCCAAATTTTTGCTTCTAAAAACAGTGATTTTTTCTGATCTGCCCGAACTGCCTGGTTGGAAAAAAAAGTAACATATGAGGCTATAACTTTTGACTCATATTTTCAAATGTCATGAAATTTGGTGCATATGAAAGAACTTCCTTGCCCACACATTCTATTAAAATTTCATCCTCAAATATGAAAATATCCGCTCGTAGGTACCTGCCCAAAATTTCTATACAGCCAAAAAACACAGTCCGGTCCTTTAGGGGTTAATGATATAGAAAACTGAAGATTATAACCATAGTGGTTATTTATAGAAAATTACATTCTTCATTTATTCAAGTCATATTTGAAGAGCCATTTCTGGGATTCAAAATGTTGAGGTGAAACATACATCCTCTCTTTTAACTATAAAATATTTGCAAAAGGAGTGAACTTAAAAAAATCTATACTATAAAACCAACCCAAAAAACATAGGAAAATTGGATGGATAAAAGTGAACCTTGAAAAAGACACAATGAGTAGGTTCCTAGGGATTAAGGATGATATCGAATGTGTACTTTAGGTAGTGCCACATAAGGCTCTTTCAAAGTGTTTCCTTAACCTTGAAATCTTGCAAAGGATTTAGTGTATCCTTTAAGGTATCATTTAAGGTTCCTTTAGAAACAAAGAATGCACCTATGTATTCAGTAATTAAATCATTTTTAGTTGAATACATTGATGGAAGCCTCTGTTCTTTTATGGATAAGTTGGACTTTGAAAATTCACAAAATTTATTGAAATTCTCCAAAAATATTGATTTTCTAATTAAAAAATTATGATTTTCATTTGACTACAAGTAAAGAATAACTTGTAATTGAAAATTTGACACTACCAATGTATGTCGGTTGAAGCAATAGATACTAAATAGCTCTCTCTAGAGCTTCAATTGACATTACACCTCCACTTCCTTCAAGACTACAAGAGAGACCCTAAATGAACAAGGCCTTCACCCCTAAAGGACCAAGTGTTTAAATTTTAAACAACAAATACACTCCAAGTACATAGAAATGTGTTTCTTCATCCATCGATTCTTTTTGAAGATTCTTGGATTAATTCTTTATCATTTGTATGGTATAGATTTTGAAGACTGTGCTTTGCAAATATTCAAGATACTAGTAAGTCTAGTCTCAAAAAATAACCTTTTCAATTCAAAAAATGACTTGAATCATTAGAGAGAAATTAGAGTCTTTCGATGTCTAAATTAAAGGCTAAATATCAAATCAATTACCACCAATTGGAACAAGGTTTGAGATAATAATATAGTCACACTATACCACTGTTGGCATGTCTTTGATTGAGAATTAAAACATGAATTTGGTTCTTTTTGTTCATCAATGTCAATTGTTGTTGGAAATTCTAGTGGTAATTTGTGGCAACCACTATAAGAAACCCGTGTTTCTTGTGATGCATTTTAGGTGACATCTACAGTGATTTAGCTATTTTTATGTTAACCCCTAAAGCCCTAAACTGTGTTTTTTTGGCAACATAGCAATTTTGGGTAGCTCACTATGAATGGAATTTTTATTCTTTTTATTTGAAATTTTCACACAACATGTGCCCGAGGAGTAGCTTTAAGGTCCAACAATTTTCATAACTTTTGACTACATTGTTAAAAAATTATTGTATGATATGTAGTTTTCATTGCTTGGCAGGTAGTTTAGGGAGCTAAAAAAACTTCTTTAAAAATCACTTTTTTTAAATATAAAATTTTGAAATTGGTTTTCTAGATTTAAATACATATTTAAGACTTTGAATCATTCCATTTTGATTAATGTTATGAGGAGTTTTAGATTGTGGGTACTTATGGAATCTCTACTCTAAAATAAACTTTGAAGTCCTTTATTTAACTCAATTTTTAATATATTTGATAAAAAAATAAAAGAATTGTGCGTAGATTGTTTATTTCAACATTAAAACCATTAGAATTGGCATTTTTCAATTCCATAACTAAATTCTTACCGATTTAGTATTTTAAATCATTCTCTATTTTTTTCTACTTACGATTTTTTTCTTGTATGTTGCACAATTCCAAATGATCTAAAACTTTTCAAGCATGTATTCAACTTGTCTTGAAGAATGAATCCAAATCAGGACCACCATTTTGGATATTTTTTCATACAAATGTGGCCTTATGAAGTGTAGCTACTTGTTTTTTTGCAAGGCCAAAAGAAAGATTGTTGTCAATTCAAATGCTTATATCTTGCAATCTATATAGTGGAAATTTTTGAAATTTTGTTCACATCTTTTCAAATTAGCGTACTACAAGATCCTATTGTTAAATGTGTCCAAAAATGTTCCTTTTTCTAAAATTTGGTACTTGTACTAAAAATGGCAATTTGAGAGTGTTTTTGGTGAAAACATAATTGAAAACCTTTAGGGGTTAACAATAACATCAAACGTAACATCAAAATGTTATGTTTGATGTTATTGTTAACATAAAAATATCTAGATCACCA
Organism: Rhytidiadelphus loreus; assembly: GCA_947034895.1. Classification (NCBI taxonomy): domain Eukaryota; kingdom Viridiplantae; phylum Streptophyta; class Bryopsida; order Hypnales; family Hylocomiaceae; genus Rhytidiadelphus; species Rhytidiadelphus loreus. The sequence goes on from OX344765.1 coordinate 44,914,939, forward strand.
TGGATGTCACCTAAAATGTGCCACAAAAAACACGAGGTTTTTATAATTAACTATTAGTCTAAACTTTAGTGGCAATTTGTGGCAACTATTAGTGTGCATGCATCCTTATTGTCTAGATCTTGAATTGGCACAAGGAATGGAGAATCATTGACCTTATTCAATAGATATAAAGGCATTGAATCAATGTTGATAAAAGTAGAAAATGAAATTACGTTGACACAATATGCACTGCAACGATGATCAACATCAATTTAGATATTGAATCAATGTTAATGTAAAGATAAATTGAAGTTTTGTTGACACAATGTAGTGAATGTACATTACAACAATAATGTATCAACATTAACTTAATATTCATTGATAACAATTACTTTGTCAATATTTTTGTAATGTCATTTTAATCTAGTTTGCAACAATTATGTAGTTCAATATCACCCAAGTATTTATTGTTGCAATACCTTATTGAAACAATGCTAATAGAATAACAAAACAACATTAGAACTAAACTAATTTAGTTGGACAATTTTCTTAACATTGAAACAATGTCAAAACAATGAAGGGGTTAATTTGTAATGTACTACCAAGCAAGTTCTCCCTACTGTAGTCCCTTTCCCCTAGCCATCAATGTGGCATACCAAACTCATAATTCCAAGTTTGGATTTCAAGGCAAATTTGTCACCATTCCATTGGATAGTTAGAAAAGCATTATAACTCATAATGCAAACCCTCTTTCTACACCCTTGGATTTGAATAAAGTACAAATATGGACGTCTATGATGAACTATTAGACTTGGCATTATGTCCTATAATGCTCTTGAGCCTCCTAGGTGAAAGCATTATGTAGTCCATTCCACATGTCCGATACCCCAAGCAAATAGAAGACACCACAAAGTGCAAATACAGTCTGCTGAGTAGTCGGTGGACAGTATTACATCAAGAAATTTGACAATGCTTTATTTGTTCTTGATGTTGTTGATTGAATTTACAATTAGTGGGTTGGTCTAGAGGAGGTTTGCATTAGCTCAACTTCTTTGTCTATCAAAGGGTAAACTTCTTGGTCACAACGACTTCTCATGCTTTAGGTTCTTCCCTTGTATCCAAACATTCACACACAATGATGACGTAAAATGGGCATAATTCTACAATTTTGGCACCATTTAGGAAGAATGGTTTAAAACACAATTTTATTTTAGAATTAGGATTCAAAGGTTTGTGCAAATGAATGTCACAAGTTTGGCTCCCAAGAATTGTGCCAATTGAATGGAATTGGCAATTCACATATCGTCACATTAGTTAGTTGTTCATTTTAGGGCTACATAGTGTTGAATTCAAACAAATGGTTTGGTCTAGCTAGAAGCCTTTAGGAAATTTAAGAATACAATTATTTAGTCTAAATTTGTATTAAATTTTTTGAAAATATGAAGAGAATTGTTGAATATTGAATATAGTATGGTTGTCTTAATTCCCTTCACCATTGCAATGATGAATGAGTGAATCTTTTGCCATGAGTAAACACTTTGTGGTTCCATCCACTAAATTCGTAGAAGTACTATTTGAGGCCCAATTCCCACCTTCTCATCAATGTTCTACACTCAATGTTTTTCAATGTGAAATTGAGAATAGTTTTGATGACATTAGCCTTACACTAAATGAGGCCTATAACTAAGATAGTGAACTAGAACAAACATTAGGAAAAATTTGAGGCTAGCAAAGGGGTGCCAGTTTGTGGTGGCAGTAGTACAATTTGAGGGAAAAGGTAATTAAAATATTCTTTATTTTCTGTGTGTGAATCCGATGTGGCACTCTTATTTCCACGTTAACGCCACATCATATTGACAATTTTTTTGCTTGATTTAAAAAAAATTCTTCCAAAAAAAAATATTAATGATTTAAAAAAAAAAAAAAATTCCTTGTAATTGCGCTGCGACCAAAATTTAAACATTTCTATAATAGTCTTGTTGAGGCCTTGAAGTGTTTGTAATGTAAAATTCCTAGATTAATAGGCAAATTCATCATAGTTTCTGTTAAAGTCATTTGTTGAATACATTTTATCCATAAACAATATTTCATAGCTAAGAAGTAATAGAACAAAATTACGTCGAAATAAACTAGCTTCTAAAATGTTGTATGGATATAGATAGAAATGTAATTAGGGAGAAGGTCTCTAATAGGTTTGCTTTTCTTATAAGGTGTGCAATTGAAGTGAGGGAGATTTGGGTCCATCCTACCATTTGTATGGATGTAAAGTATGCTTCCACATTAAGCTATGCATACCTATTAAGGTATATTCACCTATTGTGTTTACAAATTACAACTATATATAGTTACCATAACAAAACACAATTTATTTTTATTAGATTTTATGAGCAATTGAAAGAAGATCCACTAAGAGCACTTTCGTGTGCATTAATTGGACCCCAAATGAATAAGTCATGAATTTTCAAAGTGCTGTCTCTAGGTGTAGATGAAAACAACACCAGACTCTCATTGATTCTCCCTTTTTAATTGTGTACATCTTCTTTGATCCATATCTAGATTCTGGTTATGTTTTTTTGGTTCAAACACAAGTGTCACCATTTGGGTAGTGTCAAATATGAATGTACATTCCTTAGGATGTCCTTACTATCAATAGTCCACAATAAGTGTCCGCCCCACCAAATGGAACTCAAACTTTTTCATTACGTTGTAATTTGAGCTTGAGATTTCTATCATTTAGTTGGAAGCACGTTCCAAAGTCCTTGGAATGCAAGACACTAAATTCTCCATTCAAAGTGGGACCAATAGGGTAAAAGCATAGGTTCTCCTAGATAAAAGTAAAATCTTGCTTCCCATTTTGTACCATATTTGCTAGCTAATTTGGTGTCTTTGGTTGCAAATATGGATTCAAAGTTTGCAAAAAATTTCATGTGTGGCAAATAAAAAATTCACACATTTCCCCTCGGGTGAAATTCCTACATTCTCACCTTGTATGGCCCACTTGGAATCAAGGATTTAGCATCCTTCCCTTTTGAATAGGTACAAGAAAATTCAATGCGCATGGTCTTGAACTATTCTTTCACTTCCCAAAGAGATACGTTATGATGAAGTTTATCCAAGGGCATGTCATACAAGAAAATTCAATGCGCATGGTTTTGAACTATTCTTTCACTTCCCAAAGAGATAAGTTATGATGAAGTTTATCCAAGGGCATGTCATACAAGAAAATTCAATGCGCATGGTCTTGAACTATTTTTTCTCTATGTCTGACCCTGATAAAGTACACTTCCCCCGTCATTAGAAGAGAAATGACGCCTTCAAAGGGTTGCAGGTTGTATACAAGTTCTCAAACTTGGGAGCTTCATTGAACAAAAGAAAAAGCCACTCAAAAGCAACTGAGGTGGTGGGAAACATGCCATGTCATTTGACAAATATTTCATGTGTGGCAAATAAAAAATGTACACTTTTTTCCCCGGGGTGAAATTTGTACATTCTCACCTTGTATAGCCCACTTGGAATCGAGGATTTAGCACCTTCCATTTGAATAGGTACAAGAAAATTCAATGCGCATGGTCTTGAACTATTATTTCACTTCCCAAAGAGATAAGTTATGAATGATGAAGTTTATCCAAGGGCATGTCATACAAGAAAATTCAATGCGCATGGTCTTGAACTATTTTTTCATTGTGTCTGACCCTGATAAAGTATACTTCCCCCGTCATTAGAAGAGAAAGGCAATTGAAGTGGTGGGAAAACTGCCATGTCATCTAACGAATAAATAATTTCTTAAGATTTTGAAGAAAAAAATACAAAAAGCCAGCCAAGCTTGGCCGCCTGGTCTGTGCAGGCAGGCTGCCTGGCCAGGCCTCTTTTAATTTTCTTAAACTTTAAAAAAATTTGTTCCCAAGAATGCGGAACAAGCATGACGCAGTCCCTGCATCTCTCTCGTCACGTCTCTCACTGTTTTGTCATGACAAGTCCACCCACGTTTCTGTACGAAGCTGCAATGGTGGTCGGATTCTCGGACCACTTCCAAAGGAACACCACACGCGGCATCGAGCTTACACAACATCATCTGATCAGCATATGCTCCGGTACCCTTCCACTACGTAAACCCTCTATAAATCTTTGCTTTCTGCTGGGACTTCACATTGTGGGTTTCGGAAGGGTTGAGGGCTTTGGGCTTGGAGTTTGGGGCTTGGACTTGGGAAGGGAGGTTGAGAATTATGGCCATGGCGATGAAGGGAGCTATGGGTGTGGCTCTGGCAATGGCGATTGCATTGAGCATGGTTTTCACTGTCATGGCGGATGGGGACTGCAGTGCTTCCCAACCGTGTGCCGACCCGAGTGACTGTTGCAGCAAGTTTGGGTTTTGCGGGAAAGGACCTGCCTGGTGCGGGACTGACTGTCAGAATGGCCCTTGCGATGGCGCTGTCAATCCGAATGCGGACTGCAGTGCTTCCCAACCGTGTGCCAACCCAAATAACTGTTGCAGCAAGTTTGGGTTTTGCGGGAATGGAGAGGCCTGGTGCGGGGATGGCTGTCAGAATGGCCCTTGCAATGGCGCTGTCAATCCGAATGCGGACTGCAGTGCTTCCCAACCGTGTGCCAACCCAAATAACTGTTGCAGCAAGTTTGGGTTTTGCGGGAAAGGAGACGCCTGGTGCGGGGATGGCTGTCAGAATGGCCCTTGCAATGGCGCTGTCAATCCGAATGCGGACTGCAGTGCTTCCCAACCGTGTGCCAACCCAAATAACTGTTGCAGCAAGTTTGGGTTTTGCGGGAAAGGAGACGCCTGGTGCGGGGATGGCTGTCAGAATGGCCCTTGCAATGGCGGAACCACTGCTGGAGTTGGTGGCTTGGGCGACGTCTTGACGAGGAATTTGTACGAGCAGCTCTTTCCTGGCCATCTCTCGTTCTACAGTTACGATAAGTTCATCGAGGCTGCGAAGCTGTTCCCGCAGTTTGGAACCACGGGCGATAGCAACACGCGGAAGCGGGAAATCGCTGCGTTTGCAGCACATGTCACGCAAGAAACCTCAGGTTGGTTGGTTTGCATTTGGTTTCGTTTTTTTATTTGGTTTAAGTTCAGTTATTTTGTTTTGTTTATCAACAATTGAGACGTTTATTGCAACCGTAAGAAAGAGATATCATCCATTAAACTGCAGAAGGCACCGGGAACACTGCACTTTGCCGTGTTCCTTCATACTCTCTGGTGTTTTGTCTGCGCGAAGGCGAATTCTGTAATTGCTAAATCTCCTTTCACTTGCTCTTTGTTTCAGGGCTGAAGGCAATTGTTGAGCAGAGCAATGACCCCTACTGTGACAGTAGCCGGGCGGAATTTCCCTGTAATGGAAAGCACTTCAATGGTCGTGGCCCTCTCCAACTTTCATGGTATCGTACTCTTCACCAGTACTTTTCATTTTCATCTACATGTTCATGGTTGCTAATTATTACAGTGAGACAGTCTGTGAAAGAGGCTCATGTTGAGTATAAGGTTCATCATTGTATTCGAGTTCTCGTGGAAGTAAGAGTGTGTCACCTCTCGTTTTGCTCCGCTTTGAACACATTTGTATTTAAATCCTCTTGTTTTTTGGATGCCAACAACTCGATCTATAAGTATCGAGTTGGCTTCTATCCCCAATTGGGTCTTTGGTCGCACCGTTGCAACTTTGAGCTGAAGCTTCGAATCAAAAGTGTTTTAGAGCCTCAAGTATGATTTGTTTCCAAAATGTATGACCACTTGTTTTTTGTTGGTTCCTTTTCCTCCAAAGTCAAACAGTTGGGAGGAAAACTTGAATCCATTGGTTGCATATGTTCAGAGTGGGGGTCAAAGGATTGATTGCACACTAGTACTTAAAGGCTAACTGTATCATTTAGTAAATGGTTCATTGACGTGTCGTTCGATTTTGATGACCTTGAAGAGATGTGTACCTCTAAATCGCTATGTCCACAGGAACTACAATTACGGCACTTGTGGCAATTACCTGAAAATTAATCTCCTCGGCAATCCGGATCTGGTGGCGACAGACGCGCTTATCTCTTTCAAATCCAGCCTTTGGTTTTGGAACCGGTATGGAGACAATGTCATCCCTCACATCCACGATGTCATAACTGGAAACTGGAAACCGAACAACGCCGACAAAGCTGCCAACCGCGTTCCAGGTTTCGGAGTTACCATCGAAATTATCAATGGAAACTTAGAGTGCGGCAAGCAGAGTACCCAGGCAGACAATCGAGTGAGGTACTTCAAGGATTTTTGCAAGCGGCTGAATGTTTCCCCTGGTGATAATCTTGACTGCAAGAAGATGAAACCCTTTTACGGCGGTATTAAACTTGTCACAGAGTCTTAAGTACTCCGTAGTTTCGTAATGTTTTCGAGTGGTGTGCTCCATAAGTTCGTCTAGATGTTGATATAGATAAAGACATGCAGGAGTGAGTTTTTAAGAGAACGGTACATATCGAATAGTAAATAAAGGAGGGGTTTCAAGATTTCACGCACTGCCTCCCATACCTGGTATGTCTTGCTAGGAATATAAAAGCAAAGACAACCTGGTTTTGTGTGCATGATAATGATAGAACATAAGGAAAAGTGGATGTTTACGTATCCATGAGCGTAGACAGTTTCCCAGTTTTCACGTTTTATTATGTTCAACCAGGGTTGAAGCAATAGAATATGACTCGTATTCTAGACCAGTGTTGTCCGCTCACCCTTTGACGACGTACTAAAAAGATCTGAAAATTATTGAAAATTTGAAATTGATTCTCTAGATTTAAATATGTGTGGTAAGCTTTGAATCATTACATTTTGATTAATGAGATGAAAGTTATGAGCAATTTTAGTTTGGGTTAATTTGTGGGTAGTTATAGAATGTCTACTCTAAAATAAACTTTGAAGTTCTTTATTTAACTCAATTTTATAATAATTTTAGAGAAAAATAAAATCATTGTGTGTAGATTGTTTATTATAATGTTACAACCATTGGGATTGGCATTTTTCAATTCCATGACTAAATTCTTAACAATTTAGTATTTTGAATCATTATCTACATCTTTCTACTTACTATTTTTTTTTCTATATGTTATACAAATCCAAATGATTTGAAAATTTTTAAGCATGTAGCCAACTTGCCTTGAAGAATGAATCCAAAGAAGCACCACCATTTTGGACATTTTCCCATATAAATGTGACCTTGTCAATTGTAGCTACCGTTTTTTTCACAGGGCCAAAAAAGGATTTTGGTCACTTCACACGTTAATATCTTGCAATCTACATGGTGGAAAATTCTGAATTTTTTTTTCACATCTTTTCAAACCAGTGTACTACAAGATCCTACGGTTACATGTTTCTACAAATGTTTTTGTTCTAAAATTTGGTACTTGTCCTAGAAATGACAGTTTTGGAACAATTTTGGTGAAAAAAATAGTCTTTGATGTTTAGGGGTTAATGACATGCAGGAATGAGTTTTGAAAGAAAAAGTACATGTTGAACAATAAATAAAAGAGGGGTTTCAACATTTCACACACTGCCTCTCATACCTGGTATGTCTTGCTAGGAAAAAAGAAGCAAAGGCAACCTGGTTTGGTGGTGCATGTGAGGTAGTATCCTCTAAAAGCGACTATTTAAGGGCTGGTCCGCCTTTTTAATAGGCTTTCGTGGACATTATTTTTTTATATCATTTTTAAGAGAAAGAAAAATAGATGTGGAACCTAACACAAGTGGTTTTGTATTTTTCCAAGAATTTTTTAATTACTTATAAATTTTCAAAGATTCAAGGCATAGGCACCTATTTGTGACCATAGGTCTTCCAAAATCCGTCCACTTGCAAATTGTAAAGAGATGTGCAGAAATCAAAGACAATTATTGACTCTCGCAATAGAAAAATTATTTTTCCTTGATGCATTCAATTGCTAAAGTATTCCATTTAAAAATCACCACATCTCCATTCTCCACTTAGAAATAGGGTCGGTTTGAAAAAGAGGAGTGCTTTTAGAGCATACTACCTTAACTGATTTACAATGTGTAGAACATAAGGAAAGAGAACAATATGTATCCATGAACGTGGATAGTTACTTGGTTTTCACATTTTATTATATTCAACAAGGGTTGAAGCAATAGAATATGACTTGTATTTTAGACCAATGTTGTCCTTCACTGTGCTACACTATGGATGTTATTGACAAGGTTACAACTGTTGAACTTGAGCTGCCACCAACAATTTACATATTTTGATTCTTGGATTAGTAGAGAAGGTGTTTGCAGCTCCTTTTAAGATTGTTTCAGAAAAGCAATAATTTCATTAATTTCAGAAGCTAGGTGATGAGCAATTAACCCTCAAAGTTATTGTCGTAGTTCAAATTTCCAAAGAATGTCATGATGTGTTTGTTATATAGTGCAACTTCAGAAAAGTATGTTGGGATGACTTTCAAGCTCAAGGTGCAAACCAATACCCATAGATCCTTTGAATGTATTCAAATTTTTCATTGCACCAATCTTTCTTAATGATATAGAAATTTGAAGATTATAACCATGGTGGTTATTTATAGAAAATTACATTATTCATTTATTGAAGTCATATTTGAAAAGCCATTTCTGGAATTCAAAATGTTGAGGTGAAACATACTTCCTCTCTTTTAACTATAAAATATTTGCAAAAGGAGTGAACTGAAAAAAATCTATACAATAAAACCAACCCAAAAAACATAGGAAAATTGGATGGATGAAAGTGAACCTTGAAAAAGACACAATGAGTAGGTCCGTAAGGATTATGGATCATATCCAATGTGTACTTTAGGTAGTGCCACAAAAGGCTCTTTCAAAGTGTTTCCTTAACCTTGGAATTTTGCAAAGGATTCAATGTATCCTTTAAGGTATCCTTTAAGATTCCTTTAGAAACAAAGAATGCACCTATGTATGCAGTAATTAAATCATTTTTAGTTGAATACATTGATGGAAGACTGTATTCTTTTATGGATAAGTTGAACTTTGAAAATTCACAAAAGTTATTGAAATTCTCCAAAAATATTGATTTTCTAATTAATAGATTATGATTTTCATTTGACTACAAGTAAAGAATAACTTGTAATTGAAAATTTGACACTACCAATGTATGTTGGTTGAAGCAATAGATACTAAATAGCTCTCTCTAGAGCTTCAATTGACATCACATCTCTACTTCCTTCAAGACTACAAGAGAGACCCTAAATGAACAAGGCCTTAACTCCTAAAGGACCAAGTGTTCAAATTTTAAACAACAAATACACTCAAGGTACATAGAAATGTGTTTTTTCATCCATTAACTTTTTTGAAGATTCTTATTTTAGTTCTTTACCATTTGTATGGTATAGATTTTGAAGACCTTGCTTTGCAAATATTTGATTATTCAATAGATACCAATAAGTTTAGTCTCAAAAAATAACCTTTTCAGTTCAAAAAATGACTTGAATCATTCGAGAGAAAGTGGAGTCTTTAGATGTCTAAATTAAAGGCTAAATCTCAAATCAATTACCACCAACTGGAACAAGGTTTGAGATAATAATATAGTCACACTATACCATTGTTGGCATGTCTTTGATTGATAATTAAAACATGAATTTGGCTCTATTCGTATTACTTTGGTAATCCAGACTTTTCTCAAATTAGTAGTGGAGTGACTAGGTTTTTTGTCATTGATGTAAGACATTTGTGATGTGATTGCCTACTCTATGAAATTGGGGAGAATTTCAATTATCTTCTCTTCTTTGTGTGAAATTGGCCACAAAGACCACAAGATGGTCTGAATTAGTGTCAATTCTTTTTGTTGATCAATGTCAATTGTTGTTGTAAATTCTAGTGGTAATTTGTGGCAACCACTATAAGAACCCCGTGTTTCTTGCGATGCATTTTAGGTGACATCCACAGTGATTTAGCTATTTTTATGTTAACCCCTAAAGCCCTAAACTGTGTTTTTTTGGCAACATAGCAACATGTGCCCAAGGAGTAGCTTTAAGGTCCAACAATTTTCATAACTTTTGACTACATTGTTAAAAAGTTATTGTACGATATGTAGTTTTCATTGCTTGGCAGGTAGTTTAGGTAGCTAAAAAAACTTCTTCAAAAATCACTTTTTTAAGATATAAAATTTTGAAATTGGTTTTCCAGATTTGAATATATATTTAAGACTTTGAATCATTACATTTTGATTAATGAAATGAAAGTTATGAGAAGTTTTAGTTTGTGGGTACTTATGGAATCTCTACTCTAAAATAAACTTTGAAGTCCTTTATTTAACTCAATTTTTAATATTTTTGAAAAAAAATAAAAGAATTGTGTGTAGATTGTTTATTTCAACATTAAAACCATTGGAATTGGCATTTTTCAATTCCATAACTAAATTCTTACCAATTTAGTATTTTAAATCATTCTCTACTTTTTTCTACTTAAGATTTTTTTCTTGTATGTTGTACAATTCCAAATGATCTAAAACTTTTCAAGCATGTATCCAACTTGCCTTGAAGAATGAATCCAAATAAGGACCACCATTTTGGATATTTTTTCATACAAATGTGGCCTTATGAAGTGCAGCTACTTGTTGTTTTGCAAGGCCAAAAGAAAGATTGTTGTCAATTCAAATGCTTATATCTTGCAATCTATATAGTGGAAATTTTTGAAATTTTGTTCACATCTTTTCAAATTAGCGTACTACAAGATCCTATTGTTAAATGTGTCCAAAAATGTTCCTTTTTCTAAAATTTGGTACTTGTACTAAAAATGACAATTTGACAGTGTTTTTGGTGAAAACATAATTGAAAACCTTTAGGGGTTAACAATAACATCAAATGTAACATCAAAATGTTATGTTTGATGTTATTGTTAACATAAAAATATCTAGATCACCATGGATGTCACCTAAAATGTGCCACAAAAAACACGAGATTTTTATAATTAACTATTAGTCTAAACTTTAGTGGCAATTTGTGGCAACTATTAGTGTGCATGCATCCTTATTGTCTAGATCTTGAATTGGCACAAGGAATGGAGAATCATTGACCTTGTTCAATAGATATAAAGGCATTGAATCAATGTTGATAAAAGTAGAAAATGAAATTAAGTTGACATAATATGCACTGCAACGATGATCAACATCAATTTAGATATTGAATCAATGCTAATGTAAAGATAAATTGAAGTTTTGTTGACACAATGTAGTGAATGTACATTACAACAATAATGTATCAACATTAACTTAATATTCATTGATAACAATTACTTTGTCAATATTTTTGTAATGTCATTTTAATCTAGTTTGCAACAATTATGTAGTTCAATATCACCCAGGTATTTATTGTTGCAATACCTTATTGAAACAATGCTAATAGAATAACAAAACAACATTAGAACTAAACTAATTTAGTTGGACAATTTTCTTAACATTGAAACAATGTCAAAACAATGAAGGGGTTAATTTGTAATGTACTACCAAGCAAGTTCTCCCTACTGTAGTCCCTTTCCCCTAGCCATCAATGTGGCATACCAAACTCATAATTCCAAGTTTGGATTTCAAGGCAAATTTGTCACCATTCCATTGGATAGTTAGAAAAGCATTATAACTCATAATGCAAACCCTCTTTCTACACCCTTGGATTTGAAAAAAGTACAATTATGGACGTCTATGATGAACTATTAGACTTGGCATTATGTCCTATAATGCTCTTGAGCCTCCTAGCTGAAGAGCATTATGTAGTCCATTCCACATGTCCGATACCCCAAGCAAATAGAAGACACCACAAAGTGCAAATATAGTGTGTTGAGTAGTCGGTAGACAGTATGACATCAAGAAATTTGACAATGCTTTATTTGTTCTTGATGTTGTTGTTGATTGAATTTACAATTAGTGGGTTGGTCTAGAGGAGGTTTGCATTAGCTCAACTTCTTTGTCTATCAAAGGACAAACTTCTTGGTCACAACGACCACTCATGCTTTAGGTTCCTCCCTTGTATCCAAACATTCACACACAATGATGACGTAAAATGGGCATAATTCTACAATTTTGGCACCATTTAGGAAGGACGGTTTAAAACACAATTTTATTTTAGAATTAGGATTCAAAGGTTTGTGCAAATGAATGTCACAAGTTTGGCTCCCCAAAATTGTGCCAATTGAATGGACTTGGCAATTCACATATCATCACATTAGTTAGTTGTTTATTTTAGGGCTACATATTGTTGAATTCAAACGAATAGTTTGGTCTAGCTAAAAGCCTTTAGGAAATTTAAGAATACAATTATTTAGTCTAAATTTGCATTAAATTTTTTGAAAATATGAAGAGAATTGTTGAATATTGAATATAGTATGGCTATCTTAATTCCCTTCACCATTGCAATGATGAATGAGTGAATCTTTTGCCATGAGTAAACACTTTGTGGTTCCATCCACTAAATTCGTAGAAGTACTATTTGCGGCCCAATTCCCACCTTCTCATCAATGTTCTACACTCAATGTTTTTCAATGTGAAATTGAGAATAGTTTTGATGACATTAGCCTTACACTAAATGAGGCCTATAACTAAGATAGTGAACTAGAACAAACATTAGGAAAAATTTGAGGCTAGCAAAGGGGTGCCAGTTTGTGGTGGCAGTAGTGCAATTTGAGGGAAAAGGTAATTAAAATATTCTTTATTTTGTGTGTGTGAATCCAATATGGCACTCTTATTTCCACGTTAACGCCACATCATATTGACAATTTTTTTTCTTGATTTAAAAAGAATTCTTCCAAAAAAAAATATTAATGAATTTTATTTTTTAAAATTTCCTTGTAATTGCATTGCGACCAAAATTTAAACATTTCTATAATAGTCTTGTTGAGGCCTTAAAGTTTTTGTAATATGGTCAATTTCGTTAAAATGGCAATATTCCATTAAAATGGCACAAAATGAAACCACTAAAAAAATTAAAACAATGGAAAGATTGTCTAAGGGGAGTGGAAATGCGTGAACTAGAAGTGATTTGAATGTGCTAGGCATAAAATTGGCACATGTATGATCCTATTGTGGCACATTTATTCTCCATTTGTAGAAGATATTCCATTAATATGGCATGCGGAATACCGCCATTTTAACGAAATTGACCATTAATGTAAAATTCCTAGATTAATAGGCAAATTCATCATAGTTTCTGTTAAAGTCATTCGTTGAATACATTTTATCCATAAACAATATTTCATGGTTAAGAAGTAATAGAACAAAATTACGTCCAAATAAGCTAGCTTCTAAAATGTTTTATGGATATAGATAGAAATGTAATTAGGGAGAAGGTCTCCAATAGGTTTGCTTTCCTTATAAGGTGTGCAAATGAAGTGAGGGAGATTTGGGTCCATCCTACCATTTGTATAGATGTAAAGTATGCTTCCACATTAAGCTATGCATACTTATTAATGTATATTCACCTATTGTCTTTACAAATTACAACTATATATAGTTACTATCATAGAACACAAATTATTTTTATTAGATTTTATGGGCAATTGAAAGAAGATCCACTAAGAGCACTTTCATGTGGACACCTCATGGTTTTTTAGAACCTCAATGTATCAAGCAAAACAAATATAGTAACTTAAAGTATAGATCTGTTGAAATATAAAGAAAATTGCTAAATATTAAATATAGTATGTCTATCTTAATTCCCTTCACTATTGAAAACTTGCAATGGTGATCTAAAAGTGTCGCTCTAGATTGTTGAAAATGAGTAAATCCTTTGCCATGTATATACACTCCATGGCTCCATCTAATAAATTCCTAAAAGCTCCATTTGCAACTGAATTCCAACCTTCTCAACAATGTTCTATACTCAATGTTTTTCTATGTGAAATTGAGAATAGTTTTGATGAAATTAGCCTTAGACTAAATGAGGCCTATAATTGAGATAGTAAATTAGAATAGATAAAATTCCTAGATTAATAGGTGCATTCTTCATTTCTATAGTTTCTCTTAAAGCCATTCATTAAACACATCTTATCAATAAACAACATTTCATGGTTAGGAATTAATAGAACAAAATTATGACCAAATAAACTAGCCTCTTAAATGTTGTATGGATATAGATAGGAATGTAATTAGGGAGAAGGTCTCTAATAGGTTTGCTTTCCTTATAAGGGATGCAATTGAATTTATGTCCATCCTACCATTTGTATAGATGTAAAGTATGCTTCCAAATTAAGCTATGCATACCTATTAAGGTATACTCACCTATTGTCTTTACAAATTACAACTAAGTATAGTTACTATCACAAAATACAAATTATTTTTATTAGATTTTATTGGCAATTGAAAGAAGATACACTAGAAGTATTTTTGTGTGCATTAATTGGACCCCGAATGAATAAGTCATGAATTTTCAAAGTGTTGTCTGTAGGTGTAGATGAAAATAACACCAGACTCTCATTGATTCTCCCTTTTTAATTGTGTACATCCTCTTTGATCCATATCTAGATTTTGGTTATGTTTTTTTGGTTCAAACACAAGTGTCACCATTTGGGTAGTGTTAATTATGAATGTACATTCCTTAGGATGTCCTCACTATCAATAGTCCACAACAAGTGCTCGCCCCACCAAATGGAACTCTAACTTTTTCATTACGTTGTAATTTGAGCTTGAGATTTCTATCATTTAGTTGGAAGCACGTTCCAAAGTCCTTGGAATGCAAGACACTAAATTCTCCATTCAAAGTGGGACCAATAGGGTAAAAGCATAGGTTCTCCTAGATAAAAGTAAAATCTTGCTTCCCATTTTGTACCATATTTGCTAGCTAATTTGGTGTCTTTGGTTGCAGATATGGATTCAAAGTTTGCAAAAAATTTCATGTGTGGCAAATAAAAAATTCACATATTTTCCCAAGGGTGAAATTCTTGCATTCTCACCTTGTATGGCCCACTTGGAATCAAGGATTTAGCATCCTCCCCTTTGAATAGGTACAAGAAAATTCAATGCGCATGGTCTTGAACTATTTTTTCACTGTGTCTGACCCTGATAAAGTACACTTCCCCTGTCATTAAAAGAGAAATGACGCTTTCAAGGGGCTGCAAGTTATATACAAGTTCTCAAACTTGGGAGCTTCATTGAACTTAAAAAAAAAGACACTCAAAGGCAACTAAGGTGGTGGGAAACATGCCATGTCATTTGACTAATAATTCATGTGTGGCAAATAAAAAATTCACACGTTTTCCACCGGGGTGAAATTCCTACATTCTCACCTTGTATGGCCCACTTGGAATCAAGGATTTAGCATCCTCCCCTTTGAATAGGTACAAGAAAATTCAATGCGCATGGTCTTGAACTATTGTTTCACTTCCCAAAGAGATAAGTTATGATGAAACTTATCCAAGGGCATGTCATACAAGAAAATTCAATGCGCATGGTCTTGAACTATTGTTTCACTTCCCAAAGAGATAAATTATGATGAAACTTATCCAAGGGCATGTCATACAAGAAAATTCAATGCGCATGGTCTTGAACTATTTTTTCACTGTGTCTGACCCTGATAAAGTACACTTCCCCCATCATTAAAAGAGAAATGACGCTTTCAAAGGGCTGTGAGTGATTTACAAGTTCTCAAACTTGGGAGCTTCATTGAACTTAAAAAAAGAAGCCACTCAAAGGCAACTGAGGTGGTGGGGAAACTGGCATGTCATTTGACGAATAAATAAGTTCTTAAGATTTTGAAGAAAAAAATACAAAAAGCCAGCTAAGCTTGGCCGCCTGGTCTGTGCAGGCAGGCTGCCTGGCCAGGCCTCTTTTCATTTTCTTAAACTTAAAAAGAAAAAATTGTTCCCAAGAATGGGGAACAAGCTTCAAGCAGTCCCTTAGGCAGCTGAAATTTTTCCAAATGCATCTCTCTCATCACCTCTCTCACTGTTTTTTCATGACAAGTCCACCCACGTTTCTGTACGAAGCTGCAATGGTGGTCGGATTCCCGGATCACTTCGAAAGCAACACCACACGCAGCAGCTTACACAACGTCATCTGATCAGCATATGCTCCGGTACTCTTCCACTGACCCGCTATAAATCTGTGCTTTCTGCTGGGACTTCATATTGTGGGGTTGAGGGCTTTAATTTGGGCTTGGAGTTTGGGGCTTGGACTTGGGAAGGGAGCTCGGTTGAGAATTATGGCCATGGCGATGAAGGGAGCTATGGGTGTGGCTCTGGCAATGGCGATTGCATTGAGCATGGTTTTGACTGTCATGGCGCAGGAGGGGGCGTGCAATGCTGACAACACGTGTCCCGACCCGAGTCTTTGTTGCAGCCAGTTTGGGTTTTGCGGGACAGGAGATCCCTATTGCGGGACTGGCTGTAAGGGGGGCCCTTGCGATGGCGCTGTCAATACGGCTGGGGAGTGCAATCCTGACAACACTTGTAACGACCCGAGTCTTTGTTGCAGCCAGTTTGGGTTTTGCGGGACAGGACCTGCCTGGTGCGGGCCTGGCTGTAAGGGGGGCCCTTGCGATGGCGCTGTCAATACGGCTGGGGAGTGCAATCCTGACAACACTTGTAACGACCCGAGTCTTTGTTGCAGCCAGTTTGGGTTTTGCGGGACAGGACCTGCCTGGTGCGGGCCTGGCTGTAAGGGGGGCCCTTGCGATGGCGCTGTCAATACGGCTGGGGAGTGCAATCCTGACAACACGTGTAACGACCCGAGTCTTTGTTGCAGCCAGTTTGGGTTTTGCGGGACAGGACCTCCCTGGTGCGGGCCTGGCTGTAAGGGGGGGCCTTGCGATCCAACCACTGCTAGTTCTCCTTCTGGAGGTAATGGCTTGGGCGACGTCTTGACGAGAAATTTGTACGAGCAGCTCTTTCCTGGCCATCTCTCGTTCTACAGTTACGACAAGTTCATCGAGGCTGCGAAGCTGTTCCCGCAGTTTGGAACCACGGGCGATAGCAACACGCGGAAGCGGGAAATCGCTGCGTTTGCAGCACATGTCACGCAAGAAACCTCAGGTTGGTTGGTTTGCTTTTGGTTTGGATTTCTTATTTGGTTCTGGTTCAGTCATGTTGATTTGTTTATCAACAATTGAGACGTTTATTGCAACAGTAAGAAATAGATATCATCCATTAAACTGCAGAAGGCACCGGGTTCACTGCACTTTGCCATGTTCCCTCATACTATCTGGTGTTTTGTCTGCGCGAAGGCTAATTCTTTAAGTGCTAAATCTCCTTTCACTTGCTCTTTGTTTCAGGGCTGAAGGCAATTGTTGAGCAGAGCAATGACCCCTACTGTGACAGTAGCCGGGCGGAATTTCCATGTAATGGAAAGCATTTCAATGGTCGTGGCCCTCTCCAACTTACATGGTATTGTACTCTTCAAAGTACTTTCATTTTCATCTACATGTTCGTGGTTGCTAATTATTGCAGTGAGACAGTCTGTGAAAGAGGCTCATGTTGAGTATAAGGTTCATCATTGTATTCGAGTTCTCGTGGAAGTAAGAGTGTCACCTCTCGTTTTGCTCCGCTTTGAACACATTTGTATTTAAATCCTCTTGTTTTTTGGATGCCAACAACTCGATCTATAAGTATCGAGTTGGCTTCTATCCCCAATTGGGTCTTTGGTCGCACCGTTGCAACTTTGAGCTGAAGCTTCGAATCAAAAGTGTTTTAGAGCCTCAAGTATGATTTGTTTCCAAAATGTATGACCACTTGTTTTTTGTTGGTTCCTTTTCCTCCAAAGTCAAACAGTTGGGAGGAAAACTTGAATCCATTGGTTGCATATGTTCAGAGTGGGGGTCAAAGGATTGATTGCACACTAGTACTTAAAGGCTAACTGTATCATTTAGTAAATGGTTCATTGACGTGTCGTTCGATTTTGATGACCTTGAAGAGATGTGTACCTCTAAATCGCTATGTCCACAGGAACTACAATTACGGCACTTGTGGCAATTACCTGAAAATTAATCTCCTCGGCAATCCGGATCTGGTGGCGACAGACGCGCTTATCTCTTTCAAATCCAGCCTTTGGTTTTGGAACCGGTATGGAGACAATGTCATCCCTCACATCCACGATGTCATAACTGGAAACTGGAAACCGAACAACGCCGACAAAGCTGCCAACCGCGTTCCAGGTTTCGGAGTTACCATCGAAATTATCAATGGAAACTTAGAGTGCGGCAAGCAGAGTACCCAGGCAGACAATCGAGTGAGGTACTTCAAGGATTTTTGCAAGCGGCTGAATGTTTCCCCTGGTGATAATCTTGACTGCAAGAAGATGAAACCCTTTTACGGCGGTATTAAACTTGTCACAGAGTCTTAAGTACTCCGTAGTTTCGTAATGTTTTCGAGTGGTGTGCTCCATAAGTTCGTCTAGATGTTGATATAGATAAAGACATGCAGGAGTGAGTTTTTAAGAGAACGGTACATATCGAATAGTAAATAAAGGAGGGGTTTCAAGATTTCACGCACTGCCTCCCATACCTGGTATGTCTTGCTAGGAATATAAAAGCAAAGACAACCTGGTTTTGTGTGCATGATAATGATAGAACATAAGGAAAAGTGGATGTTTACGTATCCATGAGCGTAGACAGTTTCCCAGTTTTCACGTTTTATTATGTTCAACCAGGGTTGAAGCAATAGAATATGACTCGTATTCTAGACCAGTGTTGTCCGCTCACCCTTTGACGACGTACTAAAAAGATCTGAACATGATCATTTCCTCTCTCGCCTCCCTTGGAAAAATCAATTGCCGTTGATCTAAGTTCAAGAAAAATTCCCCCTCTAAATGCCATTGATCTTCTAAAGAAACCAAAGTTGTTGATGCATGTGGAATAGAAGATCTGACCATCCAAATTTGGATACAAAATATGGATACGGTTACAAGATGTAGATACAATTTCAAACTATGAAATATAGAATATGGATATGGATACATGCACATAATTCAAATATAGTATATATATATATTCAGAAGCAAAATAAGGGTGGTTGGGGTGGAACTCACATGTTGAATTCATGAATCTATGTCACACAAGGGATTTGCTCAAAAGTTTTACAACCAATAGGAAAATTATGTGTGTACCTCTTTTAGAAATTTTGTAAAAATTTAACAACTTATGGGATAATGCTAGGTGTACCCCTTTTGGAAATCATGTGTGGTTTTCTTTGAAATTGACAATTTGTGAATATGTACTACGTACCGAAATGATGCAAATATCTTTTAGGTATTAATATACAACTATGATACACAATTGATATTGCACCATAGCTATGGTACACTATGGATGTCACCATTGCACCTGTTGAACTCAAGATGCAACCAAAAAATTTGGCCAATTTGGATATCATGATTGGATAATTTTTTGTTTTGGGTATCACTTTTTGGACACACTAATTAGATTATTTTTGTTTTAAACCTCCAAAATTTGTCTATGTTGTTCATTTTGATGAAGTAAGAAGACTCTAAAATTAAAATAAAAAAGTCTTGCACCTTAACAAGATGAAGATGTATATTCCCAATGAGTTTTTTTAATAATATTGAATTTTTGGGGATCTTTTCATAGAAGTGAGAAAAATTGCTGAATTTTAGTATTTGTAGGCATCATAGTGCACAATTTATTAATTTTATATTAATAAAATTTATTTATTTATTTATTTATTTATTGGACAACTTAATGTAAGTTACATCTAAAAATGATATTAAAATAAAATTATTTTATATTCCTAATGCTTGTTTTTGAGGATTGTAGGTGCTTGGGACAAAACTTACTTTTTCAACTAAAAAATTCATTAAAATTTCTTAAAATTCTTTGATTGTGATGAATTTTTTTTCTTGATACATTACAAATGTAGGCAACTAAAACCACATTTTGTGAAATCATAATTTATTATATTTAAAAGTTGAAGTCCTTTGACATAGTGCAGTGGAATGACATTGTAGTTGAGACAACATTTTTGGGTACGCAAAACAAACCATTACTTGATTCTTGGATTACTAGAAGAGGTGTTTACAGCTTTTTTTAAGGGCTACTTCACATTGTGGCCAAAGTTTGGGAGGCCATGGGTTTCTACCAATCAAATTTCAAAAAACCCTAAGTTCGACCCTTCACACACAGGATGGCACAGGTCCAAAGGCCATCACCCTCCAACTACCTACATGGCAACAAATTCTCAAAGGAAGTTTGGATTGGTTAGAAATGGATGCCAAAACTATAGCTAAGAGGCCATCAACTTATGACAAGATCTTAACCATTAGATTGGTAGGTGGGAGTTCATTATTAAGAGTTTGAACTTTGGGCTTGGCCTTTGGAGGCTTCACACTATGGCTATCCAAGTTAAAAAGCCATGGGAATTCATTGCCAAGGATTTGGACTTTGGACTTGGCCTTTAGAGGCTTCACACAATGGCTAGCTAATTAAAGACTCCAATTCCTATCATTTATTGTCTATTTATTGCTCATTTCTTTGAACTCTCAACAAAGTTTGGCCACTCAATTCCACGGCCTCTCAACTTGGATGGCCATAGTGTGAAGAGACCCTAAGAATGTTTTGAAAATGTAATGACATCTAAACCTTTATGAGTGGGGTTTTGAATGACGATGTATGTTGCTTCCAAGGTACGAGAAGAAATGTCCTAATTTCATTCATTTCAAAAGCTAGGTGATGAGTTAGTTATTGCAGTAGTTCATTGAATTTCCAAAGAATGTCATTATGTATTTGTTATATAGTGCAACTTCAGAAAAAGTATATATGGATGACTTTCAAGTTAAAGGTGCAAACCAATATCCATAGATCCTTTGAATGTATTGGAATTTTTCATTGTACCAATCTTTCTTAATGATAAAGAATTGAAGATTGATAAAGATTAAAATGTAAGATTATAACCATGGGGGTTATTTACAAAAAATTACATTATTGATTAATTGAAGTTTGAAGAGCCATTTTTGGAATTCAAAATATTGAAGTGAAACATACTTCCTCTCTTTTAACTATAAAATATTTGTAAAAAGAGTGAATAACAAAAAATCCATACAATAAAACCAACCCAAAAGACATAGAAAAATTGGATGGATGAAAGTTATTTTTTGAAAAAGACACAATGAGAAGGTTCCTAAGGATTAAGGATCATATCAAATGTGTACTTTAGGTAGAGCTACATAAGGCTCTTTCAAAGTGTTCCCTTATCCTTGGAATTTTGCAAAGGACTCAAGGTATCTAATGACTGACTTTTAAGGTTCCTTTAGAAACAAAGAATGCACCTATGTATTCAATAATTAAATCATTTTTAGTTGAATACATTGATGGAAGCCTCAGTTCTTTTATGGATAAGTTGGACTTTGAAAATTCACAAAATTTATTGAAATTCTCTAAAAATATTGATTTTCTAATTAAGAAACTTATGATTTCCATTTGATTACAAGTAAATAATAATTTGTAATTGAACATTTGACTCTATTAATGTATGTTGGCTGAGGTACCAGATACTAGAAAGCTCTATCCAAAGCTTCAATTGGCATGACACCTCCACCTCCTTCAAGGCTACAAGAAGGACCATGAGTGAGCAAGGCCTTAACCCCTAAAGGATCAAGTGTTCAAATTTTGAACAACAAATGAATACCAACACATTCCAAGCATATAGAAATGTGTTACTTCATCCATTGGCTTTTTTGAAGATTCTTATTTTAGTTCTTTAGCATTAGTATGGTATAAATTTTGAAGGCTTTACTTTGCAAATATTCGATTATTCAATAGATACTAGTAAGTCTAGCTTCAAAAAATAATCTTTTCACTTCAAAAAATGACCCATCAAATATGGCTTGAATCATTAGAGAGAAATTGGGGTTTCGAGATGCTTAAATTAAAGAGTTGAATTTTCGAAAATTAAGCCTATAGAAAATCAATAGAAATGCCAATATAGAGGTTGCTACTGTAGAGTGCTGGTTGATGACCTCAAATTTCCCATCTATTAATACCAATTAGAACAAAGTTCCAAATAATAATATAGTCGCACTACACCATCATTGGCATGTCCTTGGTTGAAAATTAAAACATAAATTTGGCTCTATTTATATTGCATCTAGACTCTTTTCACATCTAGATTAGTAGTGAAGCCACTAGGTTTTTGGTCGTTGATGTAAGGCGATTGTGATGTAATTACCTAGTCTATGAAATTGGGGGTATTTCAAACTTTCAATTATCTTCTCTTCCCTGTGTGAAATTGGCCACAAAGGCCACAAGCTAGTGTGAATTAGTGTGAATTCTTCTTGTTGATCAATGTCAATTGTTGTTGTGAACTCTAGTGGCAACCTATGGCAACCACTATAAGAACCCTATGTTGTTTGTGAAGCATTTTAGGCAGGTGACAACCATGGTGATCTAGTTATTTGCTGAAAAGATAAATTGAAGTTTTGTTGATACAATGTACATTGCAACAATAATGTATCAACATCAACTTAATATTCATTGATAACAATTACTTTGTCAATACTTTTGTAATGTCATTTTAATCTAGTTTGCAACAATTATGTAGTTCAATATCACCCAAGTATTTATTGTTGCAACACCATATTGAAACAATGTTAATAGAATAACAAGACAACATTAAAACAAATCTAATTTAGTTGGACAATTTTCTTAACATGGAAACAATGTCAAAACAATGAAGGGGTTAATTTGTAATGTACTACCAAGCAAGTTCTCCCTAGCTAAGTCCCTTTCAACTAGCCATCAATGTGGCATACCAAACTCATAATGCCAAGTCCGGATTTCAAGGCAAATTTGTCACCATTTCATTGGATAGTTAAAAAAGCATTGCAATTTATAACGTAGACCCTCTTTCTACACCTTTAGATTTGCAAAAGTATAGATACGGATGTTTGTGATGAACTATTAGACTTGACATTATGTCCCATGATGCTCTCAAGCGTCTTGGCTCTTGAGCATTATATAGTCCGTTCTACATGTCTGGTAGCCTAGGGAAGTAGAAGACACCATAGAGTGCAAATACAATTTGCTCAATAGTCGGTAGATGGTGTAACATTGAGAAACTTGACAATGCTTTATTTGTTCTTGACATTGTCGTTGATTGAGTCAGGGTTGGTCTAGGGGAGGTTTGTATTAGCTCGATTCTACTATCAAAGGACAAACTTCTTGGTTACAACGGACTCCTGTGCTTCAAGTTCCTCCCTTGTATCCAAACATTCACTCACAATGATGATATAAAATGAATAGAATTTCACAACTTTCACACTATTTAGGAAGAATAGTGTAAAACACTATTTTATTCTAGAATTAGGATTCAAAGGTTGGTGCAAATGAATGTCACAAGTTTGGCATCCAAAATTGTGCCAATTGAATGGAATTGGCAATTCACATATCATCATGTTAGTTAGCCATTTATTTTTGGGATGCATAGTGTTGAATTCTAATGAATGCAGTTTGGTTTGGCTACAAGCCTTTAGGAAATTTAAAAATGCGATTATTTAGTCAAATTTTATACTAAACTAGTGTGCCTTGTATTGTTGCCACAACCAAAATAAAAGTAAAAGATATTTTCTAATTTCTTAAATTCAAAAATAATTTTTTAATGCACAAAGGAGTATAAGGGCTTTTAATTTGTTGCAAGGTGATAGGTTGCATTCTTGATATGAACAAAAAGCTTTATGCACAAAGAAGTGCAAGGGATTTGTTTCATGGCATTTGGAGCTGTAACATGACAATCTTGTTTTTTCCAAAACAAAAGACAATTTAATTCAATTTTTGAATTCATAAAAACTTTGAAATTCAATAACTTTCACATTGTAGGTCCCTCGGGGGGATCATTTAGAGTGTCCATTAGAAACCACGTGTGAACAAAACTTTGGACCCCCTATATACTTTTTGAATTTTAAATAAAACAAAATTAAAAAAATATAAATAGATTTTCCTACTTTGAAAGTTTATGTTTTGAATTATTGATATTTTAATTTGTTAATTATAATTAGTTACAAATTTTTGAAGTAAAAAGATACACTGTAGAATTGAAAAATAACTTTCACATCCCTATATTATATAAGAAAAAATTGTCTAAAAAATGAACAAAAAATTCCTAAAAATAACTCATTATTGAAAGCTCATTTTGAGTTGAATATTGACTCAATGGTCATCTATATGTGTCCTCTATAATTATTTGAGTTGAAAAACATGCCATTTTAGTTCATTTTCAACCTCTTCTAGAAATTATTTCATATTTTATTTGAGTTGGAAATTTTGGCAATAGAAAGCTATAGTCATTATTAAACGATGTTCAAAATTTTAGGTTGAAATTATAGTTTATTAGAAACCACTTGTTCACACGTGGTTTGTTATAGTAGAACTAAGTGCACCCCCTAAGATAGGTTCAGACACCACAAAACAAAGTCCATGCACCCCTCTTTGCCAAGAGCTTTCCAACAATACCAAGAATGTTGTTGGACACCTCATGGTTTTTTAGAACCTCAATGTATCAAACAAAACAAATATAGTAACTTAAAGTATAGATCTGTTGAAATATAAAGAAAATTGCTAAATATTAAATATAGTATGTCTATCTTAATTCCCTTCACTATTGCAAACTTGCAATGGTGATCTAAAAGTGTCGCTCTAGATTGTTGAAAATGAGTAAATCCTTTGCCATGTATATACACTCCATGGCTCCATCTACTAAATTCGTAAAAGCTCCATTTGCAACCGAATTCCAATCTTCTCAACAATGTTCTATACTCAATGTTTTTCTATGTGAAATTGAGAATAGTTTTGATGAAATTAGCCTTAGACTAAATGAGGCCTATAATTGAGATAGTAAACTAGAATAGATAAAATTCCTAGATTAATAGGTGCATTCTTCATTTCTATAGTTTCTCTTAAAGCCATTCATTAAACACATCTTATTAATAAACAACATTTCATGGTTAGGAATTAATAGAACAAAATTATGACCAAATAAGCTAGCCTCTTAAATGTTGTATAGATATAGATAGGAATGTAATTAGGGAGAAGGTCTCTAATAGGTTTGCTTTCCTTATAAGGGGTGCAATTGAATTTATGTCCATCCTATCATTTGTATAGATGTAAAGTATGCTTCCAAATTAAGCTATGCATACCTATTAAGGTATACTCACCTATTGTCTTTACAAATTACAACTAAGTATAGTTACTATCACAAAATACAAATTATTTTTATTAGATTTTATTGGCAATTGAAAGAAGATACACTAGAAGTATTTTTGTGTGCATTAATTGGACCCCGAATGAATAAGTCATGAATTTTCAAAGTGTGGTCTCTAGGTGTAGATGAAAACAACACCAAACTCTCATTGATTCTCACTTTTTAATGGTGTACATCTTCTTTAATCCATATCTAGATTTTGGTTATGTTTTTTTGATTCAAACACAAGTGTCACCATTTGGGTAGTGTTGATTATGAATGTACATTCCTTAGGATGTCCTCACTATCAATAGTCCACAATAAGTGCCCACCCCACCAAATGGAACCCTAACTTGTCCATTACGTTGTAATTCAAGCTTGGCATTTCTATCATTTAGTTGAAAGCATGTTCCAAAGTCCTTTGAATGCAAGATGCTAATTCCTCCATTCAAAGTGGGACAAGTAGGTAAAAACAAAGGTTCTCCGGGATACAAGTAAAATCTTGCCCCTTATTTTGTACCATGTTTAGGGTATACTCTTAACCTCTCCCAGCTAATTCGGGTTCTCTGGTTGCAAATATGAATTCAAAATATGCAATTTTTTTCATATGTGGCAAATAATTTTTTTGTGTATTTTCCCTAGGGGTGAAATTCTTGTATTTTCACCTTGAATGGCTAGCTTTGAAAGGAGGATTTAGCGTCCTCCCCTTTGAATAGGTGCAAGAAAATTCAATCCGCATGGTCCTGAACTATCCTTTCACTTCCCAAGAGATACGTTATTGTGAAGCTCATCCAAGGGCAGGTCATACTCTGGCTGATAATGTACACTTCCCTCGTCATCTCTCGTCGTCTGTTTTTTCTTGACCCAGCCGCAAGTCCACCCACGTTTCTGTACGACTCTGCAATGGTGGTCGGATTCTCGGACCACTTCCAAAGCAACACCACACGCGGCATCGAGCTTACACAACATCATCTGATCAGCATATGCTCCGGTACTCTTCCACTAAGTTAACCCTCTTTAAATCTGTGCTTTCTGCTGGGACATCACATTGTGGGTTTGGGAAGGGTTGAGGGCTTTGGGCTTGGAGTTTGGGGCTTGGACTTGGGAAGGGAGCTCGGTTGAGAATTATGGCCATGGCGATGAAGGGAGCTATGGGTGTGGCTCTGGCAATGGCGATTGCATTGAGCATGGTTTTGACTGTCATGGCGCAGGAGGGGGCGTGCAATGCTGACAACACGTGTCCCGACCCGAGTCTTTGTTGCAGCCAGTTTGGGTTTTGCGGGACAGGAGATCCCTATTGCGGGACTGGCTGTAAGGGGGGCCCTTGCACTGGCGGAACCCCGCCTAGTCCTCCGTCTGGAGGTGGTGGCTTGGGCGACATCTTGACGAGAAATTTGTACGAGCAGCTCTTTCCTGGTCATCTCTCGTTCTACAATTACGATAAGTTCATCGAGGCTGCGAAGCTGTTCCCGCAGTTTGGAACCACGGGCGATAGCAACACGCGGAAGCGGGAAATCGCTGCGTTTGCAGCACATGTCACGCAAGAAACCTCAGGTTGGTTGGTTGTTTTTTGGTTTCGTTTCGTTTTTCTATTTGGTTTTAGTTCAGTTATGTTGTTTTGTTTATCAACAATTGAGATGTTTAATGCGACCGTAAGAAATAGATATCATCCATTAAACTGCAGAAGGTACCGGGTTCACTGCACTTTGCCGTGTTCCGTCATGCTGGGGTTTTGCCTGCACGAAGGCTAATTCTTTAAGTGCTAAATCTCCTTTCACTTGCTCTTTGTTTCAGGGCTCAAGGCAATTGTTGAGCACACCAATGAAACCTACTGTGACAGTACCCGGGCGGAATTTCCATGTAATGGAAAGCATTTCAATGGTCGTGGCCCTCTCCAACTCTCATGGTATCGTACTTTTCAAAATACTTTTCATTTTCATCTACATGTTCATGGTTGCTAATTATTACAGTGAGACAGTTTGTGAAAGAGGCTCATGTTGAGTATAAGGTTCATCATTGTATTCGAGTTCTCGTGGAAGTAAGAGTGTCACCTCTCGTTTTGCTCCGCTTTGAACACATTCATTTTCTCGATTGTATTTAAGTCCTCTTCTTTTTTGGATGCCAACAACTCGATCTATTAGTATCGAGTTGGCTTCTATCCCCAATTGGGTCTTTGGTCGCACCGTTGCAACTTTGAGCTGAAGCTTCGAATCAAAAGTGTTTTAGAGCCTCAAGTATGATTTGTTTCCAAAATGTATGACCACTTGTTTTTTGTTGGTTCCTTTTCCTCCAAAGTCAAACAGTTGGGAGGAAAACTTGAATCCATTGGTTGCATATGTTCAGAGTGGGGGTCAAAGGATTGATTGCACACTAGTACTTAAAGGCTAACTGTATCATTTAGTAAATGGTTCATTGACGTGTCGTTCGATTTTGATGACCTTGAAGAGATGTGTACCTCTAAATCGCTATGTCCACAGGAACTACAATTACGGCACTTGTGGCAATTACCTGAAAATTAATCTCCTCGGCAATCCGGATCTGGTGGCGACAGACGCGCTTATCTCTTTTAAATCCAGCCTTTGGTTTTGGAATCGGTATGGAGACAATGTCATCCCTCACATCCACGATGTCATAACTGGAAACTGGAAACCGAACAACGCCGACAAGGCTGCCAACCGCGTTCCAGGTTTCGGAGTTACCATCGAAATTATCAATGGAAACTTAGAGTGCGGCAAGCAGAGTACCCAGGCAGACAATCGAGTGAGGTATTTCAAGGATTTTTGTAGTCGGCTGAATGTTTCCCCTGGTGATAATCTTGACTGCAGAAACATGAAACCCTTTTACGGCGGTATTAAACTTGTTACAGAGTCTTAAGTACTTCCAGTTTCGTAATGTTTTCGAGTGGTGTGCTCCATAAGTTCGTCTAGATGTAGATAAAGACATGCAGGAGTGAGTTTTTAAGAGAACGGTACATATTGAACAGTAAATAAAGGAGGGGTTTGAACATTTCACGCACTGCCTCTCATACCTGGTATGTCTTGCTAGGAGAAAATAAGCAAAGGCAACCTGGTTTTGTGTGCATGATAATGATAGAACATAAGGAAAAGTGGATGTTTACGTATCCATGAGCGTAGACAGTTTCCCAGTTTTCACGTTTTATTATATTCAACCAGGGTTGAAGCAATAGAATATGACTCGTATTCTAGACCAGTGTGGTCTGCTCACCGTTTCGTTGTGATACACTATGGATGTTATTGAATGCACCTGTTGAACTCGTGATGAAAGGATCTATGCCAACAAATCTGTCCAATTTAGATACGCAGATTCTTGGATTAGTAGAAGAGGTGTTTGCAGCTCCTTTGAAGAATGTTTTGGAAATGTAACGGCATGTAAACCTTTATGAGCAGGGTTTTGAATGACAATGATGCCTGTTGCTTCCAAGGTACGAGAAGAAATGTCCTAATTTCGTTAATTTTAGAAGCTAGATGATCTACTTATAGGAGAAATTAAACCCTCAAAGCTATTGTGGTAGTTCAAGGTCCCAAGTAGTGCCACACATGACTTTTTCAGTGTTCCTTAACCTTGCAATTCCGCAAAGGACTAATTCAAAGTGTTCCTTAACCTTGCAATTCCACAAAGGACTCAGGGTGTCCAATGAATGACTTTCAAGGTTTATTATAGAGACAAAGAATGATTTTTGGATTATATACCTCGGTGATAGCCTCTTTTCTTTTAGAGTGAAACTGGATTTTGAAAATTCACAAAAATTACTAACATTCTCCACAAAATATCAATTTTTTTGATTAAAAAAAATAATGATACCCATTTGACTACAAGTAAAGAATCACCTGTAATTGAGAATTTGACTCTACCAATGTGCGTTGGCTGAAACAATAGATGCTAAATAGTTCTACCTACAGTTTCTTCCCTCTTCTGCACCCAATTCTGTCAACTGCCATTTCTTTTAGGGAGCTAACTCATTCTCGAGTTGTCTATTAGACAATTCGGATAATTGTTAAGTAGTGCAAACAAAGGACAAGAAACGTCTTTAATCTTTGATTTGAAACTCTACACCAAACTCTGCACGGAGTCTGCAATTAGCGCAAACTCAGTGACTCCAATGACGAAGTTATCTTATAAGCTTACTGCACACGTTCGCCCCAAACTCCTTGCCCCCTGGCCAGCAACGTCGCGTACAGAAACTCGTTCCAAGTGTCCGGTACCCCAGGCAAGCAGAAGTGGCTGCAGTCTTGTTGGCTCCTGGGCGTGACGCCATAGAGGGCCACATCCCGGGTGTACAGTCCACCATGTCCGTCTGCTCGGTAGTCGGTGGACGGGGTGACGTCCAGAAACTCGACAGCGCTTCGTTTGCTCTTGACGTTGTCGTTGATGGCGTCCACGATCAGTGGGTTAGTCCAGGGGGGGGTCTGCATCTGCTCCACTTCTTCGTCCGTTAGGGGACGAACTTCTTGGTCGCAACGGCCGCCCGTGCTCCAGGTTCCGCCCCTGCAAATAAAACATTCACAATGTCGATCTCGTTAAATGGGCGGAATTCTACGACTGTGGCAATTTCTTTTAGGAAGCACCGACTGAAACGCAAATCTGTTAAGTATCAATGCTTGGTTTTAGAACTCTGTGCATGTGAATTTCGGTGTCCAGAATCGTGCCAATACAACAGAAATGACGATTCAAGTATCAACATTTTGGAGGGGGCATATAACATATCATCGGATTTCAACAAATATTATGGTCTGGCTACAAGAGTAATGGAAATTTAAAATGTAAGGAAGAGAATGTGATTCGTTACGTAGATCTGTATTTAGCCAGGTTTTATAGAGAACTCATTGATACTTGCAGTAATTCGCTGTATATTGCTTTGTAGCTGCCAAAAGAAGAAAAGAAATGGAAAAATGTGTCGGAACTAGTAGTTTTAACCAAATCTTTGAGCCACCACAGCGAGAAACGAAAAATGAAAAGAAGAAAAAATGAAGCGTGATATTAGACGTTGTTAGAGTTTTAGATTTCAGACACAGGATTCTGTTGTTTGTTTCCAAATTCGGCACTTCACGCACTCACAGGGCGATTGTCCTTGTTTCCTGACGGGAATATCAGAAGTTCCCAAGATCATTTAGCACCAGGAATGGGGATCAGGGAAAAGCTACAAACAGGGAAAATTTGTGCTGCTGAATACGGTACCCTTATTGGAGTTGAAAGTAGAGGTAGGATTCAAGCGGCAATTCAAGCGAAAACCTGGGAATAGCAATCGAGGAACTACAGATAATCTCCCTGTGACTAACCAAACAGACTTCGGATTTCGACGCTTTTTCCAACACTGTTTTTGACACTTTCGTATTGAAAGGAGTGTCAAAAAAACACCGTTTTTTTTTGGTAGTGGTGATTCTGAACTCCTTTTATTGTCTCAAGTACATTGTACAGATTTTGGAACGGCCAACAGCAGGAATTTCAAAGACTTGGCTTGCTTGGATTGGATTGGCTCCAAGCAACCATATTACAAACAGTAATCATGGTTCTTCGTGAGATGCATAGACATAATGGGATTGGTGATGAAGAGCACATGGTAACTACAAATCTCTTGTCCAAATTGGCATGATTGATCGCAACGTGTCTCTGTTTCTGCTATTGACCAATTACAAACGGTAATGGCCATGTTGTGAGCCAATCCCGTCTTTAATTGAGCTTCTACCTCTCTCGTTGCTTCGCAATTCAAGAACAGCTTAATAATAGACTGTATTGGCTCACAACTTGGCCATTACCTAGTTCATAATGTTACAAACTCACGTGCATTTGGGTGCTTAGGTTGTGACATTAAAGAAGCCTGGGGGATGCAAATTATGAACAGTTGACCTCAGCCCTAAGAGAATTGCATGACAGCTTAACATACCTGAAATGAACTGAAGCATAGCTTCGGAAAAATACTTGAGTAGTCTCAGGGTCCAGATTCTCTTCCATCCACAATGCCCAAGTCTTCATCGCCACTTGGAAACCTTCTTGAAAGCCATGGGTGGTCAACTTGTCCCCCATTTGAAACCGGCCACCCCTGCACATCAAATCCAGACACAAAATGAACACACGTACAGTAACAAGTAAAAGTCCTAAACCTGTGACCAAAGCACACTGCATTCTCGTGAGAGGGAAACCACCCTAGCTAGCAAGGTGATGTTTTCGCAATCATATTAGCTCGATTCATCCAAATCTGAATCAGAATGTCATCCAAATTGGGATAAAATTGCCCCAGTTGAAACACTATCTGCGCACTAGACCAACAGAATAATGCCCTCAAAAGGATCCACAGCTAACTCCCTAGATTTGCCAAGTGAAGGCTTCTTGTGGGTCTTTTCTTCGGTCTACAAGGACACCGTTTTCTACTATTGTTATCTTAAAATGAACACAAAAAGCGATACGTAACAAAGGAGTTTCATTTGCGAGTTTCTTTGGATGTGGTCAAAAAATACCAAAGCATAGATCATACCCGCGGAAAATCTTCTCATTAGACCACCAGTGACCCGAGTTCAAGACCAAGATATTTGCCCCAGGCCACCAATTGGAGACGCTCCACGAGACATGGTCAATTTTGAGCACAGTGGTGACATTCTCGGGCGAGTTCGGTGGAGGCCGGGTTTGGGGCACCAAGAAAGGGTCCCTGTAATACTCCACAGAGCAATTGTAATCCTCAAACCGGAACACTAAGGAGCCCACATGCTTGCTGATGGGCTCCCCACTCGTTTCATAAATTCTGGACTTGTTTTGCACCCCTTCTGCCAACATGCACAGCATGGACTCCCACTGGTTCCTCCCCAAGGAATCTCCCACAAACACCATCCTCTGGTTGCGGAGCCTCTCTAACATATCTTTTGCGTCAAATCTGCAAACATTTTGAAATATCCGTTAAGTAAGTTAGTGCAACCACAGTAACAAGGAGGGAGGGAATGAGATTCGAAACTCTACAACCAACGATTCTGAATGAAACTTGTGCCTGCGATTGCTGGAAAACTCTACGTGAAACTGTGCACGAAATTCAAGGAGTACTTAACGTATGTCTCTATTGTCCTCCACCCTGATTTCTAAGCGTTGAAATTGTAAACCCTGAGCAAAGAAACAGAGATGAAAAGGCTTCAATATGAAAGCCAAGGAGTGGAGAATCATGCTTCAGTCATGTAAAGCTATAATTGTCTTCGTGGTATCCATTTGAATTCGTTAAACCCTACACTCTTAAACCCTAAAAATAAATAAATGAAAAGGTTCAATTATCAATTCATACACTATATAATCATGCTCCAACAAGAACATTTTGATCTAAGGGTTAGGATGAAAGAAATGATTATATATAGAGGTAATAGGAAATAATAATTTTGTCTTATTAATATCCCAATGGATTCAATTAGTGTAAGACGTGCTAATTGTTATATTTCACATTTTTCTACCAGGGCAAAATATATCTCCAAAATTCTAATGATGTCGCTGAATTAATGTAAAAATTTGACCTATATTTCATAATTAATTAATTTTTTGGTAAATTCTTTGTTTCCAAATACGGATTCAAATATTCCAAATTTTATCATCCATTGTAAATATTTACGTTTTCACCCTCTAGAATTTTTTGGAGCTGAGTAGTCCGAAATCCCACATGAGATCTAGCCCTGACCCAAAATAGAACCAGCAATCAAGCTGTTCAAAAAAGCAAACAACAAAAAGGCTCACTGACTCCCGCCATAGCAGAGTAGAAAGACACTGACTCTATTCATAGTGCAAATAAAGTGGGTGGACAGAAAGACTAAATCAGGGACTCAAAAAGCAAAGAGAAAAAAAAGGTGCCAGGGGACCTTGCCGGATCTCCTGCCTCTTTTTTAGGCAAGGTCAGTCGCTCCAATAGTTTAAAAAAAAAGGGGGGGTTAATTTTTGAATGTTTTCTTTAAAAAAAAATATAAAAAACACTCAATTATGAATCACAACAACACCACAGGAACCCTATTCATTGTACTGGAAGTACGAAGACAAAAAGCACTCCAAATTATAAGTTATACAGATGGCCGAAGATAAGAGTGTCAGAGCTGAATGATCCAACTAAAGCTGTCAGTTGCAAGCTTCGGCACATGACCCAGCTCACCCTCCAACACGACAACACCCACCTTCAATCTTTTCGACGACAATGTCAGACACCCAGCTCTCTGTAATTGCATTGTCTCACGGGCACGTACTGTATGGGCTTCGAATTGCGCACTCTGGCAGGTGGGATGCGAAAAGTATTGGGACAAGTTTTGACACAATATGAGAGATTCTCAAGATGCTCGAGAGATGAATGTGCAATTGGAGAGGGTGAGGGACAGTCACCTTGCTTGAAAACATTTGTCGAAAAAAACCATGAACTACAAGGTCTCCAATCCATTGCTTTCTTACAACTACGAGATAGTGAGACAGATCTCTTTGATAACCCTAAACCATCCTTCGTCATCCCACCAAATTCTAAACGAGTAGAGTAGCTGTATCCAGTTCAAATTCACTCTGACTATACTCTCACTGTCAGTTCATCGCACTTTTCTTGACGTTGTTTACAAATTTGATCATATCACGGAGTTTGAGGAGCGTGAAAAAAATTCTAGACCAGCTTTCTAACTCACACAACCCTAATTGCTTCTTTAATGTCACTCTTCCGTCTCACGATGTTACAAAACTTCGTCACGAATCACGTGCAAGGTTGGTTGACATCAAAGAAACATATTTGGAAGCAGATCACGGGGTTGCTAAACGAAAGATATACGAGCATTTGATCAATAACTTGAGTACACTCTCAACCTCTTCGCCATGAATCATCAACTTACTTAAATTGGCACGATTCAGAGCGCCGAAATTCGTGACATTCATCTTGAATCACAAAGCTCTAAAAACAAGGACCGGGTGTAGATTTCCGTTTCAAGTCGTGAGACCAGATCCAAAAGTGACAAAGTTGTGAAATTGACGTTAATGACCCTCTCTAAAAGCCAACAACCACATTCTGGACCATTTTGCTATTTGAATTGTCACACATTCAAACTAAATCATAGGCTGGAGGAAACTTATTAGGCAAGCAGAAAAAAACAAAAGTGGAAGAGGAAATAGAGGAAGACGGACCTGGGCAAATCGCAGTCTAGCGGTTGCCATCTCCAGTTCATGAAATCCAAGTCCGGGCGTCCATTTTCCTCACACCGAAACCCCGGATCCACAAACGGGCAGTTCCGGGATCTATACAGGGGATACGTTTCGTCATGCACCCAACTTCCCCGAGAAATATCACAACCCTTCGTCATCTTCTTCTTCTTCGTCTGCTGCGTCGACGTCTTCGTCGAATTCTGAAATTCATCCTCACCTGGCATCACTAATCCCTCAGCCTGGAACTCCGCCTCGCCAGGAGATTCCACTGTCTCATTGTAGTTGAGTCCAGAGTCGTCGTCAGGACCAGCTGAAAAATTCCCCGGAGAATTGCCGCTCTGGCTCTGAGCTATGTCTTCAAATGAATCAGTGGGTGATGGGCTGGTACCTTGGCTTTGCTGCTGGAGAATGGCTCCTGTGCTGATTCCCATTTGCAGGGCCTTCTGTAACTCCTTGCTGGTGCTCTTAAAGTAGAAAAACCTGACGTCGGTGTAGGTGGAGCCGAGGAGGAGTAAGCCTGCCATGCTGGCCAGGAGCAACCATATGCCGATGGCGTGGCTGGGCTTGCGACAGCCACATCTCCCGTTTGCTCGGCTCACAGGCTTCGTAGAAGCCATGTCAAGAAATTACGGGTTGGGGTTGATGGATCTGTGCGTTTTCAGGAGAAAAGCGGAGGAAACCCTAGAATTGCTGTATTGGATCTCGAGAATGAAAACATGGATACTAATGCTACATCACTGAATCTGAGGCTCCGCGGACCGCTCATCGTCGTTTCTATTCTTCGGTGCCAATTAAAGAAATTCGAAGCGCGTGCTAAACAGGGGCTTGATTATTCCCGCCTCGGATGCCACGCTTGAAGTCTGGCTTACATTATGTTGCCACACGGTAAGAGTGTACAGAATGCCGTATGGATTGGGTACAACACTCACAATCCCACGCGAGAGCAATCGTTCAAGCGGTTCCGCATGATGATTGTGTTTCTTCCAATGCTCAAACAGCTGTTCTCGTCATGTCCGTCTGGAAAGACAAAAAAAAACACCGTAATGCTCATCAGCCAAACAAACTTCATACCACCCAGCAATCCCCAAACATTCACTGTCGCACGTCCCGAACACCAACCTGGAGCAGCAATAAACTGGCAAGAGATTGAAATCATCAAATGATGCTTATCCAGATGAGTCGTGAAGCTCGATCTCGAGAATTGGAATCGAGCAAGCAAGAGCTCGATTCAACCGAAAGAAGCATAAATAGGCAACGCATTAATTTATTTTTCTTCGGGGGTAGGAATCTGTTTCACTTGGGCGACTACCGAGATCGCGCCCGAATTTCGAGAAGGGTCAGGTGCGCGCTACAGTAGTCTCATCAAGCAAACTGAAGTTCGGATTCTAAAATTAGGAGGAGCGCCACTGCGGCGGGCAAAATAAGAAATCGGAGAACTATACATCTCCGCTGCCTGCCCTAGAAGCGCCATGCGTGGCTCCCCGGCCTTGATTACTTTGCATTCGATCAACCTACTCAAACCTGGCGAAGTACGCGGGAGTACTGCAATGCTCGGATCGAACGCTGATCTTAGTGAGGTACGTAGACGTCCATAAGAATGAGAAACTGATTGAGAATGTAATAACTAAGTTCCAACACAGAAGCACGAGATTCGTCCTAATGTTCACCACGGTCGGGCGCGTGACTTTCACGACACGCAACATTCATTTCATTTCGACGTCGTACAATAGAAGAGATCATGATCGAGGTCGTTGCTACGTATGTACAAGACTGACGCAGCTTTTCAAAGCTACGGCATTTGATACGAC
The DNA here is from genome assembly GCA_947034895.1 of Rhytidiadelphus loreus. Lineage (NCBI taxonomy): Eukaryota > Viridiplantae > Streptophyta > Bryopsida > Hypnales > Hylocomiaceae > Rhytidiadelphus > Rhytidiadelphus loreus. The sequence continues at coordinate 44,950,984 of OX344765.1, forward strand.
ATCGAGTGATCGAAGCTTCTCGTGCAAGCATCCGATCGATCTTCTACCTAGAGATCTATCTATTCGAACGACGACGAATCCTTTCTGAAGGAAGCTAGCTAGCTAACAACTACCCGCGCAACTACCTCTTCCGCAATCTGAGCTAGATCACAAATGCAAGCTCAGCGTCACGCGCGCACACCACAAGCTAAGAATCGCATATATTACAGCACGAATTGAAGAAACTGACTCACGTCACTGACAAAGTGTAAATCTGTGAAGGAGTGCGTGTCGGATCGGGGACCTTGCTAGCTGTTGCTCGATCTTCTCTTCACAGGCTCCAATCCCATATTCTGTAGTTTGGGACTCGATCATCATATGGCCAGCCTGCGAGATCGAGGACGCCAAGGATTATGAGCATTCAGCTTTCAATTCCTCAATTCTCGGCAGCACGCGCGCCACGTGGGATCCCGCCACATGCAGCCAAGGTGCAACGAACTTAACTTGCAAGGCGCCCGGCCATCCTGGAAAATGGGAAAAGTTCTCATCGTCCCCAGCGGTTGGCCAAATGTCTCCGGGCTCACTGATTTGGGCACTCATCAGTCATCCTCCTTGAACACTAAGAAATCTGTTTTGAAAAATAAATGAAATTGACAAAAACCTTAGAGCTAAAAATAAATAAATAAGGTAAGCCAGCCTATAACATACAAACTACCTAAAGCAAACACCTAAAAAACCATGCATTAGAGTCTCATATCAACCCATGGCAGATTTTTTTTAATAAATGGGACTAGGATTGCATTAGGCAATGGTCATAGAGTTATTAGTAATTGTCATAAGACACTTAGTCACTTACACCTTTCTAGTGTAAACTCATCATAAAAAGTTATTTTTTATTCCTTCATGTTAAGAAAGCAATCTTGTAGCCATGTTAGAAAATGTTGTGACCGCTTTAGGTGGCAAGATGAACATCATGGAAACACTTTTCTAATTTGGAGTAGTCTATAGACTCTTTTGGGCCAACTAGATAAACCACTTATTCTGCCTGTCATGGGCAAGTTTTATTGTTACTTGATTCACGTAGAGCATCACCACCTGACTTGCAAAATGGGTGTTGATGTGGCTTGCAAAATGGGGGGCATCGACTATCGAGGTTGCAAAAAAATGGACAAACCCATCCCTAAACTTGTTAATAGGCCAAGCATGTTGACTTCCCACCAAATGACCTACGAGATTGATGCTTTAGATGGGATTTGGTCCATCCGGAGGGCCATGAGTTCCCAACTGTAGGGAACACACTGCACTGCGCCAGCACAACAGTTTGACGTGGCCAAGCGACTGCCACGTCATTGGGGAAAATAAATAAATAAATATACTTTCGTTTTATCATTTCAAAAGCAATTTTTTTTTACAGCACCCGACACTCCCTCACTGCATTGGGAACATATTCGAGAACGGCCCTAAAACGGCCCTCCAGTGCAGCTGAATCCCATCTAATGACTCTTTCAATCCCACTGATCTCTTTATATAATTGCAAGATATACTCCAAATTACTCATCAAATTGGATTTGTTTGTGGGCTGATATTGCGGGATTTCTTATCCTATGCAGTTTGCAAGTTGAGCTCTAGCTTGCAAAACAACCTTGTTTTACAAGCCACAAGAGGTTTTTGAAGTCAACCTTTTAAAAAGTTTGTCAGTTTTGCAAATCCAACTTGGACAAGTCATCCGTTTTACAAGATAGGTGGGGATTCTCTTAGAACATTCTTTCTTCCTTCCTTCCATTGATCTATATTTCATGCTTTTTTCATGAAACTTCTTCGAGAAACATCAATTGGATGAAGTGCACTCTTCACAACATCCATCATCCAACCATTTTGGGTTCATCACCAAACCATGCCACATGTCATCTTGCCATTGCGAATTGATATACGATGACCTGGACCTCTCTCCAAATCTGACTTGGAAATTCAATCTCCATGTCGAATCTGACCCTCGCTTAGCAAGAGTAGGTACATCGACTTGAATGAGCTTCCAATTCTGCGGCCCTTCCATCGTACAGATCTGTCTCTGATTGTCCGTGGGCACCAACTGAGAAAGCGAAGCGAGCGAGTGGGTTAGCACGTACGTGAATGATGAATGGTAGCGATGGCTTGTAATGGAGCTAGCAGCACTCATGGTCGTAGCAATGCAAAGCTTTTTCATGAATTATCTTTTCCTCAAATTTTTTGGCCACGCACAAACTAACTGATGAATCCGGCCAACAATGAGTCTGTTTGTCCACATTCCGCCGAGACTCCCAAGAGCGAGCGAGGGAGCGAGCATGATTGACAGGATTATTGTTTGAGTTTGATTGCTTGTTTTTAGTAGTTGGTACGTCGACGACGCTCCTGTTGTCTAGCTGGGCTCCCGGGACTCCTCCTATCGCTTTTGACAGCCTGGGATTTGTCCTGCGGCTCGTACAGTACAGGAAGAGAAAACAGACGTTGGGAACGGAACCAAAGGCCAGAGTCGGTCATTTTCAACGTCGGTGTAAGGTAGACAAGCCTGTAATGTTACCACACTGATTTGCAATCTGAATATCTTGGGGCCAGCTCTAAGAGGGGCACACATGTTTTTTTCTTTCAGAGGTGTGCGCTTGTTTCACGGATCAAACCCAAGTGGAATTATAATTTTCCAATGAAAAATGTAATTTCTGTGAATTTCTGAAGTGTTATGTCCTCAAAACCAACTATAGAGTGGAGTTATCAAAGTCCCATTAACCCTGGAATGCCTAAAACGCCATTCTGTGGCGTTCGGATGGCAATCCAATGAGCTATAAAGCTATTGGAAGCACTTTTCATCCCCGTTTTCCTTGTTGACCTTTCATGTTGAGTTATAAAGAGTATCCAATTAAGTTTGTAGTCTAGCCAATGTTTGTTTTCACAAAAATGAAAAGTTTAAAAAAAAAGGGGATCACAAAATATGCTATTTTAGTGTATTTTGGGAAGTTGTTGCTCCTTGCTCTAAATCTGAAATTTCTCCACAAAAATGATGTTTTTTGAGTTTGAATCCAACTAACAAAATGAAGGTCATCTACTCTAATTTCTACTCCAATTTGAATTCTGGAAAAATTTCTAGTATTAAATATTTGATTGCAATTTGAATTTTGGATGTATTTTCAATGTCTATTGAATTCTAATTATAGAATGACATGGAAATTGAGTTTACAATATGATATTTGTCATTGTAATGTACACATATGGTGAGATTTTCAGATTTGTTGAATAATTTTCTATTTGATGTGATTTTTCTTCACTTTATCTTCAAAAATTCTCAAAAAAATCAATTTTCCACCAAAAAATCTAAATTTTTTGTAAAGTAATGAAGACATGTAATTTCATCTCTGAAAAATAAATATAAATTTTTCATACATATCTAGTTGCAAAATGGCAACAAACTAAGTGATGGGCAGTGAGGCTTGAAATCATTGGTGATGGGTCCGTCATTTAGGGGTTAACAACCCAAAAACACCTTTCCATGTATCCAATGGCACTTAAGTATTCACCAATAACAAATTGACACAGTACCCCTTGTTGGCATCAATCAATTGGCATTGATTTTGTCAAAAAATGAACGGATTTGGATGAGCTTTGTGGTGGAATTGGGGCCAAAAGTAGGGTTACAAAATTAGACAGTTGGAGGAAATGGGTTGATCTACTTTAACTAAGGTGCAAGCACCTATTTTGCGTTCTTTAAGGTGAAATCAACACATGAAATTATTTTTTAACACATTAGCAGTTGAAAAATCATGATTTCATTTTTCAAAATGATCATTTATTGAATATGTATGAATTATTATGAATTTGTAAAGTTCAAATACATGGTGTAACCAAAACCATTATTTGCATTTATGTATGTAAGTTGTACATTTTGCACTTCCTAAATGCACATATTTTAATTTTAATTTTCTCATAAATTATATTTTGTCTAAATGGAAAGCTTTTATTCATTCCATTTGGATTAGTGATGTGAAAGTTATGGAGCTTCTTGTTTTCCAGAAGAAATTATAGAAAATTCTAGAGAAAAGAACGTGCTAGATTCATTTTTTTAACTCAATTTTCACAATCTTGAAAAAAAAAGTTCCACAAGATTAAGTATGCTTGCAAAAACAATCTCACTGTCAAGATTAGTGTATTTCAATAATATTTCAGAGCTATTAACGATTTAGTTTATCTTACAATCTACTTAATATCAATGTTTTAAATAATGAAATGAAGTATTCCCTTGTGTCAAAATAAATCTGTGGTTTCTTGTGGGGAATTGAAGAAATATCACAAATTTATTTTAAGATAGAGGGAGTAATTTTCTTTTAATTTTTTATCAAATAATGTCAACTCAAATCTGCAACACAAAAGAAAATTTAATCAAAAAATTTAGTGCAATAATTTTAGGTTTAGAAGATTCAAAGTCAAATAATGTAGTCATAGACAGTGTAGAAAAAAACATTTTCTTCACTTTAAACAAAAATATCTTGCAATCCACATGGTGAAAGTTTCTGAAATTTCTGTTATTATGTTACCACACTGATTTGCAATTTGAATATCTTGGGGCCAACTCAAAGAGTGTCACATATTTTTTAGAGGTGTGCACTTGTTTCACAAATCAATCCCAAGTGGAAGTATAGTTTTCCAATTAAAATTGTAATTTCTTTGAATTTCTAAAGTGGTCTGCCTTGAAATTACAAAACCACTAACTCATCGAGTGAAATCATAAATGTATACATCCCATAATTGCCTTTCCATGTATCTAATGGCACATAAGTATTCACTGGTAAAGGATTGACATGGTGCCCCTTGTTGGTACTAAGGTAGCAACACCCATAACCATTAGTGTACCCATACTTCAATAGTAGAATTCCCTTAAAGTGTCACCAAAATTACCTTTAAGTGTCTCCAAATGTACTTTGAAACCATGCGAATGCTTAATTGTGGTTGATAGGCTCTGATTTTTTTAGATTTTGGTGCTACAATCAAGGTAACTTTAGTAGAATGTGGTTTAGGGTGCCCTAGTGATTTCTACTTTGAAAATTCACATAAATTAGATGCCTTATCCAAAAATTCTAATTTTTTTTTTTGAAAATTCATGATTTTTAGTTGCTAATACTAAAAAAATATTTTTTCTAGAAAAATGTGCCTCTAACTATGCTGAATTGCTTAAATTGACAGTTATGGGTGTTGCTACCTTAATTGGCACTAATTTTGTCAGAAAATGAACAAATTTGGATGAGTTTTGTTCCTACATGGAACAAAATGGATTTCAGGTACTAGATTCATATAATCTCAATTTTTGACATGATTTTCTAAAACATTTTTTGAAATTACAATCTCAATTTTAATTTTCTCATAGATTGTATTTTGTCTAAATGAAAAGCTTTGATTCATTCCAATTGGATTAGTGATGTAAAAATTTACATAGCTTCTTATTTTCTAGAAGAAAGTACAAATTTTTTTGGAGAAAAGAACATGCTAGATCTGTTTTTGAACTCAATTTACATAATAAGAAACAAAAAGTTTCACAAGGTTACATATGCTTGCTAGAACAATCTCACATACCATTGGGATTAGTGTATTTCAATGCCATTTTTTAAAGATTAAAAATCAAGTACCCCCTCTATTTCAAAATAAATCCATAGTTTCTTATGGGGAATTGTGAAAATACCACAAATTTATTTTGAGATAAAAGAAGTAGTTTTCTTGGAATTTTTTTTTCCAATAATGTCAACTCAAATCTTTGACATTAAAAAAATTGAAATCAAAATGTTTATTGCAATAGTTTTTAATTTTAGAAAATTCAAAGTCAAATAATGTAGTAAAAAAAAAGTGCAAAAAAACTCATTTTCTTCACTTTAAACATAGATACTTTGCAATCTACACGGTGAAAGTTTCTGAAATTTCTCCCACACATTCTTATACTATTTTAGTGCAAGATCTTATGATTAAATATGCAAAAAATCAATTTGTAAAGTGTTTTGCTCTTTGCAATAGAAATGGTAGTTTTGAGTGTTTTTTTGATGAAAAAGGCCTCAGAACTTTAGAGGTTAAAAGAAGCAAGGACGAAGAAGGTTATTTTCAATGTAAAAGACCCTGGAAAGACTTGACATATTCCTTCCTCCAATAAATTTTTAAGTCCCCATGTGATGATGAGGTTGTTTGGCAGCCCACCATAGTTGGGTGGACTTTGGTAGTAAGCAATACACCAGCACCTTAGGTTTGAACTTAAAACCACTTCACCGATATGCCAAGGCCAAAGTCGCAAAGCCAAGGCTGTAGGTGTCTTTGTGTTTCTTTAATACTAGAGTGGATCCCATTGCAATGCAATGATACCAAAAAGGTTTCATTGAGCCAAACCAATCAATACCATAGTTCTCTATTATTAATCATTTTTTCATTGATATATTTTTAACAACTTGTGTATGTTTGGATAAAGTAGATTTACTTTCGAATTAGTGCTTGATAGTTTGTCCAAAGTTTTGATATTCAATTGGCTATTCAAAATAATGAATTAGTTCATTTGTAATTGGCGGCTTTCAATTCTTCACTTTCAATATTGACTCTTTACGTATGTAATGGGACTTTCTTTCACGAATATTTCAAATCTTTGATTTATTTAGATAATTAAAAGACTTTAAAATTTTATAAATTGATCTAAAGTATAATATTTATCATTGAAAAGAATATATGACATTGTGTTTTAAAATTATTATTTTTAGATCTTTAATGAAAGTATATCCCTTACATTGATAATGATGCTTTTTTGTTACAATTATCAATTTGTTCCCTTGTCTTTGTATGATAATCAAATGATATTCTTGATACCATTTAAATTTTATTATTTAATTTTGAATCAATTTAAAATTACTCAATGTACAATTCATAAAACAAATCCAAACTTTCAATGATGATACAATTATTTTTCATTCATTACCTTTGTGTATTTATACTCTGAAAACTATTGAAATTTTGAAAATGTTTTTATGAAGTTTTTATGTATGGTGTATTAGAAAAGTTAACAATAAATTCATTCAATTCCATATTTTACATTTAAAAGGAGAAATTCGTCTTTGTGAAGGTGTTTGATATAAGACTAAAACTTTTATTTATTTAGTATGTACAAGTAAAGACAATTATAAATTCAATTACTTGAAGAGTTCAACACCATCATTTTGAATTTCTTGCACATTTCAATAATGAAAATAGTTTATAAAATCACTTTTAGTAAATTTCATACTCTTAAAAGTAACCTTGTGTTGATAATATACTACGTGATTAACTTTTAACAAAAGTTGCACATCCCAACTATATTCTAATAACTATCATGGCACACATATTCAATTTTGAAATCAAGTAATCAAATTGCATCTAATAGTAAAAGTTTCAAATGTCATATACAAAAGGTAAAATCTTGAATTATGACATTAATATATCGAGTACAATATAGATGCTTTAAAGTATTAAATTTTCATACTCAAAAATTATAAAAAGGTGCCTTCTAAAATTTTACTCTCATTGTTATCTACACAAAGAATCCATCAAAGGAAAGGATTCATGTCAAAAGGGATGGTGTTGAAACTCTCCAATGCATCAGATTTTGCCTTATCCTTATCAAAATTTCCCATATCAAGCTCTTTTCCAAGAATAGTTGCACCACTGTCAAGTTTGATTCCTCCGGCAAGCTCCGTCAATTTATCTTGCATGGCTTTTACAACACCTTGAAGCTTCTTGCTTTCCTCATCAATGTTTGCTTTTTGTTTTTGAACTTCTAACATCCAAAGTAAATCAATGCATTCTAATAGATTACGAATCACACCTTTAACTTTTTTCACGGAAGATAAAGTTTGATCACTCATTGCGTCAAATTCAATATAGAGAGATTACAAATATTTAAAAGCAATAATCGAGTCATAGTTGTAGAACTTTGCCAACTATATTATCTTTGTAGCTTGCTAGATTAACAATTATATTGCTAGCCTTGTGCAATTTTATATATGTAGATAAAAAAACATGACCGTTAGATTTAAGAATTGGTGTCATGGTGCATATTTATTAAATCATTTTCTAGTTTTCACTTGCATCCCCAATGGGGCTTATAACTTATAATTATGATGAGTGAATGCATTAAAGGAAATGAAGAGTAAAGAAACACATGTGACGATTCGAAGACAAGATTGCCATAGGCACCTTTGAGGGTATGGTTGTATTTTAAACTCTTCATGGGTCTTCTAATGGTCAAAAAATATTAATGGGCGAAAAATATTAGATATGTTAAAATAAATACCTTTAAAAATATATAAAGTTAGAATAACAATTAAAAGGAGCTTTTACATGAATCTAAAGTAACTCTTGAATTTCTTTTAAATTATTATTCTATGTTGAATGCAAATTCTTTTAATTCAAACAAATCATTTGGAAATATCATTAAAAGATATCTAAAAGTCTTCATTAATCCCCATGCACTTCATATCTCAATCATTAGGTGATTTATTTGGACTTTGATTAGAGAGAAAATTTTAATGATTATAACTTCTTAGCTAAAATTAAATGGATTCTTAATTATTTTCAATTGAAAGCCACATTGAGATATATGGTTTGGTTTTAAATCAATTTTATGTTTTAGAAATGTATAATACTTTTGATGTCCGTTTATTAGGTTTAACTCTTATAATGACCTAATTTGGTTAGCTTCACAATAGATTAAAATGAAGCCTATAGAGGTCTTAGAAATGAATGAATTTCACATGGAAGTTCCTAGAGGTGCATAACTATTAGCTATATTGGTCATAAAGTTGTCACAACAAAAGACAACAAATCAATTGAAACCTTTGAATAGGCATGTTCCATGCAATATAGAGTTGAAAAATCTAAAAATGTGACTCTCACTAAACATTTTGACCTCTTTGTACAAAATTTCAATAAAATTCTTAATGACTCATCACAAATCTTTTAATCTATAAAGGACCAAATCATTAGATGAGATCTGGGGGGCTGGAGGGCCGTTTCAAGGCCTGTTCCCATCTCCGTTCCCCCGGTCTCATTGAACGCCGGTGTCATATATATAAATGAAAAATGAAAAATCCTTAAAATGAAAAACAAAGTTAATTTATTTTTTATTTTTTATTTTATTTTTCAAAAAAGTGACCTGGCAATCTCTCGGCCAAGTCAATGCAGCTTGTGAACGACAGGTTTTGGCAAGTTTCAGCAGGTTACCAGATGGGAATTCACAGCCCTCCAGAGCAACAAAAAAACATGTAATGAATGTTTTTTTTTGGCAATATAGCAATTTGGGGTGGCTCACTAAGGACAGAATTTTCATTTTTTTCTTTGAAATTTTCACACAACATGTGGTCAAGGAGTAGCTTTAAGGCACAACAATTTTCATAACTTTTGACTACATGGTTAAAAAGTTATTGAATGATATGTAGTTTTTGTTGCTCCTAGAGCAACTCAAAAAATGACTTTTAAAAAAAATAAAAATTTGAACTTGATTTCCTATATTTGTACATATATAGAAAGCTTTGAATCATTTCATTTTGATTGACATGATGAAATTTATGAGGAATTTTAGTTTGTGGATAGTTATAAAAATTTTATTCTAAAATAAACTTTGAAGCCCTTTATTTAACTCAATTTTCAATCTTTTTAAAAATAAATAAAACCATTGGATGTAGATTGTTTATTACAACATTACAACCATTGGGATTGGAATTTTTCAATTCTATAATTCAATTCTTGAACAATTTAGTATTTTAAATCACACTCTACTTCTTTCCACCTACTACTTCTCCAAGCATGAATATGAAATATTTTTGTTCAATTTTTTATATGTATTCCCAATTTATTTCTTCAACATATTATAGAGAGTTGCAAGTTGTAGGATCTACACATTTTTGTGTAAAATTTTTGAAAGATGAAACCTAACCACTTGAGGAAGAGTTAAAAATACTTTTTTTTGAAATCCAAGCATCATGATTTTGCAATTGGTAAGGTTTTTTATTCTGAAATTTTAAGAGAGTGTACTCTAACAAGTTAACTAAAAGGTCCTACATTTGGATTTGTTAATGAATAAATATAAATGAAAAGTTTAGCCTTGCTTTGGATTTGAGTACTTTGAAGTAGTTTTGGACCTTAAAACATTGAATTACTTTAGAGGTTAAATGGCCATTATTAATGACAAAACAATTGAATATGATGGATGAAGGTGAAGGGAGATTCAACTAAAAGATCTTCAATAGACAGTTTCTAAATTAGCAGAATTGTAAATTTGTAAGATTATTATGTAAGAAAGCCAATTTCTAAAGGAGGCCCTCAATAAAATTGTACTTGATGGTTAAGGTTGGCATTCCTACCAAATAATATATTAAATTTGGAAAATGTGATTTGACAAATGTTTTAAAATAAAATGATTATTTTTCCAAATAATTTTTTAATTTAAAAATACATAAATTCCCCAAAATTCCAACATCCATTTCTAGAGACATGTTTTGCCAACCCTGGCCAATAGACAGTCGTGACAATATAACAATAAATTTAGTTATCCATTGATGAAATCATATAATGTTGACCACTGTTCAGGATATTTCTTGAGTTTTACCAACTATTTTCCTATTTTTTCAAGTAACAAGTCCAATTATTTTCTCTATTTTTTTATCCTAAATAGAAATTTTAGAGAGTTTTTCACTTATTTTTTTGCCAATGTTTTCAAAATGATGTTTTCTCACTAGGGTGTTTCCCAATTCCATTAACTAACTTTGAACTAGCTTCTGTTTTTTCCCAAGCACCATTGTTGATAGCAAAACAAACTCTATTGCTCAGGATGCTACCAACATTATGTTATCCCCAAACACTATTAAAGTAGTCTGCTCTTATAGCAACCATTTGAGATTTGATTACCTTTTTGAGGAAGCTAAACTCCTTGAAACAATTTTCAATATATTTTTTGTAGGACAAAAAATGGAATTGACATCTAATCCAAGTTGTTTCATATTTTTCTGACCTTCATGGAATTAGTTACAAATTTTTGAAGTTGAAACATAGTAGTCACTTAGAGTGACCACCTCCTGAAATCTACATTGTTGGTACATTGAAGAAAACAAAATATACCTGTGTTGTGTGTCATGATTGCTTTTAGAGCACGGTCGGTTTTAGAGCAGAGACTACTTTACAGTAGCATAAATTTGTCATGGACTGTGTTTGAAGAGTAACATAATGCCCCCATAACAAATGAGTTGCCCATCTTCATTACACACCATCATCAGTTGCAAATAATGATCTTGTCAAGATTGGAGAAACTTACTTGTTCTAAAGAGCATCTTGACAACAAAGAAAAGGTTGCCAAAGTGGATTCTTAATGTGGATTCTTAGTATCTCGCATCATTCAATGCTATAATCCCAAACCACGTCTCAAATAACAACTGAAGAACACAGAGCACATTTTCATTCATTTTGGAAGACGAGGCAACAAAAATCAGACACCTAGTCTAACAAATCTTTGACCTGCCTGCGCAGATGACTCAGTTCGTGAGCTCTCTCTTATGAAAGAGCTCGAGGGGTCGTCGATACTCTGTCAAGTTAGATAAGTTCATTTTTGCATATAAAAAACTAGAAATTAACTGAGCTGTCATTACGCAATTACTTTGGGCTTGACATTTCTCTTGGAGTCCAAAAAAACTCCGTCTCGTCTTTGTCACATCATCAACAATTTGAAAATTGAAGAGCCCTGCAACAACCAAATGAATCCAATTAACTTCGTTTCTCCTGCATGTCCAGCCACAAGAAATTTTCTTTAAGGGCTCCCTGGATGAAACTGATACCAACCAAGTCACTTGCTCACCTAGTGATTGTTTGTCTTCGAAGAATAATATTTACTTACAAGCCATTGTTTGAAATCTCGGAAGGAAGCCTTGAAACAAGAGTTATCAGTTTCAGCACAGAAACATACCGGAGTGTGTCGCAGAGAAGAAGATGGAAATTATAGTCTCACATGAGCCATGCCTCAATTTACTTGATAAGTTAGTCCCATAAAGGCTCATCACTGGAGGCACTTGTGCTCACTCCTGTGCTCACTGAATGGACTGGGATTGATAACCTCAGTGTTTGCATAAACCACATAAGTGATGATTATTCAATCCTCACAATTACGATTAACAAATACTCCCTCCTTCCCAAAATGATTTTGCGGTTGCACATTGCATTGCGATGTGGGAGGAAGGGGGATGGCGGCAGTTCCGAGAGCGACTGCAATGAGAATGAAGCAAGCAGAGATTCTAGTCTAGTCCAGGTGGAGATTCAAGTTCGGGAAGATTATTTGGGGACGAAGATGGTGTAACATACTTTTGTGGCGGTTCTCTACATATTGAACCAAACGTTGCATATCAGAAGGTATGTGCATCCATAATCAACACTGCCCAAGCTGCAAGACCTACATTTGGACCCCAAAGCGTCACTTTCTTCCTAGATGCAATCAAAATTTGAAGAGTCTATGAGAGCCTACTGTTGGTTTTTGGTACATCTAGAGAGAGTATTTGGAAAATTCATGACTTATTCATGCGGTCTAAATATGCTAAAGTGCCAATTTCAGTTGCCAATGAGATCAAATAAATACTGTGCTCAGTTGTAATTAGTGACGATAATTTGTACACATACCTTGACATACTCCTCATTTCTCGTTGAAGCCCTGGCAACAGCAGACCCGGTTAAGCTGTGCAGCTTTGTAGAAGAAACTTAAAACTTGCTCTCATAGACTCTTCAAACTATAGTTCATCGAATGCTTGCTTGTACAGGACTGAAAGCCAGGATCCGCAAATATGGTGCTCATTCACGGATGAACAACAATTTTTCAGAGATGGTACACAGCAAAACCCAATCAGAAGCAGATTAACTCCACATCCACCCTAGCAGATAAAATTCAGATCTGCATAAAACGTATGCTCCTGCCTACCTCTCCAAATTCAACAGTGTAGCTCAATCTGCTAATGCCATCTGACCCCTTTTAGGACAATATGGCCCAATCTGGGTCTCATGTTTTACTTCTGGCATTTCGAAGAGCTTTAATTTGCGGCAACTTTTATTTGTTGAAAAATAATTTATCATTTAATCAACACATGCAATGTTCTTTACTCAATCTATTAGTATACATTTTTTCTTCATTCAAAATATGTTCAATCAAAATGGTCATTTAAAAATCATGAATCTTTTGTCCTCAAAAGGATTGAGTAACCACTGTACGTGGATACTGAAGCCGCCTAATCATGCCAAGATCATGTTGCGCAATCATATGCAGGATTCTCTACTTAAAGAGAAATAATTAGAATTTGGCAATAAGATCTGCTCAATAATGTTACGGGCAGAAACCTACCGTCTAATGAAAGCTCCTGAAACCGACTGAGGAGCCATCTGAGACAGTTTTCTGGTAATAGTCGCTTTCGCATTGACTGACCAAAACCTTTGCCATTCGGGCCGAGCTAATCAAAGTCTGTTTCAAAAGGACGCAAAAATTGTTACTTTGATACAGAAATCAATGTGCAAATGGTGTTTTTTTGCATACACTTTCTATCAACAAACACCACCTCCAAATCTTTATATATCTTCTAAAATGAATACAAACTAACAGCTCACGACATGAATACTCAGATACATCACTGCGGTTACTACGTTACCGGCAGCATTCTTCAGAGGTAGCTACTATCAAACAACCAATTCAACAACCTGCCGAATTCCTGCAGGCAAGTCATTGATTGTGCACAAAGACAGCTTCAGCACACTTTCGACCAAACATCTGTGCACTTAACTTACCACCACAACAGAATTGGGCGGACTTTTCAATGCATTCTAAATAATCTCCGGTTGACTGCTGGTTATCATACAATTTTTCATTATCTGAACCCCGTCTCCCGCACTATTCTCAGTAGGTAGTGACTTAGTTACTGATATCAAGTCATTTGTGCGTTAGTCATGACCACATAGGGCCACATGAATGCCACAAGACCGCTCTGCATTTTATTATAGACTTTTCTACTTGAAAATCATGGAAGAACTTGTGCCGAAGACCCAGATTTGTGCATTGATATAAGGCCTTGAGTTGTAGCAAATGCTAGCATGCCGGTAATTGGTGAGGAAAAGGAAACAAGAGTTTCGGGACTGATTCCGCCTGCTAAAACTGACCACCTCGTGATTTCGAACAAGTGGCTCAAGCGCGACTTCACTACGTTAAATGTCAATGTCAGTGGCCACTAATCCTTGAATTGAAATTGTCTACAGTCCTTAATGGTGGTCTACAACGGCCAGGGTGAATTGACCCCCTCATTGCCCCTCCAGGGCAAACCCTGGAATTTTTTATTTGCAAGGTTTAATTTTTTTTTGAAATTCTGAATTCATATTTGCAATCAGAGGCCCCAAATTACTCTAGGGAGATGCAAGTATTACCAAAAAATTGGCACAACATAGGGGGATTTTTTTTCAAACCTAAGTTGACCGGGGCAATGAGGGGGTCAATCATTGCATCAGGAATTCATGTTACACAGGGATAAAAACTTGATCCCAACAGATTTGGGAATCATATGATCTTTCCACAGATTTCTCCATAGATCTATAGATCATCCAAAAATCACTCGTACACATGTCGCAATGCTTACAAACAGGACCCTAACCTGAGAAACAGACGCATAGACAACTGAAAATTAGCTGAAGACAGAAAGATGTGGAGATCAGCCCCAAGATGTTGGTAATCGCAAACTAGTTTTTTTCTATATAGATGCAAAACAGGCAATGGATCTTGTCGAAGAAGACCATCCTGCACAACATACAAACTGGTAGATATTTATGGTCTCACCAAGGTCCTATTCAAGATCCTATTGTACAATACTGTATAGTAATCTAGGAGGTGGAACACAAAACGAAATCACCACCCGTCCACAGAAAACTTTGCTACTTACATCTGGTTCCAGTTTAACCACTACCCAGACAAAAGAGGTCTGAAGCTGCTGCTGTCATTGCTTAGCATTCATCTCCCTTACAGCAGAATAATCACAAAACTTACTGCCTACTCTTTTTTTCTATCCACATTCTTCAGGTCCTCTTTCTTAGTAACCACTGCACTTCTCCCTGCAAGATGAAAAATTCGCAGCAGAACCGCCACTCCTCCAGTATCAACAAAAAGCCGCCACCACTCTAATATCTCGTTGGAGTGTACTAAAACAACAGCATCCAACGAATACCAAGGGTGAACTTCACCACACCCTTGCAAGGGTTATCTAGTGAACAGACCCAAAGGTTTCAGGTTTGGGATAGCCCCCAAAGGCTGGGAGCTTCCAAAGCACATCTGAAACCCAGTTTCCTCGTCCACATAATGGTCAAAATTTTCTTCTTTTTTTCACTAAGCAACTGTGTATGGGTCAGTCACTTAACCCCGTAATATTTATGCACCCCGTACAGTCAAACGGTGGTGATGTTCCTGGACAAAATGTAAAGCCAGAAACTAGAAGTACAAAACCTGAAGGAAAGCAAGGCCATGACATAGTCTGGCATGTCGAAGTGCCAAATCCCAACTGGTTACTCATGCGTGAGGAAGTCGGTAATCCCAAGAGTGCACCGCAAGGTTTGATGCCCCACTCCGCCATTCCCCTTCCGCATCATCGCCACAAACATCTTATAATCAATCGTCCCATCATGATCCACATCCACTTCATGGATCAAATCCTCAATACGCACATCTTCCATATTAAACTCATGACAAACGTCCAGCACCTCATTCATGGTGATATGCCCACTCCCATCCTTATCGAAGTACTGAAAGGCCGCAAACAGATTCTCCTCCAGCTCAATATGATTCAAGCTCAGAGTCGCAGCCAGAAACTCCCCGTAGTCGATGATCCCATCCTGATCCACATCTGCCGCATCCATAAGATCAAAAATCTCGGCTTCTTTCAGTGTAGTTCCAGCTCTCAGCAGCCCTTCTTTCAGCTCCTCAAAGGAAATCGCACCATCGTTGTCACTATCAAGCTCAGTGAAAATCTCCTTCAAGCCTGCAATCTCCTCCTCAGACAGCTTCTCAGCAATGATCCGGATGGCCAGCTTCTTCAGCTTGTTCATAGCTGCGAATTGCTTCAACCGAAATTGAACCACATTCGCAAGTGGTTTGTGCGGCGCCACACCATCTTCACGAATCCAGGGATGCTTCAAAACCTCAGAAGCTTTGTACCGTTTGAGTGGATCAGGGTTCAACATCTTACGAAGCAAATCTTTCGCTCCTTCGCTGATGTTCGGCCATGGATCGGCAGCAAAGCTGGGTGGCTCCCCTTTCATCACCTCCTCGAAGATCCCTTGCACAGTTTCAGCCCAAAACGGAGGCGCCCCGCTCAACAAAATGTACAAAATCACGCCCGCACTCCAGATATCCGCTTCAGGTCCATAGTTTCGGTCCAGAACCTCAGGTGCCACGTAGAACGGGCTCCCCACAATCTCGGTGAACACATCACCAGGCTCAAAGAAGCGTGAAGAGCCGAAGTCTGCAGCTTTCAAAACAGAGTCATCATGTTTGGAGACGAACAAGAAATTCTCCGGTTTCAAGTCACGGTGGACGACCCCCGAGTTGTGGCAAGCTTCAACCACACCAACAATGGTGCGTGTGAGATCAGCTGCTTTGGCTTCAGTGTAAGTCCCCCGCTCGATGATGCGGTCGAAAAGCTCGCCACCTTCACAAAGCTCCATAACTAAGTAAACTGTGGTGGCGTCCTCGTAGGCGCCCTTGATGGCCACCACGTTGGGGTGGCCAGCCAGATGGTACATGACTTCAACCTCACGGCCAACATTCTCGAGCTCTTCCTCAGAGATGAGCTTGCGCTTGGGGATGCACTTGCAGGCGTACTTGAGACCTGTGGCAATTTCAGTGCATAAGTAGGTGATGCCGAATTGGCCCTCGCCGAGCTTGCGGCCGAGCGTGTAAAGGTCTTTCAGGTCTTCGCTCTTGTGGTGGAGGACGGTGTCGTAAGAGGGGAGGGGTTGCTCGAGAGGACTCCAGGGGATGACGTCGGCCATGGCAGGGGGGAAGTGAAGGGGAAAAGGTTGGAAGCCTAACAAGGCTTGCCTAACTGAGCGCTTGCAGCAACTAAGTCGCTTGTTGATCCTGCACATTATCCAACGGTGTTTTGTCTTAGACGTTGAACTAGTTTTGACAGTCTTACATAATTGCAGTAATGCGCCATCGATGACCGAAAACGCAAACTACATCTTCAATGACTAAGTCCACTTCACCATAGTTCAGGCTATGGGCGCAAAAGCACGTTGACAGCAGAAGATCAGAAACTTGCAACAGACTTATGTGAAAAGACCATGCCTGGTACTTTGGTACTGATTGAATTAGACTTAAGACAAAGAATGCGCGACTCCAGAAATTGACTTAGCAGAACGAATGCAAATAGGCTGTGGAAAAGAAAGAAAGACGTAGACAAGAAGAGCCAAATTGTGAAGTGTTATTCAGGAGACACTCATCGTGTGTTCTGTGGAGACAGCATGTATCAGAGGAGTACATTTCAGGGTCGTCCCCAGGAAAATATCTCTTAACTCAAATTTCTCACAGGCTATGGAACAGCCATGCTCTTAATTTCAATTCGGACCTCACAACGATTCCTAAACCCAGAAGCTACCAAAGCACAACAATAGCAAACAGTACGAGTGAGAGAGGGAATCGCAACTCACCAGTAATGAGAATGAAAACGGTTTGGGCTTCTCAAGGGTCACCAGAGTTCGACTTGTAGACATCCATCTTTTATAAGTTGTTCTTGAAGCTTGAATGCCGGCCAACACTTGCACAGAACTCCTACAGTCGTTCAATGCGTCGTTCAATGCCGTTCAAATTATCACAGTTATTCGCTCTCCGAAACGGTGATGACGTTACACAAGTGCAAACTCCCGAGGTCCAAAATTTTCTCCGTCGTTCAAGAACTTATTCATGCCGAGCCAAGAAAGACCATTCCTTGACCTAACTTGCAGCGCACTACACGTGACGCCCTTCCCACTAATCGGAAACTCCCCAACAGACAGTTCCTCCTCCTCAAGAAACAACCTCGAAACTCAAAGATACACCAACTCTCCCCCAAGACAAACTCAAGAGCCCTTGCACACTTCCACAAAACACACAGGCTCAAATGTACCACAAACTTCTCCCCCAAAGATCAGGATTTTATATTACCCCACCCACACAGAACACAAAACACAAGACTCCCAGTAAACCGAAGCTTCGATTGCTGAGAAGGACGCGGAGATCTAGACCCCACACCTCAAATTCCGGCACCAAACCAGGATTCACTGCAATGAGACCAAGGCATCAAATTGAGTTGCCAAAAGCATCAAATGAAGTGCAGAAAGCATCAACGTGACCGATAATCCAACGAAGGAACGAAGCAAGCAAAGCAGGGATGTGGGCTTGTGATGAGAGAAGCAAGCAGGAAGGCAGGGGGACTGTTGTGTGGCTGCCAGAAGGTTCCGTGGAAATACAGCGTGGCCTGGGGGTGGTGAAGCTAATTATAGTGACGGCCGCGTTCCCGGATTGAGAGGAAAGCAAGGACAACACTCCAATGGGGCTACCCTTCCTTGCTGGCAAATTTTGGTTGATGTGGGACTTAAAAAATGATGAGGCAACCAAAATATCCACATCCAGAACTTTACCGAAGTTCATCTAAAGCTAAGCTTAAGTTAAGCTTACCTTTCTTATTGTGGAGGTCAGCTGTTTGGATTTTTGTTGCAGGGTGAAGTAGGGCTCCAGAAATAGAGGTGGTTATGTTTGACGGAACTGAAGGCTGGAGTTGAAAAAACAGGATTTTTCTCCCCTGTAATAATAATAACTGAACTTACTCCAGCTTGAAGGAAATGTCAAGCTTCATTGGATTTCTACATTAACCCCTAAAGGACCATTGTCCCCTGGGGGACAAAATGGATTTCGGGCAAGTTCCTATGATCTCAATTTTCACTGAATTTTTTTGAAACTTTCCCATAAGATAGGAAAACTTATGAGCTTCGTGGGAATATAAATGTTATTTCAATTGGTGCCCGAGAGCAAAAGTTATGGCATCTTAAACATAATTTACACGTCATTGGGCAGAAAAATAAATCTACAAAAATTTGAAATTAATTTTTTAATTTTTTTCTTCTTAAAGATTATATTTTTGTCTACATGTGAAGCTTTGATTCATTCCATTTGGATTAGTAATGTGAAAGTTATGAACAATCTTGTTTTCCGGGCAATTTGAGCATCTTCTTGAAAAAATAACTTATAGGATTCAATTCTGAATGCAATTTTCAAAATTTTTCAAAATTTTTTTTTTGACAAGGTTAAGTTTTCTATTTAAAACAATCTCACCGTTGAAATTATTGTGTTTCAATCCCATTTTAGAGCTATTAAAGATTTAGTTTTTCTTTCAATCTTGGACCTACTTGTACTGAACAATTTTTTAAAGAATGAAAATCAATCATGTTTTTTTTTAATTTTTTTTTCTAGACTTTCAACTCAATTCTTCAACACAAAATTTTTTTAATTCAAGGTCCATGGTGTAATTTTTTTCCCCAAATGGCATTCAAAGTCATCTGAAATTGCAAGCTAGTGTTCAAAAAAACTTTATTTTTTCAACTTTGAATGCTAATATCTTCCAATCTGTACGGTCAAACTCCATGAAATTTTTACCACATGATATTAGACTAGTAAAGTACAAGATTCTACGGTTAGATTCTAAAAAAAAGTATTTTTTTTGTTTTTTTGGATGAATGCAGCAAAAATGGCAGTTTTGAGTAGTTTTTGACAGAAGAACGGCCCTGGTCCTTTAGGGGTTAAAACACCCATTTCAAAAATTTAATGTTTTCCACAGGTAGTAAGTTATACATGCCTAAAATTTAATCTCATTTTTTTCATAGTTAAAACCATTAAATTGAATTTTATAGGATTTTTGTAAGGAATCTCTTTTTTTAAATTGTAGAAATTATTTTTTTTAAATGCTTAAAGTTGATTGCTCATCCTAGCCCTAGACCCATACAAATGTTATGAATGAAAATGTCCCTCCTTTATTGTAATAACCTCTCTAACGTAATGTGTTAGATTGGTCTTGACTGTATTGCTTATTAGAAGTTTTATTGTGTAACTTATGAGGTTAGGTTTTGAGATTTTTCATTGTATCATTCGTTATACTTAATTTCTAGGTCACTATACTATCAATGACTAAGAACAATGACTATCTTGGAATGCACTTCACACATTTGGCCTTAATGTTGGAAGTGACAGGCTTCCCTTTTGTCTCCCATCCCGAACATAGGAAGTAAGATTTTTAGCCTGGACACCTCAATAAATGACCTCAGCACGCCATGATGCAATGCTTGCCCATTTCTTCTCCTTGTTTGGATATCGGGACTTTTTCTTATCTTGTACTATAATAATTCCCATATTTGTTGTCCAAGTTAACATTAGAGAGTGTGGGTGGACTTGTTGTGTCAATGATGCCATCATAAACATGAAAGTCACCTTCACTGGATTAAAACGATAGGCATGAATGGGGGGCAAATCCAGCTAGCACTCTAAGTGATGGAAATGTATCCACTCCACTAGAACTTGTTTGGTGTGTCTCCCTTCCTATGTAAGTGTAATGGTGTTCTAATGCTTTAATTTCTTTGAAAATGAATGTCTCTCCATTTTAGGTTACAAGTTTTCTACACAAAAAAAACTCTCTTGGTGCGTAACTATCAATTATGTAGTTTGTAACTGGGCCCAATTTGAAGCACTTTTTTTTTGTAAAGTAACGTAGTTAAAATTGACTTTAGTTCGAAGGCCATTATTACACCTTTGTAAATGCATAAACCTCTCTTAGTGCATAGTCTCGATACCATGCACTAAAAGAGATTTTTCTTGTACTTCTATTTCCCCTTCAAATTGAAAAAAATAAAAAATAAAAAATCCTTCAACTAATTTCTAGTCCCTTTTGGCTTGCTTGCAATAAAATAGAACTACCCTGACTTAGCAATCTGAGTATCTCTAGGCCAATTCCAAAAGGGGCACATTTTTTTAGAGGTGTGCGCTTATTTCAAGAATCAAACCAAAGTGGAATTATAAATTTTCGATAAAAACTGTAATTTTTGTGAATTTTTGGAGTGGTATGCCCTGAAATTACAAAATCGACCATAAACGTACCCATAACCGCTCAAGCCAAGTACAAAATACTCACCATTAATGGAGTGACACATTATCCCTCGTTGTCACATAAAAACTCAGATTTTTATCATAGAACACTTTAATTTCTGTCATAAGAAGAATGGATTTGGATGTTTTCTGGACGGAATTGGGCTGGTCTACTAATGGAATTGGGAAACGAACAATAATGGGCTGGTCTACCTTAAGTGGCAATTCATTCATGCTCCGTTTGTTTTCGCGGGCAGCAGGGTCAGACCGCCAGAGGGCCGTTGTCAAAGCGCAGGGCTTTGGTGGTGCTCCTGCTGTTCCGTGCAACGGTGAAGATCCGGAGAAACCCTTGGCATATGCTTTGGAGAGCTCGCTGTCAAAGCCGGCCACAACTCAACTTCCCACCCAATTCAAAGCTTTTCTTTTCCTCCGTTGGGTCCCCAGCAGCCACTGACGAATGGACAGAGATCGACAACTGAAGGGGAGGAGGGAGTGAGCCCCACGGCACTGCTCACGGCAGCATTTTTGGAGCCTCGCAAACCTCCTCCGTCAGTCATGAACAGTCCAGCGAAGTACTTGTCATCCTACCATATGGACAACTACCTTGCTTGCCGGCAAACCTCCCAGAAAACAACAGAACAGTGATGAGAGCATGATCCTTCGTATTATGACAGTTACGGTAACTGAAGTGGTGAAGGAGGTGCTGATGGAGTTCATGTTCATTGTCTGCAAAACAGCTCCGTCTTCCTAAAAATGCAGCCTGCCTTTCAGGAAAAATACAATACCGGTAGTTAGGTTTCCATTAACTTGGAGGCAGCTGTCCAATGCCGCCTCGTTGTTTCAATTTGTGAAGAAACTCAGGCGAATCGTGGAATGTGTGTGGGAAGCTGGTGGCCGACACTCTGTCACTTTTGAAGCTTCCGCTCTTCTTTCATAATCCGGTAGCGTGATTATCGATTAATCTCAAGAATAAAAAACCATTCCGAGTGCTGCTCAAGCAACCACCAATTTCATAGAAACATTACCTGTTTGAAATCATTTCATTAACCTTGGAAGGGCGTCACTCAAAAACGATTCAATTATTGGACCAAGAGGTGCATCATCCATCGGACATTGTTGACGGAATCCTCCGATCCGCATTCTTTCAGGGTTAAAAGTATATATATATATATATATATATGTATATGTATTTCAAAACTTTTGATTTTAAATGAACTTGCCATTTTAATACTGTAGCTGGGGTTTTCAGGTGCCGTCTTTCACAGCATCAGTGTCGACAAGGTCATGATGGAAGTTTCACTCAGATGGCATGGATGTTTTGTGCGGAGGAGTCCTCTAGAATTTGCCAACACGGTTGTTTGTTTGTTTCCACTACTGTTGCAATTGATGCTTCAAAGCATCTCGTGCCGGAAGGTATTTTTCAACATTTGGTTTTGGGTGATGAATTGGACATGTGGCCTTTCTCCACCCCAGCTGGCTGTTACGTAACAGATCTGAGTGCCTTTGATTCCCTAAGTTAGCTTAGCTGCTGGGAGTCTCGCATCGTACTGTACACGAATTCATGAGGCCTAGTCTACACAAATTCATGCGGCGCGTGCACCCACACATGACCCATCTGCTCCGTCATAATAAACTTAAAGCTACTTGGGCTGGGAAGCGTAGTGGCTCTGCACCACAGAGGAGCCGAGGCTTTGCATTGTACTTGTGTCGAAAAAATACAAAAAACGGAAGCTATTGTGAGGAAGTTTGAGTAGCTACTTTACTCAAAAAGTAAGACACTTTACGATTAAAAGAAAGGAAAAGAGAGAGAGAGACGCACTATTTCATCATCACTTTTCCCATGCTAGTTCCACGTTTTTGTACAATGGGGAGACAAAGGCTCTCGTAGCATAGCTGTTACTCAATGTTTCGCAGGCTACATCTCAAAGTCTTTTAACAATCATTGGCTTCAAAGTGCACTATATGTTAAATTAATGCATTGTTATTACATGACTTTCATGTGATCTTCATGTGATCGGCTTTCAGATGATTTTCATATTGTTCACAATTTTAGCAACTTTGTGAAAGTTACTATTTCTAAAATAAATGAGTTTCTCATAGATTATATTAATTCAACTTTCACAATTTTTCCAAGATACTTTAGTTGGACATGTCAAAAAATAAACAAATGTAATAAACTTTGTTTTCTTTTGCAATGGAAATTAGGTAGTTTTGTACGGGTTTTTTGGATTTTAAAACATGGTCATAGAACTTACTTTAGATATCAAAGATTCAAGATTTTGCTTTGAATGAATAAATGAGAAGATATTTGGATAAAACATTGGTTTGAAGCACTCATTGTTTCTATTCATTGTTCATAATATGAATGCCATAGCACTCAAGATTTAATCTCTAAAGGACAATTGTTTGTTAAATGGACAATTGATAATCCGGGTAGGTTCCTATGAAGTCAATTTTGGTCGGATGTTCACAAAATTTTGATACAAGGTGTGAGCATGTACCCCCTTAGTGGGAATTTCTTTTTCTTTTTGATTTGGTTCCCAAATCAAAAGTTATGTTGCCTTGAACTTTTCTGACAGCTTGGGTAGCTTCAGGTAGTTATTGCAAAACTCCTCCTTTACTTCTGAAATTTGGTAGGTGTGTAACTTTCATGATACAAGATGCAAATGTCAAAAATAATAACCATATGTAGTGTAAAAATCTCACTTTAAGAGTTAAAGGTTGTTAGCCCTATCGGGCAAGGTTGGAAAAAAAAATTCTTCTAACTTCAAACGTTATAATCTTTCAATCCATGCGGTCAAAATTTCTGAAATTATTTCTACACATTCCCATAGTAATCTAGTGAAAATTTGTACGGTTAAATTCCTAAAAATGCCCAAATGATCATTTTCTGATCGCTGCGCTGCTCCTCTTTGACACAGGGGGCGGTCTGCCCACAACACAAAAAACATTTAGTCAGAGGCCCATGCTTTTCTTTCCAGGGCTACAGGATGGGCACGTTGCTTCCGTTCTGTCACATGTGGACACATTCGGTGCCTCTACTGGGACTTAATATTTTATAGTAAATTTAAATAAATTAGTATTCTTGGCGAAATAGTGTTCTTGGGATCCTAGAATTCTTGGGAATCCATGATTTCTGTATTGAGAACACCGACCCTAGCCCTTAGGGGCAACGTGATTCATGAGTCTCTTTGGGGCTCAAGAGTTCTATACATGGACCAAATAGCAATTATGCTCTCTTAGTACGCAAAATCAACATATAATGATCTTCTTTTTTTCCCACGTCCCCACATTGGAAGATTCATGATGATTGTCAAAAAGAACATCATTGTAGTACTCCTTTGTTTGTGAAAAAGATCTATGTTTCCTTTGTAAACTACAAAGAAAATACGGGTCTTTTCAAAAACAGAAGGAGTATCTTTTTATGAAAGTTTTATATTGAGTTTTATTATGTAGTCAATGTACTTAGAATGAATAGTAAATCCCAAGTTGGCACTATGTATTGTTATTGTACACTTGATGTCCATCATAACATTATATAACTAACCATTTTGGGGGGAGGATCACATGGTGGAGGTGAATGCTTCTATATGGTAGCTGGGATCACTTCATTTTTAATAGAATTTGTGGCAGAGCTTGGAACAACAAAGCTTCTTGAGAGCTTGCCCTTTATGTTGAGAGAAAGACAAAAGAAACTCCAACATACATTAATGGGGATAAAAAACAAACATTCCTCATTGAGAGACTTCTCCACAAAGTCAACACTTCATCAAATATCACAACTATCTACATATTTTGAAAGCTACGAAAGAGAGACAAAAGATATTAAATTTTGAGGCATATCAAAGAAGAGAAATAATAGTTTAAGAAATTAGAAATAACAAGTTAACCCCTAAAGGACCAAACTACGTTTTTGGCAACAAAGCAATTTGGGGCACTACAAATGGATTTTTATTTTTATTTATTTTTAATTTTCACAAAACATGTGGACAAGGTTTTTTCTCTCAATTTCCATAACTTTTGACTACATGATTAGAAAATTATTGTTTGATATATAGTTTTTTTCTCAACTTGGGCAACCTAGTCTGATAAAAAAAAATCACTTTTTTCATAAACAAAAATTTGAAATTGGTTCTCTAAATTCATATATAGTTAGTTACGTAGAAAACTTTGAATAATTTCATTTTGATTAATAAGATGAGAGCTATGAAGAATTTAGTTTGTGGGTAGTTATGGATTCTCTGCTCTAAAATAAACTTTGAAGTCCTTACTTAACTCAATTTTCAGTATTTTAAAAAAAAATCAGAGGATGTAGATCGTGTATTACCATTGGATTGGCATTTTTCAATCGAATAACTAAATTCTTAACAATTTAGTATTTTGAATCATTTTCAAATATTTTCTACTTACTAATTTTTTCCAATATGTTGTACAATTCCAAATGATCTGAAAATTTTCAAGCATGTTGCAAACTTGCCTAGAAGAGTGAATCCAAAGAAGCAACAACAACATGGACATATTTACATACAAATGTGATCATGTGAAGTGCAATTGCCTTGTTTTTTGTAGGGCCCAAAAAATAATTTATGTCAAATCAAACACTAATATCTTGCAATCCACACACGAGTCCACACAATGGAAATTTTCAATTTTCCACATCTTCTTAAACCAATGTATAAGATCCCATGGTTACATGTGTCCAAAATTGTCTTTTTTTTCTAAAGTTCAATTGGTACTTGTAGTAGAAATGGTAGTTTGGAAACGTTTGAGGTGAAAACTCGGGTGAAAATATAGTATAGAACTTTAAGGGTTAAAATCATGATTAGAAGGCTCCGATTTTTTTATTCAACAATGTCGTTAGATGTTATTGAACATAGTACAATCATCCTTGGAAATTATAGGTGCAAAATTATGCTTGGTGGGTATTGAAAAGAATGGCAAGGCAATTGCCTACACCTCAAATTTTAATGCATTTCTTCCCCCTTTCACAACATTTAAAATATATGGTAATTTAGTAATTTTTAAATTTGGTAGAAAATTGATTCCATGAGAAAGTTTCAAGTGAGGAATGGACTTTTTTGTCTACATCTTTATTCTAAATGTAGTATTCTAGTACAGAGTGTCAATTTTTTTTAATTTGTTGGTTTTGAGTACAATTATCTTAAGGTCCATTTTCACTTGGTATTTGGAAACACCTAGTTTTAAAACATAATACTCCCAGCTAGTTGAGAGAAGACGCTAGATTTGTTGAAAGATTGCTAATTCAGGGCTGAAAAATTATGACTTCTAATATTTATTTGTTGTTCACACATGGAAATTTGTTGAATCTATATTTTACGTCAACTAAAATTTTCATCTTGTACTATCCGACTCTTCTTGCAGCTTCACAACTGTGAATTTCTTTAACCACCTTGTTGTATCTCTTCCCCAAGATCTTGCTTGTAATTAACCTCTTAGCCCCCTACAAATTTGAAGTCTTCCACTTAAATTTGGTGTGCTCAATTTGGATTTACTTCATCTTGCTCTGTTTGTAAGTTTTTTCAAGTCTCTTCAATTGTGCGACAACAATTCAAGCCTGAAATGGAGATACTTCACTTGTTACATTGTGATTTATAACCAGGATTGCGAAACCCTGTTCTTTATTGTATGAAGTTCAAGTGATCATGACTATCATAAAGGTTGGCAAAATTAGTGACACCGCTCTTTTATAGTGGGTGTCGATGAGGACCACTACAAAAGAGCACCCCTAAAACTCTCAAATGTTCATTTTGTTTGATTTTGTGCTTATATAAAAGTTAATAGTTATCCCATTGTTGTCATAAGTGATAGAGTACACCTACAACAAATAGTGATATTATCTTTTCACCTCTATGTAGGTTAAAGGGTTAAGAATGTCAGTTTGTATAAATACACTTTTTGTAATTATAGCTACCAAAAATACCAATCTTGGTCGCAACTTAGCACTAGTTGTGAGCGTACTTTTATACTTTGTAGCAATGATGCTAGTCTGTGAGCATGGAAATGCAAGCATGTGAACCTTGAGCATATGTGTAAGTAGATATCCTACAACCATTGAAGGCATTTGTAACATAAACACAAATAATACAAGTAGAATAAACTTGCCATTTACAGCACACATCCAAACTCGGGGAGTACACTTAGTTCTACTACAACAAACCATGTGTAAACAAGTGGTTTCTATAAACTATAATTTCAATCTAAAATTTTGACCATTGTTTAATAATGACTATAGGTTTCTATTGCTGAAATTTCCAATTCAAATAAAATATGAAATGATTTCTAGAAGAGGTTGAAAATGAACTAAAATGGCATGTTTTTCAACTCAAATAATTATAGAGAACACATTTAGATGATCATTGAATCAATATTCAACTCAAAATGAGCTTTCAATAGAGAGTTATTTTTAGATTTTTTTTTTTCATTTTTTAGACAATTTTTTCTTATATGATATAGGGGTATGAAAGTTATTTTTTAGTTCTATAATGTATCTTTTTACTTCAAAAATTTGTAAGTTATTATTATTAACAAATAAAAATATCAATAATTCAAAACATAAACTTTCAAAGTAGGAAAATCTATTCATATTTTTTTAATTTTGTTTTACTTAAAATTCAAAAAGTATATAAGGGGGGCCAAAGTTTTGTTTGCACATGGTTTTTAATGGACGTTTTAAGTGAACCCCCCCCCCAAAGCATCCAAAAAATAGACAACAACGGTAGCCATTTTCCAAACACTAACCACACCATTCAACTACCAATTCAATTGTGATGGAATTTTTTTTTTGTATCACCGCCCAATGATAGCACATTGTGTAGTGAAGGGTTGCAAGGAATTTTTAATTAGATTTCAAATTCATCACCTTTAATTTGCAATAAATTTGTAGGAAGAAATCTTTTTGCGTTTTATTTTTTGAAACATGACGTTTAATAATTACGCCAAATTTCAAAACATGCAGGTGTCTATATTTATGTGGAGAAGGATTTGAATTTTGTCTATGCCGTGATTGGAAGTTTATTCTATCATTTAACATAGGTACTCTAGAATCATGGAACGTTTCTATAATATAAACACCTATAACATAGGTGTCTAGTCTTTCAATGGTGCTAGTATGTGAGCCTAGAAATGTGAGCCTATGAGCCTTGAGCCTAGGCACATAGGTACTCTACAACAATTGGAGATGTTTATAACATACATACTTATAATATAAACATCCTATAACTATGAAAGATGCCTATAATCTAGACACCTATAATATAAACATCATGTAACCATTAAAGGTGCTTATAACATAGGTACCTACAACATAGATACATTCAATATAGGTGCCTATAACATAGACACCTATAATAAAATTAGGGACCTATAATATAAACATCCTATAACTATAGAAGGTGCCTATAACATAGGTATCTACATTATAGACATCTATAATATAAACATCCTATAACTATAGAAGGTGCCTATAACATAGGAGCCTAGACTCATAGGCTCAAGATTGATCCTAGGCTCACATAATAGCACCCCTCTACTCCGTAGGACATCTGTAAGGCAAACAAAGCTCGTTGGAGCAAACAAAGATCGTTGGAGCCACGCGCAATGGACACTCTCCACGATGACATTTGTGTTGAAAGTTTCACCCAAGCTATGATTGTTGAAACACCCAAGATGGATTATATGGTTTAGGTCCAAGAGAGGGTGGAGAAATTGAAGCTCCCCAAATTCCAACTTCCAATGCTCGTGCACCATGGGGGGTTGCCTGATTTTTCAGAAAAGGGGTTAAATAGAATCTAATCCAGCACATAGCAAGTCCCATATCAATGGCGTGTAAAACGATTCCCAACTTTTGCCACACGAGCAGCAAAGAATAAGAAAATCCGAATATTCACAAAAAGATTCGAATATTCACATTCGGTTTTCTCGATCCAGGAGAAAAAGCCCTGGAACCAGCTAGGCTCCTGGACCCAGCAAAAGGTGGACATGGATGCAAATCATCCAGGTTTCTCATCCTCATCGACCGATCTGTTCCATCTGATCTGGCCAGTTGGGGCAGCAAGTCCTTTCTCTTTCAAGTTCTAACCGTCCAATGGGGTCGCTTGTCACAAGGTGGATATGGATGAAAATCATCCAGGTTCCTCTTCGACCCATCTGTTCCCATTTTCCGGGCAGTTGGGGCAGCAAGTCCTTTTTCTTCCAAGTTCTAACCGTCCAATGGCGTCAACCAGTGATGCTTATCAAAAGGTGAACATGGATGAAAATCATCCATTTTTTTCATCTTCATGGACCCATTTTGAGACAGTAAGTCCGAGTCCTTTTTTTCAAGTTCTAATCGTCCAATGGCGTCATGGGTATGGACGAAAATCATCCATATTTCTCATCCTCGTGGACCCATCTGTTCCTATCTGTTCCGGGCAGTCGGGCAGCAAGTCCCTTTGTTTTTTTCTAACCGCTTAGTGACGTCACCAGTGACGCCTGGGGTCGTGAACTACGGGTGACGTTTCCTGATGGTGCCGTAACTTACTAGTTAACTTATTAGGGCTACAATCCCTCCCTCCCTTTCAGTTCCGTATTTTAGGGCTTTTTTACAGTACGTATGATTGGCGTCCCCGAATCACCCACAATTGAAGGAGTTTGGATGGGGAAACGGAAAATAACGGTCACGGTATATTCGCTCCAGTGTCAGACGGCATTTTCGGTACTGTAAAGAAATTGAAAGGCTGAATTGGGGGGTGGGGGTGTTCCCAATTGGGTAAGCTTAAATTTAGATGACACCAGTCACACCACCTTACATTCAAGCTCCCACAGAGTTGGAGCAAAAACATTTGGAAATTTAATTGCCTTGGGACGTGGCAACAATTTTGGTAAACTTTTGTTTTGCCTTGTTTGTCTCTCATGGGGGGTTGGCGTTTGGGGGGCTACAATGGAGCATCGGCAGGGATGGAGAAGGTGTAGAAGAGAAAGAAAAGGGGAGTGATTGGAATGGTGGACTTTCGTGCACCTAGAATGGGCCAAACCTTGGGGAAAAAAAGAAAAAAAGAAAAAGAAAAAGATTTTTAAAATAGCAATTAATGATTCTATATGGAAGTGTACCATAATTGCAAGAGAAGAATCGGAATTGTTGGCTGAGAAGGTTTTAAGGAGAAGTTTGTGAAAAGCAAGGGGAGAAGGGGGACAAGCTTTTGACTTTTGGTAAACTATTTTTGACATTGGAATTGGACTTTAGAATTGCTTTTAGTTTGACAGTAAGGCAAAGCTAGACTTAAAATGTAGTTTCTCCCTACTCACATAAAAGTGAAAGCATTGTGAAACTCAACGAAAACACTTTTGACTCTAGAAAAAAGGTTGGAAATTCATTTTTTAATTCTAGCATAGTATGGAAGTTTGATCTAAAAATGATAAAATCGTTAAATCTTGAATTTCAATTTCAAAATTTCATGATAGTGTAATTTTCTATCTTACAAGGAACAATGTGAATATTTGGGGGGGGGGGGGATATACCACTCATGAAGCGATCAAGTGTAACATACACACTTATTGGTGTTATTTTTGAAGTATTTAAAACTAATTTTATCCATTTGGATTGAATAACTTATTGTAATAAGAAAGATTTGGCGGATTTCCAACCTTGGCTGAGATAGGATTGGTGAAATCAGTCTATCCAAAAAATCCTCAAAAATTCCTACAAATTTTTTTTTATCACCAATAAACAACCAAAAAACTAGATGATGTCTTGTTAGAAATATTTCAAAATCTACATGTTTTGATAAATCACCACAAAAAGTTTATCCAAATTTAAACCATAAGCGCTCATACAACCATAATATGCATGCTTCAAGTTGCTTTTTCAAATTTTAATGGATCCCTAAGATAGTACTAACTCTTAAAGAGCATGTCAGCTGGAGATTGAAGATAGTGATCGAAGTTGAAAATACTGCAAATGAGTAATCCAAATGGTGATAAGAAAATCAATTCTATTGTGGGGGAATAAGTGAGTGTTAAGGAAGGCATTTCTAGGAGATGAAAGTTATTAGCAACTGAGCTCTTGACAACTATGACTTGTCCATTTGCCATGATTGTGAATTAAAACAAAGTAATTGTGTTTATAGGAGGACTTCAAAACCTCATAGAAGCATAGTAAGTCAATTTCAAAAAGAATAATTTAACTTAAAGAGTGTGGGAAATCAACAATTTACCTTTCATCCCCCCCCAACCATTTGTGCTCTGAATTTTTCAATCAATAGTAATGGACAAAGTTGAAAGAGGCATTTAGTTGTGAAAACATACTTCTTTGATTCCCCCTCATGAAATTTGTCCATGATGGTAGAACCACCCATTTCCAACCAAGAATCCATACCAAGGCTAGAACATATTTTCAACCAAAGTTTGGAATGTTTGTTTTTTCTCCTTTTCAAGGTTGGGACTAATAAGATCACGATACATGTCCCAAAGTAGTGAGCAAGAAAGCAAGAAGTAGTCAACATGAAGTTAGTTCTTAAATGATCAAAATTGGTAGAGTCTAAACACTAGATATAGGTCTAGGCCAACTTTTGGCTTTCAAAACTCCTAGTCATTTCAATTTGAGGCATAAAATTACTAAAATATTTGCAATCCCTGTAATTTATATCTTCCTAAGATACATGGCATAGAATTTACATTGCCTTATACTGCTCCAAAACATGGTGCTACAAAATTGCTGAAGTGGTTGACTATGCAGTGAGTGCTTCTACCATACTAATTTGGTTGAAGAATCCAAATGGGAAACGGATTTTTGGAGGTGAAAGGTGACTTCAATTTCTCCACGTTTCATTTTCACAGTTAAGAAAAGTTTGATTTGCATGAGGTAAAGGGAACGACAGACAGGCAGACTGACCTCCAGTTGCGAATTGTCAGGAACGAGGAGCTCTCCGTCAAATTCTAGTTTCTGTGGTGTGCAGCAACCGCCTTGCTCAGGTCTTCAGTCCTCAAAGCTGCTGTCACCGGGAATTCGCAAATCAATTCACAGGAACTACACTAATGATGATAATTAGTGTTACCCATACTAACTATTTTAGAAATGCTATAAATTTTTACTTTTGATGAATATTTTTATTGAGTGTATAGATCCTAATATCATTTGAAGTGGGAGAACTTTACACCTATA
The DNA here is from genome assembly GCA_947034895.1 of Rhytidiadelphus loreus. NCBI lineage: Eukaryota > Viridiplantae > Streptophyta > Bryopsida > Hypnales > Hylocomiaceae > Rhytidiadelphus > Rhytidiadelphus loreus. The sequence goes on from OX344765.1 coordinate 44,983,308, forward strand.
GTTGGTAAAAATATTCATCAACAGTAAAAACTTATAGCTCTTTCAAATCAATTAGTGTAGGTAACACTATTTATCATCATTAGTGTAGTGCGCCATGTGCCCATGCCACAGTCGAAATAAAAGTAAAAGTAATTTTCTAATTGTTTAACTCATTAAAACTTTGAAAATTCAATAACTTTCACACTGTGAGTCAAAAGGACAAGAAACAAAGCCCCTGCCCCCCTCCTCGCAGATAGCTCTCCAGTAGTACCAAACACACAACTGGGGGGCACACCGTTTGGGAGATTCCACCATAACAAACAAAAAGAAGCAACCTAACTCAAAGTACATGGATCACCAATTCATCAAGAATTATCACAATTTGTTGCTTCAACTTAGAGTTAATTCTTTGAGCATCCCCACCATTTCTTTCCCTATCCCCATCTGGATGAAAGGGGAGCAAACATAGGGATAGGGAATGTTCTTCCTACCAATGCTACTCAATAATTTATGTATAGTGTTACTAATAAGTGAGTACAATGCTATAATAAGTGGGTACAAGCATTAGCAATGACCATGTGGCTAAATTGAGGTGAATTCAAGTTCAAAATTAGTATACAAGCGGGTGAATTTTGTCAAAACATGTATATAGGCAAGTGAAATCGAGTTCCCTATAGACGCCCTCGTATATAGAATTGAAGCCTGCCATCTCTAAAAATTTGCAAATATAAGACTTTGGTGGGTGGATGGTCTTCCCTACCCACATGAATTTCATTTGGATAGGAATAGGGATTCATCCTGGTGGGGATGCTCTTACTATCCCATGAGAAAAACATCCACAAGTCCTTTGTTAATCAACCTCAATATCCCAAACAAATGAAGAACCAATGATATAGTTGTTGACCTTAGATTTGCAAATTGGGAACATTAGAGTATCTCCGGCACGCAATACTACCCCATCAAATGGTTTGGTGTGCTTGGGCTTCTTCATGAGTCCCACTAGTTGTGCAATTTGAGATTTTTTGGAACCTACCTCTCCAAAATTTGTGCAACATACTACAAGCTACATGACCCTCTCATGTTTGATGTTGGCGACATTTGGTATGAGCGTTGTTTTCTATATTAGGTGGAATCTCAATTCGAGAGCAACCTTGACTGCAACCAATCAAATTATTGTCACCACCGCACAAAATGCCACAACCATCAATGCTATGGACAAGTTGTGACTTGGATCAACTACAATATGAAAGGTCGATGTTGGAATTGGGAATTTTGCATTGAAATCTACAATTTGTACAATCTTCCAGTGGCGGATCTATAACATAGAGAATGCCAAGGCTACTTGACCATTCCTATTGAGTCGCTTCAAAATTTTCCACCAAATCATCTAGATGATAAGTATGGTAAGAAATTATGTATGGACAAAAAACATTCTAGATTACTTTATTATGTGCAAGACAAAATGACAACAAATGCAAATCAAAAGTTGGTTGGAAATTGAGCTAGAAGGAAGGTTTGGGTGGTCACACAAAGTGGTTGATATTTTCATATGTGAAGTCTTCAAACTGTTCTATATTTTGAGCACATCTTACATGCTTGTCCTCTAGTGTAAACTAATAGTTCATAATTAATGAGGATAGATTCTTTTAGTTGCAAGACAAAATTGATTTGTCCTATTGGTAAGGGTGCAAAATAAATATCATCCACAAAATTAGTTGCACTACTAAATTTTATGTTTGACTTTGCTATAATTGGTACAAAATTGTAATATTACAACCTACACTACTATAATTATTATACAAATAGTATGACTTTTGATAAATTAATCTTACACATACTAATAGGATAAATAAGTGTACTGTACGTATTTGTAGAACAAATTGGTCTTCAAAGACTACAAAACTAATTTTCTCCCACATAGTTGAGTGAGAAAGTTTAAGACATTTCTACCACTCTAGCAATGCCCCATTATCGCCATTTAAGAAACCTAAATGTGCCTTGTTTGAATAAATGAAGCAATGGGCATTTTGGGGATGTGATAATACTACTTTTGGACTTTGCAAGTGATGACTTATGAATGCCTTAACTAGTACACACAATAAATTCATATACTTTTTAGGTGTAAAAATACTAAAGAGTGTGACCATATTTTTAGAATCTTCTGAAAATTCCAAAAAAATACTGTGGCCTTTTAAAGTGAGTAAAATGACAATTATAAACCTAGTTTTTTTTGTCACTTTTGAGGTACTAACATCTAATAGCTTCTAACCTTGGGGTAACCTTAAGGGTAAATCACTTCAAAGATTCATGACTACTTCATACTTTTTCGATTCAATACAATTTCCCTTCCTATAACTTTGTACTCCTTTTGTTTCTAAATAATACTGATATTTCCTTTATAAAACACAAAGAAAACACTGTTATTATGTAGACCTAAGCTGTCAGGATCTATGTTAAAACAGGAAGCAATTTGCACAACTCTTTCAAACCCTGCTGGCTGAGTCACAAAACAAGGGATGAGCTACAGTTGTCCGCAGATGAGCTTGTTATTGCAAAAAGTTATGACAGCCTGAAGATGCTGCCTGTGGGCCATCTCAATACAATTAATATTTTTTTTTTCTCAGGCCTTGGTAGCATGAAATTTGCATGGAACTGTTTATATATCCCACATGGGTAACAAGCCACAAACATCGAGAGAATCATGAATTCAAAGCTAAGATATTTCATTTTTGAATGGTAAGCTTAACTGTTGTGCATTCCAACTTCCAAGGCTGTCTTTGAGTGCCATGCATTGCACATTGATTCACTTTTGAACTCCAAAAGCAAAAACCATGCTTGTTTTGATGTACTTAGTAAGCATTTGTTCACTACTAAAAAAACACATCAGACAATCATAAACTGCTCTTCTTTTTACGAGCTACTTTGCACCTGTCAGGCTGGCAGAGCATTGCTTGGTTCTGATTTTTTTGACACAAAAAAGAATCGCCCACACTTTGCATTGTCTCTTATCGTTTTTTGGACAAAAAGAAAGGACTCAATAATGAAGGATTGAGGAGTACACTTTCCTTACGAGAAGTACAGTACCGTAGTCCCCCTCAGGTCAGTCGTTTCCACCGTCCACAGACAAGATTTTCTCAGACTGCAGCACATGACAATAATCCAAATTAGAAAAGGACGACAGCGTCTTGTCCAACCACGTGTAGATGATAATTTATGGGGCGGAGTAGGTGAAAACAAAGCAGGCTGACAACACAGCACAACAATACAATACAATGGGTGGAGAATTGAATTGAATTGAATTATCTGTCTTCAATGACACCAACTCCAAGAGACGCCGATCAAACCCAGTTTATATAAATTGTGTGCATGCAATTCTCCAAATGACGTACAGAAAACTGTAAATGATGTTGAGACGCAGCAGAAAAATTGTGGTTGGAGATAGCTGCATATATGAAGACCATTTTCATGCATGAGCAGCAGGGATACCCACTCAGGCATGACTTGTGAATTGTGAGTGCAACTCAAAACCACATAATCTGCTTTAATTTATGCCAATGTTGTGGATGCTGACGATGCATTGGCGAGATTCCATGAGCACATCCACTTTGGCTCTGCTTAATTGAAAGGGACACAAATTTTCAGTAGGTTTTGAAATTATGTGAAAAAAAAAAGAGGTTTATAAATGACAGAAACTGTGAATGATGTTGAAACTGTCTGTGCAGACAATTGTTGTTTGGTAGCGCGGGAGAGCTGCCTTGGCAGACACTTTCATCAGTGCACCAACTCTGGTACGGCTCTTGAATGGATCACTTTAAAAAAAAAAATAGTGAGTGAAACTTGTAACCATATATTACAACTGCTTTTGCCAATATTGTGGAATGTGGATATCGATGGCAGGAGAGATTCCATGTGCACATTTAAGTTTGCCCTGCATGCTTGAAAAGGACAAAATTAAAGCTCAAACAGGATTATGAATTGCTGCAAGAGCAACTCACAAGGACATAAATTGTGTTGCTGGAAATTGTAGCTGTTGATGTGCATTGGAGTACCTCCACAAACACAATTTTATATGATGGCTCAGCTAGAAAAAGGGTAAAAAGGAAGTTTACATGTGAAAAAGAGGAGATGGGATATGTGGGTGGAGTTTGTACAAGTGAGCAGAAAACAAAAAGTGGAATTGAATTTTTTTTTTTCCAAAGCAAATTTACTGAGATTTCAATCAAGTCCATTTTTTTGACTTGATTCGATATGCCTTCAGACTCTGGATAACTCTTTGGAAAGACGGGGGACAGCTTGAATGTATTCTTGTCCTGCTGATGGCCACTCGTCTCACAAGTAGAGTGTTGGACAACATTGATGTGATTGTGAGAAATGACAACCACAAGCTGTGAGAAAAGATGTTTGCATCATTTTGTGTACTGCAATAACCAACCGACAAAACTTACACCAGCTTTTGCCAAATGCCATGAACATTTTCCATCCAAAATTTGAAAAAGAAAATGAAAAAGTCGCCATATTGCATGAATAGGTGAAATTCATCCAGGAGAGTCTCATCTTTTTCTTGTTTTACTGGCATTTGCAAATGTGAAATGTGAAATACAAGAAGACATAATATTCATGTGGTGTTTGTCATCAAATTAATTGCTATTCCTCTTTATTAGAATTAATCATGTCAAGCACTTTGGATCTTATTAGACTTAACATGAGACACACCACATGGGCTTTTTACTGCACAGGCTTGAAGGATATTCAACTTTGTGACTCCGATGGCTTTGGAGCATGGCAAACAGGTACACAATTCATTGATGAAAGAGTACAACCTGGACAACTCATGTAGTTTGAGGCTGCCCCATTGTGTCTGCAAAATGGCATTGAAATTATGTCAAAAAATAGCAAGAAAAGTTGCAAAAAACATGTATGAGGCTGAACCTTTTCCTACTAAATGCTTTATAGTCACTCATAACTTCTTGGATTGATATGAAATTTTATCCACACAAACTAGACTAGTATGCACAACTTTCTCCCAAAACATTATTGGAAACGGACACTATATGAAGAAGAAACAAGCCACCCAAGTTCATTGTAATACAAAAATGTTAGGATTTTGAACTTCAAATTGATCCCAAACTTTCAAAACAACTTGGATTCACATTAAAATTTTACTACAATAACTAAAGTGCAAGGGGACATAACCCAACAATTTTTTTATTTATTGAAAATGTGTATTGGATGAAGGAGATACAAGCCCCTAAAGTTGCAACCATCAAATGCAGTTTGGTGAACTCAAATTGAACCTTGAACTTTGATTGGCTTACAAAAAATCAATACATCTTGTATTGATCTTAGAATTTTAGTACACAAACTAGAGAGAGTACAAATTTCCCAACAAGTTTGATTGAATTTGGACATCGGATACAAAAGTTACAACACTTTGAATTAGACTTGAAACTTTGCGAGGACACTTTTGGTCCCTTGGGGCATTTAGGGGTTAAAACATCTTTCCACAAAACATACCAACTTCACAGGAGGGTAATAGAGGCATGCCTAATGTCAGTATTATTGGAGCCACCATTTTGTTGGGATTTTGTTTCATCCAATGCAATATACTCTCTTTTATAACGACTTCTTTTGGCAACATGAGTTTGAGATTAGCTTCTTAGAAGGAATGAAACTTATTCCATGAACAACTATTTAGTGTGTAGAGTAAACAATTGTGGTGAAGTTTTTGGTTATAATAACTTACGCTACAAATGTTTGGTCATCCTTATTCCTATAAATTGTCGTACCAAGGTTGTTTCCCTGATGTAAAGAACTAAATGCTTTTAGTAAAAGTGATCCCTATGCAATGAGGGCTCCCACAAAACATGCTAGCTATATTTGTCCATTGATTCGTGTGAAATTCTTCATTAATGGCCGTATTTGTTAAATTGAGACAAAATGGACATTTTGAGACTTCAACCCTATTATTCAAGACCTCTATTTAAAAAATTTATGAGCATATCAACCTTTATAAAATCAAAGGTTTGTGAATGTATTCACCAAAAAAATTCAATATCAAGCACTTATTATCATTTAAATGTAAAGTCAAAGATAATATGAGAAAAAAAAATTCATTTTAATGAATATGGCCATATTACAAATCTCACTAAAATACATTAAGAAAACTTTGAAGGTTTTACATGGAGTGTAGCCACTCTATTCAAAGCCTTCACAAATGTAAGGTACTTGTACACAAGATTGTAAGTTTAGGTCTTAGTGGGTCAAGACTCATAAGATGGAGTCCCTCATCCCACTATGTACAATTGCTTAGCTAAATACTCCAACTTAAGTTTTTTCATTCATGTGAATGAAGCTATGCTTTATAAACATGACATGTATAAATATATTTATAGTTGATAAATGTCACAAAAATTTGAACACGTGATTTCCATATTACATTCTAAGGAACTAACTTTTGTACACAAATTCCACTAAGAGACCCCCTTGCAAACATTCTTTTTGCATCTAAAACAATGTTTACAATTCTTGCAAAATTCTTCTTGCTTGAAGCCTAGTCTATCCTAGAGGATTTGTCTCCAATACATTATAAAGTAATTGATAAGTATGCTTATGCTTTCTACTATTAAAATTTGAGAAAATGACACCTACCTATTGCAAAGGTCTTTCTAACATCAATAGGAAGCTTACAAAGAAACCAAATGAATGTTTAGTTTAAACTACAATGTGGCTTTGAGAGTCTTCTAATGTTAACAAGTGAAAGTGAAGCATCACAATGAAACCAATAGAATATTTAAACTACCCAAACAATATGACTTTGAGAATTGATCTTGCAAATGTTTGTGGGTGAAACATGAGTGTCACAAGAATATTAAAGAAATATTTAGTCTAACCAAAAAATGGCTTTGAGAAGAAAACCTAGCTTTTGGTGTTGTCCACTTACATTCTATTTGATGGCTTCTCGCAACTTTTCCACTAGCAATGCATTATCTTCTTCTAATCTATTGGCAACCGTTTGAATTTGCTCAATGATTTGCTTGGCTTGCTCATCCAAGCCTTGAAGCTCCACCTCACTTTGCCCTTGGTCGATCATGTATTTGTCTACCACCGCTCGCAAATGTTCTCTCAAACTCTGGAATGCATTGTTGGCAATGCGAATGTTTTCTTTAGAGGTCTCCAACTCTTTGTGAAGGGAATCATTCTCGTAACGTAGGGATCGAATCTCTTTCTTCAATTGAGCCACTTCTAAACTTGCAGTTGGGCTAGTTGATCTAATCTCTTCCTTGGGCTCTTTCTTCGGAATTGATTGTATTGTTATTTCTTCCTCTTCTTCCATAATGAATGAGCTCTCTTAAATTTGAACTAAATTCAAATGAACTTAGAATGCTTGAAGTTGGTTTTCGGGTGCAACATTGCTCACCTTTGGAAGAAAATGCTTCACCAAGGCATCTTTCTACATTTTGAAAGAAGTGACCTTACAGTCCTCTTTTTTCGTCTCAACAATCCTGAAGTTCTAGCCCAGAATGGTCTATAACCAAGATATAGCTCTACGAAATCAACAAAGAACCAAATTTCTCACAAACGTTATGAAACGTTATGAAGATATACCAAGATATACCTGTAAGAAATCAACAAAGTACCGAATTTCTCACAAACGTTATGAAGATGGAAGTGAGGGCTTGGATTTGCTACGTAGATGCTTTCCTTTCATCATACGCTGCTGTCCATGCAAACTTCTTGCACAGGAACTTATTGTCCCAACAGAAGTGGCATCAAAGGACCAATACTACGAGAGGTCAAGGAACGTGTTGATATGAGGGGGTGTCGACCTTTCACCTGGAAAAAGGCAGAATACCCTGCACTATTGACATAGCGATATGAAAAGCCCTGTCGAGCAAATTCTATCCCATTAGACAAAAGATTCTCCAAATTCACAGGATACTAATAGCATGAGGGAACTGATCCTTGTCATCAACAGAGATTCATCTGTTCATGCCTGGAGTATTGGCAAGTAGAGTGACCAAGGCTTGGCTAAATGTCTCTGGCCACTGAACTGGGAACCATCAGAGAATTGGAGGCATATTCCAACAATAAAGACCTGACCACATTCGATATACTGTCCGTCATCACGTCAATCAGCTACAGCGTTCTTACACTGTCAGATTATCATCATTTAACACCGAGCCTCAGAAATATCGTACTCTACAAATGCATCGCTGGCTGCCATTTCGACCGACGCAAATGACACGCGCAGAGATAGTTCCAATGAAACCATCACAGAAGGACAAACGATCGGTGAGAACATTATTCATTTCTTCACTAAACTGAAGTACAAGGGCACATTAAACGGCATGGTTCCACGAATGGAACTCTGAACCCTAACTCTAACAAAATGGAACACCCGCCTCGATCAGATTCCTAAATGAAGTCGGTTGCAGATCCAGCATCAAACCGATGGCTACCTTCCGTATCCGCTCTCACTAGCTTCTCGTCCTATAGTAGGAGCCATTGGGAAGTCTCTTCTGCTGTTATTGTTCCTCAACTCTTTGCCTGAATGACCCCCATTTCAAGTCCTCTGGTACTGATAACAAGAATCTGCGTGAAAATCGATGGCAAGCAGTATCCTAGTTCAGGTTGGCCTTCACTCCAGCCATGTGCAAGATTAGGTCCACCACCCGGTTGCTGCAACAAATAATTAGTGTCAGAACTGCAACTGCAATGCCAGAACCGGAATGTCTCCATGTCACAGAACTTCAAAATTGACCCAGGATGCAGAGACACCCCCGCAATTACCTGTAGCCCCACTCATTGTCGTACCACGACACCAACTTCACGAACTTGTCACTAAGGGCAATCCCTGCCTTGGCATCGAAGATGCTCGATCTGCATCAGAAAACCAAACCAAATCGTTCAGAAATACAAACGCCAAGCCACACAAGAGTCCACAGATGTCTCATCCCATATCAACCCACTTGCAATGTCTCATACCTTGCGTCACCAATGAAGTCATTCGATACAACATCGTCTTCAGTGTAACCCAAAATGCCGTTCATGGGTCCCTCAGAAGCGGCCCTGCACCACGAATCCAAGACAGTTTTATGTCAGTATCTAGAGTATCAAGCAATGCATATTCAATTACTCATATAACCAACCAGTGCACTTCTGATCACAGTAAAAGTAACTCACTTGATGGCGGCTTTGATATCCTCATACGATCCAGGTCTCTCAAGACGCACAGTCAGGTCTACCACTGACACGTTAGGGGTGGGCACACGGAAAGCCATCCCAGTCAGCTTTCCGTTCAGCTCAGGCAACACCTTGCCGACGGCCTGCCAAAATCTTAGGGATTAGAAACGAAACTCAGCACCATTACAATGATGACTAGATGTGAACAATAGCGTGAAAATACGAGCACATTCCAAAGACCCATTCTCAAGCCTAAATGGCATCAAGCATCTCAGAATGGAAGTAAAAACAAGCCATTCAAGTGGATTTGGGCATACCTTGGCGGCTCCCGTCGAGCTGGGAATGATGTTCTGTCCAGCTCCCCGTCCTCCGCGCCAATCCTTTCCAGATGGTCCATCTACGGTCTTCTGAGTGGCTGCACGCACAAATCACAACTCATCACTCAAAAATCCTGTCCATTTTCCAGCTCCAAAGTACAACTGGGGCTTACACCCGGATCACAACCAAACAGAAGTTATTTCTTACCTGTGGTTGCATGCACGGTGGTCATGAGTCCCTCCTCGATGCCGAAGTTATCCTGGATAACCTTTGCAAGGGGAGCAAGGCAGTTGGTTGTGCAACTCGCGTTGGAAACGATATTCATGTCGTCCTTGTATGCCTTTTGGTTAACGCCCATCACAAACATCGGGGCGTCACCAGAAGGCGCAGAGATGACCACCTTCTTCGCACCACCGTTGAAATGCTTCGAGGCTCCGGCCACGGCGGTGAAGACACCGGTGGACTCCACAACGTAATCAGCACCTGCTTCTCCCCACGGGATTTCGGCGGGGTCTCTGAAGAAGTCAGTCCAAAACCTGCTAAGTGAGAACCGACCCCAAGGAACACCAGCAGTTTCCGAACCGATGCTGTAGTCAGCCCAACTGCAAACCACAATAGACAGGATGCGACTGATACCTGCATCCGAAGACCTTGATGGTTTGGGAACCGACTTGCAAAGTCTTATCGTCAACTGCGTGGACGTCACCCTTGAGAACTCCGTGTGTGGAGTCGTACTTCAACATGTATGCCTGCGTCACATTATTGCAGATGGGGTCAGATATATCTCCATAGGCGTTCAGTACGATTGTCCAAGTGCTAAGATTGAGGAATCAGGAAGTTTATCGAGATTCGATACCATATACTTGGTGTCGATGAAAGGGTCGTTCACGGCAACAACTTCCACGTCATCCCTTCCCATGATGACACGAAGAACAAGCCTTCCAATTCTTCCACAACCTGATATGGAGGCCGAGGGCATGTCAGTAATTGACTGACATTAGAGGAATCTCCACAAATTACATCACTATCGCAAATTGTTGCCGTACTAACAATGGCATGAGAGAGAATTAGCTCAAAGCCTCACTCCACATTCAAAATTAGATTCAAGTACTTCAGTATATAAACGAGATTCTATAGGCTCATAGTCGTGCAGATATGACAAAAAAGAAGCTCACCATTAATGCCGATGCGGATCTTCTCCCCACTGCCTGACTCTGAAATCATTGACACAATGTTTTGGAAGTAAGAAAACCAACTAAATGTTTTTCAGAGAGTGATAATGTAAAGTTTCATTCCGGGCCACAAAAATTTGATTAAAAACATATCGATTAAAAAAGAATACCAAACGATTATCTAAATGAACTTACTCGCTGTTTGGGGGGGATACTCAGCCAAGGTTGCCCTCACCGAAGCAGATTTCTGGATGGACCTGCACACCCCGTGATCGCTATCAAAGACTTGTCTGGTGATCAAAATCAGAGGTCTCGAGGAGACAGATTGGATAGTAACCTCAGCAGGGTCAACGCAATAAGCATACTGAGCTTATACATTGAATCGACAACAAGAAGTGCCGAAACGTGCCGGAAGGTCCCACGCAGACAATCCTGCTGTACACTCCCTTAGAGAATTGAAGGGGTCCCAATCACTAAATTCAATCTTACAAGGATGCCCTTCAAGGACAAACTCAAATAAGTCACAAGGAGGACCCTTACCTCGTAACCGGGGCGCCCGAAGCCTTCAAACTCTTGACAGATCCCACGAAAGAATCCTCGGCTGAGAAACTGACATTCCTCCTCTGAGCAAAAGCCTGTGGAAGAGGAAATGATTGATTAACGTGTAATTCTTGCAAATTTCGACTGAAAAAGATGCAACCTTCTCACACAAACAAAAAAATGGATGCATTGCGGTAAGAGCATGTTGATGATTGCACAAGAAGACTGTTTACTTCAATCGCGCCACACATCTTAAAAAATCTCACCAGCAAGAACACAGAAACATTAAAAGACTAAGCCATATAAAACAGTTGAGAAACTCCTTCAATTGCAATCGTCAAATATAACAATCTCAGAACAACCAAGTCACGCTACAAGAAGGAATGATATGTACCGAAGCGGAGGACGCCGAAACGCAACTCCTGGTGGAGGAGGCCTGGACGGAGGTACTGCCAAGGGCAGAGGTGGACTGGATCATTGTTGCGGAAGCCATTTCTCTGCACCAGCAACCATTGACACATCATCAAACCTCTGTTCATATTCCCCTGTTTAAGCAAAAATCATTACGACTCCTGTAGATATCAAATGAATGCAACATCCCCCACGGCCCGCTACACCGCAACTTGTCAAACCCGAGAAAACCGTGGAAAACCCCAGGACCCGAGTTAGTGTCGAAATGATCAAAAGCCAAGCGACGAACGCACCCAAACAAAACGATATCATTAAAAAAATAGACCATTACATCATGTAGTCAACTCAGAACAGTATATATCAACGACACAGTTCCCTGTTAACTCAGAAAACCGACTGCCGTAAACCAAATGAAAGGCAACGTCACACAACTACGATCGTAAGACAGTAACGGATCACATATCAAGCGCTCTTCATCAAACTTGAACACCTACCTTTGCAACGAAGCAAGACAAACTCTGTTTGGATAAAAGACCCTCTATGAATCATTGAAACAGAGTTCATCTCAATACACACTCCACCGTCTTAACAGTTGAAACACACTCACACTGCAACTGATCAAACCCTGACAACACACAACCTGCTTACGCTTACAACATCAAACTAACGACCTACCATTGCAAGGCCTCCAAAACAAGAGCTCATCATTTAACACTTCGTCAAAACAGAGTTCGTCGATATCAAACATACATTTCTACACGCTCAAAACGACTATAAACGATACATGGATGGCATCATAACGCACTAACACGATCCACCTGATCTAATCCCCGACTACAACCAAGCCGACTCTGCTTACAACTCCAGGGTGAACAACTTATCTTGGCAAATAAACCAAGACAAACGCTGATCGAAAAAACAGACTACTGAAACATCGAACTCGGACTCCTGAAAAAATTAAGAGCAAGACAGCAAGAAGCACTGACACGATCCATAAACCCGGAACAACAACCAAGCCGCCGCTTCTTACAACACAAATCTTAACAACCTACCTTCGCAAATACAAAAAAACAAAAGCTGATCGAAAAAACGAAATGCTCTGAAAAGAAGAGGATCGCACTACAGATCGGTCAGGCGCTTACAACGATTAAGCGATCGGCAGAAGGACGATCGAAAGCGCGATTGACGAGGGAGGGCGGCCGCAACAAAACGCAATGGCGAAACTCGGTGAATGCAGCACTGAAGAACCCCAGCGGCAGCCAAAGAAAGACGTGTGGATGAATGAAGTTACGAAATCGTCGGCATCAAATGCCTGAATGGATGAAAGTGGAGCTTCGGGCTGGCCGATCGTGTACCTTCCAGGGTATCATCCCACTACCGACTGACACCTGGGACCCTAGTTTTGCGACCTGCCTTGGGTGCCTGGTAGGTAGTTAGGAGAGCCAAGCGTCGACGAGCGAGAATCTTTGGGGTGGCAGCGTTCTTTAGGGCTGATATTTTATAAAATTGGATGGAAAAGTATTATTGGGGCGAATGGATGAGTGCGAATGGGAAAAGCGAACTTTCAACGACCCAACGGCCCCTCATTCCTTTCTCGAGCCACTCAGTTTGAAGAAGAAGAAAACATGTATATTGTACCACCTTCCTCTAATTGCACATTTCATGTATATCCTCATATAGGTGTGTTACAAATAAGAGCATCGGCACCGTCGAGTGGACAAGTTGATATGGAGGGCATGGTCAAGACCACACTCCCTTGCCATTTTCCAACCTCCGACCATATTCCTTTAGACAAGTACAATATGCTCGAAAAATACAATTGTAGTTTGACAAGCCTCTGTAAATTTCAAACTTTCCAAATCCAAATGAACACTTTGGTTGCTAGTTCAAATGTGAGATGCAATTGGTGAACTTTTGCAAAAAAATAACCCGTGATTTGAACACACTAAGGAAATACTCATCCAAGTTGAAATCCCTAGGTTCAAATTTGGCAAGCTTGAAGGTGAATTTTATAGTCTTGTCCTACTAGTGGGGGATGTTGCAAAGACTATCCCTTCCACAATTGTTTCGAGTTGATTGCCAATGCTTTGACACCTAAAGGACTAAGGCCTTTTTTCTGCCAATAAACATTTAAAACTGCCATTTCTATAGCAAAAAGTAAAAGAAATTAAAAAAAAATTTCCACATCTAACTGTAGTATCTTACACCAAACTAGTCTGAAAATGTGTGGAAAAAATTTCAGAATTTTTGACTGCATAGATTGCAAGATATCTGCATTTAAAGTGAAAAAAACAAGTTTTTCAGCACATTGAGGGATTAGTTTTTTCGACTTTGAACATTTTTAACTTAAAATTTTTGCACTACATAGTTTTGAGATTTAAATCTTTATGGTGAAGAATTGAGTTTGAGAGTCTAGGAGAAAAAAAAGAAATCCAAAAAAACTTAATTTTCATTCTTCAAAAAATTGATAAGTAGAAGTAGGTATGAGATAGAAGGAAAATCTAAAATATTAATATCTTTTAGATGGAATTAAAATGCAATAATTCCAATGGTAAGATTGTTCTAGCAAGAAAACTAAACCATGTGGAACATTTTTTTTTGAAAAATTGCAAAAATTGCATTCAGAAATGAATCCTACAAGTTATTTTTTTCAAGAAGATGCTTTAATTGCCCCCAAAACAAGATTGTCCATAACTTTCTCATAATGAATCCAAATGGAATGAATTAAAGCTTTCCATGTAGACAAAAATATAATCTATAAGGAAAAAAAATTCAAAATTCAAAATTTTCTTTTTGTTGCTTCTCGTTCCTTGTTTGAGCTTATTTGGACATAACTTTTGTTCCGGGGTACCAATTGAAAAAAATATGACATTCCCATGAAGTTTATTGGCTTTTCTATCTTCAAAAAAAGTTTCAAAAAATCAGGAAAAAATTTCAACCCATAGGAAGCTGCCCAAAATTCCATTTGTCAAGATATATTTTAAAGATTTAAAAATGTGAATATACCATTAACAAACAACTTTCACATGAGGTTCTATCTTTAAAGCATTACCTCATTGCCTTTTAAAAAGAAATTAATCCTTAAAAAGATGGATTGGTCACCGTAGAAATCACCCTTTGGGGTATAGTGTATCACTTGATTAAAAAGAACCAAGAGCACTCATTGGAGGTCAAACTATTGTGCAAGACCCTCCTCTTTTCACACCAAATTCCAAGGATGAACATGTGCACTTCTATCTTACAAAGAAGGATTCTTTGTTATCCATTACACAATCAACATCCACAACCCACTACTCAAACTTTTTCGGCCATGTAGTTTTGTCAATCCAAAGCCTCCTCTCCTTTGGTCTAGAGTCAACAAAGGTCCATACAAAAAAAATGGGATGACTAAAATCTTTTGTTTCTTAGTTGACCCAACATATTTTCATTTATTGGAAGGACAATTCGATTATCCCCACAGTGCTCCAACATATAACATTCAGTAGCATGCATTGTCACTACCTTGACTATACAATAGATGGTGTGCACCCACTAGTACTTTCTAAATCATGGAATGTAAATGCTTCAACGTAACATGATTTCCGTAGAGCATATCCAGCTCCATGCAAAGGGGACACTTGGGCACCAAAAGAGCCTCTCAACTGAACCCAAAGTCCATTTCCAATGAAGTTCCCAATTCCCAAAGCCCCATGCTGATGAAGGGGCCCCCATTCCCCCAAAGCCGCGCGGGCATCAGCCAGGGTCGCCGCATTCATTCATTCATCCCCCGCTCCACGGCTTCCCAAGTGTCACTAGCATGCTATGTGGACAGATTCTTTCTCCTCGCTGCCCGCTGCCCGAATCTGCCCGACCACCCGTCTTCCCCAACTGCCGTCTGTTATCGTTGATTCCGAAGCTCGGTGTGGTTCCCGTTACGCCATCGACGCCATCGCCAACCCTTCTCTTCCTTGCCATTGATCGCCAGCCTCCCGTCGATTGTGTGTGTGCTCGAGTTCCCTTGTCTCTTGCTGTTCTCGCCTTTTTTTTAACGACCCTCGGTGGGGAGTGATGAGTGTCCGATTGCGCAAGTAGCTCACCTGGCGAAACGGAAACGAGGTTGCTTTTCTGATCTCGTGAGTCGGGATTCATCAAGCTTTTGTTTGCATGAGATTTGAGCTAGTCTAGGTTGAGTTCCGTTTTTTGTTCAATGATTTTTGGCAAATTCTGTTCGTGTTTTTTTTATCGCCGACCAATTGTGTGCTCGTCTCTTGCTGTTCTCGCTTGTTCAACGACCACCCCTGGGAGTGGCCGATTGCTCAAGTAGCGTAGCTCATCAGGCAAAAGAAACAAGGTTGCGCCTTCCGATCTCGTGAGTCGGGATGCAAGCTTCGGTTGCATGAGATTTGATCGAGCTAGGTCGAGTTTCTCTTTGTTTCTGTGAGTTTGCTTGGCGAATTCTGTTAATTTTTTTGACAATTGGCCGAATTTTGAATTATGATGATGGTGGAGGACCCTCTGCGTTAGTGTTTTGTGGGTGTTGGGATTCCACGGATTTTACCTTAGGAGTGACGAATTTGATTCGGGTGGATGGTGATGTCAATGGTGATTGTGTAGAGGTTTTTGTGTTTGTGTTTATGCGCTCTGTTTATTTAACAGCTGAGCCTTGTAGGATGCAACGGGTTGTTACCTTGGTAGTGTTAAATTTGCGAGGAGTTGGTGATGGGGCAGAGCTTGTTGTGTTCGTGTTCATTGTACGTTTTAGAATCGGAGGGATTTGACGGATTTTGACCTGCGGTGGGGGTGATGTGCATAGAAGGCCTGTTTTACCCTTTTTCTTGCGTTCATTCGATGTTGTAAGTCTGACTATTGATCACAGTGCAGGTGAGTGACCAATATGCTCTTTCGATATAGCAAGGGCCCAAACATATCATGACCAGAGTTTGGCACTAGAATTTTTTTCTCTACTTATGAGGTGGTCATGGCTGCCATCATGTTCACTCTCACCATCATCACTCTGGCACTGCAGTTGCCCACAAATCTCAGACTCGTCTCGTGCAATGGATTAGAAGCCTGCAATTCACCGAATGCTCGAGACTGAAAAATGTCAGCATTTCAGATCGTTACTTGTCAGAAAACGCAAGTAGGATAATTACACTTCACTTTGTCTGATGACCCTCCTGCACCGGACAATTGGGCTTCTGAATGCACTCGCGTGTTCTTTGCAATTACAGAATGTTGTCGAGTGTATGGTCATGATGTTGGAGATCACAACGCTCCCAGATAATCATCTACTGATACATCATTGTGGACAGATGTGTTATAAAGACAGTTTTATTAGCAGTTTTATAAGTGATCTCAGTTTGTCACTAGACCCCCAAAACGTGTGGACGTGCAACTA
The DNA here is from genome assembly GCA_947034895.1 of Rhytidiadelphus loreus. Taxonomy (NCBI): domain Eukaryota; kingdom Viridiplantae; phylum Streptophyta; class Bryopsida; order Hypnales; family Hylocomiaceae; genus Rhytidiadelphus; species Rhytidiadelphus loreus. The sequence continues at coordinate 45,000,288 of OX344765.1, forward strand.
TTTCACAAATAGTGTTTCGATATTCTACTCCTCCTTGACACTGTCCTTGTCGCTCTCACTGTCACTTGAGCTCGATGATCCTTCATCTTCAGACTCCTTCGACCTGTCACACATAGCATACCACCTTGTTAGTGCCCAGCCATTCCATATTCGCTGTTCTCTAGGTCAAATGGCCATTTGCAGCAAGCTACAGCTGGTTCATCTGAAAATGAAATGAGAGGCCCTAGTCCCGAAACTGAAATAATCTGAATCAATTGTGCAAGTAGACAATGAAATAAACTGCAGTTTAGCTACACTACAAAACGGACAGAGCCTCTTGTATCCTTAAATGCTTCTTTGAAAGGAATTTCAGGGCGGAAATGATGGTTGCACTTAAAATAAAAAGATTTATTTGAGTATTGGGTAAAATTGGGCATTCGGTCTTTAAAAAAAACAATAATCTGGTTATTTTGACTGAAATAAATGAAAATAAACAACGTCTGTTGGTTGTAGTCATCCAGCAAAAAATTGTGCATAAAAAAACATTAGCCTCAAGTGTTAAAATCCAAATTACACAATATTGTGTGTTTTCCATTCATATATATATATTTTTTAAACACTTGTCTCAAGTGTTAAAATCCAAATTACACAATATTGTGTGTTTTTCATTTGTATTTTCTTTTTTATAATTGGTTTTTGAATTGAAATTACAAAACTATATTTTTTCATTCTAGTCTTCATTTATGGTAAAAATCCCAAATTATTCTTATATATGTTGTAATTGATATAATTTTATTTACATCTTTTACTTAAAAAAATCACATATATTTGATTTTTTCACCCAAAATTTGTGAAAAAATCAATAGAAAATAGAACACACATTTTTCACAAGTGTAAAATACCAAAGTTTTATATATCAATTATGTAATATGATAAATTTAATTTGATAGTGGAATTTGACTTGAAGGTCATTGTCATTGGTGTTTTGGGTGTAAAAAATAAAATAATTAATTGAAAATTTTTCACACTAATTTCCGTTGCTAAATGTACCTCTTGAAATAATTAAAATTAGACTATTAATTCGACTATTTTGTACTAATGTATTTTCAGTTATAAATAAAAAAATTAAAACAACGACAAATTTTCACGAAACGAAGTGAAAATTTTCAAAGTGATAAACAATTCATAGTGTCATGTAAAAGATTGATATTTGAAGATCATTGATATTTGAACACTATTTTAAAAGGCTAAATTTTTAGTTCAAACATCATGTTTGACTTCTCCGCAATGTATGATCTAGTTCTTTAGGAGTTAAAGGGTACTCACTTCTCCTTCTTGACCTTCTTAATTTTCCTCTTCTTTCCTGCTTTCTCTTGTTTCTTCTCCTTCAGTCCTTCAATTTTCTCCTCAAGCTTTTCCTTCAAACCCTGGTCCTCGTGGTGCTCCTCATGAGACTCCTTCTCTTCCTCTTCCTTGTTCTTCTCTGCATGGGCCTCGTTCTTCTCACCCACAAACAAGTCATGGATCTTCCCAACCAGTCCCTTGGATTCATGATCACCCTGTAAATGGCAGCAGTAAAAATGCAACCCTCCTCAAAAAACATCACAGACGAAGCCTCCGAAGGACATTCTCATTGTAAGCAATTGTGCATAAACAAAGGCAATCCAAGTCCCTTCGCACCTCGTCCTCAAATGACAAATTAATCTTGAGCTCCCCTTGCGGCTTGCCTTTGAACTGCAGACCAAATGTCGATGCCGAATGACTCCCGTGTATCTCAGACAAAGCAATTCTGCAGGAATGCCACCACACTGTCAAATGGGAATAGAATTAATTATGTAATTACCCTATGTACTTCACTGACCCTCTCTAATGACACTACCTTGGGGGACGAATGGGACTCTAAATGTGCGCTTACACTTGTTCACAACTTGATATGTGGAAGCTGCTAAATCAGATGCATATACAACATGAGTAATTTTAATTAAAATGGAATGTGCAATAACAAGTTTGCTGCAGATTGTTTTCCTTGAGTTCAAAGGTAAAGAGTTTGTGCCACATACATCCTAAGAAAAGTGAAAGTGACTATTGCCTCATCTCCAATATGCGATCTCTAAGATCCATTAATTAGTGAAATCTATTCAATTCTCTATAATGAGATTGCCCTCCTTGGAACAAATTGCCTTCTAAATTAACTTTCACATGTGTTCATGGCAACGTCTCCAACAAATTGTGCACACAAGAAATGAGGATAAACATGAAATGTACAATCATAAAGTGCGTCACTAGAGAGGGTTCAGTGTAGAGAGAGAATGAAATTCTTACACAACACGGCCAAGTTCATCATCCTTGGCCATGGTGTTGTCATTGAGGATTCGAACCACAAGCTCGGTGTCACTTTCCACTACTGGCAGCGTAAACTTCTCATTCCATGAAGGGGCGGTAGCTTGATCTGTTCAAACAACCACCAACTTAGGTTAGAAATCTCATCGACATGCGAATATACTTTGCAAATTAAGATCTGATCTTGGTCCTACATGGGTGAACAGCCCTAACATTATTAAGCAAGTCAAATGGTTAATTGCAGGAAATGGTTAAGCAGCAAAATACTTTGCAGCTCCCAGACTCTAATCTTGGGTTAAAATGAGACCAGACAGTCATACCTGGCTCAACTTCACTTTCTTCAGCTACACTATTTACCACTAAGCATTGGTCGACAATGTTATGAGTAGCAGTACCTTGGGCGACCTTGCTCTTCCTCTCCGTCTTTCCAATGCTCAAAATTACATACGGATCTGACTTTCCTGCAAGCGATCAACACTTGAGTCATGTAAACTTGAGTCAATCTACACAAAGTTAGTTAGGCTACAGGGTTAGGGTTCAATTCGAGATCAGTGAAGGATGTAGCATGCGACTTTGATTTCACAAGACTATGCCCAAGCTTCATTACAACGGTCTCTCTCTCCCGGGAATATAGTCCATAACCCTTTTGCTCAATTGTAAGTCCTTTGATCAACAAAATATACAGATCTAAACGCACATTCAAGATTCAATAAAACAACGTGAAATTAGATTGTAATAGAAAACCCTTTTGCTAGAAATGTAAGTTTTCTGCTAACCGAGAAATACAGATCTAAATGCACAAGATTAAATGAAACAATTTGGCATTAGCGTATCATACTAAACCCTTTTGCTCAGATTGAGCCCTGTGATCAACCAAAAGCACAGATCTAAATGCACAAGGTTCAATGAAACAACTTGACATTAGCCTATAATTCACAACCCTTTTGCTCAATGTGATCTTGGTGATCAACCAAAAAGAGCAGATCTAAATGTTGAAGATTCAATAAAAACAAATGGGCATTGTGTCCAAAAACCTTCTCAAGCCTCTCAACGGTTCAAATTATCTAGTCAACTAAAAGGTCGATACTGAGAGGGCAGTAGTACCAATGTACTCAGAGTTTTTGAGCCCAGATGCTCCGCAAAGCTCCACATTCAGGTTCCTCACAGTCATCTTCGAAGTTGCTTACTTGCAGCTGCATGAATCTGTACAAAAGATCACGGATCACACACAGGGAACCTTGTCCCATTCACTACCCAGTGAATGGTACAAAAAAGGTAGTGAATGTGGGGTGAAAACCTACCAAATAGCCTTCCTAAAAAAGACTTGCTTTATTTGGTAGGGATTCACCCCACATTCACTACCTTTTTTGTACCATTCACTACCCAGTGAATGGGACAAGGTTCCCTGTGCACATTAAACCATTAATAACGCAAAACTAAAAACATCTGCCCAAATAGGTCAAAGTAATGCAATTTTTTCATAAGCATGGCAAATCAGACTCGCATCTACATCAGGAAAGAGACCAAACTGCTGCAGCCTTGCCAAGGTGAATGCAGCGCAGGTAAGACTACTGAAAATGATACCTTCCAAGTGCAATTGGTCTGATCTCAGAATGAAAGAAGAGAGAGAAGGCTGCTTGTGATGTCCAAACAGGCTTTGGGTGGTTCAATATGTAGTTGTCAGTGGCCTGTGGATTAGGGTTTAGGGTTTAGGGAGTGGATTTAGTGTCATGCTTTGCAATAATATAAATTAGAGTAAACTTGTAATCCAAAATTGAAATCCTTCTCCACATTAAATGTCATGTTCAAATTCACCTTCATAAAGCAATATGCAAAAAGGGATTTTCCTACAAATTTTATAGCAATTTAAAAGCAATGAGGCTAAAGGTATCATGCCGTGCTAAGGGCTGCCCTCTTGTACTTGTCTTCTACCAAGTGCGATGACTAACCATATGGGATAAGGGGCTTCCCCTCTCTATTGCCACCACTAAGAGGGTTGCCCTCCTCTCTAATAGCACATTGCTTTTGGCTACAAACAACACCTAACTAAGGTCAACCCTTACTAGAAGCTTCCACTAATATTCTAATGCATCCTACTCACTATCTTCAACATAACCAAGTCAACACGCTTATAAGCATGCTAATGTTAGAAACACTTACTACCTTGCTATCACAATACGAGCAAAGGCTACAATTTCATCAATCTATCAATCAAGCACAGCACATTGACACACTAAAAGAACTCTTCCAACACTATAACGGAACAAGGTATAAAAACCACACTCAAAATCAAGTGCAATTTTCTTTGCCATGGTTTTGTGCATGCGCTCATAATAGGCTTGCAACTTCTTTTGCAATTTTGGACTGAAATTTTTGTAATTTTGGAGATTGTAATATACCATTGAAAAGGTCTTCAAAATACCTTTTCAACGGTATATTACACGCCCTAGAATTTTGTAAATTGTAGTCGGAAATTGCAAAAGAAGTTGATTATCATTCTCAAAGTTCTCCATCATTCACAAAAACTGTAATTGACTAAGTGGTATTGAAACCCACATGAAACATCATCAATCGTCTAAAACTTTCAAAATAATGCATCATTACATTGACAAAGACATACAAAGTGACTCATAGAAACTACAATGATATCTACTTTTACCTTCCATGCATTTGGATCAAGAGGTTTTACAATTTTTTGAATTAAGTTTTCAATATTTTATTCCCAACTTTAGTAGCAAGTTCTTGATTATCTATTTGCTCTTCCATGATTTTGAAATTTTATGATCAATCATATTCGTGTAATTGATGTAAAAAACATCAATGCTGGAAAAGAAATAAGATTGAAAACATATTACTTAGAATAAAAACAACATTTTTTTGGTCATAAAATAGAAAGATTGCATTCCTTTAAAAAAAACAATATCAATGATAGAACATAATTCTAAAGTCAAGTTTGAGGTATATACATTGATGTATAATAAGTCGATTTATCAATTTTTGAACAACCATGGATCCTATTTGAATATACCAACCATATACCAACTATAGGAAGTTGAAGTCAAAACTATTTTTGAGTCATTTTTGTCTTTTCTTTTCATTCAACAAATGATGTTTTTGTACCCTTACAATTTCTTTCTTGCATCCACAATGTGTTTAGTGATGTCCTACCGCCCGTAGACATGATGTGCTTGTGGATTCATTCCAAGGTGACGCGTCCAAAGAGGTTCCAAGCACATTTGGTGAAGTCCAACAAAAGTTGTTTTACTTGTTGGTCCTTTCCTACATCGATGTTATGTGTCTCCAAACTTTCAATTTCTACTCTCAAGTAGTCAGTAGACTCGTATAGTTCCTTGGTCTTTAATGGCTGTTGGTTGAAACCGGGCCCCCACTTAGACTCTTGCTCTTTGATTCTATCAGACCGAACAATTTTTTTTTTGCAAACCTTCTAGGTATGTAAGGGCTTTGGGTATATCTATCAATTGTTCCCCATCGTCGACCATGTTGGTCAACTCCCTCACTATAAACATTTGTATTAAACACACATTGTGGAAAGGGAACTGTACGAGTTTCCCTTCCTTTTCGACAATGTGCGTTTAACACAAATGTTTATAGTGAGGGAGTTGACCAACATGGTTGACGATGAGGACCAATTGATAGATATACCCAAAGCCCTTACATACCTAGAGGGTTTGCAAAAAAAATTTGTTCAGTCTGATAGAATCAATGAACAAGAGTCTAGGTGGGGGCCCAGTTTCAACCCACAGCCATTAAAGACTAAGGAACTAGTCTACTAACTACTTGAAAGTAGAAATTGAAAGTTTGGAGACACATAGCATTGATGTAGTAAACGACCAACAAGTTAGACAACTTTTGTTGGACTTCACCAAATGTGCTTGGGACCTCTTTGGACACGTCGCCTTAGAACAAATCCACAAGCACATCATGTCTACGGGGAGTAGGAAATCACTGGCCAAGCCTTGTGCTTTTCACAAACTATTAAAAATGTGTGAAGCATATGATGAAAAATAAATATTTTTCAATGGCAATGAAAGAAAAAGACATGAAGAAAACAGAGATTTTTTTAGAAGATCCTTCACAATAAAATGGTTGAAGCTATGGAGGAACTTGAATATGGAGCAAAACAAGGAGTTAAGACGCTTATGCAAATAAAGTAAATGGATATCCTTCCAACCACTTTATTTGCCAATTCAAGTAATACAATATCATAAGAGAGTTTTTAAAATGATTTGTGCAAGTTATTTAAATAAAAAAATAAAAATCTAGTGATGCAAGAAATGCAATATTCTACAAGAATATGAGAGTGATTTTCAAACCAGAAATGAAAAATATATTTGAAAGCAATTTTATTTATACAAAAATACTAAGAAGATTTTAAAATAAAAGAAGGAGAAAATGTAAAAGAAATAAAATAAATTAAAATTATAAAATGTAAAAGTGAAAGAAGTAAAGTAATTGTTGATCAAAGTGAAATTAATGTTTTATGCTTTTCAAAGGAAAGTGAACTTGAAAATTAATTTCCACAAATTATTTCAACAACAGAATAGAAATATAGGGACCTTAAATATCAAATATAATAAATGAAAATGAAAAATGAAAATGAAAGATGAAATAAAAAGAAGGCTTGGAACATCTCTTATAAACTATAAAGAGCACTAATCCAAACTTGTCTAATTTTTTGCATTACCAATTTCTAATACATGTGTTGTTTTCTTCACTCCAAGAGAAAGGGGTGTTTCAAGTGAGTTTTTGAGTATAGTCCTAGAGATAAGATCATAAATAATGACCTTTATGGATATTTTCAGTAAAAATTTACTAGAAATACATGTAGACATTCATAGAAAAAACCAATAGCTCCCAAACCATGCAAATAAAATAAATATAATTCAACATCAAAGAACATGACTGCTTGAACAAGCTTGAGTAGAAGCCATATTTGAAATATTTCCTTTCCCAACTATTACGGACCTCTGATAATGAACTCCAATTACAAACACAAAATATACTTATCAAACACTCTTATTAACAAGAATGCTTTACAAGGAGCTCAAACCACCCGACCATAGAGAGAGAACCATCTCCAAAAGAGAGCCTCCTCACCCCCAAGCTCCGTCATATATAATAGAGACTAACTATTAATAAGACTATTGGTTCTTAAGATAGACTAGGACTTCTTTATCTAACTTTAACTTTCTATCCTTGGTTCTATCACTACAAGAGAAAGGGGTGTTTTAAGTAGTGTCCTAGACATCACATCTTTTAAGTAATGTCTTTTAAGTAAGGTTTTAAGTAAAATTTTACTAAAAAGACTGTCTTTTTAGTAAAATTTTACTTAAAACCTTACTTAAAAGACATTACTTAAAAGACGTGATGTCTAGGACACTACTTAAAACACCCCTTTCTCTTGTAGTGTATCTAGAACCATCCTCTAAAGTAAAAGTCCTATTTATACTTCTCCAATCATATCTTATCTAATTAATCTTGTATCCAAATCTTGATCTTCTACTTGGAGTTATCTAACTCCAAGTTCCAACACACATGTGTTAAGTCCTTGTATCCAAATCTTGATCTTCTACTTGGAGTTATCTAACTCCAAGTTTCAACACACATGTATTAAGTCCAGTGCACTAATCATTCAAGTGGAGTTGTCTAACTCCATTGCATAAATTCACCATCGGGAGGTATCTATCTCTAAGCAATCTCTACTTATCCACTAGTGCACAATTCATCAAGGATTAGTTCCTTCATTAATGCATAACATCATGACATGAAAGTCATGACACAATCATCATAAATCTTTCATCCATCAATGCATTCATCCATCAAAGGTTGTGACAAGGGTCATGACACGAGCACTAATTTAAGATCAAAGTGGCATAAGTGCACACTTAACCAAAAACAAAAGAAAAAATCTCAAGCATAAGAAGAGATGGATAGTTAAATTTTTGGAGATTAATGGTAACAACTCAAAACATAAGTTGATGGATAGCTAACCCAACCTTAGATGGGGTTTAGCAACCAAATGGAAAAAGGGATGAGCTTTCCCAGGTAGGTGTAAGTTACATCAGGTCAAAATGGTGGTTGGAGGATGCACTAGTACGGCTTAATTAGCTATGATCCAAGTAACTTTGATTAGATGGCCTCCATGCCAGTTAATTCACTACAAGAGAAAGGGGTGTTTTAAGTATAGTCCTAGAGATAACATTTTAAGTAATGACCTTTTTAGGAGATTTTCAGTAAGAATTTAGAAGATATTTGTGGCTTTCTAGTCAAATTTGACTAGAAAGCCACAAATATCTTCTAAATTCTTACTGAAAATCTCCTAAAAAGGTCATTACTTAAAATGTTATCTCTAGGACTATACTTAAAACACCCCTTTCTCTTGTAGTGATTACACCTCCATTTGTCTAAATCCATCCAGTTGGTATGTGCTGGCTTCATTTGTGCAAGCTATTTGGTGGCTAATTAACAAGCCATTAGAGGTAGTTAATTACTCTTTAGACTATTAGAGAATAAATGTCACAAAAGACAATTGTTGGGAAAACATATAACTATTGGACAAATAAATACCATAAGAAGTATTATAGCCGTAATAAATCAATGGTACTCACCTTCTTATGTTTACCTTAAAAGTTCTCCTAATTAATTGATTGTATAGGAAAAATACATAAAAAAAAGGTAGAAAAAATATAAAATTCCAAATAGGCTATATAGTGCTTCAACATAGCCAAAATGTTAAGTAAGGCTATGTGTAGGTATGTAGCATGGCGTATCAAGCGATTATCTTAAGAATCGTCTTGAATAATTATTCTAAAAATAAATAAAAATTAATTTAAATTTAAATTTTAAAATTTTAAAAACTATTTATTTATTTAAAAATATTATATTATATTATATATATTTTTGTATGTAATAGAAAATATTTTATATAAAAAATTAACTTTATTTATTACATGTATAGTTAGGTATTGTATTTGGAAGTTTAAATGCACAATATATTGGATTGTGATAATCTAACTAATATGCATTCTTAACCCCATACTTTGTATCTTGACCTAGGATACTTGTTCAGATATGATCTATGAATGAATTTGATTTTGTAGTAAGTATTGATAGTTGTTGTTTGAAGTGGTGTTCAAACATGACTTGAATAAGTTGTTGAGAATTGTTGTCTTTGTTTTTTTTCATACATAAATCTACATTAAAATCTTCAAGAATAAGAATAGGCCATGTTAATGGCACTTTAGTAATTAATTTTTTTTATAATTTCAAGAAACATTGACATAGAAGTAGAATGAGATTGATAAACAAATTATTACATGACACCATAAGAGAAAGGGGTGTTTTAAGTGTGTTTTTAAGTATAGTCCTAGAGATAATATATTAAGTAATGACCTTTATGTAGATTTTTAGTAAAAATTTACTAAAAATACATGTATTTTCAGTAAATTTTTACTAAAAATCTACATAAAGGTCAACATAAAGGTCACTACTTAATATATTATCTCTAGGACTATACTTAAAACACTCCTTTCTCTTGTAGTGATGAATAGAACTCCAAATTGCTTTCATTAAATGTTGCTCCTATAAATTCAAATCCATTGTGATTTTTTATTGTAGTTATTGAACATATTATGTTTTTATTATATAGCAAAAGTAGCCTGTGTTTGTCAAATGTATGTACATAGTTGCACTTTGATGTATCTATAATTTGTAATACTTCTTGTGCAAGTTTTACCTTGGTTCCTTGAAAACATAATATGTGGGATGATTGAAGATTATAATCACTTTGTATGTCATATTGATGTTTACATAAAGAATTAACATTAATGCTATGAATGATTATATGTTGATGGTGCATAGACTTACTTTAAGGCAAATTGGACTATTATATTATCTAAAGAAGAACTCTCTAAATTAAATAAGTTGAAGAAATTAATTCCAACATAAATCTATCACCTTTGTGAAAGCCGTCAAAAAATTCATTGAAACCAAATAAGCAAATGAACTTGAAAATATACAAGGATGATTAAAAATATCAAAGGTTTGAAAATATTAAAAATTGTTGAAATAGCAGCAAAGTCAGGTTCTATTTAAGAAGATTCAATACTTATTTATGAAGATGCTTTATTTGTCTTTAATACTAGATATAGAGGATTAACAGAAGTAAAGTCTAATTGGATTGTTAGCAATTATAAATCCATTGGTCATAATATAGCTAAGTGGACTAAAAAAAACAAGAGATAGAATGCAATTTTGTTATTACCTCTTAGAGCTTCCTCCGAATTAAGATTGAAGTTAAATATCCAAAATCTACACATTATATTTGAATGTATATATCATTTTCCACAAAATGTAAAGAAATAAATACTAGTTGATTCTAGCAATAAATAAAAAATTTAACATTGTAATAATTGGTGAAATAATTTTTATAATTTCATCTTCAATAGGAAATGATAATTTAAAATCAAATTTCCTAGGTGATGATTCTAAACTTTGATTTGTTTTGAATGATGAAGACAAGAATTTTTCACAATGCGGAAAAGTAGCTATTGTATCCCTCATTAAGAGTTATATCCCCAACAATTAATCATTAGTCTTAATAGGTGCTACTAATGAAGTGTCCAACATATTATCAAAACTACCTATGAAAACATCCATAATCTATGTCTTAGAGTCTTTGGAAAATCAATTAAAAGAACTAAGACAAATGATTTCTCCAAGATTCAACATTAAAAATAATTTATTTTAGTATAATATAGAATTTTAATATATTATTACTATAGCCAGAAATATTTTTTTCATTGCTTCACGTTCGGTTGAATAAATAGATAAATACTTTTTATTTTTTTATTTGATATTAATCTTTACTTTATTAAAACATTCAAATTCTTTACTAACAACTCACAATCAACAAATGTAGATAGTTTGAATCCTTGCCTTCTAACCTAAAATTATCTTTATCAAATTTTCCACTATTTATTTTCGACCAAGTATTTTTGTTTAATTTTCCCAATAAAGTATCAATATTGTTGTTTATGTAAGACAAAGTCGCACGGTTGCGCGATTGTTGGGTTTTTAATCAACATTGCGTGACTTTTTGTCTGAAATGGAAGCCTCCCAAGTACTCTATTCATCCTACGAGAAAAAATTCAAAAATTTGCAATCTTTTCATGTATTGCCATAACATAAAGCATAGGCTACATTCAAAATCCTGAAAAAATGATTTAGAAAGAAGATGTCCAATTTGTTCTACCTTAATGATGGACACTACATCCAAACAGCTGAAAACCAGAAGAAGAATTTACCATTTTTGGAAACACACTTCCAGCAGAAAATTATACACAATATTTATCAAAACTGTCCACTGATGTCATCAATGAAAAAGGAATACAAAGGTGCTCCACCTCCAATCGACCTGCAACCCTCCATTCTATAACTGTTACATAATCCTCACCTAAACCTTCAAGATTTTACGCCCCACAGCACAAGCTGTTTCGCTATATTCACATCTCAATCCTAAAACTATGCACAACTGACTGACTACCTCAATAATCACACCTTACGAAACTGGATACTGCAGATCAAGGAGTCTTCAACAAAGTAGAATATGTAAACTGGTGACAATCTCAGCTTTGTCGAATGAAAGCAGAAACTATCCCAGCATGAGAATCATTCTACATAAATCATTACAGACGTCGTTGATCTTATGGCCATCAAGGCTTGGTTTAAATATCATCAAGCTCGACTTAGTCTTCTTTTACATGCCCAGGTACCTTTCCCTCTACAGTTGCTGCAACAGGTGCAGGTGCAGGTGTATTTGGGGGTGCAGGAGTATCTTCAAGAGGAAACGCCCTCGCATGATCACCTGAAGCAATACATTATTGTTTTCACATGAGGTTCAGCCAAATGGAAGGAAGAATTTTTCTTGACTAGTTTCTAGCTTTTGAGGGCAATTAACCGAAGATGACAAAATGGCATATTGAAATAGTATATTCCAACAAAAGTATTAAAGATTATCGAATATTCCACCAAAATAGGGGCATTCTTGAATGGGAAGGGAGGGCAGTCCTTCTACATTCTAGAGTAACAAGAATATATTCGTATTACAGTGACCACCATATATGGGCAAAGCTTGCATTCAAGATGTTCTACACTGAAAGAAGTCTTGATCCATGGAAAGCAAAGGGGTCCCTCCCTCGAAGTTCAAGAACTTTACTGACCTGACGCTGGTTCCACAAAACCAGCACTTTCATTAAGATCCGCTGCAGCTTGGATAGCAGCTGCTACACCTCCTGGACTAGGCTCCCCTGTTGGTGAGCCTCGTATTTCCGCGTCGAGCACCTTTGCAGCGTCTTCTTGGGTCGCCACTTTGTCAACATCCAGATCAATGCTTGCATCCTGCAAATTAAAGGAAATAATAAGTCTCCACTCCAGGTATGGGTTTGGTCACAATCACTAATTGTCATAGGCACTGAAGGTTTTTAACAGTATGTCCAAACATACCATGAGGATATCTGCTAAAGTCGTTTTGTCAGCAGTTTTGACTCGGGGGTTCAAAGACGCAGCGGACATGGCAGAAGCAGCTAATCCTCCAGCTGTTGCGGGGCCACCAGTTGCACGCTGCACTGCACTCTGAATTGCACGGGCATCATTCAAATCCACTGGCCTGTCACCTGCTCCTACAGCTGCTGCCTCCAATGCCTGTGGAAATCACATAGATTAGGGCTTCTAACACTTCATGCAGCCCAACTGTAAACAAAATGCACGGAGTATGTATGATGACCCGGCCGGTCCTAAAAGGATCCAAACACGCACCTGAGAATGACGCCTGTTATTAGACTACCTTAAACTTTCTTATTGGAGTCTTGTTGGCAATTGAAAGACAATTCCAACACATCCAAATATGTATTTCTTGGACACCATATGAACAAACTATGAATTTTGAAAATCACTAGTGAATCTGTAAGGGTTTGATTAGCACTCAATGCAATCTAAATTCAACGCAACTCCAGAAGCTTATAGGTCTCAATAGTAAGCCACGTGGTACTCTCTTCTGGAGCACAATTACGCTAGATTTTGAAGGTCAGTTTACTTAGATACAGGATGCTTAACAAATTGTAAACTTCATGAAAGGGAAGTGTGAAACTCACATCTCCTATTGTAACAGCGTCGGAGTTTACAAGAGCCGAATTGGTTGGTGTGGGTGTCACGGAGGCCATCACTGGCTGCCCTGCAACGTACTCCAAATCAATCTCTACACCTGCAAAGCCAATACAAATTTGTTAGACTTGCACGTGGTTTTGTTTTAAGTGCGCATTTAGTGTAAATCCATGACAGACGGGCTCTGAACAAGAAAGACATCACAGCTCCCTGTACCGACAACTGAGTAATCCAGGGTTTGACAGAGAACTTCAGTAACAAATTCAAATACATTAGGTTTTGAATTGAATCAAATCATTCACAAACACCCGCAAAATTCGTTTCCATGTTAAATTAGTGACACCCAAAACCTTCAGCTGGAGTAGACCCACTCAATCAGTAAACACTTTTTCGCCAACAAGCGATTTTAAAGCATCTATCACTAAAACTGTGAATCTTCATAAGTTATGCATCGTACGGGCATTCGAATCCTCGCTTACGAACCCATAAAATTCGACCAATCTAGCAAGTTGGAAACTACACACAATATCACAAAAAGACCCCTACATCGATCACCCTCTACCAGACACGGAAGAAAAATCAAGAACACAAACTCAGAAGATCGCAACCGATTTTCTGCAACGATCTGCTTAACATTGTCGAAAATTGCTGAAGATCACAACTAGTCCTGGACTGTTGAAGTGCCAAAGCAAGCTACAAAAAAAATTTGTTAAGTGCAAAAATAGAAGGGCAAGGTTCTTAGTGTACCTGGGACTAGAATCTCTTGGGCCACAACCCCTTCTTCCGCCACTTGCGAGTGATCTCCTTCCTTGACGAATCCCGCTTTCACATTCTCTTGCGCGGCCGCTTGCATAACAGACGCGGCGCCATCCTTTTTCGTGTGTCCGAACGTCCGCGCTTCCGCACTCTGCATGAGCGCAGCATCCTCAGGCAACACAGCGTCGCTGCCCAACTTCTCCTTGGCACCCAGAATGTTCCCGTACGTAATGGGCTTCTCGAGCAGACTCACGTCGTCTTCGCGCATCTTGCTCACCTGCTCGCCCGCCATAGCTCAAGCCCTAGCTAAACAATCAGGCTCAATTCCCAGCAAGAAAAGAAATCTGGAACTGATGAAATCCCACAGACGAGCAATCTGGAAGATGGGTTCGGATGGATTGCTTGATGGGTGTCGGTTGTCTGGAAGTAAAGCTTAGTGAATGAGTTTCTGCAATTGAAAGTGGAGAGCTAACTTATGAATGTGTATGTAAGTGGAAGAGAAAGGGACCATGCCAAGTGGGGGACGGGGAGGGCGACACGGAAGCAGTGGGGATGTGCCAGCTGGCATGGCCATGGCATAAGTGAGGAAGATATATTATAGTGACGCAGCAATGGCAGGAAAGGGGCAGGGCTCCAGCTGCAGGGACTTGCAGGTTGCTCTTTGTTATGGAGCCCCAAAAAATCACGTTCACAAAGCTAAGGCATGACTGGTTTGACCTATTGGCATTGTTTAATTTAATATTTTTTAAATTCCATATGAAAGTCAAAATAATGTGAGAAATGGGGAGAGGAATTGAATTTTTTTTTTAATTTTCTGATAAAGTATGAATTTTGAAAGTGTATTACCCAATTGATCCCTTTAACTCATAAACAACGCTAAAGACGTTTTCCAGTTGATGAATCACAAAGAATCTCTCTATATGGGACAGAAGTGCAACTATTCATCCTCCAATTTTTTTGTGAAAAAGGAACGTCATCTATAGTAGTTTGACTTCCAATGAGTGCTTTTGCATTTTTTTTAAGCCAACAATTCGCATGGTGACAAAACAACTGATTTCCATAGTGAGTAGCTCGTTGTTTAAGGGTTAAAGAGTTTGTAGACCATCCCTAAAACCAATAGAAAGTCAGAAAGTGTATCTATTCTTAATGGTGATGTTACTCACCTGAAGCAATCACTCAATATTTAGTAACGTGGCCACAACATGAAGTCACTTCATGTGATGAATTTATACTAATTCAACACTTTATTTGTTTTAAGTGTTATCAATTTTTTTATAATTCCTACGAGAACTTCAAAAAATGTTGTTCCAGTTGTTCCACAAAATGTTGTTTTTGTAAAACTTTGAAAAAAATTGTTTGGACTTTGTCCTTCTCGAAAAACAAAAACTTAAAATCATCCATTTGAAATAGACCCATGTTGATGTGGCGTGCCACTACATCTATTTCACTTTGCTTCAAAAGCCATTCATGCATGATTTGTGGTATGAGTTGAAAAGACAACTTATTATATACACACAGGGTGGTAGGAGGTAACACAAAGAATATGGGATATGTCAATAAGTTTGTAGTTAAAAGAAGACTCTGAAAAACCTAGACCGCTACCCTAAATCCTAAACCTGTCGCCCTGCGCAGGACGTGAATGGTAGTAGTTGTCCTTAGGTTTTCGAGAATTGTTGTCCTATAGGATCGTATCCTACAGGTTGCGGCGATGTGTCTGTGCAGGATGAGGACGTTGACGGGGTCGTTCTATCACGTCAGAGCTCCGTTGAGATCGTGCGCGGACGGAGGTGGGCTGACCGGGTTGTAGGGTGCAACCGAGGCCTGTAGTTGGGCTCCGGCGCCACATAGGGCGGGCCCACCTTGTATGATTGATTTAACATCGCGCCTTCAAATTATCCCATATCCTTTGATGGTTCATAAGGAATAATGGATTTCATTATAAAAACGATCCCTCCACCCTATACTCTCACAAAGTGCCAATGTAGAATTTTCTTTAGTTTGTCATCAAAGATTTACTTGATTGTACATAGTCTTTGAATATTTCGACTTATATCGGGAATTTTATTTTTTTACAACAACTTGCTCATTTAATTCTTGCTGAATTTGGGATTTTTTTTTTTTTTTTCCGGCATTCTTAAAAATAATTATTTTCCACCAATCCTTACAGTATTTATTTGGATGATCAAATGAGTTATCATGCATATTTTTGTATTTCATCTAATAGTATATCTATTTGAAATAAAAAAGTTGGTAGTGATTTGTCAGCTAAAAACTATGTGTAATTATAAAATGTGTTTACACTCAACACTCTCGTAGTCATAACATTATAATTAACCCTAAAATTTTGTTGGTGCCATTTTATCGGTCTATAAATGACATAAGGTGAAAATATCGACACTCAAAATTGATTGAATAAGCAATTGACAACAGATCTTATTAGAGATCATGGAAGGATTTTAAAGTCTTTTGGAAAACAATTCTAGGACATTGAATTAATAAACTATGAATTTCAAAGTGTTGAAACATATGTACCTAAAAAACAAACTTGTAGCCTCGTCAAGGTCCTCATATTTTAGGCAAGGATTTGTAGGGGTTCTAGAAACTTGGTTACAATTAGGCACAAGTACCTTAAAAGCTTTCAGTTCTTTATTACTATTCATTTAGTAAACACCTCACATTGTATGAACCTTGTAAAATGAATGGAGATTTTGCAATGAGCAAAATGGGGCATTAGGAAAAAAATGAACTCCAAAAGAAGACGCTTCACAATGCAAAAATTTGGGTGGCAATGACCTTCTCAACTCACTAATTGAGCCAAAATTGCATGATGGGCTCAAATATTTGTCATGATAGGCTCAAAATTACACAATCCATCTCCACGATCTTAGAAATCAACGGTCCACAATTTAAGGGCGAAAATGTTCCATTCTTGCTGGAAGTCGATGTGGATCCTTGTTGGAGGTCAACCTTGAAAAGCGGGAGGTTGACTTTGGTGTAAAGCCCCAACCAGTTCTTGCCATTCCTACCACACTAAAGCTTGGCCCTTTGTTGAGCACCTTCATGGCTTTGAAGCAATCCTTAATTTCCACGCAGAAACGCTACCCAGTGAGATCACTACTGTAGAAGAAACCCATGTTTTCTGTGACGAGCCCTAATTTTTTCTAATGCATTTTTTTTATGTCTAAGTTGACATTTAGCTGTTTTTATGTTTTTCATGACATCCAAATGATCTAATGAACATCATTAAAAACATAAAAGCAGCTAAATGTCAACTTAGACATAAAAATAATGTGTCGGAAAAAATCAGGACTTGTCACAAAAAACATGGGTTTCTTCTAGTGGATTCACCGTTTGCAATGAAGATTTTAAAAATTTCAGGTTTCTAGCTTTGTTTGGACTTTGTTACCACAAGTTTGAAATAGCGTGATCTCAGAGATTGACTTCCATGATTTCTAGGTCTTGCATTGATCTTTATGGTACAAGAACATGACAATTGTTGTTGCAACCTAAATTTTTGGATTCTTGATTTTATGTGAAATGCGTTGATTGTGAACTTAGTCGCCATTTTTATTGCTTTCCATGAAAGAGATGAGACGATAGATTAATTTCCAATGAGGATTAATTTGTTTTGAGGTGGCCTTGAGTTGATTGGACTTAGAATTTCTTCAATTTTGCATGTAGCAGGTTCTGTTTGTTTGCGATTAAAAACCTGGACTTATTCAATTTTGGCTGGCCTGTGGCAATGGATCCATTTGTTTGTCTTCTCCCAGACGGAGGTGTGTACATGTCAAATTTTTATTGGTGGTCTAAAAAAATCAAGCAAATCTTATTTTTGGAATATTTCAATATATCAATTTTCAGAATTCTCATTTCAACAAGCAATATGGGATCACTCAAATGTGTACTAATATCTACACTTGCATTCATTTCCATATTTGTATTCATATTTGTAATTATATTTGTTATATTCTTGTTTGTACCTATTGGAGCTTTTTTTTCATTTTTTATGAAGTGTCAAAGTGGTGATATAAAATGTTATGGTGGTGCTCTAAATTTTAGCATTCATCCACAATTTGAATAGAAAATATCACAGTCATTTGTACATTTCACCTATCTCTAATTCTATTTTCATCCACAATCAGGTAATTTCATTTACGATTTTTTTTTAATTTGAAGTTTTTTGGCAAAAACTTCACAATTCTTTTGCCCTTTTTTAGCCAAATTTTTTTTTTTTGGTGCAATCTAGTACTACAAAGCCCAAAAACAACAACCTAGTACCAATATACATATTTTTTTGAAGGATGTCTAGTATTTTGATGGGATAGTTTGATCTTGATGACCCATGAGGTGATAGTTTACTCTTGACTACCGAGGAGGATATAGTTTATTCCTAACAACCAAGGAGGGGATAGTTTATTCCTAATCAACATGGACTGATGGAGGGGATGATAGTATATTCCTGACTACTGAGGAAGGGGTAGTTTATTTTTAACTACCGAGGAAAGGATAGTTTATTTTTGACTACCAAGGAAGAGATAGTTTGTTCTTGACCACCAAGGCAAAGCTACACAAAATTATATGTGCCCTACAAGTTACCTCATCCATATACCCATAACCTCGGTAGTTGGCTTTGTTGAATATATATAGCTTGTCTTTGTTCTTTGTTCTTTATTTCTTTCCACCACGTTCTATCAATTTTTCAAGTCTTTTCTTCTCAAAAGTTTATAGGGTTTACCATACATATAAGTTATTTTCAACACTTGTATGTGGAAATAGTTTAATTCAAGAATTCAGACAATATAGAATGTCTTTTCTAATTTTAGTGTTTAGATTTTACATGGAATAAAAATTCCTTCAAATAAAAATTTATTTTTCTTCATATATTAATCTACAAATTTAATAAACTTTAGACATACTTAAAGTTTTGCTTAATTATGTACTAACCTACCCCAAACATAGATGTACGGTAGTTTTCTTATTTGTTAAAGAAGCACTTACAGTTGGTAGAGGTTGAAATACTTACTTCTAATCTTTTTATTTGTGAAGGACCTTGGAAGAATGGTGTCAAATCGTAATGGCAAGGATGATGACAACCTCCCAGCTACTAAGGGGATTCATATTGGAGGTGGTGCAAAAAGGGGTGGACCTCGTGAACAAGGAGCCCCATCAAGCTCTTCTTACATTGATGAGTTCATTTAGGGGCTTGAATGGGATGCATATTATGCTTTGCTAAAAGCATTCCATGCCAAGGAGGAGCTTCTTCTTCCAAAAAGGATAAAGCTTACGTCCAATTTGAGAAAGGAATTAAGAATTACAGATGAGGAACATCAAGAAATGTTGGAGACAATTGGAGATGATGAAACACTTGCACCGGTTTTGACACAGAGACGTACAGGAAAAGACCTAAGCATACCTGCTCCTCCTCCTCCAAGTCATGTTGATTTTCAAAGTAGAAAAAAGCAAAAAACATGTCATGCTAGTCCACCAGCTCTATTGTTGAAACCTCCTCTTGGTCGTAGTATTGTAACTTCAACTTCAAATACACGAGGGTTGCCTATGCAAAAGATATATTTGAAGAAAGGCATTGTAGATGCAGTTAATTCTAATGCAGTAAGCAAAGGTGCAGCAAGACCCAATGTAGGCAAAGGAGGGATTAGAATGGGTGGACCAACACTACCTAGCCACCTCAAGAGTGTAGGTCCATCTGCAGCTGAATCTTGGGTGGGTCGGAGTCTCCGGATAAGATGGTGGGAAGATAACATTCTCTATAAAGCATTGATTGTGGGATATGACAAAGAAGCCAAATTGCATCGAATAACATATGATAGGGGTATCCCAAAAGAGACTTTCGAATTGATAGATTTGACAAAGATGGGGGACAATGATATAGAGTGGTTGGATAACGTAGTTGACCCTGTTGCACAAGATCATAAAGGCCATGATCCTCTTGCTTTTCAAGTTGAACAAAAAAAAGCAAGAGGTTTTAGATTATCAATGGAAAAATCAAAAGGAGGAGATGAAGGAAGAAGACCATCTAACAAATCTTTGCAAGCACCTCGTACACCACAATCAAGACTAGGGAGACAAGAGGCTTTTGTTGAAGTGGACAATAATGGGACCCACGTAAAATACCTAGAGGTGACAATGTTTGTAAAGGAAATAGATGCTTTGGAACACAAGGACTTGGGAAAATTGGAGGATGGCAAGTTGATGGTGAAAGAATATGAAGAAATGCTTCAAAAGGCGTTGGCTATGGTTACCAATTTTTCAATTGATGGTGAGAGCAAAGAAGATACTAATTCGAGTTTAGATGCTGATTCAAGTGATGATGGTGAATCTAGTGGATTGGAGGTCAATTATGGTTGTACATCTGGGGCAACGTTAGACCATGTTGAAGACAATGGAGACAACGATGACTACATTGAAATAGATTGACTTTGCTGCAAGTAATAGTAATAATCTTACATTGGGGTGGTGTTAAGTTTTTTTACTGATGGGGGCATCAACTAATATGTTTGTGTTGATAAGATGTTTGGTTTAAATCGATTTGACCAATCATTTGTAGTTTGGAGAGTGGCTTTGATTTTCAATAGAAAGTTTGATCCTTCACTGGCCTGTGTACTCGCCTACGTATTCAAAACTTGAATGCATCTTAATCAAACTCAATTGTAGATTTCAAAATATCCATTTTTTGTATATGCTTCAAACTAAGAAAATAAAGCTTGATAAGTTTAATTTGATTCCGTTTTTAAAAAATTTGAAGGATTCCATAATTTCAATGAAGTATAGCCATTGCAAGCTCAGGGCATATACTAGAATCCAAATCTCACAATATTGACTAAATTCTTTTTGTATTCTCTATTTTTTTAAATTAATATTATATTAATATTTTTATTACGTATTCTTGTATTACTTGAAAAAAATTATATTGTTTTAACATATATTGCTATTGATGAAATATTCCTTATAATTATTTATATTTTAAAATAACACAATAATTTGTTTTTTGGTGAAGATTTTTAAAAAACACAATGTTCATAGAAAAATTCTTACATGTAATTTTTTTTTAAAGTTTATACAAAAATTTCATAGAAACTAAATTTAGCATACTAATGGTAATTTTATTTAAAGGATACAGTTAAAAGTATTTTCATTGTAAAAGCTCAGAATTATTAGAGAAAAAAAATCACACTATTCTTCATAGATAATTGTAATTTAAAATTAATTTCAAACTAATTGAATTATTATTTTTATTATATTTATCACTTTATCTTTATTTTTTGGTACAAAAATTATATTAATGAAAAGAAATTTGTAAAGCAAATTACATTTTTTCACATTATCAAGAGATAATACATAGATTTACATAATAAAAACTTAAGACTAAACTCAAATACGGTTTAAAATGCTAACTCTATGTATAGAATATCGAGTATTCATTATTAATATCAACTAAATATTGATATTGGATGCATAATATTCAATTCTAGAGGGACAAATTTTTAATTGATTAAAATTACATCATGCACAATGAAATACTTCGTAGACTCTTTTTATGCACAAAAGACAATTAAAATCATGAAGGAAGAAGAGAAGTGTCACTTAAGAGATACACTGATGATGAAAGTGAATTTAATTTTGAAATGTTTTCATTAAAACAACCATACCATAAGCATCAATAGACAAAGTCCAATATATAGATATACTAAACTTGTAGTTTGCAACATACCACACCTCACTATAGAAGTTTAAAAAAACAATTAGTTGTGATTTGAAAGAAAATCAAACTCAATGTTAGCCATGTCAAAAATTCAACTTTATTCAACAATCTACTGAAAAGAGGCACCACACACATCTGATTTGCCATTAGTTGCCCCCCCCTTTTTCAAAAATAAATAGGCTGTTGATTTTTTTTAAATGCTTCCCCTTCCAGAATGCCGTCAATTTCTCAAAATTTCTTAAGCTGTTGATCTTTGAAATTTTATTTGAACCATCCATCCAAATACAAATGTGGATACGGAATCAGAATATGGATACGAATATTGTACGGATATGGTACCAAAACATGGATACAAATACTTGATATTAGAATATAAATACAAATACGAGTGTGGATATGGATACGATATACAGATATGGAATATGGGATTTTCATTGTCCCATATTGTTTCATATTAACCTTGTTCAAAAAATCACAAGTAGAGGGAGGGGGATGAAGAATTAAGAAATTAATTTTAATTAATTATTATTTTTGAAACCCGGGTGTGGGGAGTTAAATTTTTCTAAATTAATTAATTAAAATTTTGAGTGCATTGTGATAGAAGTGTCACAATGCACCCAAATGTGGCTATAACAGCCATACACATAGTCAACTTTATTCAACATTACTTTATCTTTTGCCAATTTTTTCTTAGAACTAGGAATTCTTTTGTGTGCCTTGGCATGTTGGTATACATCATTTCAAAATGTTGTACACAAAAATTAAAGGAAATTGACATTTATAAATTTTAAAATAACAAAATTTTGACAAATGTGCAAATGATGTTGGTTCTCACAATACTTGGATTTTTTTTTGAATTGAGAGCATGGGATAGCATTAGCCATGGTAGAGAGAGTATGGACTATAATATGGACTATTGCTACATATTAATGTCCTTGCATTTAAAACATTATTTTGTTCAATTGGGCAATACATAAAAGCAATGCATTTAATTTATATTTCACAGAATCTCAACCATATAATTTATTCTTAATTTCAATCTTGTTGTTGAAAGACTAGAGTTTATTATGCATACAAATAATCCAAAAAATTAAGAAAAAAATAAATTATCATTGTCAATATTGTGAAAAACTACCAAGTTTAGGAAGATCAATGTAAATTTTGGCAATTTTTTGTTTTTCTATGTATTGGCAATGATAATTTATTTATATTTTAATCTATTTGATCAATTATATGCATAATGAACTCTAGTCTTTAAAAAAGATTGAAATTAAAAATACATTACATGGTTGTGATTCTATGAAATATAAATTGAATGCATTGCCCAATTGAACAAAATAATGTTTTAAATGCAAGGACATTAAGATGTAGCAATAGTCCATATTGTAGTCCATATTCTCTCTACAATGGCTAATGCTATCCCATGTTCTCAATTCAAAAAAGAAAACCAAGTATTGTGTGAATCAACATCATTTGCATGTTTGTCAAACTCTTGTTCTTTTAAAATTTATAATTGTCAATTTCCTTCAATTTTTGTGTACAACAATTTGAAATGATGTATACCAACATGCCAAGGCACAAAAAAAATTCCTAGTTCTAAGAAAAATTGGCAAAAGATAAAGTAATGTTGAACAAAATTGAATTTTTGACATGGCTAACTTTGAAATTGATTTTCTTTCAAATTACAACTAATTTTTTCTTCAAACTTCTATGATGATGTGTAGTATGTAGCACACTACAACTTTAGTATATCTACTTTTTGGACTTTGTCTATTGATGCTTATGGTATGGTTGTTTGAATGAAAACATTTCAAAATTGTATACAATTACTATATAATGATGACCTTAGTATTTGTAAAAGCTTTACATAATGTCAATCTATTATGATTTAGTAGTTGAATATAGTTTCTTAACTTATTCAAGTATCAAAAACACACTTACAAGGGTATTGGAGTTTTTTTCAATTTCTAAGAAGATCCAACAACTACAACAATTAATTAATTAGTGAATAATATAAAATATATCTAAATTCCAATTTGGATTATTTGAAGGCATGGTCATTGCACATATCATGTACTCTTTTCACACTAGAGTATGGAAATCTAAGAAGATATACTTACTATATCAATTACTTCAAACTTCCAAAGTCTTGTTTCAAATATAAATATCCTTAAATGCAATGGTATCAAAAACAATATTAACCAATTGTTGAAGGGTTCCTTTTAACTTTAACCCCTAAAATACCAAGGCATTTTCTGGCTCCGAAACCACTGAAAACTGCCATTTCTTTTGCGTTCATTGCAGAAGTTTGAGAAATGTTTTTTTTTCAAAATGTAACCGTAAGATCTTGAACTCAACTTGTATGAGATCATGTGGTGAAATTTTCGTGAGGTTTCACCGTACGGATTAGAAGATATTTGCTTTGAAAGTCAAAGTTTTTTTTTTCCCCACTATGCCCCAATATTTCAGATGCCTTTGACCACCTTTAGCTCAAATTTTTTGCACTACACACCATCAAGTTAAAATTTTTTCTCATGGGTAATGAAGTTAGGCATACGTATACCAAGTTTCACAGCAATCCAAGACATAGAACACATCCCAAAAAATCTTGTAATGCCACAATGTTTCAAGAATTGGCATAACACTAGACCATTTTCGAATCAATTTTACCACCACATATTTAGAGATATTGAAAATCCAAATGGTGGATACAAAGATGTACTCAAACTTGACAAGTAGGAGAAAAAAAGTGAAAAAGACTGAAAATCTCATATTTCTATGAGCTTATGAAGTCTGTAGCGGACTCCAAACAAGCTTACAGAGTAGGCAACCCTTGTATAAAGGGACCCTAGATGTTAGCAGTGAGTTCCCAACGAGTTCCCATGCTGTTCTATTGCCAAGGAACTTGTTCCTACGATTTCTAACCAAGTAGTTTCTCCCTTTTGGTATTGGAGGCAGATGACGGCCCGGGCTCCTTGCAGAATCCGCTACCCTCCGTTTTGCATCCTTCTTTGCCCACATGCACTAAGGGGAAGCCACCCATTCTTAATTAGGACCCAATAACCAACTTATAGATGGACTTATTTCCAACCATAGCTAGAATTTGTTTTTTTTTTCTTTTCAAAATTGGGACTAATAGATTCATGACACATGTTCCAAAGTAGTAAGTAAGAAAGCATGAAGCATTTAGTAAGATTGTAGTTTTTCAGTGATCGGAATTGGAAGAGTCTAGAGATTGGCAGTGGGTCTGGAGCACTTTTTGCCTTTCAAAATTCATAGTTATTACAATTCAAGTGATAAAATTACCAAAGTTTATGCAATCCCTATCATTTCTATCCTTCTACCTCTGAAAATATTTGCTTCACCATGCACTATTCCAAATCATATTCAAAATTGCTTATTTGGTCGGTTATGGGTGGCTCTCCCTTACCCCTACATAGTCAACCACAAATTGCCTTGCCCCAACTGCCCACCGAACTGCTTTTGGCGAAAAAATGCTTGTAACTTCTACAAAACAACTCCGATTTCTATGAAAATTATATGTACGTGAAGCTTGTGAGAAACTGCACGCTCACAAAAGTTTCAGAAAATCACGTCAAAAAATGAGATTGAACAAGCTTACCCAAATTCCCAAGTGTCCCTTGAGGGGACTTTGGTACTTTAGGGGTTAAGAGAGACCAAAAAATGAAGTGACCTAACTCCCCTAGCTAGCTCACAATAAAGAGTTATTCTTTGCTTTGAGCCTACATTTGAGGATCTTCAATAGTATTATGGGGACCCATGTACAACATTCAAGTATCATACGTGACTATCATATTTGGCAAAAATTAAAGTTAATTTTTTTTTAAATTACTTTGAAAGTGAATAAAAAATAAAATAATTAATGCTACAAATGCCAAACTATCAAAAAATTGTCCTCTTGCAAATTTCAGAGTGTGGTACATGCAAATCTCAAAATAATAAATTTATAATGTTTCTATAATGTTCATTGAATTTTGAAAAAGTATTGAAAATTTTAAGTTTAAAATAAATTATTCAACAATTTTTTCCAACTTTAATTAATTATTATGTATAAAATGCCAACCTTCATAGTTGGATATGGTATTCATCAACATTATACTACAAAATATAAGTTTGAAGTATATGCGGTTTGATTTTGTCAATGTTTGCATTGGTCCTTTTTTGTACTACTCTTCACTTCTATTTACTCCGTGGCACTTAACATAATAGAAATATGGGTTTGTATAATCCATTGTCATGTACATAATATCAATGGATCCCATGTCCGCACACAAAACCATTTGAAATTTCTTTGTTGTTGCATATTTCAATAAAGCAACTATAAAATCATGAAGAAGATTCCATTGCATTCCACTCTCCAAAATTTTATGCAAATCCAATGATGCAATTTCAAGGTAAAAATGAATAAAGTTGACTAAGTTTGTCAAAATGAGTTGACCAAAATAAATTGGTGGCCTATAAATCTAAAATTCTCACTAATAGAATGTCAAAAAAATTCTATATTTTTGGATACCGTTTTTGAAAGTAGGCTTAGAAAAATCCAAAAAATGCCAAATAACTTCAATCCATAATATAGGGGATGTTGTCTCCAAAATGCGAGCCAAAATGGAAAGGAATTGATGCCAAAATAGTTTGGAGATCAAAGAATAGTAAGCATCATGAGTTTTACATAATCTTTGCTTACTATTTTTGAAGTTGCCCATTCCACATGACAATCTTTGATCGTACTAAAGACATTTCAAGATAAAAAATTATTTTAAAAATTATTTTAAAATTTTCTTATGAAAGCAATGGAGCCTTATGACAACGTAGAAATGCTTCTCTTCTTTTTATGGGTATTCATTTTCATCTTCAAGGAAACTTCAAGATTATCTTTAATTGATTAATTCAATATAGCCATGGACACTTGGATATTAAGGTATTAAAGACTACATCTTAATTTAGAACACTAGAGCTTAACATTGGGCATATGAGCTCATCTTCTAATAATATAATTTTCGAGGTCAATCATAATTGTACATCTGGTGCAAAGTTAGACCATTGAGAAGACAATAGAGATAAGAATGACTACATTGAAATAGATTGACTTTGCTACAAGTAACTTAGTAGTACCGTAGTAGTAGTTGTACATTGGATTTATGTTAAACTTTTTATTGATGGGGGCATGAAGGTAACAAGTGTGTGCTGGTAAAATGTTTTGTTTAAATTGATTTGGCCAATCTTTTAGAATTTGATTTTAGAATTGTTGTGGTTTTGAATTTTAGTACAAAATTTGATCTTTAAATGACCCATGTATTCAAAACTTCATTGAATTCAATTTTAGCTTTCAAAATATCCATTTTTGTATATGATTTAAATTAAAAAATAAAGTCTAAGAAATTTAGTTTTTACTTCTTTTAAAATTTTTCTAGAATTCAATGAAGTAATGCCATAATTTGCAAACTCTAAGCATATATTACAATCCAAATCACACAATATTGTGTGAATTTTTTTCTTGTGTTCTCTAATTTTTTTTAAATTAGTGTTATATTAAGAAAAAATCATGTTCTTTTATTGTTGGAAAAAATATTAGATTGTTTTAAAGTATACTATTATTGAATTTTTTTTAATGAATCATGATATATTTTATAAAATTGCAATAATTTTTTTTCTATGGAGATTTCTAAAAAATAAAAAAATTTAGCCTAAAAGGATATAGTTAAAGGTGTTTTCATTGTAAGAACTAATATTTGTTAGAAAAACTTTATGCTATTCTTCATGCCAGTTGTATTAAAAGAATAATTTTAAATTAATTGAATTATTATTTTTATATTTTTCACTTTGCCTTCATTTTTTTGCTACAAAAATGATATCATTGAAAATAAAATACAAAGCAAATTGCATTTTTTCTCATCAATAGACAATATATAGTTTCACATAATATAAAGATGAGACTAAAGCTAAATATAGTTTAAAATATTGACTTGACCATATAATATTATGCACCAAATATCAATACCAACCAAATATTGATATTGGATGTATAATATTTAAGTTCAAGGGGGCAACTTTTAAACTAACTAAAAGATAAACAACATCACTAATAGAAAATCTTGTCCAAGTCAACAAAAAATTAACAATTTTTTGTTGATTGACATATTGTATTGACCATTTTAACAATTTTTTGTCACCATGGAAGGCCCATTGTAAATGATGAGGTTCATCATCTAGGCTTCATAAAAGACAAGGCCTCCAAATTTTGGCCTTCCAATTTATTTGAGATTCATTGTTTTCAAGCTAGAGCCATTGCGTGCTAGTAATCCTTGTTTAGAGGCCTCTCTTTATGCTTAGAAAGCTCTTTAAGACAAAAAGAAATTAGATTTAAATCCAAATTTTTGTATACAACTTTTGTTAACCCTTAAAAGATGGGCATGTGACTACCTCATCAAACTTAAAAAATTCCACTTAATTATCTTCCAATTAATTCTCCACTATATATAACTAGGGAAGGCACTTGGTGTGAAATAAACCACCTAGCTACATACAAAGGGTATTTAATTTAGAGATATGAAAAAAAATACTTATATTCTATGATTGTTCCATAAATATAATTTATTATATAGAATATTTACAAGATATTAGTATTTATTCCAAAATTTCAAATGCTATTTGGAAACTATTTTACTTTATGAATAGTTCATATTTTATATTTTTTGAATAAAATGGATTCTATCTTTGCTTGCACCATGCTTTTGAGATTTTATCAATGTACTTCCTTCTAGATGTATGAATGATTAAAAAAAATTCTTAGCTAGGAATGAGATCACATGTTTTCTATAATTTATAATATTTTTGTAATTATTTTGGAATGATTTAAAAATTTTGTGAATTTTTTAAGAGAAAAAGAAGATTATTTCATTTCAAATGCAAATTAAAATTTAAAAATCAAAATATTTCTCTAAATGTGTATATTATATTCAAGAACATGGTAGTGCATACCAAATTTCAATGTTTTCTATATTTAGAAAATAGCTTTCAACTTCAAATTGAAATAAATAAATTTGTTCAAGAAGTTTTCAATGTTTTCAAAATTAAGTGTGGATGACTATAGAACAATGATTTCATTCAGTTTTATACTTGTTTGCTAATGGTATCTTCTTGATATAATAACCCTTGGTTGTATTTGCCATTGAGTTAAACCCTAGTCATATTAGTTATTTTTTGAATTTATACCAAGTCTTTTTTCAAAATAATATAATACGCATGTAATGCCACTAGTGCAAATTTTGTATGGACTACAATGATTTTGTATGTAATCTTAGTTAAAGTTGATACAAATTACATTGAAACTACTATAAAACTCAGACAACCAATTCAACCCATGGAAAATGTGTACTATGTAACAATGTACCCAAAAGAGTAAGCAAGGGTATTAGTTGCCCCCCTCCTTTCTCAAATTTTTTTAAGGCTGTTGATTTTCTTTTTTAAATGCTTACTTTCCAAATCGTTGTCGATTTTCCAAAAAAATTTAAGCCGCTGATTTTTGAGATTTAATCTGAGCCATCCATCCAAATCCAAATCCAGATACGAATTAGAGTATGGTTACAAATATTGTACGAATACAATACTTGACATTGGAATACAGTATGTGTACAAATATGAATATGAATACGTGTACAGATACAAATATGTGTACGTGTATAGATATGGATATGGTATACTGATACGGGATATAGTTTTCATTGTCCTATATTGTTTGCCATTGTATACTTGTTCAAAAAATTACAAATAAGGGGGAGGGGGGGACGAAAAATTAAGAAATTAATTTTAATCAATAATTTTTTTTAAACCCGGGGATCTGGGAGGGAGTTAAAAAAAATTTAATTAATTAATTTTTTTTGAGCTCATTGTCATTGTGATAGTTTGTCACAATGAGCTCAAATGATGTAGTAACTATATAACAGTAAAATGTGTACTATGTAACTATATGTTTGAGTAATTTTGTTTATATAATTTGAATTTTACATTGGAAATGATATATTTTTGGCTTTTTGATTCTTGAGAAGAATATACCAAAATGAAGCTTAGAATACCAAGTCTGACTAATTTTCACTTTACTTGACAACTTTGAAAAATCCGAATAAAAAATTGTTTTATTGCATTATGTAAACTAGATTTTGCACTTCCACAAAACCCAGGAAACACTAGTATAGGGGTTCTTTGTTCTAGAGAAAGGTTTAATCAGTCTAGCCTATTATGACTAAAAGTCACTTACAAATAGATTTATACTTACAAGTTTAGAATAGTATTATAGCACTCTTATTCCCAGGTAAAATTTGTTGGCCAGTCCATTACCAAAGTATGTATAAAGTCCCGGTCCTATATAGTGTTCTAAGGGATGTCAAATCATTCCTTGTCAAATAAATCAGGTTTTGTCAAATGAATCTTATATGATGCATGCACTAGGACCTAATCACACAAGATAGTATTGATAATATGCTTCATTCATTATATGCTTATTTTATGTTTTTATGTCAAATATGTCCAGTCAATCTACAACTAACGCGATCATGCAGGTATGACTAGCGTTTCCGTATTCTACGTCAAATGAGTCCCAGTTGCAATGTATGATGATGTCAAATAGTTCTTCTTGGTTAAATTATGTCAAATGAGTCCAAAACCACAAGGGTTAGCATACAAACATAACATTGACATAATTTGCATTTTTACCAAACATAAGGAACCTAAAACCAATCACAATTTATAATTTTGAACAATCAATTTTTAACATACAATTCCAAAGATCAAAACTTAAACAAACACTTTTGACCAATCATGCCAATATAACAATTGCATATGAATCAAGCATAAAACTTATAAATCACATAATAATTAATTCAAAATAAATAAATAAAAATAAATAGCAAAACAGCAAAATCTAAATCATAGCTTAACAACAAACATATATATACATATATATTATCAATAATAAAAATAATAAAAATAAAAATAAAAATAAAAATAAAATAAAAACCAGGGATCCAAGCCAAACTGCCACAGCCCCAAGCTAATTAGATTTGTAAACGCTGAAATTTGGTCAAAGGACCTATAACCATGGATTGCATCCCCTATGGCCGTGCGATCAGCCCTATGACTGTGCGATCAAATCCCTAATCAAGTTGCCGCAGGTCACCTCGCTCGCTCGTCGCAGCGACGTCAGACCTTCAAACCAAATCAGATTCTGAAATTGCACTGATTGATTTGCAACAAAGGTTTAAAATTTTCCTTTTAGTCTGCTGCTTCTGCTTCTGATCCCAATCGCAACAATTTGAGTGATTCGTCCCAATTCACAGAAATTTGTGTTCAATCAATCAATTTGACCTTCACAAACCCCCCAAGCTAACAAATTGAAGCAATCTGTGAAACTTGGATGCTTCAATAAAGAAGCCAGCTCCGATTGGAGTTAAAATCAAATTTCAAAATTTTTTAGTTCGTTGCTTCCTCTGATTTGGCCTCCCTGTTCGACCCCCAATCAGATTTTACGAAAGAAATTTCGACCTTCACGGATTCTTCCTGACAGTCTTTGAATTCACAACAATTGACAAGACACGAGACATGAATTCATAATTGCATCCTCAATCAAATCAATCTGCATTGCATGTTTCTTCAAGCCTTTCAATTCAACCTGCTCAATCAACCACTGAATGCATCGAAATCTCTCCCCTTACGCAAATTTTCAATTTCTCCACTCTTGGCCGTTCGTGAAGATGCCGCAACACGCAAGATCAAGGCATACTGTGAGTTTTGTCATAATCAATCCCAAATTTTTAAGATTTCAAACCTTGTTGTTGCTTGTACAGACTGGTTCTTCACTCTTGCTCCGAATCTTCACCGCTGGCTTGCTCCTTCCAGTGCTGAACTCCCGGCTTTGATCGTAGTTAATTCTTGAAGATTTGATTGTTGGTTTATGGGATTTTGACGAAATTAAGTGATGAGGAATCCAAACCTCATCAATCACAGTACTGAAAAATTAATGGATTTTATTGTGACCAAAGCGAAGCGAGAGAACACCCATGTGTACAGTAAATGCAATCAGCGCGAGGAGACCCAAATGCGAGGGCGTGCAGATACAACGGAGCAATTGGCAATCATGACGACTAAAGGTGAGATTTAAATTGCTCACACTACTCGAATCTTCCTGACCCACAAACACTTGCAGCCTAAATCCATGCCCAGATTTCGACAACCCTTATTCGCAACAATTGCTATGTCTCCATTTCCCTCAGGATTACGAAAACAAACTTGGAATTTGAGATTCCAGGAAACCCGAGGTTGCAATGCGTCTCCTATTCTTCGTACCCGCCCGATCTTCTTCCTCGACTAATTCCCGCACGCAGCACCCAGATCTCCGCAGACAACTCCGATTTCTTCCGAGGAAGCTCTCGGCGACAATGAATTCTCCGACAGTTGTTGCCACACCAAACTCCGATCGCCAAGCAGATGCTCAATTTTCTCACACGCAACACCGATCTTCCAAGCTTTTTCTCAAATTTCTTCACACACAGGTCCTCCAATTAACACCAACCCGGTCCAGATTTGCCAATGGGAACTCTCAGCACCAATTATTGATCTCCCTCACAGCTCAAAATCTCCTCGTAAATTTGACTGTACCGCTTCTCGGAATACTCCAGCCCAACAATTCTCTAGACACCATACAGCACAAGCGCATCGAGAAAACACAGAATTCGAAACATACACAAACTCCAATCTCTAATCTTCTCTCACAACTAAGCAATTCATAATACAATATAATAATCACAAATACAAAAATATATTAACATAAATTGGGTCTTACATACTTTGCCGTGAATTTCTTCACATTTCAGTTTTTTATAGTTTTCCCGAGAAAACGAATCGGTGTAATGATGAAGGGGTGTGACCTAAGTCACACCTCATTCATCCAAATTTTTTATTTTATTTTTATTTGTTTCCGTCCATACTAATAAAGTAACCCTATTTACACTTATAGGCAACTTTTTACTTTAAAAGCTCTTTATTTCCAACTTTTACTTAACTAAGGGGCCCCTAATAGGCTAAATTAGTCTAAATTTATTATTTAAATTTTTTTTTTGTTTCTACATACTTAGCCCTCTACTTAGCCTATTGACGTCCCCGTCAATAGTACTTCGGTCTCTTGTTCCTGTTGTTGTCTTGTTGGCGAAGTCTCTTTGTGTGTGCTTTGGCTACTAATTTGTCGACCTCATCGTCACGTTCTAGCAATGCTGGATTGTTGGTACGTTGGGATAGTAACCACTTCGTCATATGGTCGTGGCGAGATATCCCAAACTCGTTGATGAAGCACAAGTGTGGTCCCCACAAAAATGTGTGAGACACATAATTTCTAACACTCGATGCCAACGGGCGCTCTTGTACTGCAATTTCACCATGATATGGAACTCAGGTCGTAACCTATCAAACTTATTGATATTTATAATAACATGATGATCTTCACATACCATCCTGAGAAAGTCACAAAACACAGCTGCCCGAAAACACACTGGGTCAGTGTGTGTGATATGCTCCATGGGAAATGCTCTATAGGCTTCAGCACACAATGCTGGAGTCTCAAATGATCCTGGAATATGTGGCCAATTGTATTCTACTGAATCAATTGTAGCATAAGGGCTCCATTTGTAACGCCTTTTACATGGACAAAAGTGGTTATTAGTTACCACTGCTGCTGGCGGGTTTTCTTGCCATCCTGAAGACGTATGCTGATAAATTTTATTATATGAATCTTTTTCAATAACTAATAAGCCATAGTCTTCAACAAGCCACTCTAGAGCTTTCCAAGAAGGAATTGGTCTTTCACCAAAAATGTTATCAAACATATGGTAGTACTGACCCAAAAATCGGCAAGTAAGTGGTGAGCCCTGGACTGGAATCTTTAATGTAATCCAAGAAGCAGGCTGATAGGTAGCAGGTGGTAAAGTAAACATAGATACTTCCTTGACATTACTGATAAGCAAACTCCCTGTCCCAAGAGCATCCAAGGTCTTGGATAATCTGATATATCCATTTTGGAGGTTGAATAAGTAGTGACTAGTAGTCAACTCACCTCTTTGTGCAACGGTTTCTCGATTAGTAACCGCTGTTAACAAAGAGACGATATCACCTTGGTTCTTCATGAATTCACGTAATTGAATCAACTCCAATTTCCACTTGTTTTGTATATCTCTCTTTGCTAGGAAATCTGGATCAATCTGGGTTTGTTGGTCTGAAATCCGGACCTTCCTTTTTGGTATATCCAACTGATCTTCCCGTCGTCTCTGATTTAGCTCTTTCTCCAAATTTATATAATATAATAGAGCTCTAGCGCCTAAGTCAGCAATGGGATAGAAAAAAGCTGACCAATTGGTCAACATGAGATCTCCTCGTACTATCGTCTCACAGAGAAGGTTCTGCATGTTATCGAACTTGCCTGCTGTCTCCCATGCATCTTCAAATTGATCTTCAGACAACTTCTGACCCTTCTCCAGTGTGAGTATACTGAAGCATATGCTGCACTGCAACCCATAAGCTCGGTACAGAGAAAAAATAGGTGCAGAGTCTCTTTGGTGCTGCCACATGCACTGTTGGGCTCCAGATACCAAGTCGACTGTAGCTTCCAATTCTTGATTCAGGTCATCATTGGTGCTTACCAACTCTCTCAAAGTATGCTCCAACTGCTTTGTCTTAAGACTAGTGTCTAGCTCATGAGATGGAGGTTGACTCTTAACTTCTTCTAGTTGACACCTAAGAGCCTTCATTTCTTCTTCCATTTCTTCCAAGCTTCTTTCCATGACTAGACAATCATTTTCTATTTTATTCCTTAAACATCGAAGGTTTTCATATTCTAACTTCAAAACTCGATAGTCTTCATTTTTAGCTCCCAAAGCTATCTCCAGCCCTCTATGCAAATCCTGGAAATTAATTCTTGCAACTTCTAGAGTTCTTACTTGTTCTTTCCATGCAATCTCTTTAGTTTTATAAGCATCCAGCTCTAGACTCATAAGGCGCTGGTTTTCTTTATATTCCTTAATAACTTGGAGTAATTCCGCAGTAGAACTCGATGTACCTTCATTTGCCTCAAAATTTGTCTCTGTAGGTACTGCATCAGACAAAGATGGTCCTTTTTCCTCACTATCTTCCAGGTCTATCACAGAAACTTCTTCTCTTGTCTGTGTTTCCATGACTGGCTCCTTCCCCAAGTAATTAAGACTATATTGGCAGAATGCTGCTAGAAGATGGGATGATAGCAGAAATATAGAACTTCGGTTTTTCTTGGCCACTATCTCTTCCAGCATATATTCACAAGCCAAATAGGCCCAATCAATTCTGCCTCCCTTCCATGCCTTCAATCCAATATGTAAGACTTTATCTTTACCAATCATGAACTGAGGAGCCCAGAAGAAATGCTGATTAATGAAGATTATAAAAACTGATAGTGCCTTATCTGGGATCTGGCATAAGTCCCATCCATCTGTGACTTTGGCTTTCTCCAGATTATCTTGGAAAATCTCAGTCTTCTCTTCAATCGTGAGATGGGTGAATAAGACACCTTTATCTCCTTTACAAGGTATCTTCATGATTTCTGCCAGTCCTCTCGAAGTTAGCTTAATTGTCTTTCCTCTTAGGACAATCTCCGTCCTCTTGCCAAATTCACTGGTAACAATGAAATCCTTCACCAGTTGCATGTCTGGAGGTGGCCATATGAAAAAAAAGTATTCCCATATCCCTGCCTTCTTTAGTGATAAGATTCGACTTTCATCGAAATCTTCTACTAATGCATCTGGGAACTCAGGCAATGGTACTGGCAAGATCTTCAATTGCTTCTTCTTTCCCATGAGGTGAATCTCTCGATGATCTGTAGAAGTTTAGTTGTTAGACTCGACACATAGACTAAGGGGTTAAAAGTTAAGGTATTTTTTCATCCCAAATCTGCTATCTTTCTTTTCTTTCCTCCTTTAGTGCTTCAATTCCTTATCATTGAATAGACTGGCAGACTCTCCAACTTACCATTACGCTCATTTTCTCTTTCCGCACATTTTCTCTCAATATGTCTTATTCCTTTATCTTACATTTAGTCAATTCTCACTACTCACAGGTAGATCACTCAATTTCTAATTTTTCCCTCAACACGCTCGACAATTATATGGACAATACTTTCAAACTCCAACTAAGGTCTATATCTGCAATCTTACCTGATTACTGGGCTTTATTTTGCTTCACGCGCTAGTAATCAACTCAAAGGTAGACACCTTTATTGGGAAGCTGTTTAAGACATAGAGAATTGAAGAACTATAAATATCGACATAATCTAGAGTTTTAACTCATCTGTGTAATACTGTAATATATAAACTATAGACTTAGAGAAGTTATTATTTATCATGTTTTTTGTTTTTGTTTTTGTTTTAAGAATAGACACTTAGAGAGAAGAGATTTAATTATTCTATTTTCTACTAAGGAGTTGTTTTTCTCACAAGTCACCTTGCTTTAACTCTCATTTTCTCTCAATAAGTTTATTCATTTATTCTCTCAATTAGTCTCAGTACTTATAAAGAACACTTTTTGAGTTATAGTTTCTTTTCCTTTACACTCTTGGATTGTTTTTCTTTTATACTCATTGAAAATAGAAATACACTCGATTTTATCATGTTCTCTCGTTATCTTTTCCTTATGAAGAGGTTTTGAATTACAAACTTAAGAATGACACTTTTCTTTTGGTGTTCGAGTATGAGCAATTAAACTTCCATTTATGGCTAGCAGAGGTCACTCTTTAAGTTATCATGTTCTTTCAAGCTTACGAGATTTCGCTCTTAAAATTAAGTTTGCGGTAATTAGTCTTTTCTTTTCTCTTGGCAAATGTGTTTAACAATTTGGTTGAAAAGAAGTAATAGACTTTTATTTAAAGATTTCTCTCAAAGTTTATTATATTCTCTCTTATTTTACTTAAAACTCACTTGGAGATTATTATTTAACACTTAATCATTTTATTCTCTCTGGAATTATATTTATCTTTTACCACTTAACATGACAACTGTGATTTAGACAATATGCAGTATAAAAGAATCTATTGTTTTTGAGATGCACTATACTTGAATGCTCTAGATGACTAGAACCTCTGTGTTGTCTCAGCAACTCCAATGCTCACTCTTAGCTTGCAGTATGCAATGCAGTGAGATATGATGCTCAATCCTGACAATGGATGCAAGATAATATATGACTGGTCAGACATCTTCTCAATTCCTGGATACAAGACAAATAGACAATGACTAAGCTTTGACAAAAAAAAAAAATTTCTTGACCCTTTAACCTATGCATGCAATTGTGCAAATCTTGTTATTATTATTATAGTTATTATTATTATTATTAATTCAATTTTAATTGTTTTTAATTCAAAATTTTAATGTTTTTATTATTAAGTTTTATTTATTTATAAGCCTGCCCCCTACTTAGACATAACTTGCCCTCAAGTTATGTAGGGTTTAAGTCGGTATCCATTGTAACGGGTAGGATGAATTTTTCCTTCAAAATCCTTTAATTCAATTGACCCATTAGGGTAAGATTTAAGGACTTTGTAAGGACCAAACCATCTCATTTTAAATTTCCCTGGAAATTTTTGAAAACGACTATCATAAAGGAGTACCAAATCATTTGGTTGCAAGTCCTTGGGTTTTAATTTGCTATCATAATAGCTTTTTCTACGATTTTGCATTGCTAAGGTATTAAGATAGGCTTGTCTTCTGGTTTCATCCAGTTTTTCTAACATGGCATATCTTTCCACTAAAGATTCCTCATCCTCTAATCTATGTTCAATTGCTATTCGTAAAGATTGGACTTCCAATTCTATGGGTAAGATAGCTTCTTGTCCATAGACTAATTGGAAAGGGGTGCTTTTAGTGGTGACTTTATAGGCTGTCCTATAAGCCCACAAAGCATCGAATACTCTAGCATCCCAGTCTATGTTTGAACCTTGGACAGTTTTAGTTATTATCTTACATAGAATCCCATTAGTCTTTTCTGTTTGCCCATTTGCTCTAGGATGATAGGGACTAGTCTTTCTATGTTTGATAAAGTACTTTTCTGTCAATTTGCTAATAGTGTCATTAATAAAATGGGTTCCTCTATCACTAACAAGTTCCTTGGGACACCCAAATCTAGTAATGATGTTTTCATATAAAAATTTAGCCACTGTGTTTGCATCATCATTTCTTGTGGCTAGGGCTTCAGCCCATTTAGTTACATATTCAGTTGCAACTAGAATGTATCTTTTCTGTCCATCTCTACTAGGTGGATTGATTGGTCCTACAAAATCTATGCCCCATTTCTCGAAAGGAATTTGGGCTAAAATAGGTGTTAAAGGCATAGAAGATGTTGGAGTAGGTTTTCCTACCCTTTGACAGGGATCACATTTCTTTACAAATGTTGCTGCATCGGCAAACATAGTGGGCCACCAATAGCCGGATTGTAATGCCTTTTGAGCCGTTACTAATCCCGCAAAGTGCCCACTACATGTATCACTATGACATCCTTGTAGGATAAGAGGGACTTCACTAGGGTTAACACATCGTCTCAAAATCTCATCTTTACCTTTTTTATAGAGGGTTCCAGCAATTAAGGTGTAAGGGCTAGTTTTGTATACTAACATTTTCTTTTGTTTCTCTGTGTACTCTAGAGGAAATTGCCCTGTAGAAAGATAGTGAATGATGTCTGCATATTCTATAGGAATAATATCTACTTGAAATAGATCAGCATCTGGAAAGTTGTCATTAATAGGTTCACTCCCTTCTTCTTGATTTATTCTAGAAAGATGGTCAGCATTAGCATGACTCTTTCCCGGTCGAACTTGAATTGTAAAGTTGAACTCTTGGAGTAATAAAACCCATCTAGCAATTCTTCCACTTAATTGGGGTTTGTTGATCATGTACTTTAAAGCATCATGATCGACATGGAAGTTAAATTTATAACCCAAAAAATAGTGTCTAAACTTTTGGACTGAAAATATCATTCCTAACGCTTCTCTTTCTGTGACAGTATAGTTCTTTTCTGCAGCCGCTAATTGCCGGCTTGCAAAATAGATTGGTTTGTCATGTCGTTTTTCATCTTTTTGACTTAACACACTTCCTATTGCAACATTTGATGCATCTACATACACTTCAAACTCTTTATTCCAATCAGGAGGAATTAAAACTGGTGCAGTTGTTAATTTATGTTTTAAGGTTTCAAAAGCCTTTGTACAAGCTTCCGTCCAAACAGGTGCATTATCTGACTTCTTAGTTAATTCTGTCAAAGGAATAGCTATATTGGCATATTTGTAAATATAACGCCTATAGTAACCAACATGCCCTAAAAAGGCTCTAACCTCTGTAATATTGTTAGGTTGAGGCAATTGCACTATAATTGCAACTTTATCTGGGTCAGTGGCCATTCCTTGACTAGAAACGATATGGCCAACTAATTTGCCAAAAGGTACGGCAAATTGGGATTTTGCAGCATTTATAGAAATTCCATACTTTTCACATTGGACAAAGCATTTTTCTAAACATTCCTCATGTTTTTCTTTTGTGCTATAAACACAAAAGTCGTCTAGGAAGATTTCTATAAACTTCCTTAAATACATCTGAAATGCAACTGTCATCAACCGTTGGAATGTGGCAGGTGCATTACACAAGCCAAATGGCATTTTGGTGTGAGCAAAAATGCCCCAATCGGTTGTGAAGGCGGTTAATAACCTATAAATTTCTGCAATTTGGATTTGGTTATAACCTGAAAACCCGTCCATAAAAGAATAACATTCATATCCAGCTACACTATCCAATAGTGTGTCTGTAAAAGGTAAGGGAAAATGGTCTTTCTTAGTGACACTATTTAATTTCCTATAATCTTGGCATATACGGATTTTGCCATTCTTTTTAGGAACTATAACAATTGGTGATACCCATTCACTATATGGTACTTCGAAAATAAATCCACAAGCTAAAAGCTTGTCAATTTCGTCTTTTACCATAAGTGAGTATTTAGGGTTCATTCGATATTGCCTTTGTCTAACAGGTTTGGCATCTGGTTCTAATATTATCTTGTGTTCACAGATGTCTGGTGGAACACCTTTCAAATCATTATAAGTCCAAGCAAAAGAACTTTTGTGTCTTTTGAAGAATCCTTTCCAGTATTTAAATTCACTTTTAGTCATTTTAGAGTATAGTTTAATAATTTGTAGGACTTCTTCTGTTCCCAAATTCATATCTTGTACAGGTTTCTTTAAAGATTCTTTAAAAGTTTTCTTTTGCAACATGGTGGGATCACCATAGGCTAAAAGATCTTCTACTTGTTGCATATCAGAGGAAAATTCAGGTTCCAAATCAGATTTTTCTTCTACACTGATATTCATAACCTCTGAATTTTGCCATGCCAAAATAGCATCATCTGAATCATCAATTTGAGCTAAGGGGGTAAAGTATTCCCCAAAACCTAATTTTTTATAATCTAACTCCTTATTAACTTTCTGAGTTTGCTCCTCATCACTTTTCTCACTTTCAGCCTCAGATTGATTTTCAGTGGTAATGTCACTGTCTTCTAATTGGGTTTCGCCATGGTATAATGGTGGATAAAGGGGTAAAACAATTTTGTTCTTTCCTTTACCAATGGTTAGGGTTCCTTTTCCCCAATCATCCTTGGCTTTGGCTAAATACAACCACGGTCTTCCCAATAGTATGGGATAGGAAGATATCGATTTCGTAAGTTTAAAAACTATATAATCTACTTTATAGTCAATCCCACCAATGGTTGTTACAATTTGGTTTAGCATTCCCAAAGGTTTAACTCTACTTTGGTCAGCCATCCGCAAAATGATGGGGGTTGCGGTCATAGTGCTTAATCCCAATTCTTCCATGGTTTCAAAATTCATGAGATTAACACTAGATCCACTATCAATTTGCACTCCATGGATTAAAGATCCATCAATTATCACATCTACCGTAGGAGCTCCAGGGTCCCTAGAAATTTCATGTATTTCTAAAGTTTTGGGTCTCTTTCTTACCAAAGATGCACTTAGCTCGCTTCTACATTTGGGTGAAATGGCTAATAATTGTTTCATACTTATTAAGGGTTGAATTCTATCAAGGTTGGCCAAAACATTGTAAGGTTCCATTCCTTCCGTCAACTTCATGGTTCGTGGAGCTTTACGTTTTGGTGAACCTTGAATATTAGATTTAGAATTCGCCCTTTTTGCAGGTATTTGATAAAAACTTGGTAATGGGGCAAAAGATATCATAGGTTTTATAAATTTTGATGGTTCTGCTATTTGACTAAGTAGTTTCTTACTAGACAATTTTTCTTGTCTTTCCTTCCAAGTCATTTCTTTGTTGGGATGTATTGGATCTATAATTTCGTTTTCAAATTGCACTTTTTCTTTCTCTAATATTGGTTCTATACTTACGGAATCTTTTGCCGATAATATTTTAGGAGTTTCATTTTCACTTCTAGTATCACTCGTAGTTTGAGTTTCTTATAAATCTTGTTTAGACTTTTCAGCCCTTGTAGCTATGAAGACATTTCCTGGATAAAATCTTTTCTCAATTACAGTATGAGAAACATGATTAGATGGTCTAGAGTTGTCCGGTTCTTGGAATTGAACTTGTTTATTTCTAGAGTAGTCTCTCTCAGATGGTGGAAACTTTCTTGGTGGGGCAGTACAATCTTCAGGTAAATGACCTTCTTGACGGCATCTACCACACCAAGGTGTATAACCCACCTGTTGTTTGGGATTGGGACATTCATTGGCATAGTGCCCTAATTCGCCACATCTATAACACACCAAATGCTTTCCTCGTTCAGGAGGTCCATAGCGACGGGTGTTTGGATTAGATGGGGGTCCATTCCATATTGGTGGTTGGTTGTAATTATCATTCCAACGGGGACGATTATCATTAGCCTTATAAGGTGGACCATTATTAGGTCTAGTAAAAGGTCTTGGGTGAAAGCAAGCTAATAGGAGTCACTAGTGGACATTAGGGACCTTCTTTGAAGGCTGGTTTTATTGAAAGGAGGTGCCAGTTGTGCCAGCTGAATGTAATTAAGGTTAATTAAAATTGCTAGTGACCGTCATCTGACACGTACTATGCAAAATTAACTACGCAAAATTAACTCCAAGCGGGACTGGGAACATTCGAATTTTTCGGCGCGGTGCTCAGGCGTAGTCTCTCTCCAACACTCTGGTTGTGAATCTCCCCGCGCGGAGCTGCCCAAGTTTTTTTGGCGAGATCAAAGTTCTTGTGCATAGTTGGTATGAGGGTTTAGGGTTTTTTGAGAGGGTCTACGTCGTGTATTTGTTTCAGATTGAGTGATGGAGGAGGCGTGGGTACGTCGGGAGAGTTTCGGCAAGGAAGAGAAACGCCCGCGTGTGGGCGCTTAATTACCCACCCTTGGTAATTAATCGGACACAACCAGGTTCTAGGGGTTAACTAAATTCTAACCTAACGGGTGACTAAGCGTCGGTCCATTGTGCCTTCCAAGCAATGGATCTTCCTTACTAAGTTCCTAGTTTTCGCAGGTGACAATGGAGTTGCCCCCAATTGGCGAGGGAATAGTTCGGGCTAACCGTCCCCTAATGGCAGCCTATGCGAACTACCACTGAATCTTTCCTAATCTATGGGAATCTGAGGCTAATTGACCTTTCCTAAGACTGAGGAGGGATTACCTAAGTCCCTTCTATGGTTCCTGAGTGGATTGGGTTTTTCTCCTAATCTGAGTTATCTTTTTCCCTAATTTAATTTCTTAATTTAATTTATGCTTTCTTCCTAATTTAATTGATCCTCTTTCTTGAATTAATTTCCTAATCTAATTTAACTTTTTAGTCTAATTTAATCTTCTAATTTAACTTATCCTTTTGTCCTAATTTATCCCCTAATTTAATTTATCCTTTTTTTCTAATTTAATTTCTTAATTTAATTACTAATTTAATTTATCTTTTTTCCTAATTTAATTTCTTAATTTAATTACTAATTTAATTTATCTTTTTTCCTAATTTAATTCCCTAATTTAATTGATCTAATTTATCTTCTACTTTAATCTTCTAATTTAATTTATCTTTTTTCCTAATTTAATTCCCTAATTTAATTGATCTAATTTATCTTCTAATTTAATCTTCTAATTTAATTTATCTTTTCTCCTAATTTAATCTTCTAATTTAATTTATCTTTTATCTAATTTAATCTTCTAATTTAATTTATCTTTTATCTAATTTATCTCCTAATTTAATTTATCTAACTTAGTTGCTTGTATGGTCAACTCCTATGTATGAAATGGGTTTGGATACTTCGAGTCCTATTTGATAAACTTCTATGTCTAACTCAAGGCCCCCTAATCCCTATTTGCTAATCAAAATTATTCACTATCTAGCAGAGTCTAACGTAAATTAGAAGGGAAAAAAAAGACACCGGGGATTTGTTTAATGACTCACCTGATCGTCGTTAGCATGTGCGGCATTCTCCTCCATACCTCCAACCGCGTGCTCGTATTCTATAGTCGACACGTATT
Organism: Rhytidiadelphus loreus; assembly: GCA_947034895.1. Lineage (NCBI taxonomy): Eukaryota > Viridiplantae > Streptophyta > Bryopsida > Hypnales > Hylocomiaceae > Rhytidiadelphus > Rhytidiadelphus loreus. The sequence continues at coordinate 45,043,840 of OX344765.1, forward strand.
TTGACGTAGTAAAATGCCAACGGCTTAGTCCTCGGCGAAGTGGTACACCCTAAAGACCTTTAATGGTTCCTTCCTTCCTCCTTGCCTCTTCTTCTTTTCTTTCAACACTATTCCTACCAATCCTTTAAATGAGACCTTACACCATATGACGCTAATCTAATGGAAGAATCACCTATTCCCTTACGTCGTCATTTCGGTGTCATCCTAATCTCCTTCCTAATGGTTGTAAGAAGCTTTTGAGATTTCCTACCTAATCCTATGATGCAACACTATTTATCGTCTCTCCCTTCTTCCCCTCCTATAACTACCCCCTTCCTAATCTTGTCATCATTGTGTGAGGTGGCTTGTTGGTGAGGGACTTTGAGAGGTTGTGTAGGTTTGGACGTGTGGGATGGCGACTTTTCTTCCCCCCTTCTTCCTTTAGCCTTGAGTTGGCCTTTCGTTAGTCTTTCACTAGACCCCGGTTTCAATCTTAGTGTGATAAAATCCCAAAAAAAAGGTGTGGTGGGGCCCCGCAGGGCATCGTCCCGTAGTGCTGAATTTAGTTGAGGTGAGGATTTCTCCTTTCACCCCTCCCCTTTTTGGACTCCCCGCCCAAGCTCCCTGGACTTCCCCGACCCCCCAGCCCGAACTCCCTGGACTCCCCAGCCCGAGCCCCCAGGACTCCTTGACTCCCCGCCCAATCTCCCCCGATACTGCTGCCGGTACTGCTACCGGTACCGCTGCCGGGTTGGCTGCCGGTCCCGTGTGAGCTCCCAATTCGTCACTTGGGACTCATGATTTTCTTTTTTTCAATTTTTGCAAAATTAAGTTAGGTTTTAGGTACAAAAAGCCCCCCAAAGAGTAGAAAGCCAAAATGAGTATGTCACATACCAATACGGTATATGGGCATAAATTGAGTGTTTTGGCTTAGTTAGTTCATAAAACCGCTTGTATATAGGTTGAAACCCGGGAAATAGGGCAAATTGTACATATTGAGTGATATTGCCCATAATAGCCTAATCTACCCTGCTTGTGACAAACTCTGGCCAATTTGGTCCGAGGAAACCTAGGTGAGAACCCTAAAGTCAATTCCCAAAGAGAGGTTTCAGTTCCAAAACGTTTATATCCAATTTAGTAGAAACCCCAATTGTTAGCCTGCAGGTGGCACAAATTCAAGACGGGCCAGTAGAGAGAATCTATGGCCAAGGGATGGTGTTTTGGCGTCTATACCACGTTAGGAGCTCAACGGCAAAGTTGATTTATCAAGATTCTTCTTTATGTGGAAGATTCCCTAGACACCGGTAATTCTAGGAGATGGTATCCTTCGAATCTCCTATGACCATTGTGCAAAGTAAGAATATGAGCTTGCACATGGGTTGTGGAATTCCATGAGAGGTTCCACAAAAAGTCTCGGTTTTTTCTGATCACCAAAGATCTTTTTCCGAGCAGTTAACCGCTCAAAACCTACGATGGGAAATTCTAGAAATCCTAGAAATTACCCAAATTGCGGTAAAATCTCACTAAAAATTAGAGTAGCTTGTTTTATGTTAATAAGATGCTTCAACAAGTTTCAAGACATTCTAATAGCCAGAAGTACCCGAACTTGCAAGATTCCTCTAAGACCGGCAAATTTAAAGATTACCGTGGAGTTGACCAACGTTTCGGGAGCATACGAAATCGGAATGAGGTCAAAGTTAGGTCTTTTCTTACTCCCTTACACCTACTAAAGAGCCTAGGCCACTTACTTTTCATAGAAAAGTCAAACTCCAAAAGTTGGGTTTTTACCTTTTTTGGTCGTTAAGTTGGCGTTAGGATTCATTGAGTTTTTAGTGATAGAAAAGGGGGAGGGGGTACCTGTAGACTAAAAATGGCCTTCTGAAGCCAATGGCGCAATCCGTTTGTGATTTGGAGTTAAACTCCAAAAGTTAGAAGTTAGGTCCAGCGTAGAAGTGAAAATAAGGAAAATTAGGATGAAAATCCTAAGTGATAAGATTTCCGTAGGAAAATGAGAGGAGTTGAGTGCCCTTGGAAATGTATAAAAGGGCACTCATTCTCCTCTCTTCTCACCCCTTCTTGCCATTTTTTGGCAAATTTATACACATGCTCCATTAACGTGGAGTTTTTGGTCATTTTTTGAGCCAAAGTTGTCAACGTGTGTTTTTTGAGCATTTCAAGCTCATCTTGTTGTTGTTTTTGCAAGCTTTGAAGGACTTTGGGGTCCCTTCAAACCTTGTGTTTGATTTGTGCATGTTTTGGGAGTTTTGGACAAGTATTAGTTGTGTTTTGTTGCTCTAACTTTGTGTGTTGCTTCTTTGGGCAACTTTTGTTGGTGTTTTGGGACTAACTTTGTACTAACTCTAGAGGTTCTTCCCTTGTGATTGGCGATGCCGCTTAGGGAAGTCCTTTAGCTTGTTATTTCTCAATTTGTACTAATTATGTTTGTGTTTTGTATCACTAACACTCACTTGTTGTAAATTTCTTAAGTGTTGTGTTTTGTGTCCTATCTCTTCCCTTGGACAAGCCAAACTCTTTAGAAACTTGTCTAGAAAATCTCTCATATTCCAACTCACGGCGAAGCTCTGGCTGTACGGTTAGGAGTGTTCTAAATGTGTTAGTACTTCCTAGAAATACGGCGGAGCTATGGTTCCCTTTTGTTAGGATTCTTTAGAGTTTCTTCCAAGCTACGGCAAAGCTTTGACTTCGTACGTTTAAGGCACTTAGAGTTTTTTCCGGTGATTTTACAAAATACGGCGAAGCTTTGACTTTGCTACTTCCCAAAAAAATATTAGTATTTCTCACACAAACCTCTTACAAAATTAGAACAACTTTCCAACCAGTGGGTGTGTTTTTTAACACATCAAGTTTAGTCTCTAAACATTTGTTTGAAAAAATCAAGTTTAGCCTCCAAATGTTATAGTCCAAATCCTAACTTAGAATTAGAAGAAATTGTGGAAGGGTGTGTCAAAGTTCCCATTAGCATAAGAGTGTTTTTGTTTTGTTTTGCAAAAAACCACTAAGGAAATCCAAATCTCTAGAAAAAAATCACATTCTGTCACATTCTGGATGAGCAGTTACTGGACTGGCTGGGGGGCTAAATAAGCGGGTATCAATTCCAGACGACGGGTATCAATCCGGCCAGGCGGGTATCAATCCCAAACGACGGGTAACAATGAAGGGGTACTATTTGGCTTGAACTGGACTGCTTCTGGCTTGAATTGAAGTGCTTCTAGCTTGAACTGAACTGCCAGCTTCTGCCTGAACTAGTTGGAAATTTATGATTGTTTCTGGAAGTCTAAATTGCTAGTTTAGGAAAATTAATTGTGTCTTTTGACATTCGATAAGAAAATACTAATAGAAATTAGATAGGAAGCAAGTAGACTAAATCTCAATTAGACATAGAATTAGAAGATAGAGTGTCCCAATTAGCAACGTTTCCATTGCTAAAAAGGGACTTCAAAAGCATACAAAGAAATAGATAGAAGTAGTGTCTTCAAAAACTCTCTCAAAGCTCTTCACTCTCACATTTCACATAGAAGGGAGTTCAAACTCCAACTTAGAATGAGAGAGATGAAGTGACAATTAGAAGTTGAAGAGTTTTTGGATTCAATTAGGATTAGGTTGGAAATCTTTGCAAAGTATTTTAGACCATTAGAAATAGGATAGAATAATAATTGACTTGAAAGGTTTGGAAGTCAATTATTGTTTAGAAAGGATCAAATAATAGAGTCTAAATAGTGTAGAAGTAAAAGAAGAAGAAAGAAAGAAAGAAAAGGGAAGGAAGAAGTTGAGAAATAGAACTTAGACTTGTATTTAACACCTTTTTTAAGCCGTAGGCAAAATTATTAAAGGACTAAGGAAGATGGCGAACAATGAAGATATCGAGGGAGTACACTACAACCTTCACGATGACATTAACCCCGAGGTATGAATTTGAGTTCTTGAATTTCCTTTTTAACCTTTAAAAGTAGTATTTAGACATAGGAACCGAATTAGAGGATCAAGTCAGTCAGACTAGACTATTTCAATTCCAAAGTTTTAGAGTATGATCTTAAAGCTTAAGTCCATATCTTTCTAAGAAGGTATCATACGACTAATTTGGATCAAAATTGAAGAAGTTATGAATGGATGAAAAATAGGTAAGAATTTGGGTGGTACAGAGTAGAAATCATCCAAATGACTTGAAATTAAAACCATAAATATCAAATATTAACTTAAGCCAGTAGGTCAAATTTCAGAATTAATTGAATTAGGGAAGTATTTTAAAACACTGGATGAAGTTTTCAGGGTCCTTTTAGGACAAAACTTCATCCGCTCTTAACCTTGGCTAAGAAGGTTGGATTTCGATGAATTTTATGTTTTTAGAAATGGCATGAGAATTCCTACAAACTTAAGTAGTTAAATTTAGACTGTAATTACTTATACTTAGAAACCACCGTGACCTTAGCTTTGAATCAATTAAAGGAATAACCTTAGTTAAGTAAAAACTAAACTTCTTTTGACACAAGTAGGAACATGTAGGAATTTAAAGAAAGAGTTCATTGCTTGGAAGGCACAATGGACGACGCTTAGACACCCCTAGCAAAACAAGTGAAAATAAACAAGAGCCTGTTGTGAATTTATTTACCATGGGGGGGGGTAAAAAACACTCACATCCCGCTGCCGGGCTGCCCCGGTACTGGTGCTGGTGGCTGGTCTAGCGCTGGTTTCTTTCTCCTTCCTAAATTCCTCCTCTCGGGTTCCCGTATGGGAACCCACTCAATTAAAAACTAAACTGGATATTACTTTTTGTGGTCAGGGTGAAACAGGGGCTGGACTAAAGGTGACGTTTTTGAGGGCAGAGCTTCGCCGTTAGGGGATGAACTCAGAGTTAACCCCGCTATCCTATGGGGGTTCTTCTGCCTTTCTACCACCTAGGGGTATCTTGGGAGCTAAACTTTAATCTTTCCCAAGGAGATCTTGGGAACTAAACTTTTGGAACTTAGACCTTCCCGGGTCCAAAGCTTCACCGTAGAATCGGTTTTAACACCGACTTTAGGACTTGCCAAGGTTTGGGATTCAAAGCTCCGCCGTCTAGGACTCGTTTTAACACACTCTTTAGGACTCAAAGGGTCACAAGGTCAAAGCTTCGCCGTCCCCCGAAGGGTGGGTCCACACAATCAAGGGAAAGGGTTACTAGGGTTAGATCTCCTTCTAAGGCACATGTACATGTAAGATAGTAACGTTAAGAGACTTTATGCACCAAAGGCCCCCCAAAGCGGCATCGCCAAGGTACGGTGGGGGGTTACTCTGGGGTTAGTGCACGACACAAGATAAACTTCACCAAAGACTCTTCAAATGGGACCAAAAGAAAGCCAAAGAAAACACACAAAGTACATACGTACGAGAAGAAGGACTCCAAGGACCTTTAAAAGCTGCAAATAGAACAACAACGAGAGCCAAAAGTGCTCCAAAAACACCGTAGAGGTTTTTTGGCCTAAACGCCAAAAATTCCAAGATAACTTGGACCCACGGACCCAAAACAAGTATTGGGGGTGTTTTGGGAGAGAGAAGGGCCCCCTTTTATAGGTTTCCAAGGGCCCACTCCCCCCCTTGACGAGTAACCTCATCCATCCGGATTTTCATCCAACTTTGAGATTTTCACCTAATCTTGGGTTTTACGCTGGTCCTAGTTTCTAACTTTTGGAGTTTAGCTCGGAATCGCAAATGGATTGCGCCAATGGCTTCAGAATGCCATTTTTAGCCTGAAAGACCCCCTACCCCTATCTCTATCACAAAAAACCCATCGGAAACTAGTGCCAACTGGAGCCAATTAAAAGGGTAAAAACCTAACTTTGGGGGTTTACCTCTTTTGGCTTGGGAAACTAGCTAGGGTTGTTGGGGAAGCTCTAGGGAGTAAGAAAAGGCTCCTTGATGTCCTCGTTCCGACTTCGTATGCTCTCGGGACGCCGGTCAACCCCGCAAAGATCCTGCCGTAAATATTAATTGGGGGGATGTTGTCAGTTTCGGTTGCTTCCCGCTATTGGAACGCCATGAAATTTGTCGGGGCGCATTATTAACATAAAAGATGCTAGTCTAATTTTTAGTGAGATTTTACCGCGGCCTGGATATTTTCTATGAATTTCCCAACGTGGCCTTTGGCGGTTGACCGCTCGGAAAAAGATCGTTTGGAGATCAGAAAAAACCGAGACTTTTTGGGGAACCTCTCATGGAGTCCCCCAAGCCACGTGCCAAGTCTTAGGCTATTCTGGCACACAGTTGGTGGCGAGGTGAAAACTGACTTCGGTTGAATCACCGGCAGTTAGGGAATCTTTCACATGTGAGGGAATCTTGGCGAATGGGCTTTGCCGTGGATGTCCCGACATGCTCCAGATCCGAGAACACTATCCGGCGGTTGTGGATTCCTCCATGCGGCCTGTCTTGGGACAAGTAACACCTGCAAGCTAACAATGTGGATTTCTAATGTTTCGTCGGTGGAATGGGGAAACTAGAACCTATCTTTGGAGATTTACGTGGGGACCTCCCTTATTCTCCTAAGACTTAATTTAGCCTATCATGGTCACATGCACTAGGTTTTGGGCTATTTTGGGTAAGTTTCCAGTAGCCCTATTGTTTCCCACTAATTACGGGTTCTAACCTATATACAAGTGGGTTTTATGGGTAATCTATGGATAAAAGGCTATTTATGACCAAATGCTATACTGGTACGTGACATACCTATTTTGGTTCTACACTCTTTTTTGGGCTTTTTGTACTACTTTATGCCTTAATTTGTAATAAACTAAAAAAAAGAAAACAATGAGTCCCAAGTGACGAATTTGGGGCTCACACCACGTCGAGAGAGTTTAGGAAAGGACTTTGAGAGGAGGCTCAGTATGAAGCCAGAGATCAGTGTACCGAAGTGTAAAGAGGAGATCGCGTTCTACAACGCACAGACAGAGAAGTTTTTTGCAGAAGAAAGGGGGTTACTCAACATTGGACTAAACCCCAAGGTAGCTTCTGAGATCGCGTTTGTCACCGATGCGGATGTGGAGGAGTTTTTTGGGAAGTGTACAAAACTGCGCACCACGAACACTGTTTTGAAACCAGAAGCAAGAAAAGATTTGATGGAATTGTATTCCAAAATCTATGGATCAAGCTCTGTTACCAACAACGAGTTTGCCGGGTGGCTTGTCAAGGGCTACATTGCGAATTTGAAGAAAAAAAAAGTCAATTGGGCTTTGGCGGCTTCTACTACAGCTTCTGAGAAAGCAGATCGGGTGCAGAGGTTGCTGTTGCGGCTCTTGAATCCAGATTTGAGCGACGAAGCCGGGGCATCTTCAGGACTGAAGCAGAGTACTTGTACATCCCACCGGCGGAGCGATGGTCACCGAAGCGTGGGAGCAATGGTGAAAGCGGAGGAATCACTTGCTAGGGCAGAGAGCAGTCCATTGGGTTCCGGGTTTAGGGACCTTTGTCCTTACGGAGTTTCCACCCATGATTTGGATTCAGGGAGGGTGGTTAGTGAAATTGAGAGTGAGATTCTTGGAATCGCCACAGCTAAAGTCAGATATGTAGAGGCAGAGGTCAAGAAAATCGGGGACAAGCTTGTTGGATTCAAGTTCACCATGGATGATCGGCGCATTACAACAAAGGAAGATGAACAGAAGGTCGCGCAAGTGCAATTAGACTTTGATCAAGCTACCAAGGCAGTTCTTGAATTGGAGCTTCAGGTACAGTTTAGGGCATATCAAAATTTCTGCTTCAGTTTACGGTGCTGATGTTCATTGTAGGAGGGTGGGTTGCGGTAACGTCGAGCAATTGGTTAGGCTGCTAGGGTGGGAAGTGCTTTGCAATTCTGCTTCAGTTTACAGTGCTGATGTTAATTGTAGGAGGGTGGGGTGCGGTAACGTCGGGCAATTGGTTAGGTTGCTAGGGTGGGAAGTGCTTTGCAATTCTGCTTCAGTTTACGGTGCTGATGTTAATTGTAGGAGGGTGGGTTGCAGTAACGTCGGGCAATTGGTTAGGCTGCTAGGGTGGGAAGTGCTTTGCAATTGCCTAAGCTTCACTTGAAAATGGTTTTGTCCATTGATCAAAGATGTATCTTGTTTTGGCTGAATTCAGGGTTGAGGAGTGAATACACGGCATTTTGGTAGCTGTTGATTCCATGTCTTGAATTCTTTGCAGGCTATCGGCATTTCTGTCGGAGGTGTTGAATATGATGAATTCAAAGAGAAATTAGCTTTCCTACGCAGTAAAAAGGATGCACTTGACAGGAAGCTTGACGTTTCTCGATCCGTGGCAGAGTCTAGTCGACAGAGGGCAATGAAGGGGGAGGACTTTTACCAAGACATCGAGGAGGAACAGATGAGAGCAGAATCGGATCTTCAAGTTCTAAAGAGGGAGATTGTGGACATGAAGAGACATGCAGTCGCGGTTGAGGAGCAATGTGGACATATGGAAAAGGGAGGTGGTCTGTCGTTGTGGCCCAAGCCAGCGCTCCATCCACCAATGCCAATTGATTCACACGTAAACTTGCCTACTTTGTCACTTCATCCTTGTGTGTTTTGCAGCAGGGGTTACCCGTACTATGACATTGTCATTGCACCCTGCAAACACATCTACCATATATTTTGTGCATCGGCAGTTACAAAACGAGACAATAGGTGCGTTCGTTGTGATGAGGTTTTCCACCTTCACTGGTGGCAGACTTTTGGATTCCGGGGTGCATACCCGAACTTGGAAGACGAGATCCTTAGGTTGCAATTACCAGCGTAGTTAGAGGAGCTCAAGCAATCTCTGAAGGAGAATGGGAGTCATCGTGTAATGAATTGTAAGTGGGTTCATTATCTGAGCATTGCCTATTCCAATCATTCACGTTTTGTCTTCGTATGCTCGTTTCATTGCTTTGGAACCTGATTTCAAGCAACAAATTAGAACACAACAGTGCTTAAGTCCTTGTCGTGCTTACCATTAGCTTCTTTTATATTAATTCATTCATGAATTCCTTGGTTCTAAGGGAACAAGTACTTTTGCAACGCCAGAAGCTGCTTATTGCTTAGGAAAAGATCCATAACTGCTTTTAGAGAGGTGGGGCATCTGAATGTTTGTGTTTGCTGCGTACAAAAGTGCTTGCTTCTTAGAGTCGGTGTTGTTGCTTACTATTTGTGCTCTTTGCCTACAGAAGTTTCTGGTTGCTTTGATTTTGTGCTTGCTGCTTAGAGAAGGACTTTGGTACTTAGAGTTTGTGCTAGCTATTTAGAGAAGGTGCTTCCCGCTTAGTGTTTGTGCTTGTTGCTTAGAGAAGGTCCTTGCTGCTCAAAGAAGGTCCTCAGTGCTTATAGAAGGTCCTTGTTGCTCAAAGAAGGTTCTTGTTGCTTAGAGTGTTTGTGCTTACTTCTTAGAGAAGGTCCTTGCAGCTTAGCAAAGGTTCTTGCTGCTTATTTTTGGACTTGTTGCTTAGAGAAGGTCCTTGCTTCTTGGAGAAGGTCCTCAATGCTTATAGAAGGTCCTTGCTTCTCGGAGAAGGTCCTCAGTGCTTATAGAATGTCCTTGTTGCTTAGAGTGTTTAGGCTTACTTCTTATTCTTAGAGAAGGTCCTTGCAGCTTAGAGAGGGTCCTTGCTGCTTTCACGGGATGTGCTAGTGGCTTACTTTCCAACTATGGTGCAGGGAGAGGAAGTGCTTCCCAAATTTTTAAGTGCAACATTGTTGCTGTTTTCTTTTTCTATATGTTATTCTGTGTACAGGGTCTCCCTCAAGCTTGAAGCATTCCGATTGGGGATCATGTGGATCTAGACAACGAGGTATTGATCCGATCAGTGGAGGACGGAGCACAGCCACAGAAAGTGTGCATAGGCTGACCGATCTTGAAAGTATTAGCCCTTGTGTTGAGCTTGAGAACACAGAAGTAGTTTTGCCATTTTGTAACTCGCGAGGGCAAGAAGTAGATTCCCCTGTGAAAAATCGCAACATTGACCACCGAGCTCTTGACGTAGATTCCCCTGTGAAAAATCACAGCATTGATCATCGACCTCTTCAAGTAGATTCCCCTGTGAAAAAACGCAGCATTGATCATCAAGCTCTTGAAGTTGAAGACGTCACCTGGCATCTAGGTACACACATGAATTGCAATTTCTTTTCCAAAAGTACCTTTGCGACTGCTTCTAGTCTTTTTCATCGTGCAAATGGTACTGGTATTCATGGAAATTCATGTGGGATGTGCTTGCCACAAAACCATTGGCGGCAGAAGCAAGAAAGGCATGTGGTAAGTTTTGCAGCCACCTCATGAGTTTTGCTACTTGTGAAGCAAATTGCAGTTGTGGGCTTGTAGATACAGGATGTTGCGTATTGAGTATTTAGGTGTTTTGTTTTTTTCATGCAGAGGATTCCGACCTGCTAAGTCGGGCTTTACTTCGGAAGCCTCGATGTGCACTACTGAAAAGGCCTACAGATTTGCCAGAAGATGATGGAGATGGGAGGAAAAAGGTAGCTATAGCTGCTTTAGGAGACAAGAATGTAGAAGTGCAGGTTCAGTTTCACAGTGAAGCGGAATTTAATGTCGAAGAATGCAATGAAGATACGGCTTTCAATTCCGCCACTGAGAAGGGTAAGGGCAAAGTGAAGTGTTCCAAAAGAAAGGCGCGTGAGCAAATTCCACAGACGAGCATGGGTAGAGTTTCTACACGAGCCGACACCAAAAAAAAATAAAGAAACAAGTGAACCACAGTAGGTTCCACAGTTCAAGCAACATGTACCAAATTTACGATTAGGACTACAGGTATGCACCAATGAACTTTGACATACAAGTTTAGGGAGTAATACTAATATGGACATGTACTAATATGGAGTAATACGGACATGTACTACACAAGGTACACTTTCAAGTGGCAAGGGTACACATTAAAGGGATGGCTCCCAATACTCAAGCAAAATATCTTGAGAGCATTCAATGAATATCAATTGTCATGATTAGCCTTGGATCTGGAATCGTGTGACTAAACTTGCTAGTGTTTTGGGTTATGATGGAGGTCCTTGCAAGTACTTTCTTCTTTGTGAAGGTGAAGACTACAAATTAGACTTCCAAGAGAAGCCATGGAACCCAGTACCACCATGCTCCAGTCCTTGTGTACTCTTCTTCCGGGTGCTGGTTTCAGGGTTATTGCAGTTTAGCGTTGCCATTAAAATGTTGGCAGGTGAAGGGGATAGCAGCAACGGGGCTACCTGTAGCAAAGGCCCCGAACGGAGGAGACGCGACAACATGCAAGGATTGTTGAGCTTCGAGAGGACAGTAAAGAAGTTCACATTTCACACTGTGGTGCGTTTCTTTTTTGTGCTTCACGTGTTTGGAATTCTATTGTGGTACTCATGGAGTGATGGTTTGGCATTGTCCTGCCTTCAAGTACCCACAGACTAAGGAGTAACTTGATTTTAGATGATGAGGGAGCGAGGATGGTGTCAATGGCTTGAGCAACATTGCGGTTTTAGAGTATGCATCCTCTCTTCCTAGTGTGAGGTGGTTGGCTCATTAGATTAAGGGCTTGCCTTCCAGACTGTACCAGCAGATTTTATGCGCACTTGGGGAGACCAAGTCAAACATCCCGTTTACATTGTTTCAGACGAAGAAAGCATGGTGTGGAAAATCTGTCTCACAGAGCAGCAGACCAAAGGAGAGCCACAAGTTAAGCTCGGACAGGGTTGGAAAGACTTTGCGATGTCCAATTGTCTGGGCCTTGGCGACCGACTGACATTCACTCTCACGAGCAAGTCCAAGTTCTTTGTGTTGATAACTCGAAATAAAGAAGAGTAATAATTTAGGGTCATGGTTGGACGATGCACCTTGTTGGAAACCGTTTTCACTGCCATTTTTGAAGTTTTGGGAGGGACAATATTAGAATTGAAGTGAGGTTAGAAAACTTAGAAATTGGAGTGCCTCCCAATCCCGCTTGGCATTTTGGGTCCTTCAGAACCTCCGCAGTTCAACAATGTTTTTTGATTGACAATGCATTCTTACAATAAGCATGACCATACTTTTACTAGCACTTTCCCCTTGTATGTAGGTTCTTTGAATGCACTTTACTTTCCCTTGTGTTGTGCTTTTTCTGGCTTTTTCTTCTACTGTGCTGTGTTAGTGGCTTTGCCTTATGTTGTGCTTATTGCATGTTTAGTAATGCATGAGATTGTTTGTGGTTTTTTGGGTGCTTCAGTATTTCAGTTTCGGTAGAGATTTAGAGGACATAATCTTTCAATGCATGTTTTCCAAGTAATGTATGTGAGTTTGTTTGGGGATTACGGTCATGTTAAAAGTATTTTAGCGTTCATGAGATTTAGGTACGTAATATTCAATCCATGTTAGTTCAGGGTACACAAGTCTTCAGATTGCAAATGGAAAGCACATGAGCATTGTAACTCCAATGTCCGATACAACCTCATGACAACTGCTTATGGAATTGGGAGTCCAACAAATTCAACACGAATCAACACAAGCAGATGTGCAAAACTATGGGCACAAGTAGTGTAGTCAATCAAATGCAGTCATTTCATATTGACAATGGGTGAAAAGAAACTTTACAAAGCCTGGTGGTGCCACTAAGTCATCACTGAAAAAGCTAAATAAGAATGCAAACACTACTCCGCCCAAGTGTAGAAATCCTATTTCAGTGCCATACATCTGCCAAAATTCAAGAGATTGTGTAAGCGCGTGCCACAAGTTTATCCCCAAATAGGAGAAGCCATGACTACATTTAAGCAATTTTTCCAAGACACATGGCCAAATTGACAAAGCAACATGTACTCTAAACCATGACTTGCAGTGAAAGTGCTTTAGTGCTGGCCAAGGAGACCTTACCTGCTTCAACGCTGGTCTGTGTGCGATGGAAGTGCATCCCCTTCTGTACGCAGATTCAGATGAGTATCCAGCCCAGAGGATCTATCACAACTTGCTACTAGTGTCCGCATGGGTTCAATTGTCATTTGGGTCGGAGTTGGGTCAAAGCTATGATTTTCGTCAGCGTCCCAGTAGATACTGTCTTCTGGGTCGGAGTAGTAATTTGGGTCGCTGTCCCAAAGACAAATGTCATGGTGAATTGTATAAGCAACTCCGCTACAGAATTCCATATTCCGCAACTCAGCATTAGCAGCTCGTGTCCACCTCACTTGTGGACCGTCTCCTCTCTGCAAAAGCGCCCTCACTTGTTGTCCCCCAAAGAAAGGAACCTTACCTTTGCGTTGTGCGACCGCGTCATCAACCTGTGCAAGGTAAAATTGCAACTCAACCTTTGTCATAGGAAGCTTCGCCATTACAAATACTAGAGTGCTTTAGATGGACAAGAATTGAAACTGTGAGCAATTAAAGCAGACTTGAAACTAAAGCAATGCAGGTGATTCACAGGATAAGAAGGCTCCGGACGCTCCAACATTGGACCAAACACAGGTGACCTGGAACGACGAGCAAGACTGAAAGAAATGAACAAGGTGAACCTGTTGTATACCTCGGCTTACTTGTTGCTGGTAGTAGTTCTGCTCCGTGCCCTACTCGTATGCAGCACAATCGAGAACTAATAACTTCATTAGACACGAGTGAACACACGTGCGCAATTAAGTGTGCTCATAATTTTCAATGCAATAGACTCTAACTAGTCAGTTCAGACGTCCTACACGTATGAATACAATGAATACAACGACTGCAAAACTAGCATGCATTTAGAATTGAACATTGGATCTAGTCACACTGGGATGACGTCAAGAATGGTAGCTGCCTATGTCTCAGCTTCAATAAGTAGCCCTATTCAGTCCTATATTCTAAACCTTTAGTGCACTGTTAGAATTTGAGATTCAGCAAACACATTAATGTACAAGGAGCAGAACTAGTGAATCTAATGAATGTAATGAGATTTGTTTGATCACATACTCACCTAGTTTGGAGTCCCCGACGGCAACTGTCAACCAGCCTAGAAGCCTCTGGCCTCGGCATCTAAAAGAGACCCAACTATAGAATCTAAGATTGGCAGTTTCAATTCATAACTGCTGAAACTCCCCTTGACTGTATGGGTAGTAGGAGGCATCGAGAAGTCTTGTAGCAACACCGCATGGCTATGGACATATGCAAATGGCCTGTCATCTCGTAGGAGATAGGTTCTACTGTCAGGTTGGTATTGCTCATACCAATACCCTTGAATCAAAGATTCACCAGGCACGAAATCATTTCCAAAGTCATCAGTAAAAGCATCAGTGTTCACATGGTCACCCCTAGTCACGAGCATGACCCAGAAGCTTTCACCATCGTCACTGTCGGCCCTCACAGCTATGTTAAATCCAACTCGAATTCGGTCTCCTGAAACCTCGGTATCTAATTCAGCCTCAGTGTCATCCCATTCCAAGTCAGATAGTACCCGTATGCCCGTTTTTCTCTTCGCACAAATCTTTCGTAACGTCCACTGCGGCACATGGGCCTTCTGGTAGCAACTGAGATTTGAGTCTGGATCTAAACAAGCGACGCAAAAACAAGTGAGCTGGCGGAATTGAATGAGAGTGGGGTCCTTGCACGATAAAGATCGGCATTGGTGCATGCCCCTACTCCCCGAAATGGTTTCAGCCTCCAACTTGTCCACCCTTTGAATGTCACCGTCTTTGATCTCCCAGAAGAATTTATTGATTGTCTTCCGTTCACCAGGACGCCCTGCATGATATTTATTGCTCTCCTCTTGCAGAAACTGTACAACTTGAGCCGCATTTTGCAACTACCGACCATTGGGTTTGATTTGCTCCTTATACAACTCTCTTTTTAATAGAGCACCAGCCCCGTCAACTTCTCCTTTGCCATGTCCAGAGGCGAAGTAATTCCAGCACATTTGGCAACCTTCTAGCAATTGCTCACTCATAGTCAAACTAGGAAATCTGCTAACAAAATACCAAACACGAGCTGATTTGAACTGACCGCTACATCCATCACTCCACACCACGTGATTAGTTGGTTGAAATCCATTGTCCCTCATGTGATTCCAGTGTAGCATGAAAGCATGCTGAACATATAATGAATCGTGTTGTTTGTCATCAAACACATAGTAATGGACCTCTTTGAACAAGTAAGGCTCGCCATTGGCCTCTGACCAATCAGGGTTCAGACGGTACGTAATATGGACAAGAATTGAAACTTGGTCAGTGCGCCAATGCATGGACTGTATCTCATTCTGCACCTTCATGGAGTAGTTTTCCAAGAAGTCCATACAAGATATGACAGTACCTTCAGGGACAGAAGAGAATAACTCTTTGAATTGAAAATCTTGCCAACAAGCCAAGAAGTTATGGACAATGAATTCAGCTAGTTTTGGTTTCAAGAAATCTATGAGTTTGGAAGGCTTTGTCTCACAGTATATTATCTTAATTGCTTTTTTAGGCTTACCGTCCTCCCCCATGCCAATTGTCTCATAGCCAGTGCGTTTCCATTTCACCAAATTTTCCGAATAGACCTCACGGGGGCAAATCCTGAGGTTATTCACTCCGCAGTTCAAACAATCCCCTAAAAGACAGTCGCGCTTGTACCACATGTCAAACTCACCCTTCTGGCACAAAACTGAACTCCAAAGGTGAGTTAGACGTTCATAGACCTCATTGTGTGCATCACATTCCGAAATCATGGTTTCAAAATCAGTGAACGTTGCACAAACAATACAAGAACATGTGCAAGTTTTGTGCACACCTTCCAAATCACGACGCATTCCATTCAAGGCATCTCGAAGGTGGTCAAAATCCTGGTGGTACCTGCAACAGGTATTCCATGCTTTCAACCTCCGCACCCACCAAGACTTTAAGCTTTCAAACGTCCTCAATCCGCATGCCACATCGGGAAACCTTTTCTTGAATTCTGTAAAGAACTCCAACTAACATACACATATGCGTTAGTGCTTAGTTGCATGCCATTAACTAGTAAGGACGAATAAGGGCCACCAAGGATCAAAAAGGACTACAAAGGACTACAACATTAACTACGAAGGACGACTAAGGACCACAAAGGACTACAACAGTATTTGGGAAGGACAACTAAGGACCACAAAGGACTACAGGTCCTCATCCACGTTGCTTACAATGAACAAAGCACTAGATAGTGCTTTACTGCTTAGGGTCCTTAAAATTCCAAATCTTAAAGAACCAACGATACCAAGGACCAAGCAACTAGTAGACAGTGCTTACCTCCTGAGATTCCTTACAATTAATGACTTCAAAGAGCCAACAACGTAGGCAGTGTTTAGTTGCTATATAAGATCAGAGCAAAGGACCCAAAGGAACAAAGACACATATGGTTCTTTGAATAAAGCACAGGAGGCTCTAATCACTTATCCACAGTCCCCGCAGCGCTGTCAAAAGGACTCGAGATTCCTTGGCTCCTTACACCCTAAACCATCAATGACTACATAACTCCAAAAAAGCACCTACAACACAATGTGTTCTGGTTCGGCGCATAGGTGCTTAAATTCCTAAACCTTAAACCACTTCTAAGTGCTTGGAGACTGAAAAGGACATGTGGCAGCCTCCGAAAACAACAAAATAACGACCTCAACCGCTAGTATGCAGAAGCAGCCACCAATTCTGCAATGCTTCGGATCTGATGAATACCATGAACAATGAAGGGCCTAAATCCTAAGACACAAGTGCTCACCTGTCCACATTAGATCATCAATTGAAGAGGAGGAGCGTGTCAAAATTGAAGCTTACTTGGGATAGCTGTAGATAGTGAGTTGCGTGCTCAATGTACAGCTTTGGCGCAATCCACTTCCTGACAATGTCCTTGCGATTAGGAGAAACTGTCGTCTTCTCTTCCCAGAACTTGGTGACCATTTTCTTTACTTCATCCGTGATTGCACCAGAGCGGTTTCTTTTCTGATCTCTAAGCTAGAAAGCATCTTCAGTACTATCTAGAAGCACTCTTCTCGCGAGTGCCTTCTTGATGTTGCGCCGATCCACTCCGAGTAAGCCTGCCACCCCCCTCTGACTCCCAATTCCTGGTACAACAGCTAACGTAGTGACAATGTTTTTCGCAAGAAGCGATTTAGCTTTCCGCAGTCCTACTAAGTGCGCTTGCATACCGTCTTTGAAACTACCGAGGACCTCATGTCCCAACTTCACCGCCCTTTGATCACTCAAAAAAGGTGGTACCATTCCTTTCAGCACTGCTTGCCCTAAAAACTTCGTGATGCTTAGGTGCTGAACCTCAGTATCGTGATTTTTTAACTTTTGAGCTGCATACAAGCTAATCTCTCGAGCAAGACGGGCACTAGTCCTGTGTTCTTTTTTCTGACCGGAACTTAGGCACCTGGGGTCTCTGTGAGCCCCAAATTCGTCACTTGGGACTCATTGTTTTCTTTTTTTTAGTTTATTACAAATTAAGGCATAAAGTAGTACAAAAAGCCCAAAAAAGAGTGTAGAACCAAAATAGGTATGTCACGTACCAGTATAGCATTTGGTCATAAATAGCCTTTTATCCATAGATTACCCATAAAACCCACTTGTATATAGGTTAGAACCCGTAATTAGTGGGAAACAATAGGGCTACTGGAAACTTACCCAAAATAGCCCAAAACCTAGTGCATGTGACCATGATAGGCTAAATTAAGTCTTAGGAGAGTGAGGGAGGTCCCCACATAAATCTCCAAAGATAGGTTCTAGTTTCCCCATTCCACCGACGAAACATTAGGGATCCAAATTGTTAGCTTGCAGGTGTTACTTGTCCCAAGACAGGCCGCATGGAGGAATCCACAACCGCCGGATAGTGTTCTCGAATCTGGAGCATGTCGGGACATCCACGGCAAAACCCATTCGCCAAGATTCCCTCACATGTGAAAGATTCCCTGACTGTTGGTGATTCAACCGAAGTCAGTTTTCACCTCGCCACCAACTATGTGCCAGAATAGCCTAAGACTTGGCACGTGGCTTGGGGGACTCCATGAGAGGTTCTCCAAAAAGTCTCAGTTTTTTTTTATCTCCAAAGGATCTTTTTCCGAGCGGTCAACCGCCAAAGGCCACATGGGGAAATTCATAGAAAATACCCAGGCCGCGGTAAAATCTCACTAAAAATTAGACTAGCATCTTTTATGTTAATAATGCGCCCCGACAAATTTCATGGCGTTCCAATAGCGGGAAGCAGCCGAAACTGACAACATCCCCCCAATTAATATTTACGGCAGGATCTTTGTGGGGTTGACTGGCGTCCCGAGAGCGTACGAAGTCGGAACGAGGACATCAAGGAGCCTTTTCTTACTCCCTAGAGCTTCCCCAACAACCCTAGCTAGTTTCCCAAGCCAAAAGAGGTAAACCCCCAAAGTTAGGTTTTTACCCTTTTAATTGGCTCCAGTTGGCACTAGTTTCCGATGGGTTTTTTGTGATAGAAATAGGGGGTAGAGGGTCCCTGAGGCTAAAAATGGCATTCTGAAGCCATTGGCGCAATCCATTTGCAATTCCGAGCTAAACTCCAAAAGTTAGAAACTAGGACCAGCGTAAAACCCAAGATTAGGTGAAAATCTCAAAGTTGAATGAAAATCCGGATGGATGAGGTTACTCGTCGAGGGGGGAAGTGGGCCCTTGGAAACCTATAAAAGGGGGCCCTTCTCTCTCCCAAAACACCCCCAATACTTGTTTTGGGTCCGTGGGTCCAAGTTATCTTGGCATTTTTGGCATTTAGGCCAAAAAACCTCTACGGTGTTTTCAGAGCACTTTTTGCTCCCGTTGTTGTTCTATTTACAGCTTTTGTAGGTTCTTGGAGTCCTTCTCGTTCACTTGTACTTCGTGTGTCTTCTTTAAACATCCTTTGGTCACATTTGGAGAGTTCTTGTAAGTTGTCTTGTGTCGTGCATTAACCCCGGAGTAACCCCCCACCGTACCTTGGCGATGGCGCTTTGGGGGGCCTTTGGTGCATAAGTCCTTTAACATTATCATCTTGCGTGTACGTGTGCCTTGGAAGTAAGTGCTAACCATAGTAAACCCCTTCTTTGTTGTTGACAAGTGGACCCACCCTTCGGGGGACGGCGAAGCTTTGACCCTGTGACCCCTTAGTCCTAAAGAGTGTGTTAAAACGAGTCCTAGACAGCGGAGCTTTGAACCCCAATCCATTGCAAGTCCTAAAGTCGGTGTTAAAACCGATTCTACGGCGAAGCTTTGGACCCCGGTAGGTCTAAATTCCAAAGTTTAGTTCCCAAGATCTTCTTGGGAAAAATTAAAGTTTAGTTCCCAAGATACCCCTAGGTAGTAGAAATGCGGAAGAAACCCCCCGCCATGAGATAGATTGGTCAACATCCAAGTTCTTTCCCCCACGGCAAAGCTTTGACTTCAACACATCAAAATTAGTCTAGCCTCTTGTTTTACCTTGACCATAATCCGTAACGTCCGGTTTAGTTTTTAGTTAAGTGGGTTCCCATACGGGAACCCGAGGTTAGGAAAGGAGTGTAAAGGCCAGGGCCAGCCAGGACCCAAGCCAGCAGGCAACCCAGCCAGCCGGGCGACCCAAGCAGCGGCAACCCAGCAGCCGGGCGACCAGCAACGGGCAACCCAGCCACGGGGACCCAGCAGCGGGCACCCAGACAGTGGGCTTCGGAGGAGGGGGGCCAGGGCTTCGGGGAAATTGGGCCAGGGCTTCGAGGAGATTGAGCCAGGGCTTTGGGGAGATTGGGCTAGGGCTTTTGGGGGGGGGTCCAAGGGTTTCGGGGGGGAAGGGAAAGAGAAATCAAAAGGGGGGGGGGGAAAATCAAAACAAAACATACAAAAGGAGGGGGGGGGGAAAAGAAAAAAAGACAAACTCCAAGCGGCGCCCTGCAAACCACATCCTCCACCTCTCAAACCAAACCTCACACAATGATGACAAAATTAGGAAGGGGGTAATTATAGGAGAGGAAGAAGGGAG
This sequence comes from Rhytidiadelphus loreus, assembly GCA_947034895.1. Lineage (NCBI taxonomy): Eukaryota > Viridiplantae > Streptophyta > Bryopsida > Hypnales > Hylocomiaceae > Rhytidiadelphus > Rhytidiadelphus loreus. The sequence continues at coordinate 45,063,685 of OX344765.1, forward strand.
AGACGATAAATAGTGTTGTGTCATAGGATTAGGTAGGAAATCTCCAAAGCTTCTTGCAACCATTAGGAAAGAGATTAAGATGACGCCAAAATGACGACGTAAGAGAATAGGTGACTCTTCCATTAGATTAGCGTCATATGGTGTAAGGCCTCATTTAAGGGGTTGGTAGGAATAGTGTTGAAGGAAAAGAAAAAGAGATAAGGAGAAAGGAAGGGCCCATTACGGGTCTTAGAGTGTACTCCTTCGCCAAGGACTAAGCCGTAGGCAGTTTACTACTTCAACCTACGTGTCGACTATGGAATACGAGCACGCAGCCGGAGGTATGGAGGAAAAAGTCGCGCATGCCAACTTCGATCAGGTGAGTCAGTAAATTAGCCCCCAGTGCTTTTTCTTTTGATTTGTGCTAAATTCTGTTAAGAGGTGGTCAATGTCGATTAGCAATTAGGAATTAGACTACAAAACAAGGTAGAACATGATAGGATAGGACTAGGGATTAGTAAACCGTTAGGGTCAAAATTCAACCAAGAAGTTAAACATTAGATGAGGACAAAATAATCCAGTTAGGAGTTAAGGTTAAAATAGCCAATCAAAATTATCTTAAGTAATAACGACATAGGGTCAAGGGTAGAACGTAAAAAGATAATCTAATTAGAAAAAACTAAATTAGATTAGAGGATTAAATTAGAAAGATAAAGTAAATTAGATAAATTAAATTAGGAGATAAATTAGGAAAAAAGACAAATTAATTTAGAAGATTAGATTAGGAGATAAATTAGGAAAAAAGATAAATTAATTTAGAAGATTAAATTAGGAGATAAATTAGATAAATTAAATTAGGAAAAAAGATAAATTAATTTAGAAGATTAAATTAGGAGATAAATTAGATAGATTAAATTAGGAGATAAATTAGATAGATTAAATTAGGAGATAAATTAGATAAATTAAATTAGGAAAAAAGATAACTTAATTTAGAAGATTAAATTAGGAGATAAATTAGATAAATTAAATTAGGGAAAAAGATAACTTAGATTAGGAAAAAAACCCAATCAACTTAGGAAACCATGGAAGGGATTTAGGTAATCCCTCCTCAGTCTTAGGAAGGGTCAATTAGCCTCAGATTCCCATAGATTAGAATAGATTCGGTAGTAGTTCGCATAGGCTGCTGTTAGGGGACGGTTAGCCCGAACTATTCCCTCGCCAATTGGGGCAACCCCATTGTCACCTGCGGAAACTAGGAACTTAGTAAAGAAGATCCATTGCTTGGAAGGCACAATGGACCGACGCTTAGTCACCCGTTAGGTTAGAATTTAGTTAACCCCTAGAACCTGGTTGTGTCCGATTAATTACTAAGGGTGGGTAATTAAGCGCCCACAGTCTCCATTTTTGCTTCGAACTACAATCGATTCTACTACATTTTCGCTTCTTCCTACATTCGCTTCTGCAACATTTCGCAATTCAAATTTCTTCGCACGACATCTGCGAGTCCTCTCTCGATTATCAACTTTGCGTTTCTCTGCGTACCAAACCCGGTAATTGGGACTTGTTATGGAGAAAGATGCACATTCGGTAGCGAATTCAGAGCCAGCGGTTTGTTCAAACTCGACGGAATTAGCACTAGACCCTTCCATTTGGACAACTGGAACTCAATTCTTCTACAGAGTAACGCTCAATCAAAGAAGCCAAAACCAATTTAAGAGACTTCAAAGACACCCTTGCACACGTCCCTCACGCCGTAGACACTACAACATCAAACCTTTACCCTAAACTCTCAATCAAAGGTGTTGCACCCGTAATGGTAAATCCGAAAAACACAAGTTCAAGGCTTTGTTGCAATGGGAGAAGAATACCTTCTTGAGTCACGTCTTCGACCGGGAGGGAAGCACACAGTGGTCTGCCGCCAACGACATTTGCGCACAACAGCCTCCGATGCACACGGTTGAATAGTCGGTTCCCAGAGAACTTGGTCGACAATCCTGTCGTGCATATGAAGAAGACGGGCTGCTTTCCTTGTTGAAATTGAGTGGGAATCCAAATTATTCTCTAAAGCCTGAGGACGGAACTCTTGTGGGCTCTAAGGCGGCGTCCAAAAAAATTCCTCATTCGTGGATTCAACCTCATCATCGCAAATACGCTTCAAAAATTCCCAAACTGCTGTACTCACTCGTTGCCATGCTGCACTTGGACGGCGTGAATTGGGGCCACCATATACAACGGAGGCGACATTCTTCATATTTTCTAAACCTTAGACTGCCAACTTTGAAGAAAGACAAGTGTAAATTACATTGAACCTTACGCGCTTCAACGTTGTGTGCACAACGTAAACCCTAAACCCTAAAGTTGCAACGTTCAACTTCTTAGAATCAATGAAGGAAGATCACAACTGCCGGTTGCAACGTTCAAAAAGTTGCACGCCTCGATGCAAACCAGAGAACTCTAGACTCCCAATGAGCGGCAACTTTGAAAAAAAAGGATTCTCAGCTTCCCACCAAGAATTTCAACATGGCAACAGCCGTCGGGAGCAAACAGAGCGTCTGCTGTAATGGGCAGTTATGAGCGGATCTTCATGTTCATCGGAAACTGCAATTAGAGATCCAAAGTTCTCCTCCACGGATGTTCAATTGCTGCTTTCATTCACTCCTAGTACCAACCTTTCATCCATCTTCAATCTTATTTTCAAGGAACTAAGGACCAAAAGGGCTGGTTACATGCAATTTTTTGTCCTTAATCCATTCTCTCACTTTGTCAAATACCACCATTTCTTGGGACAAGGCACATGTATAATGTTTGCATATGGTAGGAAAAAAAAATTAAGAGAATCTAAGATTGTGCCTCTTCAAATTTGAAATTTAACTCCCCAAAAGGAATGGTTACGGCCCGAGTGGCTCCTATTAGCTTGCTTTCACCCTCTTTTGCTATCATTTGATTTATTCACCCATGGTTTGTTAGCATCGATTTGCAAAACTTGTCTTACAGCTTGCAAATCTTTTCTAACCGATGCCAAATTCCAACATTTATCCATTGGATGATTACCTCCACAATAAACACAAAGAGGTCTTCTCTCTATACTCGTTGTGGTTGGTGTAGGACATTCTGAAGGTAAATGACCATGTCCTTGGCAATTAGAACACCATACATTTGTTCTGGTGTTGGTGGGTTTTGACCGTTTAGCTAGAGCATTAGTAATTTGCACTCTTAAATCGGCCATTTCCTCAACCAATTTACTCAACAAATCTGTTTTCGTATCCTTAACTTTGGGAACTGGTGGTACTACTACCATAGGTTGTGGTGCATATGTTTTTATTTGTGGTTGTTAGTAGATAGGTGGTTGCATGGCTAATTGTGAATACATCATGTCGGATGGATACAAACTAGGATCTATGGTACCCATTTGTTCCTCTCCAATTCTAGCCTCTTCGTATTGTTTGGCATATTAAACAGCGGTGGCCAAGTCTCTAGGGTTCTTTTCTTTTATTGCAATTTTGAATTCTGGGGGATATAATCCACCCACAAAGATTCCAGTTAAATAGGCATCGGGAATCCCATGACCTGTCCATCTTTGTAAAATATACTCCATTCTACCATAATAATTGTTTACACTTTCCCCTACTGCCATTCTTATAGTTCTTAGCCTCTCTTGTAGACTTTCCCTAAAGGCTAATGGTCTAAATCTAGTTTGGAATGCTTCTCTCAATTGATTCCATGTTAGAAATGGTCCATTAGTATGAAACCATTCTTGGGCAGTTCCTACTAAGGTAGCGGGAAAAGTTGTAAGGAAGGTGGCTTCAGGTATCATGTTAGCTCCACATACAATACTAAATCTGTTTAAGTGGTAATCAGGATCTGAGCCTGCTTGACCATTATACTGGGGTAAATTAACCAAATTTAATGGGCGTGGGTGTGCCATATTGTAATCTTCTAACCACTGAATTTCTTCAAAATTTGGTGTTTCGATCTCAAAATCTAAAGTATCCGGTAATATTGGTTGAGGTGATGTATGTAATGGAAACTGATAGGTTTGGAAAGACCCTAAATTTGGTTGATATGGTGGAGTTTGAAAACTAAAAGGGTTAGTGGTTTCGTTATAATTGAAAGACTACTCAGGAAATATACCTTCTTAAGTAGGTGATTCAGGTTGGTCTGAAGTAATTGAAGTTGTAGCAGAATTTCTTCTATTTTCTTGAATAGGGGTTAAATAGTTTTCTAATCTCTCCACTACTCCTCTACCATTTTGATGCCATGTATTTCTCAAATATTCTGAGAGAAGGGCATTGGATTCAAATGGTTGGGGACGAGGTGTAGAAAATAAATACTCTATAGGAGTAAAGGGTGATAAACTAGTTAAGGCTTCTTGCGAACTATTAGGAGAATAGACTAACGTTCGATTTGTAAATGGTTCTGAAATTGGTGTAATTGCACGATCTATAATTTCTAATGAACTAGCAGTGTCTTCTATAGGAGTTCCTGGACCTATTCCCTCATCCCTTGTGGATTCTTCAAGTCCTAGAAGTACGGTAGAACTAATCTCAAAGTCAATATCAGATTCTGCTATTTCACTTTGAGTTTCATTCTGGGGTGAATTTGAAATATGTGAACTCGTAATTAAATTTTGAAATTGTCTTACTGATTCCGAGGTACTAACCTCTATTGGACTAGAAGGAATTCTTGCATGGGGAAGTCTCGAAGGTGAAAAACAGAAGTTTGTATATACAGAAGGATTTCTTCTATATTTTGGTTTTCCCCAATCTGCTATTTTCTGTGCGGCTCCTTTTAGGACTCGATCAGGGATTCTATCTGACATTTATGAAAGGCCATAGATTAATAATCTCTACTTTTTATAAAATTAAATTCTAAGTTTTAAAAACAAAACCAGGGAAACACTGGGGACCCGTTATACCAGGATATATTGGAATAATGAGCTCCCAATGCTTACCTGGTTGTAGATTTAAACTTATCTCAGACTCTTATGTTAATAATTTTGAGTTTTGTCAATCGATATGGGATATAATGTTCCAGTATATTGTTATTATGGGCAGATTAGACTGAAAACAGGACTCAAGGGATTTCGTTTTTCACTACACATGAATTCTGGGATTAAAGGTGTATGTGCTGGGTTGACTGGACCATAAGTAAAAATATAAGTTTTATATTCTATTTGATGTCCAATCCAACCAGCATAAACTCTTGGAACTCTAGGTTTCACAAGGTGTTTTAATTTTCCGAATTGGACAAATAAATAGTGTAAGTGGAAAGCTAAATGGAGTTTTCCCTTTTTTACTACTGCCCAAATGTGTGGTTTTCCCTTATCCCAAATTTTGCTATAAATTACTCTTTTTAAGTCTAACGGTAATTGGTCAATAGAATTTTTTAATTCTTTGTCTTTTATAAAATTTCCACTTAAATGAAATCCTTGTCCAAAATAGACTCCTTTATAAAATCGATAAAGGGCCATAAAAAGGCAAGGTCCAGAATAGTAGTCTTCTAACAACTCTGGAACTTCCCATGGGAATAAATAATCCATTTCGATTCATTTGGACTTTGTTTGTATGTTTGAACTATTTCCACGGTTTTTACTTTCAGTTGGATAATAGTAAATTAAGGTGTTAACTATGGTTCTTATTCTAAGTAATTCTTCTAGGGTTATTTCGGGATTTCTTAATTGCGTGAGACTTCTAGCGCTTTCTAGGAATTCTTGGTCAAAAGAAATTTGTTTTGGAATAGGTTTGGTAAATTGGGAAGGGTTTTGTTTTTTACTATCATAAATTTGTTTCTTAGAACAGGTTCTTTTAATATGTCCTATTTCACCACAGAAATGGCAACGAATTCTTTGCCTAGGTGTTTGAATGTTCCTAGAATTTAAACTATTAAAGTTTTGGTTAATTTGCGGAATTGTATTTGAGTGTGGTGTTGGCTTTAAGGCTTGTAAAAATGGTCGATTGTAACGAATTGTAAGTTTAGGTTTCTCTAAATTTTCAATTTTTGGAAAAATTTCTGCTAGCATTTGTTCTATGAATTCTTGGCTTATTTTCTCACACAATCCCATCTTTTCTCATAAACATACTATATGTATTTTAGTTATGTTTTTTTTTTTTTTTGTTTTTTTTGTTTTTTTTTTTTTGTTTTAACTATTTGTTCCAAAACTAGTGTAAGTATTTCTTATAAAGAAAATATATTAATATTTTGACTAAAGTTTAAGAAAGAATTCTATTTGAAAAAAATACATGTCATTCTTTGAAAATGGATTTATTCAAGAAGGTACATATTCTATTTTTTCAAATTGGTTCTCTAGGTATTTCATAGTCAAAGTTTTAATAAATTATTCCTAATCTATTCTACATTTCAGCCACCGTTAGCCAGGACCTTTCCCCAGCAGCGGCACCAAAATGTAAACTAGATTTTGCACTTCCACAAAACCCAGGAAACACTAGTATAGGGGTTCTTTGTTCTAGGGAAAGGTTTAATCAGTCTAGCCTATTATGACTAAAAGTCACTTACAAATAGATTTATACTTACAAGTTTAGAATAGTATTATAGCACTCTTATTCCCAGGTAAAATTTGTTGGCCAGTCCATTACCAAAGTATGTATAAAGTCCCGGTCCTATATAGTGTTCTAAGGGATGTCAAATCATTCCTTGTCAAATAAATCAGGTTTTGTCAAATGAATCTTATATGATGCATGCACTAGGACCTAATCACACAAGATAGTATTGATAATATGCTTCATTCATTATATGCTTATTTTATGTTTTTATGTCAAATATGTCCAGTCAATCTACAACTAACGCGATCATGCAGGTATGACTAGCGTTTCCGTATTCTACGTCAAATGAGTCCCAGTTGCAATGTATGATGATGTCAAATAGTTCTTCTTGGTTAAATTATGTCAAATGAGTCCAAAACCACAAGGGTTAGCATACAAACATAACATTGACATAATTTGCATTTTTACCAAACATAAGGAACCTAAAACCAATCACAATTTATAATTTTGAACAATCAATTTTTAACATACAATTCCAAAGATCAAAACTTAAACAAACACTTTTGACCAATCATGCCAATATAACAATTGCATATGAATCAAGCATAAAACTTATAAATCACATAATAATTAATTCAAAATAAATAAATAAAAATAAATAGCAAAACAGCAAAATCTAAATCATAGCTTAACAACAAACATATATATACATATATATTATCAATAATAAAAATAATAAAAATAAAAATAAAAATAAAAATAAAATAAAAACCAGGGATCCAAGCCAAACTGCCACAGCCCCAAGCTAATTAGATTTGTAAACGCTGAAATTTGGTCAAAGGACCTATAACCATGGATTGCATCCCCTATGGCCGTGCGATCAGCCCTATGACTGTGCGATCAAATCCCTAATCAAGTTGCCGCAGGTCACCTCGCTCGCTCGTCGCAGCGACGTCAGACCTTCAAACCAAATCAGATTCTGAAATTGCACTGATTGATTTGCAACAAAGGTTTAAAATTTTCCTTTTAGTCTGCTGCTTCTGCTTCTGATCCCAATCGCAACAATTTGAGTGATTCGTCCCAATTCACAGAAATTTGTGTTCAATCAATCAATTTGACCTTCACAAACCCCCCAAGCTAACAAATTGAAGCAATCTGTGAAACTTGGATGCTTCAATAAAGAAGCCAGCTCCGATTGGAGTTAAAATCAAATTTCAAAATTTTTTAGTTCGTTGCTTCCTCTGATTTGGCCTCCCTGTTCGACCCCCAATCAGATTTTACGAAAGAAATTTCGACCTTCACGGATTCTTCCTGACAGTCTTTGAATTCACAACAATTGACAAGACACGAGACATGAATTCATAATTGCATCCTCAATCAAATCAATCTGCATTGCATGTTTCTTCAAGCCTTTCAATTCAACCTGCTCAATCAACCACTGAATGCATCGAAATCTCTCCCCTTACGCAAATTTTCAATTTCTCCACTCTTGGCCGTTCGTGAAGATGCCGCAACACGCAAGATCAAGGCATACTGTGAGTTTTGTCATAATCAATCCCAAATTTTTAAGATTTCAAACCTTGTTGTTGCTTGTACAGACTGGTTCTTCACTCTTGCTCCGAATCTTCACCGCTGGCTTGCTCCTTCCAGTGCTGAACTCCCGGCTTTGATCGTAGTTAATTCTTGAAGATTTGATTGTTGGTTTATGGGATTTTGACGAAATTAAGTGATGAGGAATCCAAACCTCATCAATCACAGTACTGAAAAATTAATGGATTTTATTGTGACCAAAGCGAAGCGAGAGAACACCCATGTGTACAGTAAATGCAATCAGCGCGAGGAGACCCAAATGCGAGGGCGTGCAGATACAACGGAGCAATTGGCAATCATGACGACTAAAGGTGAGATTTAAATTGCTCACACTACTCGAATCTTCCTGACCCACAAACACTTGCAGCCTAAATCCATGCCCAGATTTCGACAACCCTTATTCGCAACAATTGCTATGTCTCCATTTCCCTCAGGATTACGAAAACAAACTTGGAATTTGAGATTCCAGGAAACCCGAGGTTGCAATGCGTCTCCTATTCTTCGTACCCGCCCGATCTTCTTCCTCGACTAATTCCCGCACGCAGCACCCAGATCTCCGCAGACAACTCCGATTTCTTCCGAGGAAGCTCTCGGCGACAATGAATTCTCCGACAGTTGTTGCCACACCAAACTCCGATCGCCAAGCAGATGCTCAATTTTCTCACACGCAACACCGATCTTCCAAGCTTTTTCTCAAATTTCTTCACACACAGGTCCTCCAATTAACACCAACCCGGTCCAGATTTGCCAATGGGAACTCTCAGCACCAATTATTGATCTCCCTCACAGCTCAAAATCTCCTCGTAAATTTGACTGTACCGCTTCTCGGAATACTCCAGCCCAACAATTCTCTAGACACCATACAGCACAAGCGCATCGAGAAAACACAGAATTCGAAACATACACAAACTCCAATCTCTAATCTTCTCTCACAACTAAGCAATTCATAATACAATATAATAATCACAAATACAAAAATATATTAACATAAATTGGGTCTTACATACTTTGCCGTGAATTTCTTCACATTTCAGTTTTTTATAGTTTTCCCGAGAAAACGAATCGGTGTAATGATGAAGGGGTGTGACCTAAGTCACACCTCATTCATCCAAATTTTTTATTTTATTTTTATTTGTTTCCGTCCATACTAATAAAGTAACCCTATTTACACTTATAGGCAACTTTTTACTTTAAAAGCTCTTTATTTCCAACTTTTACTTAACTAAGGGGCCCCTAATAGGCTAAATTAGTCTAAATTTATTATTAAATTTTTTTTTTTTGTTTCTACACACTACAAGAGAAAGGGGTGTTTTAAGTGTGTTTTTAAGTATAGTCCTAGAGATAAGATATTAAGTAATGACCTTTATGTAGATTTTTAGTAAAAATTTACTGAAAGTACGTGTACTTTCAGTAAATTTTTACTAAAAATCTACATAAAGGTCATTACTTAATATCTTATCTCTAGGACTATACTTAAAACACCCCTTTCTCTTGTAGTGTTGCAATTTGAAGTTGATGACAACTAAACAAGTTTCTATTCATAGAAGGATATGTAAAGTTTGATGTTTTAAACTATAACTAGTATGCCTAGTGCCATTGCCACAACCAAAATAAAAGTAAGAATAATTTCCTAATTTTTTTATTCATTAAAACTTTCAAAACTTTCACTCAATAGTGTGAGAGGTTGTGTTCTTGGTACGAACAGTAAGCTTTATGCACAAAGGAGTGCAAGGGCCGTTTTTTGTGGCGTTTTGACTTGCCATGTAAAAGTTATGATTTTTCCAAAATAAAAGATAAATTAATTTAATTTTTTGATTTAAAAAATCCATAATTTTCACCCTGTAGGTCCAAATGCCACAAAATTGGCATGAATAGAAAGTTTTTTGCATATAGGAGTGCAAGGGCTTTGTTTTGTGGCATTTAGATTTGTGAAGTTGTGATGTGAAAGTGATGGTTTTCTCCATAAAAGTTAATTTAATTCAATTTTTGAATTCATAAAACTTTGAAATTCCATAACTTTCACACCGTAGGTTCAAATGCCACAAAACAAAGTTCATGCACCCCTCCTTGCCAAGAGCTTTGCAACGGTACTAAAAATGTTGTTGGATGCCTTATGGTTTTGTAGATCTTAGCGTATCATTTGAACAAACAAAACAAATGCCACATTTAACTACTTTTGGACTATTCAATGAATTTTGGACTAAACATCCAAAGATCTTCAAATAGTAACATCCTGAGATCTCTTGATGTTTGTATAGATCTCCAGATGTTTTGAATTGCCAATTTTTTGATGTTTTTCATAGATCTCTCAATGTTTTAGATTATCTCTTGATGACCATTTTTTATTCTCCCGATGACCATTATTAATTTTGGACTTTCAAAAGTCCAAAAGTAGTTAAATGTGACATAAAAACAAAAAACAAAAAACAAAACAACCCTAATTTAAGGTATTAATAGATGAGATACTTCTTGATTACATACACTTGTTGCCTTTGCTTAAAACAATCTAAAGTGGATGTAAAAATCCAAATTCCATTTTTGTAATCTGTAGGGAACCATTAGTATGTAGACGATCATGGTTATGATTCAAATTTTCTCCTCCTCTGACATTAATTATGTTTTTTAAATTGAGACTTTTGATTGAACATTTTAAACAAGATTAAACAAGATCCAAGTATCCAACTGACTCATTGAGGTTGTGTCCAATATTGAGTGACACTGCAACCTAGTTATGAAAATATTAACATGCCCTCCCAGACAGTGCATCACTTTCACTTCTCATCTCATAACTAGATTCTACTGCTGTCACATTACACAACGTGGTCCTTCATTGATGCTCCCATTCTTCTTTGCAAGTTCAATTTCTACATTTGTAGCTTAATTAACCATGTTGGCTTATTAACCAGAGTAAGTTCCTTATATTGATTAGTTGTTGCATACATCATCTACTACGCAACGTAAATACCTTGCTAGCTGACATAGACCCTGAATTTTGACACTTAGATGCAGATCTACTACAGACTTTGGAATTGAATAGACTCGGAAACCAAATCTGCAACAATCATGCGTTTTCTTCAGTCTAATGGAGTCACGTAAGCTTCACCAACAGATCGCTGGACGACTTCAACAATACTTCAACAATATGCCTTGAATCAGGTCATTTTATTGCCACAATCAGAATTCAATTGGAGCTGTCAGTTCCTTACTCTAAGTTAACCTGCAATTAATTGGCATAAGTCAATGTTTCATTTGTGATGACTTGTCCTACCTACTAATTAAAGAATAATATACACTTTCTAGGAGTGAAAGCTGCGGCTGATAGGCATCATTTCAAGAGCCAATTCTGCTATTGGACATGTCTCTTAAAATACACAACTTAGAAGGTGAACCTATTTGATACGCAGATGCATAGAAACCAGGAAGCAATAGAATTTGTTGGACAGTGTAACTAGAGTGACTATTGAATGGTTTTCATTTTGTCTACAAATTGATAGTTCTAAGCACGTCCCATGTGCTTGCTTCCACCCACGCCATAGTTCCCCACCAGTCGATGGGGATTGGTGAGCTCCTTCCCTGCCACCAAAAAGAATGCCGTATGTCTGTGCACACGAACACCGGAAGCCCCACCAGTTGTCAATCAGCTTTAGAAGCTTAGCTCTAGTAAAAAAGAGGACACCGATTGAATCATAATTCCAATGCAAATGAACTGTTATATACTGCTCTGCAAGTCTTGTTACGGTAGTCAAATTAGGATTTCACTCAGACCAAAGTTCTACATGTGCCACACAAATTTGAACTGCATTGTGTGGCACTTGTAGAACTTTGTATCCACTTGTATCCAATTCAATGCAGTTCAAATTTGTAGAGAGTGAATCATTTCGATTTGTATCCAATTCAATGCAAGTCTTGCTACGGAGCTCCATTCTATATATTGATTGTATGAGTATGGTCCTCAGCTGATCGACTTACTTGAAGAAGTTGAACATGCGGGTCTTGGAGTCGAAGTCAATTTCCGAGGTCTGGTCCAGAGCGGATTTCATGTGATACAACCACCGCGCTGCTGCTCTCTCCGTGATGGGATACGGACCGTGTCTTGCGATGAGAGCTGTGGTACCTTTTCTCTGAGCGTACAAAGGGGGTCCTCCCATCCTCTGAATGAAAAACTCATACTGGTTCTGAATGGCCTCGTCCTTGGTGGCATTCGCAAATATGCTTCGAAACCATTGCTGCTCGTCACTGTACACACTGCTCACGTACGTAATTAATCCCCACACAATCATATGAAGAGCATGACTGTCAGTACTGACTTTCTCGATCAACTGCTAACAAATTTTCAGTAAAATTATACTTACAGTGTACAAAATCTTTCCGCAAAATCTTGAACAGAGGCTCATCCGTACATGGTTTTATGGGAGTGTCTCCCTCGGATCACATAGTGAAATATCAAAGGTCTCCACACGGGCATTGTCGTAGTGATAAAGAGAGACCTCTTCTTGAATCATGGACGGGCATCAGATGGAGATGGGGATGGGGACAATTGTCTCTAAGTTTACTGAAAACTATGAAAATTGGTACTGAAAGTGTGGAAATCCTAGTACTTAATTCAGTTTCTTACTTGGTGTAGAAATTAGTGGACAGCTGCACAAATGTGTCGAAACCAAGCTTCTCGTATAAATTGACGTGGTCAATCGCCGCGGCCTCTTCCTTCCTCACACCACTCATGCAGGACGCTTGTCTCTGCAACGACTGCATTTTGGTTTACCTTACTTGAATAAAAAAAATATATACAGCTCTCTAGCTAGATCTTGACGTTCTCCAAATCTCCAATTAATTACACGCTTGAAAATGTATACCGGTACTCTTCCACTCACTCGCCTGCAGCAAATAATATTATATAATTAGTGCCTCCTTCTAGCTAGCAAGGTACGTCATACACTATCAGATTCACCTGCACGTCGTCATCCGATCACCCATTACATCCTCACCATATTCAGAATCTCTTACTTCCAGTATTTGGAACGGATCTCTACATATATCTCAGATTGAAAACCACGCCGTGTATAAGTAGTTCATTCAGAGGGTGATCGAGAGGACAACTAATTAACTATCACTGTTGAAATCTAGCTAGCTCTTCAGACACAGTGAATATTGTCATACACTGAATGAGCTAGTGATCTCTTCAACAGGAAGATCGAACTACGTCAGTACTATACTATACGTGGTGTAGAATCACTCAAGCATCATGGAAGTTGGGTACCTTGCACTGAATCATATCAGGAATATTATATTTCAAGCATTGAGTTAATACTCGCGGTGACGTACAATTCAAAACATGATCGAAGAGCTTGCAAATAAGCAAACCAGCACCACTGTTGATCGATCCATATGCTAGTTGTGTAGCACGAGACAACATACCAATGAATCGAGATTTGTGAATGTGAAGACGGGACACGGATCCATCTTAAGTGGTATTATAAACCACGATACTTGCAAAATGCTGGCCAGGGAGGTTGCAGGAGAATTAACGAAGTGGTTGGGTGGGTTGCTCTGGAAGTGCACTAGTTGTGGCACCTGGTACTCTTCATATCAGCGGCGCTGCGCTGCGTCCGGAAAAAAACGTGGCGACTCGTGGGTAAGCTCGGAAGTTTTTGTTCTCATGGATTTAGGGTTCGAACTTTTCATTCCTGCGGTTGTACGTGCAATTAGGGCTCCCTCCAGTGGGGGCCAAGCCCTCATGCAGCCAGTAAAAGCTTACTGTTGTTGTTGATGCTGCTTCGATTTCCAGTTCAATTTGATTCACTGTTTGGAATCGAGGTACCCAGGCTGAGTGCACTGATTTACCCTACGTAATATTTGTGGAACTTATCACTATAATGCAATGCACGAATATTTCAACTTGCACTAATTTACAATAGTATGTTGACTCTTGATGTGTTAGCAAAGTGAATCTAGTCCCAAGGTGCACTTAAAGGCATTCCTAAAATCTTTGCTAACCCCACTCTTAATACTCCATATAGCAAATGAGAAAATATCGTTTGACTTTTAGTGTAAATTAGTGTCACTACACTAATAATGTTAATTAGTGTTTAGTGAAGATTAGTGTAGTCTACAATATTTACTCTTGAACACCAATTTCCAACCACTTTCCATTTAGTGTTGTTCATAGTAAGACTCAAAATCAATGTGCCCCTTCCGCTTCTACCACCTTTCCTTTCGCCGCCTCCCTCCTCTCCCACCTGCTCCTCTCTACCCACTCTTCTACACCCACTCCTCTCTGCTGGCTCCTCTGCACCTCCTCCCAAACACTAAATCTCAATTTGAAATTGAAAAAAAGTGGTACTCTCAATAAACACTAAATATCAACTTTGTAAAATTTGGAAGGTGTAAAATATCATGGGTGATGGCAATTAGAGTTCAAGTTGAGATTTAGTGTGTACACATTATTGATTCAATTAACATTTAGTGTTCAAGTTTGTAATTAGTATTACAAACACTAATTAACATTATTAGTGTAGTAGTATTAGGATAAAGGCAGCGGTGGTCTAGAGGGTGGGCTTAGCTTCCCGTGCCAGCCATCCAAAGCATTCAACAACCTAAGCATCCAGAGCATTTTGAACTAAGATAAATACACCTAATTTTGACTGCTTTCTAAAACTAACCAATCTAAATTCTTTCCTAAAATGTACTCCCACTATTTCATGAAAATCTATAATCGCTCTTAGAAATACCTATTTTCAGCATTTTGAAAATTCATAGTTTATTCATACAGTGTCCAAAAAATGCATTTAAAGAGAATTTAGAATCCCCTTTTGACTATCAACAAGACTTCACAAAATAATTTCAGTATAATGATGGGAACCATGTTGAATTGCTTATTTGTGGGTTTTTTGGTGTAGTTGCCTTACATCCAAATTTAATCTCCGCACCAGGCAGGAGGGTAACACTGTAACAGGATCTCACTAGATCCGCGAAACCCTAAAAATCGAGTATTTGCATCTCCAGATGGGAAGGGCAAACTGGCAAAAGTCTGTTCTTAGTCAAGTTCTAGGAAATGACTGGAGACTTGGTCAGGCTAGCTTCAAGTGGAAAATGTCAAGGAGATGTACATTCTCAAAAAACTTGATGGCCATATAAGTGAGAAGCCCGAATTTTATGCTGCCCCACAATCGAGGGGATTATTGAGTCCTGCGTTTCGTTTCATATTCATGTTCTATTTTCGTTTAGAAGTTTTCAAGCACAAGTTATCAAGCAAGAAAAAACTGCTCCTTGTTTGATCCTCCTGGAGTCTTCTTGGAGTGAATGTAAACCACTTGTGTGTTATGTAGCCCATCTTTCATGAAGTTTGCTAACAAGCGTTGTGTGAAACTCCAAAGGGCGAAATGGAGGAAAACCAATTGAAGAGTGTATAAAAGAGGTCTAATGTAGCTATTTCAATGAAAAAAATAGTCAGATTTAACTGTTGATTAACTGTTGATTCAGGACACAAGCCATGCTAAGCAAGATTTGATGATCAACGATCGATTAAAGAGTGAACTTTTCTCTAGTTCCAGCCACGTACTAGGGGAAACAACATCGACGAGACCTCAGTAAAAAAAACTTGATAAGTGACGTTTGAAACTTACTGTTTGCACAGTCCACGTGTTGCATTCTATAGTAGAATTATGATAAGACTTCCAAATGATCAACTACAAGGAATTTTGAATGAGTCAATATGAAGAAAGAATCTAGTCTGAAAGTCCGGAAAGGGCAATCAACAGCAGCGATCCGGATGGTTTTTGTTTAGCTTCTCAACTAGAACTATAGAATTCGTTGTACGAGATTGGTAATGTAAATTGTGGCACAATTGATACTTCTTGTGAATCTAGGAAGCAAAATTTCTACAGTTGCGGACAAATTTGAAAGTAGAAGAGAAAAGGTACTCTTACTACAGCTGCACAGTAACCGGCTGCAACCGTGTGAGACGTTGAGGAGTTTTTGCTGTCTCTAGCGTTTCGTACTCCTCAATCAGATCGTCCAGCATATCTGCCAAAAGAGACCGTCTTAACGAAGGCTGCAATAAACCAAAAAATTCATATACCCATCCTGTTGGAAACATTTGTACACCTAATTAGCATTTCCACGTTCCCTCTCTCATTGAGATGTTCTTACTCATCTCAAAAGATCCCCTATGAGACTCACAAAGTTATTAATGGTAAGTTAAGGTTTAGCAAATAGAACATTAGATCAATAATGAGGTAATATAAAATTAAAGTAAAGGTAATTTTGATGTAATGTTAACTTCATACTTGCCAGTTCAGTATCAAGTTGATGTCAAGGACAGTAACATCATTCTACATTAAGTCACGCATTAAGTTAGCCCCTTTTGCATTGTATTAACATTAAGTTATCATTTGTATAATTTCACCGAAATTAACTTAGCATTAACTCATCAAGAGACCTGTATGTATCTTATGTCTATTAGCTTAACATTAGAAATTAAAGTCATTCTAATGGGGGTCTCTTGTGATGGAGCAATACAGGGGATAAAGAGAATTTGTGCCCAACGGAGTTTGTGACATGAAGAAATAGATTTCAGCATTACTTGTAGATGCACACTTACTGCTGGCAGTATCGAACATGGATACATCCATATACTCTGTGTAATGATGCACATAAACTTTTCGCTTGTACAGCTGCTTGAAGCTCTCCTTCATTCCAATAAACCGGCTTCTGGATCATCCCCAAGGGATTAGTGCTCAGGTCTGACCCTCATAAACATACTACGTTAGATTTTCTTGGGAAACAAATGGATCACGCATATGATTACCAATTCAGACAATATCTTTAAAACAGACCTAGGAACGTGATAAGTCCCCAAGATATGCCAATAATGGTTGCAAAAGCGTGTTACCGTATGCAAGTATTGTTGGCCAAGCACAGAAGAGAGCAGGGGCTGTGCACCGCAGGTTGACTGCAAAGTCCTACTTTGAAACCTTCTACATTCCAATGCGCCTGTGGAGGAGGAACACAAGTGTCAATTTTCCGTGCATTCCAAAATCGTTTTCATTGCTCCCAAATTTTGAATGGCAAAATAACAACTTAAATAACAAAATTGGATCCACACTAACCATGGTGAGTCGATGCTTCATCCGAGAAACATTTTCTTGAAGATCAGAAATGGTGCAGATGTTTCCACGCATGAGTAGTGCACACGCTAAGTAGGTCGAACCGATTGGATTCACCTTCATCAGCTGAGTCTCTCTCGAAAATACGTCTGTGAAGAGCTGTATTAACCACAATACAAAACCTTGTAACAAGTCTTCTTGCCCATCTCGATTTGAACCCAAAGCAGTCAACCTCAAATTATTGGTAGAATTGATGAAAGCGACTACATCATATTTCTATGCTCATGTACCTGATTGATTGCACGCTGCTGATTTCCTGTTGTCACACCAAAAGGAATGTCAGTGTCATTATTATTCTCAAAAGAAATGCCTTTTCACTTGAACAATGCTACTGACGTTGCATGGTATAGATATTGTTTGCTACATGCAAAATCTGCATCACTGTTCGCATGAATTTGTCGAAATGAGGGGAACTACTTCATGTTCAAAGTCTGTCATGTTCTCTCTACTGGAAGAGGCATGGGACTGCACCGAATGGAGAAACAGCAGAATGTGGTGACAAGCTTGACGTCAGGAAATGCAGTCGAGGAAATGGCACCAAGTTCATGGTTATTTCGTTCAAATCAACTGCATTTCAGCCATGTGAAGCAAATCAGATAGCCACGGTTTAAAATCTTGTCTGCAGAAAGGGACATATGAAAACCAATCTGTTTGCGGTAAACCCTGTATTGAGAGAATATTTCCAGTTACCTGACAGGCACACATTTCAGTACGTAATCTATATAGAAAATACAAATTTACCTCTTTTCAGTGTAATTACTTTCCTAGAGCATCATGAACGAAGAGCAAACAAAAGCATCACCATTCAAAGGTCCCTCAAAGCGCATAGAACTGGTCAAGTGAAGCAGCAGGTTTGACGCGATGCTGTTCATTTCGTCAAATGGTTTCGTCACCTTTGGACTCCACCGTTCAGCTGGAGGGTTTGGTTTAGTTTTTGCCCCGACTGCGTCTTTCTTTCTGTACCATTTCGAATGAAGAAGAGTTCAGATTGTAACTTGCAAATCCTCAACTAACGATTCTTTATTCAAGATTGGCATCGTTGATGGGTACTTTAGGCATTCGCATGTCGCTTATTTAATTTCTGAAAAACCTCACAAGGAGAGATTTGGACAACCTGATGATGTCAAGCAGGGCCTGGTTTTCGACAGGCAGGACACAATCTGCATGCTCAGTGAGTGCAATGGTCGATAGAAGGCTGCAAACATAGCAGTCATTTAGAAAACCTTTAATCACACCATGAGAACTAATCTATTGTACACGACATAATGTTAATGGAACTAGGTTTATAACAATAAGTTGCTCAACGCCCTTATTCATCACAGCCTTATGGCTTACGTTTATTTTTAGGAGTGTCAATTCAGAGATAGTGAGCTTTAAGTTCAGATTTGAACTCCCAAACTAGATCTCCTTGGACGCATCAAGGTATGGACAACGGATAATTGACATCGATTGGTCAACGCCACACTTCACTAATTATATCCTCCATTTCAGTGAAAGTAAGGCATAACAAGCTCAGGTCCGGTAATAGTAAAGAAAAGAACCTGTTGTAGGGGGAAGTAATTACATCGTCATCGGCAGACGGAAAAACACTTTGTGTGAAACGATATACCTCCGGATATGCGTCCTCCAAAAGAAAAACAAAAAACACCTAATTAACTTGCATGGAAAAGCTCATTCCCTCTAATTTTTAAGATTCATATCAAATACTGTCCTTGTTTGCTCATAAACTTCAGAACAAGCTTTTTGCCTAGTTCCTTCAAATTTGTGGGCCACGTAAGGGCTTAGTTTTTTCTGGAGTACTCACATGGAGTAACTCCAAAATGTAGCTCCCAACACCAGATCCAGTACCACCCCCGATCGAGTGCATCATCACAAAAGTTTGAAGGGAGTCGCATGATTCTGCCTGCAAGAGCAAGACCGTGTAATTAGGTCCTTTGTTCAGGAAGAGGATATCTTTTGTGATGTTCTCATTTACTAGCTCAGGCAACACAAATATTCAGCTATGGGTTTCCAATACCGAGAATTTTTTGTTAAGATACCTTCACATGTGAAAGGTCAAAGATCTTAAAACTCTTATTAATTTGGACGCAGCCGAGAGTGAAATGATGCTTCATACCTCACCCCTGACCTTCTCAAGAATGGCATCAGAGAATTGTGGTCCATGCAGTTCATGTGCTTGAGCCCTAATCAGTTCAAAGGTTGTCAAGCTACCAAATCTTGCACCTCTCTCAAAAAATGGAAGGTAAAGCAACATGTATAAATGTTGGTGGATTGAGAACCCTAAATAGTTTTGAACGCGTTAAAAGATAACTTGGAGGAATGAACATACCAGTTGTTGCCAGAGCCAGAGGCGCCAGTAATATACTGTTTACTGTCAAACAATTCTGCGAGGGATCCCTTGAAATCAACACAATTGATGAAAATGAAATCGTATGACTACAAACTCTTAGTGTTTAAATTGAAAATTAGTCGTCGAGGAATCTGAGACATTGCTTGTTGAGAGTTACTTAGATTTCATAAACCGCAACTGCTGAACTTTAAAAGACTCCAAACCCCAAACCCTGATATGGAAGTGATTTGTGTTATACTCAGTCAACTCTTCATCTTCTGACTCATAAACATATTCCTAACATTTTGCAGCCGTTTACATCACCTGATGTTCCACATTGTGAGCTAGATACAAACGCTAATATACCCCAATTTTTCTTTCCGGAAACTTGAGTGTTCTTATTGTCATCGTCTTCAATCATTCGCAAGGACACTGATTGACCAACTGGCTTGAAATCACAGCAAATGTAAGAAAGCATTCCCACCTTAAGCAGCTGGTTGACGACCCCCTCCTCCATATCTATCAGCACTGCTCTAGCCTGCACAGAAAATCACAAACTAAATAGCAGCAGCAAATGATTGAGATCAGAATGGATATCAATACAAATTAGTTCAGAACGGCCATCCTGTTGCGCTCCCTCACCTTCAAGAAGTGTATGGGAGTGTTGCCTCCACCCACAGAGAGCTCCCGGGGCGGCGAGTAGCGTCTGTCCACATTATGAAAAAAACTGGACACGAGTTGCTGTCAAGATTCGCAAGAACCATGGACAAGCCAGTGCCCATACTCGAATTCCATCTCAAGGAAATTTGAGAAGAGCAGAATTGTCAAAGCAGTTTTTCCAGAACAGTTGTGCTCCAACAGAGTTCTGGACTCTCTTACCTGCTGAGAGCGTGGTCAAATACCATGTCAGGGTTACAAGACGCGTGCTCCCGCAATGCCATATCCCAGAACCGGCATCCAATCTGCACACACAACCATGCACTTCTGTTTTCGTTTAATACGTTCTATGAACAGCTATAATATCGTGTAGTTCTTAACAGCGTTGTAATGTTCGCCCAACTCCCTGAGCTGTTTCAAAATGCTCTTCTCAACCTCCAACATTCCCATCGATCGAAAGCAGAACCCTAATCCAGACAGTGTTCGATTCTTCATCGTGTCCTCTGACGTTGTGAATGCAGAAAATTCTTGTTCAGCAATGGAGATCGACTTCCAAGGCAGGAGATTCAGGCGGCATGTACCTGATTTCCACATTGGCCTACTTGCAGCGTTATGATTTCTCGCGGCATCTTGACACCACGTACACCAGAGCCAGCTTAGAAAAGATGATCTCTGAAGGGGAATGCAAGAGATTTTGGTTCGTCTACAAGTGAAACTAAAATCAGATTTGTGTTACCGTTTCGGATTAGTTGCGAAGAGCATGAGGATCCTTCTCCCGCGAACGGTGTTAAGAGATTAGAGTTTAGGCTTCAGCTGAAAGAAGTCAAGATTGGTGAGTGGAACAATGCCAAGATTGGGAGTGCTCTTGTTCACACGTTCACACCAAGTGGTGCTGTTTCT
The DNA here is from genome assembly GCA_947034895.1 of Rhytidiadelphus loreus. NCBI lineage: Eukaryota > Viridiplantae > Streptophyta > Bryopsida > Hypnales > Hylocomiaceae > Rhytidiadelphus > Rhytidiadelphus loreus. The sequence continues at coordinate 45,084,804 of OX344765.1, forward strand.
TGGAAATTTAAGGTGATGTCAAAGAGATGCGAGTGTATGTTCTAACAATATTCAGCTGGAAAGAGAGCTGAGAGCTGTGAACCTGGAGAATCTCTAATGTATCATCCGCTGTTTTCCGAGGAAACAGATGCGCTCAATTCAAGGCTCCGACTGCACTGTACTCAGGACATAGCCAATACAAAAGTCACAATCACAATCTGTTATGTCAGAAGAAACTGCATAAGTTACACATGTGATAATAAGTCCTTTCTTTGCCACCGTCATAAGGAGTGGATGACTGGATCATGCAATCAGAGCACAAATTTTGCAGTACAGTGCAGCATGCCTGAACAGTACATGCAACTGAGTGAACTCATGGTTGTTAGAAAGTGGAAGCAAAAAAACCTTCCAATAGAACTCAAAAGAGTCCATTGCAGTATACTAGTTTGCATTACAACGTCCTTGCTTACTCTGGTAATTTACAACAGATTACCGGAACACTGGTAAAACGAATCTTGAGGACCGACACTAATAAATAGCTCATGCTTCTGAACTAGGTTGCTGCTTTATGACTAAGGATATGACTACAAATGGCGAACTGAAGGTTCTCTACTCAAAGGAAGGACTTTGTTGGGGCTGACCTATTAAAGCCCTGAAAGAATAGAGGAATTGCAATGCACACCAGCGAGTGGAGTTCCATTGAGTGCACTAACGCTAATTGGTGAATCTATGCGACCACATAAGAAAATCGTTGCGGAACCTTGATAATGACTACAAGATTGTGTCTGCTATGTATCTATGAGTACTTCGTGTACAGAACATCCTCCCATGGGTGGCGGTACAGGGGCTGCTTCAGACGCTTCTGGTCGAACGTGTGTCTGCAGAACAAGGGCAAACATCAGAATTCCACGGTAGATACTGAAGTAGGATAAACAACAGCAATGACTCTGAAGACCCTCGATCAGAAAGTCATGTGCGAACACGTACCCAATAAGACCAATGCTCCTGGCCAGGACAAAAAGCCCATTTAGATAACCGATCTCGATGATCTCATCGATCTCTTGCGGGGTGAACATTGCGCAACTTGACAACAGATCCAGGAAGAGGGACCCAATGCACCCATCAACGTTTAGCACAAGGTTGCTGGCCTTGGTCAATGTGTAAGTCTCCACTGTCACAGCATATTCCATGTACTTCACGTTAGGGAATTGTGTGCGTGCATACTTCTGCAAGAGCTCCACCCTCTTGTCCCTGTTATCACGGCTCTTAATCCTGCACGAAAAACACCACGACTGTTGGCTTCGTATACATGATTTATTGGAATTTCAAACCCTGATATTGGGACGAAATCGACTAGCACGTGTATACACAAGAGACACGACTACAGAGCACAATCACTGCAACCAGATGAACAAGAGGGAAGAGAGAGAATGGGGGAAAATGTAAAACAGCTATCTGGGCAGTTGTTATACCTATGGCCAATTCCAGGAACCCGAATACCCTTCTTCTTCATGCTTTCCACAAATTCATAAGGTGACAAGCCCCGGTCACGGGCATCCTTGAAGTAGCGTGCAGCATCGTCGATAGCTCCGCCGAAACGGGGGCCAATCGTGAGCAGACCTGATTTTCATCGAAAAGGAAAATTTTAAGTGACCATTCTTAGGTATTAAAATCTTGGTGCGCTGCAATAAAGACAGACTAGAACATTTCGAGCATACACAGCAACTCAGTAAATCAGAAGTACGTACCAGATACAAGACTGGATACCAAGTCCTTTCCTGCACGAGAAGTAACAATAGTGTTGTGGGCTCCAGACACAGCCGGACCATGGTCGGCACAGAGCATAACGCACATCTGCAAATACGACCACATCCCCGAACAATATTAATGTCATTCAGTGACTGGACAGAAACTAGACATGCACACGGTCAGACTGCTTTAAGTTTCTGCTAATGTATTCCTTGCCAGCTCTACTGGAAGGACGGTACCCCACACTCATGGACAGTTTCTCAGTAAAAAGATCAAGGGTACCACCATGATTATTTTGGTCCCCGAGATGGCAGAAGAACAAAGTATCTAAATGTGGTAGAAACGACAGTACGTCAGACGACAAGAAAATAAGTATACGCACCTCAATGAACTTTGTGCAATATCTTGGCAAGCTGCGCTTGAACCAAAGGAGTGAAATGACATCACCAACACCGTAATCCTTCTCAATGATTGTGGACATCGGCACGCCCGCATATGTTGGCTCTTCACCTGCAGAACAGAAAAATGTTACAAACTAAGTACCATGTTACAAACTTACCAATGTATAAGAGAATACAAATCAATACCAAACTGAGAAAGGGAAAGCTAAAATATGAAGGTGCCAGAGGATTTGAAGCAGGATAAGTTGCAAGCAAAGGTTAAAGGTCAAAGAACAGAACAAAATCGACAAGACCAGATTCCAGTAGTTTTCATAATACTAGAATTATTTCGCTTTCAGATACCTCTGTCATCACAGATAGTCGACACGATGTGTGTGGGCGCCCTCACTTTTCCACTCTTGATTGCGGAGTTGAGGTCCTCTGGGACTGTCGGTGGAACAAAATTCTTAACTGGAGTAATTACCTTCTTCTCAACCTTCGCAAAGAATCCAAATATATATATTAGTTAATAACTCTTGATCATTCTCGAGAATTCTGCTTCACCATAAAATCAAAATCGTAAAAAACAGAAGGTATCAGTAGGCTGGGTTCTGGGTTTATACCAGTGATTCGTACGTAGCTTTGATGGTGGCTTCCAAACCTTCAAAAGAAGTAGGTACAATAGCACCAGCATCTGCCAGAGACTTGTTCTTTGTCTGAGCAGACTCTTCGTCACCGCCACTCTTGGCACCCTGTGGTAAAGGCGAACGAAATTCAGTATTTCCGACACATCAAGTAAAGCTCCAAAAAGATTCTGCACTTCCACGATAGTAATGCTGATTGGTGAGCGAAGGATGAGAGAAAGGACTTACAGCATGGCCAAATTGAACCTCCGACTTGAAAAGACGAGCACATGTGCCACTAACCCAAGCCACAACCGGCTTGCCTACTTTTCCCTGTTTCAAGGCGTCAACCAGGGAGTACTCGTCTTTCCCTCCCAGCTCTCCCAGAACCACAATCATCTTGATCTGCGAAGACAGGAAAACACATCATAGCAGACAAGTCAGAAATGACCTACAAATAACAGACTGAACTACAGAAACAAGGAACGACAGAAAATTGGTTATCATCATTTGCTAGAAAGTCACCTGTGGAATGTTGTTAAAGCGCAACACATGGTCTGAGAGTGTGGACCCAGGGTAGACATCTCCACCAATTGCAATGCCTTCGTAAAGTCCGTCTGTAACGCGAGCTAGAACATTGTACATCTCGTTTGACATGCCCCCCTGTTCACGAACCAATGTCAAAGTAGAGACCGCCACACACGGTATGCAGATCTTTTTAAGTGACGAAAGTGAATAACAGTGCTAGCCAATTGTTTATGGTCACTAATCAATTAGCCCACCCAAAATATATTTTAAAGAGGATTGTGCTTACAGATTTTGACACAAATCCAACCGATCCAGGTCTGTAAAGCTTGCAGTGAATGATGTTGTCCAATGTGCCTGCTGTATCACCAATTTTGAATGCACCAGCCTGGATACCTCCGACTGTGGCAGGACCAATGACGACCTAACCACAACATGAATACGATGAGATTGATTCGATGATGACATGTTCACCAGTACAATAGGCAGTAATCGCCTGCCATACGGAACTCTAAACTCTTTAATAAGTGAAAAGGAACTTATTAATCATGAACTATACTGTAAATTAAGTACCTGCGCCACTATTCTAGACATAATACACCTACTAAATTCCCTTCATGCCAAGAAATGAGAGAGTCTAAATTGGAAAACCATTGCTTCCCTCTATTTACGCTGAAGACGAATAAAATTTCAAGGCAATCTTGGAAAGAATGCACCCACAATCCACCCCCATTCACAAAGAATCCCCCACTTCTCCAGACCGACCAGTGCAATTCCAACCACACACTATTCAAAAGAGCCTACAACAGACAGGAAATAGACTTGGTACTCGATCAAAGCATGAAGCACAGAAGCTTTGCAACCCAGAATCTAGACAAACAACTATCCCACACTAACAGATGATTTTTATTTCCCACTCTTAACTCCACACTCAACATCCAGTACCCTGCTTCTCGAAATTGTTCTGAGATTTCTTTCGAAATAAATGTGAAGGGTCTGCATACCTTGTTGTTGGCACGAGCAAAAGCTATAAGTCTCTTTGCGTCTGCTTCAGGAACCCCTTCAGCAATAATTGCAACCACCCTAATTGTTGGCTGCTTGAGAGCTTCCATAGATGATGCATAGGCACTGCACATATAATTAATTCAGTTAAATACAAAGATTTACGAGCCTCGAACAAAGCTAAATGCAACCAGAAGTACAGCGTCTGAACACAGAACGGATCCTTGGCTCTTAATTAGAGGGCAAACTGGTATATGCAGACCAAGGATACATGGAAAATGGGGGCTCCAAACCATCACGTTCCCTATTTCCAACTAATAATTCCTGGAAAACAATACATCAGCACAAAACGGAGCATTTGTATCTCCTACAGCATAATCACACCTGCGAAATGATGCGAAGTTGATGAAAACATCTGCTGTTGGATGCGTCTTGCAAGCAGAGGGAATGCTGTTGGCAATACAATAAAGAACATGTCAGAGTCTTTGCTTCCATCTGCACTATTTCTGACTTGCCCAAAATGATATAAACAAGTCGATTTCAGAGGGTAATCAAGTAGAGAGCGTTCGAGATGACTAAATTATCCGGTAAGAGAGCACTTGGATTCTACATCTAAGAGAACATAAAGCTGAACTAGGGGCAAAACAGCTCTACGTTATGCCAGTTGAACTCACCTGCCATGCACAGGGACGGCAATCTCCTCTTGTCCAAAAAAGAGTTTCTGGAAACCATCAGAACCTGGGTTGATCACACCAGCCACAGATGGAGTCTCCCTTCCTGTGCAACCAGAATCCCAAAGTTCTCAGAAGCATTCTCAAAGTTTTGTTTGGGCACAGTCAAGACCCAGCGATACAAAGATACTGAATCAAAAACCTCTGATTGGTCATCATCAAGTAGTATTCTCATATTTCCTAATGGCCTCACGTAATTCAATAGCAGCGAAAGAAAATGCGGGCGCTGGGAATCAGCGTCAGTCATGGAAACTGAGAAGGAGCAACGCTACAGCAGTGTTCCAACGCAGGAAAATCACTATTTAGGCAGCGATTAAACCAGACCAAACAAGCTGTCACTTTGATGAGAGGGACTTGACATTTCAACAGGAGCTCATAGGGAGATGTAGCAGCAGATATTATTCCCGACTAGAATTATGCCAGGTGATGGTGACAATCGGAGCACTTCCGAGTCAGAGCCACAACAGGAGGGAAGAATCGTTCAAGGCTATAGAATCTGCCAGAGTTCCAAAGCGTCTGGCTCTGCTCCGACAACCGAATGCTATCTTATGCACATAAAATATCAACTGCTAAAGCAAGCAAGTGTGGATTCTCTCAACCATGAATCCGAATGATCACTCGGTGCGTTGGACATGGCTGAAATTCAAGGGAGATTCACTTTCATTCCTTCCTGAGGTGACAAAAAGAAGGATACCGACAACGAAAGTAAAATAAAAAGGACGTGAAACATAGTTAAAACATACCACACAAGAAGTCAAAATCGAGCATGCGCTGCACCGGACTCTGCTTGTAGTTATAGAACAGGGCCTGCGTTGTACGCGAGAACAACTGCCCCGTCGCCATGGCGTCAACGTGTCAAACCCTCACAGCGCTCCAAAACCAATGCGCTTCCAACTCCTCCACGAACAGCAAACAATTCTTATTTCCGCTTCAAGGTGCCAGCACTTCCAGATCTACAATCCAACAATATGCACAAACCACACCTCAGTCAACCTTGACCAAACGACACTTCAACCTCGTACACAAGTAATGACGTCGAAACGAAAAAAATCTCTCGCATTGCAATTCACCACAAATCTTTCCACCACTACTTCAAGACGATCACAACGCATCTCCAACTTGAGCAAATCCAATGCACAATCACCCTGTGTCTCCTTTCACACGGCTACTTGCAACGAATCGACCTACTCCACCGCATCCTTTTCAGACACAGACAGATCTCCGCACGGACGCATCAGTAATCCGCGATGGCCGCGCATTTCCAACAACACAGCGCCACATCCAACCCCCGCCCCCCCTGTCTTCGAACTTTTCCAAATCATCACCAAATCAACCGGTGCTCACCTCATTCGGAAGCTGACGAGAGGCCGCAACCACATAGACCGACGACGACGTGAAAGGAGATGCAAAATGTGCAAGAGAGGCGTGCGAGGAGTGTGAGGAGTCAGAGAGCAGCTGCAAATGATGGGAGTCGCCGAGGGGCAAGCTTTGGAGAAGAAGGCTCGGGGCGGCGCGGGCAGGGTCGTCGGGTCAAGGCGACGACCGGTCCGTCGGGCCCGACCCGCGCCCGGGCAATTTAGCGCGTGCTATCAAAACTGAACATTCGGGACTTTCTTTTTCCCCTTTGGTTGACCATAAAATTCACTGGATTCCGTTCCATTACGAAAGTTGTCAATTGAACGCAACCTTTTGAGGCCCCGCTGCTCACTTTTCAAGCAGCCTTCGTAGACAGTCTCGGCAGCGTGGTCGTGTGTTGAAGGTTGACCTGGGGTTCATTTGGTTGAAACTGCCAACCCAAGGGCTTGTCAAAGGTTGACCCATATGCTGCTTTGCTTTTTTGAAGTTTGTAGGGATTTCAATTCTTGGAAAGACACTAAGACTATTGCTCATCTTTAAGGGCCACTTCACACAATCAATGGTCAAAGGTTGAGAGGTCATCGATTTTCATCAAACAAATTGCAAAAAAACAAGAATTTCAGCAATGTGATTGGTGGAAATCGAAGGTCTCTTGAACTTTGGTCATAGTGTGAAGTGCCCCTAAGTCACTTACATTGGGTGGGGCTTCAATATCCAAAAGGCTTTACTTACACTATAAAGTAGTCAAAACTTATGAGCATTATATCTGAACATCCAAATCTTTAAGTTGTTCATTTGTAGGACACTTTTATGAAAGTTTACAAAAGATTTTAAGATGTTTTACCTTAATATTTCTTCATACATAAAGAAAAGTAACTCAAAATTCTGCATTTTTTGGACATTTTCATAGGACCAAGTGCTATTTTATTCTTGGGACCTTGAATATCCTAATTAATTATTTTTCACAAACATTTCATCTAGGTGTGGGTAGAAGTTAAAATTGAAATGTTTGTTAATCATAGATTGAAATATGAGCATGAACAAATTTGGAGAGCATGAATCAAAGAGTTGTCAACAAGGATAATATTTGTTTATAATAAGTAGGAGGTCCAAAAAGAATTCAAGTACTAAGAGCATTTTCTAATACAAGGGTACATATTGCATTTTTCAATGTACCAACAATGAATATTTTTAAGTAGGGATATTTTTAGAGCCGTATGTGATTCCAACTTCAAAATTCATAACTCATTACACAAAGATCCCAAAAATATAAATGAAAATGGATTTAGTGTGACTTCCATTTGTCTTTGAAAGACAATTTACCGTAAAATGTTTAGAGATGAACCTCTTAACATATTGGGTTCTTTGAATGCTTATGGAAGAACCTCCTACCTATTAGAACCTCCTAGCTTATCGGATTCTAAAAGTCAAAACTAAAGTTTTACATATTTCTTAATCTTAAATGTTTTTATGCTTATGAAAAAAATGTAGCTCCAATAATCTACTTATTAGTCCACATTATTTTTTCTAAAATTGCTGAAATTGTAGTTTTTGTAACACTTTGAAAGTAGCATCTTGAAAGCTTATAATATACCACTTTTGCTCTTTTCTATTGAATTTCTCTTAGTGTGAATTCAAAGAGGATATGAATTATACCATGATGTTTATCATTATGATCTCCACTTTTTTTGAGATTTAACTCTATTTTAAGAATTTTTAAAACTACTATGATTTTTACAAAAAAAATACTTTGAAAAATAAAATAAAATTCATTTTAATGTTTTTAATTATAAAAAAATGAAGATAAGTTTAAGATATATATTACTGCTTGAGAAAAATATCAAATTTTGAAATTTGTATTTTAATATTAAAAACTAATGAAATTTGATTAAATTTAGACAAGCAATGTCACCTTCAAGGATTAACCCTTAAGCGCTCCGACGTCCATATTCTAAATGATGAACAGAGGGCTTCGAGGTGTTGTTTTGTCCAACTAACTTTTCATTCATCCAATGTAACACTTGAATCTTGAAAAGATAACCTTCCTTAATGATCAATTTCATGAAATTAGAGTAAATGATATTTTTGTAAAAAGATATAAGCAAAAATGTGCCAAAAATTCAAAAATGATTGAGGTGTTCAGGGGTTAAGGACCAAACATTCAAATTTTGAACAACAAATGAATACAATTGCACATCCTAAGTATTGTTTTTTTATCCATCTATATTTTTTGGATTCTTGTGATGCTCTTGCACTTATACTATACAAATTTTCAAAACTTTCCTTTTCCTTTTTATTGTCCAAGGAGAATAGATATGTTGGTCTCAAAAAATAACTTGTCTAGTAAAAAATTACTCATAAAAAAGACTTGAATAAAATGCAAAATAAAAATCTTGAAAATTTACCAAAATTAGAAATTAACATTTTGAGCTTAGAGAAAAATAATTCTTGTGAAATTACACATATTCAATCTTTTATCAATTTTAAATAAATTTTAAATTTTAAATTAAAATTAAAATTTTAAATTTTATTGAAAATGATTAATTAGTGAAGTTGTAGATTTCTATATGGATGTGATATATAAGTCATAGGTATTTTTTTAATTAAATTTTATCATTAAATTATTCTTTTAAGTTTGATTTCACAATATATCTTTTCAATTTTGGAAATTTGGACTATCCTTGATTCTTGAGAAGTTGAGGACTAAGCAATGACAAAGCTTGTTAGGTTATGAACCTAATTATGAAGAAAATTGCTAGTCAAGACCTACTAAGTTGCAATAACAACAAAAAGGCATTAGCCTATGGTTGTTTTCATGACTTTATTAGACTCGTATGATTTTTTTTTTTAAATTTCATAAACTTTGACGACAAAGACCTACAAGATTATTTTGTAACTTGCATGACTAGATTACAAGACTTTTAATCTTCTTAACTTAAATTTTTTGCACTAGAGATCTTGAATTAAAGAAAATTCATGTTGAAGAATTGAGTTGAAAATCTACCAAAAATATTCAAAAAACAACAACTTGATTTTCATTCTTGAAAAAATTGTTTTGTAGAAGTAGGTATAAGATTGAAGGAAAAAATAAATCAGTAATAGCTCTAAGATGGAATTGAAACACACTAATTCCATTGGTCATATTATTCTAAAAATCATACTATTGTAAACCTTGTAGAACTTTTTTTCTTCAATTTTGAAAATTGAATTCAAAAATGAATCTAATATATTATTTTCTTAGGAAGTTTCGGCTATGGTTGCTCACAAAACAAGACGCTCCATGACTTTCACATCACTAATTAAAATGGAATGAATTAGAGATTTTCATGTAGGAAAAAATAAAATCCATGAGAAACTGATTTTGAAAAAAATTATTTCAAGCTTTATGGATTTTTTTCTTTTGCCTAACAACCAAAAAATAGGTTGGCTTTAGCTCCCAACTACCAATTGAAATTTTAAAAAATCATAATTCCAAGAAGTTAGTTTTTTTATATTTGAAAAAAATTCAAAAAATTGCACAAAAAATTGAGATCATAGGAACTTGCCTAAAATTTTATTAGTCGATTTTCCAAGGGGACAGTGGGACTTTAGGATTGATTAATGAAATTTTTATTTGCCAATCATTATTTGTTAAAGCATCAAAATTTGTTAGCACTAAGATTATAGAATGTCAAAGCAAAATTGCGGTGTTGTAAGAACTCTATGTGTTACTAGAAGCCAAATTTAGGTACAACAAGAAAGATAAACTGGCTAGTTTCATGACTTTAGTGGGTGAAGAGTATTGTTGGAGGTAGTTGTGTTCTCTAGGCCATAAAAGCATAGATAGTATGGTTTGAAATAACTTTAAACTACCATGGATGATGGGGCAAGTAGTAGGGACTTTTGGTTAAATCCACTCACAAGGTTCTTGATTCAACTCCCTATATGGACTTTTCTTAAACTTTGTTCACTTAGTGGGCTTGTTCCTCCACTTATGTTCTCATAGAGATCCCTAAGATGTGTAATGTCTTGGAATTTTTTAAGCCAGGTTGCTATAGATGTTGTGTTGTATCAATCCCTAATGTGGCCTTAAAGGCTATATGTTTCAAAATAATCCAAAAAAAACATAGATAGTAAATCCAAGCACATTGTATAGGACAATGCCCTCCAAAGAAGGCATTTCTTGTTGTAACCCATTATTGAAAATTTATAGAAATTTGGAATCACCATGTACTAGTGTATTTGGGCAACTTCAAGCTCTTTGCTCTTAATGTGAATTTGAACTATAATAATGATCAATTAACGAAATGAAGTTAATGAAGTTTGGTTTCTATTCGAACTTGAAATTTGTAAAAAAAAATTCTATAATTGAATATTATATTGCAATTTCAACTTTGGACCTATAACCATGGTCTCTTTGTTTGCAAAAAGGGTGACTATAGTTTAGGGTACATACAAAATATTAGATGTTCTTTTGGGCCCATAGAAGACTACAAATTCCCCAGAATTTTCGGATTGTAGGAACGTCGTTGCAACAGTAGTCTGATGTAGCAAAGAAATTGCCACGTTGGATAATATTAAGTAATTAATTAAATTATATATACATAATTTTAATATTTTTTGGATTTTTTATTATTTAATAATCTAATTGCCCTGCTATAGTTCATAATGTAGGAAATTAGGCCAAAACAGTTTCTTAGAGGCTTGAAAAAATATGTAATGCATTGTAAAGGAAAAGATACAAAAAACAGTAAAGACTCTTTCAAAACACTTACTTGGACTTCAATTACCAAGTTTGAATGAAAAATGAGCACATCTACTATTCCTCTCAGATGTACAACTACTATTGACTGGCTTAATGTGTTGCTAAAATGACTATATGTAACACACCTAGAAATTGTGCATACTTCAAAGAGATTTATTTAAACAATTGAGTATCTCCTTTAAATACAAAAAGAGGACCATTTTTGCAAGTGGAAAATTTGCATACTTACCAATTTAAAAATAAATAAATAAATATTCTCCCTAAGTTTGACTCCACTCTTGTGGTTGCACATATTTTTAAGGACCACAAGCTAGGCCTCCCAAATTGAAGAATAAATGCCATCATAGGCCATTGTTGGTTATAACATTGTAAAGGAGTTAACCTTGGAATGCCAAGGAGCGCAAGATAATGCCTTTTGATGACTTCAACTCCTCCAGCCTCTAGGAGATGGATAAAAATACTTTTTCATCTAAATTTTTTAGGGGACTTGGTTAATCCTGTAAGGACGTTGAAGCCAAAAGGGTCTAATAGATGATTTTCTAGATCCCTATAGAAATAATAAATGTACCTATTAGTCCAAAAATCAAATTATTTTTGGGAGACTACCTTGGTAATAGGTTTTGTCCTTTCAAAGTCAAGGGCATTTGCAAGAAGGCGGTGTTGGGAATCCTCTCTTTGCAATATTGTTTACTTTTCTACAAAGGAAGACACTTTAATACACATTTCAACGTATAGTGTATTTTGGCAACTTCAAACTCCGTAATCTTGAAGTGAATTTGAGCTATAAAAACAATATTTTTGAATTCCTAAAATTGAATATTTTATTACAATTTGAATTTAGGGCATGTAATCAAGGTCTACTGATTTTCTAATTATAGAAATTTGTGGTAAAATATTTTTTTCCATGATATTCTAAGGTATTATATATAGCCATGGAGAAAATTTTAGATTTTTTGAGCTAATTTTAGATTAAATATGAAAATTTGTCATTTAGAAAAAATCACATTAATTTCAAATTTTGACTCCAAAATCTTAAATTTCCATGACTTATAGAATACAATTAATTTCATCTCTGAAAAAAAATATATTGAGAAAAAAAATTCAAAAAATAGAAAAAATATACAATGAAAGATTTTGCAATTTATTTTTGTGATTATAGGCGTATCCTTTCAAGGTTAATTTCCTATTGTGCTCAAAAATTGGAGATGTGCGAAGGAAAGGATAACAAAATTTTCAAAAAAAACTTATTTTCTTTGATATTATTTTATCTATTATTGGTCAAAGAGTGTAGTAGGGAGGCCCGTGGACTTTTAGATGATTCAACCTAGAATCCTTCATTAAATTTCTCTAGAAAAATAAATTAAATTTTTTTCACAAATAATGAAAACCAAGAAAAGAAAAAATCTAATTTGCTAATTTTAAATAAATAAAAACTAGACTTGATAAATTTCATTTCATTAGGTGGACTCAAAATTTAAAAAATATCACATTCATGGATGAATTTCATATCAAGAATGGACAGTATAGACCATAAGAAAAGCTATAGAGTAAACATCTTCTTATGTAGAGTAGTCAATGCTACTAGTACAAGGGAATTTCCAACATAATTCTTTGCAATTTGTAAAGCCGTTCAAGCAACTCTTGAAAGAGTATTGGATGAAATTTTTTCTTTTCAATCCAATAGAGTCCATGGAAATCTTATAAAGTATACAAATTGACCTTCCGATGGTTTCATAGTGAAACTCTCTTAACCCTTAAACATCAAAGAAGACGTTTGGCATTGATGAATGACAAAGAATCCTTGTAGTGGGACAAAAGTGCAACTATTCATCCTTGGAATTTTCTCAAGGAATTTTGTTGTAAAAAGGATCTTCTGTAGTAGTTTGACTTCCAATGAGTGCTTTTGCTATTTTTAAAGCCCATGATTCACATGGTAATGAAAAGGAATGATTTCCAAGGTCACCCCTTTGTCCTTTAACTCTTAAACGTCAAGGAGGATGTTTGGTGTTCAATGGATGATAGGGAATCTTTGTAAAAGGACAGAAGTGCAACTATTCATCCTCAAAATTTTATTGTAAAAAAGAGAGGTCTTCTATAGCAATTTGACTTCCAATGAGTGCTTTTGCTATTTCTAAAGCCCACGCTTCACACGATAATGAAAAAGGGATGATTTTCAAGGTCACCCCTTCGTCCTTTGAGGGTTAAGGGTACAATTTATGGAAGAGCTTAAACCGATAGGAATAATTCTAACATATGCATCTGAGAACTTCTAAATTTAAGAATTATTTTTTTATGATAGTTTGCAGCTCTCGATATTACGGGGGACGGCAGTGCATGAAGTTCCTTGTGTGGCTTGTGTGTGCAGCGCGGGACACCACTCTTTCCATGGCCGCTGAGCTTGCGATGGCAACTTAGTTAATTTGTGGTCATTCAATCTCAAAGATTTCTGTACGTTTCAGCTGAAGTTTCATTCGACTTCCTGTCAAAATTAATTGATCTTTGTGCGCGGTGACTGAAATTCGACAATGTTTGAGCTCAATCATTCTCAAGGATTATATGTAAGTTAATAATTATGAAACTATAGCTAGCTCAGTGTACACTTTCGATGCTCTTGCTTCGCGGCGGAGAAGCAGCTTTGCGAAGCTAGATCATCCGCTCAGTTGAATCTCGACGACATCATGCATGTCTACTTGAGAGATTAATTTTCTGGAGCATCTTAATTTCACTGAAGCAAATCAGAAATTTGAAAGGAATGAGGCTCAGTGAATTAGGCGAGGACCGAGACCGAGACCGGAGGAAAGAGAAGAATTGATCGATCACAGAAGGCGTTTCACAATAATCTTACAGTCGCACCCAATTCCGCAATGTCGCAATGTCGCAAGGGATGGAAGGCGAGCCCTCCATGCCAGAAATTTGATCATGTTGATGCCACAAACGATCAAGAATGTCGAGGAATCAAGAACAGAGCTAGTGCACATAGTGCATAACAACACTCTTTAACACAAAGTCAGTGCAAACATACCTTTAGGTATTAAGCACTTGACTCTTTTATTACTTTGTAATTATGAGTTGTATTTATAATTACAAAGCAATTGCTCGTGAGTTGCTTCTCGCTAGCAAAAATTTGCAAAAACACTTTTTAAATTTATAAACTGTGTTGTGCACAATCATTATATCATTAAGAGCTTGTGGGTGCCGAATGTAATGTTGGCCATTGCTCTTTAATAAGGTAGAACAAAAAATTACACCTTTGGGGCGTTGGCCATTGGGCTATGCCCTCCGCCCACAGGTGTAATCGTCCACTTTTAATTACTACCCTCAAGATGATGCCTGACCCTATGTGTTACATTCTATGCTAACTTATATCCTTACTTGGTGAATAGAAGAAGGTGAATGAGACATGTGATGCCATGTGTTGACGAATGGTTTTGCATCATTTCAAAAATCTACTACTCCATTTCAAATCAAATAACCTTCTTCATTTGTTTGTTCTTGTAAATTATATGCACTCCTAACAAGTAATTCGGTGTCATGTGTCATCTGAAAAGGTGTACACAAAGAATAAAAACTAGAAGTGACATATGTTGTGAGATTCAAATACAAGGAAAAATTTGAATTTTTTCAAAATAGTGGAAAAAGGAGACATTTGGAAAAATATTTTAAAAAATAGGTCATTTTTTTTTTCAAAACAATATTCAATATATAATGTTATAATTTAGAATTAGATTATATTTACAAGATTGCATTTCAACATTGATATTAAAAGTTATATTTTTATGCAATGGAAGATGATTTTCTTTATTTATGTTAAAAATGAATAATATTCATGAGAATGGTAAGGATTGTTTTAGACAAGTGTAACCTCATACAGGGTCTAGAGCATATACTTACATGGCATTTCATGTACTTTCAAAATTATATTCTTTAAATACTTTAATGTTTGCATGAAGTTTTGTCAAAATAAACAATGTTTGAATATTTTTCTTCCACATTTGATGATTGCAATATTAAATATTATAATTATAATGAGGTGTGAATGAAATACCAAATTCTTGAGTTTTGGGCTAAAACAAGGTTTTTCTTTGAACACATAATTTTTTTAAAAATGGAATGGTGGAGTGTGGTATACCAAGTTGTATGAATTTTTTAATTCATGAATTGTGACATATGGAAAATTTGTTAAACAATGTCATTTGTGGAAAAATATATGCCAATATACATGTTTTTAAGCAACAAAGGATTTATTTTTATAGTTCTCATCAACATGCCATAAAATAGTTGTATTTTGTGGAGGAAATTGCAATAAATTAATTTGTGTTTTGTAGCAATACTCCCAAAGATGTTAAAATCATACACTCTTTTGTTGGTTTTAAGTTGTAAGACCAAATAAATGGTGTATTTTAATAAAATAATTAGTATATAATAATATAAAAGAATTATGTGTATTCCTTTACAAGGAAAAATTGTGAAGGAATGTATGCAATTTATTCACAAAAAATTTGACCATGCAAAAGCTTTAGCTTCAAGAACCTTGACACCAGTTGAACTCAATGCTTGTTTTGGCTCAGATGCTATTGTTCAAGAGTGGCAAATTTGGATGTAATTAAAGATAATCCTAAAACTGATAACCTTTGAATCAACCCTAAAACCTAAACCTTGCCTTTGTAACTTTGCCTTTGTAACCAAAGCCCTCGGTGAATACACCATTGGTTACAAAGGCTTGAATTACAAAGTCAACCTTTTGTAATTCAAATAAAATACAACAAATGCAAACCACTATAATTGTGATGACCACAAAAGTACATATTTCTATAAATTTAGTGCAAATTTTGATTGGTTCTATTTTAAGTTTAAAAAAAATTAGACACATATAGCCAACAATCATGGCCTAGCCGCAATGAGATATACATGGTTTGACAGTTTGACCTTGCCTCAACAAGAATGCTATTCCTAACAATTTTAGAATTTCTCTTGAGTGGAGACAACAAAAGCCACTATAAAGTCAAACATGGATAAATTTATTTGAACCTTACACATTCAATTTTGATCATTTCATCTATATCTTAATGATTGTCATCCATTCTCTGGTTGTAAACATTATCTTTTTGGGAATATAATTTTTATGTTACCTTCCCCAAGTCTGAAATTCAAACAAAAACATAGGAATGAATTGCGAAGGCTCAATCATGGGTCACTCATTGTTACTCAAGATCATTGTACACAACGTTCCGTTCAGCATTGGTTCCTATGCGAACCATGGGACTGAAATTGAAAATAAGAAGAAGAATGTGGGCCGACTTTCAGCGTGGGAAAAGCACCGTGTCCATCTCTATGCGAGTAAAAGAATGGAGCTTCGGCCTCGCAGCAGCTCTCTCATGGAAGCCTGAAGGCCCGGAACTGCTACCTGCCCTGTTGTGATGGCTCCCAGCAGGAGAACATATGGATGTCGAAGAAGATGGACATGTCAACAAGTTATTTTCAGATGTTGGTCGGTCTGATTCTTGCAACAAAGGCTCCAGGACACTTACTACAAACTGCCACAATTTCCAAAAGAAACCCCCAAAAACCTTGTCAGAATTGCAAACAGGTACAATCAATTGGCTGGAAAACATGGCCCAAATTCTTAACCTTCTGAGAGCCAAGAGCCTTGAAAACGTTATATGTTATTGAGAATAATGTTAAGTTGGTACTCTTGAATCAAAAACGACAAAGATCACACTTTGCGGCTCATCAACGAGCTACATTAAACACAATGTTATGGGATAAGATAGGTAGGCCTTAAAGCAACACTACCTATTATTACATTTGGGTATTTCAACGCTCGACTGATGTTGAAATGCTCAATTGAAATATGTAGTGACTATTTAAGGTCGGTTGTTACTGGAAATATGGTCAAGATTCACATGGTGATTAATTGGTCATGCGGGTATTCTTGTGGGTCATACATTTCCATGATCAACGCAACCCATGCTTCAACTAGACCATGGTGGATTTAGGTTACACACTTTATAACCCTCAACCACCAAAGAAAATCTGATATAAATTAAACAGTATCTGCTTTGACTGGTCAAACTTAGCATTATGGAGAAAAGAATTTCATGCACGGATAGACTTATACCTTCATTGTGGGTCGAGTATTTCGTTTAAAATCTGCACACCTCAACCCTAGATCCACCAGTGACACGAACAAGTCCCGTGGGTAGTTTGATCCAAGCTCAGGATCCACAACTCTTTCAACTCCAGACTGACCTGCTTTCATCTGCGCCTTGGTCTGTACACAACCAATTATTCATGGGACATTAATTAATTGATGCATTGATGAATGTACGTAGCATGCTGGAAGTATTAGGCAAGTTCAACAGAAAATTTGCAGAAGATGCAATAATTTAGTTGCCTACATTTTACAGCTCCACCTCACCATTAGTCACTACACCACGGTCCTAATTTACTCTGCATAAGCAATTGAGCTGGAACACAAAATACTCTAGTAAATTTGTGCTTGCGGTTCGTTGCTCATTATTTCTTTTGAAAAGCATTATCTGATAGAGTTCCTAGGAATTAAATTGGATCTGAGAAAATAAGGAACACTCAGAAGTGCAAAATCCCAGCTGAAAGAAACATCAAATAATCGACATTCGGATGTTGTTTCAGCCTCTTGCTTGGTTGCAACACTATCCCAATGTTGTTGTTCTAATCGGCTGTTTGAACCAGGGTTTTTCTCTAAACAATGGCACAACAAACAAGTCTCTGTAAACAAAGTTTCTACGTTTCTTGATATTCTAAGCAATTACAACCACAAAATTGAATTCATTTCTTTTAGAAAAATTTCCTTACCCATTCAATAAGATTGGGTTCTTCCTCAGGACAATGAAACTCGATTGCTTTGCGTCCAGTGATGAGTTCCAGAAGGACCACACCAAAACTGTACACGTCACTAGCCGTGGTCAATTGACGAAGCAGGAAGTATTGAGGATCAAAGTACCTGAGATACATAAAAACCACAAAACAATGACGAGTTAGTACAAATATTTCCAAAGTCTACACTTCTAAGTAACATTTTGTTTTTTAACTCCATATGACCACTCAAAACAACTTTCCAAAACATGAGGTTCAAATAGGACACTTATTTGGGGACTGAAAGAGTAGTTCAAAAACGAGTTGGGAAGGAGGGTAGTTGAAGTCACAATACCCAGCAGTGCCAGCAGGTCTAGTAGACACATGAGTATCAAGCTCAGGCGACTCTTTGGAAATGCCAAAATCTGCCACTTTGGCGACAAGGTTGTCATCTAGCAATATATTGCTGGGCTTCACATCTCTGTGTATCACAGGGGGGTCCTGCACACAACAGCCAAATCAGGCCCCTTCTTCAAGCAGACAATACATAATCAAGATTGCTTGAAAGTCTGAAAAGTTCAGCCCCAAAGTCCCCAATACAAAGTAACAGGAAAAATAAGGTTCTGAAATAGTTGAAGTAGCACCTGGAACTTAACATGGAATGGAATGTCTTTTAAACCTGTTGACTGTCACTGGGAAACCACAAGAATTGGGTAGCAAGGGTAGAGTAGTACCGCAAACGAATGCAAGTAGTCTAAGCCTTGGGCAACATTAACTGCAATCTCCAGCCTCTTGTACCAATCCAATGTCAAATTCTGGCCTGCAATATTACAGAAAATCAGCCATAACTAAGCAGCGAAACCATTAACTTTATTTATTGTCACCCATGGTCTAATGAAACACCAAACAGAGTGCCACAAAGGCATTCTATCTATTAAATTGTGTACCTTGGGATCAGCATCAAGAAGCTAATGTGTGATTAGTCACTCCAGCAAAGGCAGCAGTATGCGGCAAACACAAGATCCAAAGCTCATCAAACGGTATTCATCAACAAGTATTAAAACTAATTCTTGGCGTTCCCTTCTTATTATGGACCTACGATATAGTGTATCATACACTTAAATAGAATAAGCAATGCAGCTGACTGGTTATCCAAAAATTAGTCAGTGTCATGATCAGTATTGCAGCACAACCAAAATGTCTCTCAGGATTGGGATTCCAAAAAGTTCAGTTTTTGACCTTTACTACGTCCATGGAGATGGCTATGAAGATTTCCCAATTTCATGTACTCATACACCAGAATCTATAGGGGAAATTACACAAACGATGTCAGTCACTAGAAGATTACACCTTTTGTAGCATCTGAATAATTCAATTTACAAGAAAAGCAACATGAGACACAGACAAAACTAGATTGAACAGTAAAAGAGAGAGAGAGAACTACCTGTTGATTACCGTCATCGCAAAATCCCTCTAATCGAACCAAGTTCTTATGGTGAAGCCTGCTCAATAATGAGACCTAGTACACCAAGAGCGGTAATCATGGAGAATCAGCGTTTAGTATATTGTGAACCAGAAAAAATAGAAGAACAAAACAGCTGAATTTAGAAACTAAAGGATAAAAAACTATCAAACTTTGGAATATTTTTTTCCAATCAAAGTATCAATAGAGGCAATAAACGGAATAATTACACAAAAAAATCAGTTGAATATGGGGAATGCAAGATAATTAATGGTGAAGATAAAAAAAACTCTCCAATGCTACCAAGAGAAACATATTCCAAACACAATTTCAAGTGAGGAGTATAATCTCAAATCAAGTATTTACCTCATTTCTAAATTGACCACGCCCAGAAGCTGAAGCATAATTGGCAGGGCCTGCTCGTTTGATGGCCAGTGTGCGTCCATCCGGAAACTTGCCCACAAACACTTTCCCAAAGCCCCCCTCTCCGATCTCATTAGCCTGATCGAATCCATTTGTGGCCTTCATCAACTCTTCCATTGTAAAGTGATGCACACCTCTTGGCACTTCCCAGGATAGCATTAGACTCCCTGCGGGCTCACCACCATTTGACCAAGAAAAAACTTTAGCAGCAACACTAGCCAGGGGCTTATCATATCTCAATTATATCTTCACCAGGTTCAGGATTATGTCTTCAAAAAGGCTTAGGATATGTCTTCACCGGGGTCAAGATTATAACTATCCACAATTAACGAGCAAGAGAAAGCTATAATTGTTATTGGTGATGGCAAGAATCTTGATAATCTCTACTACCCCATCCAGCTCAGGCAAACCACAATATGATCCATGAGTTGATTCTAGTGTCCAACCAATTTCAATCTTTGTTTTACTGGGATTCATTTGGGTGACGATTACGTCTTTCTACACTTCAAGTGCAAAAAAAGCAAAAATGACGGCAATAATCTTGATTATCTCTACAAACCTTTCTTTAGGCAAATCACAACATAATCCATGAGTTGATTATGGGCCCAACCAATTTCCAACTTTGCTTTACTAGAGTTCTAGAATTTTTGTGGAATCCATACGAAATGCGCGTAAAATCTCTTCATTATCAAAACAAGGTTAGATTTTCACCAACAAATGGTTACGATTCTACTATAAAGGTTTGACAATCTCCTCGAATGAACCCTTGTGTTAGGAAGTAATCCAATCTGAAGACTATAATTGTATTTGTATGGAATAATCACAGCTAGATGAAGAACTCCAGTCCCTTTCTGAGGCTGGTGTGAATTAAGACTTCACACCACAGTTCTTAAGCCAGTGACTAATCAACTGCGTTTGTATTCATTTTCTATTGGATTTTATTTGGGAGTTCTCACCTTCTTTCTCAGTTTGGAAGTAGTCAGGATGCGATATGATTGCCTTGTTTTTGGATTTGTGTCTGGCCCTCCACAAGATGTAGGACAGTAAGAGGAGCAAGGATGCTACAACTCCAACTACAGCAACTACAACAGTAAACCGAAACTTCTTGCTGGAGCCTCCGGGGTCTGCAGATTTGGAAGTTATTTACATTAGTGGAGTTTCAATCTCATGCTAGCATTCAATAAAAAAATTCATTCCTGCCGTATAGTGTTTTAACAGTGAGAGAGAGAGAGAGAGTCTTGTAATATATTAAAGGAGCAACCTCCAAAGCAGATGCACGTCGTGGAATTGACCATGTGCTGTCCAGTTGGACAAGCTGGACATGAATTTCCTGCGTTCAGAAAAAAAGGATTTGATGTGAGTAAACAACCTCCCAACTGAAATGCACCTTTGACTAAACCCCTAGGCGCCCTGAAGTCCATACTCTGGACGATGAACAGAGTGCTTGAAGATGATGCTTTGTTTTAAGAAGTTCTCGTTCATCCAAAGCGATACTTGAATTTCAAGAGCGAGTTCGTGTACCATTGTTGACTGAGAGCTGGAAATTCAAGCAATTCAAAGCTCTAACGCAAGCAGAGTCCAAGGAACTCTCGTTCTCCCAGCAGTTGTAGTCAAGTAAGGCCCTGCAACAGTTGATGCCTCAGTGAAGAGAAAAACGTACATTTTGAAGGAAAACTGTTGATTGAAGATACTTATCCTGCCAATTATGTTTGTAGTTCATACTTTCTTCTTTCCAATGGTACATTTTAACAATCCTTACTACAGGATCACTTCAAGTCCTATAGAGTTAGACAAAATAAGCTTGAGATGGTTTACTCACGTGACATTTTGTAATAGTGGTCTGGATCCTTCCAAGTAGTTACACTCCAAATATCTGCATAATACAAGAACGAAGAAAATGACCAGGTATTCTATGCAAAACATACTATCTCCCTTCTATCATGTTGACTTCTCAGTTCCAGCTAATGAAGCATAAATGCCCAAATGGCCAAAAGTGGCCCCTTCCATATCAATAGGAGTTGAAACAAATTATTTAGGAAGCTTCAAGGAAGATAAAAAATATATAATAATTAAAAGAAGAAATCATGCCCGACTGCTTTGAAAACAAGAATTAAGTTTTGAATGAGACTACTAGCTTTCAAAATGAACTCCTTTATAAATGAGTTTAAGCTTTTAACTTGAGTTTAGTGTTATCCTTACAGGAACTTCAAACCAGGAGTAATGCTGGCATTCAGAACTGGCAAGGTCGAACCTCGAAGTTGATTGTTGCTTAGTTGCCTGCATATCAGAACCATGTCTAAAAATTATATAACAGAGGGACCCAGAGCAGGCCATTACCCGAGAGCAACAAGCTGCTAAAATAAAGCACAGCCCCTCTTTTTCTAATGTTGCCTATGATGTACTAGTTATGTAGAAACCAGAGAGAGCTTGGTTTTGTATAATAATGGATGTACTACATGATAAAAATACCTCGAGTGTCAGTTTGATAAGTGGATGGTGAACTACTTGGGAACCGAATGAAACTCAAGGACCAAATTCACAAAGTTTTCTTGTATTGACAGAAGTCTTTGTTAAAAACAGAGGTTGAGATAATTGAAACTTACAATATAGATAGTGTAGGTATTTGCAGTAGCCATGGAGGAAGCGTTCCATAGAGAGCATTGGCATTAATCTCTCTGCATTTCATGAAGAAAACGTAAGGTATGCGCACCTATAATTGTCACGAATACAACTGAGCATAGTTACTGTCAAAAATGAAAGGCATGTTATTTTGTTACTTTGCTATTTTTTCACTTTTCTATATTTTAAAATAGTTCTTAAGTGGTTCATTTCAACTTGTATAGATTGAAAGTGCCCACTTAGGAATTGATTCGAGAGTCTCAAATAAGGTGTAAGGAATCCTACAAATCTTGGATGCTGATCATTCCACGCCACTCTTCTGGAACAGGCCCTGTGAATTTATTCTTGTACAAAAGGCTTTACCAACACATGCAAAAACAGCATCAGGGTCAGAACAGCCAACATAAAATGGGAGCTGTATACTCGCGGGTCTTAATTTCCATGGATTTGGGGTCATTCCCTCAGAAATCCACGAATATGGGTGACAACAATCTAGAAGGGGTATGAATTTCTCACTAATGTGATTGAGACTTTGAATGAACAAACAAAGTATTCCATGAAGAATTGGAGTTATTTCACTCTCTTTGCAACTACATGATAGTCACTTTCTGCGATGGTTTTACACACAGAAGGTAGAAGTTTCTAGATTGTGGTCACTACTTCATTCCATTACTCTCACTCAAGAGTTTGATTGTGGATAAGTTTATCCATAGTGATCTCAAATTACGCATCTCAAATTTCAAGAATGACAGTATTCATAATTTTAATAGGCCCTTTCTAGCTGCCTGGAATGGGCCTTCGTAACTGAAGTCATGAGCAGAGATTGCTTCAATTATAAGCTCTTGTTAGTGCACAATTTGGCAAAGGAGGGAGTTTCATTACTTACAGTTTCCGCAATTGAGTAAGCCTTCCTAATTCGGGAGTCAGACCACCATAAAGATTGTTCTTATTCAGATTCCTGCAACACAATGATCGAGCCTTTCAGCAATTTCAATTCCTACTGACTGCTTTACATTCACATTCACAACATCCAGGTCACTGTAAGGATCTACTTAATGAGAGCATTCGTGGTAATGTGTCCAAAAGGCAGATACACTCACAAATAGGTTAGATTGGCAAGGTTTCCCAGTTCGGCTGGCATTACACCAGTGAGAGCATTACCCCAGATTGTCCTGAACAAAGTGCACACTATGTTAAATTGGCATTAGCAAATGTTGATTATGGCTTCAGCAAGGTAGTGCCTTTCAACACTTTTAGGACGAGGAAATCTAGTCACAGATAAGACTACAACGCACTTGAATGAATAGGCAGATGGGCACTTTACAGTTCTTTCAATTTTGTCAAGGAGCCCAGAACAGCCCCTGGTATGGTTCCTGTAAACGAATTATTGCCTAGATATCTGCGGAGCAAGAAAGTGAGCGTCAGAACCCTGAATTTGATGTATACATGAAAATGAAAATCTCTCTAAGCATTTTATCCCACTACAACTCAAAAATTAAAAGTGTAGAATATTGTGTACTGTTTTAGGTTAAAGTACAAGACGGCGAGGAATGGCAAAAATGAACAACGCGCTTGACGTACAAATATTGGAGATCGCTAAGAGTTGAGAGTTCCAATGGTATTTCGCCTTT
Source organism: Rhytidiadelphus loreus (assembly GCA_947034895.1). Lineage (NCBI taxonomy): Eukaryota > Viridiplantae > Streptophyta > Bryopsida > Hypnales > Hylocomiaceae > Rhytidiadelphus > Rhytidiadelphus loreus. Next base: position 45,108,862 of record OX344765.1, read on the forward strand.
GATTAGAGTGTTGTCAACCCTCCTGAGAATAAAAGACAAGGACCATGTCAAAGCGCAAAACCCTAAACCTAAACTGAGAACACACCTTTTGAGAACAGTATCAAGTGAGAGTACTTGTTCAAATTGAGCTCAACGTTGCAACGACGGTATCAGGGATTCATTTGATGTTAATTCAAAGGGTGCTCAACAGGGGGATTCTCTAAAATGATAACCAAATAATAAACTGAAAGTTCTCTAGATCTATCTCTGGAAGAAGCCACTTACAAGTCTGACAATTTTGTAAGCTGAAACACGGCCTTGGGGAAGCTTGGAAGAGAAAGTTCATTCGATGTCAGAATCCTGAACATTTACACACACGGATGTAAATTACAAAAACTCCCACGGAAGGAAAACAAAACTGAAAATTTCATATTACAACAAGCAGGGCTACAAATATTCCAGTGAAGGCTCACTTACAGAGTCTGCAGATTCACCAGGGTTGCAAGAGGAGCGAGGTCGCCCGTCACATGGTTCCACGGACCACATATTTCACAAACCTTGTTGTTTCCCATGTCCAGATGGAGCAACGTCGTGAGCCTGCCCACAGCCTTTGGAACAGGCCCTTTTAACCCCATATGCGTCAAGTTCCTGTTGAGGGCCACAAAAACACCGAAAAAAGAAAGTCAATTACATATACAACTCAGTATAATTACACATATAACTCAGTAACTTACACCTAATTGCGACCCCTACCTTAGACAGGAACTTGACGCATGTTTACCCATATTCATTTCCTAAATCTTCAAAATCTAAATCTTGACTACCTTAGATTTAGGTTCTTCATCTCACAACCTAAATCGAGAGTAGTCATTCTTCCCTTCTTCATATGGCACCAATCTCATAAGACAAGGATGACTGTCCTAGATTTAGGTTTAGAAAGAAAGAGGAGTGTACTTAGTGATGCAATTAGGTGTACTTAACCTACAGTTACTGGGGCAAGTTGGAAATTTTGAGTAATTCAGTTACAAAATGGAAGAAATTCAAAGCTTGAGCTGAATAAAACTTACAAGGTGATGATATTGCCTGTGGTGTCACAGTCGATGCCTACCCAGTTACTCACACAGGGGTCTGTTCCTGGCACCCATGAGGGCAGAGCCAGGCTAATCCATCCAGCGTTTTTCACTTCCTGTAAAGCATCGCCTAACCCCCAACAGCTAAAATCAGCAACAAAAACATACCTTGTAGGCTGTCTTTTCAACAAGTTGTTCAATCTACTTAACTTAGCTGTATAATTCCTATTCTCTGGCCGCAGTAGTTGGCTTGTGAAGAGCTTTAGATTTGTACACAAAAGAGTGATTAGAAGACAATGGACAGAGCTCGGTGAGGGGATACATACATACCTTGTTCTAAAGTGGAACAAGCTGGATTCCAGAAGCAGCAGCTGAGCAACAGGATGCACAGGAACCACGAAGAGAAGGACCGCCTTTGCCGTAGCACTGGCATGGCGTCCATGAACACACACACTCTCAATGAGTTACGAAAAAACACCCACTATGGAAAGGATGTACCAAAAATGTACATTTCGCAGGGTGTAAATACACAGTACGTCCAGGCCCCTGTGAACGCAATCTCACTAGATCTTGACCAAACCTTCAGAATCCACAGTCTTGTGCTTCATATTGCAGCTATAGAATTGCACAATTCTCGGCCGTTTCGATCTCCTGCTATGGAAGACTTTAAACAACATATGAGACACAGGCTCACTTGAAACTCTCAGAGTCTCCGAATTCTCAAAGCTAGCTAGCTTGCCAGTCGATACATCATATATTCGACCTGTACGTCTTCCTCAAACTCCCGGTCTGTCAAAGGAGAGATTTAACTTGCTAAAGTTCAAAGCTTGGCAATGAAATTTCGTTTCATTTGTTTCAACCAAAAAAAAAAAAGGTCCAAGCTTGATGTAAACTTGTAAAGGGAGTTTCTTTCGCTAATTAAGTTACAAGCTTCTAAGCTTGGATTCGAAGCTCTGAAGTCCACAGACTTGAATTGGTCTTGCAGGTACGTCACAAGCTAGCCCTTGTTAGAAACTTTCGCAGGTACTGGAAACCTTTTGCTCGTACTGTACTGCAACTGACGCTTCAGTACCACTTACACTCTTGCAGCTTATCCAGCGATAAGTACAACCGCCTTCTCAGCAACGGCTGAACTGCTAATTGGAACCCGTGCAATTGCAACAAGCTGGGTACTAGACCAGGATGGTGTCAGTCACTCTCTTTCCTAGTGTCTTCCTGTCTGTTCAGCTTTACAAATCTGACTCACCTCATCACCATATCGATCACCACAAATAAAAAGAATGCTCAAAAAAAAGAAATAAATTAACGACACTCTGCAATTCTCCATCAAGCTCGCCATCGCTAATCTCGGTCTGAACGATTTCGCTTGCAGGAAGTAAAGTACGGCGGTAGTTAGTAGAGAGGCTCATTAAATCATTCAGAGCGGGAACCAAATTGTCAAGCTAGTGTACAAATTAACGTCCGATCTGTAACTATGGACTTCCAAAATCAATCTGTGTCCATGAAACGGTCTTGATCGAGCTGGTTGAGGGAAGACTGGAAAGCTTGATCGAAGCATCTGTAGCAGTAGAACAAGTTTGACAGCTTCAATAAAATACACACACCTAGCTTGTGATTCTAAAACGCGCTCTGGTCGAGACCTCGAAATGCAAATTAGTCTAGAGTATATTTAGCAGTAAACCGGGACATCCATACAAATCAAAGTCGGTCTCCCGAACTTTCAAAAGTTGAATAACTTGAAGCCGGTTGAACAGATTTCGGAACCATCCGGTGGAAGATGAGTCCGATTTTATGTTCCAGTGTCAACGCTAGGCGGGTTCCTATTATGATTCACCTTTCTGAAAATCAGCAGAGAATATGATCCGAATGTGATCCGAACATCAGGAAGAAGTAGGTGCTGTGATTCTCGGCTTCCATTGGCTGATGATGAGATCTAAGGTATGTACGGTGCAGTATACAACTATGGTCAACACTGCCCCAAATGTGATACCTATGATTTGGATCAAAAGGAGTCACAAAAAATAGATGTTAATTACACAAGATGTATTCAATCAAAGCATGAGAACCTATGACAGCTTAGGGTTGGTTTTGGGTACACCTAGAGATCCTAATTCAAAATTTTGCAACTTATTCATCCGGTTGGGTATATATAGGCATACGTTGTCCAAATAATGCATGCTAAAGCGGTGCATTGAAATCCTCTTTCAATTTCCAATAAGATTGGATACAAATGATTTATATTTGATAATAGTAGCCATACTCAATTGGAATTAGTGACAAATACAAGTGTGCATGATTTAAATCCTTGATTTTTGGGGTAGTATCGTAGTCATGCATCCAAAAACGCCTTGTTTCTAATTATGCCACCTATTTTTTGATGGAAAAAGTTTCATTTGATGTCTCAAAATTGTCATTGTATGACAATGTGTAACAACAACCATTGGGAACCATTGAATAGTTCTTTGAGGCAACCAATGGAAGCATTTTGTGCTTCAAGGGTAGCAATGTAAAGAGAGGCTAGTCGCATGAATAGATACTCTATGCTTTCAACTCTAAAAACTTGTAGAATATTGTGTGAGCATCGTAAAAATACGAAACAACTTGCCTGGGTTGCATGAATGGGTTTCTCTAGAGGAGGCTAGCCAGGCTAACAATTTCACACTCCAATTTCACAGTCACTCCAATTTCATCCTTTTCCAAGTTTTCATCAGCTCCACCACCGAGCTACCCGGGTCATTCACGCAGATCGAAGAAGTGGGGCGGGGTTTCGATGTTGTTACCTTGTGGGAGTGGTTTGAGCCGGCGGGATGGAGGACTATTTTGCGACTGAGGGGAATCCAGACAACACAACCGGAGGTTTGCGAAATCGGATGTCAAGCGGGGCAGGGGCCGAATTGTCAACCAGCCATGCCAGCTAGGGAAGCAGCCACTTTATTAGTCCCGGAGGTTCGAATTGAAGACGAGATCGATCCGTTTGACCGTCGATTAGCTCCAATCGGCACCACAAGTGCTCTTGTTTTGCTTGGAGAGACAGCTGGAGGAAAAATCTTCGTTGCTGCCTTCCTTTCTAAAATTAAGGCAACCGGATTACCGGAACCTCAGTTAGATCGATCTGTCCGGCAGTCAAGAGTTGAATATCAAAGGATCGGAGGAGGAAAGGGTCGCTTTGACTTTGGGGCTACACTGATACTTCGAAGAGTTGACGACGTGACCAGCACACAACGACCTCACGCCGAGATTCCAAGCTTATGATAAGCTTAAGCTTCGGTGTTGGGAAGGACCAGGCGCGGCGTGCAGCGCTACAGTAGAAATATCTATTAGTAGAAATATCTATTAGTAGAAATATCTATTGAAGGTAACAGGTCCATAAAGCGCCGCATAGGCTCTAAAATCGCCCACCTCTTGGAATGTCCACTACTTGTACATGTTGATTGTTCATGGTATCAACAATGTACAAATGGTGTACATTTCAAGAGGAGGGCGACTTTAGAACCCAGTGCATTTGAACTACAAAAATTCGTAACTAATTCTACAAAGCTCCAAAAAATATGAAACAACTTGGGTTAGATGCCAATTTCACTTGTCTTTCAAGGATAATTTATTGAAAAGTATTTCAAGAAGTTTCACCTCCCCTAAAATCAATTACAAATCTTAAATGGTCTATTTATGGACACGTTACCTTACAGTTCATTCATTTAAGGTGGTGTATATAGATGGAGTCAAAATCACAATCAGGTGTTATCTTATGCAGAGTTTTTCTTAGTAGAGCAATTGAAAACTTGTAATATTCAAAAAATCAATTAATTAATTAATTAATTAATTTGGAGAGTTTTTGTATTTTACGTGAATTTTCCAAGTCAAGACTTGAAGATACTAACTTCAATTGAAAGTTATTAGTGTTCAATAGGTGCATGCTTGAAGTGCTTTGAAGAAGCCCCTGCCAAACTATTCACTAAAACCTTATATCTTTACAACTAAAAAGTGCCCATTTGTAAAATAGGAGCCATTCAAAGCAAATAGTTTATATTTATATTTATTTTTTGACACTTTAATCAAGATACCTATTTGACAAAAAGGGGGGGACGAACGGTGAAGGGTATAACTATTTAATAGAAACATGGACATCATAAACTTTAGAAACATACCCCCCAAAGACTCACAACTAGTCAAGTTGGTCATATGAGGTCCGAGATGAGGTCTTCTCATGTATTTTTTCTCTATTCTACATAGCCCTTGTTTCTACTAGAGTAAACTGACATAAATAACACCTCTAATTTAAGCCTCACTATGAATTTATAAAGTTCATAATATTAATTGCCAATTTTAGCACTACACTAATTGAGTAATTTAGTATTACATTAACTATAGTGTTATTTATCCTATCCTATCACTCATTTTGATTCTCATTTAGTTGACATTTAGCATTGGTAATATTAGTAGAATTGTTGCCATTTAATGTTAGAATTTGAAACTAGTAAAACAAACACTGAATTTCATTATTAGTGTAGTAGAAATAATCAAATAAGGGTTGTATACAAGAAGACTTACAAGTAGTCTAAGATCATCATGTAGGTCTTTTTGTGGGTCATTTTCGTAGTCTATATAGGCCATATTTTTTCTTAGAGGCCTCAAAAAATTTATAATGACTTAAAGAGGGGGAGACATAAACTATCTTTTTAAGCATTGATCACCATGTTGTAATTTACAACGGACACTTCCTTAAGTGAGGGCTCTTGGTGTCTACTTGTGTTCCTAAAAGAAGACAAAAATCACACATTGCTTGCCTTTGAATGGTATCAAGGAATTTGAAAATGAAACAAAGATGCCCTTTTGCTTTAGATTTTTTCTACATATGACACATTTTTATATCAACATTTATAATTTGGTTGGAAAATCAAAAATGTTCAAGTTCAATTAATGACATAATTAAAAAAAAAGTTTGTATATAAACCTTAGTATCCTTTCTACTTCCATCTTATTCTGGCATTAATAAGGTGGCATTAATAAGTCTTTTAATGTGCTTCATTAAGCCCTAACCTAATGAAGAGCCCCTTGTAAGACAGTAAGACCCCATTCAATTATTACTATTTTAGAGAAACATGGTGATTTCATCTCATTTGGAGGAATATGGTGATTTCATTAATTTAACCTATAAAATTTGTAACAGAATATTATCTTTACAACTTCTAAGGTCATATTTTTTCAATTTTTCGTCATAAAAAAATACATTGATCTATTCTAAAATAGGAAATTTGTTAGAAAAAAAGTTTCAACCTTTACTTGTAATCTTGTATTGATCAAGTATTGCCATGAACATTGAATTTATACCTTAAAACTTTCTGCTCCATTTTAATCCAAGGTTCCTTAGTTTTTATAAAATGAGGTTTCTAAACAACGATTCTTGGATGGTATACTAGTAATGAATGGTACCTATAGTGTTATTCATACTATCCTATTAGTACTCACTATAATTCTCATTTAGTTAACAATTAGTGTCCATGTTAACATTTTGTATTGGTAGCATTAGCAACATAGTTGCCATCTAGTACGTGTTAGAGTTTGTAATTAGTGTTGCAAACACTAAATTTCATCATTAGTGGAGTAAGGTTATGTTTACTCAAAACTCCATTTGAAACATTGAACAAGTTACTTGATCCACCCTACATTCTACAAAACTAATATACTTCACTTCTTCATAATTTGCTCTAAACCAGTTATTGTGACTAGTTTGGTCATGACTCTCAAAGATTCTCAAGTGAATATTGTGCTATTGGAGAAGAATTATCCTCCAAAAAAACACATCATTCTACTAGTGTTAGAACTAAATTGATTTACTATTGGACATGTTGTAATACATTAGGTGAGGTGACCCATAGCCATCCATTTGGTTTGCATATATTTACAATAGACTTATCAATTTCAAAAAAAAAATTCAATTGAATGGCAAATCAAAGAATATTCATGTGTATTTGGGTCAACTCATTTTTGAGAAAACTAAAAAGACCTATTGTAGGCAAGCAAAACAAAAACATATAGCTAACCTTTGTTTTTTTGTAGGAAGGAATTATTCTTGGCTATTTGAATGCTTATATGAGTCTCTCACAATAATGATAATTCAGAAAGCTTTCCTATTTGTTTTTTGTAGGAGGGAATTATTCTTGTCTATTTGAATGCTTATGTGAGTCTCTCACAATAATGTTAATCCAAAAAGCTTTCCTATTTTTTTTTTGTAGGAGGGAATTATTCTTGTCTATTTGAATGCTTATGTGAGTCTCTCACAATAATGATATTCCAAAAAGCTTTCCTAAAGATTGTGAAATAATGAATGAACCTTTTGGCATGTGTAGAAATCACATGGTTGAATTCATTGAATTTCCAAAATTATGACAATTCAACCTACTTTCTAACTGATTCATTACTCAATTGTCACAACACAAACCCTAGTACAATTTTTTCTACATTAGAATACAATTGGGGCTTGAATTAGATTTTGCAATTGGACAATTCAAAGAGTTTTGGGGTCCACTTGAGGTAGGAGGTTCATAAAGTAACAAGGTTCTAAAAGCATATACAATGAAGGCATACATATTTCTTTCTTCAATGTACTAATTACATTTGTCAATGTACCCCTTGTGACATATCAAAGAGTGGACGTTTTTAGAACCTTGTGTGATTTCAACTTCAAGACTCATAACTAATTCCATGAAGATTCAAAAAATACAAACCACTTGCATTAGTAGCTAATTTCAATCATCTTTCAAAGAAAATTTACTCAAAAATATTTCTTTTCCAAGAAGTCACCCCCCCCCCCAATTGCAAATGAGCTTGTAAAGGATTACTTCATGGACCTTGCCTTAAATTTGTCCCACAAGAAGTTGTTGACACTCAAGGACCAACGGTGCTATTCTGTGAGCGTGTGAGCATAAGCCTATGAGTAGTAAGTAGGGATTAAGGTAAACCAGCCTATGACAGGCAGAATGGCTGGTTTGCCATGTTCACATTTTTGAAAAAAATTAAAAAAAATTCTCTATGAAGATAAACATGAGGAATGCAGAGAGCAAGTGAAATTTTATTTTTTGGACAAAAAATGAATTTTTTATGAATTTTTGAAGTCTGCTGTGCAGTTGCCTTTAAAGAGTCTGTAGACTACCCCAAATCAGTAGAAAAGTGTTTCCATGATGGTCATCTAACCACCTAATGCAGTCAAAACATTTTCTAACATGGCTCCAAAATTTCCTAATATGGACATGACATGAAAGAATTACAAAATAACTTTTTACTACTAGTTTGCACTGAAAATGGGTAAGTGTCCTAAGACAGTTACCAATAACTTCATGACCATTTCCCAAGGCTTTGATTATGGCCACAAATTAATCAAATGCAGTTCTACCCCCATTTATTGGAAAAAGTTTGTCATGGGTTGATTTAAGACTGTAATGGGTAGTTCTCTAGGAGCCTGTCATAGGAGATTTGCCTGTCATAGGCTGGTTTACTTTATGTGAGCGTTAAGCTCAAAAATTTGAAGAAGCACTAATAGCTTAATAATATTTCTAAAAATATATTCCATTTAGAAATTTTAATCAAATTTTACTATTTTAAGTAAATTTTTGCACCTATTACTATGGACCTATTATCGTGGATCTATTACCGTGGTTATGTAGAATTTAGTTGAAAATTATAATTTTCAGTGTCGTCTAAAATATTAGAAGTATATATTATGAAAATGATGAACTTAATTGATATGAAAGATGGATGGAGATGGAAATAAGTTTGTATAGAATATTGATTGATCATTGTCCTATAGCAATGCGGGTCTTCTTGGGGCTGATGAAAGGGTACCAATAATATTCTCTTAATCCACCATCATTGAACTTGTTTAGATTTTAGAAAAGAAAATTGTTGATATGAATTATTTTTATATCTAATGATCTTTATCATAGTAAATTTTATTTTGGTTGATCATTGTCTTGTAGTATCATAGATCTTCTCATGGTCAATGGAAAAGTACCAACACTTCTTTCTAGATTTGCAAGTCGGTGGACTTGTTTAGATTTTAGAAAAGAAAATTTGTTAATAGGAATTTATTATATGAGGAAAGAGCTTGGCCGCACCAAATTTCATTTTTGTTGATCACTATCTTGTAGTAGTGTGGATCTTTTTGAAGCCAACAAAGGATACCTATACTTCTATCTTGATGTACTGATAATTGGGTTTCTTAAGATTTTGGAAGAAAACATTTGGTTGATAGGGATTATTTTTGTAAAGAGTGAGCTTAGTTACACCAAATTGTTGATTGGTTGACCATTGTTCTCTTGTGAGACCTTTCGGAGAATGATCCAACTCTTCCATCTTTGCTCAGATGGTTATTTGGTCCTTCTTGTTGCTTGGTACCTCTTGGCACCAAGAGGAGGATCAAGCACTTATCATCTTGATGTGCTACTTATTTGGACTTCGCTAGATTTTAAGAAGAAAAAATGGTTATTAATTACGATTTGTTTGAAATTGATTGAGGTTGTTCCATTGAGATTATAATCACTCCTTTCTCGTTGTTGGGTACCTCTCAGTGCCAAGAGGTACTCCTAACCATGGAAGCAAAAAAGAAAGTAAAATTTATATATATATATATATATATATATATATATATATATATATATATATATATATATATATATATATATATATATATATATATATACACACATCTTTTTCTTTTTTCTTTTTTTTCAACCTCTAGGGGAGTCTTCTTGGGGCCAAGAGGTACTCAACAACAAGAGTGGAGTGGTTATAAAAATCAAAATCTCAATGGAACACCCTTAATTGATTGTAAATGAATCCTAATTAATTACCAATTTTTTTCTTCTTAAAATCTAGCAAAGTCCAATAAGTAGCACATTAAGGTTGTTTAAGGCTAGGGACCACGGTAATAGGTTCACGGAAATAGGTCCATAATAATAGATACCAAAAATAATAAAATTTGACCAAATTTTTTTGAATGGAATCTCTAAAAAATTATATGCTCACAGGCTCATAAGCTCACGCTTACACACTCATAGAATAGCAACCTTACATGATATACCCCCTACATTTTTTTCATGTTGAGATCCCTAAAGCTATTTCAAAATAATTGTCCTCAAATATAAAGTAAAGCCAAAATCTTCATCAATATTTATTTTTAACAAATCCAAATATAAAATTTGTTGGTTAATTTGTTTATGTACATTGTCCCAAAGTTTTAGACTAAATATCTCCACCTATTATAAGTTCAATGTGCCTAAACTTCAAAATGTAGTTTTTTCTAGCTCTTTCAGAAGTTGAAGTTTTTGACTTTTAACATTTTTAGGATAAAACCCAGATTTATTATATCTTGTGTAGTTTAGTCAATATATTTGAAAATGGGTTGAGATTTGAGAATATATTAAAAAAAAATTAGCCGACAAGACTTTCATATTTTGTCATTATCAAAATATTTTAATGATAGAAGGTGGTACTAATTGAAAGAAAAAACTAATCTACTGATAACTTTTATATGAAATTAGAAATCATTAATTCCAATGAAGAGAATGTTCTAGAAAAAAATTGGTATTGTTTTTATTTTCAATTTTTCAAAAACGAGAGCAAAAACACAACTTGAAATGTTTTTTCTACCTTCATTGCGTGCCAAACAAAACTCCTCATAACTTTCACCTCATTATCAAGAATTGAATGGTTCAAATGTTTTTGAGTAGGTATCAATCTATATAGTCCCTCCAAAATAATAATTTTTTAGAATGTATTTTTGTTGCTCGGTTTGACATTGAAATTGAAAAATCCTTCTAACTTTTGCAATATTTATCATAATGATGTAAAACAAAGTTTTAGTGTAGATTATGATGATAATCATCCGTCCTCAAAAATCCATGCAAAAATTCCAAATCTTGTTGTCAAAAAAACTTGCCTGAGTTCTCAAAAAGCTTAAAGTGTGCTTCTTGGTCCTTTGGGGGGTGACTTAAATATAGTTGTGAACATGAAGAGGTCATAGAGTGATGCACAAACATTCCAAACTTACATTACTTTCTAAACTAATACCTTTCTCTTAAACCAATTACATATTAGAGTAAATGCAAAGTCTCTAATGTAGTCTAAGAATGAAAATTAAGTGCTTTTTATTTTAATTATTTTTTTCCAAACTCAATCAATTCAATTCTTCATGATAAAAAAATTTCAATTCAAACTCTTCAGTACAAAAAATCTAAGTTAAAAAGGTTCAATGCCAAATAATTTAATCACATAAGGTTCAATTTTTTTTGTTTTCTTCACTTTAAATGCAAATATCTTGCAATCTATAATGCCAAAGTTTTTGAAATTTCTTCCACACATTATCACACTAGTCTCATGCAAGATCCCATGGTTAAATATGCAAATAAATCAATTTTCATAGTTTTTTTCTCTTTGCAATAGAAATGACTATTTTTAGTGTTTTTTAATTCGTAAAGGCCATACTTCTTTAGGGATTAAATAGGTTGAAATAAATTGATGATTATGGGCCCTCAAAAAATATTAACCCCCTTCCCTCAAGGCCCCAAATGTAAGCTAACAAGAAAAGAATTATTCCTTCTTTGAATTAGAGAACTTTGGCTATCTTACTTCATTCTCCCCTTGAGATTAAAAAAGTCCCTAGGTAGCATTATTGGTAAAAAGTGTTATACATGCCTTACAATACAAAAAATGTCTTGCAAAGTCCATCATTTAATGTGAAACAACGTAATATACCGTAACACCGCCAAGCTCATTTCTGTTTTTTACACTTCTCTACATATAGACTTACATATTTCTATAAAGTGAGCACCCCCAAAACCACACTCTATCTAAGACCACCACCATCACTTTGTGTACATCTCCAAAATCAATGTGTACCTCCGTGGAAGAAACGATTTTAGAACATCTACCAAAAAAACTTTGACTCTTCACAACTTTTGCATACCATATCCAAATGGCGAAGTCTTTAGTGCATTGGAACCTCCTTTCACTTGTCAACAAGAAAATATGAAAATTTGACCAGTCTAATAATAGTCATTATTCACAGTAGCAAAAAGTGTCGATCAATTGGGGGTTGCCCACCTCATATACCAATGTGTTTGCACCATTTGGAAAATTTGAGCAGGTAGCGTCCTCAACTCCATATGCCAGAACCTCATTCCTTCTCACCGAGCGAAAATCAATGTGGCAAACAAGAAGAATTTGGAGGCATTAGAACACAGGGAAACAAAAGAACTGGCAAAAACTAACAAGGACAAACTACAGAATCTCCACACTGGTCACACGGAATGCCAAACAAGTCCGCTGTGATTCTATCTAGTTTTAATTTGTATTACAACCATAACAGCATGAATTTCCAGTTGCAGCACGCATGGGTACGTGACACCGTTTCCAAAGGTTGCATCCCACGGGCAGCACTCTTTCAGTCACTGATCCGTCCTCACTCCCTGCTTGAAGCGATTCCACCCACAGTGCACCATTCGGAGGTGAAGAAAATTCCGGTACATTCGCACACAATATTATTCTTGACGGTGGTAACTATGCACTGTGTAATGGTCGAACATGTCAGCCCAAATGTCAGCCCATCTATGGAATATTTATGTAATTTTTTAAGAATTCATGATATTCAATGGCCAGTGCATGATAGAATAGGATACATTTGCAGGGAGACACTAGCTAGGAATGGAATTCGGACACAATAAGACATTTGTCAAAGTACATTTTTCCATTTTCCATCCTGGATTTAACTTAGATCTCCTGTGGAATTAATGACTACGGATCGGAGTCGACATGCCTGGGGAGCTAACTGGCCAGTGTTGCTAGACGCTGAACATCTGTTGGATTCGTATTCATTATTGTGGCAAATTATTGGCAATAGGTCGAGACCACTCTATATGTTCGATTGAAACTTTTTGAGTTGAGTCTTTGTCGTGAAATTTGGGGCCGACGAGAAGAAAGATTGATTCTACGTCTTGGATTCTGGCCGGTTATGGCAGTGATTTGGGTTGGTGAAGATGAAGGGGGTGGTGCTGAGGCAGCTGAAACTCAAAACCCTTTTCACGTAAGTATTCCTAATACCATCGCAAACATTACACCGGTATACATGTATCCTCCCAAACTTTGACAGTCAAGTTGTCGACAATGACGTAATTTTCCAACTGGTCAAAATTTCGACTGGTGGAATATATACTCGTTGCTTGTCAATTGCACGAGCTACTATTTCATCGACAGAGTTCCCAGGATACGAGAAAAAGCTGAAAATGGTCGACCTTATGGTCGCCATGGATCTGACGCATAGCTTGTGTCCAAATTCCATTCCTAGTTTGTCCTATTCTATCATCACAGAAGTCGATCTCCTGTGCAATTGAATTGTGACATGGGTTGAAGGATGGCTTGCGTTACGTTTCTAGCAGGGATGGGGGGCCGAGGGGCATGGCCACCGGCGCCGACATCATGTGCGGGAGAATCAATACTGGTACTCCAACCAAGCCCGCGCCACAGGACGAAAAAATCCAAATAATCCAAGCAGCAGAGACGTCGTCGAGCTTGAGCATTACAAGCGCCATTAGTACTCCTGCAGTGGAAGTGGGAGTCGAGCTTGTGAAGGTCCCGGTGCCGCCGCAGGGGTCGTCCTGGACGTCGAAGCAGAAGTGGTGGCGTCCTGACCCTGCAACGGGGACGTGGGTGCCGGAAGGTCACGAGGGGCAAGTGACCACCAGCACGGACGCCACGAAGTCCGCATCGCCAAGTCTGCGCGTCCGCTCGGAGACCTCGGAAGACAAGCAATGGTGGACGTCCATGGAGGAGCTCCCGGACATGGACCGCGCCAAGTGATCGATATCGATCCAAAAATGTGCATCTAAGTTCGGGAAGTTTTGAAGAGTAAGTTTCATAGTCAAGGTCCAGGGATGGTATGTAGATCGAATAGGAGACACTGGGATACACACTACTAGAAACAAGGGGGCTTTGCAACGAACGTTTGTGAGCAACGTTTTTGTTTTGTTCAAGTTTTAGAACAACGTTTGAACAACGTTAGGGCGGTAAGGATGACAGAGAGAGTGATTGAGCAACGTGTAAGCAAGGTTTGCCCATTGACAGCCGCTCCACAAGGTTCTCAATGGGGAACAACACCGCCTTCCCTTCTTTTTTTGGTGTACTTTTGGATGTGTTGAATTTTCCTAGAATGTTCATCGTTCTTGATTTTGAATTTCTTCAAGTTTAACTAAGAAAATGTAGCTCCAATAATCTACTTTTTACTCCATTTGAATTTTTTCCAAAATTGTTAAAATTGTAATTTTTGTGACACTTTCAAGTTTCAAGAAAGCATCCACATGGGGCTCATTGCATTAGAGAAAAAAATGAGGCCTCCAGAGGGCTATTCCAACAATCCTTAAACGACCCTGAAATTTGGGTTTTTTTTGCAAAAAAAATCGTTTCCCCCTATATCCACCCGCTTGAATCTGGGGTGGCAGCAATGCAAAAATCAAAATTAATAAATAAAAAATTGATTAAAGAAAAATTCAAGTTGAAATAAATTTAATTTAATTTTTTTTTAAACCGCAAAAACTAGCAGATTTTGAGATATTCACCTTGGCTGACACCAAAGGTGCGGCACTTTTCGGGGTGACAGACCAAGCTCAAAATAGCTTGGTCTGTCACCACGAGGCAACCCCCTGGAGGCCTCATTTTTTCTCTAATGTCTTGTTCCCGGTGAGCTCATAGGGAAAGTCACGCTATTTCCCTTGGATCGTCCTTCAACAGCGAAATGTTTCCTGGTGTGTTGCTTCGACGTGTTGGAGCAGGCTTGGTATTAGGGTCGGATGGGAGAGTACGTGGTTCTCAAGATGAACTAGCCCTTAGTCACAGCAACTCTGAATGAGAGTATCACTAGTGCTTTAATTTTCCATTTTTAAAAATTATGAGCTGGAGTTTGTTGAAAACTAACAAAAACAAGCAAACCTAATTAAGGAATTAAATATCTTAATCAAAATTTGGATTGAAATGTGGTACAAGTAACACACTTGTATAAAAAAAAATTAATTTAAACCTCTTGTTAATTTTTCAATAATTTCATCAAACTTATTTGTGAATTTTTTTAAAGCAAATAACTTTTTTTCCAAAGATTCTTCAATGAGAATTCTTCTTAGAAATCTCTAGTATGAATTTCACAAAATTGTGAATTATTCTAAGTGACATATAATTGACTAAAACATGACTTCAGATATTTACTTTTATTATAATTAAATCCAAAAAAATCCAAAAACTATGGAAAAATTGTAAAGAATAATAAATGTTTTCATATTATTTTCAATGACAATCTAGAGATTTTTGGGTTTAGGATACAAGGCATATGAAAATATGGAGTCATATTTCTAAAATTTGGGCAATTCTTACTTGAAAATTCTAAGTAAGAATTCTCATTCTACTTAACTAAAAGATTCCCATTCTACTTTTTATGAGGAAAAAAACTCTAAAATTTTAGTTTAAAGATTTTGTGGATTTTTTTCCTGTCCAACAAGTCATTTTGTGGGCTACTTGTGATATAACTTTCACTGCCACACACCAATTGAAATAAAAATTACGTTTCCAAAAAGCAAATTACTTTTTCTATCTCGTGAAACTATATGGATTCAAATGAGGATGTTATTTTTCATAATCTCCTTCAAGATTATTTGGATTGATTCAAACAATCTAATTATTTTGAAAATGGCCACTTGTAACTAACTTATTAGTGCCTTTGTAATCTGTATTGTCAAAAGTAACTAAATATGGATGCATCTTATTTAACTCCTAAATGCCCAAGCCTTTTGAAGTGTATTTTTCCTATTAAAAAAGAATGTAGGCTTCTAGTTATCCCCAATGAAGCAAATTGTCTTTTTCGTTTTCCAAAATCTAACCTTATAGATGTTTAAAGAGCTTTCTTATTATTGAGTATTCCAATTTTGAGTGTGAAATTTCATAGGAGTTTTCAGATTATAACAAGAGAAATGTAATAATACTATTTTTAGTATGTTGACCCTCCCCATAATGTTTGAAAAATTTGCATATAAAAGTTTTTTTTTAATACAAGTAATTTTTTTTCAAAGATTCTCTAGTAAGTGTAATGAAAACTTCTCTAAGATTTTTTAGTGTAAGAATTTCACAAAATTTTGAATTTCTCTAAATGACATATACATAATTGACTAAAATATGACTTCAAATTTTCACTTTCCTTATAATTAACTCCAAAAATCTCCAAAAAATATGGAAAATTTGAAAAATGTAACAAATGTTTATATTATTTTTAATGAATTCCTTAAGTTTTTTCAACTATTGTTTAAGACATGTGAAAATATAGTCATACTTTAATTAATAATATTAATATGGAGTCATATTTTTTTTAATTTGGAATTCTTACTTTAAAATTCTAAGAAATAATTCTCATTCTACTTACTAAATAATCGTGAAAGCAAATCTAAACCCAAAGTTAGGTTGTTTCATTTTGTTTGATACGTTGAGATCTAAGAGACCATGAGGCATACGGGGGCGTTCTTGCCACCATTGGAAAACTTTCTGCAAGTGGGAATGTATGGACTTTGTTTCATAGCATTTGGTGTGAAAGTTATGGAATTTCAGAAAAATTATGAATTCAGAAATTGAATAAAATCATCTTTTATTTTGAAAAAAATTATGAATTTCACATTGCATGTTCAAACACCATGAAACAACACCCTTAGCCTCTTTCATGCAAAAAAGCTTTCTATTTGTGCTAGTTTCATGGTGTTCAGACATACAATGTGGAAATTATGGATTTTTTTTAATTAAAAATTTGAATTAAATTATCTTCTATTTTGAAAAAATCATAACTTTCACATCACATATACAAAGCCCACAAAAGAAAGCATGTGCCCTCTTTTGTGCATAAAGCTTCCTTGAATAATAAGAATGCAACCTCTGATTCACAATAAAGCCATTAGATGGGATTTGGGGGGGCTGGAGGGCCGTTTTAGGCTGTTTCTAGTTCCGTTCCCCTAGGCCCCATCGAACGCGGATGCTAGATTTTTTTTTTTCAAAAAAATATAAAAATAAATTTTAAGTTCTTAAAATGAAAAACAAAGTTATATTTTTTTTTTTTTTTTTTTTTTTTTAAAAAGACGTGGCAATCACTCGGCCAGGTCAGCAGAGCTCGTGAATGGCCAATTTCGGCCAGTTTCGAGGGATTCCCCACTGGGGAACTCACGGTCCTTCCCAATAGGGAAATCACATCTAATGCCTTGTACTCCTTTGTGTTTTATAAAAAATATATTTTTGAATTAAGAAACTCTAATTAAATTTTTCTTTTTACTATGGCGATGACACAGAGCACGTTAGTTTACATGTATAACTATTTTATATGTATAAAAAGTTTTTTTCCACTAATAAGTTCAATTAGATTATAAAAAAAAAGAGGTTAAAAATGTTATTAAATTTCCAAATTTTATTTTAATGAATTCTTTGTTATTCATATTGTGACATGTCCAAAATTTGTTGGAACAATCTAATTTCATAATTATTTTGTTTTGGCTATTTTTGAAGTTATGAGAGCCACTGCAATTCTAGACTTTTTATATTTATTTCATGTCTTGTTGGTTTGAAAATTCACTGATATTATATTCTCTTTTTCAATCATTGCTAATTTAATCATATTGTTACACACTAGTCACAGAATTTGAGGTCTGAGCTAGGGCCCTTTCAAAATCAAATACCTCTCAAGACTACCATTTCTCTTGCGAAGAATAAAAAGATTCAAAAACTGTATCATCTACATATTTATACACAAAATTTGTAGTAAATTAGTATAAGAATCAAAATTTCACACAGCACAAATCCAAATGGAATGAATCAAATGAATCAAATATTTTTCTGCAGACAAAAATGCAATTTTAGAGGGAAAAAACTTACAAATTTTGATTCAAATATTTTGAGGATATTTTTATCAAATGAATCATTTCTTGGGTGATTGTGGTATAACTTTCACAGTTGTACACCAAACAACATAAAAATTACATTACCGAAAAGCTTTTATTATTTTTTCTATCTAGTGAAATAATTTAGTTAGTTCACAATGAGAATTTGAGCCCACTCGAACCCAAGGTTGCTATTCTGTGAGCATATGAGCATGAGCTTGTGAGCCTGTGAGCATATAATTTTTTAGAGATTTCATTTCAAAATTTTGGTCAAATTTTATTAGTTTTGGTACCTATTATTACGGACCTATTTCCGTGGACCTATTACCATGTTCCCTTGAACAACTTTGATTTGCTACTTATTGGACTTTGTTAGATTTTAAGAAGAAAAAATTGATAATTAAATAGGATTCGCTTGAAATCAGTTAAAGATGTTCCATTAAGATTTTGATTTTATAACCACTCCCCTCTTGTTGCTGGATACCTCTTGGTGACGAGAGGAACCCTTAGAGGCTAAAAAAAATGAAAATGAAAACATCTCGGCGCCGAGAGGTAACCCAACAACAAGAAGGGAGTGGTTATAATCTCAATGGAACAACCTCAGTCGATTTCAAACGAATCGTAATTAATAACCATTTTTTTTCTTTAAAACCTAGCGAAGTTCAATAAGTAGTACATCAACTTGAAGATAAGTACTTGATCCTCCTCTCGGCGCCGAGAGGTATCAAGCAACAAGAGGGGAGTGATTAACCAAATGACTATTTGATCAAAGATGGAAGAGTTGGATCTCTAAAAGGTCCTACAAGATAACAATGGTCAACTAATCAACAATTTGGTGTAACTAAGCCCACTCTTTACAAAAATAATCCTTATCAACCAAATATTTTCTTTAAAAATCTTAACAAGTCCAATTATCAACACATCAAGATAGCAATATAGGTACCCTTTGTCAACTTCAAGAGGACCCACGCTACTACAAGATAGTGATCAACAAAAATGAAATTTGGTGAAGCCAAGCTTTTTCCAAATATATTGAATTTCAATTAACAATCTTTCTTTTCTAAAATCTAAACAAGTTCATTGACTTGTAAATCCACAAAGAAGTGTTGGTACCTTTTCATTGACCATGAGAAGATCTATGATGCTACAAGACAATGATCAACCAAAATAAAATTTATTATGACAAAGATCATTAGATATAAAAATAATTCCTATTAACAATTTAAAAAAAATTTAAACAAGTCCAACGATGGCGCATTAAGAGAATATTATTGATACCCTCCTATCAGCCCCGTAAAGACCTACATTGCTATAGAACAATGATCAATCAATATTCTATACAAATTTATTTTCATTTCCATCCATCTTTCATATCAATTAAGTTCATCATTTTTATAATGTATACTTCTAATATTTTAGACAACATTAGAAATTATAATTTTCATCTAAATTCTACATAACCACGGTAATAGGTCCATGGTAATAGGTGCAAAATTTTACTAGAAATAAAATGGGTACCTTTGCAGCGGTGCTATTCTTGTGAACATGTGAGCAGGGATTATGTGAGCGTTGAGTTTAAAAATTTGTAGAAGCATTAAAAAACCTAATAATATTTCTAAAAATAGATTCCATTTAGAAAATTTAGTCAAATTTTTGCAATCTTGACTTTCTATAGTGTTGACGGCTCTTGAAAATGAGCCTCAATTACACTAGAGCTTGGAGAAAAAATCACACTAGAAATTCATTTAAAAAATTGTAGAATAGAGTTTCAAAAGCCATAAGTTGATCTTGGAGAAAAAATCACACTAGAAATTCATTTAAAAAAATTGTAGGATAGATTTTCAAAAGCCATAAGTTGATTGGAATTACACTTGTTAGACCCTTCAACCTTGTATTTTTTTAGTGACCAATTTTTAGATTTGACATGCAAAAAGAGAGCTTAAAGATTTTCATAGTTTTAACATCCTTATCATCAAACATTATAATCTTTCAATCCTTAAATGACATTGTTGTGTTTTTTTTTCCTATGAATCTCAAACATATCTAGTTTGAATTTATAAGGTTACAATTTTTTAAAATTTGATTTAACTTTTCAAAATGTTGACTTTTTGTTCAATTTAGAGCAAATTCCAAGAGGCTCAAAACAAGCCTTGGGCATTTAGGGGTTTAAAGACAAACTGAAATACATGGATGAGCTACAGAATTCATTTTCCCCTTACCAAGCATTCATTCCAAGTTGCGTGGGGCTCTACCAACAACAAGAAGCAAAATTGGCTGATCAGTACAGTCAGTGAATTAGTAGACAATACTTAACTTAGCACACATCGTTAATTCGTTATGGTAGTTACGTTACCTTTCAGTGGATCCCCTCGTAAACAGTGAGTAACGCTCAGTCAGCAAGTCGTGGACTGTGACGCAGAAACATATCAGAACAAAGAGACAAAGGAAGTGACCTATATTTGGGAGTTTCGTACCGTACTGTCACCGTGACAAGCACCTAATTTTACTGGTCACCAATTCCTTCCCAGTTACCAAGTCATGTTAACTGCCATCAGCAATTAGCCACCACTGGTTCTGAATTCTTAAGGAAGTTATGGGAGAGCAATAGAAACGGATCAGAGATCGATATTACATAATCTGTGTGCCTGGTACGTTTCCAGCACCTCATGAAAATACACAATGTACACGAGACATAAGTT
Organism: Rhytidiadelphus loreus; assembly: GCA_947034895.1. Lineage (NCBI taxonomy): Eukaryota > Viridiplantae > Streptophyta > Bryopsida > Hypnales > Hylocomiaceae > Rhytidiadelphus > Rhytidiadelphus loreus. The sequence goes on from OX344765.1 coordinate 45,129,550, forward strand.
CACGGATGCAACACCTCAATCACGTAACTAGTGACACTACTGACTCTGAAGGGAATCCAAACCATACCTTTAAATCAACGTTTGAAGGAAAGACTCAGTGACCTCCAGAGGATTCACAAGCCTGCTTCATGACATCCACAAGCTCGTTATACTGCTCTGATGGCAACGCTCGAAACTAAACCTAAAAGAAATGGAAGCCTCCATAAACTCCCTGACTCTTAGATAACCCCAACTAATTACAAAACTTGAAGTAAACATGCCTGTCTGTGCAAACCAAGGAGAGCTACAGAAATCCTCTTCTGAAGGTTCTTGTTGTTGCTTGATAGGTCCGAACCATTAAACCGACACCAATACCTACACCCAGGCACATGCCCAAGCCAATACCCACACCTACTCTGACACCTGCGTTGAACCATGTTAACTGTCCGTTATCTTGATCCCCATAAGCGCTCCCTTCCAACGCATAGCCGAAGCTTGTGATGGCTTTATCGGCATGGTCCGCGAATAGATCCGGTTGTGTTGCCTGCAACGCGACCAAACTTGTCAAATATATGCACAGAACGAAGAAATTGAAAAATATCTGAAAATTTACATAAACTATACTACCTCAATTATCCTACAACCCACAATCTGGTATCAAGAACGTTCACTAATAAAGACCTGTTCGACGTTATGAGGATTTCTGAAAACTATGCACGAAATTGATGAAGCTGTTCAAGTCTGGATCATCACGTGATTATTGTCCCCGGTCACCAAAATAATACATCTCAAATGGATGTATGCAAAATAGATCCATCTATCTATCTATCAATAAATGTCCAACAACCAGCTAACTCCTGGACAGTTACGTCCCATTCATCATATTCAACTAAATTCATGAAGTAGGAAGCTTCTGGTTACCATATTGCATATTGCCGGACTCATCCCAATAGGGCACTTTCTAACAATGCTTTTGCAGCACGATTGCATGTTCTCGTGAATTACGGAACATCCAAATCCAGAAGTACTTCTAGGATCCAATGGTGCCTGAAATCAGAGTCATATGTGAGAGTCATACCAATCTCGGCTGATCTTCAGCCATGAAGCTAGTTTGATTGCCGCCCATCTCCTCTGCCTCGGGAATTGCATCCAAAGTGGCTTGCCTGTTGGGCCTCCGTCGAGCCATGATGTGCACAGTCTTCGACAAGATCACAGGAGTCCCTGCTAAATGCCCCACCACGTTCATCTCCATCACGGGATGCCCCAGGGAAATGTTCGGGTAATCAGGCCTCCCTTTAAGAAACACGCACCCCGACTGCCCCACCGCACATGCACATTCCATTTTCCACCCGAGCTTGGTGCTTTTCTCTGGAGTACTAACCGCTTCCACTCCTTTATAGACATTCGCATCCTCGGCAGGTTGAGACTGCTCAAGATCACCGGTCAGCAGAACCTCTTCTTTGTGTAGGACCTCGAAGTCGAGCGAGCCGCTGGTGCGCAGATTGTCAGTGCTCAAGTACGTCGCTTCAGACGACTTCGTATCCACCCGGTCCCGACGCAACGTCAGGCTCACTTCTTCCGACGGACTTATTCGGCCTCCATTCACTTCCAACGCCGTGCCAATGCTTCTGGCAGGAAACCGAATGGCCAACGAGTCAGGGGCATCGTCCAGCGGGCACCCCGAAACCCTAATATAGATCACACGCACGTCAAAACACGCCTGACCGTGCCCCGACGATGCCGCCACAGCGAATCCAAACAACGCCGCGCGTCCATTCGACAACTCTCCCATGTCGCTGTCCTCGTAATCATCCATGTCTGTAAAAAATTCGCAAAATCAATCCGCTCCACAACTCCTCCACCCGTCGCCCGCGGCACTACAAACTCTCACTCCAAACTTCCCCCCGCGCATCTCACGTAACAATCCCGACACTCCCAAAACAGAAACCCCTTCCAAGAGTTCAACAAACCCTCCGCAAACCCAAACCACCCCTGTCAAACTCGAAAACGCAAACCAACCTCCGAATCTATAGAAAAATTCTCACACCCGGAACCTTCTAAACACCAATTCCTCGAAATCCGCAAACAATCCCACCCGATGTACCGTGCGTAACAATTCTTCCCCTCACCCACAAATGCCTCCCCAAACGCCTCCCCAAACGTCAAAACATGACCCAAACTCGCATTTCGAAGCTACAATTGAAGAAACATTCCGAGATTAGGCGGCCATAGCGGCGAAGCCAGAGAAATCGATCCCGCAGCACTCCGATCCATCGCCATTCCAAAAATTGGCAAGAGCCCAGCCAAAGAATCGCACCGAACAAGAGGAACAAGAAGGAGGCCAAGTAGAGTATGGATGGGATGCCTACCGACCTCCATGCCACCTCAGCAGACCCCTATTCACACCGGGGTAAAGTAAGTAAGTAAGTGAGTTTCCTGGGTGGGGATATTTTGATGGATAAAAGGCTATATTTCCCCCCCACCGCCCCCCGGCCCACTTTATCTTATCCTGGTCTTCTCATTCTCCAGTCCTTTCCTTTTATTAGTGGTCACTGATGTGGCCTGTCACAGCATGACATTCAGTCCAGTTGGTGGCACATCCAAAAAAAATTGGAAAAAAAAAGTTGAGCCAATTCTAATGGGTCTTGTGTTGGTGGCTAATTGGGTCTTGTCTTCTGTTTGTACGGAAGGTTTCTTGTTGGGTACATTATAATTTATCTTTATCATGCATGCAAGAGAGGGCCATGTTTGATTGTGGCCCTAGATGACCCGTTTTTTTTTTATATCATGTGTTTCTAGCACTGTAGAAAACGATTTTCACTGGAAAGATGATGATGAAGCTGATCAGGGTTATGGACATGGATGAAACATGAAAAATCAGTGATGATGATTCATTTATTCATTCAAAAATGTGTACATTCATCCCAGAAAAGGTACAACATTCCATGCGTTTGTCGCAATTTATCACTTTCATTCATGGAGGAAGGAGAAATATATCACCAAATCTCCCCTTTTTCTATCTTGGAAAGCCTGAGGATCACTGTTGACCTGGGGAGTTTTGAGCAATTTTTTTGCTAAAAAGTGATGAAATTTTTTTCAGAAGGGAATAGTAAGTGAGATATTCTTCCTTTTCCAGTGGATGAAATTGCACTTTGCTACCAAACCTTGAGGCGGTATTGTCCATTTCCGTGGATGTAAATAGCTTGATCATCGATCACTTTCTGCACTGCCTCAACTAAATGAAAACAAACCCCAAAACAAAAACAAACCGTTGTTGACTGTTGTCTGCTGCAATGGATCCATGTGCAGCAGACATGACCAGAAAATGCAGCTGTTGGACAAGTTTGTAGAACTCTCCCTTTGACAAATCAAGACATCAATTCCAAGTGATGATCTATCTAAGCTTAGTCTTTTCTCTGGTGGGTACTTTCGGCGTGCATGGTCTGACCAAAGTGGATTCTGGCAAGTTCTGATCTTATCCACACCTCAATTTCAACTCTGTTAAGGTAGTGTGCTCATAAACTGCCCCTCTTCTTCAGATCGTCCTGTAGGTAGCTGTAGAATGGATGCAAGGTGATCCTTGAATGGACCTCTTTGCTCTGTTAATGAATTCAAGAAGAATTGGTTTTTTTTTATTGTAAGAGCCAATCACTGGCTGTGATTTCTGCACATTTCTTTATAAGTCACAAGGGGACAGATTTTGGGACACCTATGGTCACAAATAGGTGCCTATGACCTGGATCTTTGAAAATTTATAAGTAATTTAAAAATGCTTGGAAAAATATGAAACTATTTGTGTTGGGTTTCGCATCTATTTTTCTTTCTCTGAAAAATGATCTAAAAATCATTTTGTCCCTGGAAACCTGTGAAAAAGGCGAATCAGCCCTTAAAGTGACAGTTTACGAGCACACTACTTTACCACTAACAGGGAAACAGCCTCCTCACCAACGATCCCAAAATCGCCTTTACAGAATTCGCTGGAAGGCTATATGCGTGACAGTAGGGGGGGCTATTTCTGCGAAAACCTATTTCCGTGGTAAAAAGAGTCTCATAACTTTGATTGGAAAATGTAGAATTTTAGATAAATTTTTTTTCCTTAGTAAATGAAGATTTGCGACAAGGCTGGGACTTAAGTAAGAGACATATGGCTATTTTTGGTTTAGGGTGCAACTTTCATTGCTAAGTGTTAGTGATCTTGCGTGAAGGAATTGCAAATTTTGCCATTGAAAGTGTGTTTAGAAGTATATTTAGTTTTGATGAAATGACATGCTCATTTTTCAGCATTTTCATGTGCAACACACTTTCATGCACAATATCAATCACATTGAGATGTAAAAAACATTCACTAACTAGGGGATTGAACCCTACTTGCAAAAGCAAGACTGCCCTGTGTAGTGTTAGTGTTCTGCACAAGACAAACAAATAACATAACACATTAGAAGTTAGCACATAAAACATCACAACATCACAAGTTCACAACGTTGTTGAAGGCTCCCCCAAATCGCACGCTCCATCATCTTCAACTTGCAGAAGACAGTAGTCTCCCGCTCATGTGTTCAATGTCAAGGAAAAACACTAAAATTTGAATTTCGAAGCTAGCATAATCTCATGAAAACTAAGATACATGGAATGAGGAGGATACTAGAACTGCAGCTCAAACATTTCCATGACAACCAATTTTAACCGCGTTCCTCCAAGAATCAATGGCCTCTTTGTAGGGAAAGTTTTCCAAAGTATAGTAACATTGCCCAAACATCCACACTACAAGTGGCAGGTGCTTTCCAAGGCGATTCTGTTGGCATGATTTTAGGAACTTGAGCGTTGAGAAACACCTCTCGTCCTCCACAGATCCCAATACCAAGCAGCAGCCTATCTCGGCCACCTTAAAATACTCCGATATCAAGCTCTCTAAGTGCCCTAACTGTGACAAGTTGTGCCAAAGTTTTATAACTGGATTCACATGGTATGGTGGTTCACACGCAACATCAGCATTTGCTTTCATCGTCACTTTAAATAGGGCTTGCTGGTTGTCTAATTTAGCTGCAGACAACATCTCCGAGGCTGTGTAAGGCCTTCCACCCTCTGTCAAAGGGCTCCCTCCATTGACAAGCTTGGCATCACAGTAAAAGTTTTTCAACACTTTCAAGTGCTACGGGAAACTTTCGTCATCGCCTTCCTGCTTCCAATACTATGGGTATATTATCCCAAAAGCATCCAGTAACTCCTGCTGAGGAAATCACTTGTCAAGTTCATCAAAAAGCGATTGGGCAACCTCTGTGACAAAGCAAGCCAACCAACCAACCAACATGTTCAGAATAAGGGGAAGGCTTCACCGAAAGCAGCAACAACGCCTAACTCGGCAAAGAAAAGACAAACACAGAAGAAGCATGTACAACAAAAAACAAAAGGAATTGCAAATCTAGTAAGGAGAAACTCACCCACAAACTGCCGCTCAACAGAGTCCTGGATACGATAAAACTCCTCTTCAATTACAAATATTCTACTCCCCATCTGCTTGTCAATGCATTGTGCCCAAACTGTCGTGACTCCCAGATTAAACACTAGGTGCCTCACTCCACTGTTACCGTCCAAGTCTCGCCACTCCAAAGGAATGTCAACACTTTTGAGAGCGATGATTTCACTGTATCGACAAAACTCCACAGTTTTGAAAGCACTAGACGGTTCGATGAACATTCTCAGAAGCTCATTTTGGCAAACTTTAATGACTTGCATGAAGTCACATGCAAATATATCTCTTGCCTGCGTCAACTTAATCAAGCAGTGAACAGTGTTCAGCATTGGTACAAAACAGGCTAGCGAAAGCAGGACTTCAACGTCCACTAGTGTTTCGAAATTGCGGGATGCTAAAGAATTCCCTTTCTGACCAGTAGGGACGGGCATGTCCACCCCCATTTTCATGATCAACACTTTGTATTCACTCATTATCCTCTGTGCTGGACTCCTTATGAAGATCCAGCGTGTTTCAACGTTTCTCAACATTTTCTTGGCCTTAGTTTCCATGAGATCAGCTAGCTTCTGAAGTTCAGAATGCCTTTTGTGACTGCGACAAAAGTAGAAATATACCAAGTGGAACAGTCCTTCTAATCAGGAAACCAGCGGGTAGTTCGACAAAGTCTCTACCACAAGGTTTATCGATGCCTGACACAACTTGCACCAATCACAAAAGGGGCCCACTTTTGCCGAATTTGGATAGAGACCCCGTTTTTTACTCCCTGGAACGTACTTACTCTGTCTGCTCCGAAGCAAACCAGTTTCGACAAAATCTCCTCCGCACTCAACCCTCCCTCACCCATCAAAGCAAACATACACTACAAGAAAATGGGGGTATAAATGACTTGTCCACAATGACTGCACCAACAACAATGACAACAAAGCAGTCATTTTGCAGTCACTTTGAAGTCATTGTTGTCGGTGTAGTAATTGTGGACAAGTCATTTATACCCCGATTTTCTTGTAGTGATAATTGCATTTGTCAAGTTATCTGCACAGCCACCATCAAATATGCAAGAGAGATGCAACAAGTGCGGGACCCTCTCCCATGAATCCATTGCGTACACATGAACCCCTAGCCACAATGTGTTATCTACATCCGAGACTTCATCTGCACTAATAGATATGATGCGAGCAGACCGAACCACAACCATCAAAGACGACAAAACAGATGTATGAAGATGCTCACTCATCTCCCAGCCGCTAGTCTCAGACCAATGTTTTCGTGGTAAATTTTTCACCTTAAGGTGCTTGAGCAAATATTGTTCACGTTCATAATCACACATTGGTCAACCATGACTAAGAACTTGGAAGAGAGTAGAAAATTGTACTCCCTTTCTTTTTAGTTCGCCCTCCAACCTTGAGACGAGTTGATCCGCCACTGTTCCAACGCGATTCCGGACAGACCACCACTTGCAGAACTCCAGGTATTTGCAATCCAATTTGATGAATGTGTCGCCTTTCTTGAGTTCAAGGAAAGGCACCCCATCTTCCTTGCACACTCTCTTTCCTTCATGTTTTTCCAAATTATCCCCCTTCGCCACAATGACCTTCCTCCTTCCGGATATGGTGTTGCAACATCGGCAAATCACACCAACCAAGTCGTTGTTGGAATCAAACTCTCCCTCTGCCCACGTGAACTTGCAAGCCCAAATAGTTTGCCATCGCCTTGTGATTGTACTGGGCGCAGTTTTCTTCTTTTTCGGCACTGGCGCAGAAGAAACCCCCGTGTCTGTAGTCGCTCTCTTCCTCCCCCTTCGCGTGGAGACAAATTTGGGCTCTGGCGACATTACAATGGTCTCCGAGGGGCATTGAAATTGCGGCGGCACAGATACGGACTCAGGTAGCTGAGTCTTTGAGATCACAACGACCTCCTGCTCAGCGCTATAGTCGATTTCAATGGGAGCAGAAGCCACGGCACTAGCACCACCTGCCAACGTCGGAGGTGCCAAATTTCCAACACCATGACTGTTGCGACTAGACCAGAAGGTCTTCACCCTGAAGTTGTCGGGTAATTTCAACCGGGGAGCCATCGCCTTGATTCCTGCACCCCAAGTCCCCAAGAATTGCAAACAAAACTCCAATGCCAAGATTAAGCAAGCGTATTCAGAAACGAATCAAACAAGCAAGAGCAAGTACGAGTGCAACAAATGCAAGTGACCACAACATCGAAAGCAAGAGCAAGTATGAGTGCAGCAAATGCAAGTGACCACAACATCGAAAGCATGGTCTTTAATAGCAAATGAAATTAACAATGCAGCAGCACTGAAGAAACTTCCCTTTCCACAGTTTCCAATTTCTGAATTGCCAACGTCTACTTCAACGTCCAACGAACCTCTCAATCTGAATTCAATTAGAGCCTCCATTTCCTCCAAGCACTGAATGCAAGAGACAGCATCACCGATAACACTGAATTCAATAACTTTCAGGAAGTGGCGCTCACGATTTCGAAATTGGAACGACGGCGCTTCTTCATTCAAGAATTGTAAGTCTGCTGCAATTTGTATAGGAAAATCCAAATTCCAAATCCCTCCAAAATTGAAGGCACCAATCTCAAAAAACATCAATCCAGCAGAGTGAGCAGACTAGCAGTCTAGCAGTCTAGCACCAGCAATCCCAGATCGCACCACGACAATAGCAGAGAATTATGGAGGTAAGTACGATTATAGCTGCTAAAAATCAAGTAAGGTAGGGAGCTGGTAATGCTAATGCCCTCCCTGAACCCTAAACCCTAAAGACCACCGCTTACTAATCGGAAGGCTGTGCAGGAGCTGGCATGGCAAAAAATTGACGGCTCAGGGTGATGATTTGCCACCACGAGCAGGTGACGTAGCGGATGACTGCGAGCGCGACATCGGATGACTAAAAGAAATTATTACTTTTTTGTGAACGAGCTCTGTAAACTTGCTCAAATCCTCATTTCTTGGGGATTTCCTCCCATGTACATTTAGCACACTTGAAAATTTGGTAGAAAATGGGCAAAATTTAGCCACTTCCAAGATTGTTGTTCCTCACCCAGTCTTTGTTCTTGAGGAAAATGATGGTGAAATTTATTGTTCACTGTCTAGGATTATAGATGGAAAATTTTAGAATATAAACTCTCCAAACATGAGAACCTAACCTAGGGTCAATTTGAGGAATACCTAGAATGAGAACTTAGAAATGCACAATTTAGTATTCATGTAGTGTCCAAAAAAACAAGTTGAGAAGATTTGAAATTAAGTTTAATTTATGATCAATCTTAGACAATTTAATGAAAGGAGATGGCTTATTTAGATGGCTTAGTTGGATGGTTTTAGGTGTAGTTGCTTTGAGTCTCATCAAAAGGTAACTATCAAAGACATAAGATGATTTTAGTTATGGAATCTATCCTTACATGCTTATCAAAATGCTTTTCGGTTCATCCACCTCAACTTTTAGGTAGATATTTTAGCTTTTGGGTGGTTATTGATTGATTCACATCATATCAACACTAAAAGGAGAAAGGCCCTAGGGCACTAAGCTCCAAGACCTCAAGGCCCTCCTTTCTACTTATACTATACAATCTTTGGATCCTTTTAGCTTGAGAGAGTTGTTAAAAGTTTATGTAGGAGAGAAATTTAATCCTATAAGAACAAAACCTATAACCGTGTTGTCAAATTTCAAAATCCTTCACTTTATATACTTTACTTTGCCACCATGTATGAAAGAAATTGTTATCTTCAAAGATGAAATCATGTCTTCTATAAAAGCTACAAGCCATAAAATTGAAGTTTTTTTTGTAAAGATTTAAAATTACCATAAAATTTTGAAAAATAAGTAAAGAAATTCATTCAAATACAAAGTGTACTTAAAAAATTTGAAAACACAATTATAAACAAGCTATTTTGTAGAGTATCATGATTTAAACCAAATTTTTGTATTGTTCTATACTTAACAACAAAATTAGTATCTACTCCAAGCAATAAAGGATTAACCCTACAAAGCTACATCAATTGATGGATGATTTAATAAGGTTTTAGAGAATGGAAACATAATTTTTCATCCACTTTTTGGGGTGGAAAGTTTATGAACTCATTTTGAATGAATGGTGTTGAATATTACTTCAATATCATTTTAGAGACTTTTTTACATCAAAGGATGTTTAATCCACAAGTCACCATGTATTTTACTTTGGCATTTTCTAAATGTGAATTTGAGCTATGAAATTATCTTTTTTGATTTTGAGCCCAACCAATCAAATGAAGTCAATAAAATGTAATTCATGAACAAGTGAAGTGTAGTCAATGAAGTCTAGGAAAAATGAACTTGAAAATTTTAAAAATTCCTTAAATTGAATATTTTATTGGAATTCGCAATTTGAACCTAATTCAACCATCTCTTGATTTTCCAATTATAGAAAGATATGGTAAATATTTTTACTCAATGATATTTGAAACTCTATGGAGAAAATGGAGAAAATTTCAGATTTTTTTAGCATAGAATATTTGGTATTTGGTATGCACTTTCTTTACTTTCTCCTTTAAAAATTCACAAAATTTTCAAACTTTCACAAAAAAAATTCCAATATTTATGACTTATAAAGACATGTGATTTCATCTCTCAAAAATGAGTATAAAATATTTCTATCATAAATAGAAAAAAAAATGGACTCATACAAAGTAAAAGGATTCTGAAGTTCAAATCCGTGTTCATAGGCCCGTCCTTTCAGGGTTAACTATGTTGTCATCAATGAGTTTGCCACCTTCGTGCATAAGGAGTTGGAAATGGGAGTTTTTGTACGTTGCGGGAGTGGAAACGTAACAGTTAGGAGCACAATTACCTCAATTAAGTACATTACCTTGTGCACATTTGAAAAAGAATATTTCGTTATTTCGGCAGCCTTCTCATTACAAGTCCATCAATCTCTTTACTAAACATAAACTTCACGGTCTAGATGCAAAATTTACACGGAGCTGAGATACTGCTTGGCTGTCCATGACTCTCCTGGCTGCAGCTCCACTGGTGCAAGCTGAAATGCATGGAACACACAGGTTAATGAGATACAAAATATTGCAGATACAGATAACATCTATTTGCGTCAACAAAAAGAAGAAAAGAAGAAAGCTGGCAAGTCTGGTTGATTTGAAGTAAAACATACCTGCGCATTTTCAACGCAAACAAAGTCCTTGTAACAGGATTCCATGGTCAAATACGGATTCCAAAGCACTGCATCTGTCCATCTGCAAAGCAGGAAAGCTTTAAAGGTTTTGTTGAGGTTGGTTGAAGTCAAGAAAATCATTAAGCATGGCAGAAGATTTCTTCTTTAAGGCTGCTCTGAGAACAGAGTCAGTTCATGCATCGAATAGGAATAACTTCAAGCGCCTTCCATCACCAGATCAGTACAACACAAAACAAAGCTAGGAAGAAAAGCAGGCTCTTGAGTAGGAGACGAACCCTTCATTTTTTATGGAAAGCTTAGTGCCAAATCCGTTATCCAGCAACAACTCATTAGGAGTGTTTCTGTACATAGTGTCCACAAACCCTGGAAAAGAGATGACATCCCTGCACATTTGGTCCAAACACTACTTCGTGAGCTCCTCTATAAAATCTTCACCCCTACGTGCACAAACTTAAAATAGAGCCTTGCTCACAAAATTTAGAGCTGGTGTAACAATGTCGAGAAGAACACCAATGTTCAGTGCAATCACTTACCTGTCTTCTGAACCTTCGACGGGATTCGCAGGATCCTCGTAAGGTTTGTCAAGTCTTTTGCAGCCTTTGAAGCCCGTCACGGTTGTCTTAGAAACGTCAGCCTGCACTCAAAACACATATCAGTGATATGTTACAGATATAAAAAAAGAAACGACCGTGTATTCTTTTCAAAAGCGTAAGAAACAGAATAGTACAATTCTCCCAAGACGATTCCAAACAGAATTGCACGCAAACTAAGCACTCCACAATCACATCTCAATGCTCGCCTTAAAGTATGAGTGGAGCGCAGTAGTGAAGGAAAAGGTTTTCGCGTCGATGTTTTCCACCACCAACTCCGTCGTTAGTTTGTTGCCGCCTAACACAATCTGTGCATTTTTGACTGGTTATAATAGGAATGTCACAGACAGTGGCCTATCCTCTCAAAAAGCATGCCTTTTTACGTAACTGTGGTTTAGTACAAAAACGAATAGCAAGAGACGGTCTCTTCCATGCGTACACATATTATATACCAACCTTCAAAATTCATGATTAAAGTTTGTATATCATAGACTGAGAGGCGAATTTTGTTTGGAAAAAGCATGCACTCTAAGACTCAGCCTCACCTTGAAAGTAACCAAAAATTCGTAATTCCAAATGTTGCGACTGTAGTCGCTGGGTTTCAAATTTAGGACAAGAGTGGTGGTCGCATCATCGCTTTGAGCGCTTGCGATTTCCCACGGGACGTTCCGTGCAAATCCATGCTGAAATTCATGGCCAATCAACGTCCAGGCAAATGTGAGCTTGGCAAACACTAGAAATCGACGACATACTTTGCCATCTTCAAAGCAGATATGATTAAAGCGCTTCAGGAGCAATGTAACGTATGAGATAAGATATGATCAGGAAAAACGGGACCAGGACACAATTCAATGTTCCTGCAAATATCAATTGAGCATTTCAGAAAAAACGAAAACGAGTTTACACAAATCCATAGTTCAGAAAATGATTCCTAAGACTCGTGTCTAAATTATAAAAAATAGAGCCTCGTGTGGTTACCTGCTGGATGGCCCCTGGACCAAATTGAGGGAAGCAATGCGGGAGCCCTCCACTGCATCATAAGACGCAGTCTCAGTTTATACATCCGACATGTAACAGCACAACTGCCAAACCCCAAACACACTCTAGGGAGAGTCACACATACTGAGTTTCAACTTTCTAACTTGAGAAGTTTCTTAAGGGTTAACAGATTCCACGCTCTGCTCCCCACAATGGCACTCACACAAGACTGAATCCTTGGAATGCATTTCACTGATCCCTTGGATATCTTCAGTGCGTTCCGTGAGATGGCTTAATCAAGCAATGTAACCCTCTCTCATCCAACAATAGCAAAAATAACTATAGTCGGTATAAATAATGACAACTGAAGAAACACAAACTATATGGATAAGGTTGAATTCATAAGCCTCAACAACATGAGACACGAATTTAGCTTTCATATGTAATTGAAGGAATAGATGCATTAAAGTTGGGGGATCACCTAATTGGCTTCTGTCCAGTAAAGACAGCATCTGGCCTTACAAACAACAACTCCTTGCCTTGAGATGACTTCCACGAAGTGACACATCCTCCATATAAGTAAACTTCTGCCTCACTGCTTTGCAGACATAACAAGCAAACACAACAAAGGTCAAATTTTCGGTATGGTCATACAATCAAAGTCATAAAAATTCGGTACGGTCGTTAAAACCATCCAGTCAACATACACCAACACATACACGGACATAGTTCCCAGAGCATTAGAAATGCACGTCTCTGTAGTACTTCAAGGTGAAGGAATGCAGAAATGGAGATAGCAAAACAAAACACCTGCCGTCGGGACTGGATAATGCAACTTTGGTCAGGCCACCCTCTCCGCTTTGCACCGTCACTCCTTTGTTCCCATATTGAGAATTCAAATTCTCAGCTTCCCCGGAAACTCTGCGCGCAGAACAAGAACCAGAAATGTGGTCAAAAGCCCGGAAATTAGTGTCCCTCACGAGCACCAATTTTCCAAGATCCTCACAGGAACCGTCATTGACCAAAGCGTTGTTCAAACTAATGTTGCGCCACAGCAGCAGGAACCTCTGTTACCAACATACCCTCGGTTGGCCTTCAATTAGCAAGTAATGTAAACAAACTTGGTTAAATGTGTTTGGCCGCTGATCTTTAAATGAAATTGGAGTTGTCTAATACACTATCCCTTCAATGCTGGTCTACAGCCTCGCACTTTGAATGATTGCATAAGAAATATAAACTTGATATATTTACTTGATTCCATATATACTTGATAAAAATGGGATCAAAAACAGATTTAAGCTTCCATATCCAAATTGATCCCTCCACAACTCAGCAGAGATCTCTCAAAATCCACAATCGCACATATTAGTTAAAATGGAAATTCAATCTCAACCTTATCCTCTAAACTCAAATTACAGAATCGGATACACATTCCCTACGACGCACATTCCCTCTTACAAATTACGACGCACAAATCCGAAAGAAAGCACAAATCAGGAAAAACTCCAACAATTTCACCGACAACGCTCCCTCTGCCAATCCAAAATTCGCCCGCAGTATGCTCACTCGGTAGCCTGAGAAGCGCGCGGAAACGATGCAACAGCGCACGGCAATGGTGCGGCCGAGGAGGACAGGGAGGAATAGAGCGCGGCGTGGAACGGCGAGCAGGAACGCTTCCAGGAGAGGGCCAGGGAACGAGCGCAAGAGGCGGAGGCAGCGGGGTGGGGGAACGACGAGGGTGCTACGGAGAGGGCAGAGGTGGAGGAAGCGAGGTGGAGCGACGCCATAGCTGCGGCTTCCTTTGCAATTGTGAAAATGCTGCAGCAGCAAACAGAGACGGAAGAGATGAAGGAGAGCAAAAAGGGAAAGAAAGAAAAGCTTATGAGGAATGCGCATCCAGAAACGTCACTTGAAATGAATGCCATCTGCACTTTGTAGATGAAGTGGAATCCCTTAGGAGAATATTTGGAAAGCATTATGGCATCTTGTGGCCCTAGTTTTTAATTGTGGGGATTTAGTGCAACAAGTGATTATATCTACATAGCTAGATATAATCACTAAAAGTGATGGCTAAGCCTTCCATAATCACCTTAAAATAATCACTTAAAACAAAAGGTAAAAGTAATTTTCTAATTTTCTAATTCGTAAGAACTTCAAATATCAGTAACTTTTTTGATGTAAGAACATCACAAAACAATGTTTATGCACCCTTCTTCGTAGAGAGCTTTCCAATGGGACGCATAGTTTCGAAGATCTCATTGTACAAAACAAAACAAACAACCTCGTTCAACCCCTAAATGTTTTGGACTTTGTTTTCACCCAAAACGCTCCAAAATTTCCATTTCTAGAACAAGTGCCAAATTTAAGAAGAAAAAAAACGTTTTTGAACACATGGTAGGATCTTGTAGTAAGTTGATTTGAGAAGATGTGGGAAAATATTCAAAAATTTCCACTATGTAGATTGCAAGATATTAGTATTTGAAGTGACAAAAACCCTTTTCTTGGCCCTACAAAAAAACCAAGTAGTTGCACTTCACAAGATCACATTTGTATGAAAAAATGTCAAAAATGGTGGTGCTTCTCAAAACTGGTCACCATTTTATGAAAAAATGTCAAAAATGGTGGTGCTTCTTCAAGGCAAGTTGGCTATATGATTGAAAATTTTCAAACCATTTGGAATTGTACAGTACAACATATAGGAAAATAATTGGAAAATAGAAAGAAGTAGAGAATGATTCAAAATACTAAATTATTAACAATTTATTAATGGAATTGAAAAGTGACAATCCCAATGGTTTTGATGTTGTAATAAACAAACTACACTTAATGTTTTTATTTTTCTTTCCAAAAGTATTTAAAATTGAGTTAAATAAAGGACTTCAAAGTTTATTTTAGAGCTTGGGGGGTCACTCAATGTATTCTTTGGATCACATGTGAACAAAATCTTTGCCCCCTTATCTTATATGGTAAAAAATCATTTAAATAGTTTGAAAAAATTATAGTATGTTTTACTAAGTTGAAAGTTCATATTGTGAATTTTTGAAAAATTTCTTTATCTAAAATAATTACCTACAAATTTTGTAAGAAAAAAAATACACTATATAGTTGAAAAACAAATTCGACCCCCTATTTTATATGGTAAATAATTTTTTTTAAATAATTTTTAAATTTCCAATAAATGAAGGCTTGGTTAAAGTTTATGCATACCAAAGTTGGATACAATTGTCATTCAAATGCAATCTTCATAAATATTTGAAGTGAAAATAGAGTCATTTTAGTGCAATCTTCAATTGTGCATTTGGATATCTTGTTGAATTCAATTGAATCCAAATTTTTTTCACATAAAAGAAATATTGATTATGTAACAACACCAAAAATTTGAGCTAACTCAAAATTTATTAAAAAGTAAATAGAGATAGAAAATTTACTTGATCGCACGTGATGTCCAAAGAATACATTGAGTGATTCCTCCGGGTCTTAGAGTAGAGATTCTATAACTACATGCAAACTCCCACAAACTAAAACTCCTCATAACTTTCATCTCATTAATCAAAATGGAATGATTCAAAACTTTTCACGCATATATAAATCTCAAGAATCAATTTCAAATTTTTATTTCTTAAAAAGTGATTTTTAAAGAACTTTTTTTTTCTGACTAGGTTGCCTGTTGAATAATGAAAACTACGTATCATACTATAACTTTTTATCTATGAAGTCAAAATTTATGAAAATTGTTGGGCCTTAAAGCTACTCCTTAGGCACATGTTGTATGAAAATTTCAAAGAAAAATAAATAAAAATTCCATTTGTAGTGAGCTACCCAAAATCACTATGTTGCCAAAAAAACGAAGTTTGGGCATTTAGGGATTAAAGTATAGAATTTTTTTAATATAGAGTACTAAAAATTAGATTGAATTTTTAAATTAGCTTGAGTTTTTTTACTATATTTAGGCACTATGTTTGCTTTGTTTGTTGCCTTGAGATCTACGGAATTGTGTGTCCTCTAGTGGCATTCATTGTACCATTAGAAAGCTCTTATTAAGGAGGGATGCACAGACTTTGTTTCATGTTGTTTGGACCTATGGTGTGAAAGTTATGAATTTTTGAGTTATTTTTTAATTCAAAATTGAATTAAATTATCTTTTACTTTGGAATTATGAGGGTTCATTATCTTTTATTTTGGGCCAATAGTATATGGCTACACTCAATAAATATAAAATTAATTAACAACAAATGAGAGACAAGTTTTTGTATTTATCCTCTAAGGGTGGAAAAAGATTGAGCTTATGGGTTGGTTCCCTTTAGTGACCATTTATTTGGTGGTGGTGAATGTATTGAAAAGTAAACTTCCACTAGAAGAAACCCGCGATTTTTGTGACATGACTATAACGTGGTAGTCATGTTTGCGTGGACATCAGCTATGTCAACTTTGATATCAAAAAAAATGCGTCAGGATTGACAAGGCAAAAAACATGCAAAATTACAAAAAACATGATAAGATTTGAAGAAGATTTAGGAAGATGTCTTAGAAAACATGGTCTTTTAAAATGTTAAGAAGTTGCCATGTGGCTGCCACATGTGCACCACCTCAGCGATGACGGGGCAGTGAATGCCACATAAGCTACTTTTTCATCCATTCTTTGGATGACGTTAGCCATGACATCACTACCACATGTCAACTTTGTAGTAGTTCAGAATTCTGACATGTTCATTGTATTGTGTCCAATCTGAAGTCCAAAAAGACATCTTCTGGGACATGCACATATTTCCTTTGATGTTTACAATTAAATCATTTACATTAACCCTTATGCTATGGCATGTCCTTTGCAAAATGGATGTCCACCAAGACATCCACATGTTTTTTGGGACATCAACTACAACATCCACATGTTTCCTAACACATCAATTGAGATAACCAACTACATTCATACACAATACACCATATTTCTTGCACAATACAGAATACATTATACATCATTTACACAACATTCATTATACAACAAGTACAATACACCATACAAGATACACTGTAGAATTTATTGGGAATTTATTGTCAGTATATTGAAATGAAAACACGAGCTTATATAGAAGTGGGGTGGTAGGAAGTATGGCAAACCATATGGGATATGTAGAACGTGTAGTTTGTATTAAAAGTAAAATTTCAAAGATGAACATGAGATGAACACGGCAATGCCTCATTTGATGTCTATGAAAACATTTGGATGTCTCAATAGACATTGCAAAAATGTCTCTAGAGACATTTGATTTGATGTCCCTAGAAAACAACTCAAAAAACATGTAGACATCTTAGTCAATGTCTCAAAAAATAGAATAAAAATTCTCAAATGTTGTAGAAGTATATATAAACTTTTTCATAAATTCTTAAATGTTGTAGATTTTTAATTGCAACATTACAACCATTGGATTTCAATTTTTCAATTCCATAAATAAATTGTTAACAATTTAGTATTTTGAATCATTCCCTACATCTTTCTACTTACTATTTTTTTCCTATATGTTTTACAATTCCAAAAAATCTTAATTTTTTAAAGCGCATAGCCAACTTAACTTGAAGAATGATTCCACAGAGTTGCAACCATTTTGGACATTTTTTCATAATGATCTGACCTTGTGAAGTGCATCTGCCCAGATTTTTGCAGGGGCAGAAAAAAGAATTTTGTCACTTCAAACTCTAATATCTTACAATCTACAAGGTAGAAATTCTTGAAATTTTTTGCACATCTTCTCAAACTAGCATACTACAAGATCGTATGGTTACATGTGTTAAATTTTTTTTTTTTCAGAAATTTGGTACTTATATAAAAAATGGCAGTTTTTGAGCATTTTTGGTGATAACATAGTCAAGGAACTTTAGGGGTTAAGTTATTTCAACCTAACTTTGAATTAGAGTTGAATTTTATTAAAATTTTGATGAAATATTAAGTTTTCATCATAGTTATTGAATTTCATTGGAATTTAAATCACATTCAAAATCAAATTATACCTATTAAAAATTTCAATTGATTAAAATTCAAACTTTGAATTTATACTCTATAGAAAACTCCAAATGATTTTGATAGATTTAGGAAGATTTTAAAATATTCTAATACAATTTGAATTGTGAAATCCCTAAAACATGAACTATTTTCAAATGTCCTATTTTTAGTATTCTTGAAAATTGTTTTTCCTACTTTTTACAAATTAAAATGTCAAAGTACCTATCTTCATGAGATTCTACACTTTTCCAGTTTTTCCACTCACAATTCTTTTTTATGCTATTCCTTCGTAGGGTATCTTTTTTGTAAAGGTGTATACATTGGACATATTTCTCATGTTTCTTTCAAATTGTTTTTCTAATAAAGAAGTATTTCAGCCAAAAATTATGAGGACTGTGCAAATGCTACAAAAATAAGGTTTTTTTTCTTGCAATGACCCCAAAGTCTGTCTACACCTTTGTTCGTAGTATGTATCAAACTCCATCTATGTGTACAAAGCAAATGAGAGAAAATGTATTTCTTTTAAGAGATTTTGTATACTTTGAATTTTTTTTAAAGATAGCAAGAGCACATGAAATGGAAGTCATCAATGTCAATTGATAGTGCAAGTATTATACAAAAGTAATTGAACCTAAAATGTACTGAAATTGTGACATTTAATGTATGAAAAAACTTCTAATTTGTCTTACAGAAGAATGTAAAGTTCTAGAGATGCAACTCTTGTATGATATGCAAGGGTCAATGGCATTAGAACGGATTACAAGACAACTTCTATAGAAAAGTATATGAAATTAGATTGATCAAGAAGGTACATGAGGACCAATTAGAAAAAGATGAAATGTAGAAAAAATTGACTTATATATTAAAAATAAAAAATAAAAAATAAAAAATAAAAAATATATATATGAAGAATAAAAAGATGTATGTGGAGTTTTTAAAAATCCATAGAAGGAGTTCCCTCCAATTGAAATTAACATTTGTTTGTAATGTTCTATTTCTTTTTTAAATTACCGAGAACACCAAATAGTTGGGTAGATTTTGGTATGATACATGCATTAAAAAAATTCATGTAATAAGTTTTTTAATACTACTATTGTCTTTGAAGAATATACCTGTCATGTATATGAATACGATTTTGGATTTTTTGTTGAAAGGGCTACAAGCAATTTTTACATTATAGCAAATTACATTCATTGAGATTGAAGAAAAATGCATTATAAGTAATTATAATGAATGGTATATAATATGAGAGTTGCTTATCTAGGTGTGAATTGGATTGTATAGTCCCCTTGTGGTATGAAATGGATATTGATTATGCTCAAACACACTTAATATTCGACTTGATTTGTGGATAGTTTTTCTAAAGAAAAAATGACATAGTCGCTTTTTCAAAACAAAGTTCTTTATTCAATCAATGACCAACACTAGAAGTGACGACAATGGAAGCCCTTCTTATAGATGCACTGCAATAAAAAAAAACCATTGAATAGAAATAAAAAAAAATGCTAGAAATCATTTTTTTGCACTTTCTAATTAAAAATATAGTGTAATCTTTCATTTTTGTAAATGGATGTCTTTTGTGGAAGGTGGGGGTTGACTTTTTGTTTGGATGAGCATCACATTTTCTTACAAAAATGACTTCTATGATACATTTATGAACTATCAATATTGTAGTATCGTATTAGGGATAGAGGAATTATTGTAAACAATTTGAATACAATGATAATAAGAGTTCATTTATTCCTATAAGTTATTGATGTATATGAACATAATTTGAAAAGTCCGCACATGCTTTGAAGCTTCCAGTACAAGTGTACAACATATACACATGAATCGTAAGATCGGAAGTGAAGCGTAGTACATCGTACTTGGCATATGAAATTCTAAAGGATTTAGACATATTTCCAATAATTATGTTTATGTACACACATGCTTATAGAAGAAATGCCAACAGATTTTGTGCTTCATGAAATCCTAACTAAAAAATAGTGAATAGTAGCTTCATCATCCATTCATGAAAGGGTTTTTTGGAAGACTTCCAAGCAGCTACCCTTCTCCTATGATTTTCAGATTGGGTTAACATTTTACATGGATGTCCAATAACTCCTAGAAATTTACTTGTAGTGAAATTGATTGACTTTGCCAACATGGCATTGTCATATTGTTTTGTATGTCGCAAAAAATATGACAACATTTTTTGGGATGTCTTGCAAAACATACTTGTTTTTTGTATAATGCCCATGTTTTTTCATGGACATGTACACGTTTTTTGCAATGTCCATCGGAATTTGCCACCCATTGGTTCAAACTTTGTGACGCCGTCTTGTCCGCAAAAACATGCCGTGTTTTTTGTTGCCATCACAAAAAACGCGGGTTTCTTATAGTGTTCATCTGATTAATTCCATTAGTCCTTCAAGCTTCGTCATTTTAAAGGTGTGCAAAACCTTCATTTGAAATTTGTCTACTTTTTAGTATGTCTTTTCATCAATGATACATTAGGTCATTAGTTGTTTAAATTAGTCGCTTTCATCTAGGATGTGTTAGGTCACCTATGAACCAATTCTAAAAATCACTTCTAAGAACTCTTTTTAAACACCAAAACCTAAATCAAACATTTGACATTTCAATATCTTCAAACAAATTGGTTGTCATTGGTAGCTTGGAAAAAAGCGGAGCTTTAGAATTCATTGCAGAAGTTTGAAGAATAATCGTACAATACGTCAATGGAAAAAGAATGCTTGATTGAAATGGGAGCCAAAAGTGAGGTGGAGATGTTGCAAGCTCATGCACAATTCATGCGTGAAAGCCTTGGCAAGAGTCAAAGTGTGACAGAGACTATGATCACTATTCTCGATTCATTCAATAAAAAATTATCCTTATTAGAGACCACCATGCAACCTACACAAGTTTGTGTCATTACCTATGTCTTACCTTGTGATTGCTTATTTTATTGCTTATATTTTTCATCATACCTTCTTCATCCTCTTCTATAATTGTGTTAATATATTCCATTTGAAGTATTGGGTATTCATTACATGAAGTGTTGCATTGCTCCACTCTTTCATTTTAAGCATTGGTTTAGGGTTTAATTAAACAAAATCAATAGAAGTCCAAGTGATTAACATTTTTCATCATCCTACTTAATCATATCACTAATGGTATTGGAATTGAATGCAATTTCATACATTCTTGGACATTCACATATTTTAGAAGGCACCAATATTTGAGTTTGTAGGGATTATTTCATCTTCAATACTATACTCTAACATTTATACAATCTATGTTTTCTTCTTGGAATCTAAATATAGACTTTGTACACATAGATTCAAACTCATGCTTTTCGAAAAGCTCATGAAAACATTGACAATACTTTGAAGGTTGTCGAATCTATTTTGACCCAATTTGATGTCTTTGGTAAGGTGATCATACTCCCTTTATACCATTTTGATGAACATGAATATTATAGTTGAGACTTTTTAGTTGCATTAATATCTAGTAAATTATGTAGCATGTCAATTCTTGATGTCTTTATTGCTAGACATGCTTGGAAATTCTTGCATGTAGTATTGTACTATAGTATTCTATTGCATTGATTGGATTTTTGCTTCAACAAAAGGACAATTTTTTATAGACATAAAAATATAGTTGAATACTTTCTCAAATAACTTGTGTATTTGTGTTGTATATAAAGGTGGAAAATAAGTTATTGAGTGGCTTTAACAATGACCCAAGCGGATTTTTGGTAGCTATGGACCAACTTCAGTACACTTTGGAATTCTTTACTAAGTATTGTAGTCTTAAAGCTAGTGATGGCCCTCTCAATCGTGCACAAAATCTACTCAATAAGGGCATGAATCACCTTGTAGACTTGTTTAAAGCCCTCTTAATTCAGCATAGGTAAATTAAATGTATTTTTTAAAATATTTGTTGAAGTAGGGCTTTGCTTAAAAATTTTAAATACTTAATATTTCTTTATGTCAAATTTTATATATTGATACATTAGTAGAAAAAATTGGACTCTCTTTGTCAATGTAAAAGAGCTACTACTCTTTTTGACTCTTTTTTATTATGTAGAGGATTGAATTATGTTTTGTATGTTTTTAATTTAGTTGGATAGTAGCTCATGTTCACATTTTGCTAGTCTAAAATTGTCATGATATACAACATATTGGTAAAGTTGAGTTTGAAATGTTTTAATCTTTCAGCAAACATGTTGATCCATCTCAACTGCAACAAATGATACCTAATTTTGGAAAGCATAGTAGAAATCCATCAATTGAAGGAAGACCCAATGTTTCCAAAATAAATGCCAAAGTGCCTTTTGAACTCCCTATCCTTGTTTCACCAATAGTGGTTCTACAACTTCGTAAAATGACTCAAAGGCTTGTTGCTGGAGGCTATCATGCACAATGTCTTAAAATATATAGGTATAAAAATGATAGATATCTTTTGAAGCAAGTTTTGAGCAATTGATTATTAATTGTAAATCATATAGATTATGTATTGAATAAGAAAGAAACTATTTCAATGACTTTTAGTTAGAATGCATGCCACATTTTCTTTTTATGATTTAAAGAAAGGAAGTAAAGTATGATATAGTAGTAATTCTTTATGCAAGTTTATCTTCAGTTTTTGGAATGTTTCTATATTGTTCAAAGCAATTATCTAACACTAATAATTAATTTTGGGTTTGCATGGTAAAGGGATGTAAGAACTTCAACATTAGAACTAAGTTTGAGGAAGCTTGGGGTTGAAAAATTGAGCAAAGAGGATGTAAAAAAGATGCAATGGAAAGTTGTTGAACTCAAAATAAGTAATTGGATTTGGTACATGCAAATATGTGTAGGTTTCCACAAAATTTTGTGGATTTTTAGGACAACCAATTTTTAAAATGGTCTTTCATTTTAGCATTGATCTTTAATAGTGGTTAAAAATATCAATCAATAAAAAAGTCAACAAAAATCAGTTGTTGATATTGATATTGAAGTATTAATTAGTCAAAGGTGGAGGATGTTTGAATTATGGAATGACCTTTTCAACTATTTTTAATTCATAAATCATGTGGATGGCTATGTTTAGGTGAAGCTTTTGTTTGCTGCCGAACGAAAATTATGTGACCAAATATGGTACCACCTTGATCCACACCGAGATAAGTGTTTTATAAATGTGATTGATTCTAGTATGCACATGCTCCTCAATTTTGGAGAAACTATAGCAAGAAGCAAAAACACACCTGAAAAGCTTTTTGTTTTCTTAGATATGCATGAAACTATACAAGATCTACTTTCTGAGGTTTCTTTATCTCTTCTTAATTCATCTTTTCTAATAGTAAACAATTATGTATTTTAAATCTTGAATAAAACTTCCATATTGACTGAAGTTGGTGGGACATTGCATAAACATTGCACTTACTTTCTTCGTCTTCTATATCCTACAATAATCTATAGGTAGGCGAAGAGGTAGACAATAGGATTGACAAAGGAAAATTCTAAAAATAATTCAAAGTCTTTGGATATATATATATTTTTAAATATGTTTTTTATAGATACTAAATCTGAACCTCATGGAATATTTATATTTTCAGCATTTGCCAAAAAAAATTCAAAAATTAATTATTTAGTAGGAATATATAAACCCTATTGGCCTTCTACCCAACTATAGTAGCCATTGAGGTTGGAATAAAGTAGGCATGATGATGTCTTTTATAATTTGTAGCACATTTTACATACAAGTCTTTTATATCTAGGTTTTTATTCACACTAATATTATAGTGCTATTATAATATTGTCCCATGAATATTTTGATGAAGTGCAGATAGAAGTTGTTTTTTCTTCAACGTTTGCCACTAGCATTCGACAAGCTACCTATGATTTAATACAACATGTCTCTCAAACAGCTACAACTATTTTCAGCAATGTTGAGGATATTGTGTCAATACATACTACAAAGACTCATGTTTTGGATGGAACAGTGCATCCCCTTACAAGTAGTGTAATCAATTATATCAAGGTTCTCTTTAAGTATGTTTTATTCATCTTTATTTTTTCATTGCACTTTCTAGATATATCATACCTACTTTGTAAGTTGCAAAGCACCTTGCACTATCCTCTTAAAAATAATAATGATATTGATAATCATGATGATGATAACATCATAATAATAACATTAATTAGCAAAATGATGTAACAATGTTCGAGTTCTTTATGGATGGGGATGTAGTTATAAAAAAACCTTAAGCCATTTGTTGGTAAGTAGACAACCTTGCCCTATCAAGACCCCCACACCTTTGGCAACAACAACAATGCGTATTATGTCATTACTTCAAAACAATTTGGATGCAAAGTCAAAACTTTACAAGGATCATGCCCTTTCTCACTTGTTTCTTATGAATAATATACATTATATAGTCTCATCTATTAAAAAGTAAGTGAATCTATAGCTATTATTAATCAATAACTATCTATGCATGAGCTTGACCTCACTCTTGTATTGAGCTTTGCTCTATACTCTATGACCATTGACATTGCACTTATTTACTTAAGAACAACGATATAAAAAAGTGGATGTCATATGAATGGAGTATTTTATGCAAACGTAGTTGCTACTTGCAATTCAACAATGATCAATCATTTTTGGATTGTCTACTTATATTTCAAGTAGCTAATGAATACTATTAGAAGTCACTACAAGAGAAAGGGGTGTTTTAAGTGTGTTTTTAAGTATAGTCCTAAAGATAGGATATTAAGTAATGATCTTTATGTAGATTTTTAGTAAAAATTTACTGAAAGTACTCGTATTTCCAATAAATTTTTATTAAAAATCTACATAAAGGTCAACATAAAGGTCATTACTTAATATCTTATCTCTAGGATTATACTTAAAACACCCCATCCTCTTGTAGTGAGTCTATTTACTATTAAAGATTTGTATAATTTCCTATTTAGATGGATACATTTTGTCCAACAGATCAGAGGCAAAATTTCTTTTAGGTGATGATTGGATTCAAAGACAACAAAAGATTGTCCAACAACATACAAATGCTTACCAACATGTTGCATGGAAAAAGGTGAGGCTTTCATCTCAATTTTTTTACTTCAATTCTACTTTCAAATATCCCTATGGATTTTAATGGAATTTCAATTCTTTATAGCTTTTATCAAGTCTTCTACCCCCATTGTATTGTGCATCATGAGCTCACTCATGTGATTGGAGACTTCAAAAATAGTTTGCAAATTTTCTAAAGATTTTAACTTCAACTTGCAACTTATAGGCTTTGTCATACCTCAGTACGTCTACACCTTCAATTGGACAGCTTAGTAGTGGGCCTTTGGATCATGGTAATGGTATTTCTAAATCTACTATCAAAGATAGGTATGTACCTCCATTGTACAACTAATAAGAATCATTATAGCTATACTATTGTCAAACTTTATTGAAATGTCTTGAAAATTTCATGATTGCTAAATTATAATTTCATCTTTTCAAAGACCTTATCCTTTTGATTTTTAACTCTTGGTGGCTAATGTTTCATTTTGTAAACGAGGTATTATTATTATCATTCCATAATACACTTATCTTGAAATTTTGGAATCATGCATGTTGAAGTGCTCTACAAAGCATTAAGAATCCAACTTGTAGTTGTTTCTATTGTAGATTCAAGAATTTCAACTTATTGTTTGAGGAATTATATAACCAACAAGTCCAATGGACTATACCAGACATTGAGTTGAAGGTAGCCATCCGGTTGGCTATTGTTGACGTCTTTATACCATCTTATCAATCATTTATAAAAAAATATAGGTATTTGTCTTCTTAAAATTTAATGAGCATATATATTTATTTTACAAATATTACTTGCACTACTACCATTGTTTCATGAAACAATCTTGATTTTCCATTTGTATAGACCAAGTTTAGAATAAATTTATTTGATGATAACAAACTTGTAAAGTATCTTCTTGAGATTTTATGTGGAGATGTTTCAAATATGTGTAAAGGAATTTATATATACATTCTTTTGCTAGTGTTTAAGGCTTACTTCAATGGATTCTTTTTTATCATTTGCAGTGCTATCATAGAAAGTGACAAAAGAAAAGAAAAGTACATCAAATACTCTCCAGAGGACTTGGAACAAATGCTATGCGAGTTATTTGAGGGAAAATCTTGAATTGAATCAAGTTGGTGAAACTTGTACTGAGATTTTAATCCGTGTATGGTAGATACAACTACAAAAAAATTGTATTGTTTTGGCATGGAGCTGTTATTTGTATCTTAATTGAGCACCTTTTTTAATGGATCAACCACTAAATCTATGAAATTACTCAACAACTATAAATCAAAAGAAAAACTACAAAATTGAGATTTAAAAATGTATATCATACAAAAATTAAGTCCACAATCACAATGTTTGGGCACAATTGGTTCAAAATTGACAAAGGTTGTAGGCTTCTTGTTAGGTTCAATAGACCTTTAGGGCAATGGTTTGCCAATATATATAGTTAGTTTAGCTCACCTCAGTTTTTTTATAGTTTTAGTTCACAATAGGAAAATAATGAAGGTGACTAAATTTGCAATATCATTCTTTGTTGTCATTGTCACTTTGTTTCTACTAATTATACCAAGTCTTGCATTGCTTAGCTTACCAAGTAAAGATTTTTATTTTGTAAACAAGGATAATATTTAATTTTTTTTAAATGACTTAAAAAATTTATTTGTTTTTTGGCTTCATGAAAGTTAATCAACTAAATAGCAGTGTGCACATTAGCTACTATAATTTCCTCTTCCATTTCAATCTTGAATTTGTATTGTTGAAGTTATTATCTTCGAATAGAAATGTGCATGAATATAAAGCTCTTGTATCTTTATGATAGTTTCTTTTGTGAATATTGTGTGTTACTTTAATTACGGTAGCAATTTAATTAGAGAGCATTTTCATAATTTTAAATGTGCATCTTTGAATATTTAAGTAATAGAAATGAAAATGTCATTGTCCTTTGAGATGAAATAGCAATTAAGCAATCTATTGAATGAGAGATGAGACTGCAAGCCTAAAATTTTCTAAAAGGCTTTGGTAGAAGCCTCATTTCTATTGTAGTCATGTATTATGTCCAGGCCCCATGTAGGGCATGTATGAAACACAATCACCCTTGATCCCTAAAGCTCCTTGCTATCTGAAATGGTTTTTGAGAAATTTGGGCATCTAAAACTAGGAATCAATTTTTTTTTCTCATTTTTCCCTTTGATTAGGGAAACAAATTTTTTTCTAGGGAATCTAATTTTTATGACAATCTAATAGTTGGAGAGAAGGTTATGTTTTATTTTTATTGTTGACCCAAATTCGGGCAAACAGAACACACCATTGTTTTGCTTAAAAACATTTTACACTTTAGTTTTTAATTTGAGCTCCTACTCAAATATGAAGTCATGCCTAATCTTTTTTGCGAAGGTAATTTGAAATATAAGGCTCAAAAGTCCAATAGAACCACATTGTCAAAAGCCCAAGTAGTCTTAAAAAAAAGAATTTGCTCCACTTTGCAAGCTATATCTTCACATATATATATTGCCCATAGAACCCAATTTTATTTATAGGTGACCCTAATACTAATCAAGAATACGACCCTTTGATTATAAATTCTAAAAAATGAATAAAACTTGATTTATAATCCCTTTTGTGATAAGGCTAATTTTTAGTGTTTTTGTGAGTGTTTGTCAATCTCTAATCTACAAATCCTTAGAGCTTATATAAATGAAATTTTGAGCTATAACATTTTGCAAGGTGTAATTGGGACACAAAACATTTCAAGTGGTGATAATGAAGTGAATTAGTAGTTACAATTTTGGATGCTCTAATTAAACAAAAGCATACTAGAAGTTTTTATAAAAATATGGTCTTCACAATACGTTGATTGATGGCAATATTGTTACCACAACAAATAATAGTTGCAATTTTTGTCAATTTGGAAGATGAAATAGTAACATTTACATGCACTAAAGGCAAACTATCTCAAAAATAAATAATATTTTAATACTTTTATAGGAAAACATGATTTTACTTTCATTTTTTTTTATTCTCATATTAGTTTGTGAATAATTTATTGCTTCCCTATTTTTGACCATGAATTCAGTTCATTCATTGTATTGCTATTTGACATTTCTACCTTAGTCCAAATTACACCAAACTTGTTGTTCTACTTAGTTTGTCTAAAGTCATGATTTCTAATTTTATTTTTTCCCTTAGGTTTTCATTCTATCCAAGGGGTTCTTGGGCAAGAGAAGAAGTTGATAGATTCCATCTTTGACGTCTAATTCTTATTTTTCTTCCTTAAATTTAATCTATTGTCGATAACATTGTGTAATTTGACTTTTCAAGGTAATGAACTTTTTAATTGAAGGTATAAAATATTTTCATGTCTAGTTTAAAAACTTGATTTTGATCTTTTGTTGATTAGAATTGGTACCGTTTTTGGCATTTTGGCATTTGCATTGTCATAGCATATATTGACAATGATGGCGGTTATATTGACAAGTCTAATACCTTGAGCAATTTCTTCTGCTTTGAGGTTCATTAAAATTTTGTTTTTAAAGCCCTAAAATTTGTTGTGCATTGCATTGTTCATCTATAAGTGACTAAAATGGCACCAAGTTTGAAGTTGCGGCGGCCATTTATATGGCAAGATGAGATGGTGGAGGTGCGAGAGTTATTTCGACGTGTAGATCGTGTACGCAAAAGTGGATTTTCAGGTTTTAGCACATGGGGGAGTCCTCCGCCATCTGCAAACATGTTGAGCAAGAATAGATTGCGGCGACGCCGTGCTCTTTGCTCTGTAGAGCTTTCCCATTTGAATTATAAAGAAGCTCCTTTTGAGTCTTTAAACCACTTGCAAAACATTCGTGGAATGTGTACGCGCATCCAACGTCAAGTATCACATTCAATACTTGCCTTATATTTTTCTCAGCTTTCATTGATACAATATGTTATTATGCAATCATTTTATTATATTGTGGGTATAACTTTATGACATCATTAGTTGGTTTTTATTGAATAGGGTTTGTATTTCATTGAATAGAGTAGTAGTTATAGTGATTTTTGAATTTGAATCATGGAAAATTTTACAATGGCAAGATGTCAATTAAACATGTCAATCATAGGTTGATATCTTCATTGCATCCATTAGAATTTCAAAAAAATTATAAATTAAATATTGAAATATTGAAATAAGCATCTTGCAAATAATTCCAAGTAAGATGACCAAGAAGGTGATCATAAGAAGGGGTTCTTTAAAGATAGGACAAAACTAACATTTGATATATTGATAAGAAAATCCTTAATAAATTTTTGAGTGAATAAATTTGTATAATATTGGAATATATATTATCATAATACAATAAACAATGAAGATGTTGGATTGTAGGATTATCCTACTGAGCGGAAAAAAAAAGATGTTGACCTTGAGAGCCAACCACCATTATTACGACGACCTGTAACTTCAATAAATGTGGAAAAACAAGGTCGCAAACGACCTCCTTTTGAGGTGGGTAGACCATATTCAGCTCCAATTATTTCAATGAGGAACTCAAGCAATGGAGCCAATCATGATCTTAGTTCAACGCCCTTACAGTATGCAACTCCAAAACTCACTTCATTATATGATATTGCCCGCAAATCATCCTCTTCTACAAGAACATCAACTCGCAAATCCTTTAATGTATTGTCACATGCATTTGATGAATGTCCCTCTATTACTTCTTCTAAGCGTCATGTTACCAACAACAATCCTCTTGAACGTAATTTAGTCCAAGCCTTTATAAACTATTATCCAAATATTATCTTTAGCATTTTATTTTCCATAAAATAATTATATTTGTACATGATGTTTCTTTATAGAAACACAATTATTTTGTCAATTTAAAAGTATATATTAATTTAGTTTTGAATGGATTTTTTATTTTTGTTTTTGAAGTGATTTTTTTTGTATTATGAAGTATTGAAATATTAAGATAAAAATCAAGGATATAAAAAAAATGAAGTAGGAAAAAAATGTGAAGTTAGGTATTGACCTAGCATATGCAATGGATCTAAGAATTTGTGTATAAAAGTAAAAAAATCCTATTTTAACTCTAATGAAGAGAAGGAGGATGAAGAAAAATATGATGATGATATGACAACGAGAGATTGGATTGTTTATGGTGGTATGTGTAGGATGTGGTTCAATAATGTCTGAACAACGTCTATCAAGAGAGTTCAAACCATGTATGGTAGAGTCAGAGTCAAGAAATGGACAAATGGAGGCAACAACTAATTCATCTTCTGAATTATTTAGTATTAACAAGGATCCTCAACCTTGTAACAAACAAACAAAACAACAACAAATTCTACAAAACTACCATGGTGCAAGTACTCTTGCCAACCATAAATCACTTGATTTAGTATCAACCAATCGTAATGATACACATGACTATTTTTCTAGAGATGCAACATTTGATGCTCCTATAATAGAGAAATTAGATCCCTTTACTTATTGTGGATGGTCTACAAGCGATGAGGTGACGACCTCCTCTGACATTGATGTCTCTACTTCCACTATCAATTCTAAATCTCATGCTAATGATGTTTCCTCTAACTTTCAAGACTCTCGCCAAGTATCTATACCTAAAGATTTCAAAGGTCACTTCAATTTACCACCATACTTAATTATCTATTATGTTGTTATATTGTAGTTGTTGTCTATTGTATTTTTCACCTAATCATTTTAATAAAACTATTTAATACTTATTTGAAATGCATTTTGTTTTTGTTTCACTTTGAAACACCTTTTTGAACTAATTCAAAATAAAATGGAAGTTGAATTCCATCTACAATTTGTATTGTTGATCACTTAGCAGGTCATGAGCGAGAAAAGCCAAGCTTCATTCGACCTATATCTGATTATAGTCAAGCTTTGAGTGGAACAACTACTATGCCAAGGACTTGGAGTAGATCCAAATATGAGAGACATTTTTCTCCATCAAAAAGAATGATACCTTTGCTCTCAAAACTAGTGTTTAATAATTCCAACTCTGCTACTATTGGGGATGTGTCTCCACGTCAAAAGTCCACTATAATTACATCTCAAGATAGTAGCTTGATTGACAAGAACAAACAAAGGCCATCAACAATGAGAGGAGGCTACAATATTGTAGCAAATGATGTCAATCTCTACAATATGAAAGAATTGACCATTCTTCATGAATCGGAGGATGAGTCTATTGCAAATCAATCTCAACATTTATGTCAATTGGAGAATAATATAACATATAATACAAAGAAAACATCAAATGGTTTTGATAAAAATACAATGGCCTCTTCAAATTCAAGTTCTACATGTTTTGTGTCATGCGAAAATATAAGATTGGCAAGTAAGACAAATTGTACAAATTCAACTATAGAATCACGTTGGTTGGCTACCACCCCTCAAAAAGCACAATTGTCTAATACAAATGTATCTCATCAAGAGTTTGAAATGGTGGACAATGAGAATGGTACAAAAAATTCAAGGGAAGAGGATGAGTTGTTGACTCAAAATAGCCTATTGATTGCACATCAAGTAGCTACTACAACAACTACTACGGATGATTCTAATATTCTCATTAAACATTCTTCAGACCCCTACTCCGACTTTCGCTTCTCTATGGTCACTATGATTGAAGAAGAAGGCCTTCAGGTTATGTAACTCAACTATTTGTCGTCAATTGCAAACATCATCTTTACACTAGTTTGATATAATTATAAAATTATAGTATGAGTAGCACACTTATTCAAAGTCTTTAATGCAATTTTTTGAGAATAATTTGTTTAGATGCAGAATCAAGATGGTGAAGTGGAGGAGTTGTTCCAATATTATTTAGACTTGAATCCCAAAGTTCATCACCAAGTCCTTCATAAGGTCATCCATGATATCCGATCAGATTACAATTTTCTTCAAATTTCTACTTAATTAACCTCTTTTAATGATTAAAACTATGTAATCTATTCAATCACAAATAATTGGTTTTGGATGTGATTGGTTCTTATATTGTTCCTTATAGGATTTTAATTGAGTATTAAGTTGAACTTACTCAATTAAGTTTGAACAATAAGTGTTTGTTTTGAATTTTTGAATAATTTATTTTTGATTATTTCAAAATCATCCAAGAATTGAATAAAAATCATTCTTCCTTTAATGAATTGTTTTCATTCATTTTTTGTGCAATTTTAATTTTTTTTATTAACAAATTTTTGAGATTGAATATACTAACTTTAATTTTGATAAACATATAAGTGGTATAGAATTAGACAATATCATGCTACCAATACCATCTTCATGTAAGTGATTCAAACATTACATGTGATTCTATTTTTTAGATTGATTTTTTTAATTAATTGTATTTGTAACTTGAAGATGATTCTAATAAATTAGAGTACGTGTTTTTAAATATAGAATTAATGTATTATAGAATTTTTGAATTCCATTCTTATTTTAACATTAGAAAATTCCATGAAGTTTAAATTTAAAGAGCAAAATACTAGGTGATTGTTTATAATTTATAGAAATGATGTTTGTTACATCTTCAAATACCACTAGTAGATTTCGATGAAAGTTGATAGCCAAATTTTATGATTCTTAGACTATTAAATTTTGAAAAAAATCTAAAATTGGACAATTATATGAACATTTATTATACTATTTTATATTACACCTTTTATGTAAAAAATTCTTGATATTTTTATATGTGCAATATCATACATTAAAAATTGAAAGTAGCACCCCTATGCCAAAATAGCAAATTTATTTTGAAGGGATAAGTCTTACAATTCTTGAACTTTTTTTCAAACGTTAATAGGAAATACCCAAGACAAAGTGTTGAAAAACAAGACATAATATATTTGAATTTTGGTACCAACTCTCTAATCGAAAAAAATATCACTGAATTTCAACAATTAGTTTTACAATTAAAAAAATTAATAAACAAATAAATAACAATTTTTTGCCAAATATTACTTACAAATGCATAAATGCATATTCCTAATATTTTTATTTTAAAATATATAATAAATTGAAAAGACCAAAGATATAGTTATATTTGAAGTTTTGGGATTTTCTTAAATTTTTTTTTATAATTTTCAATAAATTTAGACCTTGTTAAAAATTATGTTAAATGACATCTACATCCATCGTGACAAAAGAAATTCAATGTGCATGAAATTGTATTATAATTAATACCAAAAAATTACCAAAGAATTTTTTTTTTTAAAGATTGAAGAAGCACAACAAATCTAAGATACTGAAGTGAAAATTGATGATGAAATTAGTATTTTTAGAAACAATATAAAGTATGTATTATTGAACTAATTGCAACCTTGCAAATCAATTGCATGTTCCAATTTCAACCTCTTCAAACCAATATAAATATTTTTTTAATCCATTTTGTAACTCCTACTTTAAAATTGAGTAAAATAAATTTAAAAGATTTAATAAACTATTTGCTTCATGCTTTAATTTTCTATGAATTCTTATATGATTTTTAGCCTTCATGAATTAGTTAACATATGTAATTAATGAAGTAATTTGATTTTTTTCTTATAAAATCTATATTTGAATTTGTCTATCTATTTTTAAATTTTTTGAAAATTCCAAAGTAATAGGAATTTTCAAAGAATTTGTTAAAAAATAAATACATTGCAATTACTTATCAATTCCAAAATATATTTACTATTAACCAAAAATGTATACCATCAAATGTATAATTAAGCCTATAAATTATTTATATACAATAATGAAAGTAAGTTCCAACATATATTTTGATTTCTTCTTCACTATGCAACTAAAATTGCCAATTAAGTGTCCCATGTCTTCTTCCATGTCTTATATAGATACACATCCACATATACACATCTATGAATATATCAATATGTGATTATAGATATGAATACCAACTATATCTCATATCTTTTGAAACTTTCAAACATTGATATAAATCCTATTTTTTGAGTTTTTTGTAGAAAAAAAATGCTCATAGCTTCACACAAGATATAGGACATGAGTGCATGTTAACACTACACATCCAAAATTTGATTTCTTCTTCACTTTGAAACTTGATTTCAATGCAAATATTTTTTCTTGTATTATATTATAGGTGATAAAATTTAATCTTTAAGTGTCTCTAGTAGACAATAAAGATAGATTTGGAGTTTTTTTTATTGCCAATGAAGAATCTAGATGTTAGATCTTCTTTTTGCAAGATTTTCTTTTCTTTCCATCCCTACATGAAATTGATTTAGAACCTTGCATAAAATTTTTGAAGCCCCTAGTGAGTAGGCTAGTTTAGTGTTGAAGAAACGATTAAATCCGTTTTTCAACATATTTGGAGGTACTTTTATCAATTCATTGTAGTTCCTATAATGAGTTGTTAAAGACGTGCATAATCCATTTAGTGGTGGATGCTAAGACTCTTTGACATAACACCTCTATTCAACAATTGTTTTGGGCTAATTTTAACACATAATAGCAAATGCATTCTCTATCAAAATTGCAAATATAGTTTCTCAATAAAAGATGTAATTTGTATGTTAATTATCAATTTGTAGTTCAACAATAATACAAAAGAATTCATACTTTAGAGACCCTATGACATGAATTTGTCTAATAGCCCTAGGGTGAACATTAGAAGATTAATTTATTTTAAGGTAGTCACACCTTAAAAAAGCTAGGTCCTTAAATGGACTCTTATTTTATGCCTAATCACAAACAAAATTTTCATGTGAATCAAACTATTTGTTTCCTATTTCGAACTTGAGTAGGTGATCAAAGTCGTTATTTAGGAATGTTGCTATTCATGTATCAATTTGGTTGCTTCAAGGTTCCCAATGTATTGCTTCCTAAAAACAACTATGCTAGCATGTGAGCCTAGAAATGCGAGCTTACAAACCTTGAGCCTAGGCAACTTTCATGGGTATTTTACAACTATTGAAGGTGCCTATAACATATATACTTGTAACATAGGTACCCTATACCCATGAAAGGTGCCTACAATATAGGTGCCTAGATTCCAAGGCTCACGCACTAAAGATCCTAGGCTCACATTTTAGGAGCCCTCTTCCTAAAGAATCTATTGACCCTACAAAGTGTTGTTTTTGAAAATTTATTACATATTCTATGAGCAACAAAAAATTCAAATTTGATAATATAGAGATTTTGGGCAGCTCACTACAAATGAAATTTTTATTTTTTTCTTTGAAATTTCCACACAACATGTGCCTGAAGAGTAGCTTTAAGTCCCAACAATTTTCATAACTTTTGACTACATGGTTCAAAAGTTATTGCATGATATGTAAATTTCAATGCTCGGTGGGCAACCAAAAAAATTATTTAAAAATTATTTTTTTCATAAATAAAAAATTGAAATTGGTTCTCTAGATTTCTGTATACATGGAAAGATTTTAATCATTCCATTTTGATTTATGAGATGAAAGTTCTGAGGTGTTCTAGTTTGCAGGCAATTATAGAATATATACAATTTATACAATTTACCTTGAAGAGTTATCACCATTTTGGAGGTATACAATTTACCTTGAAGAATTACCACCATTTTGGACATTTTTTCATACAAATGTGACCTTGTGGGTGCAGCTGCCCGGTTTTTTGCAGGGCCCAAAAAAGGATTTTTGTCAATTGAAACGCTAATATCTTGCAATCTACACGGTGGAAATTTTTGAATTTTTTTCCACATCTTCTCAAACTAGATTACTACAAGATCCTACGGTTGCATGTGTTCAAAAACGTTTTTCTTCTAAAATTTAGTATTTGTATTAGAAATGGCAGTTTTGGAGTGTTTTTGGTGAAAACATAGTCTCTGACAACCTTTGGGGGCTAATCTAATAGAATTAGAATTTCACAATGTGGCCACACAAAAGATGCTAAAAAACTTGTATTCATGATTCTACCTTTAAAAAAAACTCTACATCTACATTCCCCTCCTTACCAAAGGAATCCCTTGAATGAAATGATAACTATATGTATCATACTTGAATACTAGTAGGATAGAAATTCTTTGTAAAAAAATGATTTCATGTGCTAAAAACTAAGAATATTCTGCCAATATTTTTATAATATTCCTTTTCTTTGCATACAATTTTTTTGAATTGCAAAATAAGTTTCCACAAATATTTGGCATCCATTTTTAGAATTGTCTAATGAGTGCCAGCATGGTACGGTAGTCTTGCCCATGCCGTCCCATGCCTTCACTCTGCCCAAGTCCACGCCAGCCTTCACTTCGTCGTCACGTCAAGGACCCTCCCCCTTCAACCGAAGGCCCTTGAATTCACCAAATTGTGAAGATTGTTAGCTTCAATTCGTAAATTTGTCGTCCTCAATTGTGAGAATTTCTAGCCCGTGCGTGAGCTATGGCGTCCGTCTCAGGCTCCGATTTGGCTGCGCGATGGAGCCTCCGCGGCAAGAAGGCCTTAGTCACGGGCGGCACACGCGGCCTCGGGTAAAGCTTTCCTCACATTCACCATGCTGCTGAGCTACCACTATTGTTCCATTTGTGATTCCAGTCACGATTCGATTTGTAAGTGCGACATTGCTGAACCGTGGTTGCTTCCCGTGGTGTACAACAGGCGGGCGATCGTGGAGGAATTGGCCGGATTGGGAGCATCCGTCTACACCTGTGCGCGTTCGCAGGACTCCCTGCAATCCAGCTTGGATGCATGGCGCCAGGTGGGTTTGCAAGTGGAAGGCTCCGTGTGCGATTTGTCCGTGCGGGAGGCGCGCGAGGAGCTTTTTCGCAAAGTGCGTGACCAGTTCGGGGGCGCGCTTGACATCCTCGTAAGGCTTTGAATCCCGATTCCCTTGATGATGGTGAGTTCTGTCCATGTGAGCTGGGGTTTAGGGTTTTCACGGGAGTGGATTGGTGTGTGTAGGTGAATAATGTGGGCACGAATGTGCGGAAGGCGACGGTGGATTACACGAGTGAGGATTTCGCGTTTGTTATGGCCACCAATTTGGAGTCGGCGTACCATTGTAGTCAGCTGGCGCACCCGCTTTTGAAAGGAGCGGGGGGCAAGGGGTCTCTTGTGTTCATTTCGTCTGTAGCTGGTGTCACGGCGCTTGGA
The DNA here is from genome assembly GCA_947034895.1 of Rhytidiadelphus loreus. Taxonomy (NCBI): domain Eukaryota; kingdom Viridiplantae; phylum Streptophyta; class Bryopsida; order Hypnales; family Hylocomiaceae; genus Rhytidiadelphus; species Rhytidiadelphus loreus. The sequence continues at coordinate 45,166,872 of OX344765.1, forward strand.
TCTGGCACGTTGTATGCCGCGTCCAAAGGTATGGCTAGAAGTCCTTCCTGTGCTTGCCTTCTGTGGAAACGTCGCATGTAGTAGTTTCAATGTTCGACAGCTTCGGGATTCCCGCTCCGCGATTTGTAGGTTTTCTACCACAGCGCGATTCTTCTTTCCTCAAGATTCTCCAATTAGTGATTTCATGAATTGGTTGAAACTCAATTCATGGAGCTTTGGAGATTAAGAATGCGAGACAGTCACAGAAAAACGCACTAAATTTTGCCACCTATCTCTCCATTTCTTGTTCCAAGAGAATAGAAATGAATTGCAAAGGAATAGGGATAAAGTTCAGATTTCCACGAGTTCACCCACTATTCTCGGCAACTGTAATGAAACCCAAGTTCAAAGTAGTAGCAGTGAATGAGGAACTGTTTCAAGAGCACTTAATCGCTGGGTTCCTTTAGAGGTTGTTATTGGCAATTCTGTCCTTTAGTTTCCAAATTCAGTATTGCGCAATTTCCAGCTCTTCTCCAAGTACTTGAACCACTTCTGAAAACTTTTCAAATGGCGTCCATTCTCGAGACATTTGGAGGTGTCACAGTCTAGAGTTTCAATGGAATTGGGTGTGCAGGAGCGATGAACCAGATCACTAAGAACTTGGCCTGCGAGTGGGCCAAGGATGGCATCCGTGTGAACAGTGTGGCGCCATGGTACATCAACACAGACCTGGCGCAGCAGGTGCTGGCCAACGCCGAGTTCAAAGCGTCCGTGGTGGGGCGCACGCCCATGAAGCGTGTTGGGGAGCCACATGAAGTGGCGGGCTTGGTGGCCTTTCTGTGTATGCCCACCGCGTCTTACATCACGGGCCAGATTATTAGTGTTGACGGAGGCATGACTGTCAATGGCTTCAATCCCCAAGCTTAAGGTAGAGTTTACTCTTTCCTTCACTTTGAGCGTATTAACCAATGTACAGGAGTGTGCTTACTGGAGAGACCACTTTGGGTACTGGAATAGCCAAGTCCATGGAGATGGAAGTCAAATTTTCATCACTATGTAAGAGTTTCTTATGAAATTTTAAACTAGGAGGTCGTAGACTGCTGCAAGTGAGCGAGAATAGAAAACTCGGTGTAGATATTGACGCATTTCATGCTTTCACCACTTGCTAATCGAAGGCCAACTTAGTTTATCGGTAATAGATGAGTTGCTGTTGGTAATAGAGGTCTGTATCAGAGACAGGATCAGGTCTCTTCAAGGTTTGTGCATCGGTAGCTTAACTTCAATTCTACCTCTCTGTGCTGAGATCGCAACAGCATCCTTTGGTCTCTGACAATTGTAGCAACCGTTGCTGACAATCCTCACTATGAGAGCCCTGTGCATGATTTGCATGTAGAGGTTGTCACAGATTTGATGAAGCGGGCACTTCTTGTTGGCGGGCAGTCATTTCGACATTGCATCTGAAGTTCTATCCCTGGTGTGCCATAGATTCGTTCTACTGTATGATCATCATTTCAAATCTGTTCCTTGATCTATTGTAATGCGTAATTTCTCTGTGTATTATGTTAATGGTTTTGCCATTAGTGTTCTACACAGCCGCAAAATAGAGGATAAGTTTACACACTCTGGAGCCTAGGTAGTTTGCTCTTTGGGGGGGAATATTATGCATGAAGTTTTGTTGTCCTTTGTTGGTCTTGCCCAGACGCAGCTAGCTAGATCAGACTCATTTCCTTATATATTTGGAATTGGTGCCTCACATTTGGTGCTTGAATTTTGGTGACGTTGAGAATCAATCTGCAGACATTGTCAAGAATCTACAGAATGTCAAGAACGGGGAGGAAAGAGGAAATTCTGAATTTTCGTAGACATTTTTAACATCACCTTTTCTATTTTCACATCCTTTGTCATCACTTTTCACTTTCACTATCATACTTTGGTATTTCCCATGAAGTTGCATACAAATGTGATAACAAGGAGTTTGGTGAATATGAAAAGAGTTCAGGACCACCTTTCTGAGGTCTGATTATTTCAACTCCAATTACTTCTTTACTGTCACTTTTGTATGCAATGCTATTGATTGTCACAATTCCATATTATCACACGTAATTTGGACATTTAAGCTATCTGGGCGTATTCTCTGGAAGGTTTCACAGAGCCACATCAGGAATTCAATTAGCATGCCACCCAATAGCATCATCTAGCTAAAGTGTATCCCTCAATTGGCCTTTAGCTGAAGTCATCAAACTTTGAAAAAACAAACAAACTAGCAATTCCTAAGGTGATATGTTTACAATAAGAAATTACTAGCAATAGGAACAGAATCTGCCCAACTTTAGAGGGTGCACTCTAATGATACTCAACCCGCCCTACAGACACCACCTTGGGACAAATGAGCTTCTAAATGCATTCTCATACGCGTGCATAACTTGACATGCGGAAATCTTCAATTAGATGTGTGTACGCGTGACAAGATATACAGGGAATGTGCAATTACAGAGTGTGTATGTAGAGAGGGTTGAGTGTACCTCAATGTATACGGTTCTGCCATTACACTTCAGGAACAATTTATGGTTAGAATGTTGAGATGTTGGTGTCGAAATCACGCAGTTGAGGAAGAGGCCACATCTGCTTTGCACGTAGGCCGGACCTGAAGTGGTAAACTCTTGGTCAGACCTTCCATCGAAAAAAGAACGGCATTGTACTTGCATCTCATACACAATCAAAGTTAGAATACCTGAAAACCAATACCGAAGCATAGGTTCCAAAGTCTACGCATTAGCACCTCATTTGCTTAGTGATGCAGGACCACGTGACAACCATCCATTTTCATCAAAGGATGATCCAAGACAACAAACAGGAAATACAAACAAGCTAACAACCAAGTTGGCGTAGAAGGTAAGTAGAATCCCTGAAACGAGCGGCAGGATATTAACTGTGTCCGTGTCGTCGAGAATTTTGCATTAGTAGAAAGTGAACAAAGAACGACTCAACATGTTAGAAGAGCGTTCAATAAGCGAACATACTTCAGTACCTAGGATCCGTCTACTAACTCTGCAACTAGTATTGGTACATTGGTAGTCACGGGGGGACCACCATCGCAGCACATTGCTTTGTGTTGCAAAAAAATAATACATACATATGTATATATACTACCAGAATAGCCCAAGGCATGAAGGGCCTCAGTAAACCTCCAAGCTAGACATGAAGGGTAACTTGGTGGCCAATCCCCCAACTTGAATGATGAAATGCGATCCATCAAAAGAATTTGATCTTCGAAGGACTTTTGTGTTATCAAAACTGGGGTCCAACGTCTGTTTGTACGTTGGTACCTGTACCCACGGGAGGTTTCCCTCTTTCCATGGACTGGTGGGTGTCAGCTTCCTTTCCCTCGGCGACTGAGCTTGTGCCACATCCTCTGGCACATTCTGTTGCACCTCCCATTCTGTGCACCATGACAGATCTCTCTTCTGCTACAAGACAACATTGAAAACCAGTTGCTATATATTCGTTACACCTGACACTCTCAAACAAAGAAATGGTTATGCTACTGTGGTTTTTCTATTAGTTTTTATGGTGACACGGTAGGTAACACAAAAAGCATTAGGTAACTGAATCTATCCCATTTATTGATCCCTGTTACTAACAGCAACGCGCCACTTCCAATACACTCGGTTGACCTTCAATAAGCAACTTGGGTCTAAGTAGGCATGACTTTGCTGAACGTCTATGGTTGAATCGAAATGGAGTTGTCTAATGTTGTTGAATTGGCTCTCATACCCAAAGTGATCTCTCCACACCCATATGCTGATCTACCAAAAATCACTCCTACGTATTAATTAGAATGCTTAAAGCGACGTAAAAAAGATCCTCCACTTTAGTACAGATGCAAGTAAATATTCTTACAGGGCATGATATCGAACCAAAGTCGTTCTCGTCACATGAAGAAGAATCACTTCCAGTTTCGACTGATAAACCCATGAAACCAATAGGTTTGGAGCCTGACATAGACGTTGAAGCTTTGTCAGAGTCCGAGTCTACTTCTTTCAAACATCGTTCCGGATTGTTCGCTTGCTCTACCTCCCTCCAAGTTTTTAGTGCTTCTTCCAGAGCAGCATTCGCCTGCATAAAGAAAAAACATCAATCCTATGATAGGGAGAACCCTGCATGATACCCGAAGTGGAAAAATACCAGAAACAAATTTGCGCAGAAGGAGACAGGGTTGCAGTAACACTAGTAGAAAAACACTCCCAGAAAACACGGTTGCGTTTAACCCTGACAATTGTAATGCCACTATAAGGTAGATTCTAATGAAAACCCTGCCAATTATAAATCAGTTGGGTTCTCTAGAACAACATTAAGGGTTGGGTTTTCGACTAGTTTTCTGTACGCTACAATTGGATTGTGTACCTTGTGAGCCGCTACCAGCTCGGCCTCTTTCTTCCTGCGAGTCTCCGTCTCTGCTGTCTTCCATGCACTCAACAGCTTTTCAAGCGATGGGCCTTTCTTCACGGGCTGCTTTGCCTCGACAGGAACAGAGCTCGAGGTAGAGTCGTTCTTAACGTTCTCCACCGATTCCTGCAATCACAACATAAAGGCTGAGATGGTTGTGATGATCACTCCCAGTTAGGTTAGAGGATAAGAAAACCATTAGGAACCTGATCCTGTACCCAACCAAACCCTGTTACTCATCTCTTCCAATACACTTGGTTGGCCTTCAACTAGCAAGTTGGGTGTGAGTCTGCCTTGGCTAATAATGCCTATGGCTATTCATCTTCGAATGGAAAATGGAATTGTCTACTACCCCTTCAATGCTGGTCCACAGCCTCCTAACTTGAAAGATTGCACAAGGAATACATACAGTGACAATAGTTTAAATCTCAAGAAAGTTTGACTCTTGTACGCGAAGTGATCTCTCCAGGGGTTGTTCTAATGATCCCCCAATGAAAGCATACTCCTACGTGTTGGTTCAAACACTTCTCTACAGTCCTTCAAAAGTGATTTACATTGAAAGATTGCATAGGGAAGAATCGGGGACCTCCCCTACACTACACAGGCACGTCCATGGAGGACGTTTCTACTGGGGCCAATATGCAGCAGAGGTTCCCGACTCTCTAAGGGAGAGATTCTATTAACGATACATTACATTAGACGCTCCATGGACCATACGTGAGATTTGAGTTGTGCTAAGTGTGAGAAATACTTGATCTGCTCACATATAAGTTTTTGCAATTGATGTTTAGCTTCACACAAACTCAATGTGCATAATTTAAGATAATGCAAGTTTTTAGATAGTTCTAGGAAGAGGTTCAAAGTTCACCTGTATGGCGAACGGAACCTATCCCTCACTGTATGGTAAATGGAGACTTTCCATTACATGAGTTCCGATTGCATATGAAATTCATTCAGTGATAAAAAAACAAAAAAACGGTTGAATGGAGGAGACCAAAAGAGAGACCAAAACTTCCGAACCTCTACCTTGTCCTCGGCCGTCGTCGTCGCTATGGACTCCACCTCGGGCGTCAAGCACTGCACTGACGCCACGGCGCCCCACTTGATCGCCACATCCAGCGGTAACTCCCCTTGCCCATTCGCCCTTCTCGTGTCCGCCCCCCGACTCACCAGGAGCTCCACGATCTCGGGGCTCATCTGCTGCGCCGCATAGTGCAACGGAGTGCGCTGCTTGGCGTCCACAGCATTGAGACTGGCGCCCCGCATGATGAGCACGCGAGCCAAAGTGGCATGCGCGCGTGCGGAGGCGTAGTGAAGAGGGGTGCACCCTTGCTGGTCTCGGGAGTCCAGGGAGCTTCGGGACATGTTGAGGATGAGCGCTTTCGCCGCCTCATCGTTCCCGAACACCAGAGCCCAGTGGAGAGGGGTGCGGCCCACGGCGTCACGGCTTGTGACCTTGGTGTTGTCCTCGGAGACCAGAGAGCGAACAAGGTTGACGTCGTTCTGCTTCACTGCGAAATGAAGCTGGGAAGCGTAGGAGCCCTCGTCCAAATCAATGGAAGCACGCGCGGCCATGCCCTGACTGGGAGCTGCAAGGCCACAGGGGCTTGGGAGTCACAATGAGCGCTCAATTCACGGGACGCAGAGCGACCTAATTCCAACCTTGTAAGCGTTTTAGACTTTTGGACACGAAGCGATTTAGGGGTTTGGAGCGAGAAAATAAATCTCAAATTGGAGTTCAACCCAACTCGAGATCCTCAAGAGATTGTTGATATGAGGGAGTTCCCAACCTTGTACACTCAAACCTCAATATCATGAGTTTTTCTATAAACTGGCATTCTGGAATCGCCCTGCACACTTGGTACACTATCATTACCACACGTTTCACACATTCAGTCTGTGTCAGAGTGAAAATGATGGGATCCCACTATGAGGTTTGGCTGTAATTTCACAAAAGCGATTTAGGGCTTTGGAGCGTGAACGAAGCCTCAAATGGGGGTCAATCCAACCGAAATTCCTAAAGGATCGCCAATACGACGAAGTCCCTGACCTTGTCCACTCTAACCTCATTATCCTGCTTTTCTCTACAATGACATTCTAGAATCGCCCTGCACATTTGCTACACTATCGTTAACTGTACTACACGTTTTACACACTCAACCTGTGTCAGAGTGAATAAGCTGAGATCCCACGATGCGGTCTGACTGTCGTTTCATAAAAGCGTTTTAGGGTTGGGAGTGTGATGGAATCTCAAACAGGAAGTCAGTCAATCCAACCAGAAATTTCCAAAGAATTCTGTGCTTACGCAGGCGCAGCACGCACAGAGGAATACTGTCGCGAGGGTGAGGAATGGACGCCAAGAAGAACGATAGCAGATTAATAAACACAAGCTCACACTAACTAAAGGACAATATTGCCTACCTCCACCAACACAAGGGGGAGATTGCAAAAGCAGAAGGACGCACCTGTTCACGAAATGGCGGGCCGGAGGAACCGAGGCCAAGGTGGAGACAGACACCGCCAAAAACCAAAGATTGCACGCAGTCCGCAACCGCGGGATTCGATCCACAGGCAATACAAACTATTCAAAATCAATGCTAGCCAGAGATGGCGAGTGCGCCACAAAAACAGAGTACCTGCTAATCCCGACCGAAAAGAAAAGAAAATTGCAAACAAGAGACTCCAAAGTGCGGTATCAGAGTCCAACAACTTGCGCCCCTATCCGATTTGCGCAGCGCGATTTCAGCACAAGCAGGCCAACACTTTTCAAAACAAGAATTCGGGCCAACCTCAAAATCGCGCTCAACCTCAAAATAGAAAAGATAAAGCTAGGAGAGAATCTCGACTCCTCTCGCTCCTCTCGCAGTTGAAGTCTCGCACTCAAACACAACCCTGACAATAGAGGGATGCTATACCAGAGCAAAAACAAGACGTACAGTAGCAACACGGGATGCGAAGCGATTCACACAACTCAAAAATTTCTACAGGCTTCCAAAATTTCTGCAGGGCTCCAAAATTTCTGCAGGGGCTCCAAAATTTCTACAACTACAACGAGAAGTGTGGGTGGGTGATGGGTCTGTTGTAAAAGCAGCTGCTACAGCAGTAATGCAACAGATGCGAGAATGTACTAAAGGAATCCTTCAATCCAGCAAGCCAACAAACAAGAGCTTCCTTCCGTCCCCTGCGAGCAGGAGAAGGGCGTGGCGCTCTGCGTGTAGTACCTGCTTGTACACTTCTGTAGTTCTGTCTTGTGCTGGAATATGGAGGGAGGAGGAATCTAGGAACCGCCGAGATTTTGGAGACCCGATATAAGTGGCGGATTTCCCTTCGCTGTCAGGTTGGCGGGCTTTCAAAAACTCGTTGGGCCCGTGGTGGCGTGGTCAGCTCTTATTGGTCTTGTGGAATTTTTAAATTTGAAAGAATGGGACTTATTGGACGCTTTCTGTTACGGTGGGCCCGAGGGACCCACTGCGTGCCGTATCATTGGTTTTTTCGGATATGACTGGATGGAAGGGAATCGTTCGGTGTAGGATGAAAACAAAAATATTCTGTCGTCTGGTTTTCTGGCTGCCGTGGCTAAGGCAGAAAGTTCATCCACTTTTTGTACAGGACAGTGGGGTGTCTATTGGGCCATTCAACTTTTTTTTTGGATAAATAGAATACAATTGGCATTTTTTGTTGTCTTGTTAGTATTCTATTTAATGCAAAAAAAAATTGCATGAGAATTGAAATTTGTTAGAGTAGCTCCAATGGGTGGGGGTGAACTAACCCCTCACTTGTCCCTCCCAAGTCAATCTGCGGGGTGCAAGTAAAAAAAGACCCCCTATTTTGTGCCCATAAAATGAATGCTCTACATCTCTCCTAGCTAATTTGGGGCTTCTGATTGCAAATATGAATTCAAAAATTGCAAATTTTATCATACGCGGGAAATAAAAAAGTTCAGGGGTTTTCTTTGGGGATGAGCGAGGAGGTCAATTCACCCCGGCCCTCCAATGCGGCAACATGAAGAGACTCATCAACCTATCTAGCCCGGGTCTTTTACCGGAGGAGGGTTAGGGCGGGCCACTTTGTAGTTTGTCGCTTGCGCCCTTACCCCCAATGTAGCAATAAATCCAAGGATGAGAAACAATTTTTTATTTTATTTTCCCAACTGATTTCTCCTCTCCTAAACTCTGGAATCACCACCACTTGTCGTCTTAGTCACAAAATCTAGCTTCTAATGTACTCTTTCGTACTCAGGAGATTGTGACAAAATGCCGAGTAGGGGCTCTCATGTGTAGAGCCCTAGAAAATGTTGTTGGCTACAACGGCTACATTAGGGAGCGGTTTTTTGGAGAAGGATGTTATAAGCCCCATTGGCACCACTCCCCTACTTGTTCCAGTGTTGCATTGGAGTTGCTCTTACACTTGACATCATGCAATTTTTTTTGTCTAATTTTTTGAACTAATTGGACATTAATCCTAGAAGGACATGGCCTCCTATCACCAAGGTAGTCACTGATCAAAATGTTTTGATTATTGAATCAATAGGGACACTTTTTGTTTCTATAATTAAGAATGAAATCATTCATTAGACTCATTACATGTTATTTCAGGACTCCGAGAGACCGTTTGAGGGTTGTTCCCCTTCATTGTTCTCCCCGCAGTGAAAGACGGCCAGTTGTCACAAAAAAAAATCAATTTTTTTTTAATTCTTCAAATGCAAAAAGAAGTTGAAATTTTTATTTTTATTTTTTTCCAGAAATGCGTTGGCAGCCTCTCGGCCACATAGGACCACTGAGGTGTCAGGTCAACAGCCCGGGGAGATCACTTAGAGTGTCCATTTAGAACCTACGTGCATTAAGATTTTGGACCCCCTATCTTATATCCTAAAATTTAAATAAAAGGAGGAAAAAAAATATCAATATATTTTCCTACTTTGGAAGTTTATGTTTTCAATTATTGATAATTTTATTCGTTAATTATAATTAATTACAAATTTTTGAAGTAAAAAAATACACTGTAGAGGTGAAAATAACTTTCACACCCCTATTTTATATAAGAAAAAATTGTCTAAAAAATGAACAAAAAATTCTTGAAAATAACTTTCTATTTGAAGTTCATTTTTCTTGAATATTGATGCAATGGTCATTTAAATGTGTTTTCTATAAATATTTGAGTTGAAAAACATGCTATTTTAGTTCATTTTTCAACCTATTCTACAAATCATTTCACATGTTATTTGAATTGGGAATTTTTGGCAATAGAAACCTACAATCATTATTAAACAAAACTCAAAATTGTAGGTTCAAATTATAGTTTATTAAAAAGTATATAGGGGGGGAAAAATCACTTTAACACACATGGTTACTTATAGATACACTAAGTGATCTCCCCAGGGTCAACAGTCACATTCTTGGGTTCTCACAACAATAGAATCCGCGGTCTCCTGGATGCCCAAAAAACCATCTAATGTTTTAGATGTGCAACATCCTTATATAATGTTAACCCTAAATTTCTAAAAGGAAACAACCTCCCATAACCAAAATAGTCACCAAAAGACTTTGATTATTAAACCAATAGGTGCATTCTATGTTTTTTCACTTAAAAATGAAGTCATCTAATTGGACCTTTTAGGTTTGCAATGTTTTTCTAGGGTTAATCTATTAGTTTTGTCATTACCTCGAGGTCATTACATTGATTGTAAATCATAAAGTTCATCCAAATTTTGTTGAATTATATAATTTTTTGAGGTATTATTTGGCAATTTCATCCACTTGTATCTTAATTTTTTACGATGTTAGAATTAGATAGTAATAAGTACAAGTATGTACAAAACTAGCAAAAATTAGCCAACTATCATAATGTTGACTAGAAGCAAGAGCCATGGACTAGGTTTCTTTAGATTTTAGACACATTCCTATAAATAACTAGTGTCAAATTTTATTGTAATTTTTTTTAACATTTTCTTTGAAGGTAAGGGAATGTCGAGGAATATAATTTTTATTTCAATCAATGCCTAAGAGAAGAAGTTTACAACCTACTCAACACAAAATGTTCATGCCAAGATAGGGAAAAAAATGCAACATCTCTAAATAAATTTGTCATATTTTTTAGTTCATAAAGTGTATTTATGTTTACATGTAAATCTTTTATTCATTCCATTTGGATTAATGATGTGGAAGTATGACCAATCTTGGTTAGTAGGCCATCATGGTATCATCTTTGAAAATAACAAATAGGATTTGTTTTAAAACTCAAATTTCACTATTTTCCAAAACAAAAATATTCATAGGAGGGTAGACTATTTACTACAACAATCTCACCATTAGGATTGACATGTTTCAATTCTATTTTAGACTATAAATTATATAAATTTCCCTTCCATCTAGTATATATTCTTGCTTATCAATTTTTTAAGAATAGAAACCATTGGAGGAGCTAGATTTTCAACTCAAATCTCTACCGTGAGATTCAATCTTCAAATTGTTCATAATACAAAAAAATTAAAATGAGAGAATTCCAAGTCCAAAAATCTAATATATGGCAAGGTACTAAATTAATCTTTTCATTTTAGATACTAATATCTCACAATGTACTCAATAAAAGAAATCTGGATTTTTTTCACATATTTCCATACGAGTCTTTTACAAGATCCAACAATTGGATATTTTGAAAATTGGATATTTTGAAAAATAGATCTTCCATCAGTTATTGTAGCTTATTGAAAATAAGAATTTTGAAGTGATTTTGGATGACAAATAGTTGTGAACCTTTAGGGGTTAAAAATTCATAATTTATTTGCAATGGTTCAAAAATTGCATGTTAAAAGGATGTATAATTTCTTTTTGACTTCCAACAAGACCCAATAAAATCATAATAACTTGATAATAGAAACCATGTTCAAATGCTTATTCAAATGATTTTGAGGTGCAATTACCTTATAAAGTATTGATTTGAATGCATTGTTGATATTAAATATGCTTAATTTTTAGTGACTTATAAAATGTTTTAGAACATGATTGATTAAAATCCTCTTTTTTCAAAAATCAATTTTGAGAGTTTTCAAAATCTTCATTAAATTTGAAAAAAAAACATTCAAGAATTTGAAATTTTAAACTCCTAGAGTAAATTTGTCAATCACCACATAGACAAAATTCAAATCTTTCTCCACATAAACATAGAGGCTTGCATGTTTTGAAATTTGGTGTGATTATTAAATGTCATATTAAGATTCACCTTCAAAAAACAAAATGCAAAAATATTTCTTCCTATAAATTTTATTGCAATATAAAAGCAATGAAGTTGAAATGTAGTGAAAAATTCCTTACAACCCTTTGCCACACAATGTGCGGTCCTTGTTATCCAGTTTTTGGATGAGTGTGGTAATTGACGGGTTTACACTAGATGCCTAAAGAACCATTTTTTGGTTTGACATAACTTTGAAGTTAATTAAAGTCCTAGCAAAGTATTATTTGTAGTCTTTTGTGTTAGTAAAATATCCTTTAAAGTCTATTTTTAGCATCAAAATCCAATTTTCTGAGAAGTTCATAATTTATTATTCAAGATTTTGTACAAGGATATGCATTATTTATGAATCATGATTTTTTAGTATTAAGTTTCTTGAAGATAATCCTCAAATACACTGAAATTTTGAGAAACAATCAAATTGGAAATTCATTTAGTAGAATTGTAGAATAGATTTTGAAAAAATGTAAAATCAACTATGGTTATTCTTGGTTGGAGATTCATATTGTTTTAAAAAAACAAATCCTTGAACCTTTGGGCAATTAAAAATAGTGTTTTTAGAAACTATAATTTTTTTTTTATAGAATAGACCTACATTTATAAGAAATCTTTTATTCATATATTCCATTCTAATGTGTAGTAAAAGATATGAAAAATTGTGTTTTGCATGTAGGCAAGAAATGTTTAGAAAAACAAAACTATGATGAGGTTTTGTCTCATAACAACACTACAACACTACAATGAGGTTTCACAATTTTTGAAAATAAAAAAAAGTGCATAAGGTTTAGATGGTTTCCTACAACATTTTTACCATTTGAATTGGAATGTTTCAATTCTATCTTAGATTTACTAGCAATACAAGTTTTAAATTATTTTATACACATTTCCATGTAATGATTATTTAAAGGATGAAAATGAAGTTTTTTTTCCTTAGATTTTTCATTGTAGATTTTCAACTTAATTTTCTAATATAATATCAAATTCCTCATGAAAAAAAAGATGAAAAAAAAAATTCTTAAAGATTTTCAAATTTTATACTTTGCCTTGTAAAACAATTGAAAAAAAGAGTTTATTGTACTACTTTGAACTTTATGGTTTTGGAGATGTAAAAGAATTAAACTTTAAAAATTGGTGAAGAAGTAAACATTTAAATTAGGTACAAGATCCTACGAAACTTAGAAGTTGGAAAAGAGTGACTTTTTTTTGTCAAAAACACCCAAAGAACTTCATGAGTTAACCTTTAAAGGACCTTCCAAATCCTCGGGCATTTCTGAGTTGGATTAATCAAAATTGTTGTTGTAATAGTTAACCCCTAAAGGACCAAGGCCGTTCTTCTGTCAAAAACTACTCAAAACTGCCATTTTTGCTGCATTCATCCAAAAAAACAAAAAAAATACTTTTTTTAGAATCTAACCGTAGGATCTTGTACTTTACTAGTCAAGTATCATGTGGTAAAAATTTCATGGAGTTTGACCGTACAGATTGGAAGATATTAGCATTCAAAGTTGAAAAAAGAAAGTTTTTTTGAACACTAGCCTGCAATTTCAGATGACTTTGAATGCCATTTGGGGAAAAAAATTACACCATGGACCTTGAATTAAAAAAATTTTGTGTTGAATAATTGAGTTGAAAGTCTAGAATTTTTAAAAAAAAAAAACATGATTGATTTCCATTCTTTAAAAAATTGTTCAGTACAAGTAGGTCCAAGATTGAAAGAAAAACTAAATCTTTAATATCTCTAAAATGGGATTGAAACACAATAATCTCAACGGTGAGATTGTTCTAAATAGAAAATTTAACCTTGTCAAACAAATTTTTTTGAAAAATTGTGAAAATTGCATTTAGAATTGAATCCTATAAGTTATTTTTTCAAGAAGATGCTCAAATTGCCCGAAAAACAAGATTGTTCATAACTTTCACATTACTAATCCAAATGGAATGAATCAAAGCTTCACATGTAGACAAAAATATGATCTTTAAGAAGAAAAAAATTAAAAAATTAATTTCAAATTTTTGTAGATTTATTTTTCTGCCCGGTGACATGTAAATTATGTTTAAGATGCCATAACTTTTGCTCTCGGGCACCAATTGAAATAAAATTTATATTCCCACGAAGCTCATAAGTTTTCCTATCTTATGGGAAAGTTTCAAAAAAATTCACTGAAAATTGAGATCATAGGAACTTGCCCGAAATCCATTTTGTCCCCCGAGGGGACAATGGTCCTTTAGGGGTTAAAGGTTTCTAGCTTGGGCATGCCCATTGTGTTTGTATTCACACAAAGTTTACAAATGCTTCATTAGTGCAATAAAGTTCAAATTTTAGAGATGGGAAGGGGAGATTGCTTGATCTAGAGGTTTGTTTGTTTGAAGCGTGAAGACATTGAACGTGTAGAGAGAGAAACACTAATAATGAATAAAGAAAGTTTGCCTTGTTTCCTTGACCTTGCTAAGCTTACCATCCAAGTCCTTATACCCTTTTCCTAAAATTCCTTGCAAGATTTTCCACATTGCCTTCTTTAGAACCAAATTGTCCTTTATAGGTGAGGAGAATTAAATTGATAAAATTTATCAAAACTTTGGATTATTAATTAGTTTAGAGAAAAATCAAGAAGCTCAAAGAAAGTTTTAGGCATTCAAGGGAAAAAATTTGGGGTGCACGTTCAACTGCAAGAGTTCCGACACTTGGAAATTTTGCATTGTAGAATTTGAATTTTATATTTGGTAAATTAAATGAGAATCTAGGGGGGAAATAACACTAAAAAAACTTGATGTTCATTTTATAAAAATTGTTGAGTAGAAATTGGCTTACAAAGGAAGGAAAAAAGAATTATTAATAGTTCTAAAATAGAATAGAAACATATCAATCATAATCATTACATTATTCATTACAAACTTTTCAATTGAAATTGGGACAATTTTAGAAGCATTCCCACCGTGAAATGTTCAACCATGGATGTATTAAAAAACCCAATATGTATACATGTGTTTGAAGACACTTATAGAGTGAGGGCAATTTAAGACACATGACGACTCTATTAAACTTCTAATTTCAATGTTGGAAGCAAGCAAATTTTTTTACACAACTCTATTGTTTGCTTGTCAATACTTGTTTTCATTGCAACAACAATTCTTGAGAATGGATGTAGTTGTTGGTATAGGTGGAACATGCAATACAATTGGTCTTTTCGAGTGAATAGGGAGTGTGGGTGGATAGCCACCCAAGAGGCCCCCCCCCCCAATTTTCATATCTCAACCTTAGAAACAAAGGATATGGAATATAGAATAATTGTATATTCATCCTTGTATTTGTATCTATACCCACAACATTTGTATCCATATTTATATCCATCGTATACCATATCCATATCCACATACCTAACGTGGACCCAAACAACAATTTTTTTTTATGATTTATTTCAAGGTGGGGTCTAGTGTTTCAAAAGGGAGCATGGCTAGTCTTTTGGAGTGGATAGGGATAGTAGAACATTATATCATCCTCACTTAGAGTATCTCCACTATTTCGGTAGGAGCCTCTAGCTCGGCCAATGCAAAGCTTGCTCTTGAAGATCTCCTTTATTGCTTTATTGCAGACACACCAACTCCAAAAATCAATCCGGCCCCAACCAAATAAATGACATATTGCCAGGCACACTCACTTGTCTGACTAATATATATTCTTGCTACAATTTCTGTACCTTTTTTTTGGCAAAAATAGTACCTCCCACCAATGATACTTCAAGTGGAGCCCAGAAGTGATGGTTGAGCACTTGAGCCTGTGAAAAGCCATTTGGCATGATACTTTCGTTGTGAAAAGGTGGAGATGCTCGTACTCCAAACATTTAGAGCCTCTGTGCACGTTTTCTGCATAATGCTCCTGGACTTTCTGATGACAGACTGAGGCCCTGATAAATACTGGGACCAAACATTGCCCTGATTGAAGTCCAACTGAAGTTCAGAACCAACGGAGCCTTTCATTTTCTGTGCTACTTTCCGTTGTTGACACGTCCACAATAAGAGTTTTGAAAGCACATGAAAGTATCTGCCAATAATTGCAAATAACGCAAACCATGAATCCTACTGTCAAGAACACATTAACTTAAAAAGTACCATCCCAAAGCTAACTCCCAGCAAGAATGGTTAAAAATCCTAGCTTGGGACTATGGTGATAACAAAGACAGATCTAATACGGAGTACTTTTTTGCCTTCATCTGAGACAACAGATTTGAAGGCCGCATCGATGTACGGTTAGTAGTCTGATCAGTTCCATTGTCGGTATGTTGGCTGCAATGCTGGAGTTTTTACAACCAACGATGATAATCATATCATATATCATAACCTCAATGGAGCCCATTTTTTTTATAAAAGGTCTCAAGTGTACGTGTATTGGATATGGAGAGCATGGCTAGCTATATCTCGGCATAATCTTGATCTTCGGTGACTTCATGGTGTGAGTCCTAGTTTTCAACCTTTTGATTGATTATGGTTAAAGAATATCAAATCATTGAGCTAAATAATGTCCAAGGTTATGTGAAGTATACTTAGGCTTTGTTAATATGCACATAACATCCTTTCTTGCCAATCTCGTGGCTCAATGTGTTGCATCTCATAAAGAGATTCTCCTTTCACGATAGCGACTCCATCTTCTCAATTGGGCTGTCTGTCAGCCGATAGCGGGGACACCAGCAACTGCACCATTGGGATGGACATCAAGCCAAACGCGGTCGAGTTTGAAGTCTTGGATCCGAACGTAGCCCTTGGGTCCGTAGACAACTGTCACCCCCAGGTAGTCTTGAACGATTGTGCTGATGGCTGCTTTGTAATCTTGGCCTGCTAATTCTGGCCAACCCGGGCTTACCCCTGTAATCACAGAAATTGTATTGACGGTTTGTGAAAACTGACTGTGACTATCGACCCAGACTTGACCAACCATTGCACGATAATGTCCTGCATATGAAAAATGCCAATCATCCTCAATTCCTCATCAGTATGTCAAGATCGATATACATATGCTACCAACAATGTGTTGTTGACAAGCTATTTTCCTCCACTTACTGTTACTAATAGTACTCTATCGTTGCTGGAGGTTTTCATTGTTCAGTAAATCACATTTGTCAACAACTTTTCCAATCAGATGGAGTTGTCAACCACCTCAAGAAGATTGTTGATGTATAAGAAGGTTAGAAACCAAATTTTCAATGTTGACAATGCGTTCTCATGCTTTCATTTTGTGATAGGAGACGCATCTTCATGCTCCTGCTGATAAGTGGAGCAGAAAACCTAAATGTGGTGAAATTTCAAATTCTCTCAACAGTGTGAGGATATACGAGGTTTACAGCCCAAGCTCATATTGAATCCCACACATGAAAAATTGTACACATTGAGTACTTCGTCCCAAAATTTGTGCTGGACTATGTAACCCGACTTTGCTCATTTTTCACACAAGCACGTGGACTGGATGAGAGGAGGAGGGTGATCGATCACATACGGTTGGGATGCCAGACGCCGCGTTTGGGAATTTCATACACAACACTGTTGCCGTCCGTGTAGAGCCAGACGTCAGTTTTGGTCCCGGGGTTGGCAGGTGGTGTCCCGGAGCTTGGAGGCTGGACGAACACATTCTCCACCAAGCCAGTTCTGTTGAGGGCAACCAGGGCTTCACTAAGCGTTGCGTGTAGAAGCTCTGGCCACGCATCCTTTTCGTGCCCTACAAATTCCGAACTGTATTAGGTCGTATTCTTTTCGACAGGCATACTTCTTGAGTCAAGTTCTCGCTTTCTTAGTCATACACGGGCAGATTGCAAACTAAGGTTGCGTGAAAAATTCAAAAATGGCATTTGAATATCACGTTTCGATTACATCTATACTTGGTGCACTGAAAATTCAGGAGTGGCTCTGTCTTTGAGGTACAAAAATTAGGGTTCACCAATAAATTGTGTAGGTGGATCATGTGTGTAAGACCCATCAGTTTAAGACCCATTTTACAAACCTCCGAAGAAAGTAAGGCCAACCCTGATCCTATTCTCTTCAATATCCTCTTCCTAAACAAGCATATCCCAATAAGAAATTCAGAAGAAGGTCGCCCTGACGGTGTAAAGAGAAGACCTTGAATGATGAATGCGCCATACACAGAGATGGTCGAACTTGCAAAGGCAATGGCGACACAGATTGACCACCTTTGCAGCAACATTGTTTGATTCTCTTTGACGTAATACCTTGCTCTGGAAAGCTGATTGCAATCGCATGGTAATGGAAGAACTGGAAACAAATGTTTCAAACTTGCGTTGGTTGCTCTTAAGAGCTTGTGGTGGGTTTGGGTGAATGAAGTTGGTCATTCAAGGTCCAAATACAAGTGGCACAAAACAGATGGTGGCAGCTTTGGGTGCTTCCTCCTTCTACTAAGGTAACTCTGCCTATGATAGGCAAAACTTGGGATGAGCCTAATGCAAGCAAAAAAAAATTCATGAGCAGTACATGTGTCTTGTGAAATGTACTGCTCATGAATTTTTTGGCCTTCATTAGGTTGGTCCTAAGTTTTGCCTGTCATAGGCAGAGTTACCTTATAATTACATGATGCAGTCTTGGGACTAGTGATCTCATAATGGGTTCAAGATAATGATCCAAATGTTCATTTTTGGAAGATTGTTTTTTGAATTTACACTGAGGGCCCATGAAGAAATTAAGTAACAAATGAGCGAAATTTGGGCATGAAGAAATTAAATAGCAACTGAGCGAAATTTAGACAGTTTTGGAATTGTTGCTTAGGACTATGAACATCCCAATCTCCAATCTTAACAAGTACATTTTGTCACAAAGAATATTTGGACTTCAGGGCAATGTTGGTATATCCAAGTCACCCATATACATTTTTTTTATAATAAAACAACGTTTGATAAATATTAAATTATTAATGTTTTGTAAGATTTTTTTTTCCATACAAACTTTTCTTTTCTTGAATGGATTTTCAAAACTTCTTGGCATTAATTTATAGAGCTTTTTGCTACTGATCTTGCCTAGGATTTATATAACTACAAAGTTTTTTATTTTTAAGAATTCTTATTAGCAATTGAGTAGGGATTCTAACACATTTAAGAATGTAATATTTGGATATTATTTTGAACTTCCATCCTTATTGAATAATGAAATGCACATCAAAAAATTTAACATTATGTGTTGAAGGGAATTTTCAATTATTAATATTGAATAATGAACATCATGCAAGACTTTTATTTTAATCATTTTGGGCAATTCAAAAGTGCTCTTCATTAGAATAGTGAATCTATTTTCAAGCATGCGTATTCATAAATGAAATATGCAAAATAATGATGATTAGTTTTTATTCAACCAAATTTTATGAAATCATGGAAAAAAAGAGCTATATTATACTAATTTAAGATTTTGAAGCAATTGAGCCATTTTTTCATTTAAAAGGGAGATTAAATCTCTTGTTAATTTCTCAGGTTAATTTATTCTACAAAAAAATTTGTTTCATCTTTGAGCAAATTTATGTTTAAAAAAAGAACCTTCAATGTTAAGAATAAAAGTCTATCTATAGACAATTGAATGTAAAAATAGATCAATTTGGAAGCACTCATTATTTGGATCTTGCATCCATTGAGCCTTGTAAAGATATTAAAATTGGAATTGGAATTCATTTTGAGCCTAATTTAGAGTGGAGTTTTATTTAGATCCTATGTGTTAATTTGAGGCTAGGTCATGCTATAAGTTGAGTTTGATTAATATTTTTGACCTCATACAATAAATCAAACAAATAATGAAATGAAATAGTGATTCAAAAACTATTACAACCCTTTCTTACATCTAGCTTAGTTTTCAAACTCAACCAAGCCTTTATCATAGCAAAAGAACATAATTGTGTACTATATCTAAGATTGATTTACAAAGATTCAACATAATTTAAATTATTCATAAATAGGAAGTCAACCATCTTCAAATGCTCAATTAGATGATTTTAGATGCCATCACAATGTCATTTAACATTTATTTGGATGTCATTTAATATTTATTTAAACCTTATTATGCTCAATGTAGTCCTAAACATATAGATAACGTGACCACTTTGAAGCTTGTGAGATATTAAGAGGTGCAAAAATGATTCAAATTGGAAGTACCATGTCTCATTGAATCATACTCAAACTAAGTCGATGGATTGGAAATTTTTATTGGAAATTTCTAACTCAAAAAGCATGAGATTCATTATTTTTCATAAATTTTGAAAAATAATTTTATAATTAAATGTCAATTTAGCTAATTTGTCACACTTTGCGGTTTAGGAATTTTTAGTATTGTGGAGTACCCAAAAATTATGATGTTCACTTAAATTTTTTGTGGGCTATTCCCACACTAAATGAGCATGTCCCTACCAAAGGGCATTGAAAAAAACACATTTTTTTGTCCTTGACATGCTTGCGAATACGGGTCCCTTGTACACGAGCTTGTACATAGCGCTCTGAACATTCAAAATGGTTTCAACTTCTAGTTCTTGATGAAATGTAATCACTATCAAGTATTTACAAATGGCCAATTTTTAGTTTTTATTTATTCATGATTTTCTAATTATTATTAATTTATACTTAATTTTATCTACTTTCTGTGACAAATTGTCATTTTTTTTCAGATAGTACAACTTCAATACTTATAAGTAGTCAAAAGTACTATTGGCCGTTGATTTTTCAGATCAATGGCTGAGATTGTTCCGTTTCATAGTATTGTAGTACTCATAGTATTGAGCGCAAAAAATTGCAGTTTTGACAGAACGCTACCAAAATTGTTTGGTCTCTCTTGCAATCACACACATATCATTTGGGTAGTGTATTTTGGCAATTTGTACTTTATATTTTGAATCTAAATTTTTTAAGCCACAAAGGTGATCTTTTTACAATTTGGGGCCAACTATTAAAATGAAGCTTATCAATTCTAGTTTCCAACCCAATTAAAAAATTACAAAAATTCCTAAATTTGAATATATTTTATTGCAATTTGAACTTGAGGCTCACTACCATGAGCTATTGATTTTCTAATTTTAGAATGATACAATAAAAAATATTGTATCATGGTGTTCTACACTATAATATACTCCTAAGAAAACAATTTCAGCTTTTTTCAAGCATATTTTGTATTTGATATGATTTTTTTCACCTTTCACTCAAACATTCATAGTAATTTCAAATTTTCACAAGAAAAATCTGAAATTTTTCCAACTTGTAGAAGTCATGTAATTATGGTAAAACAATCTATCATGGTTAAAATTAGGAGTCTGTCTTCATGCCATTGTTGAAATTCTTAAATTCTTTTTCCTGTATAAAGACAAGTGTAAGAAATAGAGAGAGTAGTTGAAATTATTTATTTTTTGATAAAGTATGAATTAGCTATGAATTTTTGAAGGTTCAACCCCAAAAGAGTCTATAGACTACTCTACAACCAACAGAAATTGTATCCATAATGCTCAGACACCTTACTCACCTAAAGCAGTCACAATATTTTCTAATGTGGAAAGCCTTAAGAAAATCACTTTCTACAATGATTTATACTGAAAAAGCTAAGTGTTCCTAACGAGGTTACTAATCACTCTATTAGTGTCAAGTGAGACATTGATTGTGGCCCGAAATCTCACAAATTGAAAATATCCGCCATAGGATCATTCCCTAGGTGTCCGTCATGGGTCTTTTGAACATGATGGGCTGTTTTACCTTACATCTCTCAAAAAACAATAGTTTCTTTTTTTTCCCACTCATATACAGTTGCAGAATGAGAGAATAGTGAGAGAGGAACTTTGAGGTATAAAAAAGTGGTCATATGGTCCGAGATGATCCTAAACTACCGGATGATGGTAGAAATGTACTCAAACCGAATGGCGTGGTTGGGGGTTCAATACCTGGCATTCCTGGCAATGACAAGTGGTTTATTTGGCGTGAAATCAGCTTCTCTACCCGATGGAAATCCTTACAGTGTGTTGTTCAACATGCTTGTGTAAAAAAAATGGTCATAGGCATGTCATTCCAGGGTTAAGGGTTAATCGTAGATTTTCAACTCAATTGTCAGTGCTGGGAAGGCTTAACCCTTAAACGTCAACATAGACGTTTTGTGTCCGATGGATGACAAAAAAAACATCCATTGAATGTAAGAAAGTTGTTTTTCATCCATTTTTTTGTGGACAGTGATTGTGTAGACATGCGGCATTATAAAAGGCAAAAAATAGCCTCATCCAGTGCATTCTTATTTTTAAGCACACTAGATTGTGAGAAGATGGTTGTGGAATTATACACGGTGTTAAGGCCCATGTTGCCTTCCTTGCAATTTCTATTAGGGCAGCATGCATAGCTGACTTATGCAACTGCGAGGAAACATATTTTATTGTGTGGTCACCTTGTCACCGCACTGTCATAGGCAGTTCCCATGTCCACAACAACTCAATGTAGTAGTTGCCATCCCTCAAAGGCTGGCGAGCTTCAGAAAGCACTGTCTCTCATTAGTTTCAATAAATTCAAAGATGGCCTCCTAAATGTGCAATGTTCTCTCCATGCACTAAGTTTTGCAAGCCACTTGCACTACTCAATCTTCTACGAGGTAGTGCCACTTCTCTCCCACTTCAACCTTCTGTTGTTCCTTCTATTTGTACCAATATGCCAAGGACAAAAACGAGTGGACAATGGTATGGTTCTATACTTAGCACTTCTTCATTTCAGTCCCTAAACCCTAAACCATCTTCACTTCTTCATCATTATTCCAGGTGAATGTGCTCACTGTCACTTCACTTCACTTCCTAAGAAATGGGTGATGCTTGCACTTTTCTGTCTATGCCGAAACTTCAACATGGTTGCACTTGCAGCATTGTCTAGTTCCATACCGTATAAGAAATGAACTCCTTCTACAAGAAGAGTATAGCTAGCAGAGCTGAATATACGATTTTCCACAATATTAACGTCCCTACTTTAAGAAGGAAGCGGAAATACAAGAGCACTTCGACTACAGAGTTGAACTTCAAACAAATTGAAAATATGACGTGCTGAAAAATAAAACATCCAAGTACTACATTTCAACAAATCTGCACACAGTGCATGCCAACTTCTAATGCTTGTCTGCTACAGATTGAATCATAAAAAACAGAAACATGAGAGTAATATTGACTGAGTGACCACTTCAATCGTCTTGTCTTCCTCGTCTGCGTAATTGACATATCTAACTACCATGTCTCACCAATCATGTGCACATTTCGAAAACCACAATTCAGAAACTTATTAACGGAGTACGTAGCTGCTATATCAAAAAATTATCACATTACTAACAAGAAGAGAAAGGACTCGCAGCAGTGCCTCCGACCCTCGGCACTAAGTCCCCTACAGTTTTCGGCCAAACGCCTTAAATTTTGAACTGCCCCTGCCCGTAGGAAACACTGAAATTTTTTATTTTTTACACAATTTTTTTAAAAAAATTCTGAACTCATATTTGCAATCAGAGGCCCCAAATTACCATGGAGAGTGCAGAAATTCCGAAAAATCGGTTCAATACAGGGGGCTCCTTTTATATTTTTTGGCTGGGCAGGCTATGCCTGCCCGGCGTTAGGCCGGATTCTGTAGGGGACTTAGTGCCGAGGGCCTCCGACCGAAGGGCGAAACATCTAACCCTAAATTGTAACCCTAAATTGTGTCCGTTACTGCGGGAGTCACTGTTCTCTTAGGATAAGGTAAAAGTAGATCTCACTACTAGTGACACTACTAGTGATACCTCCTATATATATGTATGATCATGTAACCCTAATAATTACTTACTTTGAGAACTTCTTATTGCAATATATATATTTTCTGTGTCTATGCTCTGCTTCCTTCGCAACACGTTATCATCACGATTTGTCTCTCGTTTTGCTATTCTCTTTTTCTATTGTCTTTAGCTACGATAGCTATGGCGGATAAGAAGTCACCGTGGGAGAGTAGCTCCTGGGTACAACCACTTTTGTTTGATGCTCTCAGATGGTAGCAATTGCATGGAGTGGAATATAGATGTGAAAGCGTACTTTTATTTGGAGGAGTTGGACGATGCGATCGATGATGAATTAGAGGAGGATTTTCCAATGTCATCCAAGTGGAAAGCTTTGCTTATTCTTCGCCGCCACCTTCACACCTCTCTTCGACAGCAATACATCCAAGTTGACAACCCGGCGGAGCTATGGCGTCAACTTCATGCTCGGTTTTATCTTTCTTCTCCAAGCTCGAAATGATTGGATTGCTCTTCGTGTTCTTGATTTCCCTGATTTCCTTTCCTTCAATGCTGAATTGCATCGTATTACTGCTCAACTTCGTCTTTGTGGAGATAGGATTACAGATAGGAAGCTCATAGATAAAACCCTATCCACTTTTTCTCCTGCTTCTGCCCTCCTAGCTCAGCAGTATAGGAATATGAAGTTTATGACACATTCCGAACTAATGTTTTATCTCTTGCTTGCTGAAAAACAGCACCAGCTTCTACTTAAAAACGCAGAAGCAAAACCCACTCGAGAGGCTCACACTTCTGAGATCTCGAAACAACAGCCATGAGGAACAAAGAAACAACAACAACGGTTGCCAAATCGGCAACACCCTAGAGATAAGTCAAACTCTTATAAACCTTCCTTTGATAGAGTCTCTCGATACTCAGATCGTTTTTCTAATCGTGATTATCGCTCTTCTCAATTGAACGATAGATCTTTTGATAGAACCTTCGATAGGAAGTCATCCTTTTCACGTGACGATCGTACTTGTCACAAGTGTGGCCGTAAAGGGCATATTGCTCGATACTGCCGCACTCCTGAGTACTACGTTAGTATGTACAAAGAGTTAGAGAAATTTAGAAATGAAAAGAAGGAGGCTCATTCGCTCCACGCTCTTTCCTCTTCCAATGTAAATATCGAAAATTACATGGTGCATATCTCCAAAGAGTTAGCTCCTACAGATGTAGCTCTTATAGATAGTGCCACGACGCATACAATTCTTAGAGATCCGAAATATTTCACGTTTGCTAGCCGTGATAGAACCTGGCAGACTTGTGATATCGTCACAATTGCTGGAAGTCGGAACTTTCGGTTCCGAGAGGGCCAGACAACTATAGTATTGCCTGGGGGGACCCCCCTCCTATGTGAAAAAGCAATGTATGCCCCTGATGCCCCCCGGAGCCTGATCAGCTACCGTGATTTACGGGCTAATAGGATGGATGTCTCCACTGCATTGGATGACCATAAAGAAGTATTGGAACTCAGGCAAGGTCAGCAACTCCTTGCCACTGCTAACACAGGAGTTACTGGCCTATACGAGTTATTGAGAAGCCCTTCTAAGGAGTCAGCTTTCCACTTCTCTACTTCGGTAGGAGATGATGAAGAGTACCGGGAACTCAAGCAAGGCCGATAGTCCTTTGCCACTGCGAAAGCAGGAGTCGATGGACTAGTATGTGAGAGCAACTTTGCTTTGATACCCCCCTCTACAGCTAAGACTGGATTGTAGCATAGTCGGTTGGGCCATCCAGGCACCACTATGTTAAGGAGGATGTTACCTTTGTTGGAAGGACACAATTTGTGCACCAGTGATGCTGACAAGGTTAGGAGCTGCGCGGCATGTTCACAAGGAAAGCTTATTAAGCGCCCTTCATATTGGAAGCTACCAACGGAACTCTTTCCAATGTTACAATGTCTACAAGGTGATGTATGCGGACCAATTATTCCATCTTCTAGACCATTTCGATATTTTCTTGTACTTGTTGATACTTCAGGTAAACACTCGGAGGTGTCCTTGCTTAGCACCCGAAACATGGTGTTTTCAAAGCTTTTGGCTATGATTATTAAGTTTCGGACTCATCATCCGGACTATCCTGTGAAGAGTTTGAGGATGGACAATGCCCAAGAATTTCGCTCTCATGCCTTTGAGGATTATTGTACTACTAATGGGATTTCACTTACATACTCTGTACCATATGAACATTCACAAAATGGATTGGCGGAGGCATATATCAAGAAGATTCAACTCATCACTCGGCTTTTATTGATCTATGCCAAGTTGCCTCCTACAATGTGGGGACATGCAGTTCTACATGCAACTACATTACTCAGGTACGCCCTCAACTTGCTGCCAAACGATAACATTACTAACAACTCATTTTGAAATGAAACTACTTGGCCGCACTTCTTTTTGTCTTGGTTTAGAGATTACACATCTGCCCAATGGAAATATATTTCTTCACCAAACTGCGTATACTCAACGGTTGCTCAAGAATTTCAAGATGGACCAAGCAAATCCTTTATCTGCTCCCATGATCGGTCGAAGCAAGACAAATGATGACCTATACCGACCTTGCGAGGAGGAGGAGGAGGAGGCATATGATAGCAAACGGTACCTCACAGCAATCGGAGCTTTGTTATATTTATCTACATATACTCAGCCAGATATATCATTTGCAACAAGCGTGTTAGCTCGGCATAGTCAGAAGCCCACGATGCGACATTGGAATGGAATCAAGCATCTGTTTAGGTATCTTCGCGGAACGTAAGACTTAGGACTTCATTATACAAAGACTGGACCATCAAATTTAGTTGGATATGCAGATGCTGGTTTCAAGTCGGATGAAAACACGGTCAAGTTCCAGACAGGTTATATCTTCCTACGTAACAATGCACCCATATCATGGAAGTCTGTGAAGCAGACAGTGACTGCAACATCAACCAACCATGCGGAGTTAATTGCATTCCATGAAGCAACAAGAGAAGTAGTTTGGTTGCAGACAATTGACAAGATCATTTCAGATCAATGTGAACTTAGCCACAGTACATAACTGACAACGATTTTTGAAGATAATGCAACATGCGTGGCACAAGTTACAGGTGGATTCATCAAGGCTGATCGAACGAAGCACATCAGTCCACAAATCTTTGGATTTACCCAAGACCTTATTGAATCAGGAGAAATTGAAGTGAAGAAAGTTCAATCCTCCAACAACATTGCTGAATGCTGACATACTTACAAAGGCACTCCCTGCTTATACTCACAGACGATTGGTTCAAGAAGCTGGCATGAGATCTCTTCAAGATGATCTAGTTACACATTAGGTTACGCTCTTTTTCTTTCTGTGAATTTTCCTTATAAAGGTTTTTGTCACAGTTAAGTTTTTTAATGAGGTAACCCGGGATCGAGGAGGAGTGTTGAGATAAGATAACGATCCCAGTTAACTTAGGTTAAGTGAGACTTAGGATAAGGTAAAAGTAGATCTCACTACTAGTGACACTACTAGTGATACCTCCTATATATATGTATGATCATGTAACCCTAATAATTAATTACTTTGAGAACTTCTTATTGCAATATATATATTTTCTGTGTCTATGCTCTGCTTCCTTCGCAACATTCTGAAACGTGTGAGGTCATCTGCGGGCTCGGACTCGACCATTTGAACTGTTCCAGCTCTTTCGATGAGCGGGCTGCCCGAGTGCAGCATTGGCTTGGCACTGTGGACAGTGCAGGAACAGTGTCTTCTTCGGATGAAGTCGCACTGTTCACAGCCCGCCTTTTTGCCACGGAGACCCGCCCGTCGTTTAAGGGTTAATGAAGTTCCATCCCCGAACATTACGACAATAAGTATCCTAACTGCCAACGCACACCTATGGTTAGACCAACCCCACACTGCTCCGAAATTCCCCATAGACTGAATGAGTGGTTCTGAAGCTTGGACCCTACCTTGGACCCCACCAAGGACCGCGCCTTGGATGGTTAGACCAACCCCCGAACTGCTCCGAAATTCCCCGTCGACTGAATGAGTGGTTCTGAAGCTTGGACCCCACCTATGACCCCGCGTTGGACCCCGCCTTGGACCCCGCCTTGGACGACCTCATGCGCGTGTGAGTCTCGCACAGCCGCAATGACCTTGACGGCTTGCTTGCGATCGTCTCTCTCCAACTAATTTAACTTACTGGCAGGTGTCGCAAGTCTCCCGCCCCGCGAACAAGCGGGAACTTGATCCTCTCTTCGAAGGAATTTCCCATGAATTTTTGCGCCGGCACGCCTCCCCAGTCGGCCTGTCCCCACCAAATATCCATCACCGCCAGTGTGATGGATACAACCAAACGATGTTGGCTACTTTTTGTAACATTTTGGGGGGTCAATTAGTATAGCCAGATCACTGCTGCATTTTCAGACCAGAAGAGAAATTTTACCTATGTATCACCTAGTTTTCATATTGATATCACCAAGTATCACCCCCAAGTATCACATGAGAATCGAAGGAACAACTGGCCCTTTCTCCAAAATGGAAAAAAGAAGAAGAAAAAGACACTGATCACCGCAAGTGGGCAAGTGGGTAAGTTGCCAAGTCCGCATCCATTTTGTGTCCACGACGACATCCCATCCCATGAATTTCCACGACTCTCATCACGGTACACTTCCAGACAGTCCAAGTGCACGCACACAGCAATAAGTATATCCAAATCTCCATCACTCGCAAGTGGGCGCGCGAAGCCGACAGCATCTCGCACAATGCCTGCACTAGCTTCACCCCTTTCGCAATTACTAGGGGTGACTACTAATTGATGGGGGTGACTACTAATTGCGAAAGGGGTGAATTGTAGTCACCCCCATCGATCTATCGCAGTCAGCATCGATCCTCCCGTCGAACTATACACGCGAATCGAGATATCATACACGAATCAGTAGTGTAAATGAATATTCCTTCCGGACGTCTAGATCCTGAACCTCGGTGCTGCAAGCTGCTGCTGCGGTGATGGGGGTGATTCGGCACACCATGAAATCAGCCGCAGATGAATGGACACCACTGGCAAACGGGAGACGTTAAGTACCCCACCTCGAGTTAATAGGGGGTACGTAGTGCCCGATCCTTGTCACGCTGGCTCACTTCGTCCGCCCCTCAGCTTTCGCCCTGCCCAGATTCCGTTCCATCCTCCCTGCCCGGGCCCCGTTCCGGCCCTGCCGAGCGTCCTTCCCGAGTTCTGAGTGTCGAGACTGTTGTATTGGAACCATCGAAACTCACACGTGTTGCAATAACCATCAAAAGCTTTTCTCATTTTATGAATTTCTTTCGCTCTTTATTTTCATATCCTGTTTGGGTTCTCAGTGTTTAATATTTCCATATTTATGTTATTTTCTTTCTTTAAATCAAGGGATCAAATTCACCACATTCGAAACCATGCACGGTATAAAAAAAGGAGACCACATCCAAATCAAGCTGTCATGACGTACAAATCATATTCGAACTGAATGTTGAATCAAGCTTTGAACATTGCAATAGGGACAACAGGTTCAACAAGAACAGCGAATATCTCTCTTTCATACAAATATGGTCCGGTTCAAATTATGGGTTTAGTACGCAACGGTATGGGATCTCGTGAAGGCAATTGTACACTTTACACTAGTGAGAAACAATGTTTCCGTTTGTGTTACGTAACGATGGGGAGGAGGAGGAGTTCAGGTGTTTGTGGAAGCTTCTCCTACGACTCCCAGAGAGGACGCATTCTCTCAGATACGTGAAGCAATCAATGGGGTCTTCTTTGCAAGGTGAGCCTGCACTGCTGCCACTCCACTTCCCAGGGTGACTTGGTTTCCCACTTCCCTCAAACACAACTCCACTCCTGCCAAAGCGCCCAGCAAGAGGAGGGGGAGTGCAGAAGCAGCAGGAAGAGGGTGAGGGGACGGGAGGGAAGGGAGTCTCGGCGGGGACGGCAAGGACGGAACGGGCAGGAGGGGCAGGGCACAAGCTGGGTCCCGTGCAAAAAAGGCGGCCTGACAGGCAGGGCAGGCCCCACTACGTACCCCCCTATTAACTCGAGGGGGGTACTTAACGTCTTCCCTGGCAAACCCACTGCTGACTCACATCAGGCAGACACTGCGACGACGAGACGAGAGGAAGCTCCTGGCATTCAGGGATGGAATGTGAAAGGAGGACCTTGTCATCGACGTTGAGAATCGGTCTGTATTGGGTTGTATAAATATCTATTCATGCAATCATCGGTTCCCATGCACGCATACCGGGCTTCCCGCTTGTGTCATGTCACCTGGCTCCAGATGTTCATCACCTACTACTGCAAAAGTTCGAGTAAAAGAGAGACCGTGTGTGGACACGAGGGGTAGATTGAAGGTTACGTACATTACAAGGTAGTATGTGGGATTGAGGAATGTGGATCGATAGGAAAGTGGGTTTCCGTGTGCATGAGTTTCGTGATTTTGTCGTCTTGATCAGGAATTAGTTCCAAGGGGGCTGTGTCCCGATGGTTGGTTAGAGTTAGGTGGGTTTAGTTGAGTTCCGAGTTGTGTTGGATATTGAGAGGAGGAAGCTAGAATGTCGGCGTTGGTTTATAATGAGGGGCAGGTGTTCGCCGCGGAGCTTTTCGGGACGACGACGATGTGCGTGGTGGGGTTAGGGGGCATTGCGAATGCTGTGTTGCCAGGCACCAAGGGTCATGGGATTGGGTTTCTCGGGATCGCGTTCTGTTTCGGCCTTGGCGTCTTTCTACCCCTCCAGTGCGTCGGCCACATTTCTGGTAGAAAAGTCTTTCCAAACCTTTCCAAATTTGTGTAGAAAAGAAAGCGTGGTGAGTGCTCAGATCTGCAGATGTGGTTGCTTCAGTTTGCTTTTGGAATTCCAGGTTGTGTTACTTCAGAACATGCCGTTTTCAACTCACAGTCCAAAACTTCTCTAGTTGCTTCAACGCCCCTTAGCTTGCTTTAGACTGGCAATCATTCCCGTATTCATTGTGTGTTGCGTGGAGGAGTACGTGTTGCTGCACACTACTAGAATTTGGAGGGTTGTGCAACGTTTTTCAGCAACGCTTTTCGCTTGCACATGCAACGTTTTGAAACATGCTTCGAGCATCGTTTTTCAATTTTGGTTACAATGCAAAAAGTTCCAGCAAATATGTCGACGTCCAAAACGTTGGTCACTCTGGACACGTTTAGTAGAAATGCTGAATGCCAACTTTGGAATCACGTTTTAGAGTTGTCAGCAACGTTCAAAAGCTGCTACAAAACGGTACAGAATCGGGTGAATCTAGTAGTGGCACTGGACTTCAACCTTACTCTAATGTGTTGCATGTGTGTTTTGATCGTCGTCTTGTTGAAAATCCGCATCCTTCCAGTACTTAATGCCTAGAAAACAGAGGTAGCGTTCAGCCTGATCTGCTTCTATTTGCTTTGGGTTTCAAGCCTCAAGGCTATTTGTACGTCGGAGCAATTGAATTGGATTTACAGTGGGTATGAACCCGAAGCCGATGCTTTATATATCCAACGTCAATTTCGTTAAAAATGGGCAGTATTCCAATACTTTTCCGCCTTTCAGAACGAGCATTCTGAAACATAAAATAATCCATGCTTGTCCTACACTTGAGAACTTTCCGTACATATACATCAGAATTTTTGGCACCGGAACCGAGCCACTTTAACGAAATTGACGTTCAGTTATCCTGATTTTCCTGTGTGTTGAATGAGTTGTGTTGCGGCACTTGACTGTACTCCGTTACTTGTGTGTTTTGGTGCAGCGTACATCAATCCAGCCGTGACGCTGGCTGCAGCTGTGGTGGGCGATATTACGTGGAGGCGGTTTTGGGTCTGCGTGGGTGCCCAGATGTTGGGTGGCATTTTAGGTGGATTTTTCGTCTGGTTATCATACGTCCCACATTTCCAACCCTTGGAGTTTGTGGAGTCCAAGGACGACGCCATGTGCGATTGCTGTGATTTGGAAAACAACGGCGTGGCCATCATCAAGCAGGAACTCAGCGAGCCTGCTCATCGGTAAAATACTTCTTCTTTTGCTATCATTATGCTTTCAGATGCACAACCAATTTCTCCGTTGCTAACTACGACCATTGTACCAAACTTTACCAATATAATGGAAATTTCATTGTTTGGTTCATGACATTTAACAAGCTCGCACAGTTGTATGCCCTATTTGACATGATTTTCACCTCGACTCATTATCAGCTATGCTTCTGCGGGGACGAGGCACAAGTCCATCTTTACCACTGGTCGCGTGCAGATGGATCAGGAACACCCTATGACTTCATTTTGGGCGGCCCTGAAACGCAAGGTACCTTTCAGAGGAATGTAGATCTGGAGCATTGGTGTCAAGGATGAATATAGACATAAGATCTTCATTTTTGCAAGATTTCTTAGTCTTTTCATCCCTGCTTGAAGTGATATTCATAGCGTCGCACAAAATCCATGAAGCACGAAGTGACCACGTTAGTCGCTAGTCACAACAGTGAAGAGTAGAATGTTTTTTGCCTTCTCAACACAGTTGTATTTCACCCGTTTCGTGTAGCTCTTGTAGAAAACTCCTGAAATCATTCGTAATCCTCCCAGTGGACGCCAAGACTCTTAGAGGTTAATAAAATCCTTCACAGGAACTAACCTACGCCTAACATTTAGCGATTTACACGAAGACTACCCCTCAGCAAATTGGTAAATACATGAATTGTGCAGGTCGTAGGAACCACCGGGGGCTCGGAATTGACGAAAGGCTCTCCCATGGGCTCCATGGACAAGTTGCACGCAGCCAGGGTAAGTGTGCGGCCAGTGCCCAGAACATTTTCTCGACACATGCCTAAACTTTTTGAATATGTCATGTTTCAGAGTTTCAAAATTGTGATATTCAACTTTATGGAGCTTCAATGAAAAACTAATGCTGGCTAATATCTGAGGTTGTATACGGGCGTTAGTGAAGTGCCAATTTCGTGAGATTTCATCACCGTGACGGTTGTATCCGCCTATCTCATCAATGTCTGTAAATATTCGAGATTGCAATAGTTTTTGCAACAGTTTAGGCATAGGTAAGCACTGGTTCCAACCAAGAGTTTTGCAACAAGTTTGCAGCACTTTCGGCAAGGGTTCGCAATTGACCATGAGTTTAAGACACCCATGAACCACTACAAAACCATTGCAAAATAATCAATGATGTCTTGCAACCCCTACTTCCTGTTGTAGTGCTTGCATGCACAGATCTGAACTTTTTTGAGGTATCAAGAGTTAGTACCACACCGTGACTATCACGGAGATCGATCTGTAATGTCATTTTTTTTCGGTAGATTGATGGAGCTTCATGGCTGTCGTCCGCAGGTAAAGTCGATGAAATCCGCCTGTGGGCCGAGCGTGAAGCAGCGAATTGCGGAGGACCAAGAAGTGAAGCTCATCGTCTTCTGCACACGCCCTTCAATTACGAAGCACTTTTGGTTTTACTGTTTTTGGGTGGAGGCTGGGCTCACCTTTCTGCTAACGTATGGAGCATTTGCTATTGGTTACAGAGGGCAGTTGATTCCAGTCGAGTTTGCGGCCGAGCGAGCACTCTATAAGTCGGGGATTGAGCCGTCGTTGGTTGGACTCCTGATTTTTGCGTAAGTGCCGTTTATCTATGAATCTACAAATCTATATCTGCCCTAGGTGTGAAGGGAAAATCAGTTCATCACATTCTTCCGAACATCTTTCTCTTGCGTGGTTTTCGTAGACAGACTTCGCGATTCATGTGGCTTGAAAGCGGGGTCTTCATTCAATTGGAAAATTTCAATTTCAATTTGAACCAAATGAGAAAACTTTATGGCAATGTCTAGTATTGAGTTGTAGTGAACTTGAATCTATGTCTGTCCTAGTTATGATCCAAGGAAAATCACTTCCGCAACTCGTGTCTCGCACTTGCCAATTTAATCGACATTACCTGAGCAATGTATCTGTTGCATAGAATCGGGTTTACTTACTTACATGTATGCAACGTCTAAAAGGTTATCGTCAATTCCAGACGTTGAATTGGCGCGATTCTGGGATCCAAATTTATGACATTCATCTTCTCTAAGCTTTATAAACTTGGTCCGTGAACTTGGAAGGGAATCATGTCGTTGAATGATGCTGGCCTGGGACTGATGGAATTGGTGGATCGGGTGCAGGCTGGTGTTGTGTGGAGGAGGGATGACAGGACCTGCCCTGAACCCTGCCCGGGATTTAGGGCCGAGGATTGTGCACTGGCTGTTGCCCATTCCCGGGAAAGGCTCATCGGAGTGGTGGTATTCGTGGGTAAGCTTCTCGTTCGCATCAATTTTGGGTGCACAGACCTTAAGACGGCGGTTTGTGAGACATATGTTAGGAACTGTTTGAGACACTTATCTGCTGGATTATCATGTGTACTATCTTGATCTATCCTTAGAACTCGGAGGTTTCAATTGCGCAACATAAAAACCTATTCTGATTATAAAAAGTCCAAAATTTTCCCACTTTCAATGTCACTGAAATTTGCCAAAATGTACAAAACGTCAATTGGTGTAAGTTATAAATTGTTACCTTTGATAGATTGGTTGGAATCTGCGCCTTGCGCTCTTTCCAAGGCGCGAGACCTGAAACAAAAAAACTCGATTCCAGTCGCAGTTTTGGAGCTTTGTGCAGGTGAATGTCACAAATTTTGGTACCCAGAATCGTAGCCAATTCGCATTGTATCTGAGTTTCTGATCAATGCTGTGTTGGTGTTGCACATGGTGCAGGTCCCTGTGGTGGCCCCTTGTGTTGGTGCTATCTTGGGGGCGAAATTCGCCAATGCCATGAAAGGCGTACATCCTCATTGAGGATTCAACCGAATCCTAGCTATTTCAGGGTGGCACCAGCCACCTCTATTTTTGCATCTACATTCACATTCTTTTTCTGGGAGAGACTCTAGTAATAATTATACGATTCTTCGTCCATTAAATCCTTGTGTTCGGACTGACCTGTAGATACGGCAAAACCTCTTTTAGACAATTGTAGGGAAAGACATCTCTAGTAGACTTACAGTATTCATTTGAATTCTGAATTCTTTGGTGCCATCATATCTGTATCGATTGCAGTTAGATTCTCCAATGAACTAGGAATTTGTAAATTAGGAAGCAAAGGCTAATAAATGAAGGCTAGTTGGTGAGCATGCCACATTTATCAAGTGTGTTGAGGTTGATCATCTGTTGTGTGTGTGACTTCAAACTTACTTGGGTAATAAACAGAACTCAAGATTGAAATGTTCATGGAATACTGTCGTATGATAGATCTCTTTGGAGGAACAAACAAAACTCAAGATTGAAATGTTCATGGAATGATAGATCTCTTGGAGGAACAGCAATCACGTCACATGCGCTGGAGAGCCGGCTGCAAATAAATGAACATTGTTTAACCATTGCATACGTTCCTTCTTCATTCTGCAACCCGAAGGCTACTCCACCATTCTAGTATCTTGTTTTCATGGGACGAGAAAGCGTTGCAAGCGTCAAGTGAGCTCATCCGCTCGCATGGACTTGGCCTGCATTCTAATCTCCAGCATGACTAAGTTGTCACTTATCAATCAATCCTCTCACTCGTACACAATGCGGCAGATGCAGGATTTTGAACCTGATGTGCCGCAGAGTCTCAATGGTCAAGGACTACAATTGGAACCCTCATTGATCATCTTGAACCCCGAGAATTAGCATTTGGGTATTTATGGATGTGATGTTGTGGTTTTGTGATTTTAGGTGTACCTTGTCTTTAGAGTGGATAGTGAGGCACAATGCCAAATCCATTTTGTTTTTTTTCTAATTATTTAACCCACCCCACCCCCAAATTTTAAATTATTTTTTTTATATTAAATTTTTTTCTGAACTTCCCCCCTCACCTCCCCTTCTTTGTAATTTCCAAAAGCATGAACTCTCACAAACAATATGGGATAATCATCTGTTTACCAAGTGCATATTCCAATACGTACCCGTATCAGTACCCATATTCGATTTACATCTATATCCGTATTCTATATCCATATCCATATCATATTCTGTATGTGTATTGTATTCTGTATCCGTATCCGTATTCAAATTTTTTTAGATCAACGGTTGTGAGGGTGGGTTTGTACTTTTTTTTACAAAAAATCAATGGTTCTTGTTTCTTTAGTAGGGAGGGGGCCAAGGGGGTTGTTAATTGATGCAAAACCTGTAATCACAGTAGATAGTTAATTCATATCACTAATTGGTGTATATTTTGACACATACATATTTGTATTTTTCAGGAGCATTAGGACCACCAATCGATATGGGATATAGTAAAAGGATTTCTATATGGATTTCATATCCATATTCCATTAGAGAAAAAATGAGGCCTCCGAAGGACTGCTCCGGAGTGACCAAACAAAGCTATTGTTTTCAAAATAGTCCTTAGCTAGACTCTAGTTGCAGAGGAAAGTCAGCTGGGGTGAATATTGCTGGAGTAGTCAGCCCTGGCTGCTAATTTTTTTTTTTTAGTTTTTTAGTATTTTAGTTTTTTTAGTCTGCAACTCATTTTTATTTTTTTTTAAGAAAAAAAAAAATGTAAAATTGGGTTCCTGTGCCATTGGCAGCATTGAAAACTGCAGGTTTGAGGTGGGCGATTTTAGGGGGGAAAAAACTTTTTTCGCCAAAAAAGAAATGGGAGGGTAGTTTAGCTGTTGTTGGAGCAGCCCTCCGGAGGCCTCATTTTTTCTCTAATGCCTTGTGGATATGTATATATTCAATATATGTATCCATATCCCATATTTCTATTATGTATTCGTATTTATCTTCTATATATATATGTATCTTAGAGTATCCATATCTTATGATATTTGTATCCATATTATGAGATCGACAACATTAGAGGGGGGATTCTTGAAATCAACAGTTTTCAATTTTTATAGAAAAGAGGGGGGTTGCATTGATTGTAACTTGCCAAGAAATGTAGTTTGGTCCTTTTGAAATTAAAATATTTGTTGTTTGTGATGAAAATTAAAAAATTTAGTTTTCATTGACGCATAAATGGCCTTGGGACTTTAGGAGTTAAAGCAAAATGCATAAGGAACAACTTCAAAGACTCTTTTTGTGCTTAAAAGGAATTTAACCCCTAAGTGCTCAAGTGACCATTTGGGGGTCCTTATCTAACATCTAACAACATTTTTGGGTAGTAAAAGATTTTTTTTTCAATTTTTTTCCTTTTAAGAAGATTGGATTGTCTTTCAATATTTATACTCAAAACTAAGATCACTACGGTCAAACACAAATTATAAAAAGAATAGCACAAAGTATTGAAAAACTAATGATATGGGGAAAGTGTTAGTGTTCTTATGACCAAATCTAATGCATTTTTTAACAAATCAATAGAAACCACAATTTTGACCATTCACAAAAAATTAAATGCTCAAGATAAAAATTATATTTTTGGTGAAGTTTTGAAGTTTTTCCTTCTAAATTCTTGTAAAGAAAATCGAAAAATAGTTTTGTGATTTTGACTGTACGGATACTTTCTACTTTTCATGCTTCACATTATCTTCCTCATGAATGTAAACTTCAAAAAAGTTATACAACTTATATTTAATTACACATTTGTATTTTGTCCAACCCCTTAGGCTTTTAGGGGTTAAAGCCATAAAAGAAGAATAGAGATGTCACATAAGCAGTATATGCCCTTATTATTTGTAACACCTTATTAAATGCCAATATATTGTGATTTAGTAGTTGAATATTGTTTCTCATTTTTTTATTCAATTGTTCAAAATATACTTATAGATGTATTGGATTTTTTCCAGTTGCCAAGAAGATCCAATAAGATATAAAATAAAAATGTGATAATAGGAACTACACCCAAAATGTCAATTTGAATGCTTTCAAGACATAATCATTGTACATATCATCTACAATTTTTTCACTTGAGTATTGTTATCCAAGGAGATGTACTTACTATTAATTATACCAATCAACTCAAACTTCTATGTGTGTACAAAATAGATGACAGTAGAAAAAATTATATAGGGATAACTAAAGGATGTTGACTCAAGTCTTATTTCAAATATATAAATATCCTCAAATGCAATGATATCACATGCCAATATTGACCAATTGTAGAAGGGTCATTTTTAACTTTAAGAGAGCCCAAAAGATGAAGTGGGCTAACTTTCCTAGTTAGCTTACATAAATAATGATTCTTTGCTTTGAGCTTGTATTTGAGGGTCTTCAAGAGTATTTTGGGGTCCCATGTACAACATTCAAATATTGTCCCCAGCTATTATAGGTGTGAGTAAAAATTATAAAAGTTATATTATTTTGGAAAGTACAATCAAAACTATACCTCTAGTAGAGGCTAACTCCAATATATATTATTACAACAAAGTATGTGACATAGTTGGTTCATAACATTTAGTAGCAAGTACTATCATTGCCTTGGCTCAATTATAGGTGGTGTGAAATATTCCACACTCATCTTTAGCTAAGTGGATAGGTGGAGATTCAATATAATGAACAGGATTCATAAAGAAATGGTAGTGGGCATGAAGGCTCACTAAATGTTATGGAACTTATATTTTTAGAGTTTTGGTATTTCAATGTATTTTTGGATACAATAATCTTACAAGTTGCCTATTTGAGTCATTCAAAAGAATTTTGTATAGTGTAGATCAAAATTGGTATATTTTGGCAAGCCTAATTATCATTGCATCTTTATGCAATTCCAATCAAGCATACCATATTTTAGTTTCAAAACCAGAACTCTATTTTTGGTGAATTTTATAATTTATTTTTATGGTTTAACTTGATGATTCATTGAAAAGCAATGGTTATGAATTTTTCTAAATTTGATTGTGGAGTTATGTAGGAAACATCCATCCCCGCATCATCCTTTCAATGAGTTTCTCTACAAAAGTTTCACATTTCAATGTTGAGGTGACAATGTTTAAATTTTGTAAAATAGATATCTCTTTATTATAATTAGATTTTCCTATTTTTCCCTAACATGGTAACTAACTTCTTACATCTGAGCACGATGGTACAATTATTTGCAAAAATCTAGTTAACTCATGTAGAGATATCTAGTTTACAAAGCTTTGTCATCTAACAACTTACATTGAACTCTTTATACAAATGATCATATTTTTGTTACTTAATGGTGTATTTTCTAATATGAAAGATGTGTGTATGGATGTTACCTAGGTATTGATGCAATTGAATCAAAAAAAATCTCCTCCAATTGTTTTCAATAAAATATTATATAAAATCATTAAAACAAACATTAGAAATTCACAAATCCAAAAGGAATTTTGCTTCTTTTAAATTGAAATTTGGTATCCTTGATTGGGATTGTGTGAGTATAGAGTGTTAATTGTGCAAGATGAAAAGTTCCAATTCTTTTCTATTAAATGCAAAAAAAAATTTAATGGCAAAAATAGGCAATTTGTAAGATTATTGTAGGACTATTATATTGGATTGTATCTAGACAAAGTGTATTTGAGTGGATAGTCATTCAAAACACCAAACAAAGCCAACACACCATTAGAATTAAATATGTTTAATTAAAATGTTTCAAGGAAGCCAAATGTCAAATTTTGATTGGTGGTCTAAAAATTCTGGGAGATTTTATTCTTGGAATGTTTCAATATATCCATATTGAGAATTCTCATTTCAACAAACAATATGTAATTACCCAAATGTGTACTTATCTCTACACTTGTATTCATTTCCGTATTAGTATTCATAATTGTAATTACATTCCTTATATTCTTGTTTGTACCTATAAACATATTTTTTTGAAGGATTTCTAGTATTTGTAAGGAATGGTTTGATTTTCACCACCAAAGAGGAAATAGTTTATCCATGACCACCGAGGAGGGGATAGCTTATTCCTAAACGAAGACGACAAAGTTTATCCTTCGAAACAAAAAAGAGAATAGTTTATTCATGACAACCAAGTAAGGCATATTTTATTCCTCACAACAAATAAGTGATGGATGCGCTAGTATATTCATGACTACCAAAGAAAAGATAGTTTATTTCTAACTCCTCGGGGACGGGATAGTTTATTCATAACGACCAAGGAAGAGAGATAGTTTGTTCCTCACCACCGAGGCAAAGCCACACAAAATTATATGTGCCCTACAAGTTACCTCATCCATATACCCATAACCTCGGTAGTTGGCTTTGTTGAGTATATATAGCTTGTCTTTGTTCTTTGTAAGAGCCACACTTTCCACCACGTTCTATCATTTTTTCAAGTCTTTTCTTTTCAAAAGTTTATAGGGTTTACCGTACATGTAGGTTATTTTCAACACTTGTATGTGAAAAATAGTTTAATTGTGGAATTGAGACAATATAGAATGTCTTTTTGGATTTCAATGTGTAGATTTCACATGGAACAAAAATGCCTTCAAATGAAATTTTCTTTTTCTTCGTATGTTAGTCTACAGATTTAATAAACTTTAGACATACTTCAAGTTTTGCTTAATTATGTACTAACCTACCCCAAACATAGATGTAGGGTAGTTTTCTTATTTGTTAAAGAAGCACCTACAGTTGGTAGAGGTTGAATTACTTACCTCTAATCTTTTTATTTGTGAAGGACCTTGGAAGAATGGTGTCAAATCGTAATGGCAAGGATGATGACAACCTCCCACCTACTAAGAGGATTCATATTGGAGGTGGTGCTAAAAAGGGTGGACCTCGTGAACAAGGAGCCCCATCAAGCTCTTCCAATAATGATGAGCTCATTCAGGGGCTTGAATGGGATGCATATTATGCTTTGCTAAAAGCATTCCATGCCAAGGCGGAGCTTCTTCTTCCGAAAAGGATAAAGCTTATGTCCAATTTGAGAAAGGAGTTAAGAATTACAGATGAGGAACATCAAGAAATGTTGGAGACAATTGTTGGAGATGATGAAACACTTCCACGGGTTTTGGCACGGAGACGTACGGGAAAGGACCTAAGCATGCTTGCTCCTCCTCCTCCTCCTCCTCCTCCTCCTCCAAGTCATGTTGTTTTTCAAAGTAGAAAAAAGCAAAAAACATGTCATGCTAGTCCACCAACTCTATTGTTGAAACCTCCTCTTGGTCGTAGTATTGTAGCTTCAACTTCAAATACACCAGGGGTGCCTATGCAAAAGGCGTATTTGAAGAAAGGCGTTGCGGATGCACTTAATTCTAATGTAGTAAGCAAAGGCGCACCAAGACCCAATGAAGGCAGAGGGGGGAAAAGAGTGGGTGGACCAACACTACGTAGCCACCTCAAGAGTGTAGGTCCATCTGCAGCTGAATCTTGGGTGGGTCGGAGTCTCCGGATAAGATGGTGGGAAGATAACATTTTCTATAAAGCATTGATTGTGGGATATGACAAGGAAGCCAAATTGCATCGAATAACATATGATAGGGGTACCTCAAAAGAGACTTTCGAATTGATAGATTTGACAAAGATGGGGGACAATGATATAGAGTGGTTGGATAACGCAGTTGACCCTGTTGCACAAGATCATAAAGGCCATGATCCTCTTGGTTTTCAAGTTGGACAAAAAAAAGCAAGAGCTTTTAGATTATCAATGGGAAAATCAAAAGGAGGAGATGAAGGAAGAAGATCATCTAACAAATATTTGCAAGCACCCAATACGCCACAATCCAAACTAGGGAGACAAGAGGCTTTTGTTGAAGTGGACAATAATGGGACCCAAGTAAAATACCCAGAGGTGGCAATGTTTGTGAAGGAGATAGATGCTTTGGAACATGAGGGGGACTTGGGAAAATTGGAGGATGGCAAGCTAATGGTGAAAGAATATGAGGAAATGTTGCAAAAGGCATTGGCTATGGTTACCAATTTTTCAATTGATGGTGAGAGCGAAGGAGATGGTGATTCCAGTACGGATGGTGATTCCAAAACGGATGGTGATTCCAATACAGATGGTGATTCGAGTGGATCGGAGGTCAGTGCAGAGTTAGACCATGTTGAAGACAATGGAGACAACGATGACTACATTGAAATAGATTGACTTTGTTGCAAGTAATAGTAATAGTCTTGCATTGGAGTGGTGTTAAGTTTTTTTAATTGATGGGGGCATCAAATGATAGGTATGTGTTAATAAGATGTTTGGTTTAAATTGATTTGACCAATCATTTGTAGTTTGGAGAGTGGATTTGATTTTCAATAGAAGGTTTGATCCGCTTCAAATGAATGGCCTATATATTCAAAACTTGAATGCATCTTGATCAAACTCAATTGTAGATTTCAAAATATCCATTTTTTGTATGTGCTTTAAACTAAGAAAATAAAGCTTGTTTAGGACATATAGTAGAATTGAAATGTGACAATGTTGCGTGAATTTTGTTTTGTATTCTCTATTTTTTTAAACAGATATTGTATTAATTATTTGGAAATAATTTTGGTGTTTTAACATATATTGTTATTGTTGAAATATTCCTTATAAATTATATATATTCTAAAAAGACATGGTAATTAGTTTTTTTGATGAAGATTTTTGAAAAACAAAATGTTTGTAGATCAATTTTTAAATGTAATTTTTTTTTAATTTAATGAAAGAATTACCTAAAAACTAAATTTAGCATACTAATGGTATTTTGATTTAAAGGATATAGTTGAAGGTGTTTTCATTGTGAGAACAAATAATTGCTAGAGAAAACTTTACAATACCATTTTTTGTCAGTTCTAATTTAAGAATGATTTCAACTTAATTGAATTATTTTTTTCTTATAGTTAGTAGTTTATCTTCATTTTTTGTTATAGAATTTATATTAGTAAAACATCATACTAATTCAAATATAGTTTAAAATGCTAACTTGAGCATAGAATATTATATACCTATTATTAATATGAACTAAATATTGATATTGGATGCATAATATTCAATTTTAGAAAGACAATCTGTTAACTGTTTAAAAAATCAACAACAATCATGCACAAGAAAATACTTCAAATACTCTTTTTATGCAAAAATAAGAGGTACAATGATTGATGGAATTGTGTATAATTTTGAAACGTTTGCATCCAAAAAATCATACCATAAGCATTAATAGACTAAGTCCAAGAAGTAGATATATTAAAGTTGTAGTGTGCAACGTACTATACGTCACCCTGGGAGTTTGAAAAATAAATTAGTTGTGATTTGAAAGAAAATCAATTTCAAAGTTAGCCATGTCAAAAATTCAGTTTTGTTCATCACTACTTTATGTTTTGCCAAATTTTACTTAGAACCTCCAAAAAACCTTTTGTGCTTTGGCATGTTGATGTACACTTTTATAGTTTATTATATTCAAAATTGAAGGAAATTGACATTTATAGAATTTAAAATAACAATAGTTTGACAAACATGCAAAATTAATGATGTTGGTTGTCACAATACTTGATTTTCTTTTGGAATTGAGAGCATGGGATAGCATTAGCCATTGTAAAGAGAGTGTGGGCTGCAATATGGACCATTGTTACATCTTAATGTAACTTGCATTTGAGACATTTGTTGAATTAGGCAGTGCATTCAATTTATGTTTCATAGCTGTTTAATGCATTTTTTGGTTAAATCTTTTTGTTGAAAGACTAGGGTTAATTGATCCAACAAATTCAAAAAAAATTAAATTATCATTGTCAAAACTACCAATTTTAGGAAGGTCAATGAAATTTTGGGCAAGTTTTACGTTTTAGATGTATTAAAAAATGATGTACACTAACATGCCAAGGCACAAAAATGTTTTTTTTGGAGTTTTAAGAAAAAATTGGCAAAAGATAAAGTAATGATGAATGAAACTAAATTATGACATGGCTAACTTTGAAATTGAATTTTCTTTCAAATCACAACAAATTTCTTCTTCAAACTGCCATGATGACGTATAGTATGTCACAAACTACAACTTTAGTATATCTACTTTTTGGACTTTGTCTATCGATGCTTATGGTATGATTTTTTGAATGAAAATGTTTCAAAATTGTACACAGTTCCATCAATCATTGTATCTCTTATTTATGCACAAAAAGAGTATGTGAAGTATTTCCTTGTGCATGATTGTTGTTGATCTTTTAAACAATTAAAAAAACCTCTTTCTAGAATTGAAGAAAATGCACCCATTATCAATATTTAGATGATATTAATATTGGCTATATAATATTCTAGTCTCAAATTAGCACTTTAAACTATATTGGAGCTTAGTCTTATGTTTTTATTATGTAAATCTATGTATTAACTTTTGGTAGTTTTTTATTTTTATTTTTAAAAACAAGCGTGGTAAGGAAACACATTGCAAGGTTTTTCCGTCAGGAAGAGGGGCTAATTCCACACTAGATAAAGAACATGTTGCCACGAAGTATCCAACCCGCAACCAGGCCATTTGATTTGGGTACCTCACCCCCATTACCCGGTAGTTTAGGATCATTTCAGACCAAATTTTTGTTGGTTTTGAAAAACATAATGCACTTCCCTTTATATATTTATTTTTATTAATGTATCTTCTATACCAAAAAATGAAGATAAATTACGAACTATAAAAAGAAATCCAATTATGTGGAAATTATTTTTAAATTACGCTTGTCAATGAAAATTAGCATGAATTTCTATCTAATAATTCTTACTTTTAACAATGAAAACACCTTCAACTATATCTTATAAATTGAATTACCATTAGTATGCTAAATTTAGTTTTAGGTAATTTTTTCATCCAATTTCTCACAAAACTGGAATCTTTCAATTTTCTAAAACATCAAATCAAATCAAACTTATCAAGCTTTATTTTCTTAGTTTAAAGCACATACAAAAAATGGATATTTTGAAATCTACAATTGAGTTTGATCAA
This sequence comes from Rhytidiadelphus loreus, assembly GCA_947034895.1. NCBI lineage: Eukaryota > Viridiplantae > Streptophyta > Bryopsida > Hypnales > Hylocomiaceae > Rhytidiadelphus > Rhytidiadelphus loreus. The sequence goes on from OX344765.1 coordinate 45,211,083, forward strand.
GATGCATTCAAGTTTTGAATATATAGGCCATTCATTTGAAGCGGATCAAACCTTCTATTGAAAATCAAATCCACTCTCCAAACTACAAATGATTGGTCAAATCAATTTAAACCAAACATCTTATTAACACATACCTATCATTTGATGCCCCCATCAATTAAAAAAACTTAACACCACTCCAATGCAAGACTATTACTATTACTTGCAACAAAGTCAATCTATTTCAATGTAGTCATCGTTGTCTCCATTGTCTTCAACATGGTCTAACTCTGCACTGACCTCCGATCCACTCGAATCACCATCTGTATTGGAATCACCATCCGTTTTGGAATCACCATCCGTACTGGAATCACCATCTCCTTCGCTCTCACCATCAATTGAAAAATTGGTAACCATAGCCAATGCCTTTTGCAACATTTCCTCATATTCTTTCACCATTAGCTTGCCATCCTCCAATTTTCCCAAGTCCCCCTCATGTTCCAAAGCATCTATCTCCTTCACAAACATTGCCACCTCTGGGTATTTTACTTGGGTCCCATTATTGTCCACTTCAACAAAAGCCTCTTGTCTCCCTAGTTTGGATTGTGGCGTATTGGGTGCTTGCAAATATTTGTTAGATGATCTTCTTCCTTCATCTCCTCCTTTTGATTTTCCCATTGATAATCTAAAAGCTCTTGCTTTTTTTTGTCCAACTTGAAAACCAAGAGGATCATGGCCTTTATGATCTTGTGCAACAGGGTCAACTGCGTTATCCAACCACTCTATATCATTGTCCCCCATCTTTGTCAAATCTATCAATTCGAAAGTCTCTTTTGAGGTACCCCTATCATATGTTATTCGATGCAATTTGGCTTCCTTGTCATATCCCACAATCAATGCTTTATAGAAAATGTTATCTTCCCACCATCTTATCCGGAGACTCCGACCCACCCAAGATTCAGCTGCAGATGGACCTACACTCTTGAGGTGGCTACGTAGTGTTGGTCCACCCACTCTTTTCCCCCCTCTGCCTTCATTGGGTCTTGGTGCGCCTTTGCTTACTACATTAGAATTAAGTGCATCCGCAACGCCTTTCTTCAAATACGCCTTTTGCATAGGCACCCCTGGTGTATTTGAAGTTGAAGCTACAATACTACGACCAAGAGGAGGTTTCAACAATAGAGTTGGTGGACTAGCATGACATGTTTTTTGCTTTTTTCTACTTTGAAAAACAACATGACTTGGAGGAGGAGGAGGAGGAGGAGGAGGAGCAAGCATGCTTAGGTCCTTTCCCGTACGTCTCCGTGCCAAAACCCGTGGAAGTGTTTCATCATCTCCAACAATTGTCTCCAACATTTCTTGATGTTCCTCATCTGTAATTCTTAACTCCTTTCTCAAATTGGACATAAGCTTTATCCTTTTCGGAAGAAGAAGCTCCGCCTTGGCATGGAATGCTTTTAGCAAAGCATAATATGCATCCCATTCAAGCCCCTGAATGAGCTCATCATTATTGGAAGAGCTTGATGGGGCTCCTTGTTCACGAGGTCCACCCTTTTTAGCACCACCTCCAATATGAATCCTCTTAGTAGGTGGGAGGTTGTCATCATCCTTGCCATTACGATTTGACACCATTCTTCCAAGGTCCTTCACAAATAAAAAGATTAGAGGTAAGTAATTCAACCTCTACCAACTGTAGGTGCTTCTTTAACAAATAAGAAAACTACCCTACATCTATGTTTGGGGTAGGTTAGTACATAATTAAGCAAAACTTGAAGTATGTCTAAAGTTTATTAAATCTGTAGACTAACATACGAAGAAAAAGAAAATTTCATTTGAAGGCATTTTTGTTCCATGTGAAATCTACACATTGAAATCCAAAAAGACATTCTATATTGTCTCAATTCCACAATTAAACTATTTTTCACATACAAGTGTTGAAAATAACCTACATGTACGGTAAACCCTATAAACTTTTGAAAAGAAAAGACTTGAAAAAATGATAGAACGTGGTGGAAAGTGTGGCTCTTACAAAGAACAAAGACAAGCTATATATACTCAACAAAGCCAACTACCGAGGTTATGGGTATATGGATGAGGTAACTTGTAGGGCACATATAATTTTGTGTGGCTTTGCCTCGGTGGTGAGGAACAAACTATCTCTCTTCCTTGGTCGTTATGAATAAACTATCCCCACCTCGCTAGTCAAGAATAAAGTATTCCTTCAAAGTATTAGTCCTGCCTCAGAAATATTAGACATCTTAGAGTTTAAAAAGTCCCTTCTACAATTGGTCAATATTTTCATGTGATATCATTGCATTGGAGGATTTTTATATATTTGTAATTCGACTTGAGTCAATATTTTATAGTTTTTCTTATATATTTTTTGTATTGTCATCTATTTTTTAGACACATAGAAGTTTGATTATCTCTTGAAAGCATTCAAATTGGCATTTTGGGTATAGTTTCTATTATTACATTTTAATTTTTTATCTTATTGGATTTTCTTGGCTATTGGAAATAATGCAATACAACTACAAGTTTTTTTGGGCAATTGAATAAATTAAAAAAAAAAAATATTCAAGTACTAAGTTAGAGTGTATTGGCATTCAGTAAGGCTCTTACCAATAATAAGGACATATATTGCTGATGTGACACCTCTTTTCTTCTTTCATGGCTTTAACCCCTAAAAGCCCAAGGGGTTCGGACAAAACCCAAATGTGTAATTAAATATAAGTTCTATAACCTTTTTGAAGTGTGCATTAGGAAAATAATGTGAAGCATGAAAAGTAGATAGTATCAGTACGGTCAAAATCTTAAAACTATTTATCGATTTTCTTCAAATGAATTTGGAAGAAGAAACTTCAAAACTTCACCAAAAATACAATTTCTATCCCTACCATTTGATTTTTTTTGAATTGTCAAAATTGTGGTTTTCATTGACTTGTGAAAAAGTGCATAAGATCTAGTAATGAGACTTACTAACTCCAACGTTGTCTTTTCCCAAATAGTAAGTTTTTCAACACTTTGTGCTATTTTTCTTATAATTTGTGTTTGACCGGTGTGATCTTAGTTTTGAGTATGGATATTGAAAGACAATCCAATCCTCTTAAAAGAAATAAAATTGAAAACAAGGTTTTCTCTTGCCTGAAAATGATGCTACAAATTAGATAGTGACCCAAAAATGGTCACTTAAGTATTTAAAATAGGGGCTAAATGCCTTTTATGCACAAAAAGAGTCTTTGAAGTTGTTCCTTATGCATTTTTCTTTAACCCTTTACTTCCTAAGAAGCCCATATTTATTGGGCCTCACATTTTTTTGGCAATTTTGAAGAGTTTATATGGGAATTTTTATTTGTTTTGATAATTATTAATTTTAAACCAATGCATGCAATGTTCTTCACTCAAGCTAAAGATATAATAAAATCTTCCATTTAGATTATACTTTCTACAATATGATCAATCAAAGTTTGCAATTTAAAAATCATGAATTCTTAGAAAGTAAAGGGTTAACTCCTAAAGTCCTGGCAAGGCCATTTATGCATCAATGAATATTGAAAATTTTAATTTTCATCACAAACAACAAATATTTTAACTCCTAAAGGACCAAATTGCATTTTGTGGCAATATAGCAAAATCTAGCAACTAACTACAAATAAAATATTTATTTTTCTTTGAAATTTTCACACAACATGTGCCCAAGGAATATCTTTAAGGCTCAACAATTTTCATAGCTTTTGACTACATGGTTAAAATTTTTTTGCATGCAATGTAATTTTTAATGTTTTGCATGGAGTTAAGGCAACTTAGAAAAAAACACTTTTTCAAGAAATAAAAATTTGAACTTGGTTTTCTAGATTTATATGTACGTAGAAAGCTTTGAATCATTTGATTTTGATTGACAAGATGAAATTAGAGTGGTAGTACTAGAAAATTGGCACGATGAATTAGTTGCTAATTTCTTAGCCTTCTTGAATGAACTTTTAGTAGGTTTTGGGTGCTTTTTGTATTAGTGCATTGGGGCCCTTTTTTATTTAATAAAACTCTTGATTGATTTTTCCTATTAATGCTTAAAGGATTGAAGAATATTTTAGGTAGAAATTGTCAAAAACTGCCACTTTTTAGGTCAGTAAGAAAAAAAATGAATTTTCTCAGGGGGTGCACTTAGTTCTAACAAGCCACGTGCGAACAAGTGGTTTCTAATCAACTATAATTTCAACCTAAAATTTTGAGCATTGTTTAATAATGACTATAGCTTTCTATTGCTAAAATTTTCAACTCAAATAAAATACGAAATAATTTTTAGAAGAGGTTGAAAATGAACTAAAATGGCATGTTTTTCAACTCAAATAATTATAGAGGACACATTTAGATGACCATTGAGTCAATATTCAACTCAAAATGAGCTTTCAATAATGAGTTATTTTTAGGAATTTTTTGTTCATTTTTTAGACAATTTTTTCTTATATAATATAGGGGTGTGAAAGTTATTTTTCAGTTCTACAGTGTATCTTTTTACTTCAAAAATTTGTAACTAATTATTATTAACAAATAAAAATATCAATAATTCAAAACATAAACCTTCAAAGTAGGAAAATCTATTCATATTTTTATTTTATTTTATTTTATTTAAAATTCAAAAAGCATATAGGGGGTCCAAAGTTTAGTTCGCACGTGGTTTCTAATGGACACTCTTAATGACCACCACCCCGAGTGAATTTCTCTTTTCTTTTTTGAATTCAGTTGTACAAAATTTCTAGACTACTATGGGAATTTATGAAAAATTTTAGAAACTTTGACCCCACCAATTGAAAGATTATTCCATTTGAAGGTAGAAAAAGGGATTTTCTAACCTTGTCCGATAGGGCTAGTAGACTTCTAGAATGAGATTTTTGCACTACACATTTTTATTTTTATTCAACATTTGCATCTTATATCATGCTATTTACATACCTACCAAATTTTAGAAGTAGACTAGAGGAGTTTTGTAGAAGTTGTCTCAAGATGCCTAGGTTGTCCAAAAAGTTTAGGGTAGTTTAACTTTTGATTTAAGCACCTATTTAGAAAAAAATTGTATTCCCACCAACGGGTACATGTTAACACCTTGTGTCAAAATTTCATGAACATTTGACCAAAATTGACTTTGTATACAACTTTCACATGACATGTCCAATCAAAGCTACCCAAGATTATTTCTTTACGTTTAACAGTCACTTGGTCCTTTAGGGGTTAACCTTATAATTAGCATGGTAGCCTTGTAAGATGATGGATGGAATTTCTCCACTTATAGCGGTAGTACTAGAAAATGGACATTATAACCTTTGTGCCCAAGAATGGATTATTAACCCCTTAAGGACCAAAAGTAGTATAAATTCCAAAGGTGTAAAGATATATTATAAAATACAACTTAGAATAATAATTTAATAAATACTTTCAAATAATGTTGTAAAACATGATCCATAGATCATATCTATACAACTATTGGATCTACTGTTGTATTAACTAATATGTACCAATTAAAAACTAAGCAAAAAATTTAGATTTTCTTCCAAAATTAATTTTAAATTGTATAATTATAATTATCATATGAATTTCTTCCTTCAAGTTCAAAATTTTAGGCCCTAATCATGGTAATTTTTTAAGATTTTTATTTTACTTCCTCGGTAGTTATGAATAAACTATCCCCTCCTCAGTAGTCAAGAGTATACTATCCCCTCCTCGATAGTCATTGCAACAAATCCATGTTTTTATGTCAACAATACATTCAACATAACATCAATATTGACATAAAAATATGGGTTTGTTGCATTGGACATCACTTAAAATCCATTTTCAAAAATTACAAAATAACACCTAAAATCAGTAAAATGTAGGTTTCTTATATTGTATATAGGTACAAGCAAGAATATGACGGGTATAATTACAAATATAAATACAAATATGGAAATGAATACAAGTGTAGATATTAGTACACATTTGGATAATTCCATATTGCTTGTTGAAATGAAAATTCTAAAAATGGATATATTGAAAGATTCCAAGAATAAGATCTACCTAATGTTTTAGACCACCAATGAAAATTTGACATGTGGACCTATTAGAATATTTTCCTAAAATATTTAACTCCTATGGTGTATTGCTTTGTATGTTATTTTAGGTGACTATCCACTCAAATACACTCTTGCTATGTACAATCTAATATAATGGTCTTACAATAATCTTACAAATTGCCTATTTTTGCCATCTAAAGATTTTTGCATAGAGTAGAAATGAGTTGGAATTTCTCATCTTGCACAATTAACACTCAATACTCAAGCAATCCCAATCAAGTATACCAAATTTCAATTTCAAAGAAGCAAAATTCCTTTTGAATTTGTGAATGTCCAATGTCCATTTTAATCATGATTTTATATAATATTTTATTGAAAACAATTGGACAAATTTTTTTTTTCCAATTGCATAAATATGTAGGGAACATCCATACACACATCTTTCATATGAAAAAACAAACCATTAAGTAACAAAAATATGATTTAGTGTATGAAGAGTTCAATGGGAGATGTGGTATGACCAAACTTTGTAAACTAGATCTCTCTACATGAGTTAACTAGACTTTTGCAAATAATTGTACTATTGTGCTCAGATGTAAGAAATTAGTTACCATATGAGGGGGAACTAAAAAAATCTAATTATAATAAAGAGATATCTATTTTACAAAATTTAAACTTTGTCACCATAACATTGAAATCTCTCTAGAAGAAATTGTGAAACTTTTGTGGAGATGCACAAATGAGTCCGATAAAGCTTTACTATGAAGAGTGCCAAACATGGACTTTTTTTTATTGGCAATAGACAACCAATATTCGACATGATAAGGCTAGTTTCTCTCACCAATGGAAAATGAACAAATAATTTTAATTTTTTATCACCAGAAAATTGAGTAGCCATTCAATGGTGGGCATGAAGGCTCTTTATATGTTAAGGTTGTTATAATTTTAGTGTTTTGGTATTCAAATGTACTGTTGGGTACCATAATCTTACAAGTTGCCTATTTGAGTTGTTCAAAGAATTTTGTATAGTGTAGATGATAATTGGTATATTTTGGCACACCTAATTATCATTCTAGCCATATGCAACTCCAATCAAGCATTCCAAATTTTAGTTTCAAAACCAAAATTCCATATTTGGTGAATTTTCTAATTTAATTTTTATAGATTAATAAGATCATTGATTAAAAAAAAGTGGTAATGAATTATTTGAATTGGATTAAGGAGGTATGTAGGAAACATCCATCCCTGCATCTTTCCTTAAGATTTTTCTATTTCCCCCTAACATGGTAACTAACTTCTTACATCTAAGCACGATGGTACAATTATTTGCAAAAATCTAGTTAACTCATGTAGAGAGATCTAGTTTACAAAGTTTGGTCATACCACATCTCCCATTGAACTCTTCATAAATTAAATCATATTTTTGTTACTTAATGGTTTGTTTTTTCATATGAAAGATGTGTGTATGGATGTTCCCTACATATCTATACAATTGGAAAAAAAACATCCTCCAATTGTTTTCAATAAAATATTATATAAAATCATTAAAATAGACATTGGACATTCACAAATTCAAAAGGAATTTTGCTTCTTTGAAATTGAAATTTGGTATACTTGATTGGGATTGCTTGAGTATTGAGTGTTAATTGTGCAAGATGAGAAATTCCAACTCATTTCTACTCTATGCAAAAATCTTTAGATGGCAAAAATAGGCAATTTGTAAGATTATTGTAAGACTATTATATTGGATTGTACATAGCAAGAGTGTATTTGAGTGGATAGTCACCTAAAAAAACATACAAAGCAAATACATCATAGGAGTTAAATAATTCAAAAAAGTATTCTAATAGGTCCACATGTCAAATTTTCATTGGTGGTCTAAAACATTAGGTACATCTTATACTTGGAATCTTTCAAGATATACATTTTGACTATAATCATTTCAACAAGCAATATGGTATTATCCAAATGTGTGCTAATATCTACAATTGTATTCATTTCTGTAGTGGAATTCATATTTGTAATTATACCTGTTGAACTCTTGCTTGTACCTATATTCATATTCTTTTGAGGCATGTCTAATATTTTGAAGCGATAGTTTATTCTGAACAGGTACCAAAGAGGGGAACGTTTGTTCTTGACTATCCAAGAAGAATTACTATATTCTTGACTAGCGAGGTGGGGATAGTTTATTCATAACGACCAAGGAAGAGAGATAGTTTGTTCCTCACCACCGAGGCAAAGCCACACAAAATTATATGTGCCCTACAAGTTACCTCATCTATATACCCATAACCTCGGTAGTTGGCTTTGTTGAGTATATATAGCTTGTCTTTGTTCTTTGTAAGAGCCACACTTTCCACCACGTTCTATCATTTTTTCAAGTCTTTTCTTTTCAAAAGTTTATAGGGTTTACCGTACATGTAGGTTATTTTCAACACTTGTATGTGAAAAATAGTTTAATTGTGGAATTGAGACAATATAGAATGTCTTTTTGGATTTCAATGTGTAGATTTCACATGGAACAAAAATGCCTTCAAATGAAATTTTCTTTTTCTTCGTATGTTAGTCTACAGATTTAATAAACTTTAGACATACTTCAAGTTTTGCTTAATTATGTACTAACCTACCCCAAACATAGATGTAGGGTAGTTTTCTTATTTGTTAAAGAAGCACCTACAGTTGGTAGAGGTTGAATTACTTACCTCTAATCTTTTTATTTGTGAAGGACCTTGGAAGAATGGTGTCAAATCGTAATGGCAAGGATGATGACAACCTCCCACCTACTAAGAGGATTCATATTGGAGGTGGTGCTAAAAAGGGTGGACCTCGTGAACAAGGAGCCCCATCAAGCTCTTCCAATAATGATGAGCTCATTCAGGGGCTTGAATGGGATGCATATTATGCTTTGCTAAAAGCATTCCATGCCAAGGCGGAGCTTCTTCTTCCGAAAAGGATAAAGCTTATGTCCAATTTGAGAAAGGAGTTAAGAATTACAGATGAGGAACATCAAGAAATGTTGGAGACAATTGTTGGAGATGATGAAACACTTCCACGGGTTTTGGCACGGAGACGTACGGGAAAGGACCTAAGCATGCTTGCTCCTCCTCCTCCTCCTCCTCCTCCTCCAAGTCATGTTGTTTTTCAAAGTAGAAAAAAGCAAAAAACATGTCATGCTAGTCCACCAACTCTATTGTTGAAACCTCCTCTTGGTCGTAGTATTGTAGCTTCAACTTCAAATACACCAGGGGTGCCTATGCAAAAGGCGTATTTGAAGAAAGGCGTTGCGGATGCACTTAATTCTAATGTAGTAAGCAAAGGCGCACCAAGACCCAATGAAGGCAGAGGGGGGAAAAGAGTGGGTGGACCAACACTACGTAGCCACCTCAAGAGTGTAGGTCCATCTGCAGCTGAATCTTGGGTGGGTCGGAGTCTCCGGATAAGATGGTGGGAAGATAACATTTTCTATAAAGCATTGATTGTGGGATATGACAAGGAAGCCAAATTGCATCGAATAACATATGATAGGGGTACCTCAAAAGAGACTTTCGAATTGATAGATTTGACAAAGATGGGGGACAATGATATAGAGTGGTTGGATAACGCAGTTGACCCTGTTGCACGAGATCATAAAGGCCATGATCCTCTTGGTTTTCAAGTTGGACAAAAAAAAGCAAAAGCTTTTAGATTATCAATGGGAAAATCAAAAGGAGGAGATGAAGGAAGAAGATCATCTAACAAATATTTGCAAGCACCCAATACGCCACAATCCAAACTAGGGAGACAAGAGGCTTTTGTTGAAGTGGACAATAATGGGACCCAAGTAAAATACCCAGAGGTGGCAATGTTTGTGAAGGAGATAGATGCTTTGGAACATGAGGGGGACTTGGGAAAATTGGAGGATGGCAAGCTAATGGTGAAAGAATATGAGGAAATGTTGCAAAAGGCATTGGCTATGGTTACCAATTTTTCAATTGAGGTGAGAGCGAAGGAGATGGTGATTCCAGTACGGATGGTGATTCCAAAACGGATGGTGATTCCAATACAGATGGTGATTCGAGTGGATCGGAGGTTAGTGCAGAGTTAGACCATATTGAAGACAATGGAGACAACGATGACTACATTGAAATAGATTGACTTTGTTGCAAGTAATAGTAATAGTCTTGCATTGGAGTGGTGTTAAGTTTTTTTAATTGATGGGGGCATCAAATGATAGGTATGTGTTAATAAGATGTTTGGTTTAAATTGATTTGACCAATCATTTGTAGTTTGGAGAGTGGATTTGATTTTCAATAGAAGGTTTGATCCGCTTCAAATGAATGGCCTATATATTCAAAACTTGAATGCATCTTGATCAAACTCAATTGTAGATTTCAAAATATCCATTTTTTGTATATGATTTCCGCCTAAAGGACCAAACATTGGGTTTTTGGGCAACTTAGCTATTTTGGGTAGCTCAATATAAGTAAAGTTTTGATTTTTTTCTTTGAAATTTCCACACAACATGTGCCCAAGGAATTTGTGTAAGGCCAACAATTTTCTTAATTTTTTACGACGTGTTTCAAAAGATATTGCATGAAATGTAATTTTCAGTGTTTGGCGGCTTACTTGAGTAGAAATAGATAATTCTTGAATTTAAAAAAAACAAAACAAAAACTGAAAATGATTTTCTAGACTTATATGTATATGGTAAGCTTTGAATCATTCCATTTTTATTAATGAGATGAAAATTATGAGGAATTTTAGTTTAGGTTAGTTTGTTGGTAGTGATGGAATTTGTACTCTAAATTGAAGTTTGACGTCCTTTATTTAACACAATTTTAAATATTTCTCGAAATAAATAAAATCATTGGGTGTGTATTATTTATTGCAACATTGCAACCATTGGGATTGGCATTTTTTAATTTCATAGATAAATTTTTAACAATTTAGGATTCTTAAATGTTCTCTTGTTCTTTCTACATACTATTTTTTTCCTATAAGTGATGTAAGTTGTACAATTTCAGATGATCTGAAAATTTGCAAGCATGTGGCCAACTTGCTTTGAAGAAGGAATCCAAAGAAAACAACCATTTTGGACATTTGATCATACAATTAAGACCTTGTGAAGTGTACTTGCCTTTATTTTTTGAGAGCCAAAAAAAGGATTTTTGTCACTTCAAATGTTAATATCTTGCAGTCTAGATAGTGGAAAATTCTGAAATCTTTTCCACATCTTCTCAAAGCAGTATACTACAAGATCCTTTAGTTTCATATTTCCAAAAATATTTTTTTGCTAAATTTTGGTACTTGTCTTAGATATGATAGTTTTGGAGCAGTTTGGGTGAAAACTTAGTCTCTGTCGTTTAGGGGGTCATTACATGATTTTCTGCAGTAGTTAAGGGCTGCGAGTTCCTTGACGTTCCCCTGCGTCGAGAACTCTGCTACGCACCCCGCTGACGTGGTCGAGAGACAACCACGTCAACAGGCACAAATTTTTTTTTTTTTTTTTAAAAAGAAAATAATAATAATAATTTTTATTCTTCATTTTAATATTTTAATATTTTTTTATTTTTTATTTTTAAATTATCTAGATTGCACAGGTTGGTTCTCAACAACGGGAACTAGCCTGAAACGGCCCTCCCGAAGGCCTGATTCTCATCTAATGAAACAAAGAAAATAAAACTTGATGAGTTTGATTTTATTCTATTTTTAGAAAATTGAAAGATTCCAAAGTTTCAATGAAGTATTTCCATTGCAAGCTTAGGGCATATACTAGAATCCAAATCTCAGAATGTTGCGTGAATTGTATTTTTATTCTCTATTTTTTTGAACAGATATTATATTAATTATTTGAAAAAAATTCCATTGTTTTAACAGATATTATTAATGATGAAATATTCCTCATAAATTATTTATATTTTAAAAAGACACGATAATTAATTCTTTCCATGAAGACTTTTGAAAAATACAACGTTTATAGAAAAATTCTTACATGAAATTTTTTATTTTTTATTTTATGAAAAAAATACCAAAAAACTAAATCTAGCATACTAATGGTTATTTGATTTAACCCCTAAAGGACCAAGGCCGTTCTTCTGTCAAAAACTACTCAAAACTGCTATTTTTGCTGCATATATCCAAAAAAACAAAAAAAATACTTTTTTTAGAATCTAACCGTAGGATCTTGTACTTTACTAGTCAAGTATCATGTGGTAAAAATTTCATGGAGTTTGACCGTACAGATTGGAAGATATTAGCAATCAAAGTTGAAAAAAGAAAGTTTTTTTGAACACTAGCCTGCAATTTCAGATGACTTTGAATGCCATTTGGGGAAAAGAATTACACCATGGACCTTGAATTTAAAAAATTTTGTGTTGAAGAATTGAGTTGAAAGTCTAGAAATTTTTTTTTTAAAAAAACATGATTGATTTTGATTCTTTAAAAAATTGTTCAGTACAAGTAGGTCCAAGATTGAAAGAAAAACTAAATCTTTAAAAGCTCTAAAATGGGATTGAAACACAATAATCTCAAGAGTGAGATTGTTCTAAATAGAAAAGTTAACCTTGTCAAACAATTTTTTTTGAAAAATTGTGAAAATTGCATTTAGAATTGAATCCTATAAGTTATTTTTTCAAGAAGATGCTCAAATTGCCTGAAAAACAAGATTGTTCATAACTTTCACATTACTAATCCAAATGGAATGAATCAAAGCTTCACATGTAGACAAAAATATGATCTTTAAGAAGAAAAAAGTTAAAAAATTAATTTCAAATTTTTGTAGATTTATTTTTCTGCCCGGTGACGTGTAAATTATGTTTAAGATGCCATAACTTTTTCTCTCGGGCACCAATTGAAATAAAATTTATATTCCCACGAAGCTCATGAGTTTTCCTATCTTATGGGAAAGTTTCAAAAAAATTCACAGAAAATTGAGATCATAGGAACTTGCCCGAAATCCATTTTGTCCCCCGAGGGGACAATGGTCCTTTAGGGGTTAAAGGATAGAGTTAAAGGTGTCTTCATTGTAAAATCTAAGAATTATTAGAATAAAATTCATGCTATTCTTCATTGACAAATGTAATTTAAAAATAATTTCAAATTAATTGAATTATTTTTTTCTTATATTTTGCAATTTATCTTCAATTTTCAAAAAGAAAGAGTCTTTATGAAAAGAAATTTGTAAAGCAAATCGCATTTTTTCACGATCATCAAAAGACAATATATGGATTTACATAATAAAAACATAAGACTAAACTCAATTATAATTTAAAATGTTAAGTTGAACATAGAATATTATATACTCAATATTAATATAAACAATATGCACAAGGAAATAAGAGATATAGTGATTGATGAAATTGTATACAATCTTGAAATGTTTTCATTAAAAAAATCAGACCATAAGCATTTATAGACAAAGTCTAAAAAGTAGATATATTAAAGTTGTAGTGTGCGACGTACTACATGTTACCATGGGAGTTTGAAGGAAAATTCAATTTCAAAGTTAGCCATGTCAAAAATTCAGTTTTGTTCATCACTACTTTATGTTTTGCCAAATTTTACTTAGAACCTCCAAAAAACCTTTTGTGCTTTGGCATGTTGATGTACACTTTTATAGTTTATTATATTCAAAATTGAAGGAAATTGACATTTATAGAATTTAAAATAACAATAGTTTGACAAACATGCAAAATTAATGATGTTGGTTGTCACAATACTTGATTTTCTTTTGGAATTGAGAGCATGGGATAGCATTAGCCATTGTAAAGAGAGTGTGGGCTGCAATATGGACCATTGTTACATCTTAATGTAACTTGCATTTGAGACATTTGTTGAATTAGGCAGTGCATTCAATTTATGTTTCATAGCCGTTTAATGCATTTTTAGGTTAAATCTTTTTGTTGAAAGACTAGGGTTAATTGATCCAACAAATTAAAAAAAAATTAAATTGTCATTGTCAAAACTACCAATTTTAGGAAGGTCAATGTAATTTTGGGCAAGTTTTACGTTTTAGATGTATTAAAAAATGATGTACACTAACATGCCAATACACAAAAATGTTTTTTTTGGAGTTTTAAGAAAAAATTGGCAAAAGATAAAGTAATGATGAATAAAACTAAATTATGACATAGCTAACTTTGAAATTGAATTTTCTTTCAAATCACAACAAATTTCTTCTTCAAACTTCCTTGGTGACCTATAGTATGTCACACGCTACATCTTTAGTATATCTACTTTTTGGACTTTGTCTATCGATGCTTATGGTATGGTTGTTTGAATGAAAATGTTTCAAAATTTTACTCACTTTTGTTAGTAAGTGTATAACGATGACCTTATTATTTGTAAAAACTTTACATGATGTCAATCTATTATGATATGGTAGTTGAATATAGGTTTTCTAACTTATATTCAAGTGTGAAGAACATAGTTATAAGTGTATTGGAATTTTTTTTTAATTGCTAAGAAGATCTAGCAACAACAAAAATTAATTAATTGATAAGACGAACTATATCTAAATGCCAATTAGGATTCTTTGAAGACATGGTCATTGCACATATCATGTACTCTATATACACTACAGTATGGAAATCTAAGAAGATATTTTTACTATATCAATCACTTTAAATTTCCAGTGTCTTATTTCAAATATAAATATTCTTAAATGCCATGGTATCACAAAACAATATTAACCAATTGTTGAAGGGTCCCTTTTAACTTTAAAAGAGTCCAAAAAATGAAGTGACCTAACTCCCCTAGCTAGCTCACAATAAATAATTATTCTTTGCTTTGAGCCTACATTTGAGGATCTTTAACAATATTATGGGGACCTATGTAGAACATTCGAATATCATACTTGACTATCATGTTTGGCAAAAATTAAAGTCAATTTTTTTAAATTACTTTGAGAGAAAATGAAAAACAAATCACTTTAATTTTGTAAATGTTGAACTGTCAAAAAGTGGGCCTCTTGCAAATTTCAGATTGTAACACAAGCAAATCTCAAAATAATAAATTCATAATGTTTCTATAATGTTCATTGAAATATAAAAAAGAATTGAAAATTTTAATTCTAAAATTAACTATTGAACCAAATTTTCCAACTTTCATAGCCAAGTATGGTACTCATCAACTTTGTACTATAAAATATAAGTTTGAAGTATATGCATTTTGATTTTGTCAATGTTTATATTGGTCCCTTTTTATACTACTCTTTTCTTCTATATACTCATTGGCACTTAGCATAATATAAATATAAATTTGTATAATCCATTGCTATGTAAGGTAAAACAGCCCATTATGGTCAAATCGCCTATAGTGGACACCTTATGATCCCATGACGGTTTTCTCAAACCACAATCAGTATTTAACTTGACGCTCATGAAGTGATTAGTGACTGCATTAGGAACGCCCAACTTTTCCAGTGTAAGAGCATTCCCACGACAAACTTGCCAAACAGGGGCACAAAATCACAAAAAACTGCTTTCAATTAAATAAGAGAATTATATCCACCAACCATCTCACGTTTGTTGAAAAATATCTCCATCTTACCTTGAGACTAGAATTGAGTAGAGAAATTCTTTATATACATATGAAGTGGTAGGATGTAGAACAACCCATGTGAGATAATGTAAATTAGAATTAGTAGGAGCTCAACTGCTCATAGTTAAGTCAAAAGTAGGTTTTGTTTTTCAATAGAATTTCAAACCTCATTTAGGTATGGTAGAATTTATTTTTTCAAAACACTTTGAACTAAGAAAAGTTGGTAAATGAAGATAACTTTCATTTCCAAAAATTTGTTTGAGATTTAGAACACCCAATTAAAATATATGGACAGATTTGAGAGAGGAAGTTTGAAATTGTAAAAAATAATTCCCTTCCAACCCCTCTCTCAAATTTGTCTATAACTTTTGATCGGAGATTCTAAATCTCAAACGAATTTTTGGAAATGAAATTTATCTTCATTAACCAACTTTTCTTAGTTCAAAGTGTTTTGAACTTTTTTTTTCTACTGTGCCTAAATGAGGTTTGAAAATCTATTAAGAAACAAAATCTACATTTGAGTTAACTATGAGCGGTTGAGTTCCTACTAATTTAATTTACATTATCCCACATGGGTTGTTCTACATCCTACTACCTCACGTGTATATAATGAACTCTTCCTCTCATCTAAAACTCAATTTTAATTAATAATGTATCAACTACAAGTTTGTCCCACGGTAGGAAGCCCACTCCCCATGTTGGTTGCCTTTGGTGCCTTGCCGTGAGGATGTTCTAAATCATTGTCAGAAGTTACTTTTCATGGCATTTTACATTAGAAATTATTGTGACCACTTTAGGTGGTTAAGATAAGCATATTGGGTACAATTTTTGTTTGTTATGGGGCAGCCTATAGACCATATTGGGAAGATCACTTCAGAAATACATTACTAATTCACACTTTGTTTGAAAAATAAAATTTCAATTGCTCTCACTATTTCTCACACTTATCTTTGTGTGGGAAAAAATTTGAAAAATTTCAGTAATGGCATGAGGGCAGACTCCAAATTCTGACCACAATGGGCTGATTTACCTTACATAATATCAATGGGTCCCATATCCACACACAAAACCATTCGAAATTCCTTTGTTGTTGCATATTTCAATAAAGCAACTATAAGATTATGAAGAAGATTCCATTGCATTCCACTCTCCAAATTTTATGTAAATCCAATGGTGCAATTTTAAGGTTAAAATGAATACAGTTGACCAAGTTTGTCAAAATGAATTGACCAAAATAAATTGTTGGTTTATAAACCTAAAATTCTCACTAATAGAGTGTCAAAAATATTTGTATTTTTGGATAACATTTTTAGAATTAGGCCTGGAAAAAAAAAAAAATGTCAAATAACTTTAACCCTCAATATAGGGGATGTTGTCTCCAAAGTGGAAAGGAATTGATGTCAAAATATTTTGGGGATCGAAAATTAATAAGCATTATGAGTTTTACATAATCTTTGCTTATTATTTTTGAAGTTGCCCATCCCACATGACAATCTTTGACTACACTAGAGACATTCCCAAGATAAAAAATTATTTAAAAAATTATTTAAAATTTTCCTTAAGAAAACAATGGAGCCTTACAACAACTTAGAAATGCTTCTCTTCTTTTAATGGATATTCATTTTCATCTTCAAGGAAACTTCAAAATTATCTTTGATCGATTAATTCAATATAGCCATGGACACTTGGATATTAAAGTGTTAAGGATTACACTGTAATTTAGGACATGAGAGCTTAACATTGGGCATTTGAGTTCATCTTCTAATAATGTAATTTTCGAGGTCAATTATGATTGTACATTTGGTGCAAAGTTAGACCATTTAGAAGACAATGGAGACAACAATGACTACATTGAAATAGATTGACTTTGCTACAAGTAGTAGTGGTAGTAGTGGTACATTGGGTTTATGTCAAGCTTTTTATTGATGGAGGCATGAAGGTAACAAGTGTCTGTTAGTGAGATGTTTTGCTTCAATTTATTTGATCAATCATTTATAATTTGGGCTTAGGGTTGACCAATCATTTAGAATTGTTGTGGTTTTGATTTTTAGAAGAAAGTTTGATCCTTAAATGACCCATGTATTCAAGACTTGATCAAATTCAATTTTAGCTTTTGAAGTATCCATTTTTTGTATATGATTAAAATAAAATTTGACCAGTTTAATTTTTACTTATTTTTAAATTTTTGAAAGATTCCAAAAGTTCAATGAAGTATTACCATAATTTCCAAGCTCTAGGCATATATTACAATCCAAATCACACAACATTGTGTGAATTTTTTTTTGTATTCTCTAATTTTTTTTCAAGTAGTGTTATTAGATTGTTTTAAAATATACTATTATTGATGAATATTTTTTAATGAATCATTCATTAGAGGAGATTTCAGCCCCCTGGAGGGCTGTGAGTTCCCAGACTGCGGGAACTGGTTCGCAGGGGGCCGCAGTAGCTTGCAAACATGGAATGGCGACTTCCACGTCGGAAAAAAATGAAATTTTTTTTTTCTGTTTTTTTTTCATTTCAAGAGTAAAACTTTTTTTTTCTTTTTTTCTTTTTTTCTAGCTTTCATCACCAAGTACCATTTTTGGGATGAGGGTAAAAATATGATCTTTTTGAAAAAATCACACTTGTAGTTTTTATATGACTTGAGTAAAGACTTAAGAATACTACAAAGATTTTTTTCTAAAAAAGACTCTTCTACACTATAGCAGTCTCTAGTTGATCACCTTATTTCTAATTGAGAAAGCATTGCAGATGGTTAACCATTACTCATGACAGTAATCCTCAGTTTTGCTATGTGGATATTTAGTCCAATTTAGACTTACACTTAAAAGCCCTCTGCCAGACGGTTCAACAGTTAGAATATCTGTTAATTCAGACGATCAAACAGTCTGATTGAACAATTATGATGTGTGTTTTTTTAAATGGCCTCCACTTGTGTTTGAAAGCACAGCCTGGATGGCGGCAAGAATGGGCGGGCAAGTCGTTAACTCAATTAAGCACCAGTGTACAAAGCCTCAACCTTCATTTTACTTCCTGCATAGTCTCTGGTTCGGATTGGTGTGCCATTTCGAAATTTTGCGGCCTGCTGTAGTGCTGCTGTTTCTGGCTCTATTAACCTGTTGGGTTGACAAAAAGTGCTAGAGGTCATTAGCTAGTGAAAATATTGAGACTATTGCTGCTGTGTGGAAACATGACGACGTCTCAGTCTATGAACAGTAGTCAGGTTTTATTTCTTGTTGTTTTGATACTTGATGTGAGTTGAGAAATGTAATATTGGTTGTGATTCAATTTTTCATTGTGAAAACTATAACACGTTGTAAGTAAGCTGTAGACACCTCGCATGCGGTCACTAACCTCATACTTTGATGTTGGTTGCCATGGGTGCAGGTGAGGCTTACTACCTCAAGGAACGATTGAATTGTTGTATTATTTTTCTCAATTCCTACTCTCACGTTTTAGAAACTATATGGAGACTTTGGAAAGGTCTTGGACATATCTTAGTTTACTGTGAAAAACTTTTTTTCAAAAAAACTTGGTTTCATTATTTTTAGCACTTGTCTATCAATAATTTTGCACATAGTCTGTGCAAATACTTGTATTGGTATATGATCTGATGATGATATAGTTTGCATCTAAATTGCAAATGTATGCTCTAGGAGTACTTGGATCTTGATAGAAACAAACTAAAAAAAGCTGCATATTGCAAAGAAATAAAATAGAATGGAAGCAATCAGATTAGTGCCTAGCACTAGGATGTTCCAATAAAGACCTTTTTTTATCGGGAACAGCCGTTCCCCGAAAACTGCAGGGGGACAGTTCCCCCGCAGCTGCTTGAAATGGCCCTCCAAGGGTCCGAAAGCTCCTCTAATGTATATTTTATAAAATTGCAATAATTTGTTTATCTATGAAGAATTCTAAAAAATACAACATTTATAGAAAAAATCTCAAACATAATTATTTATTTATTTTTTGAATAAATTACATAAAAAAATGAGTTTAGCCTAAAAGTGGTAATTTGACTAAAAGGATATAGTTAAAGGTGTTTTCAATGTAAGAACTAATAATTTTTAGAAAAAACTTTATGCTATTCTTCATTGCCAGTTGTACTAAAAGATTAATTTCAAATTAATTGAATTATTTTATTGTTTTTTGCAATTTATCTTAATTTTTTTGCTATAAAAATGATATTATTATTTCAAAAAATTTGAAGCGAATTGCATTTTTCCACATCAATAGACAATACATAGTTTCACATAATATAAATATGAGACTAAAGCTGAATACAGTTTAAAATGTTAACTTGACCATAGAATATTATACATCAAATATTAATACCAACTAAATATTGATATTGGATGTATAATATTTAAGTTCAAAGGGACAACTTTTAAACTAACTGAAAGATAAACAACACATTTAACCCCTAAAGTCCCTAGACTCCTCTCGGAATTTTTTTGAAGATTCAAGTAGGTACTTATGATCTCAATTTTTAGCAAGATTATTTTGAACCTTTTTAAGATAGAAAAATTGATTCCTAGAGGAGGTTACTCTCACTACATTTGGGGTACCCACGTGTGGTGGAGTGATTTTTTGACCCCCTATTTACTTTTGAATAAACTATAATTTCATCCTAAAATTTTGAGCTTTGTTTAACAATGACTAAAGGTTTCTATTGACAAAAATTTCAATTCCAAATAACATAAGATATATTGTCTAGAAAGGGTTGAAAAATGAGCTAAAATGGCATGTTTTCCAACTAAAATATTTATAGAGCTCACATGAAGATGACTATTGCATCAATATTCAACCAAAATAAACTTTCAATAGAAAGCTATTCTACAGAATTTTTTTTTTCATTTTTCAAATTCTTTTTTCTTATATAATATAGAGGTGTGAAAGTTATTTTCAGCTTTACAGTGTATCTTTTTTCTTAAAAAATTTATAATTAATTACTATTAGCATAAAAAAATACCAATAATTCAAAACATAAACTTTTAAAGTAGTAAAATCTATCCATAATTTTTTTATTAAAAAGAATTTCAATTTACCAATGTATTACATGTATTACTTTTTCCGCCGCACGTGGGTTGCTAAAACGTGGGGAGTGTCCTCCCCGGGATTGATTCTTGTTGTGGAAATATAATTTTTATTTCAAGCGATGGCTAGGAGCAAAAGCTATGGCACAATTAGCCTCCCCAAGGTTAGGGTGGGCAACCAAAAAATAATTGAAATAATATTTTTGAAATTTATTTCTTATGGAATATATTTTTGTCTATGTGGAAAGATTTGATTTATTCCATTTGGATAAGTAATGTATAGTTATGAAGCATTTTGTTTTGCGGGCCATCTTAGCAACTCTTGAGACACTAATGTATTGAATCCATTTTTTAACTCAATTTTAACAATTAAAAAAAGAAGTTGTACATGGCTTAGTTTTCTTTGTAGTTTTCCTATGTTTTCAACTACTTTATTGACCCCTAAGTAGAATTTGCATACAAATTGATTATTTATTAATGTTAAAACTTAGGTAAATTGTAGAGATATTTTTTATTTATAAAAATATATTTTATAAAATTTGGTTAGGCAACATCTTTAATTACTATTGCTTTCCCTTATGTTAGTCAATAAGGTAAGATATCCACTTGTCATCCCTTGATCATTACACATGTATATTTAGATTTATCAAATTTATAATTTGATTTGGGTAATAGAATGGCAAATTAGAAATTTCTTCACATATATTTTAGCTAAATTACTTTCGAGTAAATAAATATTCATTATAGGTGGTCAAAGCAAAAATAACTTTTCTTGTTGTCCCTAGGAGGGAACTATTGTATTTGCATTCATTTGGATTCTAAAGCAGATCCATTTTAATTCCCTACATGTTTGCAATGGTAATCCATTGGTGTCCCTCAAGATTGTAGAATAATGTATGAATTTTTTTCCATGTGTAGAAATCACATGGTGGTGTTCATTGAATGTTTACAATTGTGACATTTTAATGCAATTCCCACCCTTTTAATTTCAATTCCATACTTAGGTTGTTATAATGCCAACCATTTACAAGACGCAATTGTACTCAAATACAGAGGCCACAATTGGTTGGGGGGATTTTGGAACTATATAATGTAACACAACCTAAATGCATATGAATTAGCAATTCAACATGGTTCCCATTAATATATTGAAAAAGCTTTTGTGGAGTCTTATTGGTAGTCAAAAGAGATTCTAGATTCTTTTAGTCACTACATTTTTGGATTCAATATAAAAAAACTATGAATTTTCAAAGAACAAAAAATATGTGTATCTAAATGCCACCTTAGGCTCTCATGAATAGAAGGTGTACATTTTAGGCAAGACTTTGTAGATGGGATAGTTTCACAATTATGTATTGTTACCTTCCCATATGTGAAAAAAGACAAATTTTTTCATTTTTTCTCACAGTGGTAAAAGCACCCATTCTGCCCGCAATGAACTCATGTACTTAATTATGTGGGCTTTATGATCTCCTGTCCTATGTAAAGTATAAATATTCATTTTGATCATATAAGTTGATGTGTATAGATGGAGACAAAATCACAATTAGGTGTTATTTTTTTCCAATAGACAAATGGAAATCAATAATATCTATAAGATAAAAATAGAAATTTGAAGAATTTTTATGTTTTATTGTGAATTTTCAAAGTCAAGACTTGAAGAAACTTCATAAATGCATGCTTGAACTACTTTGAACAAGACCCCAAACCATTCACTAAAAGCTTGTTCTATAAAGGACCATTTGTAAAGTAAGAACCAATGTTCAAATGCAATTGTTCAAAGCAAACAAGTTGAGATTATATTGGTGACACTTCAATAAGGTGTAAGGTAGACCAATTCAATTCTATACACTACACTAAAATTCGTAAATAATGTTGGCTATGCTAATTGTCAACAATAACAGTAATTGTGATTTGCAAGGTTAGTGTTAGAACATTATTTATCCATTTTAACACTATTTTAGCTCTATAGTAAAATTTGGTCATTTCAACATTTTTACGAGAGTGCATTTAGTGTTAGATGGGAACAAAATATAGAAGTTGAAATAGTGGGGAAATTAATTATCACCCAACCTAATTATCATCCAACACTAATTATCACCCAACACTATATACCAATTTTAGTGTACCTCTTTTGGCCCCTACTTCTAGCTCCAATTCCACCTAAAAAACATCCAAATCCATTCATTTTCTTTTGACAAAATTGGTGAATTAATGCCTATAACATGTCAATTCTTGATTGGTGAGTATTTAAGGCAATTATGGGTTGTTTATGGCACATTTATGATTCCACCCTATAAACGATTTTGTAATTTTAAGACAGACCACTTTAGAAATTCACAAAAATCACAATTTTTTTCAGAAAATTATAATTCCACTTGGGTTTGATTCGAGAAACAAGCACACACCTCTCAAAATATGTGCCCCACTTGGAACTGGCCCCAAGGTGATAATAGGCAACCGACTCATTGTTGCTAAATTGGAAACTCCGCTTCGATCGTTAGGGTTAGGGTTTAGGGTTTTGCTACGGACTTTGCGTACATCGCTGCTGCTGCAAGCACAGCTCATTCGCCGTTTCACACACTTTCCTCTTCCAAGTCATTCATAGCACCTGTGATTGCACTTATTACAGGCCGAGAATCAATCTCCTCAATTTCCGAACAGTGTCGCATTTTCCCGAGTTTTCCGGTGAGTTCTCTTGCCTAAGTTAGCAGACTTTAATGCGGAAGCAACTGCGGAGTAAATTTGATTGCTTGTCTTTGAGGAGGCATAATTAATGAGTTAGATTTTCTTTGGCGGATCGCGGTATGTCGTGGTATGATTTTCTTCACGCATGCCTTCGGATTTGTTTTTTGGAAATATTGTGATTTTGATTTCCTCTTTCCGATCCTGCTTACTGATGACTGAGCGCACGCATTACTGATACGAGGATAATTGAAGGAGGATAATCTCGCAAGAGTCTTTTGCTCTGGTAATTGTAGTATTTTCCCAAGAATCAATTTGTTCTTCTAGTCGATAGTATTGGTAATACATGTGGTATTGATGATTGTAACAATCATTTGTCGCAATTTCTTATGGTGAGGTGCCGGTTTTCATGTGCATCAGCTTGAATTATCGATACGATGGGGGAACGAAATGGAGAGAATAAATAAAATGGAGGGAATGAACAGAATGTCGGTGGTCAATTTTAGGATTACCGAGGATGTATCTACTTTGTTATGGATTGAGTTGGTCACACGTTGGTCATCGGGACAGGTCAAGGATGTGTTAATCGTGGTACATGGTGCTGAAAACACCGTATGAGGGTTTTTTCAAGTAGATTCTAGGGCGAATACGAGCTTGCCTAAGCAGAGAGGGGAATTTTTTGCCAATTGTGTAGGAGAGGTGAGATCCAAGAATCTCCAAGGATGGGGGTTCACTCATGGATTGGACTGATGCTGGTGATGCTTTTGGCGGTTTCGTCGGCTAGTGCCGCTGATTCCGAAGTGGATGTTCTTGTACTTGGTGCGGACGACATCGACGAAGCGATCAAGGCTCATCCTTTTATGCTTGTTGAGTTTTATGCTCCCTGGTGTGGTCATTGCAAGAAGTTGGCTCCTGAGGTGAGTTCTGATCTTTTACTTTTTTTATTTTTTATCAGTGTAAAGTGTCTGCCGAATCCGTCCCTTAAGCGCTGGAATCGTCAAAATATTTTTCAGTAAAATTTCCTTCCATGACAAGTTGATGCTGAATCTCAGCAGACTTTTTGAACCTTGGTGGAATTAGATATGAATGTCCGAATTAAGAAACTCAAAGCAATATTGAGAGCTTCTAAAAGTGAATTCACATAGTTTCATAATGCATTCATTTTGTCAATTTTTTTCTCACATTTTTAAACCAACATCGCATTTTTGGTTGGACAATGAAATTGTAGTGTTTGAATGACTTAGTCAGAAGAGTGAGCTTGTTTAACAATCTCTACCATGCGACTTCCATCCTTCTGCTCCTATGTACTCTATTTTGCCTGCACATAACAAAGTCACCATTTTTAACACTATGTAGTGACTATTTCAGCCCAAATAGACCAGCATGGACAGTTTTGGTACACACTACCATATTAGGTGACTGACATTTGAGTTCCATCTTACGCAGTACGCCAAGGCTGCAACAGAGCTTAAGAGCCACGACCCACCAATTGTTTTAGCGAAGGTGGACGTGAATGATGAGAAAAACAAGCCCTTGGCTTCTAAGTACGATATTAAGGGCTTTCCAACCCTCAAGATCTTCAAGAAGGGTGGGAGCACAGTATCAGAATATAAGGGGCCTCGGGACTCTGCAGGGATTGTTGCCCATTTGAAACAGTTGGTTGGGCCACCTTCAGTGGAAATCACATCTGCTGAGCAAGCGGAGGGAATAATGAAAAAGTCGCAGCTGACAGTGGTGAGCCTCATGGAGTTGGATTACGGTTGGAAATTTCCAGTTTAATTTCAGTATGCCGGAAGGAGTCGACTATCATGGCATTTTATTGTCTGGTACATGTTTTCCAGAAAATCGCTCATAGGGTGTGTGTCTCATTTTGATTGCAGGTTGGTGTATTCAAGAGCCTAGAAGACAAGGAATACTCAGATTTTTTGGTCGTCGCAGACGATCTGCGAGTGGATTACCAGTTTGTTCATACTCTAGACAGCTCATTTGTGCCCGACAATGGTGTTGCACTGGTAGCTCCTGCGGTCCGTCTTTATAAGACCTTTGACGAGGGCTTCAATGATGCTCAAGTGAGTCTTCAATTTGGATTGTATAATTCTCCAAAGTTGGTGTGTCCATTTGTGATTATTTGCTGCTATGGCAACCTTAAAAGTTGAGCACATCAAGATAAGAGTGCTATCTTTTCTTTAAAACGTACCTCTACTGAACGGTATTTCTCTGCCTCGTCTGATCAGTGCACCACGTGGACCGTAAGAATTTCTAAGGAACAAGAATGCTGGGTCTTCTTCTATTAACCATAGCTTAGGGGTGTTCTATTAGAAGTCGAATTGGTGTTGTTTATGTAATTTTCTCATCGAATGATTTGTACTTTGCAGGATTTGTCAGTGGAGGGATTGAAGAATTTTCTTGAGGAGAAGAGCGTTCCGCTTGTCACTGAAATGAATAAAGACCCTGCATCTCATAGTTTCTTACTCAAGTTCTTCAACACTGTTGCCACCAAGGTGCTTTTGCTTAACTCCAATGAATCTATATATAAAAGCACAGACGTCAACGTGTTGTTGCAGTCAGTTACAGTGGTGACAAATCTTACTTATATCTATTTTCTTACGACCTTTTGGTGCTCACTTTTTGACTGATATTCTGGACAGGCATTTCTACTCCTGGACTTGAAGGTTGATACTGCAGAGTCCTATAGAACTACTTATGCCGAATTAGCAAAGACTTACCAGCCAAAAGGCCTCAAATTTCTCTTAGCCGACTCTAACGAGAACGATAACGCTGTGAAGGTTAGCAACATTACCTTCGAACTGGCTGAACTATGGACAATGGGACGTTCTGGGATTTCAATGCATGCTGGGGTGTAAAGACAAGGCTCGACTCCGTTGATGTATTAATTAATCGTTCGCTTTCATTCTTCTTCTTTGCGAGAATAGGACAAGTTGGTCTTTACATTAATTTGTACAAGTTCCTCTAAAGTCTGTAGGTTTGATGTAACTCTTGAATGTTTGCATTCTGCAGTTTTTTGGTATCAAAGATACTGGATTACCTGCACTTGTGGTTCAAGACAAAGATGACAATGCAAAGTATGTGGCAAACAAAATCAAGGCTTCCGACATGTCTGCATGGTTGCAAGATTTCGTGGTAAATTTCCAGTCTTAGAATATTCAGTGTGCACTATAATAATATGCCTCTCTGGTTCTTGTCCAAGTGACTGACAGTAGTGCTATCTTCGAGAACTTTTCTTGAAAGTTGAAGCAGTGTTATTGTGGTGTGTTATTGTGGTGTGCGTTCTACTCTTGTTGCAGTGGTTAGATCTGAAGGCTTCCTTTCTTCATTTTACAGGATGGAAAGATTGAAGCATACGTGAAATCTGATGAGATTCCAGAAAAGAATGATGAACCCGTGAAGGTGATTGTGAGG
This sequence comes from Rhytidiadelphus loreus, assembly GCA_947034895.1. Lineage (NCBI taxonomy): Eukaryota > Viridiplantae > Streptophyta > Bryopsida > Hypnales > Hylocomiaceae > Rhytidiadelphus > Rhytidiadelphus loreus. Next base: position 45,237,772 of record OX344765.1, read on the forward strand.
AAGTCCTTCAACAAGTTGGTGTTGGACTCGGGAAAGAACGGTGTGTTAAAAAACTTCCAACCTATCCTACAGTGAAGTTTTTTGCTTCCTTGCTACTTAGTGCCTAGTAATATCTAAGTGTAGTCTTCAAAGGGATTTCAACTTGTTTGTTTATAAAAGTTCTCTTAGATGATGAATTCGTCACAAAACAGAATCTCAATGGATGTAAGATTCGTTGCTTGACTTCATGGACTTCAGTGGTAAATGCAGTCAGTGTATTTTGAGTGTATTTTCTATATTCATTTCCTTCCCCCCTCCTTGTTGATAGTTGACATGCATTCAAGATAACATATATATACAGCTCGTTATGCAGTCTATATATTTTCAGAGTCTGATACGTTCCATCATTGAATAATACAGTGCTGGTGGAGTTTTATGCACCTTGGTGTGGTCACTGCAAAAAACTGATTCCTACACTGGATGCACTTGCGGTTGAATTCAAGGACGATTCCGATGTTGTCATTGCTAAGATGGTAAGTGACCTGTTCTATTCACCCTATACCCACCTTTGAAGAGTTTCACCTTAAAATGTAGTAGTTTCCTTGCATAATAGCATCAGCGTGATTCCAGTTTGGGATAGGTTCTAGATACTGCCTGTAGTAAACTGTGCATGATTTTATTAATCTACTAATAGTGTCCATGACGGTGAGTATACGTACATCTCATGTGTATCCTCCAACATACTTGACTTGAATCTGTACTTCTCTTTTCTCTAGTCCTTGTTTTTATGACTCAACCCCAATATGTAGGGAGTGTTCGTTTTCTCTGGGCAATTGTGGACAGATATTACTGCCTTCATGGTATCTGAAATTTTCACACGTTGAGTTTGTGATGTTCCTCAGGATGCAACCACCAATGATGTTCCCCCAGGTCTATTCAGTGTGAAGGGTTTCCCTACTATTTATCTTCACACAGCCACTGGAGAAAGCATTAGATACGAGGGTAATCGCAGCCAAGCCGACCTTAGTGAGTTTATTAAGAAGCACAGGAGTTCTGTTCTTAAAACTGCAGGTTCTACGGAGGGTGAGGATGCCAAGGATGAGCTGTAAATTTTAGGTTACATGAGATTAAACGTCGAGAGAATTTGCCAATTGGAAGTAGAGTACACCGTATTTTGGCAATGGCTCTGTTTGCTACATAAGGTGTGAGCACCCATTATCAACCCTACCTAATTATCAACCCTTAGAATATAAGCATGAATGGGGAAGAAAGTCATAGTAACTGCTGGAACAAGAAGCCATTATCAACCCTTACAATATGAGCACGAATGGGGAAGAAAGTCACAGTAACTCTTGGAACAAGAAGCCATTGACAGATGTCATTTAAACATGTGTCTTTTTGTGAATAAACCATTTTTTGTGTTCATTGTATTCTTTTCAACATGTTTTTTTTTGTGAATAAACCATTTTTTGTGTTCATTATATTCTTTTCAACATGTGTTGTGCTTAATTAGTAAATATCCCTATTGTCAATTATTGGTGCTCCCCTAAAGTCAAGAACACCCCAATTCCAACCTTGTATCTTTTCTTGACCCTTATTTCTTCATCCACAACCAACCTCATAATGCAATTCCAGGAAAGTCCATTCACTTTTTGACATATTGATGGAATCTCATCCTTTGGATTCCTATTTTTTGAGGAGTGTATGAAATAATTTTTTTTCCAATAAGTTTTCCTGCAAATGGCTAATCATACTAACTAATCAGTTACAACTCTTGATAATAGAAGAAGGCAAACTTCTTAAAGGGATGGGAGTAGGTTTTATTACCTTACTTCTACTTTAACATGCCTTCAATCATCCAAACTCGAGTCAGGAATTTGTTTGACCCCTAAATGACATGCACATTGTATGGGTGTGACCCATCTTTTCCTTGGTGTCAAAATAATTTTTTTCACATTTTTCTTTTTTCTAATGCATAGTAAAATGGATTGTCTTTGAGTAGTTCCATTACATAGTAGAAATATTATTGTCAATTTTTTTTAATGAGGACATGAATATAAATTGAGGAATATTATTGAATCATTCAAAATTTATTTTTATGGGAAAATAATGATGTTTCTCTTTATCAAATTATTGATGTATTTGTACTAATCAAATAGAAAAGAAAGTTTAAACAATTATAAAAATAAGTCATGCTAAAAATATGAAATGAATTTGAAATATTGTTCAAGTGAATTGCTTTGAAATTCAATAGAAAATTCTAGTGACAACCTTTTGGTCATAGTTAGTTTGTCCTCTAAAATTCCTTGCAACCAAATTGTGTTTTTTGAGGTTTCAATCAATTGCTACAATTTGAGGTTTGACTCGTTCACTTGCAAAATTTATATTTATGAATGCACATTTTTGGTACAAATCTAAAAATTTAATTTGCACACATAGGGAAATTTGGATGCATTTTTTTAAGAATTTTTAAGTGATTTAGCAACTTGTCAATTTTTGTGATTATTGAAAGACTTGCCATTTGGCAATTTTTTTGACACTTGAGGGCATATGCCCTTGAGAATAGTGTATTAAAAAAGATCATATAGGCCATACAAAGTGTGTTTAGAAACTTTTTTTCAATTTCTTTCCCTCACTTTTTATTGTTACAAACTTGCAATACAACAATTGACTATTTGGCTTGAAAAAAAAGGCGTTTTTAATATATTGATGAATTTATCAATGTTTTGTTGTTTTACTCTTTTCAATGGTATAATGTTTTTCACAAAATGGATTCAATATTTGAATTTTGGGATGCTAGTTTCTAACTCTAATATTTACTTTAAACAATTTAAACTAAATTCTCTAATTCTTATTGAATTTTAAGTATCCCCACAAGCAGTTAGTGAAAAAAAATATTCTCTTTTGAACTTCTAAATTTCACAAATGGGTTTGAAATTGTTTGTATGAGTTTGTGTGAAGGTGAAACTTAGATCTTATAGTTACAATTGTTATTTTTTTTTTTTTCATTGAAAAATCTTGACAAAAAACTGACCATTCTTTTCTTTTCTAGGGAAGGGGGGAATTGGAAAGGCATTTCAAAGATTCAACCCTTAACCCTTCATCGCCTGAAGTCCAAACGAGGTCAAAAACAGTGTTGCTTTTGAAGTGTTGTAAAATTAGATGTCGCTAAGTTGTAGAAATCTTAACCGTACAATATTGTAGTGAACATGTTGTAGATGACACATAAAAAATTTGAAACCATTTGACCGCATGGATTGAAAGATTATAATGTTTTAGTGTTAAAAAAAGATGCTGAAATTTTCCAAAAAACACATTTGGAGGTGAAATTCGACTTCTAAACCTACTCAAATGAAAAAACTTGAGACTATAAAGTGATTCAAAATCAACATATAAACACATTGGTGAAAAAAAATATCATTCAATTGACTCAATGTGTCAGCAAAACAGATTTGAAATGTCAAAAAATAGCATGAAAAGTTGCAAAAAACACCATGTAAGGCTAAACCTCCTCCACTAAAAAGCATCTGTCATTCATTACTTTTTGGATTCATCTGAAATTTTAGCCACACAAACTAGACTAGTATGCGCAACTTTCACAATTTTTTTTTTTGAAAATGGACACTGTATGAAGAAGTTACAAGACGCCGAATTTCACTGTAATCCGAAAATGGCTGGATTTTAAATTTTGAACTGCTCCCAAACATTCAAAGAAGCTTGTATTGACATGAAAATTTTACCACAATAACTAGACTAAAAGGGAAACATAACCCAACAAATTTTAATGAAAACGAACATTGTATGAAGGAGATACCCCCCCAAAAGTTTCAGCCATCAAATGCAGTTTGGTGAATTCAAATTGAACTTGTGAACTTTGATTGGCTCCCATTTAATTTGTAAATCTTGGATTGATCTGAAAATTTTACCACACAAACTAGAAGAGAGAGCGCAACTTTACCAACAAGTTTTATTGAATTTGGATATTGGATGCAAAAGTTACAGCACTTTGAATTATACATGAGGACACTTTCCGTCCCCTCAGGCGATGAAGGGTTAATGCTTAACCATTGAGTCCAATGGATGATTAATATTTGAAAAGTACAAGTCATCCAAATTACCCTTATAGTGCAATGACTATTTATGTTTCCCCAATAATCATGTCAATAGTGTCAAATCTAGTGCTTAGAATAAATATGAGGGAAAATGTTTTGTTTTTATCTTTTCATATCTATTTGTAGGATATTACATTAGACATGTAAAAATGTGTTGAACAAATTTTTAAGAACTTAGACCAAGTAAATTAATTGTAAAGCATGAGTGTTCAAAGTGAAAAACATTTTTTTAAATCTTGACAAAAGCCAAACCACTAAGTTCTTAGATGTCTTTTGAACTATTGAGTTTTGAGGTTTATATTGTTAGGAAAATTCAAAAAATGAAATTTTTATTATCATCTTTTAAAATTGTTACACAAAATTGACAAAATAGGTATAAGTTGGGATAAAATACTAAATTTTTAATATCTTTATGGTGGAATTGAAACACAACAATTGTGATAATGAGATTGTTTTAGCCTAGCTATAGATAGTTTTTATTTGGAAAATTGCAAAAATTGAGCTCAAAAATAAATCCTATACTTTATTTTTGAAAGAAGGTGCTTTAATTGACTTCAAAACAAGACTCTTTGTAGATTTTACATCACTAATCTAAATCAAATGAATAGAATCTTTCCATGAAGACATAAATATATCATATAGGAAATAAACTCTAAATTTTATTTAAATCTTTTACTTTATTCAAAGTTGAATATTTAGAACAACATTATTCTTTTCTTCCAAGACGCCGATTGAAAATTTAAAAAATTCCCTAGGAAGCTAATACATTCTCAAATAATTTAAATAATAGAAACTAGGAAGTTGCATTGTGTGAAAATAAAAGCAATGAAAGGGACCTTTTAATGCAAAATGGAATAAGAAAATGAATTACTTATAATGACAAGGAATTCTAATATAGATCTAAGATATAGATTATTTTGGGGAATACTCATGGCGTGTTCTTAGAATATCCCTTGAAGAATTCCAAAATTGAAAAATATTGTAATGAGAATATAAATATCACTTCTTACTCCCCCTTCCAAGTATCCATTTCACATGAAAAACAAGGTTGAATTTTATAATGAATGGCCCTCATTGATAAAAACTTATCCCAAACCCTAAAAAAGTCCATTGAAAGCACTTTAGTCCTTTTATAGGATAAATTTGAAGAAAATTGAAACACGATAAATTACTACATCAATGAGAGAAGAAGAAATATTCTACATAAACTAACGATTGACATACATATCTTAGAAGAATTGCTATTATATATTATGGTATATTAACCTCTAAAGGACAATTGTTCACTGAGTGGACAATTAAAAACTTTGATAGATTACTATGAAGACAATTTTGAGTGGATGAAAATAAAATTTTAGTATGCCCTCCTGAAAATATAATCATTACAAGAGATTCCAGGGCAAGGGAGGGCTGTTTCGGGCCTGTTCCGTGCCCTGGGAACAGTCAGAATTTTTAAATATTAAAAAATTATTAAAAAATTAAAAAAAATTAAAAAAATTATCAAAAAAATTTAAAATTTTTAAAAATTATCAAAAAGTTAAAAAATTATGTAAAAAAAAATATTTTTTATTAAAAATTATTTAAAAAACAATATTTTTTATTAAAAATTAATTTTTAATTTTTTAATTAATTAATAGCAGTTGACGTTGCATAGTCATAGCCACATCAGATCGTTGTTGTGGCACAGTTCCCAACATTCCCTGCTATTCGGGAATGCTTGGGACTTACAGTCTTGTTTTGGCCTGAAAAATCTTCTAATGTTTTTTCCAATCAGATACCCAAGTTAAAAACTATGGGACAATTTGGATAGCTTTGGCAATGTGGTAAAAGAGAGATTAAAAATAGTCAAGCAAGTTGAAATTTTTTTCCAATGAATTGAATGCTTATATAGTTATATATTGCAATCTACAAAGCCAAATGGGTTGAAATTTTTTTCACATATTTTCATAGTAGTATAAAAAATTAGTATGTGATTGAAAATAAAATAAAATATTTTTTTCCACATGTCACTCAATGTATTAAAAATGAAAATTTTAGAATCATTGGCACAAATTCTTGTGTAAATTCATGAGATTTCTTAGAAAATTTTTGTATGGATTCAGAAAAAAAAATTGCATGTTTGTGGTTTGAATTTTGATTCTTTGAGAAAATGATTTCCTCCCCCCAAATTAAAATCTTGCCTATGTAGTTTCTTTCTTTTGGGACATCCACTTAGTACAAGATGTTTTTGGATATGTTAGAGACCTCCATAGAAAATTGACAAGTAACTAACATAACTACCTACCCAATGGTTTGAGTTTTCAAAATTGGATAGTGCTTCTTTCTCTTTAAAGTTGAGTCAAAGGTACTATGTTGACCGCGTTGGACAAGACCAAAGATTTCTTTTCTTCTAACTTCAAACGTTGCAATTGTACAATCTCTGCTATCAAATGGTCTAGAATTTTGTCCAAAAATTTCTATAGTACTCTAGTACAAATTTGTATGGTTGAAAGTTTGAAAAGTATTTTAATGTTTCAATTGTTCTCAATGCACTAGAAAGTGATAGTTTTGGAAATTTTTTTGTGGAAATGGTCAAAGAACTTTAGAGATTAATTTGAGAAGTCAAGAATTAACTATTAGTAGGATTCTTAATCTTTATAATACTAATGATGAGCAATTTTATACTTGAGTTAAAAGTTCTTTTTTACCAATAAACTTGAGTTAAAATTTTAAAATGCTAAAAATATTTATTTATAAATTTTGGAAAATTATTTTATATGAGTGTGTTATTTGTACTTTAACATGTCTTATTAAAAAAAATTATTCTTCAATTAGTTTTGAATTTTTTTTAATATATATAAATATATGAGAGCCATTGCAATTAATTTCTTTTAAGGGAATATCATGCATCTCTTGCTTAAAATATTGATTTAAAGCACCACCAAAATTCAAAAGTAGAAAACAAAGTCAAACTTTAGATTGTATAGGAAATTACCCTCACAGATCATTTAACATACAAGACAAATTATACTCTCATTTGACATCATTAGTCCAACATGTTGCAATATTTAAATAATATGTGGATGAAAGATATGAATTAAATATTTGAACAAAAATAGTAGGTAAAAACAATAAAATGAAGATTATTATGGATGAATATGTGGCATTGAATGAATATTCTGTTCAGTGGAAATAAAAATTAATGTGATTATTTAGATTTAAATTTTTATATCAAATAAGAATATATTTGAACTATTTGGGGTTATTGACATCATTTTCACTACTCATTGATTAAAAGAGACAACACAATCTTGGCAATCACAATATTATTAAAAACATTAGGTTTACATTTATTCTGTCTTAATTTCTTTGAAATAAAGTTCTTTGAGCTTAATATCAATTAAATTATGAAAGTGAAGCGCTAAACTATTAGTTTTTAATAAGATTGTGATGTATTTTTCTATTTTAAAGTTAAACTGATTGTGAACATTGTTTGAGGAATTGAATGTACAAAACTAACTCATAAATAATTTTCAAAAATTAAGTCATTGATTTAAATAAGAAAAAATAGAATTCTTTTATACAGTTGAAACTAAAATTGCAAAAGAATTGGCTTACATAAATTGGGATAATGTAAAATAAATCAAGTAAGTCATTACATTTGCAATCATTACTTATAGTTAATAAGGTATTCAATTTAAATTTTTCTTTGAATAGAAAGTAATTTTGCAATAGTGATAGGAGTTAGGTGGTCATAAATACTTTGAGAGATATTTATTAATTGTCTCCGTTGCATATTTCAATGACAAATTCTATATTATAGGTTGTATATAATTGAAAAGTCTTCATGCAATATATGTAATTTTAATTAAGATAATATATATAAGGTATATGTTGACATGAAAATTGGTGGCACTTGAAATTATATTAGCATTCATGAAATTTTCATGAAATACATATATACATTGTGATATGAAAATCTATTGATTGACAAATATTAGGTTAAGTAAATCATTTGACATGTTTTGAATTCTTCTTCTTCAACAAACAACTTGTTTTGGTCCTTATATTTTAATTGGAACATTGAAGGAATAATACAACATGGTGGAAGCGCAACGAGCTTTGCTTGATGAGCTCATGGGCACCGGTAATTTTCAATCAGACAAAACAAACTTCAGTGAAATTTTAATATTTAATTTCTACATTGTTTCAAATATTAGAAAAATATTGGGTAATCTTGAAAATGATAGTGTATAGAAATCATTTTATAGAAATATTTAATGGCATTTTTATGTAGTAATATTTTTTAATTTTTTTATGTCATATAAAGTTTTAGAATCATTCATCATTTCATCTCATTTTCTCAATGATGTTGTAACAACTAAAGTCAATTATTTGCAATTTGATTATGCTTTGCAGCACGTGATTTAACAACTGAAGAAAGAAAAAAATATAGAGAAATAAAGTGGGATGATAAAGAAGTTTGTGGATGCTATCTTGTTAAATTTTGCCCTCATGAATTGTTTGTCAACACCAAGAGTGACCTTGGTATATATTTTTTTATTTTTATGTAGAAATCCTCATTATGTTAGCTTTAATTAATTTCAAATTATCACAAATAATTTTTCTTAAAGGTACAATAATTAGCATTGAGATAGAGTGCAAATAATCTTGAATCTTTATTTTTTTGAAACGTGCTTATATAATTGTACTTGGAGTGTTGCTATTATCAATGAGCTTAGAAGTCTGAGTGAGTCTATGAGCCTAAATGTTTATGTTATATAAACCTTCCTTGATTTATAGGTGTTTATAATGTAAGCAACTTCCATGGTTGTAGGATATCTACTTATATATAAGCTCAAAGGCTGATATGCTTGCATTTTATGCTCACATACTAGCATCGTTGTATTGTACTTGTAGGGCCCTGCCCAAAGATTCATGATCCCAAACTTAAGGAAAGGTGACTACTACTTTGCAATTTTGAAGGCCCCATGATAAATTCGATGAAGACTCATCATGTTCCTTGTTGAGTTCGGTAATAAAATACATATAAACTTTTGAAATAGATATTCCCATTCAATCTTTGGGATTTCATGGATTTGAAGGATTTTTTGCAAGTTTCTATTATGGCACTCACTTTGGTAGCAACTTTTATATGATTAGTTAACATGAAAACTCATGCATAATGAATAATAAACGGGCTCCAATAAGTAATAAGATACACTTGTTTTGTGAATAGTTTTTTGAAATTGAACAATTTATGTAGTCAAATTTTTTGAAATAATTATCTATGACTTCGTGAACAAATATATCTAGTTTATAAAATTAGGTAATGAATCTACAAAGTATTTATTTCAAAAAAGAAAATGAAAAAATGTATTTACCAAAAAAATTCTTCTTTCAAATAATAATTTAAAAAAAAAATTAATGCATTTAAAGTTTGAATCCAAATTTATTTATTTAAAAATTCAAACAAATTTTTTTGCAATAAATTAGGATTATATACTTTGTGTATCATGAAAAAAGATTATTAGATTACAATGCATGTTTTTCAAATTGGTTATTTTATTTTTTAAATTCAAACTTAGTTATTAATCTCTGCATGCCCAATTGATCCTTTATGGTCGTTGCCAAAATTCAAGGGTTGCCCGGGTCCCCCTTTTGATTTTAAAAGAAAAATTCATAGTTTTTTTATGTAGTCTATCAAGTTATCTTTCCCTAGCCAAAAAAGCTTTTGATTTGAAGAACAATTTTGCCTTGAATGATTTTTCAAAGTCAAGCACTTCAAGAAATATTCACAACAGATTGTCTTAGAATAGAAACTTAGCCAATCAAAAAAATCCCCCTTCTAGAATCTCATGGGTGAGCAAACGGACAAGAGATTGATTGATTGGAGTATATTGTGAATGGGCATGGTCAAGAGGGATTTTTGTTTTCTCAATGAACCTCATTTGATTGCAAGGCTTTGAAAACAATCTTCCATTGCTCCAATTGCATTTTGGTCAAAATTGGCAAAATCTTCTTTTGTGAAAATTTGAGATATGAACCTCCAAAATCATTTTGCCCGAGGAAAAAACTTACTATTTTTCTAAAAATTGAAATTTGATTAAACATATCTCAATATTTATATGATCAAAGTCTTCAAAAATTAGAGGGTAGACTAACTTGATAGTAATGAAAAAGATTCTCTGGTTGGATTTTCAAAAAATGGTTCTAAAATTATTATACTCTCACTTAGAAACAACAATTTTGGAGGAAGGGCATTTAGGACTTAAAAATATTTTACAATTAATAATATTGACGGTTTGAATTTTTTTTTGAATGAGAATCAAGTATTTATTTTAAAAATAATATTGTTGTATTTTTCAGCTACAAGCAATCTACACGTCGTGACCTTTACACCTCCCATTTTGAAGCAGAGCTTTTTCAATTTTGCGAAAAGTTGGTAAGCTCAAACCAAAAGTGCTCAACTAACTTAATAATATCATCAATTTGGTCAAATTTTTAAACTTATTTTATAAAATACTTTGATTTTTATTAATTTACCAAATTTAAAACAATAATTTAAAACAATAAATTTAAAATCAAAGAGTATATTAAATCCAACTATCAATTTTTATTTTGGATTTTCATTTTTTATTGTTTTTTTTATAAAATATTAAAAACAATTTCAATATTTTAGGGGCAAAAGAAAAAATGAATATTTAGTTTTCTAGTTACCTTACTTACCTAGATGTTTATCAAATATATGTATCCTATTATTTTGTCTAAAAAATCAATAGTGTTCAAACTTTTTACATACATGATAGGGTCCATATGTGATACAAAAATGATCTATAATATATTAACCATATAATGAAGAAAATATTCATAAATACATAGTTGAAGAAATTAATGAGAATTAAAAAACAATTACTAATAGTTCATCCGGATTATATATTATAGATTCAAGACCTAGATCGAAAGGTGCGACGAGGGCGTGAACGACTTGCACAAGATGTTGATACCTCAAGCCTAATTCCCATTTCACCAGAAAAATCTGATCAACTTGTGAATATTGAAGAAAGTATTAAAAAGAATTTAGAAGACATTGAAACATTTGGAGAAGAAGGCAAAGTAGATGAAGCTGAAGCTCTAATGAAAAAGGTTTGAAAATTACACTCTTAACTCGATTCCTAAGAGCCCTCAGATATTTAATAAAATTATAATGTTTTCATTTGAAACTTACCTTTCTTATACAAATTTTGTTTTGTTTTCCATGCACATTGTATAGTGGAAAGAATTTAAAGCACTTTCATATGATTCATGCATCACAAGTTAGATTAATTTCTTTACACAATTATGATTTAAGTTTGACAAATGTACATCTATGATAAGCACCAACTACTTAGGATTTTCATATATAAATAACATGCATACCATACAAAATTGTGTGAAACAATTATATGTTGAGATATTTAACACTTAAATTAATATATAAATATATAAATAATATTATAATATTATAATATTATAATATCAACGCATTTTTTGGACTTGATCTCTTTGCTTAAATGTTTATAGAAATAACTAAAAGAAGTTCACTTTGATGATCATTTTTGTAACTCAAAAATTCAAACATACTTCAGTAATTCAAAAATAATAAAAACTTTGCAAGTGAATTATTATCTTAAGATTTATATTTGACAATAGAAATAATGGAATTTGAATTTAAGATATTGCAATAAAATGATATTGTATGTCGTATCTATTTATCTAAAAATGTGTGCAAGCTATTTGATGATTGTATGTAGTTAGCCAATTTTTAATAATTATATTTTTGCAATATTTTGATTATTTTCAGGTTGATGCATTGAATATAGAAAAGTCCATTGTGGTTCAACAAATCCACAATGAGCGAGGACTAATCCTCTCTCAAGAAAAAAAAATGGCTTTGTGTGAGACTTGTGGATCCTTCTTGGTAGCAAACGATGCTACCGAACGCACTCAATCTCATATGACAGGCAAACAACACATTGGATTTGGCCTAGTTCGAGAGTACATATTTGAGTATCATGTGAGTTGTATAATATTTGCATGTAAAAAGGTTAATGAAATAAATGTAGACACTTATAGGATTTCCTTAAAAACAAAATATATTTGATAATTTGTCATTTTGATCTTAATTTTGAAGAAAACACAACATTCTTCATGTCATTGCAATATTACAAAAGAAAATTGATTTAAATTAATGATTTGACTTTAGATACGTAAAAGTAAAGAAAAGATGCAAGAAGAACAACGTGGAGTACGCAACCAAGAAGATAATCTTAAGAATCATGATATTGATAACAAGGAAAAAGTGAAGATTTTATTTGACAAGGAAAGAAACATGGAGCAAGACCAAGAGGGATACCGAAGAATTGATCAACGGCATTGGGACCATGAACGAGCATCACCACGAAGAACAATTAAGCGTGATCAACGAGATCGTGAGCAAGAACGAGTTCAACAAGAATATGGGCAAGAACGAGATCATTGTAGTAATCGAGATTGCCATTACAAAAATAATTCGAAAAAACATTGCAAGTTAGATTGGGATCAACCCTTACGTCACAAAATTACACGTCCATCACAATTTCCACCAGAGTCTACTATACATGGTCGTCATGTTTCAACTTTGAATCAATACCCTCGAAGAAGATCTCGCTCTCCAGATCATCGTGTATAATTGTGTAGACTTTAGAATAATAACAAATAATAATTGAGTTTGTAGTTTCTATTAGCTCTCTAAAGGTAAAAAATAAATTGTTTTCTAATTTTTTAATTTCTATAGAACCATTTATATAAAATATTGAAATCTTGGCACCATCTATCAAGGTTCCATTCATCCAAAAAGGTGTATAGAATATTAATTGGAAACCAAATTCAAGCATAAGCCACAAATAGTCATGCTACAAAATATTTGTATATTTGCATAATATTTGTTGCAGCATTATTGCAAAGAAGGATATTTTGTAACAAAGCAAATTTTTAGAAAGAGCGTTCCATTACTTTTTGGGTGGACTCTCATCTTCACTAAGTTATTAAAAATATTCTATTTACAAATATATATTATAATAAAAATTTAAAAGGTTTTACTATCCTTAATTTTTTCATTAATCCCTAAAGGACTAGAGTACATTTCTAGCATTAATTGTCAAAAATTGTCACTATTTAGATCAATAAGAAGAAAAAAAGATTAAAAAAAGGTTTTTTCCAACCCTATCCAATAGGATCAATAGACTTTAACTCTTTCTAGCATGAGATTTTGCACTACACATGGATTGTTTTGCATCCTATATTATCACATGAGGTGCTTACTTGCCAAATATTAGAAGTAGATGTGAGTTTAGCAAAAGATTTTCTAACTAGTTGAACTACTTGGCCTTTTCAGGTAGCATAACTTTTGATATAAGGCGATAAAAAATAATTACATACTTGCCTAGGGTATACATATCCACACTTTGTGCCAATATTTCAAAACATCCATTAAAAATTGACATCATAAGAACTTGGCCAAATTTTCAATTTTTTATTTAACAACCATTTGGTCCTTTAGAGGTTAAGTTGTTTTGTAAACAATTCTTGGTGAATCTTTTTGTTGGGCCTAAATTTTTTAGGATTCAAAATTTGTTCAACTATTATTCTATATTATATTTTGATTTTTGGATGTATTTTTACTATTTGAGATTAAAATAATCTCAAATAGTTTTAAAAGACTAACCGCCTGTCTATACCAGAGTACTAAATAAAACAAGAATAAAAGAAATGGAATGCGTAGAAAAAGAATCTACTAATATTACTAGAGATTTAGTTATGAGGTGTTAGATTTTGCAAGTTGAGGGTTTGAATAGTATAAGATCCCTTTATAGTAATTTAATGAATTTGGATGAATGTGATTTTATTTGTGAGAAATTTGGAAGAAATTGTATGAAATGGATTAATTTGGATGGAAAATCTCACTATTTGAGATTAGATGAAATAGTGTGGACAACATAGAGAGAGCCAAAGTTTTGAATGACAAAGCTCCTTGATTTTGGTCAAGATTGGTTGGTCTCTAGGAATATTGACAATGCCAAAGACAACCCTAATTATCGCCTTAAGGAAGTTTATGAAGAGAATGGAAGTAATGAGATCTAAGATTCTTGCATGTAGTGGAAGAAGAGCTCACAAATGATTTGTTGGTAGAATTTGACAATTGGAGAGAATTTGACAAATGATTGCAAAGTCAATGGTTGAGATGTATGGAGTCTATTAGAATCAAAATAAAGTATTCAGGTTGCAATTTCAAGAACTTGACAAAATTAGGGCAAGTGTGAATATTTTCAACTTATACATGGTAACATAGATTTGGAACACATAAACTCAATCAATGCTAGATTGTTGTTGATTGCTATAATAAATAGGGATCTTTGTAAGACATTGTTTGAAGTCTCTTTGGATTTGGCCTTTTTGAATTGACTATTTTGGATTGTTTTTTGAAATACTTGAAGAAATTGGTGTTATGTATGTGGAATTGAGTATCCATTTACAATTGTTTTTTTTATCTTTGTTGAAACTACCATTTTGAAGTGTTAATTTGGTTGTATTTATTAGTGATAGAATTTTAGGAGTCAATGTAAGCCATCCTATTTTTATGAACAATTTGATTGAGCCTATTTGTGCCTCTATAGTTGTACACATTTCAAATTTCAAATGTATATTACTACTACATAGTGGTACAAATAGGATGACTTAGGGACTCTTCAATCAACCATCAAATAAACATGAATTATAAATGAAAATTATTTTTAAATAATGAATTTTTTTATTAAAGTCAAACTTTACATATTTCTTCATATTACTTTGGTCCAAGTTTAAACAGAATATTGTATTTGATTACAAATGTGATAGAATCTTGTTGTATATTTGACATATACAAAAAAAATTGTGATTGATCTACTAACTTTATAATGAATATATAAATAAAGTGTCATTAGGCCCCTTGAAATTGAAGTATAGATAAACTCTACTTTTGAAATTCAAATGTAAAGACTCGTATTAAGGATCTTTTACTCAAGAATTCAGTGGCATAGTCTAACATATCCATCTTGATGTTTCAATGGCATACACCACATAGGTCTTCACATCATATGAAGAGGAACAAACAATATTCATCCATTGATTGAATTTATTTGTTCAAGGATGGCTTAACATAGAACAACCCATCCATTAGGAAAAATCTGAGGCCCTAAGAGGGCTTTGAGTTCAGACCCCCTCTGGAGCAATTATGAGCAAAAATGGTGCAATTGTAAAAAAAATTAGTAAGAATTTTGTGGCACTACTAGTGCCACAACAGAGCTACATCAATGCCACCGCATTGCCGCAACAATGCTATAGTAGACTGTGCAGTTTTTATAGACTACTCCAAAACCAACAAAAAGTGTATACATAATGGTCATTGTACTCACCTAAAGCAGTTACAATATTTTTTTTATTCTGACTACAACATGAAGGCCTAAAAAATTCACTTCCTACACTAAATTTACACAAAAAAGGTGGAAGCTCCTATTGTAATAACTAATCACTCCATTATTGTCATATAAGACATTGATTGTCACCCAAATCTAATTTGTTGGAAAAAACAACAATAATGGGTCATTCAATAGGTGTCCAAAATGGTTCTTTTGACAATAATCGGTTGTTCTACCTTATGTAAAGTAGAGCATCCCATTGCAGGGCTTTTTTTTCATTTTTTATGAAGTGCCAAAGTAGCGATATAAAATGTTATGGTGGTGCTCTAAATTTCAGCATTCATCCACAATTTGGATAGAAAACATCACATTCATACATTTCACTTGTCTCTAATTCTATTTTCATCCAAAATTTGGCAATTTCATTTACGATTTCTTTTTAATTTGAAGTTTTTTGGCGAAAACTTCACAATTCTTTTGCCATATTTTAGCCAAATTATTTTTTTCTGGTGCAATCTGGCACTACAAAGCCAAAAAGAAAAGTCTTGTCCCATTGTGGTTGGAGGACCCATAGTGAACACCTATTGAATGACTCCATTACTAGTTGTTTTTTCCAATAAATGGGATTTGGGCCACAGTCAATGTTTTTGCTAACAATAATAGAGTGATTGGTGACCTCATTAGGAACTTTTAGCTTTTCAGTGTGTAAGAAGTGACTTTCTAGGCCTTCCACGTTAGAAAATAATGTAATTGCTTGAGGTAAGTAAGATGATCATTATGGATATAGTTTTTGTTGGTTTCAGAGGAGTCTACAGTCTCTTGATGGACATAACACTTCACAAATTCATAATAAATTCATACTTCACTGAAAAATATAATTTCAATTGCTCTCACCATTTCTCACACTTGTCTTTATGTAGGAAAATTTATAAAAGAAAAATCAGCAATGGCATGAGAGCAAATTCCTACTTCTGACCACCATCTCTCTTATAGCAATTTACTTGTTGCATAACCGAGTTTGGGTATAGCCGGGCAGAGCCCTTTGTCAGGCATTTGGTTGATTTGTATTTAGGTTTCTTGCTCCTAACTGGGTGCTTATGGCTAAGCATTGGCACAAAGAAATTGTGGTATTTTGCGGACCATGTTGCAATTAGCAATGGCGAATGTTGTGCGGAGATTGATGGGTTTGTCCTTGGCAAGTGAAGGTGCTATGCGGGGATTCTTTGCATGCCATCTTCTCTCTACGTATGTTGAAGCTCTTGTTGAAATTCTTCTTACCCTATCTTTGTTGTGTGCTGTGGTGAATTCTCGATTGTTGACAAATTAGGATTTGTTAATTGGAGTTTATATTATGGTATATAGATGCAGTCGATTACCAGATTCTTCTACATGAATAAATTCACTCTTTTCTTTGCAATTTTGAATTAAATTCGAGTAATTGTCGGTTGTTGAGTTTAGTGGATCCGCTGCAATACATGTAACAATCAAAATGTAGGTTGAAAACTTGAATGTGTGTTTGTTTTCCTTCTTTTGCAAGTTGGTCTAATTGAGAGTTCGTTTTGAATGTACTTCATATTTAGATATCCATGCATTTGATGTATGGTTTTGGAGGACTGTAAATTGTTTGTGGTTTACATGGAAGTTGGAACCAACTACACAGTGGATCTAAGTCTAATGTTTATAATCTTCAAACCCTAATGATGTGCACTTGTCAAAAAGCCATTGACTGATGGAACACAATTATGAAAACTCTTAGCCTCAATTTATAAATTAGTGGAAATTTTGATTTTAGTTTTTTTAGGGCAATATGGTATTTATATATTTTGCGTTCAATTGATGGTGTGCAAATCTTTGCCCTAAAACATGAGCTGCAATTTTGGTTTGGGGTTGCATTGTTGATTAGTTCATAGGTCTGTTGAGTAGTCGATTGCAATTTCTTAAATTAATCCTACAAAGAATCTTGACTGGATTGTTGGTCAAACCTTAAATTTCTGTGTTGTGAAGTTTTAGCTTGTTTGGTTTTCATTGGATTTGCATAATGCACTTTATATTCATTTCACGTGATATTGTTGTTCATCTGCCTCTTATTGATAGGTTATATTGAATTGTTGCAAATCAAGTGTTATTGATTGTAGAATGGAATGTTTGTGTTGAATGAATTGATTCCTTTAAATGATTGAAATAGAGGACACTGACTTTGTTGCTTTTGCCAAGTTACTAGTACTCACTAGAATGAGAGAAAAGATGATGGTTTCCTATTTTGATTTTTAGTTCAATTTGAAAACTGTTGTAGAAGTTATCCTTTGGTTGATTTGGTCGTTGATGTGGTTGCAGTTCCGCGGAGACCACAACTACATCAAGTGAGGTTGATTTTCTTAGTCAGGCACCTTTTGCTCCTCTACCACCGGGTGAGCAATTACTTTTAGAAAATTATTACTAATCTTGTGGTGGGTTCTTTTGGAGTGTTTTCTTTTGGAGAAGCATATTATGACCATAGCCATGGCTTGTATTTTGAGGGAATGGATTTCAAAGGAATAGTTATAGACTATGTTGCGATTCTTTCATTCCTTTCTCTATCTGCAATTTGGACTTGAAATGATTATATTACTACATTGAAATTGTATAAAACAAGGATGAATTCTTTTGAATAACAACTTTGAATCATGTGAGGAAGTTATATCCTTACCTATGAAAGATGTACCTCATACCTGATGACAGAGGAGCATGGAATGGAGGCTCTGACACCCTCAAAGGTTGTAGAGTTGCTAGACCGTTATATAGTTGGGCAACAAGAGGCCAAACGAGCAGTCGCGGTGGCACTTCGTATGCTTGTCTGACCTGGTTTAAAAACTGGTGGGCTTATGGTTGTGAATAACAATGAACAAAATGTGAAATATAGTGAAAAAAATGTTGTGAAATTGGGATCTAATCTTTATATTCAAGTGTGAATATCTCCACATTACTTATAAGTTTTTAAAAATTCATTGTTGTCCCTCATTGCTTTTCTACAGGAAACAGATGGCGTCGTCATCGCATTCCAGAGGCCTTGAGAGAGGAAATAGTTCCAAAGAACATTCTCATGATCGGTCCAACTGGTTGTGGAAAGACAGAGATTGCTAGACGGCTTGCAAAAATTGCATATGCACCTTTTGTGAAGGTGATTTTGACTCTCCAATTCTAATTTACATAAATGCAATTGTACATGTATTTCTTTCTTCAATTCTTGTTTGTATTAGTTCCACACTATTATATGAAAAAATTTGGTATGATATGATAATGGTTGTTGTATATGTCTCACATTGACATTGAGCCAACTTAATTCTAAGGACAACAATAATGAATGATAAACTTGCTAAGCGCAAGTTGTGTATACATGATTACCTTTTGAAGTTTTGTTTGTCATGCCAAATATCAATTTTTTATATTACATTGCCATTTTTCCCAATTATTCAGGTTGAAGCGACAAAATTTACTGAAGTCGGATTTCATGGCCGGGATGTAGACCAGATTATACGAGATTTAGTTGACAATGCCATCTCCTTGCAAAGACAAAAGGTGTGTTGCTTTGGTTAATTTTTCAAAATCAATAGAGATGTCTCTTATTATATTTCAAAGACAACCATGTTTTTGAATTTGTCCATGATTTGGTTAGTCATTTGGAAAAAGTTAGGATGTTTAGTTTTTCTGGAAGTTTGTCTTTGAGGAATTTTCTAATTTTTGTAAATCATTATCTATTGATGCAGGTACGTGCTAGGTTAGTGAAGGAAGTGGAGAGGTTGGTAGAAGTTCGCCTTCTGGACATTTTCATTAGTCGTCAACGGCCTCCTGTGGAGGTTAGTCTGATTGAAACTTGGCTTTGTGTTCCAAGAGCAAATTTAGTGGATTCTGCTCCTATTGAGGTCATTTACCTTAGTTTAGCTATAAGTATGAAGTGCATGATTGACTTTAGGACCAGGGCTTTTTTTTTCATTTTTTTAAGAAGTGCCAAAGTAGTGGCAATATAAAATATTATAGTGGTGCTCCAAATTTCAACATTCATCCACATATTGGATAGGAAATATCACATTAGCATATATCAAATGTCTATAATTTGGTTTTCATCCACAATCTGACGATTTCATCCAAGCTTTGGGGCATTTTTTAGTTAGATAGATTTTTTCTCATGCAATCTAGCACCAAAAAGCCCCCAAAAGCCTTGCTTGGGACTCAAGTGCTTGTTTGAATTGCATGTTATATATATTTGGTGACTTTCCATTTGGTGTGGAATCTATACACTTCAATTTTTCACCGTATCCAAAGACTAGACATGGTTGTATTGAACTGACTAACTCTCCACTAGCGTTTGGGGCATTTTTTGAATTTTACCAACTCTTTTTTCTTGAGTACCCATATTAAACTAGTCTTACATTAAACCATATAGGTACCGAGTCCGTTTTTTTTCTCTATTTTTACTCTCAATAGAAATAGAAATTTTATAGTTTTCCAATGTTTTCAAATTGCAACCGTTTTTTTTTCCCCAATTCCACCGACTAACAATGAATTAACCGAAGGTTCTCCCCGGACATTGTTTCCCATCCAACGGCATAATTCAGTAAATCAGGATATGCTTAGACGAAGTTTTTTTTATGACTGTAGTCACCTATTCCTGGAGCTCGTGTAGACTACAAAGCTTTCAGGAAGCTTTATAGGGATGGTGCATTAGACAATCGTAAGATACAACTTGATATTCCTGATGGAAGGACACGGCTTCCTTTCGAGATAGGAGGCATTAGTGGTTTTGGTGTGAATGAGCTAATTTTTCGGGTACAGTCCCACTTCCTGTGTGGTTTGAGCTGTGTTGTGTGTGTGCAGTATGTAAGGTAACTCAACTTATGACAGGCCAAGTTTGGAGCACCCTGATGCGGTCCAAAAAATTCTTGTGAAGTACATTTCACAAGATACATGTACATCTGAAGAATTTATGGGTTTGTAGTAGGTTGCTCCAAACTTGGCCTGTCATAGGCTGAGATACCTTATTCCACCTGTCTGATAGTTTTTGATGATATAACTTGGAAGGTGAATTTTGACATGTCTTTTTGGAGTTTGTAAGTCTATTTTGTTGTTCTGATTAGTTGGATGGAAAATGAGCTGCCTCAGATGGAGAAAGTTTTCAAGTCACAGAGGCTGGAGAGGATGGAAATCACTATAGGAGAGGCGAAACCAATCTTGCGAGAAATTGAAATGGAGAAACACCTTAATTCAGATCAAATCACAAAGGATGCCATACTGGTAATCAAGAGTCGACCATGATCGCTCTTATTGCTTTGAATGTGTGTTCTTGTCGATTATATGCAAGTCTATTTTGTCCAAGGGCTAGAGTAGAGTACAGATAACTTACACGAGAAAAAACGTTGAACAATTTCAAAACAAAACTTAACCCCTAAATGCCCAATTAATCAATCATTTTAATGGTCTGTACCCAACTTCAGGGGCTGCATAGATCCCCCCAAAATACATTTTTTGCAATTTCGTTTTTAACTCATGTAGACCATGAAGTTATCTTTCTATAGCTGGAAAAAAAACTTTTGATTTGGACAACTACTCTACCTTGGGTGATTTTTCAAAATGAAACACTTAAAGGAATGCTCATTATGGATTGCCTTTGGAGAGAATCTAGCCAATCAAAGGTTATTTCAAGAAAGAATTCCATAGATATGCAAATAGGCAAGAGGTTGATTATTAGGAGCACGTAGTCAATGGGTGCGGTCAAGGGAATTTTTTGTTTTCCCATTGGACCTCACTTGATTGCAAGGCTTTTAAAACAATCTTCTATTGCTCCAATCCTTGTGAAAATTGGCATGCATGTTCTTTACTATTCATAATTGCATTTGGTCAAAATGGTAAGCTCTTATTGTGAAAATTTGAGATAATTATTGGGCATCCCAAATCATTAATTTTGCTTGGGAAAAAAAACTAAACTTTGAATGAAGATATCTCAAAATCTATGTGACCAAAGTCTTTGAAAATTTATAGTTAGATTAATTTGACAATCATGAGAAATATCCTTTAACTAGATTTCTCTAAAAAGATTCTAAAGAAAATTATACTTTCATTTCATTAAAAAGTAGTTTGGAGGTGATTTTAAAGGGAGGCCCTCCCTTGGGCATTTAGGGATTAATATACCTAACAACAATTCTATTATTGCAATGGGTGGAGGTAGTAGTAGATCAATTGTGATTGTGCTAAGGTAGGAGGTCCATAAATGCTTGGACTTTCAAAGCAATGTATCTAGGTATTGAAATAATTTAATTTTGGAATTTTGACAGTTTGACACCTTGAATTGATTTTCATGGCTTTTAGCACATCAATCCTTCAAATTTTAAGAAATTTACAAATATTTTAATTCACTTTGATGAAATGGATTGAGTTTTTCTATTCATGACTAAAGGTGTTCCTTTTTCTAAATTTTCTTAAGAAAAAGATTTTTTTGGATGTTCAAAACTGATAGCAATGAAATTTTCTTAGATTTTTAGAAATAGCTATACAATTTTTCATGTTTCAGAAATGTTTGATTTTTTTCCTAATTATTTACAAAATTGAATTGAATGTACGGTATGTTTTTTTTAAAGTAATTAAGATATTGGTCATCCTACGTGTATGTGGATTATTGGCTATGTTGCGCTATCCACTAGTTGCTATAACACATGACAACTACATAAGGTAGGAATACCATAAACGGTTTCAATGTACTTGTTCTTGTCATTTATGTTCTTGTCATATAGGTACATTGAAACTATTTATGGTACCAACACAGTTTATGATATTCCTACCTTATTTTTCGGCAAAAGAGTTTCTTCTTGTGCTCAAAGCATTAGTATGTAACTGTCAAGAAGATCTTGAAATGAAAACATCTAAAATGGGACATGGGGTGTTGACGTGGAACAGTTAGCTGAGTCAGATGGCATTGTATTTATTGATGAAATTGACAAGATAGTTACCAACCATGAGACTAGACATGGAGCCGATGCAAGCTCTGAAGGGGTTCAACGGGATTTGTTGCCAATCATTGAGGGCAGGTAACCCTTCAATTATGCAAAGAAGGAGAGGCCATGTTTAATC
Source organism: Rhytidiadelphus loreus (assembly GCA_947034895.1). Classification (NCBI taxonomy): domain Eukaryota; kingdom Viridiplantae; phylum Streptophyta; class Bryopsida; order Hypnales; family Hylocomiaceae; genus Rhytidiadelphus; species Rhytidiadelphus loreus. The sequence goes on from OX344765.1 coordinate 45,260,414, forward strand.
TGAGAAGAATGCCATGGACACTAAGTGTCCAATGGATGACAGATGATCCTTTATTTAGGACAAAAGTATAGATATGAGTTCATCCTTGGAATTTTGTGTCAAAAGGGGAGGTCTTGCACACTAGTTTGACCTCCAATAAATGTTCTTGGGATTTTTAAGCAAATAGTTCACACAATACTATACTAAAAAGGATGGTTTTCACAATAACTAGACCGTGCTTCTGGAGTTAATTATGTTTGGAATGTACGGATTATTATTGTTGTTTGCTTTTGTTAGATATATGAGAATAATTTATTGATATTGTATAGTACTTTTTGCTATGCTTGGAGATTTGTTAACTAAGCATACACTTGACAATTCATTGATCAATTGCAGTATGGTGAGTACAAAGTATGGGAACATCAACACCAACCACATTCTTTTCATTTGTAGCGGTGCTTTTCATTCATGCAAACCTAGTGATATGCTTGCAGAATTGCAAGGACGATTACCAATTCGAGTGGAGCTTAATGGCTTAGGTAGAGAGGTAATTTTGCTATTGTACTAATCTAAATAAGTTATCTTGTATTCTTCACCTAATTTGAAAATCTTTAGTATATAGGTTTTAAAGAATTTATTGCTAAGTGATTCCATCTTTTTAATTTTGATAATTCTATTATTTTGCAGGATTTATATAGGATATTGACAGAACCTGAGACAAATGTGATTCGACAACAACAACTATTGATGAAGACAGAGGACATTAATTTGATATTCACTGATGATGCCATTGAAGAACTTGCCACAGTAGCTGCTGAGGTACGTATACATCAAGTAGGGATATTTAGTTGGACCACAGTAATTTCAATTAATTTTAAGGTAACTTAAAATCTTTATTTTTGTGTAGTTTGCTTTGATTTCCTAAAATATGTTGTCACTGTGGTATTATCCTAAACCACTTGATGATTTCTTGGTATGCATTTCTTTTGGTGTCCAAATAATTGTTCATTAGAAAGACCACTAAAAAACATTATTATAGTAATTTAGTTCTTGTAGTGGTATACTAGGATACCTTCTTTAATGTCTATAGAAGAATTAATATTCTCCACATTTGTTGCAACCATATATTGTATATTACTCAATCAATGACTAAAATAAAATAGAATATTTATTTTTGATATAAAATGAAAACTATACTTGTGACTATAGGTCAATCGATTGGTGGACAATATTGGTGCTAGGAGGCTATATACAGTATGCTTCACTACTTCCATTGTGTATCATTTAGTTTAATTTGTTTGATGTTTTAATTGTGCAAACAACAATGATTTGTCATTTTCAAGAAAATTTGTCTTCATTTGTAAAGCTCTTTGATTTACATTTATTGATTTTTAGGTTATTGAACAGGTTGTGGAAGATATAAGTTTCCATGCCCCAGAGAGGGCTGGTGAGACATATACAATTGACAAAGAGGTACACTATCTTTCCTTATACATCGGTTAAAATGGAAAATTTAGATGTGTAATTACTAGTTTGTACTCAAAGGAGGACTTTATTGCCTTCAACACCTATAAATGTGACGTATGTACATTGCACCATAGATGTCTTCTATTGTCATAATTTAATTAGGTTAATGTAGTGGGACAAAGAGTTGAAAAGTTCCATGTTTTCAAAACCTAATGACTTGTGTTATTTTCTTGTTAACCTCAGAGAGTGAAGCGGGCAGTTGGAGATCTTTTGAAAAAGTCCGACCTCTCAAGATTTGTACTATAAGTGTTGTGAATGGTCATAGAATCTACTGCAATGTAGTAACTTGAAAGAAGAAGGTTTAGGACATAGAGGCAAGGATGTTGTAAACTTGAAAGCATTACTTGAAGAAGACTTGCACAAATTATTAGCATTATTTGTTATCAAATTGACTTTTCATGGCTTGACACAAAGTTTGAGATAATATATAGAGATTTGTTGTAGATAATGTTGAAAATGATAACATCTATAAGATTCAAGATGTCTCTTATTTATTTTGGTTTAACTTTAAGATTCCTACTCATTGAACTGGATTTGATTCTCCATTTGTTGACCCTAAAATGTTGTTAGAGCCAAGAAATGGCTAATGAATGATCAAATAATACATGTTAGTAGTAAAAAAATGGGATGACTTCATCTAGCATTATGTTCAACTTTGTTAATAGTACCTCATAGTGTTGTTGATTTTGACATAAATTAGTTGAAAATTAGGTTGTTGAATGCTTTGAGAAGTTATAAATTAAATATTTGTTTGAAATCGCAAAAAAAAATTGAATTCATTTGCTGAATTTTTTAATAAGTTATAATTTTAGACTATCTTCATTTTTCTATATTTGCAATTTTTTTTGGCAAGGTACTCAAGTTTTACAAATGAATATTGTACTCTTTTGTCCTTTCTCAAATAGCATATACAAAATTAAATACTCTTGTCAATTTCAAGTCATAATTGCAATAATCTACTATACTTAGCTATTAGGGTCAAACAAAAAATAATTCTGAAAGAAGATTCGAGAATGTTAGGGACTTTATATTTTCAATAGAAAAAAAATTGCATGGAAAATTTACAAACTTTGAAAGAATGTCAGTCTTTTTAGCATTTGTCAATTTGTTTTATTTACTTTTAATAGATATTTAGTATGAAGTGCCAATCATGATGGCCAGGTATAGTACTTGACAAGCAACACACGTGCAATTGCTTTGAAAAGTAGACATCCTACTTTCCCAAACTCATAGAATGATCAACTTATTGCAATTTAGTAACTATGGCAAAATAGACTTCAATATTTGTGCTAAAACAAAATTGAAGCTTTAGAGTAACAATTTTAGTGATACCAAAAAACAATCCCATTCCATTTGGGACTCTATATTTGGAGGCAAAAAAAAGAATGTTTGCAAAATTTATAGAAATCATGTAAATTCTATTTTGGATGGCAAAATAGAACTCTTTACAAAAAAATTCATTTTGTCACTAACATGTCAAAAGTACATACGAAATATCTACAAAATTGAATTAAGTTAACCTCAAAGAAATGACTTTTTTGCCATTTGAGGTCAATCCAAACCTTTGGTAAAAACAACTTTGAAGTCAATCCAACCTCTTAAATTATTTTCAAGTTTCAATCTTCAGTTGTATTATTATTACATCATGCTAATATGTAAATAATTTTATCTCAATTTGAAATGATTGTTTTTTGCTTTTGATCACAACTCACAAGATAAAACTTCTAAATTCTAAATTTTATGTTACTCAAGAACTTAAAATATTCCTACAAATGAATAATTTTTTTGTAGTTTGAAATAGTGAAGCATTTATGAGAAGAATTTTCATTTTAGAGTAAGAAGGAAATTCTTTCTTATAATGACTAGAAGGATGGTGGCATTTTGTGAAGCAAGAAAAGTATTGTTTATAGTCAATACTTTAGGAAGAAATTGAACCCTCTAAGGGTTTGTGAGTTTTTTTATTATTAGTAAAACTAATTTTGGAAAGAGCTCAAGAAAAATAATGTCCACATTGGCATTAGTACCACTACATAGGCGTAAGTAATTTCAACTTTCCAATTCCAAATCTCTATTCCTAGTTTGTGACTCAAGCTTCAACTGAAAAGCAAGGAAGGAGCTATGTTGTACACCCAAAAATTAGCCACATTCAATTCACTTGTTCTTGAGACTGCAACTGAATTGAGTATGGCTAATTCAAGGTGACTAATTTTGAATGGATCATGTGTAGCATTGAACAAGGGAATTCAATGTAGTTGATTTTGAAGGGATTATATATCATGGATGGAGGTCCTAGGTGTAGTTCCAATTAGAGAGTGGGTAAAATTCGTTCCCACTAAGTTCTTCACACTACAAAGCAACCCTTTAGAAGGTTCATTTTTTTCCTAATGAATATTTGAACTCTAATATGTGTAATATTTTGAAATTTCAACATCACCAAATTCCAAATCTTCAATGAGAATAGCCCTATAGCTAGTTTGACTTATATTATGATATGCTATACTTTAATTTACTCCTATGGTTAAATTTCAGACTTTTTAAACTTGTAAGTATTCGATATGAATTTTCTTCACTTTTTCTTCACAACTCACGATACTTTAAAATCTTTATATGGGATTCCTATGACTTCATCTTTAAAAAATAAAAATAAATGAATTTTTCATTTAGTAGCAAATTGAAGCATACAAATGTTCTCTTGGTTTCAATTGTCAAATGTTGTGAATACAAAGCTCCAAATGATTTTTTTCACTAGTTATTTTCTCCAAGTTGGTGAATAAACTACATTTAAATCATGAAGGTTAACAACACTCTCCTAGCTATCATTGCTTAATAATGTTCAAGAAATGGTTCTATATGAAACATTTATCTCTATATGCAAAGTTCTAGGGAGTGTCAAATTTAGTTGGCTTGTATAGAAGAAGGCAATTTCATAACCACATTCCAAAACTTTTGACAAGGGACCTAATACTTTAAAGAAAGAAAAATCAAGCTATGCCCAATTTTCAAATAAGCTTCCAAATTACATAGCAAGAATCACAAGGTCAACACCTCCTAACAACAAAGCACCCACGGCAAGTCCATATTCTCAATGAAGAACATAGTACTCCAACATGATGTTTTGTGCAAATAACAAATAATTCATCCAAAGTATTGTTTGAATCGCCAAAAAAGAATCTTCCTTTACGACCAATTTGATGAAGTTGGGAAAAACAATATATTTGTACAAGGAGACTAGCAAAAATATACAAAAGGCTACAAAAGGATTAAGGTATTAAAGGACTAATTTGTCTACAATACAAATATAAGGACATAAAGTAAATACACCCAAAATTGTATTGTGTCTAAAAGTGCGAGTTCAACAAATCCTCACACCCTTTTGGTACATCTTCTAAACCAATATGTGCCTATTGTTGAAGAAATGATTTTAGAAACTCTACCAAAAGAACTTTAACCCTTTATAATGTTTGCATATAGCAAATGTCGCATTCTTTGATGTGTTGGGAACCTCCTTTCATTTGCCAACAAGAAAAGATAAAAATTTGATCAATCTAATAATAGTACCTGTGCAAAAAGTGTCGCTTTTGGGTATCCCTAGCTTACTGCAACTACAGCATGAGTGTCCGAATTTCGCAGTTCATCATGCGTTGGCGGGTGCTAGTGAGCTCCTGCAAGCACCGGCACCACATGAGAAGATCGACAGCATTCATCAAGCTAGAGAAATGTCTGAAAGCCAATCTCTTTCCAGGTGCACATCCACTCACATGAAGGATAAGAAAATTAAAATAGTTCGATTCCATACTCACCTTGAAGAAAGTTGAATGGCCTATAACAACAATGACATTCTCTGGTCTTGAACGTAAAAATTGCCTAAAGACACCCACTCGCTTGCGCAGCTCTTCTGCATGGACGGACAAATTCGTAGGTGAAAAACAGAAAGTAAGAAATAAATTTTTTTGTTAAATAAAAAAACAAAAAATGACTGCTGAATCGGATTAGAGAGAGGAATTGTACCCATGGGCTCTACACTGTTGAACTCCATCCTCATAGCGTCGTTTGGAAATTTCGGTAGGGTGTACCACCAGACCTCAGGCAGGGCAAAAAATGAAAGCCAAGGATACTCCCCTGCAAGAATCTGCACCGTCCAGTGGGACTTAATTAGAAACTCACACTACCAAATGTTTTATAAACTAATGCACGTAGAAGAAGAAATAACAACTCGAGCCTTAAGGCCAGCGAGAATGAAGAGGTGTTGGGGATAGTTATACAAACCGTGATAGCAAGTGCATCTAATGATGGCAAGTAAAGAAAACAAACATCTACTATGCTAAACCAAGCAATTAATCATGAGTGTCTACCCCAAATAGAAATGTACAATTTTCAATACTCAATAGAATCTTCTAACTGAAGAATTCAAAAACCATGTTTGATAGCATCAGAATGCCATTATTCCTACAACCATAAAAATATCTTAGTGACTTGTCTGTTTGGTACCAGAACATTCTGGATTTCCAACCATTGCTTGTACCAGAACATTCTCTCCTTGGGGGATAGAGACAACAAATAAATTGCGAGTCACATTGAACGATATGATCCAAACTAAAGCAAAGAGAGAGGGAGCACGTGGCAATCACCTCAGGAGGTCGCCCAACATCACCACTACTCATAACGTGCTCCGCATGAAGGGGCGTCACCTCTATCCGAGGTTGGTCTGGTTCCTGGACTCGTCAAACCAGAGTGAAGTCACACTAATACTACAATTCATAACACAATCGGCATACTAATATTTAGAGAGGCAAAAAAACTTCTTTATCAACTGTGTTGGGTGTAGTATCCCTTAAGCTCCAAAAGTGGTTGCTTCAATATCTATAGGAATTCAAATACATCATAAAAAGTAAAAAATGTACCAATAGGAAGAGGAAATCATACCCTACACCTTTAAGCAAATGGATCATGTTTTGAAAGTTACTATATATAGTCGCTTCCAAAAATTTTATTCTTAGCTTCGGCACTTCAGGGTTAATACCTGCGCGGATGGGAATGCACCGCAGAGTGTTTGCAGAGCTCGAGTCAGAGGAGACACAAAGATCTGCATGACATAGCATTCTTTTCCCTCAGCCAAGTTGTGCATGTCTAAAGCACCAGCGCATGGTCACTTCAATAAGGGTTAATCAAACAGTAGAGCTAACAGGAAAAACAGAACCCAGACATCACTATTTCGACAAGCTCACCACTTCCGGTTTGAGTGATGCCATCTTCGGTGCTATACTTCTTGCCTACAAAACATGCACAATATTCAAAATTCAATCAGTCTAGTCCACGTACCTAAAACAATAGTAAATATAATAATTCAAAGAAGTAATTCCTTTCAATGAAACTTCATAACGTTAGAAATGCAAACAGTAGCAATATTTCCGAAGGTTTTGGCCTGAAAGAAAGTTGCAACCTGTTGGTGACCAAGCGAAGTGAGGCGTAAGTCGAACCTGTTCGAAGCATCCTCAAGACCAATCAAGGAGGTGTGTCCATGGCGTACTAAATGCACGGTCTGAAGGCGACGAGGAATAGTTAGAGAGCACACAGGAATGCATACTTACATACATACATTCCAGTGCATTTCTGAATTGACTGTCACATATTGTAAGCTTGAGCTGACGATCTCAGTTACTATCTTGGCATGCAACATGAGAGGTATTACTCAAAACATTGATCCCTGGGACTTCTGATGTGATAAAACTCTCTGAAAGCATGGGAACACGCACAAGTGATGGAGTACCTTTTTCGGGCGGTAAAAGAGTGGGAAGAGTTTGGAACTTCCAGGAGACGGTCGATCCAAATCCTTCCGGACCAGCTACGTGACAATCATCCCGTTCACCCCCAAGCAAGCAGACAATAGCACAACAATCAGCAGTGGTGCTTGGAGCAAAACTTGGAAGAGAATCAGATGCTTAGGTACCAGCAATCATGAAGTTATTTTTACTTTTGTATCTATCAAACTATTTACCTCGAGACATGCATAAAGATTAGAATCGCTCGAAGTAATCACGAATACCACCATCACTACAAAGTCCAGATCTCAGAGAAGGAAAAAGAAAGAGACTAACTTAAGTTCCTATCTTTAAATGAAGTATGCTTAGGTTGCCAAAACATTGCTTCAGATCTTTATTCCTTTTTCCAATTACCTCCCAACCAACAAATGGATACAATTAAGAATAACCAAACCACGTCAAAAAATTGCCAATACCAAGCAGCTGCTTCAAAGATATAACTTTGAGTAAAATATCCAAGACATTCACGAACAGCAAATATTACAGTATTAGCTATTCTGAATAACATGAAAATTATGACACCCTCTGATTAGATCACCCAGCATTATGGAATGCCCCTTTTGATTACCTGTTCTCGCATCTCAAGCTGATTGCTCACACTCGAAGGTGCAGCGTGAGTTTTGGAGTTGGAGACACGAGTTTCTGTTGCTACCTACACTTCAAGCAAAATCAGAAAATCAAAGGTTCTGTATTGCAATTCCCTCATGCTCAAAAATTGACAGGGCCCAAAACACATACCTCAACGGCAACATTGTCTTGCAGCTCATCCCATTGAGTTTGATGCGGCGCTAAAGCTGCATCCTCACCACCTTCTTCCGCCTCAGTCGCGAAATCCAATCTTCACAAGGCCGGTGTAAAGAGAATCTGATCAATTCAACCCTAATTCAGGAATGTTAACGAGCATGCGATTAGAGGCAACTATGTGAGCACCTGGATTGATCAGCAACGGTAGCATTTGGACTTGAATCAGCGGTGCCAACGAACTCCACGTCGTAGACCTCGTTTTCGCCATGGACGAAGTGCAATGCGAGACGCGCTTCGCAGCACGGACACGATATCACCTGCGACTTCTGACGCTCTTGCGCTGGTCCCACAGCAGCTCTCTTCTTCATGATCAATTGCAGGGAAGAGTCGCTGGAGGCTCGAACTCTTATTCTACGCAACGAAAAAATATGCTGTCACGTAGTGCCACTAGCAAAGCACTAGCATACACTTGGTTGCAGCTGGAGCGGATGAAGTAGGAGTGCACTGCTCGGAAATTACCAAACCCTAAAACAGAGTGGTCGACGCGTGCGCAAGAAGCAAACCGTTGTTCTGTGGAAATGGCTTGAAACTGCAGTTAATTACGTTCAAGCCTCCGTGGGATTGCCATGGTGAATAAAATTCTCAGTCCTATTACTAATCCTTGCCTGCCAACTTGGGTTGACGCCTCTTCGTGAAGGATGAGATTTCGAGCATCATTAGCTGGCTGAAACTACGCAGCGAAGCAACTGCTCTTTCTTTCGATGCTGACTAGCAAGCGATGACTCACGGAAACTACGACAAAGAGAATCCAGTTTCAAACTAGCGCGACTACATTTGAGACACCGAAGAAGTTCGAACAACAACCGCAACGTTCTCGAATCCGTGCAAATATATTCCAAGGCAGAGATTCACAGACTTACGGCCAAGGAAAACTCACTGAATCCCGCCCAGGTGCGGAGCAGAGGAATCTTAAACCCTAAACCCTAATTCAGATTCTTTGTCAATGCAGCTTTGATTATGGCAGGGCTCTGTGGTGTGACTGTCAAAATTCTGGGTATCTCCTTTCAAGATTGTTGGCACACTAACCTAAAACCCTAAACTGCAACTGCAACTGCAACTACCCATAAAACAAGTGTGATGCGGTCGCAGATAGGTTTCTCATGCGATTTATGTGGCACAACATGCGTGGATCGCCGGCAAGCAATGCCTAACCCTTCCTCACGAATAGCCTCGTCTACAACAGCTATCGCCGCTTCCTTCACAGCTCGTCCTCCACTGCATATAACTCAGTTTGGTGATACATATCGTCTAATTGTTCCAGGACACAGCAGCAACAACAGCAGCAGTGGTCGTTGTACTGTACAGCATCACACACAATGGACTGCTGGGATTGACGTCGCAGCCTATATCTCCAGTCCTCTTGGTCTTCACTATCAAGAAATGACCAACATGAGGGTGCTACCGCGAGTCGTAGCATGCGTTTTGGTCCTTTGGGCACTTTCTGGTCAGAAAATTCGCATAGGAACTACTACTGTATGCCTACCATCATAACATTCTAGAGCATTGTCCACTACCCACCTTTTCACTGTAGCTCCATTGAGACTACAACAACTGACTACAATAGTTGGCAGATTACTAACCCTTTTCTTCTGAACTCAAGATGAAAGTGAATCCCTCGTAAAGATATATATGAGGGCATCAGGGCACCCTGAATTCTTTCTTGCATTAGAAGCTCCTCCCAAGAATGTTATGATATCTGCGCTATGTACAATCACGGGCGTGAGATGTCCACATTTGGAGCACAAAACTGATCAGGCTTTTGTTCGTTCAACTGTCTACAATAGTTTACAGATTTTAACTCTTTTCTTTTTGAACTCAAGATGTAAGCGAATCTCTGCTAAAGATAGATTTATATATCAGGACACCTTGAATTCTTTCTTTGAATTAGGAGCTCATTCAAAGAATGTTACGATGTTATGGTATTTGCGTCATGTACAATCACGAGTGCCAGATGTCGTCACTTTTGGCACAAAAACAGATCAGACTTTTGTGGATTCAACTGTCTACAGTACAATGTTTGGCACATTACTAATCCTTTTCTGTTGGAACTTAAATTCAAGAAGAGAATCTCTGCTAAAGATATCAGACACCTTGAATTCTTTCTTGCATTAGAATTGAAGCTCCTTCCAAGAATGTTGTGATGTTATAATATCTGCGACATGTACAATCACGAGAGTGAGATGTCATCTTTTTTGGCACAGAAACCGATCGGACTTTTGTGATTCAACTGTCTACAATTAATAGGACTTTGGCAGATTCTAACCCATTCCTTTTTGAACTCAAGATGTAAGCGAATCTCTGCTAGCTAAAGATATATAAAAATCAGTGCATCAAACTTGAAGTCTTTCTTGAAATAGGAGCTACTTCCAAGAATGTTATGATATCTGCATGCGTCATGCATGTACAATTACGAGTGTGAGATGTCCTCTTTTTTGTCACCAAAACTGATTGGACTTTTGTGCGTTCTACAACACTTGGTAGACTACTACTGATCATGAACCCTTGTCTTTTCGGAACTCGAGATGTAAGCGAATCTCTGCTATAGATTTCATGTCATCGATCAGGACACCTTGAATCCATTCTTGATTTAAGAGCTCCTTCCAAGATTGTTATGAGTGAGTCCTCTTTTTTGGCACAAAAACTGATTGGATTGTAAACTTGTGGGTGGTCCAGGTAAACCTCGAGTGGTCGACGCCCACCTGTTTGTAGCGCCGTTGTGCAACGTGACGGAAGAGTCGGGGCTGACCACCGACTGCGCGCAAGTGGTCGGGTACCTGCAGTTCTTGGACAACGCGGATTGCTGCGTGCACGAGCACCGCGAAGTGGACCATTGCACCACCATGCACATCGCCGGCACCTGCCGAGCGCAGATTTGCAGCATGCCCTTCGTGCCGCTGCCGCGCTGCCAGCCGTGTAAGGCGGTGGCCGAGTACGTCCGATCGGTGACCAACTTGTGTGCGCAGGACATCGCCGGGGCGTCGCGCTCCGGAGGGTACCAAGTCATGCAGGAAGATGGGGCCTTGTTCATCGTCCTCTTCTAAACACAAGAAACGCCAAATTCGCAGCAATTGGGCCTCCATTTTTCTCTCAAAACACCGTCAAAAAACACCGTTCCGGCCATGCCAGACTCCATTCTTCATGCATGGAATATATTAGGTCCCATCCGAGGACGTCCATTCAAACTGGTCGCCTGCATTGGTTCCTCCGCCCCTGCAGCTTGCGTAGTAGATGTTCGTGTTCCTGTTAAAAGGGAGAGCTAGAACAATCGGTTCGAGAAGGTGATATTGAAGAGGTCTGGCAGTACAATTTTCTTGCAGGTTATTACCTAGTCATCGCCTTATACTTTCACTTACAACAGAGATTCTATGGATCGGTAGTCATCATTCGTTGCATTCTAATGCTAATCTCCTGTAATTCTGCAAATCTTGTAAACTAATTCTATTGAAAACGGATTCAATTCCCAGGAACACATGTTAAGCACTGATCAAAGCTCACGCGCTATCACTCTCTGCTTCGTCACATGCAAGAAAGTTGCATAGGCCCTAGCTAGTAGCTTGTAGATGTTCGTGATTCTGTTTAGTTGAGAGAACAGAAGACTCGATAAGACAGAAGCCTGGCTGTACAATTTTCTTGCAGGTTAGCTAGTCATCACCTCATGCTTTCACTTACAGCAGAGACTAGCTCTGTCGGGGATTCTATGAATTGGTAGTCATTCTTTTGCATTTTATCGCTGAGCTTGCTGTTGTGCTGCTAATCTCTTGTAATCCTGAAAATCTTGTAAACAAACTCTCTTGTGAGCGGATTCCCACGGATCAGACCAGCACGTACTAGCTCTCTCTGTTACGTCACACAAAAGTTTCATATACCCAAGTGGCTTGTAGCAGATGTTCTTAGTTGTTCCGATACAAGAGGAAGTGATGTTAATTACAGAGGTCTTGAGGGTAGTCATCATCTCATGCATGAATGCTTTCAATTACAGCAGCGATTCCTGTTGATTGGTAGTCATTCTAACTTTTGGTAAGCATGCCTATTATGAACCCTCACCCAATTGTGTCCCTTTTCTACACTTGTCCAACATTTTTTTGGGTCAAAATATTGGACTTGTATAAGTAGGAGAAACAATTGAGAGAGGGTCTATAATGGAAGTGCATACTTTATGTCCCACACTCTGGTTCTCTAAGTGCCACTTAAAGGTCAAAATCTTGACTTTCTTGAGTTGTAGAAGATGAATAAATTTTCTCTTATGAGAGGGACTTAGGGAGTTGGGGTTTCATAGTATGAAATCTTAAGTTTTCTCATATATGATACTACTTGGCAAATCTATTTAAATAGAAATGGATCAAAAAATCAAAAAAAATGTTTTAGAAGCAATTTAAGCATAGAATTTGCAATGGACATATAGTTTTGTAAAATCAAACCACATGGATGCTTCATGCTTGATTAAGAGTGACATTCTTCTCATACTCTTTCTATTTTTGAAAAAGACACATATTTTCTTTGTGTTTTAGTGTAGTCAAAGCAAGTACAGTCCACACTTAGGGGCTACAATGGAAAGCTATGTGATTTTGCTTTGACTGCTGGTAATGTAATTTACTATCTTCTTTTTTCAAAAATAATTGTGAAATATAATAATAAAATAATTGTGAAATAAAATAATTGACTAAAATAAGTGAAATATTCTCTAATTGCCATTATTTTGCTAAAAATAATTTATACATCCAATAAATGAAACTATGCAAAGTAATGAAATGGTCCACAATGGGCTTCTAGATTTGTGCTTGTACAAAAAGGTCCAACCAATTAGATAACAAGCATTTTTTAGAATTTCATAAAGATTTTCAAACTTCTCTTGAGTGCCAACAATAATCATCATGGAGTCATTTTTAGAGAGAAATCAATTTTTCATCTAGTACATATTTGTATTGTATGCATTCAAATTTGATGTTTTTATCTATGTTTCAAAGATTATTGTGCATTCTTTGCCAACATTTAAAAAAAAAAATTTAACCAAAAAATGAGCTTTTGAACAAAAAAAATCTTCCTACAATTTAATTGTTTGGCAAAATTTTGCTACTAGAAAATTCACTAGCATCAACTATACACAAATCTAAATCCACCAATTGGATAGCAATCAACTTGAGGGTCAATATTCTTTGTTTGGTTAGTAGTTCTAATCAATAAAGTTCTTCACCACTCTTCTAACTACCACACAAAAAAGAAGTAAAGAATTTAGTCTTCTCTTACATCTCGGTCTTTACTATTCCATCTAGTAGCTCCAAAAGAAATTTATACACTTGTAGAAAGGACAAGAATCCTATATACTTGACATTTTCATCATTAGTAAATTTAAAAAATTAAGACTCATAGCCAAAAAATTGTGGAAATTATTAATTGCTTTACAACACTTATATCTAATGCAAGGCTTAAATCTTCATCTATATTTAACCTTTAAAGGCCCACAAGGCCATCAAGTGAGTTCCACAACTATATTTGCAAATAATTCAAAATGTGAACCTCACTAATAGTTTGTGAATAACAAAGAAACCTTAGATGATTTTTTTCTTGTTCAATTTGCTGGTGCAATCCAATCAATAAATTATCAAATTTGCAATGTGGGGTGAATTTTTGGAGGATGGAGAAGTAAGGCACTTTGGGCCATCACTTTAAATCCTTGTATCCTTTTTTTCACTCATCAAAATGGTCTAATAAAAAAAATACACATCAAAATCATGATGATATGTCCCCTTGAAAAAAAATCAAAATTTTTGGAGCACTTTTGAGCATTCTAATTTTAGAATATGTACAAAGTACTACCTAACCAAACATCTTTCATCAATCTTGTCAAAAGTGGCATTTTTTCAAAAATTGTGCAATTTTTTCAAAAAAAATTTCATAGGAAAGTTGCATAAGCCTTTTTTCATTTCAATAGTGGAAATCATCAAAATTATTCGACACAAATGAAGAATTATGCTTGTTACAAGAGCGAGTCAAAAAAACTAGAGCTATGCTCATTTACCAAATCCTTTAAGTTATTGTATGAGTACTTAAAAAAGTTGTCTCCAGTACAATTTTAGTCTAAGTTGGTGTGTCAAACAAGTTCATCTTTTAATTATAATAAAGAATGACTCCACAAAATGTGGTCTTAACTATCTACACTTATAATGTATCAAGAAAAAAAAATTCATGACAATCAAAGATTTTAGAGTATTATTAATTAATTTTTTAGTTGAAGAAGCAAGTTGTATCTTATATACCTAAATTCCTCAAAATCAAGCATTTGGAATATCAAAAAAATTCATTTTAATATCATTTTTGGAAACGACTTATGTTTAGTTGTCCTTTGTCTAAAATAATTCATTTTTATCTATAAAAAATTAATAAATTGTGCTCTATGATGCCTGCAAATTTCAAAATTAAGCAATTTATACCAATAGGTTCAATAGATCCAAAAATTATAAAAATCATATAAAAAAATTCATCAAGAATATACATCTTGATCACATCTACATTCAAATATATTTTTTCATTTTATTAGTCTTTTTAATTGATCAAAATGAACAAAATAGACAAACTTTGGGGGGGTTAAGCAAAAATCACCTAATTAGTATGTCCAAAAAGTGATATCCTTATCATAACTTAACCTAAATAGGGGTTGACATTTCCAATAGTAGGATGCTTTAGTTAACATGTTGAAATACATCTTTCCAAAGTTCTAGAGTAGAATTCCCCACTTATTGCAAGTTCAATGTATCTGAACTTCAAAAAGTAGTTTTTTCTTGGTTCATTTACAAAGCTAAAGTTTTTGTCTTTCAACCTTCGAGAATAATAGCAAGTATGTTCTATGACTTGTGTATTATAGTCATTATAGATTGAAAGTATATGGTAAAAAGTTTAAAATGAACATTAATATTCAACTTTAAAATAACTATAAAGTAGAAGGTGATACTTGATGAAAGAAAAACCTAAATCACTAATAACTTTGCCGACAAGAAATGGAGATTACAAATCCCGATGGAAAAAATGTTTAAGTAAGTAATATATCTTATGTTTCTGTTTTTATTTGGAAATTTTCAAAATTGTGTTCAAAAAGCAACTTTGTAATTTTTTCTATCTCTACTACCTAACAATATAAAACTCCTCATAACTTTCAATCATCTCATTATTTGGAATTGAATGGTTAAAATATTTTTGTGTAGTTATCAATCTAAACAATCAAATAAAATTAATTTATATTTTTTATATTTTATTTTTAGCTATCTATTTTGGCATTTGAAATTTCTTAAAAGCTTATAAATTTTGCAATGTTTATCAAAATGATGTGAAATCAAGCTCCTCATGCAAATTAGAATGATTAGCATCCATACTAAAAAAAATTCCAACTTATGAAGTCAATAGAGCATGCATGTTAAGTTCTCAAAAAATCCAAAATACTAAAAATAGGTTTCTTAGTCAAATGACTAAGATTCAAAATTCTCTTTAACAATTTTGAATCATATTTGTCGACCATTGGATGCATAAAAAATTTCATTTTAAATTTAAATGTTGGTACTAATGAACGATATAAGATTTTATCTTTATTATATACTATTAATGATGATTCACAACCAATTCATAACTTATCATATTAGCTTTGGTACAAAACTTAAGAGACTATTAACATCAATTTTATTTTCTCAAATTTTAATGAACAAAAAGAAAATTCATAAACATGCCTTTATGTATGGTATAAAAAATATCTATTCTATCTAAAATTTATTTATTTATCTTAATGTCTACTTCAAAGTATGAAATGTAAATGAGATCAATGAGTGGAAAAAAAACTTGGAAAAGGGGGCCACATACATATAAATCTTATATACAAGTGCATCTAAAGGTTATTTTATGGCACCCTATTAAATGCCCTTAGCATAGTCTTGAAATAGACTCATTTTAGAATATTCCAAAAAAATTCAAAATATCTTCTTGTATGATTTAGATCCTATTTTACTTCTAAAAATACATAATTTGGGGGTTGAAGGATTAAAAAGCTTTGTATAAGTGGGACTCATGTAGTTCTTTTTCTTTTGCTATGCCTTCCTTGAGGAAATACATTTTCATAATTCCTTACCAATTTAAAATTCTATTTTGTCTACTTTTTGGTTTATACTTCAAAGACGTTTGCCATCCAATCAACAATTAAAGTCTCATATTAATCTTTGAGGACATTGCAAGCTGTTCAAAGTCAAACCTCAATTTTTATATATTTCTTGATTTAAAAAAAATTATAGCTTAACTAAAAAAATGTATTTTCAGTAATCTACATTATTTTGTTCCATATTAGTATTTTGAAAAATTGTTAAAATTGTAATTTTTGTAACACTTTAAAGGTAGTATTTTGAAAGCTTAAAATACACCACTATTGGATCTTTTTTCTATCACGTTTCTCTTAAAGTGAGCTCAAAAAGTTAATCACTTACACCATCATGATGTTTGTCACTATAAACTCCATTTTTGCTAAAAGTTTCATTGCATTTTAAGCATTTTTGTAATTACTATGATTTTGTACAAAAGCTACACTAAAAAATCATATTAAATTCACTTAAATTTTTTGGATTATAAAATATGAAGATAAATTTTAAAACATATAGAACTACACAAAAAAGCTTGAAATTTTTTTAATTTGTGTTTTAATATATAAATTTAATGAAATTTGACCACCCATGAATATGAAATGTCCTTTAAAGGCTAATAGTCTAAATCCAATATACTTTGAATCAATCCAATAGGTAGTTCCAAATTTTATTTATTTCAAAAATAGAACTCTTTAAAAATATCCATTTTGGACCTTTATTCAACTCCTACTAGACAAAAATAGTTCAATGCATTAAATGGTGCTATTGGTATTTATAGAGGCACTTTCTAAACATGGCCAATATCTTCAATTTTATCACAACATTTGTATACATGCACAACTAAAGGTTCTAGCCCTTTGATTGATTTCAAACTACATTATATAAAAGACTTTGTGGATCAAAAAATAATAATATATGAAGTTGCAAAATTCTTCAAGTAGAACAATATTTGTATTGGAAATTAAGTTTATATATTTTCATTTGCAACTTCAATCTTATGCTAAAGTTACAAGTCAGAAAATATTTTTAGAGAAAAGAGATTGGACATATTGAAAAAGCAGTTGTTGCAAATTAAGAGTAGAGTGCAAAGATTCAAACCATACAATTGTTGGGCTCATTGTTCCTAATGATTCAAAGTTAGATTGAGATTGGAGCACTAAAATTAATTCAAAATTAAGCTTTAGGTCATAGCATGATGTTTTTAGGGTCCAATTGCCAATTTTAAGCAACTTCAGGGACTTTTTGCGAGACTTTTTAAGAATAAAGTGTACAAAATTCCTTTCAAGTGACATGAATGAAGCCATGAAAATTTTAAACTACTATCATTTTAAGCTTTGCCCATCCTTTCGTATGCCTTTTCATCTACAAGGACACTAACTCTTCTAATTTAATTGCTTTCATCTTGAATGCATATTAACTCTTAAAGGACCAACATGCATTTTTTTGGCAATATAGAAATTTTGGACAAGTATATGAGACTAAATATTTGCATATTTTAGGCTGAAATTTTAATAGAAGGTGGAGACAAGGAATATCTTTCATATGCACTAAATTTCATGACATTTGGAAATATGAGTCAAAAGTATGGCCTAATATGTTATTTAAAAAAAAATGGGCAATCCAGGCAAATTAAAAAAATCATTTTTTTTCATAAATGAATATTTGTAAAGCTTTGAATTATTCCATTTTGATCAGTGAAGTTATCAAGAGTTTTAGTTTGTAGGCAGTTATGGAATCTCCATTCTAAAATAAACTTTGAAGTCCTTTATCTTACTTAATTTTCAAATTTTTTGAAAAAATAATATCATAGGATGTAGATTGTTTATTACAACATTACAGCTATTGGGATTGGCATTTTTCAATTCTATAACTAAATTTTTAACTATTTTGTATTTTGTATCATTCTCTACTTCTTTCTACTTAGTATTTTTTCCTATATGTTGTACAATTCCAAATGAAGTGAAATTTTTTGAGCATTTAGCCAACTTATCTAGGAAAAAGAATCCAAAGAAGTATCACCACTTTGGACATTTTTCTCAAAAATGTGAGCTTGTGAAGCGCAATTGCCCATTTTTTGCAGGGCCAAAAAAATGATTTCAATGAATTTGAATGCTTATATTATGGAAATTTAGAAATTTCCTTGCAATCCACATGGTGGAAATTTTTGAAATTTTTTCCACATCTTTTATAACCAATGTACTACAAGATCTTGTGGGTGTCTGTATCCAAAAATGTTTTTTTTCTAAAAATTGGTACTTATACTAGAAATGACAGTTTTGTAGCATTTTTAGTGAAATCATAGTTAAAAAACTTAAGGGATTAATAAGGTGTTTGAAATTTGTTCCAGTATATTACATCTTCTTTTTTTACAACATAATAAATTTGTAAGATGTTGTAAGTTTATAAATTTTTAAATTTTTAAAAACATTACAATATATATAATAAAATACTTACCAATTCTTAAATTTATAGTACTGCAAATATACATTATACAAATAGAAAGAAAAAAAACTATGTCACCTTGTAACCACTACCACAAAAAAATTATAACATCCAAAGAATTCTTCATATCAAACACTATAATATTTTAATCTACTAGTTTTAAATGTTTATTTTCTCAAAGTTCATTTAAAATTGACCTAATTATTTATTCAAGAGTCATAATGATATCCCATATAATGGTAGTTTTCAATGATGCCTCTAAAAGCACTTTATTTGAACCAACCCATCACCAGAAGGTCATCCTAAGGATCCATTAGTAACATTTTTGAATAATGTTACTGGCATGGATTCATCATTTTTATATAAGCCTATAGTACAAACGTATAACATTTGTACTTAGATTATATAAATTCAAATTTGACATCATTATAAATCGAGCTTAAACTTGAAGAAAACGTTAATAAGATACAAACAACTTGGTTGGAATCGACTTGAGCATATGATATAATTGTTCATGTTAAACTTTAAAGGCCACAAAAAATAATTATTTTCTACAATTTTATGTAAAAATGTTTTGAGGACTAGATTGTAAATTAAGACTATTTTGACAAGTTTAAATCTCTAAATCTCTACTCATACATTTTAAATTACAAAAAATTGGTTCATTTTTGAAATTTATAGACACTTAATATTTTTAATTTATTCTCTTCCACAAAGATTATTGAAATGAAACAATCTTTATAATCACTCTTTAAATATTTAACACACTACCATTAAAAGAATAGTTATTGAAGAGTTAGGCCAACTACTTCTATATCTAGCAGTCAAAGGTGATTTTAAAAACTCTAAAAATAGATGTCAAAATTTTACTATTCATTTTTTAAAATTACATATGTTTAAAAAATATTCTATTTTTAAGCATATGTCAAATCACATTTCCAAGATTTAATTAATTGTTCAATGTGTTTATGAGATTCAATTACATTAAAGAAATCTTCATTTTTCTTGAGGGCTTCCAAGTTTTGAGAAGCCAAGCCAATTTGGGAGCCCTACTGGACTACTAAAAGGACAAAATCTCTATCAAAAAAGAGATTCACCTTTTGTGAATATCAAAACTAACAAGGAATATATCTCCATTTCCTATTCCACAATTATATAAGAGGGTGTTGCCAATTAAGCTAGCTAGTACTTCCTTCTAGAGGTAATCATATTATACATCTCTATTAAATATAAAATGATGACTGTTGTACTCGTCCTCCATTAAACTACTAATATTCCTTGATCAATGCTTTAAGAATTGGGTGTACCAACAAGGAGCAACAATAGGGGAAAATTATTGTGCAAACAAAATAAATGTAATCCGTGGATCCTTCTCGACACTTATTAGCAACCTTTTGGAGGGTCTAGATTTTCTCTACAAGTTGTTTGATAGGAAGGCCAAGCTTGACCACGGCTTAAGTAGTTGAATCCAAATTTTCATTTTGGAGACAACTACATCATCATTCAACCACCTATATTAGTGTAATATATGTATGCATCATCATTTAGGTAGGTGTGATGCATTTGAAACCTTTAAGTTATCTAGTAACATACTTCAATTAGTTGTTTGATTCATGTTCAAACTTCAATTAGTTGTTAGAAGTAAATGCCAACTGTGACCATTGTATACAATCTTAATAGTAGTTGGACCTTTATTGCCAGTAATGATCCACAAAAGACCACTACATCATCATTCAATCACCTATATAAAGGTGGTACGTACATGTATGCATCAACACTTAGGTAGGTGTAATGGAGCTCAAACCTTTAAGTAATCTAGTGAAGCATTTGAATCATGGTTGTTTTCTTCAACATGGTGACATGGTGTCTAATATGACATCCACAATTAAGAGTAGAATCCTTATTTGTCTAATACAGTCAACTTTCACTATAAGAAATCCATTTTTTTTTGTGTGTTAGACCCAAAACACACAATGTCCAAGCCAAAACAAAACATATCCAAGAAAACATTAGAATATCAAATTGACGAATGCCCCCTCCAAATAAAGATTTCCATAAACATTGGGGATAACAGGTCCAGAATTTCAATGAAAATAAATTCATGTTGTTACAAACAACGACGTTTTCTTTGACATGATTGAAGACATATTGATGTTTTTTGGATCATTTGGAAAAACATGGATTGCCACGTCATTGAAGAGACCCATTTTCACCACAAATAAGTAAGAAGAAGTTATCGAAGTTTGTGATAAATATCTTGCCTGATGTAGAAAAAAATGGGGAAGGGTAGTTACGGTCTAAACTTTGTAAAAAAAATGATGATGTGGCATGTGACATGGAAATTGAGTGACTTGACATTTAATGTGATGATGTGGCATGCCATGTCATCACAATTGGTCACATCCACAAATATTCAAAAATGTCTACAGAGACATCATCATCGATGTTGAGACATCCAGGTGGACATCATTAGAGACAATATCATCTACAAGTACATGGAAATGTCACCTTTTGATGAAAGACATCCAACGTGCATTACATAGCTTTGAACGTAGTACTAAAAGGACATTGGGGGACAATGTAGTTTCTACTTGCACTAGAGAAAATCATGTAGATGGTTTATGTTACCCTCCCTACAATCGGCAATGAGGTCGGCTAAATGTCATGTGGCTTATGCAATTCTACTACTTCTATGCATTGATAAATGTCTACGACAATGTGCTAGTGTTCTTAGGAACACTGACTTCAAGAACACAGTGTGAACTAATGGTATTGTACGCGGTGTCCGGCTCATGTCTCGTAGAATTGCAATGAACATTCACATGCTAAGTTTCATCCTCTTCCACCACATTGTTGCCTACTATGGCAATGTAGTTTTTTCCAATGTCTTGTAGTAGACATGTTGCCATGATCACATTCTGCTTTAGCTCATTGTTGTTGACCTCTTTAATTTCTTTCTCATATAGTCTTCAAAAGTCTTGGCTCATTTTCATAATAGCCAAACACACATTTTTGCCCAAGGTGTTCTAAACAACCACTAGTAGAATTTGCATAAAAATGGGAATAAGTGAATTAGGTAGAAGTAAGTGCTATACTTCTTAGACGATAATGCTTAACAAGCAAGGAGTTCACATTTCCATACCTTGCTATAGAGTACACAAGTTGTAATCATGTTGCACATATTGACTTCACTAGTACAAATGTGTTTGCATGAATGTTATGAACAACACCAACATGTCTATTAGATCATCATGCATGACAATATAACAAGGAAAGGCATTTCTTCCACTACGTTGTTGCGCAAGTGTGATGTTTCTAGAGACAATAAAATGAACAATTCAATTGACAATTAATCTACTTGAAGACATCCACTTTCTTTAAAACTCATTTTCATGCACACCATACACAACAAGGATGGACAAAATTCAAAGAAGATGTTAGAAACTGTCAAAGAAAACATTTTTTCCAATCCTTCTCTAAAATTTGTCCACAACTTTTGATTTGAGGCTTGAAATCTGAAATGGATTTTTGGAGATGAACGTTGGCTACATTTCCCAATATTTTTGTAGTTCCAAGGTTTTAAAAAAAAGTTATGCTACTAAGCATAAATGAGGTTTGAAACTCTTATTGTAATACAATTTCTGCACTTTACATATTTCATATGGTTTGTCTTCCCTCCTACCACCCCACTTGTATAAACAATTTATCTTCTCATCTCCACATATTCATAGTAGATGGCTTTTGAAGGCATGTGATATAGTTTTTGAAAACTATGTATGGTTTATTGGGTATCATATAATTATGTAATTGAAGTTTTTGCTTGTCAATCTTGATGTGATTTAAAAAAAATCTAAGTAGGCATTTTTGAACACCCTACACAATGTCTCCATGTAGAATCAAGACACCAAAAAAAATATGAGTTATTTATAGTGTTTATTTGAGGTTGCTTTTACCAACATGATGTCATTTTTTAGCCTTAATCAATAACCACAAGTTGCCCGAGATGCCACCATTTACACCCCACACTTATAGATGCCTAGAATGATGTGTCCTAAACCTTGCATGCCATTGATAACAATGCACCATAGATAAAATTGGAAATAGTAGTATATTACTTTTTACACTCAATCATACTTAAGTTAGTATACTAGAGTGATGTTCAATTTAACATGTTACATGACACAACAATATTACACCTAAACAAAAAATAATGTTAAATAAGACAACCTTCACTTCAATTAGTTGTTTGACACATTTCCCAGCTTCAATTTGTTATTCAACAAGAAATGCCTATTCAACCCCCACACCAAGATTTGATAGTAGTTGCATCTATACTATCAATAATAATCCACAAGAAATCCACTACACCATCATTCAATCACCCAAATAAGGGGGGCACATATATGTGTCAATACTTTAGGTAGATGTGGTGGAGCTCAAACTTTTAAGTTATCTTAGGAAGCACTTGGAATAGTTGTTTCCAAATTTCAATTAGTTGCTGGATAGGAAATGTCAATTCAAACCATTGTATAAGATTTTAACAGTATTTGTACCTATACTACCAATAATAATTGACAAGAAGGCCAATTCAAACTACTATATAAGGTTTTGATAGTAGTTGCACCCATACTATCAATAATGATTAATAAGAAGGTTACTACGTCACCCAAATCTAAGTAGGTGTGATGTAGTCCAACCTTTTAATTATCTAGTGAGGTACCAATGAGTTGGATATTCTAGGCATACATTATTTGTGATTTTTTGTTAGATTGTATCACATCCAATTTGCTGGACCTAACACGTACAAACTCTAGATTTTTAACCTTTACAAATAAATGTAAATACTTATCTCCTATTTTGTAGTTGGTTAATTTTGAATTTTTGACCTCTTGTAGCTAATTTTGGATCTATGATTGTTGGCATGAAATCAAATTTTCCAAATTTTAATTTATCCAATGATAAATAAAAAGTTCCTAAATCTCCCCTACGGCGAAAAATGCTGAGGCTTACACCCCAAATCCATCATAGGCATAATTTATACTTTGGGTTGGTGAAGGACGAGTAGGACCCACACACAGCTGTTTCAAAATGGAACTGAACTCCTTCTTTCTAATTATGAAGATGTCCTAATATAGAAATATAGAACATCCTACAGTAGCGTACATCCTTCTCCTACGAAGCTGAACCGTCGATAGATGACATGAACGGTCTGGATCACTTCTCTCGACACCACCGAGGACGGAAACCGAGGACGGAAACCAAGGCAAGTCGGAGAAGGACGACGAGCAGGGCCTGTGTAGCAGAGCAAGCTTCTCAAAGAATCAGCCGTGCCGTGTGTTTTTAAGGCACAATCTGTGTTCGCTGACTCTCGAATGCTCTTCAGCGTGTTCAGAGCTTCCCAGCAAGCCCAAAATTCTCGTCCTTGGAGTCGTATTGCTCCCGTTCTCAGTTTTTTCTCTTCTTTCTCGTCGCCTCGTTGTTGTCGATTGCAATTTCACCTTGCATTGAGCGCGAAACTGCTGCAATTGTCATCTCTGGTGCGTCTCCCATAGCGAAAACTGTATTTAATTGCGCTCGTGTGTTGTTGTCAGCGTTGGAGGTTTTATGTCTGTGTGTCAGTTGGCGGGGCGTTTGAATCGAGGAGTATGCGTGCATGGCGTTTTTTGCAATTTTTTAAATGCTTTTAAAGTTTCCTTTTTCTGCTTCCTTACAATGTGCGAGATTTTATGTGGTGTTGGAGCTTGGTTTTGCTGACTTACGGCAGCAGGCTTGGGTGCTTAGTTTTCTTTTGGTTTCTTCTGAGCTATCTGCCGTTTATGTTCTACAGCTGCTTTGCAACACTTATTCCGTTCTTTTAAGAAATTTCTCTTTTCCTTAAGAAATCCTCCCTTGTCGAAGGGGCTTTGTTTTTGGTGAATTACGGCAGTTTGCACTTGCTGCTTGTGATTCTCCTTGTAGTTCTGCTGTTTTAGGTTTCTTCGATTTCGCTTCTATAGTTTCGTGGTTGACTCTTGGTCCCGTGTTAGCGATCTTCTTAAATCGTTCCTCTTTGTTCACAGGGAATTGTTTGCAATATTTTTGTTTTGTCATTAGACTGCACAAGCTAATTCAATTAGTGCGTCTAACTAATTTATATCGTCTGTATCTGCTAGAATGAAATTAGTTTCCAAAATTTTAATGATTACAGGGAAAAGCACAAACTCGCTTCCTCTCTTCGTGCCCACTAAACAAATAGAATGATTCGTAGGAGAAAAATGCAGTGTAAATTAATTAGTATCTCGCACTAATTGAATTAACTTGTGTAGTGTGCAAAGAGGTGATAATACTGTTGTTCTTGCCAAAAATTTAAGCTCAAAACAAATTAAAAACTTAGGAAAATTTCATTTTATAGGTACTCTGCAATGTTCGGGATTTTATAGGTTGTTGGGGGAGCTTTAGTTTGCAGAATTACGAAATTGTGTCCTTGTCGAGTGTGTCTTTGGTTTTCGAGCTATCTTCCGTTTTAGGTTTTCTTGATTTCTATCATGTATGTGGTTTCGAATTCTGTTGGCGGCCAATTCTTTGTGCCTTTTTGGCGGTCTTTTGTAATTTTTCCTTATTCGAAATCGTCGTTGGGGTCGTTTGGTTTGGGGTGCTAATGTACTTGTTTGCAAGAGTGCTAATATTGTTTTCTTGTGTTAATATTGATATGTTGCAGAGTTATTTTGTATGTCTATCAATGAGTGTCGACAGGAGGGAATCGGCATCGTAGAGTGGATCAAATCAACCACTTGAATGACCCCAAAGTTTTAGGTACTGCTGCATTGGCAAATACGTTGATTTCAATTGGTTGTTTTAGCCTTTAAGATTGCGGTCAGGATGGTGGGAGGCGGGTTGGGGGAAAGGGAAAGACGCAATGGAAAGGCTCCAATAGAGCTTGGCGATGAATCCTCTACGGGTGCAGTCATCACATTGTCGGATTCAGATTCTGTCGGGAGTACCGATGCCGTTCAAAGTAGGGGTGATGCGAAGTTGAAGTCGCCAGTGATTGACCTCATATCTGAAAGACAAAACCGGCAGGTTCTTGACAAAGAATTGTCGAGACTTCTCTCAATATTTCCAAATGCAAGCCCGCTTGTAGCTGCTGCAGATTTGGCATCGCAGTTGAAGAAAACCTCGCCGGGGAAGGCGTTGGAGAGGATTATTCACCGATATATGGAGCATGGCGTGCCGAATGAAGAACCAAAGCCTGGTATGATAAATTGGAGAAATACAGAATGATTCTGTCGTATATTTTATTTTGTAGACTTGCTACAAGTCTGTCCATCATGATCATTTTTTTCCTTTCCTGTGAAATATCTCGAGTGTTCGTGCTCTCTCGTTCCTCATACATATTATCGAAACAGTGATAGATTATTGATGTGGCAAATTCTTCCGTCGTGAATCGTGCTCATCGTTTTGTCTGCTTCCCGCTTGGGTCGCAGATCCTCCTCAAGCGATTGAGAAACCAATGGACGTCTTCGCAAGGGCAAATGTGCATAGGGTTGGAACCAGTAATCATGGGGAGCGGCAGGTGGACTTTGGTTATGAGGTTTTACCTCCAGAAATAAAAGCTAACTATAATCTTTGGACTCACTATACGTTGGCGAAAGAATTCCCACGATACCCACTTCCGGAGCTGAAAAGAGTGTTACTCGAGAACAATAATTGGTTTGCTCCAAGCTACAAAGCAATTAGCTCCGATTACACAGCTGCCCTCACTGCAGAAAAAAATGGTATGACTTTTGGGATTTTGGGTACAGTCGGTCAGTTTTGCATATGCCAAGTTATCATTATTCTCATTCCTCACTACTTTGTCAAGGCAGTGACGTGCAAGTGCGCCGTTCCGTTTTCCCGGTATACAGGATACTTTTTCTGTCGGGAATTCTGTAAGTCATACAGGGAATCTGTTGCAAATCGTCTTTTTCACTAATACTAAACAACAATTGTGCAAGAAATCACGTGAGGTGTCTACATTATTGCAAGATGTGCTTCGGTGTTTCTTGCTCTAACGACAGAACTCCCACACTGGCTCGCTTATTGAGTGTAACAGGGCAGGGCAGAAGGCGAGGGAGGCGACAAGGGTATCCCAAACTCAATATGCGACCTCGTGATTCAACACCGAAGCCACATGAGCCATGCTATATCTTTGAGAGAGAGCTGCAAAGTATCCAGAATGCTTCAACAGAAGGTGCAAAACTGGTTACAGAGGAGTTGAAAATAGATACTGGTCCTCAGTGTGGGACTCATAGGGATGCCTGTGAGGGTGAGACATCTGCAGACATTGAGTGTGGGTGTTGTTGTTCAGATTACCGATTTGAAGAAATGGTCCAGGTAAACCCCCTTTTACAAGTTAAAATGTCATCTTATTTGTGGTTCTTGGATGGTTATGTGTAACACAATGCATGTTGCCACTTGCATCTTGAAATTTGGATTCTTAGGTTTGAAGACTTGTAGTGTGCAGAGGGGCACCTTTTTTGCTTCACATGTTTGCGGCGTAGAATAGAGGAGTCTACTTTTGGCGGATCGCAAGCATCCAATTCACTTCCTTGCATGGATACAAGTGGCTGTGAAGAATCCTTCCCTTGGTCTGAGGTACTATGAGCTTGACATTCAATCAAATTGTTACTATTTCTATTTTATCTCCAAAGACATACTCAACCCAGGAACGCATTTGATCTGTGTTTGTGTCTACTGCATATTTTGTAGGTGAAACGAGCCTTGCCTCCTGATGTGTTTGCCAAGTATGAGCAACGTCAAGCTGAGGACGCAGTCGTGCAGGCAAAAATTGCAGGATTGGTGAGTTTGAGGTCTTGTGATATATCTATCTTCCTACATGTCTTTGATATCGTCTTCAAGACAACATACATTCATCTCCTTTGCTGTTTTCTAAATCTGAAATTTGGTATTAACAACTTCCAATGATCATTCACAGGTTTATTGCCCATTTTGTAACACACCGTGGGAAGTAGATCCTGATTTGAGAGTCTTGGAGTGTGCGAATGAAAGTTGTCGGAAGGTAAGTTGAGTTAGAAATGCATAATTGAAAGACTTGTGACTCAAACATTGAATTGCCCATTTTTCCTTTGAATAGTGTCAATGCAGTGATATTTTTGTTATTATTTTTTTGCAATTAGGTATGATATCAAAAGATTTACGTGTGGTTGCCAACAGGCATCCTGTGTTCTTTGCAGAGAGCCAAGTCACCTCCCATTACGATGTGAAGAGGTTGAAAAGGTATGTCATCACACAACGTCTTCATAGTGAGTGTTGGTATTGGTGAATGTCACTAAATTTATGATATTTGAGATATCCATGAGATCTCTTCTTCTGAAAATCTCTTACCATTTTTAAACTGGTAATCAAACTAATATTTCTCTCTAAGCATTGAAATACCAATCATGCATTGCTTTTTCTTTACAATGCAGAAGTCTGAGACTTCTATGAGGAGGAGCATTGAAGAGGTAATGAGATCTTTACTTTCTACATGGCATGTTGATTTATGGAAACTTGTCAACCAGCATTATGCTTGCTAGCGCTCGTGAACAAAACATTTCTTTATGTGATACTCATATATAGTGTTGTCTAAGAGACATTACTTGCTTGCCAATTGTATTGTGTCCGAACGACTTGTTTACTATTTATATTATTTAGTAAAATTTGGTTCTTTGTTTTGCAGCGCATGACCAAAGCCCTCTTAAGAGTATGCTCAGCTTGCAAAGCAGAGTTATTGAAAAGTGATGGTTGTAACAAGGTGCGTGAGACATGGTACCTTGTCTTTCAGTTTTCCTTCTTGAATCTATTAGTTATATTTATTTGTTCCCGTCAAAATGGATAAGTGCGTGGGTTTAGAATGGAAATTTTAATTGTTTTTACTTTTTGGTGCATGTGCTATTCCAATGATTCCAGATTTGATAATTACACTAATTAGCATTACTGCTTCTAGGGTCCGCATTTCGGTTTTCAAACTCAAGTTCTTAACAAAACTCCATATATCTTATTTTATTTTCTTATTTGGGATTGCCTCTCAGGTTACTTGTAGGTGTGGCCAAACTATGTGCTATGTGTGCCGACTGCCCATTGCCCCTAATTATCAACACTTCTGCCAAGTACTTTCTTCCCTTTTTGCATTCTCTTTTTTGTACTTATTCTTCCACATGTGCGCATGCACACTCTGAAAAATCTAGATGACTTTAGGAATTTAGTGTACCAGCTGCTTGATTTCTTTAGGCATTTATTGTAGCAGCTGGTACATTAACATACATTTTCATGTATCAACTGGTTGATTTCTGCAGGCTTATAGAAGATTGGGTTATGTTTAGGCTAGTCAATTTTTCTTGAAATATGTGGTGGTTTCTGTAAATTTGTTTGATCTTAAGCTGGAGGTGCTTGTTTGGGTGTGGTTGCAGCATGTAAGGCCTGGTCCGAAAAAGTCCTGCACTGTATGCAAGAAATGTAGCCTCTGGGAAGAGGTGCGTCTGAGGGCTTCTCTTCTAGACGTTTGACACTACGTGCATATGTTTAAATCTCTTTCTGATTATATTTCAGTCCTGATCAGTGTGCCAGTTTCTAAAAACTACGGTATCATCCTTTTTCTCTGAAGCATACCCAGTTCTTGAGGATAAAGGATTTATCTCCCCTATTAATCGCAATTTTGTGACAGTTTCTTGTGCTCTCTATTTTTATTAATACTGCATGTTGGGTTGGCAGGAAGAGGAAGACGAAATTGTCAAAGCAGCAAGAGAGGCCGCAATGAAGGAGTTAGCACAGGATGATCCAGACCTGCTCAAGCGGACAATTGGACCTAAGCTGGAAAAAGCACCCAAAAAGAAACACAGACCTCCACCTATTCCAGCTATTCCATTTCGACCCCCGCCTCCTGAGTATTACAACATGGCAGCTCAGGCCATGGTTCATGTTGCAGACCAAATGATGTAGATGCACTATACAATCGTTTCTGAAGATGTGATTGGAATTGACCGATATATTTCAATGAAGAGGAACGTAATTGCGGTTGGAAGTAGGCACCTTCGCTTGTGTGGGGAGTAGTTGGACAAACCGATGATAGCTACATTTCTTATTGGGGAGGTATATTGAAATACCTCATTTCACCCCCATTTCACCCCCACTTGAAGTTTTGATCTAAAGAGAGAGAGAGGCGAGCAGAATAATCTCCTGCGAAACGATTTTCATCGAGGACATTTTTCAAACGTTGTCTGTTCAAAAAAGTTCGAAGGAATTCGTTGAGCTTGTTTCCATGGCTTTCCTTCACAGTTAGAGTTTCACGTAATTTGATGTATAGAGGTTTGTTTTGTTGAAAGCAATAGGATTCGGTGTCAAGTTTTTTCGTTTCCTGACCTACTCCATGCTAAATATTGCTGAGATGGATGCCTTGCTTTGCTTCTCCAGTTTGTTCGAACCCCTTTAACCCTGGAACCTGGAAGGATGTGCCCTCCACGATCATAGTAACCAAAATACTTTGATTATTGTACCAACAAGTGTATTCTTTGTTTCTACAATTAATAGTGAAGTCATCCATTGAATCTTTTAGGTCTGAGGTCCATAGTGTCCTTATAAGGTTAACATGACATTCTTGAATATTTTGGAAAATACAATTGTCATCTATGCCTTTGTTGTTGTTTTGGAACTTCACCTTAGGTAGTTAGGTTAAAGAGGTTACGATGTATGGGTTCATTGATTTGTCCTATTTATGCATGTGACACTCATTTACCAAAGTCACACATTTCACCTTGAAAAGATGGGCTTGTTACCACATAAATGAATTGCACAATCCTCACACTTTGTTTGTTCTTATGTTGTGACTATCAAAAAAGATCATTTTATGGCTCAAATTTATATTTAGAGAAAAGAACTTCAAGTTGCCAAAATATAAGGTAAACCAGCCTATGATAGGCAAACCACCCATGACAGACACCTACTGACCCCCCCATTACAGTCATTTATCAATCTATGAGAGACTTTTTCTGAAAAATGGGTTTAAGACTGCATTGGGCTGATTTGTAGTTGTTATCAAAGCCTTGGGGTATCAATCTATGAGAGACTTTTTCTGAAAAATGGGTTTAAGACTGCATTGGGCTGATTTGTAGTTGTTATCAAAGCCTTGGGTTACAGTCATGAAGTTATTAGTAACTGTCATGGACACTTATACCAATCTAGTCTAAATTGGTAGTAAAAAATAGTTTTTTTATTTCTTAATGTCATGTCCATATTAGAAAGTCTTGTAGCCATCTTAGAAAATGCTATGACTGTTTTAGGAGGGAAGATGACCATCATGGAAACACTTTTTTGCTGATTTGGGGTAGTCTACAGGCTGTTTTCGGCTTACTGGACAGCACACTTCAAAAATTCACAAAAAATTCATATTTTGTCCAAAAATTAAAATTTCAGTTGCTTTCTTCATTTCTCACATGTGTCTTTGTATGAAAAAAAATTTGATTATTCTTGCTAATGGCAACAGACCACATCAGGCAATCTGCCTGTCATAGGCTGGTTTACCTTACTACATGGTGATCCATAGATTAAGCATCTTCCTATAAAGAAAGTCAACAATACTACACAAAGAAGATTTTCAATTCAACACCACCTTCCAAAAGTGCTCAACTAGGTCCTCCAAAAAAATTGGAAGAAAAAATGTCTCACTTTCTCCTCCAGGTGCTAAATGTCATCTAAATTGAGCCATTTTTTGACCTTCAAGGTGTTGATGGACTAGCAAGCATCCCAAGGGGGAAATTAAAAATCTTCTTAAAGCAAGACATGGGGCTTGTTCTTTGTCCAAAGTTTATACAACCAAGACATATAAAATTAATCAATGAATAGTGCTTTGATTTTGCAACCTAAAAATAAGTACTTGGCAAGCCTTATTCACTATTGAAGTGGATCTAGTTGGTTGAAACATTCCAAAAAAAATCCTAAAGCCACTTTTTCTTCAAAGATTCACTTCAAACCAAAGCCCCTTTTGCTTGGCTTGTCATTATAGAGTTAGAATTGCACAGACAAAAGAATTAAAAACTCCGGAGACAGAACAACAGGGTCGTCGTTACAGAAATCTGTTGAAGAACTGCAAATACTGTTCTACGAACGCTGGTTGAGTGGGGATGATATGCCCACATGCATGCTTCATAACTGTGCGCTCTTCACTTCGAAATAAATTAGCCAATTGCTGAGACGTACTATCATGAATTTGACGGTCTTGATCACCAAATATGTGGAGAGAGGGGCAAGGGCTTGCTTCCGAAGTCAGGACCTTCAGAAAAGCAGCAGGGGGATACCCTGAGCACATCACTGCAAACTTGAAGTGCACACTAGAGTTGGCCTGACGGAGCTGGCATAACGCAGCAGCCACGGCTGCTCCTTGCGAGAATCCCAACACCCCATCAAAGGGACCCAAATCGTGGAACACCTTCTGTAGATACTCCCATGACGTTTCCCACCCTTCCGTCTGTGTTTCATACTGCCACGCATCAAAGAGTGTCTTCGCTTTCTCCCGTTCCACCTCTGAATCCTCCTGTTTCATATCAAAACCACAGGCAAGTGAGCCGGACTAGCCAGATATTGAAGACGAAAAAAAATAATGTTTGCGAACTGGTCAGGTTATATGTATTGATTGCCTAAGCATAACCTCTCCATCAATTATTAAGAAACTCAGTTTGTAGACACCAGTTCATGGTACAACTGACCTCTTTTATCTGATTGCTTGGGTCCCAAAAACATGAATATGACGCAGTTTGATCGTGTGACAAGTGTGCTACAATGATAGCATCAAGATGTTCCAAATGTAGCTTTTGAAGTCATATGAATCCCTAACTATAAGAGTCTAGGTGGCCAGAAGTAGCCACTTAGATAGGAATTCACCTGAATCCCTTTTGAAAGCTTCAAGGAAAGTAGCAAACTAAAACAAGAGAAAGAAGAAATCATGTCCCTCATTTTTGAACAGTAGAAATGTCTTGGAGCTTTGATACTGTTGGCTATATAAACTTCCAAGTGGACGTTCTAGTTTTAATTCAGGGCATGAAGGAGTTAAAAGACGACCAAGAGCTTCCAGTTTGGAATGGAATTATACCAGTTTCGTTGTGAAAGTCAAACATGGATATTCTTAAACAAAAAACAACAACAAAGGTGTCATTTGTTCTTCAATCACAGGATCTCACCTGTTGAGCGCCGGTTGGGTTCTGTGTGACTGGGCCTTCATTCGGACTCACCAGCCACGCATATTTCCACGTTGGACTCTGACCAGATGTCCCACTTGCACGGCTTTCACGCTCTCCATACCTGGTCGTCGTACCCATAATTCCAGATTGAATAAATGGTAGCTTGTGAGGTGCATCAACGAACACAAAGTCTGCGACGTGTTTCAACTTCTTTTTCAGCGATCCCAATCGGCCCTTGAAGCCACTTGCGTTTTGACGGAAGCCGTGTAAGCAGAGAAGTCTTAGTTTTTGCTTCAGTATCCGCCCTGGGACAACATACCTTCCAAATCTCAGTACCCAGTCACACAGAAAAACAGTCATGCTTTTACAGAAATGAAACCATAAAAAACTCGCCACTGACCTTCATGCAGGAGGGGAGTTTTCAAATCTGCAGCTAGCGTAATCGTTGGGACGTCGTTGATACTCTCACACGCCGCTTCTATTTGCTGAGACTGATCAGAAGCCTTTTGATTCAACTCACACAGTTCGCAAACAAATTTCGCGTCTCCAGCACCCTAAACCACCAGTTATCAGTATCCAGTTATAACATACACTTCAAACTTACGCCATATAGCAAAAAGGATTTCATATGTAAGCACACTCAACATAGTGAAGCGAGGCTATACAGAGTAGCATAAAAACGCTACCAAAGGGATGCAAGTGGAACATCGTTAAAATTCAACAGTAACACACAAAATAAGCACAGTAGCCTAAATCCATCAGACATTCATTCTCTACAAAGACCAATGAAACCCTTCTTGAAAACATTAATGACTCAACTCTGTACTGTCGTAGAAGCCGTAGTCCAAACCTCAAGGGAGATCATACATCCAAGTGAATCCATCAATTTCACAATTTCAGACGATAAAGAGCCAAAAGGGAACTGAATCCAGAAGCTAACCTGACAACTGGTGCAGATGAGAACGAGAAGTCTGCATAAAGAGCAACGATTTCGAGCAGAGTAATCGTCAAAAGGAGCTTTGCACAGAAGGCAACGGCCCACAACTTCCTCATTACTGGTTGCGACTGCCATTCTGTTAAACATATGCCCAGGCCCTCTTCAGTGAAATCTGCATCATTCACTGGGGGAAAGCGAATCTCCACCCCACGCTAGCTAGAGGTTTTCCCAACAGGAGAGGAGCGAAAATACCCTCAATATGGAATTTCTTTTATTTCGCAAATTGCATAAAATTCCTCAGTCTTGATTTCTTTATATAGTTCTATTTCCGTGACATTACCTCCCCTTTTGTTGAATTCTGACATCTATCTTGAGTTCTTCAAATTAGCAATCAACGTCCCAAATGACAGTCACGGCAATCTTTGGAACAGCAATCGGCCCTAAGGTTCCTAACTAGAGAATAACGCCTCCCAACTATCAAAATCAGGTTTTATCTTATGCACTCTGGCAGTTCGTGTCCCCAGACTCAGCATGCATGGCACGAAGCTGGAAGCTGCTAGGAATGATGGGCCAAGAAGCAAACACATAACTAGAATCAGAGTAAGTGAACAAAGACGGGACTCATTAGAAGACGTACCTGTGGTCAAAAACGAAATTCTTGCCCTTGAAGTAACCTCCATCAGCAAACGCCTCCATGTAGCGGTGAATGCCTCCCGAGAGCTGCCAACTTAAAAGGAGGAATGAGAGTAGGCCACCTGAAATTTGCAGATATTTGCAAACGGGACACTTCTGAAAGAAATACAGAGCGAACTATTCCAGACCCTAATAGGGACTGGAATGTAATGCGTTCCAGACGATTATATTCAAATAATCATACTAAACAACAATAGTATAATATCATATAGCAAATTCTGGTTAAGAGTTTAGTCTGGCTATGTTTCCAGACAAAATCCTTTTTTTTTCATTTAAGAACAGGGAGTGTGATCAAATCTGAATGTAATGCGTTTCACATAACATCGAAACACCCCATCAAAGAAACTAAATGCAGATGACAAGTTGGGATCGAGCGCCACCTGAATCACGTCTTCAAATTCCTCTCCTTTGCTCCGCAAATAAGATGATGCGAGCTCACATCGTACCCCTCCTGTGCAATACCTGCGTCACCCCCATTCAGCACAATCCCAAACCTTAAACCCTAAACCCTCCTCAATTCTGAGCAACATATGAAAGAAATACCACTTCAACTCAAATCCACGAACACGCAAAACGCGTTGCTAAATGCGAAATTCCGCAGCAGATTCAAACCAGCAGATCAAGCAACAATTGTGGGCCATGGACAGCACAATGCCAAGGAGTCTGCTACTCACATTAGGACGCGCTTGTTGCGCAGTTGCTCCTGATGCGCATCAATCCAACCTGAAGCATCACAAACCATCCATAGAATGTTAATTGGCACTATTTGAGCTGTGCATTGAGGTGTGAATTTGTGTTTGATCCCCCCGTTTTTTTTGCAAAGGTGGGACCAAAACCTCCGTTTAGGAAGAAGCCAACTCCAAAAAAATTCTAGTCCAGTCTCCAAAAAATTAAAGTAGAGTAAGTCATGCCTTGCTGTCATTCCTAAATTCAAGTAGTGCAAGAATTCAAATGCATTCGAGAATAATTGTTGATAGAGGCACCACAGAAACAGGGGGTTTGCATGACTTCTACACTTAACTCTACTAAGTCCCAGCATTTCCCCAACGTCCATGGAATTTGAGACAGAAGTAGGGTGAATCGCCTCACCAGGTAAGTCGCTGTACTGGCGCAGCAGTGGATCCAAGAACTGGACGTGATTCGGGGGCTGGAACTTGCCAATACGTGTTTCATAAATGTTGCGCGCATCCACGAGGACGCAGTCCGTGGAAGAATCTTCCAAAAGCGAGTGAAATTCCAAAGGCGAGACGAGCGGGCCCGCATTGGCGATGGGAGGAGGCACCGTGGCGAGCGTGATGAGGTGCGGGACGAGGCGGACGGAGAGGTCATTGAAGCCGCAAGCCTGTGCGAGGTGCGGGGGGACTGTGGCGAAGGGAGGAGAGGGGGAGAGCTTGAAGTCGATGGGAGGGAAGGCGAAGCGGGGGTGCGCGAGGAGGGCGGCAGTATGGGAGCGGAGCGAGGGGAGAGGACCGGTGACGGTGACGTTCACGCCGTCGGGGGCGACGCGAAGGCGACCGCGCAGAGAGAGAGATGTGCACAGGCGATGGAGATATTCAGCCACGCGCGCCGGGTCCGCGAGGGTCACGAACTTGTAGTAGAGCAGCACGCCCCACTCCTCGTCCTCGTCGTCGTCTCGTGAGGGCATGGCGATGAGTGCAGAGCTAAATTAAGTCGATGAAGACCAGGCTGCAATTCATGCGTCGTCGTCGTCGTCACGCTGGGACATGGCAATGGGCGAGATTGGTAGAGCTAAATTCAAATCGATGGAGACCAGGCTGCAATTAATGAATAGGAAGCGCTAATCTCGCACTATGCGCGGTCCAGAGAATGCGGAAAGCTCACCACCCACTGAAAATCATCTCATTAGGGTTTCTCTGAATTTTCTCTCTATCTATAATCGGTGTAGCACAGTCAGGCATGCTTCACCACCTCACGAGCGCCACAATTCACTTAAGCGCACTCATAATTCTCCTTTCCAGAGGTCCTGTAACCTCAATTCCCACTATGCGTTGCGACTGGCGGGCAAAGCTCAACCTTTGAGAAACCATCTCATTAGGGTTTCTCTGGATGTTCTCTCAATCCATAATCGGAGTAGCACAGTCAAGCATGCTTCACCATCCCGCGAGCGCCACAATTTACTTAAGCTCGCTTCACTATCCTCAATTCACGCGGTCTGTAAGCTTACATTCTGCCTGGTCGTGGTAGTGTATTCGCCGGTCTGCTGCCTTCTCGAATTAGGGTGAGATCAAATGGATGCGGTCGCCATACACGCTCACAAGTGCGATGACAAGCTGCAATCTAAAAAGAGCACTCCCTGTATGACCCCAAACTCAGAGCGTGTCTGTAATGTACAGCATGCATACATTCTAGGTTAAACATGACGTTTCTGCACAGAATGGACCTCCGACGTCAATTCCTTCAGAGGGGCATCCTGGCTGTCTCCACTCGTAGCGAGCTCGTTTGAGTAGAAATTTAGGGTTGGAGGTGTGCATGTTGATTCTCTCGACACAATTGGAGGTGGGTTTGGAAGAGTGCGTTTGTATCGTTATGGACTTCAAGAAGTAGTAAAAAAGCCAGCTACACGTGAAGAAGAAGAAAAGCTGGATAGCCATGGGGAAGCTCACTACACGAGCTCCATCGAGGTTGTCAGGGTTACTGATGCTGGTCATGACGTTCTCAGCTATTTACTACGCTGGACTTGCCTCGCACGGTACTACTCTCTTCTCAAATTGTAGACGAATTGCTATCTTCAGCACGATCAAACGCATCCAATGTAGACGGGGAATGAAATTAAGCGATTCTTTTTAGGAGCGGATTCCACAGTTAGTGACTGATTTGACCTTCATGCATTTTGCAGGCGGAGGATGGTGGAAGAAACGTACACAATTGGATGCAGATCGCAAAACCCTGGAAGATTTTCAGCAGCAGTTTGTTCAATGTGTTGTAAGTGATATTGCGACTTCACATCATTAAGTGCTACAAGACCGAAGTAAGGGTTAAATACCTTTTCTGCAGTAGGAATAATGGCTCTCGCATTTCCTTAAATCAAGGCAGAAACTAAGCTGTCCCTACATTCTTGCGAAATTACAAGTCCGAATGTTCAGATGAGCACCGTGCTAATGCACGTTTGCTGTCAGTGCTATCAGGATGCCAAGCAGGCATGCATAGACCCTCAATAACATTCGTTATCAGGCTTGAAAAGGTCCTGTGTATGAAACAATGGTTTCCTGCACAGTGGATTTACAAGTTTCCCTCAACTTTTACTTGGTGGATATCCATCAAGGGAGGGATCTTGACGTGATATATACTCTTCAAATTTATTGCTCCGTGTGCATCAGATTTCAAAAGGTCGCTTATATTGGTAAAGAGTGTGTATACGTTCTACTCAATAAAAATTTCGTGTTGTGCAGAGGGACAAAGGGATGGGCTTAGATGTCCGTCCTGTTAATGAGTGCCAGGTGAAATTGGTCTTTACCGACGCGTCGGCAGCAATTTGGGTAAGGCGTGGCCACTTTTTTTTTCTTCACAACATACTGAGCTTTCCTGATTTTTGGCAGTCATTCAACAACATGGTTTGAGCTGATGCCCGCTTTCATAATTCGTTTCTGTGCAGAGAGACATCAAGACTGGAGAACTAGAAGGCCTTGTTTACAAATTCGATCTCTGCAGTATGATCACCGCGTGGGAACAGGTACAAATGCAGCATGTTACATCTTCACTGAGCTCTATCTTGGGCTTTGAAAAGTCTCTGATAGAATCTGTCCCCTTTCCCATGGAAGGTCCGGAACAGCACCACAATCCTGACAAAGGAGTACATTGACGGATTGCCGAACGGTTGGCGAGACTACGCTTGGAAGCGAATCAACAAAGGCCACAGGTCAGCTCAATTTCTTGTTCTCTGATTCTCAAAACTGAGGTAGGGATGCTCAAAATCGCCACACTGTGCATGGTTCCTATTATTAGAATCGACAAGTTTGATTTTCTCTTGTTAGCAAATGAAAGAGGATTCTGGCACACCAAAGAGTGTTACTTGGATGCGGTATGCAAATGCTATGAAAACTCAAAATTTTATTGGTAAATGACCTAAAACGGACACTGAACAGATATTTATGTGATTTACATCCTCTTAATTAATTTTCTCTTATTGTCCTAAGCTTTAAGAGTGGTGATTTTGGGTATTCCTACCTTGTGATTACCTGTCCGCATGATAAGCATGTCATGAAGGTTCTGCTACGTGCAGCAAGATGTGTTCCAACGCTACTGTGTGCAAGGAGAAGTTGGCGTTGGTGCTTCCACGTTCTCCTCCCTTTGTCCCTCGCCAATATGTTCGGTGTGCGGTAGTAGGGAACTCTGGTGACGTGCTTCAGGATCTCTTTGGAGCTGAGATTGATGAGTACGACGCAGTCATTCGAATGAACGGTGCCCCTGTCGAGGTTCAGAAGATTCCTTTCCTTGTCCAATTTCACTACACTGATTTGTCCTAATGGTGTGCGTGACACTAATTACGAATTAGTCCCACTATTTTGAATTAGTGCAGTTTTGAAATACTATTGTATTGTACCAATTTCCACAAAAATAAAAAATTTGTGGTGACTCAAATATTGTAGGTGACTCTAGTTTCCCCTCCTCACTAATAGGACAGATTAGTGTACATGTTTCCACGAAATTACTGTTGGTTCCACAGAAATTTACATCCTGTTTACGCTTTGGTGTAATTTGCATTTTAGTGTACCTTTTTACTTGTAACAAATGTTTTACTCGTACGACTACAGTCCCTTTTGAAATTTGACGCATGTTTTCTGAAGTTATGGTGCCCTTGTTTTTCCCAGAATTACACTCACTATGTGGGAGGGAAGACCACATTCCGCATTCTCAATCGTGGATCTGCTAAAGCTATTGACAAAGTTGCATCAATGGCGAGTAAGATCCCCAAAGAGATAAGTCTTCTTTACTATTGCACTCGGTCTTAATTTTTCCTATTGCATAATTAGTCACTAACCCAATAGTGGTTTCTGCATGAAGCAGCTTCTACAAATGAGGTTCTAATCGTCAAGACGACCGTTCACGACATCATGAATCGAATGATACAGGTAAGGGAGAAGGACTGGTTTGAACCGTCTTCGGGACATTCCCTCTTCAATTGCACAGTTCCTATTTGCCTCGTTCTCAGCATACCTCTGAGAATCTGTCATTTTGAAAACACGTTCATTTAAGAGGAGTCCAATTGGCTTCCAAGGCAGTGCAATTAAAGAAGGTTGAGTGCACTTGGCAAGCTTCAGAGTCAGTAGGGTACGCAAACACTGCTTCTGTCGATGACAAGGGTCAATTAATCCATAACTGGTACACTGTAGGAGGTTCCAATCCGGAATCCAGTCTACCTCATGGTTGGCATTCCATTGGGACTATCAGCAAAAGGGACAGGAGTCAAGGCTATACAGTTTGCACTCTCGGTTTGCCAGCAGGTGGACATTTACGGATTCACTGTGGACCCTGGTTATCTTGAGTGGTATGATTCACTCCCCCTATTCTCCTCCAAAAACCTGCCGATTTGTAATGGCATATGGTTTCACGGAGATTCACAGAGTTGTGAATACAAGAGTCTAATCTGTTGACGTCAAATTTTCATCCCAATGTATGAATTTCTCATGAACTTCCAGAGTAGGAGGTCGTAGACCACTGTGCGTGATATTAGAAAACCCCAATTCTATTCCAAGATCAATGGCCAATCTTTTGGCCAAGCCATGCTTATACCTCTTGCCTAAACGCCAGCCAAGTGTACGTGAGTCTCTACTGGTTACCATAGAAATGAAACAGGTTTTCAACAGAAATGGGTCCCTAATGGTTTCAGTATTCCGTGTTCATGTGAAAATTGTGTAGGACCAGATACTTCTCAGAGTCTAGGATCGGACATGCTCCACTCCAAGGAAGGGCTTACTACCAGACTATGGAGTGTCTCGGGGTAATATACCGCTACAGCCCTCATAATAAATGTGAGATAATCAATTGCAGACGCCGCTGCTGAATCAATCTCCTTGAGTTGGTAGTTTACTGGAATCTATCTCACAGGCCTTCATGTTGGTGTCTACAGCTCATAAGGATTCATTCACCACAACGAAGAGCTAGCACAAACTTGCAACCTGTGGATATAAGCAGCAGCGTTCGCGACGCCGCAGCACATCTGGCCATGTCAATCCATTGAGACAAACAACTCCAAATTCACCAATTCAGAAACATTCCATTCCAATCTGTTCGAAGTTCCTTTCAAGGTAATTCACATCGACCTCAACCACAGACCAAGAAAGCAACACTGAAACTCAAATCAGGAAAGGACCTTCAGAATGCAAGTGTAAAACGAAAAGAATCAAGTAAATAAACTGACCAGAATGTAATGTACAAGGCCTGGCAAGCCTGGATGAGATAGCTGGTCACTAAAGAAGCTAATTTCTCAATAAAAAATCATAGCTATACCCTGCTGCATAAAAAGTGCATCCTCAATATTGATAATACGAGCAAAGACGTCATAGAGGCAGACTTGTTCCTCATCAGCCTCGCTCGCATTAGAGTTCCCGTGATGGTATGGCTTCAAAGGAGCGCCACATAGAAGCGCAGTCTACCCATTCTGCTTTGCTAATGGGCAGATGTGAAAATCTAAGAAAGCTCCCCAACTGTTGATCTCTCTTTCATTTGAAAGAACCTACACCTTACTTTCCTTCACCAATACCTTCTCTACTAAAACAAGACCTTTGCCATACTGAAAATGAAGCACACCAGCAGCTGGGGTGGTGATTCCAGCGCCGTTTACACGAAATGGCACCTGCAGGGCTACTGGCGCAAAGATTACCTATCCATAGAAAGCCTTTGAAGGACGAAAATCTTGGCCAAATGGGGCCAACATGTGTCCAAAACGCTTCTTCAGTTCACAAGCTGAGGTTTCGAGTAAACCGTGATGGACGAGACGTTGCCCAGGGCAGCAGCCGCCGACTCCACATGCTGCAGCAGAAAGTCATAAATCTTCCGTTTTAATCGCGCCTTGGTCTCCACCAGATTCGAGTCGAGGCTGTCGCCAACCTGATCCAACCAGTCGTTAACACGCTTCAGCTGCGACAACATGGTGGCAATGTGACTATTCTCCTGCTGGCTCATGACTTTGGCGCCGTGCAACATGTGATCCTCCCGCTCATGATCCCCCCCGGACGTCGTGGCCACATGAAAGCCCACGTCGAGAGCGGATTCCATGAAGTTGAGGAACCAGCGTTGGGATTCACTCTCCACTTGCTTCGCAAGCTCGGCGGTTTCGGCCACACCCTTGCCACGCACCCAGGCTGGGGGAGGAGGGGTGGCTGCTGTGGCCACTGGCGGCATTAGCTTTGCGTCAAGGAAGGGTTGCGCTTCAGACGACACTTTGCTGCTCGATTTGGAACACTTCCCCAGACCAATTCGACTGATGGTGTTGCTGCGCCGGGAGGTGGAGAGGACAGTGACCTAGACAAATGCCAAAAATATCAGACCATCAGCAACATGACATTAGCACCTCCTACTCTTGCAGATTGCGCACTAACATGTAATCCTAGCGGGACCAGCAAACCCAAGGTTACTACTCACTTTATAGTCTTGCAGCTTGCGCTCTAGTAGCACGATGGAATCACAGGATATGTAGGAAGACCTCTATATTTATCACTCTTTGGGGGGTAAATATAACGAGATCTCGACTAAAATGTCCCACTAGAAACCAACCAGAAGAGAGCAGCCGGCGCTTAACTGGAGATTGGGACCGACACTCCGCCGCGGTCCGCTTCTCATTGGTAATGTATGTGACCGCGGACAACGCCGTCCTTGTCTGCGGCGATGACGGCGTGGACAGAGTCGACCGCGTGGCGACCGACGGCGATGAGCTTCTGCCGCGAGGTACCGTCGAGGGCCCATTGTAATCCAGGATGACCTGCAATTGCTGGTTCGCGCTTCTCTTCGATACGGAGCTTCGCAGTGTCCCACCAGCAGACCCCGATTGTTTGCTCTGGATCGAAAACGCCGCCAGATCCGACGTGAGCGCCGCGTTCACCCAGCTCGCCGCGCTCCGTGACTTCTCCATCACCACCTGTGTCTTCTCACTCGTCTCGTCGCCCTCGAAGTCTGTGGGAGTCGCACTCGCAGTAGACTCCGGAGTGTTTCGAGCAGTGGAGAGAGCATCGGACACTGCAACTGCATTCTTCAGGGACTGGTGCAGGCTTAGAAAGTACTCCACGGAAGGTTGGGGATGGTCCGTCCGCGCCACCGCGCAAAGCTCGGCAAACATGCTGCAAACAGGGAGAGATGGAGCCATGAGCCATTGGAATTTATCCGCGTGAATTCAGCTCTCACTCCAAAGTTTCATGCAACTCGGAGATACCAGAAAATTACTCCCTCCGTCGTGATTCAAGTGTCCGCAATACTGTTGAAGACTCTTTATACCAATTTCATGGATCATATTGTGAAAAAACATAATTCAGAAAGGTTCCAAATTTTATATTCTTAGTTTCAATGAAGAACGTTACATGTGATCATAGCAACCTAAATAAAATTGGACACAAGAAAGCCTCCATGTGACCTCAAAACAAACTCTAAAAAAATGAGGTCCAAAGTGGACACTTAATTCGGGACGGAAAGCGTATTTTCATGAGTACGATTTCAGATCAAAAAATGACCCATAAAACTCAATTTGCACCTCACAAATTTTATGGAATTTTGAGTGGGTCCATTGGCGACTTTCTACAGTTCAATTTTGGTCAACTTGACCTCAACACAAAAGAGTGCTTCTTCAATAATTCTGGAAGTATTAATTTGATTCCAATCTGAATTATTACAACTTTCACAATATGATTGAGTGAATTGGCCGTATTTACAACCATGAATCCTTGATGATTTATAAAATTCATATTCATGGACTTGCCTGAGACTTCGAAGAACGCTCTCGGCTGCGGACGCTTCTTGGAGAGCTTCCACAGCGGCTAAAGTTGCAGCTTCCCGGGATTGCATGGCTTCCTGCAGAGCCAGAGAATTCACAAGATTAGCGTCGTTCTTGCTTAGGATCCGACGGCGGTGAGACCATTTTCTGAGGACAACATCACGCAACCTTGGCACCCACCATGCCGAATGTGGCCAAGTGGCCCGGAAGAGCCTCCCAGGAATTGCCGCTTGTGAGTGCGGAAGTGACTTCGAAGTCATTGGCATGGACGCTCGAAATGGAGTGCGTGGGCGACACGGATCCCACGCCGGAGCAGTTGCTGTCCGCTCGGCTGTTGGATCGCCCGTTTGCATTCACATGTGGTGACGACGGCCCACGGTCCAGCGACGAGGCGTTCCCGTTCCCGTCCACGCTGAGCTTTCGTGATCCTGACACCTACAGCAGCGAAGTTCCACGTATTGGTTTCAATACTTAAAACAATACTCAAAGAATACTGAGCCATACTGAACTAGCACATATAGTGAATGAGCCAATTATTCCACACCTGTTCCCGCACGCCACCATGTGTTACAATCCCTATGTGTGCATAAAATTACAACACACACAAATGCGCATTGTAAAAGGAAAGGAACTTCATTCGAATTTCACTGTATTGTGAAAGAATGAACTTCAGTTTGAGGAGTAACAAACAAATGCACCCATAATTGAAT
This sequence comes from Rhytidiadelphus loreus, assembly GCA_947034895.1. Lineage (NCBI taxonomy): Eukaryota > Viridiplantae > Streptophyta > Bryopsida > Hypnales > Hylocomiaceae > Rhytidiadelphus > Rhytidiadelphus loreus. Next base: position 45,304,563 of record OX344765.1, read on the forward strand.
GAAGGTCGTAATTTTGAAGTTGGAATTTCAAGATCCTATTCAAAAACACTATGTCATCTTGAGGGTCTTTGCGTTCCATGAACTCAAAACTCTTAAGTGAAAGTGAAGTTAGGTCGATTCGCATGGTTTTCAGTATTACCTCGGAGACAATTGTGGGTTCACATTGTGGGTTCCACGAGTTCAGGAAAGTACAGCTCCAGACTCGAGGAGCCCAGTTTTGAGTGCCACGAATTTCATTGAACTCGTTGAAATAGCAGATGAGAAACCCGGTGACATCAAACCAACGTCATAACTCAGCAATTTCAAACTTCATATATGTATTGGTTCACTACTGTTTCAGGGTTTCAATTAGGGTTTTAGAGTACAGTTATGGGCTTTGAGATTCAGACTAAGCAATTGAGCTCTATTGCAAGCACAGTCCAGGTATGCCTTACCGACGACCAGAGCGTGGCCTTGACGTCGGGCTTCGCAGACACAGCCTTCCCCTGCTGTCGGTCCTTTCCATTGCACTTGGCCCCCTCCCAGCTCTTCCTCAAGCTCTTCGCCGCCACATTCACAGGCTCATTCCCTCTCACAGTGGCACTCCCCATGGACCTCCTCTTGGCTGCGTCCACCACTCCACTGGCCACTCGTCCCGTGCTAACGGACCGCTTGGTGAGCGGCGACGTCTGCTTGGCCCGCGAGGTCGCCGTGGTGGTGTCCCGGTAAGGAATGACACGATCCTCCGGACACGCCACCACGCTGCGCGTGAACAGCGACGCGGGGGATCTCCGATCCGTGAAGAGCGAGCTCATGATGGACTGCGACCTCGTCGGAGAGGTCGACGTCCTGTTCACGTCCTTCTCCAAGGCTTCGACATACGCTTTCGGCTTTTCCGTGCGGACTTTCTGGCGAGAGATCGAGCGCGGCTCTTCCTGGGGGGCATTGGAGCGCTCGGAATGGGAGGAAGGCTTGAAGGAGGAGTTGCGAACCATCGCCCCGCGCGCCAGACGCTCCGTGAGCTGCGCACCGAAGTCGTCGGAGGAGATTTCGATGGTTTTCTCCACGGTGACCTCCACGTCGTGGAACCGGTGGGAGTTGTGGGAGGGAGAACGGCCCATGACGACGTGACCGTTTGTGGAGTGGGAGCGCTCCGCGTTCTTCCCGGCGATGCTCTCCGCGGAGGAGGGATCGAATCTGGAACACAACAACAGCGCAGCTAACGTCAATCTCAATCTCAATTACAATCCCAAAATTCGCAGCTACTGTTTGCCGCAAAAGCAAAAGCATGGTCGCACTCGTGAACGCACGAAAAAATTCGAAGTGATTTGGAGCAGTTTCCGTATTTGGCAATGTGGCGATTCACAAATGTTACATGGATGCAGTAGCACTTCACAAAAACAGGCAAATCCATGAGAGCTTCCTTGCATCATCGTGCTAAGGTTTGAATTCCAAAGCACATACCTTAGACACTGAAAAGCAAAACGTATGATGGCAGGATTAAAGGAGGTTTGAGGTTTCTACACCAAATTCACACTAGGAAAGCTTCATGTGATTTGGAGCATTTTCCCGTAAGAGGAAATGTGGCGACTCAGAAAACTTACGTGGATGGATTAGCACTTCACCAAGACAGGCAGATCCATGTGAGCTTCCTTGCATCATCGTGCGAAGGATTGGATTCAAAAGTATGCCTTAGACACTGACAAGCAAAACGTATGATGGCAGGATTATTACGGAGGTTTGCGGTTTCTACATCAAATTGAGGTCAGGAAAGCTCACGATTGTCACGCACCTGTTGGACGCATTGCGCGAGAAGCTGTCGATGGTGTCGGAGGTTCGCAAGTCCGGTTGGAAGAGATCAGGCAGTTGGGACGTGTCGGATGACGATGTGGGCACCACCGTCGCCACCACATCCTCCGGATTGCCCACGCACTGGTGGCGTCCCGGCAGCGGCCGCACGCCGCGCAGCAGCGGCACCGGGGAGGCGGCTTCCAGCCGGTCCACGTGAATGAACTGCCCGAGTTGCAGCTTGTCGCTCAGGATCAGATCGTCGTGCTCCTCGCCCAAAGACACATACGTCGCATGCGAGGAATCCGACACTTTGATGTAGAATCCTTGGTTGGGCCAGAGCTCGCTCCCTGCGAGCGCGGGCACGATCGAAATCACTTGCAGCAGAGCCGACCGATGCTCGCCCGTCACCTTCACGTCGGAGTTGATGTGCTGCAGGAGCTTCAGCAAAACCCCAGGTGTCAGCGTCGCCATCGCTCCAAAACCCTGCACCACCACCTCCTGCTCCTCGCAAACCCCCCTGGAATTTCACAGATTGGGACCACCACGACCTTGCGATCGATTGAAACCTTCAAGAAGAGAAAATCTAACACCCAATTTCACTATGCGCGGCGAGATCACATTGCTCACGCGGGCCACCGGCTCGGCAGGTGGGAGGGTTCAACTCTCTGCAGAATCTTGCGCATCCCACATCCATTGCATCCCACAACAAAGCTCACGATCATGCACGCGACAGGGCGAAATCAGAATCTCTTGTATTCACAAATACATCGATGAAGGACAACCGCATTAGATCTCATCTTGGGGCACCCCCAGTTTTCGACAGGATCACAGCAAGACTCATATATATGCCAAGATTTTCTTGACAAGCCCCCCAAAAAGAAACGCTCCTCTCCTCGCATACAGATCTTCCGGATCCGCCACAACCACGACCTCCCTTCCACACACACACAAATGTGCTCACACTCCACGCTCCAATCTCAAACCCAAGCTCGCGTCAGAGGTTTCGCAACATCCCGCATCCCGAAATTCAAAAGCAACTCTGCAAACCCGCGCTCCTCTCGAGACGTCTCTCCTGCAATTCGGGCGCTTCACCGCACGAATTCCAATCCAAGTAGTCGTGATGATCCCACACCACCACCAACAGAATGTGACGTTCCGAAACCTCCCGAATCCTAAAGGAAAGAAACGAAAACAGAATTGAATCCCCCACGCCCAGAAGTGCGTGCAAGAAGCGCAATAACACTGCGGCGCCAGATCTGGAGAGAAGTTTGGGTTCTGAAATCCAGGCTGGTGGCGGGGCAGGACACGAGGGGAGGCCGAAACAGGACAAGATGAGAACTGAAGGTGATGACCGGCATCCAAGGGCTGCAGAGGAGGAGAGTGAGCCTTTGGCTGGGGCGCCATGTCCGCCGCTTCCGGCGCCTCCGCCATCGTTTGCGGACCCCGCAGCGCAGCTTTCCTCATCCATGGGGAGGAGCTGCTGTGCTGCTCACTCACTGCTCGCCTCTCTCTGCCTTTGCATCCTCTTCCCCTCTTTTGCAATCTCTTCCTTGACTTGCTTTGGCTTCGTTGAGACTCCGCTGTGTTTTTTTCCAAAAGGCGGAGTTTTGGTGTAACTTTGGCGTGTGGGTCGGGTGGGGTCAGTCCCTTGCCACCTCCGCATCCGCCATCGCCTGGGCGCGCCCCTTGGCAACGGGAGCGCCAGGCACGCCAGGACGACGTTCAGTTGGAGTACAGTAGGATATTGATCCAGGTTCTTTTCTGTTGACGGCTGAGTGGGCGCTCGCGCTTGTCACTTGGCGCCCCACGAAGACTTCCACGCTTCCTTCCTTTCCCAGCCCTGGCCCACGGGCACTGCCTGCTTACAGGAGTCCCTCTCTAATTGCACTGGCTCGGGGGATTGGTAGACTGAAGCGAACAGGTCGTCCTCAATAGAGTTACAACCTAAAACCGCCCATACAGGCAATTCAGCATAGTTGGAGGCACCTTTCCCTAGAAAAAAATATTTTTGTAGTATTAGCAACTGGAGATCATGAATTTTCAGAAAAAAAATAATTTTTGGATATGACATGTAATTTCTATGAATTTTCAAAGTGGAAACCCCCTAGGCCAATGAGCCCGTCATATAGCTAGATCTAAAACCCAAAATCTAAGAAAAAAAAAATCAGTAATCGACTAATCGCACTTAATTAAGGGGAATATTTAGTGACACTTTTGAGGGGCACCTTAATGGAGGTTTAGGTAGTCTTCAAGGAAAATCTACTCTGTGTGAATGGATATAAGGATTGTTTTGGATGTTTCTACCCTAATCCTAAAGTGTGTGAAATGAGCAACTAGAACCAAAGTTTTGAGAGAAAAAATACATGATTAAAATCCTTGAAGCACCCAATTTTGGTTTGATGAAGTTTGGTGTTGTATTTTTGTTTTTTAGCTATTCTTAGTTAAACCTTCCTCTTAACACACCTTCTACAAATTGGGATTCACTTAATGAAAAACTCTAATACACTCTAGAATTTGCCATACCAAATACAATTCTAACTTTTCACTGCTTTGAAATTAGAGCTTGAATTTTTTTTTATCATTGGAAGTACAAGAAAACTCAAGTTCACGTACAAAGAAAAAAAACGATTCAAACGCATGCTAAAAGACAAAATTTGAGGTACAAAGTGCAATGGGAACTGTGATTCACTGACACCACTATAAATAAATCTAAATCAACAAGGGAAGCAATAGCCAAGAATATCAAAAATTAAAACCAAAATGTGTCTAAAGCAATTGCAATGAAGATTAAATTTTCAAAAAACTACAACTCATGTTGAGGTGCAACAAACATACATTCTTACCACATATATTGAGCCCTCCTTCTAAACGGAGGTATGTAGCCTTGGTGTTACTCATGCTAGCTCATCTAAGCTACATGCAAACCTAAGATGAACAAACTCTCAATTCATGCTAATGTGATAAGGGTTGGAGTTCCTCTCTCTTGGGATTATCATATTTTAGCTCCACATTTTGCAAGTGTGAATCAATGTTTAAAAAGAACTGTCGGTCAATTCATTGTTAGTTAGTGGAATTGGAAGAAAAAGAAGTTGTAATTTAAATAAATCGAAAGAAAATGGTAAAAAAGATCTATAAACTTTCTATTTAGTGTAAAAAAATAGAGGGAAAAAAAACACTCATGATTGAAAAAACGGTTCAGTATGGGATTTAAAGAAAATAGCTCATAAAGCTAAAAAAAAATCCCAAACGCTAGTGTGAATGTTCCTAGATTGGAGCAACGTGTGACTTGCTATGAGTGGACTCGTCAATTGAGTGTAGAATGACTTATGGGTCTCGTGCTTTTACAGATTTGTGGATTTGTTGGTGATAAGGTAGCATGTCCAAAAATCACTAGAAATCGCCCACCTAAGAAGTGAACCGGAATTTGGGGGAGGCAAAGTTTCTTGAAATAGTTTTCAATAAATTTTCTTTGAAAGACAAGTGAAATTGGCATCCAACCCAAGTCATTTTATATTTTTTTGAGCTTTGTGGAATTAGTTATGAAGTAATTTTTTGAAGTTGAAATGGCAAAAAAAAAATTATGGTAATGGGTAATTTTTTATGGGTAATGGGTAATTCAACTTCAAAAAAAATTACTACTAAAATTTTGAAGTTGAAATGGAAAAATTTCCCACTTCCTAAAATGTACATTGTTTGTACATTGTTGAAGGCAACATATAAACATGGTATACATCTGTGGATGTGGGCAGTTTTAAAATCTGTGCGATTTCAAAGCCTATTACCTAAGTTCATGTTTATCTACTCAATGGAACCATTTGTTGGATTGTCTTCACATTTTTCAATTTGTAGCTAATCTTGTGTTAAGGATCATGGTTGCAATGGCTGCCTAGTTAGAGCATCGTTGCTCGGCCTTAGCAACACCACTTTAAAGCTTACTGTGTTTCTCAAAAGAAAAATGGCTTCACATCAACACACCTTCACGATACAAGTTGTGCCATAATTCCTCCCGTCACTCCCACATTTGTTCCACAACAGACACTAGTGAGAGGTTTGAGAAAAAAAGGAAGTACTTCAGCAAAGACTTTAAAAGACAGAGTTGGTGCAGAGCATTAGGGGGCTTGAGTACACCACCACATCTTAGGAAGTGATAATTACCTCACCACTTCTTTATGCCGTGGTCCAATTGAGTGCAACTAGTGGCAATGCTCTTAGTATATTGTTCAAGCATTGACTAGTGAAGGGAATGCCAACTTTGGGCCACTTCTGTCTAAATTGTCATCTTATTATAGAGCTATATCAACAGTAGGTTGAGTTCTAACTTAGATGTTTGAGGAGGGTGAACTTCATAAAGTAGAAGCTGCACCCAAAACTGTCACTTCTCCTATTTTTTTCCAAGATTTCAAAGTGAACCTTCTTGAGAGAAAACTAACCCCAAGTCATTCATAGTTTTTTGACACTCACAAAATATTCTATGAATTTTCAAAGTTAACCCCGTAAGTTCTTTCACTATGTTTTCACCAAAACTACTATTTCTAATACAAGTACCACATTTTAGAAAGAAAAAAAAAATTGGACATATATAACTGTAAGATCTTGTAGCAAGATGGTTTGAGAAGATGTGAAAAAAATTCAGAATTTCCACCAAGTAGATTGCAAGATTTTAGCATTTGAAGTGACAAAAATCTTTTTTTTGGCTCTGCAAAAAATAGGGCAGCTGCACTTCACAAGGTCGCATTTGTATGAAAAAATGTCTAAAATGGTGGTACTTCTTCAGATTCATTCTTCAAATCAAGTTGGCCACATGCTTAAAAATTTACATCCTATGATTTTTTGTCTTTAAAAAAATATTGAAAATTGAGTTAAATATAGGACTTCAAAGTTTATTTTAGAGTAGAGAATCCATAATTGCCCACAAACTAAAACTCCTTATAACTCTCATCTCATTAATCAAAATGGAATGATTCAAAGTTTATCACATATATATAAATCTAGAAAAATAATTCCAAAATTTTATTTTTGAAAATAGTGATTTTTTCTAATCTACCTAGATTACCTCGCGGGTGAAAAAACCTAATTACTATACAATAACTTTTGAACCATTTAATCAAAAGTTATGAAAATTATTGGGCCTTAAAAGCTACTCGTTGTACCCATGTTGTGTGAAAATTTCAAAGAAATAAAATAAAATTTCCATTTGTAGTGAGTTGCCCCCAAAAAATGTGTTGCCTAAAAATGCAACTTGGTCCTTTATGGATTAAAAGCAAAAGGTTCCTACTTATATCACTATATAAACTCCCCTTAAATAGTCATCCTTGAAGGAGGAAGTGGTTCAACTTACATTATTTGGTTGCCTTCAAGAACCCTTCAACTTTCATTAGTTGCTCTCAAGAGTTTATCATGGCTTTAGATGAGTATACCTTACACGGCAAGGTTTTCCTCTTCAACAATAAAGTAACAACTACTATAATTGTCATGATAAGGATTTGAGCATGATTGCTATTATTGAACTATAATTTTTTTGTTGAATCTTATAGATAGTCAAAAATGGATTCTATATTCAATTAAAATGCATTTTGTAGACAATGTATGAATAATCTTTGAGTCTACAAAATTTTGGTAGTAAGTAGACCCAAATCTACCCTTGGCTCTCAGAGATAGTAGATGCACATTGTAGGCAAGACATAACAATATTGACTCATTGTAGAAGGCTCCTTGTTAACCTTTAAGAGAGCCAATATCCATTCAGTGGATTATGAATGTTTTCAAGAGCTTATTGTTAGAGCTACGGAAAATAGATTATATACACCCATGTTTGTTGAAAAGGCAAGTTTAATTTGTCTACACTTCAACGGATGGTGCAATTAGCATGGTTACTTAGTACTTCATGATTATTGTCCAAGGTTTTGAATGAATTCAAGCATGGATGGAAAGAAAAATAAAACTTGCAAAAATGAAGATTTGGTGTCTAGATTCAATTCATGCCATAATTTCTTTTGCCAAAAAAACTCAAATCTACCTTCTTCCCATAGATTTTTAGAATTTAATTTGAAAAGAAATCAAATATCAAAGAAAAATGTTACAAGATGCCTAACTTAAGCCTAACTTAGGCCTAACTTAGGCCTAACTTTTGATATTCTTGAATATTCATCAATGATTTAAGGACCATACAACATGACCTTATACAATGTTAAAAAGTTGGTATTAGAAATGTGTCATAATTAGGTATTCTTATTCAATACCTATAAGAAAGAACATTCATGTTTGGGTCTCTCAAAGAATGAATTATGAATTTTTTAAGTTGTATAGGTGGATCATTGTTTAAGCATACCCAAGCTAAATATTTTCACTAAGAGGACATTGAAGAATATAATACCATAAATAAAAAGTAACATCAATACATCCATGCCAAATACTATTATCAAAATGAATTCTTTCATAAATACTAAAAATACAAATACTTTACAAGACTATTTGTTTTCCATACAAAAAAATTAAATACAAAGTCGTAAACTAATAGAAACTATAGAATTATTTCCATCCAAAATTCACCCTACAAAAACAATCACAATTCTTTTGCTAGAATGCTTTTCAAATAATAAACATTTGCTATCTTAATATACCCATAAATAAATCTATACAAGGCAATTTTACCACACCCTTGTGGTAGATTTGTTGGTTTTGAAAAGAGGTAACCTTTTGATATCCATACAAGAGTGTACAAGGAAAGATAAAGTCTTGAAGTATCAAGTTAATCTTACAACAATTATAATTTGTTGGTAGCAACCATTTGTTGATAGCAAAATGTCATATAGATTCTAACACTTCTTTTCTACAAGACGTAGCAGTCACCATATTGACAAATACTTGTTCAAAGTGTATGTGCAACGTAATTGTATACCAATCGTGATGTCTAATAAAAGTAAGATAAAAAACGTTCCAAAGAGTTTTTGGCATCAAAGTCCAAATAGGGCAAGAATGGTCAATTTCAGTTGTGTGTATAAAAGCGTTTAAAAAAAATTAAATTAATAAGTAGATACTCATTGAAGAATGTTTTGAAGTATAAAATTTACTTGAAGTTAGTAGGAATATTTTAAAAGTCTACCGCTTTAACTTTGAACTTTCAAAACTTTTGCATACAATTTTCAAATGTCGTTCTTATATTTCGCTAATAGTTTTGTTACAATTTGCCTATGTAATAATTTTTAAAAACATGAATGATATACGATCATGGTTGTAAGTGAAATTTGCTTGGTAATAGCTCTCGTCCTACTATAAGGGAATGAGAGATGTATTGTTTATTCAACTTTTTGTAGTGACACTAATATTTCACTTTATAATTATCTATGAACAAAATCAATTCTATAAGTCAAAGATTTACGAACACCATTGAGAATGCATTAAATGGTTCATTCATCCCTTAAGGTAATGTCATTGAAAGAGAATGAGAATACATTCAACTTAAACCATTGAAATGAAAGTTTACTTGCATTTGGTGTTAGTATCAGTGTCAGTTCCAAGAGTGGTAAGAATGAATTTAGTATTACCTTTGGACTAAGATTGACTATTGCTCAAAAATTTGAGGACCCAATAACATAGTATTTGAAGAGCTTGGTATTCTCATTGTATTTACCTTTAGATCATGTTACAATTTTCCAGTTCATTTCTTGAATAATGAATATTTGAAATTGGTGGTGTGTATAAAAAAATAAAAGTGCAAATCTTTTGAGTATCCTATTGTATTAGGAAGAATTATGTAGAGAATACTTTAAGGTAAGGTTTGCAAGTGAGTGTAGCTATCTAACCATGTTACATCATGTTTTGATCTTTTGTTGAATTAATAGTATTACATGCAGACCAACAATTGATTACATGGATCCCACAAATGTAAAATTCCACTACGTCATCAACATCCGAGTCAACATCTTATTACATATTTTAATCCTTGAAGTCGTGTGAATCAATATTAAACACTCAAGAAGAAACTTACAAGGCTTATGGCTCTTCAAATCTCATTTCTATCTTGGTCTTATTTTTGAAAAGTTTACAAAGAGTTTTAAATACTTACATGGATGAAAAACAACACAATTATCGTGAGTTATAGTTGTTGAACACTTTAATGAAATTGATCAAATTTGGACCATTTGTCTTGTAAAGGTTGAATTTGTAGTTTTCATAAAATATCCTCAAGTACATGAAATAGTTAAAGTGAAATAATGATGTCCTTTAAAACCATTTTTTGAGTTTTTGCATGTTTGTACTTATGATGTCTTATTGTAAATATATTATTATTCAATTTCATCAATTATTGGTAATAAATAAATAAACTCTATAATTTCAAAGATTAGAAACATTAGGTTGAATAAATGAGTAATTATTGAACAAAACATTACCCAAAAGTACTCTTTTCATAGTCCTAAATTTGGACTTCACTAAATAGATTGTAGTTACATATGCTATATTCTTTAACCTCATATTTTTTTGTGACCTTAGTTGTAGATTTGATACGTACAAAGAAGATTGAGAGACTTCAATTCACTTTCACCCATATGATCAAACAATATAATCTTTCAATCCATAATTAACATTGTTGTGTTTTCTTTTTCTATGCAATCCATTATACATCTAGTTTTTATATATATATATAGGTACAATTTTAAAAAAATTGATAAAACATATCAAAACTTTGGCTTTTCATATACCGTAATTTAGTACAAACTCCAAGATTATCAAAATGAACCTTGGGCATTTAGGATTAAGATACTTATGGATTAGCATGTACCAAATCTTTTGATTGTGAACCATATCAATTGATTTTCGGCTGTTAATCAACATGTTTAGAATCCAGGTTTGAATTAACAAATATTACTCAAAAGCTGTGCCATTCATAATAAAGTAGCATATTTAAAGAATAATTATGCTCAAGTTAACGTAGTGTACTACTGCCATACACGGCTAAGGTAATATGCTCTAAAAGCGACCATTTATGAGCTGGTCCGCCTTTTTCATAGGCTGAAGTAGACAGAATTATTTTTAGATCATTTTTCAGAGAAAGAGAAATGGATGTGGAAACTAACACAAGTGGTTTTGTATTTTTCCAAGTATTTTTGAATTACTTATAAATTTTCAAAGATTCAGGACATAGGCACCTATTTGTGACCATAGGTCTCCCAAAATCTGTTCACTTGCAATTTGTAAACAGATGTGCGGAAATCAAAGGCAGTGATTGGCTCTTGCAATAGAAAAATAACTTTTTCTTGATGCATTCAATTGTTACAGTGGTCCATTTAAGGATCACGTGGTTTCCATTTTTCACTCCAAAATAGGAGCGGTTTGAAGAAGGCGAACACTTTTAGAGCATACTACCTTACTAAGTTCAGCATAAACTAAATCAAAATCAAAAATTCATTTAAAAAAAACCTTTACTCTATAGTCGGTGGGTAGTGGAAAACAATTTTTTTTTTTTTTTTTAATAACTGAATACCAAAAAATGAGCCACTAAAGAGTGAAGTTCAAGTCACCTACTGTTGAAAATTTAATAGTTTAATTTTAATGAACCCCTCGAGGATGGAGGGTGTTTTTAGGTCCAAAACTACTTCAAAGTACTTAAACCCAAAGCAAGACTAAAATCTTCATTTATATTTATTCATTAACAAATTCATCTTTAGGATCCTTTAGTGAACTTGTTAGAGTACACCCTCCTTACATTTCAATACAAGGAACCTTATTAACTACAAGATCAAGTCACTTGAATTTCAAAAAGAAGTATTTTCAATTCTTCCCAAATGATTAGATTTAATCTTTCAAACTTTTTACACAAAGATGTGTAGATCCTACAACTTGTTACCATCTATAATATGTTGAAGAAGTGAGTTGGGAATATATATAAAAAATTCAAACAAAAAACATTTCATATTCATGCTTGAAAAAAATAGTAAGTGGCTAGAAAGAAGTAGAGTTTGATTCAAAATGCTAAATTGTTAAGAATTTAGTCATGGAATTGAAAAATGTCAATCCCAATGGTTGTGACTTTGTACTAAACAATCTACATCCAATGCTTTTATTTATTTTTTGAATATTGAAAATTGAGTTAAATAAAAGACTTCAAATTCAGAACCTAAACTTTGGAAAGCCTAATTAAAACTCACAGTCTTCAAATTCCTTGGAATGGAAGAATAAAATATTCAAAGTAGAGATTCCATAAGTGCTGGCAAACTAGAACTTCTAATAACTTTCATCTCATCAATTAAAATGTCAAATGATTTAGAGCTTTCCAATATATAACGGATATTTAACTAATTATGGACAATTTCATAGTCCAAAAATAAGTCGGCCGCCGTCCGATAAAATAGTGATCGAAATTTGGTCCATGCAATAAGCAATGAACAAAAATGATAAAGCATAATATATTAAAAAAATGCCAATACATAGTTTCAAATTCGCTATATATCGAGAACTGGCAATGAGTGAATTGCGAAATTCAAATAACAAAGTCGGCCGGCAGTCGATACTCCTGAGCATTCAGAAAATCCCACATGCAGTACTCGCTAATTTGTCTACACTGTAAAAGCAACCCAGAACAGCCAACTTTTTCTACCTATACACGAAGCTATACAAATGCCTGCAACTGATTACATGAGTAATAGGTAGACAATCTAAAAGTATCAGCTAGCAGCCGATATCCGCGAGTCCATGAAAATCCAGAGACATCGCTATACCAGCATCATAGCCTTCATTATCTAGTTCTCCCCGACCCGCAGAGATTCCATGACGTAGGAGTTGTCGCCGATCTGCCGGTTCGCCATAACCGTCACTGCATGTTTTGGTTCCATGAGGCAGTGGCCTGAATTCCCCATCCATCGACTGAACTGGACCGGGTGTCGGCTGGCAGCCGAGAGCAGCGTGAACTCGCTACCAGAATAAGCACTTCCAATTAGGCTTCCCGTACTTGATTGCTTGTGCCACTTCGTAGTGCAATTGACCTGGCCTTTTGGATACTTTCATGTATTCCGAGACCGACTCATGCTCGTACATTGGATGTATGAATGGAATAATGTCCGTTGAAATGTTTGGAATAACTTTGCTATTATTCGGCAGGCCCATTTCACCCACAAAAGGGTATGGAAGGTAGCACGCCGAATCAGGAGTCCTTCGCAACGAAACCTGGCTGACGTTGACCATGAGAACTTGGTCCACACAACAAGTATCCTTTGAGGGGCGTTTCTTACAAAGAGTCTTGAGCGTCTTATAGCACCAGGGGAAATTTTGACTATCTTCACAGTACTCTCTTCCATATACAAACGCCAATTTGTCTGTGACATGTTTCGGAAGTAGGTGAGTCAGCAAAGGGCGGAGTTCATCCATTGGCATTTTTGACCATATCCCGACATGGAACTTTTCGAACAATGTGGAGAACAATCCTCCGAGTTCCGGGCGTTTGACAACATTTCTGAAAGGGTCCCAATTATCCATCTTGATTTTCGTGTCGATGAAGCAGAGCAGTCTCGTGACACAGAGCACCACAGATTTCTTGAACACATGCGGATTCCCGTTGGTTGATTCCTGAAACATGCGTGCAATGTATGACGCAATGTTACAGGACTGCATGTAGAGAAGATTGCAGTCGGCAGTATCGGCTGGCAGCCGACACAGTGATGTGCAAAGAAAAGATTACTAATCCCTATATCGGCTGGCAGCCGATACATTGAAGTGCCCAGAAGCATTGAGCACTACAGTCAATATAAATCATGAATAGACGAACGGAAGTCAGGACACAGCTTTTTTAGATATGAAAGGCGTAAGTTCGTTCATGTCCGGACAGATCACGATTTCGATCAGGAAGCAATCAAATGCATCCTGAAAGAGTTTGAAGGTAAAGCACAACCTCGTAATCGTGTGGTACAGTTGATCATGTACAACCGGTGTAACTCCACTACACAGCCTCTGCTACACGTAATGACATGGTCTGTCAGTCGATGAATGTCAGGAGAAGACTCGAACAGACATTGCGACTATTTCATTACGTGTAGCAGAGGCTGCGCAGTGGAGATCTAGCGGCTGCACAATATCACCCATAACACCTGATTACAGTGTCTGCGCCCGATCGATCAAACTCTCGAAGGAAGCCCGGGGAGGACACTCCCTATGTTTTAGCAAACTACGTGCGGCGGAAAAAGTAAAACAAGTAATACACCTTAAAATTTAATTTCTTTTTCAAAAAAAAAATTATGGATAGATTTTACTACTTTATAAGTTTATGTTTTGAATTATTGGTATTTTTTTGTGCTAATAGTAATTAGTTATAAATTTTTGAAGAAAAAAGATACACTGTAAAGCTGAAAATAACTTTCACACCTCTATATTATATAAGAAAAAAAATTTGAAAAATGAAAAAAAAATTATATAGAATAGCTTTCTATTGAAAGTTTATTTTGGTTGAATATTGATGCAATAGTCATCTTCATGTGAGCTCTATAAATATTTTAGTTGGAGAACATGCCATTTTAGTTCATTTTTCAACCCTTTCTAGACAATATATCTTATGTTATTTGGAATTGAATTTTTTGTCAATAGAAACCTTTAGTCATTGTTAAACAAAGCTCAAAATTTTAGAATGAAATTATAGTTTATTCAAGGTGAATTACATGAATTACTTTTTCCACCGCCGCACGTAGGTACCCCAAATGTAGTGAGAGTGTCCTCCCCTAGGAAGGAAGCATTTGATTTTTTCGAGAGCGAATCGCATACCCGCCTAATATAGCCGGACAGCTTGGCATAAATGCCTTTATTACAGCTGATTGCTTAAAAATTGTTTATATACAAAATTTTAAAAAAACCTAGAAGATATCCGCTATATTTACAAAGTCTGTACACTACATAAAATACTATGTCAGCTGGCGGCCGACACAAAAAGTGTTATCTTGGTGAAGGTTCACGTGTGAGGTTCGCTAGTAGCTCCCATAGCCTGAAGTTCCTCCTCCGTGTAGGGCACCTCGAAGCCCTTCTGGCAGTTGGGAGTCACTTTAGAATATAGATTGTGCAGCGTAGAACTAGGCATGCAGCGCGGTTGACCTATGCTCTCGTTCAATTCATAGAATTCCGGTACCGAGATCCCAGAAGACAGCAACCCCTCGAGGAAAGGAATCATCGTCTGCTGGAGCCATGGGAGTTTACCGCCCTTCAATTTCGCCTCCGAGTACATTGTACAAGGAGGTGGATGAATCGCACTATACGGCAGATTTAAGATGTTTCTGTAGGGAACATGATCGACGATCAATGAATTGTCTATATTGGCCCCAACATTGAACAACTGTGGTAAGCAAAGAAGCCGTGCCAGACGCTTCCAGAAAATCGGTTTTCCGGGATTCTGCGGATCCCGATATGCGCTTAGGTCACAATACTCCTGTTGAAGGCCAGAGAGTCCGTTCCCGGCTCAGGAATCTTCCATGTAATATTGCCTAGGCGATGATATAGTTTGTCGATTGGCTGATCCGACCAGAAGACCGTCTTGATGACTTGACTACGACAGAACTGGAGAAATTTCCTTAGCCCAAGTCTGGCTCTGATAGAAGACCTCTGAGTGACACTCTTCCACTTGATAATTCCTGGCTCGTAGAACATTAATGTTCCCGGGACCTCGAGGAACAGAAACAATTTTTGAGTCACTACCTGTGGAGCTAGCGGAATCGAAGTGTTGGCTACAGCGTCGATAGTCGGTTCGTTCGACTCCACAACGCGCTTAGACCTCATCCTGTCATGATGCCATGTTGATACGGAACCAGAATCTGCAACGAGAAATGCAGTACATAACACATGAGATGCAATACAATGACACGAACCGAACAATAGTAACATGTATCGGCTGGCAGCCGACACATTCTAGAAGTACTCTACTCTGCAGAGCTAGTGGCTGACATTGACAAGTCCTGAAGAACAAGCCATAGCCATGCAGAACTATCTGTCATAGAATTACTGTAACGACTACACAAATTTCCCTAAAGATGACTATCACCTACAAACCTCTTGATCGGGTTCGCATAGACGGTCCTTCTGGAACGGGAGACAACGCTTCATTTGGGAAGTCGAGTTCAGGCAAGTCCCCGGTCGCCACGCCTTTGTCATCCTGTGTAGTATGCCGACTTCGTTTCTTCTTGGAACGGCCGGATCCACGAGAGTCCACAGAGTCCGTATTGACCTTCTAAGGGGGTCGTTTGCTCCTTCCTCTTCGTGGCTCACCTTGTGCAGACTCTGCAGGTGTCGGCTGCCCGCCGACAGAAACCTCAGACCCGATCACAGGCACGCCAGAGGAACACGGATTCAATGAAGGTAGAGCGTGAGGTCCAGTCGTGGTAATATCCTCGGTCCCGGCTCCTGATCTAATGATCTCCTTGGACTACGGGACAGCATGCAAGTCTACCACCATGGCTGCTTGCGTAGTTTTCGTCCGCATTGGGGACGGAATCGGATTGGGTGAGGTAGGACGTATCGGAGTAGGTCCAGCGGATTCGTCATCGTGGTTCCGTCGGATGAGTCCTTCGTGCTCTGACTCATCGCTTTCAGAATCACTGCAAACAATCGGGCGGATAGGAGTTGACGAATGCTCGTGTTGCCCGCTTCCTTCCCGAATGTGCCTAGTCCCAGTGTTGTCTTGGCGTGGGTAAGGGGACGATGGGACTGTCGGAGGTTGTTGAGATTCCGATGGATGCCGTGGCGATACCGCAGTCGATCCTCCAGTAGTCTCGTTACCTTGAACAGCGAAAGAGTCAAAAGGTACCACTTGCGAAGCCGTTATGACGTTCATCCCCTTCACCCGGTCATGTGCCTTTGATATGCCGCCTTCGTCACGAACGAATTCTACAACGGGTCGGCCGTTCCTCTGGACAACACCAGCAGAGCAATCAAGTAAGTTATGTATCGGCTGGTGGCCGACAGAAACAAGGGAAGAACAATGAAGTCAGGTGTCTGCTCGCAGCCGACAGAAACAGTAGAGCAGAAGGAATATTAAGTCCTCTGATCCGGAGTAGGAGATGGACTTACCAAAGCAATCTCCGTGACGTTTCCTCCTCCCCAAACGTTGATGACTGTGGCGACCTTCGATTTGAGTGTGGGCTTCAACAGTTGCTCCAGAAGTGCGTGCCCTACACCGCACGATTCAGCATTCTAGTCGACTTCGCCTTCGGCGTCCTGAAAGAACCAATCAAGCGGTTTCTGTATACCCGTGAACCGCTTGAACAGTCTTAACATGTCTACTCGTGACTCTGGTTTTGGGTACGTCAATGACAATGTGACCATGGCCTTCGCCTCCAGGTCGCTCTTGATGAAGCCACCGCGAGGAGATGGCTAGTAGTAAACCGTGTGGAAGTACCACGACGATGCACTGGAATAAGCTGCCAAGGCCACTGAATCTCTAAATCGGAAGTTGCCTATGAATAGCATGGGCAACGGAATGTACGAGTTCGATGTTGGTGCATCTAGGTCGTCATCATCCGGTGGAGCCTGTGCAATCGCCGCGATGTCGAGGAAGTCGTGCTTGTTGACAGCGATGTCTTCCCCACCCTCGGTGTACCCGAAGACGACCACGATCTTGCGTTCACCAATGACAAGATTGTCTGGGTTCTGACGGCCGCGGACGTACTCAACAACGTCGGTGATAGTCTCGCCTACGCGACAGTCGAACATGATTTCCGATTCCACTTCCTGGACCGGATTCACATTAATGGTGGCGTACTCCATCAAGGTCGTGAAGAATACCCCTGGGGCTAAGCCGTCTGTGGATTTGTCCGTCGTTGGATTCATTGGGTTTGCCTGCCCCGTCAGCCAGGCGTTTCCGTCCGTGAATTTCTTCACGTCCTTCCACACGTTCCGGACGACTGCAGCTGAATATCCTTCCTGGCCTGCAAGTTCTTGCCATGCTTCGTTTGAGTAAGGGACCCAGGCAGCATCCTTGCATGGGAGAGGGTACTTTTTCCTGGTCCACATGATCTCGTTCATGACGACCCGGTCGAGCTTTTTGTCCCGGCACCAGTCGTAGAGTGTCTCCTTCCCTGATGACCTGGCCTTCGCCGTGTTCTTAATGCTAACTCGAAGATCCAGGATGTCCCATACCAGATCATAGAGATCGGAGTCTCGGAGTCCCAGTGTTGGCGTCAGATCGGTCTTCGTGATGTGTGTGAGGGGTTTCTTATTCACGATGGAATTCGGAATACTCCCGTCATCGCCGATGAGCTCGCCGTTCTCCCAAGCGTTGAATACCTCGGTCCAGAGCTCCCAGGTATTCTCTTTCACAAAAATGAGGGGTAGTTTAGACGACACCTTTTCGTCCACAAAGTGCGCCATGACATTCAGCTTCGCTACCTGGACAATTGTCAAATCAGGTGAATGAGTTAACGGAAAATGGTATCGGCTGCCAGCCGACATATAGCAGGCAACAGATAACACATTATGCAAGACTGTAATGCATTGGCATCGGCTGGCAGCCGACACAATAGTAATATGAATAATGAGATGCTGTTGAGAATGAGTCATCATGAAAACAAAAGTGAAAAAGAAGTACCTCAAAATCTGGAAAAGGCTTGCCTCCACCACGATGCGGCTCCGGACACCCGGCCTTAACCTACGCCGCCCTTTCCATCTCGGCACAGGATCGGAAGGTCTCCTTGGCGACCTTCTCCGCAATGTTCAAGTTCAAGGGATTGGATACATAGACTAGAGTTCTGGGGTCCCTACTAAATACGGGGATCACCTCAAACTCTAGGAGATCCTTCCTTGCGTCCGAGCCTTCGAGGTGTTGTTCGGCAAGTTCCCTACAAGCCGTCACGGTATGCTGCCCCCCAATAATGTACCAATGCACATTTGGTGCCTTCCACCATGGCATTGATTCACCATTCACGAAAACGATTTCCGTCCTTGGCGGACAACTGTCCATGACCGCATCGAGCCCCTTGTCAGTTGGTAAAGGTGCTCGCTTTAGAGGAATGCCATGAATCTCGGGCTTCTTCCTGATGGACCCGTACCCCTTGTACATTGTTTTCACCTGATATGGAAGAAGACAACATTGTTAGTATTGACGGTAGAAAGTATCGGCTGGCAGCCGACAGACCAACTACGCAACGGATGAGAGACATGGTCATGGCAAAAACTTGAGATAAAATACCTGACCAAGGCAGTCCTTCGCAATCTTGCGGTACTTCAACTCGTCAGGGGCGATGTGCAGCTTGTTTGCTGAAATGACGCCCGGAAGTTGCTCCTTCTTGTATGGGAAAGCGTGCATCAGCCTCGACTCTAGCGCCTGGTAAATGGCGGTCACCTCGTTCTCTTTGGTCTTC
This sequence comes from Rhytidiadelphus loreus, assembly GCA_947034895.1. NCBI lineage: Eukaryota > Viridiplantae > Streptophyta > Bryopsida > Hypnales > Hylocomiaceae > Rhytidiadelphus > Rhytidiadelphus loreus. The sequence continues at coordinate 45,323,654 of OX344765.1, forward strand.
GTGGTGAGGTGATTTCTCCGAACCAATGCCTCGTCCAGTGTAAGCTTCATGACCCTGTTGGGGTCGTCCTTGCCCTTGTCCTTCCTCTTGGGTTTGCTTGGGGATCTAGCTTCAACCTCAGCAGTGTCGTCCTTAGCTGCTGTCGGCTTTGAGGTTTTTTTCACTAGTAGAAAGCCTTGTTTAATTGGATGTTCTTGCGTCAGAGTTGACAAATTTTTTTAAGCATCCAATGTAACATCTTCATGTGTTTATGTCAACAATGACATCCAATGTAGCATAAAGATGTTACATTGGATGTCATTGTTGACATAAACACATGAAGATGTTACATTGGATGCTTAAAAAAATCTGTCAACTCTGACGCAAGAACATCCAATTAAACAAGGCTTTCTACTAGTATTTCCGCCCCGCGGATGCCTTCTTCTTGCCCTTCTGCTAGTCCTGGTGGATGAATGAATTCTTGTCGTCCATCTCCGCCTTCAGAATTTCCCACCCCTGGACGAGGTCATGAGCATCAGATGGCGATTCTCCCTCAAATGTCATGCCCATTGACATAGACTTTTCGCCACATGCTTCCTCCGTGCATGTGTTGAATGATAGCTCCACTGCGAAATAGTCCGCCGCTGCATCCAGCTCGCGGATCGGATGAAGGCAGATCAGGACATGGACGTTCTCACCCATGGCCATCACTGATATCACATTGTCATGGCCCGGCATCATGTTTCCCTTTAGCTTGAAGGAACACGCAATGTGCACATCATTGTCTGGTAACTCCCTCCAGCACAGTCCCCATTCCTGGATGCCTGAGTTCGCTTTCCAGGTAGCGCTTGGACGAATCCCGTCTGCCACTATTGGTGAGTCCGCAATTCGCTCTCCCAGAAGTCAACCCAGCAGAGTCGGTTTCCTGCATAGTAGTACTCCGAAATTTGAGCAAACAGCAAAGGTATTGGCTGCTAGTCGACAGAACTATGTAGTGCATTTCAGAGTGTGCCCAGTGTATCGGCTGCTAGTCAATATGGTTTGGTATCCAGATCACAACGCCCATTGCAAATAGTGTCGGCTGCCAGCCGACACAAGGTTCTATGGTGGTCCCAAACACAAACCACACGAAATCACACGAAATCACTCCAGGAAATATATAATGAAGACAAATGAAGATTCAAAATGTATCGGCTGCTAGCCGACACAGTGATCTGGAAAATACTTGACAGTCTTGAGAGTTGACGACTCCATCGTTGCAGGCACCTCCCGTATCGGCTGGCCACTCAAAATTGTCGGCTGCTTGTTAGATGCAGGCTCCTTAGACGCTCTCAGTATCCGCCGCGCGTGAACTCGTATCGGCTGCAATGGAGTCCTCACATGTGCAGCCTGCAACTCAAAGGAGGCGTGTCGGCTGCGAGTCCAAAACACAAAAGGAAAGCGCGACAGAGAGAAAGGAAGAAGATGAATGGGAGGAAGAGAGAGGGAGAGAGCAAGAGCGAGAGCAAGCGAGGCAAATGAAAAATGAACACAAATGAAAGTGGCAAGGGGAGTATACCCCCTCTCCTCACTGAAGTGACGGTTGCCAGCCGGGGAGGGTAATCATAACCATTCATCCAGGTTTTTCATCCGTTACTAATTTTTCATCCAAATCCAGTGCTTCACATCCACCCAAGGACATGGCAGTAACGATCACTCATTGCAAGAAGTGCGTACGTTTCAATTCTTGATCCTCAGACGTACGCTCAGGTCGTTATTGTAATCACAACAAATTCATCGTCATGCAAATTCAAATTTCAAGCGCCAACTTGCTTCTTTCCACTCCTCACTTAGGTTCAATTCTTGGAGGAGTTCAGTCTTTTATTTTTGGTTGCTTCTTCCAGGCTCTCAACTTGCCAGTCTTGAATGCTTTTAGGCAACAGTGGAATGCAGTGGAATGCTAGGCGAGCTGCAAGGGAATGCAGAGATTGCAGTGGAATGCATAGTAGCGCAGCAATTTCCAGTGGGATGCAGGGCAATCTAGTGAATGATACGGTGTCGCACTGTAAATGCGTACATAGTGTAAAAATGCATAGTAATACATTATTTCCATAGATTTGATTTTAATAATATAAAAATAAAGATGACATCATCCTTAGTAGCTTCAAGATGACGCCTTCTCACGATGACATGAGTCATCTATATAAAAATAGGTTATCATCTTAGAATGCCACCAAACTTGAAGTAGTTTCTTTATTGTATGTTATAGATTTCAGTATGTCGAATTGGAGGGTTTTTTCTGAGTCTCAGGATGAGGAGCCTCTACCAGAATCGGAGTTTGAGTTTTCGTTATCTCAACTACCGGCTCAACCTCTTCAGCCGCTAGGTCTTTCATTATCGCACGAGCGTCCTCAAGATGAATCTGGGCCTTCTCGACCGCCAAAGCAACCCCGTGTGGAGCAACGATGGCACGGGAACCTACAGCGTGGAGCTCGAGCACTAGTGATCCTGTTGCAGGTTGGGTGTGTTGAACCTGGTACCCAAGAAGTGACATTCGAAGGGAGTTTTGAAGGTCTTAACGACGATCAATACTATTGTATGGTCAGGCCTATTAAAGGGAGTCGCGGTCACCAACGATGGTTAGAGGGGCCGGTCAATCCCTTGACAAAGGCGGATCGTGTTGAGTTTGTTGCTACTACCATCAAGCGAATTCTCAAGTTCTTGAAGATGGAGTGAAGTTTCTTTGAAGACTTTAGTTTTCTACCTTTGAGAAGACATTTATTTTATGTTAGTTGTTTGTAGATTTCATTTTGGGTGTTGAAAATAGAGAAAGAAAAGATAGAAAGGAATTAATGAAATAGTTTTCCTTCTAGGTGAACTTGAAGTGAATTTTCTTTCTAAGATAAAGATAAAGAGATAGTTGTGGGGTCAAATAAGGGCTCAATTATTGATGTGAGAGCTTTGGGAGTGAGTTAGGGGCTGACCCCACTTGTTTGTGTGGTTAGAGTAGAGATAAGGTGGAGAAAAAAGGGAACACTATTCATCTTCTCTCCCGTTGTGAGTTTAGGAAGGCCCGAATGTTTGAGGGCCCATTGTGTTGTGAATTTGGAGGATTTTGAAATGAAATTTGGAGGTGCTGTGTATCATGGTGTGTAGTTTCCAAATTGATCTCACTTGTTTGATTTGGAGTTGTGAAGCAAAAGTTGTGCTAGTTTGAGTGGAGGGAGGTTTGTTGCCTTTAAAATTAAGAGGCAGAGACTTCGACCGACCATAAAAGACGGACAGGTTCTTGTTTTGCCATGAAATTTGAAGGAGTGTAGGAAATTGTGTTAGCTTTTCATGAAGCTATCATTCGTTCTGTTTGGAGTTTGTATGAGAAAGTTGTGAGTGTGGAAGCGAAGGAAGGTCTGCTGCCTTTCCCTTCTCAAGGCCGAAACTTTGGATGGCCATAGAAGATGGACAGAATCTTAGAATTGTATGAAATTTAGAGGAGAAGTAGATGATTGTTTTAGCTTTCCGAAAAGTTATCATTTAGTTCATTTGGAGTTATAGATCAACAGAGACATTCATCCAAAGATCAGCTTGGGAATTGAAGTTGGAGTTGGAGTTGAAGGAGTTTGAAGACTTGTGTGTTTGTGTGTGTGTGGCTTGTGGCTTTGTAAATTTCATTTTATTGTTGCAGGCAGTTTGGTTCACACCAATATTAGCCTCATTTGGTGTTGTGGATGCGACGAAGTGGGGTTAATTGCCCACATGGTCGAGACTTTTATGTTGTTCCCACTGGTGAGGCAAGTTTGCTGGTCACCGTGGGTTTGAAATTTAGGATCCAATCCCTCGGACGGCTCAGCTCGTGGTCTGGCCGTCCCGTTTTACACGTCCGAAGCCCGTGGTTTCTTATCACCCTACCTTAACCCTTGGCCTATTTAGAAACACAACAGGATAGGACAACGAGTAGCAGTTTGAAGATTTGAAGACTCGAAGATTTGAAGATTCGACAAGTTACAATTTATTTCATTCCCGAGCCATTTCTAGTCGCAGCCAGAATCCTCGTGATTTCCCGAGGCAAACTCTCTCTACACGACAACGGTTGCAATGGGGTGCATTCCATGACACAGAGCCTAATAGTTCAGGGCGTATTTAGGTTTATTGGAGGAAACAAACTGTCAGGGATTCATATCATTTTTAGCATCATTTAGCTCAGGTGGTTGAGGCATATTATTGAAATTGCAGGATCTGATTTGAATTCTGGGCTTAGGAATGGATTTCTGGTTGGCATCCGTACGTCATAGGGTCAAGAACTTGTCCGTACAGTCATTCCTGTCGGCCGGCAGCTGATAAGCAGCTTCCATGTCGGCTGCCAACCGATACAATCTGCAGTAACGAGGACATGGAGAGAACTAGTTGTCGTTGTGCGGAAATTAGTGGTCAACTTCTCGGTTGATTTCCTGGGTATCGGCTGCCAGCCGATAAGTTGTTCTGAGGACTGATTGCTTCAGCAGGGTTGTCACTGCTTAAGGCGCCGTAGTCTTTGACATCATGGAAGGGTCTACAGGCTACGACCTGACTGCAATCGAGACGTTTACCAGAAATGGAAACTCGGGGAGACTGAAGTTGCGGAAGGGAGTTGTCGTCGCTCTAACCCTAGAAGGACTATACTATGCTAAGCGGGCTGTCGTGGAGGGACGGATGAATGGGAAGCCCAACCTTGTCCGCGTTCATGTACTTGACGTCCCACAAAACCTCGACATGGAAATTCCATTTCCTGAGGGAGACTTGGTCTTCCTCCGAAATTGCACGGGAAGGTCAATCCTCTGGGAGGCGAGCAATCTTTATCCACATGTTGAATCGGAAGGGTCTACCTCTACTGGTGTCGGCCGCCAGCTGATACATGTGAACACGGATAAGAAACCCATACAGCAGTTCCTGTCACTCACTGTTAATATGGAGGTCGCTCTTCTGCTGACTGTTGGAACCGACCTCTGGTATGCTGGATCCGGCGTAATTAATGAAGTTTCTCCGAAGGGTTATTGGGAAGGCTTCCGGGTTCCTCACAGCTTTTTCGTGGTCGTCAGGCTACTCAATGTCCTAGATGAATTCAAGGATCAGGTTGCCTACTGCGAGATTCCAGATTACATCACAATGAATCGCTATGTTGGGTACAAGATACTGTGGAGTGGTTACAAAGTCAGGTCTATCCATGCTTCGAATGCGGTGCTACTGCTTGTCGGCGGCCAGCCGATAGGTACCTCACAGAATCATTTCATCCAACAATTTAAGGATGGTAATTCGGAAAGCGGTGGGAGCACATCTGATGTCCATCCGGAATTTGCAGAGGCGAAACACACGGATATTCCTGGAGTTGCATTAGACGAAGATGATCGAGAAGATAGGCTATACTCATCGGACGAGTCCGCTGATCGTATGCCCAATGTCCATGATTTTAGTAGCGATGATGATTCTAGATCTGGTCCTAGCGCGGACGACAGCTTAGTCGATTCGGAGGCTTTTAATCAAACTGGAGGAAGTAATGACCGATGAGGCAGCTCAGATGGTGTGCAGTCGGGGCTACCTTTCCCTGACAGACCACTCTGGAGAAATCAATACTGTGAACTTCTGAATGACGACTTCTCTATCTTTGGAAGGGCGATGATTCAAGTATGCCTTCCAAACGAGGCCTGCGATGATGCTGTCCTCGGAGACTCAGACGTGGGAGTGATGTTTGTGTCTGACAATGACGCACTACAATTGACAACTATGCGATGGAGGTTGACACATGCAAGATTAGAAGGGGGAAGGCTACTTTCGAAAATTGTCACGCTCTGCTCGGAGGCGGCGGAGGTGAATGGTTCTGATGACGACGGAATGCAAGGAGTACCCAAGAATCCATACCGCTCAGTCCGTCGAAGGGTACTTATTAAGGAATCTGAGACACTATCGAAATTGCAGAGAAAGACGTCGGAGATTGACATACGAAAGGTCAGCTCCCAAAAGTGTTCCAGGCTCAGATGCTGCTAGACGTTTCCCTGGGAACACACGAGAAGTCTGCGACGAAAGTTCTATGCCTGCAACTTCGAGTCCAGGAAGGAAACGGCGTATGCCGTCCAGAGTCAGCTTCATCCAGGTTCTGTTCCAGGGAAGAAGTTCATCACTCTGGAAAATGTCGATGTTTGCGAGAATGCCTAGTACTTTATTCACGGGGTCTCAAGGTCGGCCTATCATGTATATAAGGCTGCGGCCACTGGAGGAATTGTTAGCGGGTTGCACGGGAATGCGGGGGCCAGGCGACCACGTCCGCAAACGGTTCAAGCTCAAGCAACTCTCACAACGATTATCAACAACAATGTTGACCAGATGCCAAACGAATTCAGACTAGTGGGAAACAAACACGTGGACAATCTCAAGGTAGTCCCCTCGGCAATGAATTGGGATCACATGCGTCAGCAAGTCAATTATGTACGTATCTGTTTCCATCCTCCTTCATCTGTACTACGCGATTACTTCTGTCGACTGCCAACCGATAATGCTCAATCCGAATGCACTGGGTCCAGTTCAATGCAGATTCTTTGCATGTGTGAGGTAGCTTTATTTCGGTGGGTTTGTCCATGCAGTTCAGGGCTGTTGGCTGGCAGCCGATATAGTTTCTCTACGTTCGCCATGTCTCATATACCTGGATGTGCCCTCCAGGTCAATGGAATCTGTAACATGTTACCAGTCTCCCAGTCTGCCATTAGCCGACTTCGGAAAGCTCATTTTAAGAACGTCAAGGTCAAACCGGTGGGAAGTAACTTCTCCAAATGTACAGAGTGTGACTTCCTTGGAGAGTTCATTGCAAAGTATCCGAGAGGGTGTGACGAGTGGCAGGCGCTAGTGGATGACAGAGAGAGACATCTCAATTACCAACGCGCATGTAGAAATGTATACGGTGGTTGGACTGCGCAGTCTGTGCAAAACCCATCAAAGTTCCTCTGCATCATTCACGACAAGATGGACACCACCAAGACCGCTATTCCAAGGATGCAGCGAATCACCAAGGCCACCGCAGGGCTCGGCCAAATTCCAATCTCTTGTACTGGTATGCTCACACATGGACATGGAGATGGCGCGTATGCGCATTACTCCACATCACTGTGGCCAGGGGATTCCAATTTTACCATATCGTCGCTGTGCAGAGTCTTTCGTGCTCTCGAGGTGCCACCTGTTCGAGAGTCAAAGATCTTGTTCTCAACTCCACCCCTGAACAGCTTTTTCGTGGCACTGCTTCATGGAAAGTCAAGATGCAACTCATCAATTTCGACGGCCTCGGACAAGTTCACAAAAACTCCAGGGCTTGGACGCCCACATGTTCCTCTTCCAAGGAAGCTTTTCTTGCAACTAGACAACTCAGCCAAAGACAATAAAAATAGGTTTCTCATGGCCTTCTGCTCATTGCTCACAGCCAGGCGCATCTTCAAGGAGGTCACTGTCGGATTTCTCATTGTCGGACATACGCACGAAGACATTGACGCACACTTCAGTTATCTGTCGAAACTGATCAAAAGAAAAAACACTTACGTCCTTGCAGACCTCATGAAGGCGTTCATGGATTCACAGAAGATTGTCGCCTTCATCCCGGAGTTTGTTCAGGAGGTGGCAGACTTCAAATCATACCTCACGGGATTTCATCATGATGGTGTCAACAAGATTGTAGGACTCGGGGATAAACACTTGTTCAAATTCTACGTAGAGGAGTCAGGAGATGATCGAGGCTGGCCAGTCATGAGGTACAAGAAAAGGACAACGGATTCTTCGTGGCTTCCTCCGGGGCCACCGGTCAAAATGTGGATAGCGGACGAGGATGGGGGACCGAAAATCCCGCAGAGAGACCCGATACCTATTCCATTCAAAGCACTCTGGGGAAGCGTCGACATTAACCCAAGGAAGCGAAACGCAGACAAAGAAGTCGCCAGGGCTAGCGAATGCAATGAGAAGCAGTCCTTCATCAAGAATGGAATCGCAAAGTACATCAAGTTCTGGAAGTCGGGGATGGCCAGAAACAAAAGATATGCCGTCGAAATGGCAGGTTGTGTCGCATACTAGGAACGAATCCATTCGGAGATTTGTTTGCCTCTGCCCGCAACACCCACTGCGCTTCAAGAGGGATTTTGGCCGATGTCTGATTGGAAAAGAGATCATGCTGCTACATTTCCTGAAGAAGGGGCGGATCCAAACAATCCAATAGATACCACTCCCGAGGACGACCCAGAACCTACTCCATTCTGCGGGCCGGCAAAGGATAGACCAAAGTTGAGCTTTAATCCGTTCAGGGATGTTCTCCTAGGGGACTTTGTTCTCTGTCAACCTTATCACAATAATTACCTCCCTGTGTGGCTTGGACGGGTACTGGAGTGTGTCAACATGACGCAGGGACCATCCTATGGCACTTTCAAAGTTGAGTGGTGGACTCCAATGAAAGCCAAGAAGGAAAGTAAAGTGGTCGTCGCCAGGGAGTGCTGGACTCGACAATGGCATAAAGAACTACGACTTCCGCAGCTTGTTCATGTGCGCATTGTCCTGTACTCGCACAGGATGCCCTCGCATGTAAAGAAGGGACCTCCGACATCTCATCTTATTCCAGAGTCCTCAGTCGTTGCTGCGATTGCGAATCTGGAGGCCGTAGGGTCAGCGGAGGACAGAGATGTTGACGACGAAGGAGAAGACTGACGCGTTCACCTTGATGTGTTCTATCGACTGCCAGCCGATACATCGCTACGTGTTCAATGAATTGGCAGTTGGGCGGAGTTGTCGGCTACCAGCCGATATGCCGGACAAGGCTGCGTCTTCATGGCACAGCACTTTAAGTCGATCATCTTCTTGCGTCATTTCTAGTCATTTCTAGTCGGACTATGACATCTACTTTCTGGTGCTGGAATGGAAATGGATATGTACTGTATTCTTATTTAATATTATGATGCTCCACTGCATCTGTTTTTGAAACTGCCTCGATCCCGAAGTTTGAAACTGCCTCGATTCTGTGCACTCTCGATGTAGTCTTACTGTCGGCTGCCCGCTGATACAGTTACCAACTGCGACAAGTGCAGTATTACCTCTGTCAGGGGCTCAGCCGTCATAGTCTCACGTCTCCTCCTCTATCGCTAGAATGACAACGGTTATGTGCGCTCTCGTGGTCAATTTAGTGTGGCTACTCTACAGGCGATTTCACAATTGCTTCTACTTACTGCGCTATTTGAATGCTTAATTTCCCTTTATTGATGGTCAATGCATAGCTCTCATTTCACTTCACACGATAATGTCGTCGCTCTCATCGGCTGCCAGTTGACACGTCTTCTGCGTGTTGCCTTTTCACAATTGGAAAGTCCTGCAATATTTTAATGCGGACTTTGTTCAAGGGATCTGCCTCTTCTTGTGTGTCACGGTTATAGGCGTCTCTTCTCTTGTCTCACGGTACATCTTGCACAAAAATTATATTTGGACTTCTGGATTCTATTAACAGCCAATGGAATGTCCTTCTTCAATCAACTTTTTCGGACAACCAATTTAAATGGACAATGTGTAGGTGGCCCGCCGACGCCTTTCTTTGATTTTCTATTACTTATTTCTCTATTATTACGTGATTTTGGACTTCGAATTTGTCCATAAATGGTGTAATTGTCCATAATTAGTTAAATATGGGTTATATAAATCTAAGAGACCATATTCAAATTTGTATTTCTTTAAAAGTGATTTTTTCTAAGTTATCTGAGTTGTCCAACAAACATTAAAAACTATATATCATACAATAACTTTTTAACCATGTAGTCAAAGTTATAAAAATTGTTTCACCTTTAAACTTCTCTTTGAGCACAGTTGTGTGAAAATTTCAAAGGAAAAAAATAAAAATTCGGTTTATAGTGAGTTGCTCAAAATTGCTATGTTGCCAATAAAAGTAGTTTAGTCCTTTGATGTTTTATGTCCAAAATTGCTTCAAAGTACTCAAACCCAAAGCAAGGCTAAAATCTTCATCTATATTTATTCAACCATAGGATCCTTTAGTTAAGTTGTAAGAGTGCATATGTCGAAGCAAAAATTAACAACCCCAATAGGATTGTCAATTTTATTGTAGTATAGTAGCAAAGGTTCGTTCACAGGGAATTTTGCCATAGATTGGAAAAGATCATGAATAAAATACAAATTATATAAACCAATCACACAATAAGTCAAGATAGCCAATAAACACCAAATCCAATCACTGGATTTAACAAAACAACCAAAAATCACACCAAGTATCACACACACACAGAGCAACAAAGACAATTAGTCATCAAAACTAGATTGATATTACTTGAAGGAATTCATAATACAGTAATAGACACAAAATCTACACACCAAAAGAAAAACTAAGTACATGGTGTCTGGTGAAAAATGACAAATTGTCCAAATATGTGAAGAAGAAGATCAACCGCTTGAATTGATCCTAAGACAAATTGCCACCCTTCTAACCTTGTCAAATTGACCTTGTTCAAATCTAATTTGTAAGCCCTTTTTCATATTAGTGTGAACTATTTGACAACTTGTCTCTTCACAACTAAATGAAAATGATTTGACCCTTACAAAAAAACATTAAAAGGACAAAATGACGAATTATGTAAAATTGTTTTGACCATAGCATACTTCTAAAATTTTAGACTAAAAAATATTATGAATTGCATGATGACTTCAAGAAGAAGTATTTTCAACTCTTCCCAAATGTGTATGTCCTATGTAACAACTTGTTATTCTCCATAATTTGTTGAAAAAATAAGTTCAGAATACATTTAAAAATTTTCAAATTTTTTTTTTTATATTCATGCTTAAAAAAACAATAAGTAGAAAGAAGTAGAGTGTGATTTAAAATACTAAATTGTTTAGAATTTAGTTAAAGAATTGAAAAATGCCAATCCCAATGGTTGTAATGTTGTACTAAACAATTTACATCCAATGATTTTATTTTTTCAAAAATATTGAAAATTGAGTTAAATAAAGGACTTCAAAGTTTATTGTAGAATAGAGATTCCATAATTGCCAACAAACAAAAACTCCTCATAACTTTCAACTTGTCAATTAAAATGGAATGTATCAAAGCTTTCTAGGTATACACAAATCTAGGAAACTAATTTCAAATTTTTATTTCTTAAAAAGTGATTTTTTCTTAACTGATTCGGGTTGCTTGAGGGAACAACAAAAACTACATATCATACAATAACTTTTTAACCATGTAGTCTAAAGTTAAGAAAACTATTGCACCTTAAGGCTACTCCTTGCCCACATGTTGTGAGAAATTTTCAATGCAAAAGAATGAGATTTTTGTTATTAGCAAGTTACCAAAAATTGCTATATTGCCTAAAAATGCCGTCTAGTCCTTTAGCAGTAAAATTATCAAATGCACCATCAAATATCAAGTTATTTTTGTTTGGCAATATGAAGGGTTAAGTTCACTAATATGTTATGAGTAAGAGTCCTCATTATAGGGGAGTTTATTTTTCTTCATCAATCCTTAAAGGTTATGGAATATTTGAAGGAAGGTAGGAGCTTAAAAAAAAAGACGAAATAAACATGTTCACACCGGAGCTTTAGACCTCATTTAAGCATTCTAAATCAATTTTTTTCAAAAATGAGGTCTATTAAGAAAATGTGGGAAATCAAGTTGAGTTCCACCTCCAAAAATCCGTTTGTGATTGGAGTCTCTAATAGAAAGTTATGTAGGTATGAGGTTTGTATGAAAACAATTATTATATTATTTTGACTTGATTATGAGTGGTTGAGCTCTTTCATGTCTTCATTTGTATATTCCACATGAATTGTTCTACCTCCTACCTCTCCACTTATATAAACAACTTTCCTTCTTCCAACTAAATAGTCAATGACTTGTAAAAATATGATACAAATAGACAAAGCAGTTACATACAAGGTTTTGGAGTTTTGAAAAAATTAAAATATTGAAAATTTAATTAATTTTGAAAGCACCTCTTTCAACTACTTTTCCTAACATGAATTAATTATTTAGTATGAAATACTAATTGTGATAGTTGGGTACACTAATGTAGTATATTGTGGTCTTTGAAAACCTAAACTTGAATTTGTGAAATTGTGAAAGGCTAGTGTGACATCCAACAATTGGGTAGAAATTCATCTTTCTATAAGTCCTATACAAAATAAATACTTTAGTTTTTTTAGGATTATTAGAAATTTCATTTTGGGGACCTTGCTACTTCTACGTTTTGCAAGAACTATGAAAAATGTTGTCTAAATTGCCCCACAAAATGTTGTTTCAATAGAACTTGAAAACAATGTTGTGAGCATTTTTTGTCCAAATTTTCTTTGAAAAGTAAGAAAACACAATGATTTTCTTAAAGAAGAAGTGCTCACATGTGCTCCAAAAGAAAATTCATACCACTTATAGAATTTTGCTTATACCACTTCTTGAGTTCAAATCCTACCTCACTTTACTTCAGAAGTCATCCATTATTTGCATTTATGATTGAGAAGCCCTTTATATAAGAAGTATGTGGGATATGTGGTAAAAAAAAAACATTCAAATCCTAATCTACCGCCCTAAACCCTAAAACCATCATTGTATCTTATGTATAGGAGCCACATAACAATGAAATTATACTATGGTCTTGCAATTCTATCGGGTTTATGGTCTTGCAACTACAGCCAGCGACCTGCGCGCTTGACCAACTTGTTGGCCACATTAGCTGGGCCCACTTATGAATGAAGGATTTAGCGTCCTCCATTAACATCCTTGATTCTTCAATTTGCTTTCAATCAACCTCATAATAAGTTCGTCAAATAAGCGTCATTATTTACTTGATGGAATTAACATCAAGAATTTTTAGACGTTCCTATAAAAGATCTCATTTAATACTAGTAGTCTCAATGTAAGGTAAGCGAACCCATTACATGCCAAATGGGAGTTGAGCTCATTGTAGGAAAATTATATTAGCAAAGTACATTCAAGTTTTGAATTCTATCTTGCCCTTATGTATTAGTTGAAGAAAGATCAACAATGTGTTGTCAATAAGAGTTTGGAGTCAAGATCATTTTGAAACACTCATTGGCAATACACAAATTTGACAAACTTAATATGGAGATGCCTTGTCTATCCCAAAGAAATTAAACTAGTACACGAATATTAAATATTTTTGGTCCATTATGCATCTATTAAATATTAGCTACAATTTAATGTCTATATTATAATAAAAATAAAAATCATCTTTGTCATTTCAAATCATTCATGATGTGTGCTCTTTTTGGCATGGACAAGGTTCATATCAATAGATGAAAGTGAATACAAACTTACAATTCCTAGCTATTGTATAATTCCTAGCCATTATATTTTGCCTCCTAGTTAAGATTTTTTCCATCCAAGATCTTCCATTGATAGTTCTTTTCTCAAATTTTGTTCATTAACAAGTTAATAATTTTAAAGTAATTAAGCCTCCTTATTTGCCTCCACATAAAAAAATTGTTCTTCATTTGCTATAGTTCCAATTGAAGCAATAATGAAGTTGTAGTATGTTCTATAATATTTACCTTTTGTTCTTTAAATTTGCAAAGAGTTAAATCCAATTTTTTTTTATAGGGATACTACAACAAAAATAACCATTAGTTCAAAGTAAGAGAGAGAAGGGACTCCAACCTACTTTAGAGGCTAGCATAAACCAAAAGTCTCATCATCTTATGTCCTACACAATGCCCCCTATAGATAGAGTAAATTACAGGGTTGCTATTTTGTGAGCCTGTGAGCCTGTGAGCTTGCTAGCGTATATTTTTGCGATTTATTAATTGATGAAGTACCCATGACCGTGGACTTAAGAACAATGACGGGAGCATAGAATGTAAGTTGGGGAAAAAAATGGTCAAGTATAATTTTTTATCAGAGAGTTTAGTACATGCAAAGTGAAATTAATTTTGAATTCCGTTGTTACGAATTACAGTAATTCTAAATCATCCATGAATTACCTTTTTAGTGTATGTTGGCCAGTATTGGCATATACAGGGTGTTGGGGTAGTTTCAACCATTAAAATGTAGATTACAAATTGCCATTAGGACTCCAATTCCAAAATTACTCATAGGGTTCAAAGTGAAAAACTTCTTATAAATATAAAGTTATATTTGTAATCATTTTGCACTAATGAAATAAGGGATAAAAGAGGGTTATTAGGGTTTATAACATGGCATACAATGATTTATCTAACTAGAATAACATAACAACATAAAGTGTTATTTAGAGGACATTTGTTTCATTCTCCATGCATTCGGACGGAGGAAGACATGTACACTAGCGTACTCTTAATTTCGAGTGTTAATGATTTAGAGTAACTTTAGAATTATGGTCTTCACAAATGTATTAAGCCAAAATTGTGTTTAGACATATGATGTCACATATACACCAGAAGGACTGTTATTTTATTATCATGGGTTTAGATGGAAATGAAATGAATTACAGTGATTATTATACATCTTTGAAATTAGTGGTCATATTAAACCACTATTAAGGATTATTCAAAATGAGGCTCACATTCTGAAAGCTGTACAAGAAACTAGATCATACAATTTCAAAAAGAAGTACAAAAGTGCCAAAAAAATGTTAATGTTCGAATACAACAATCATGTTCGTTATGTAGAATGTTGATGACATTGGGTTAGAGAACAACATATTGTAGATAATAAAATGAAAGGCATGTAGTGCAATGCATCTCCAAATCGAATCAAGTAGAAGATGTTGACATAGACTGAGAGTGATCACTACTATGAGACGATGATGTCTCATTGTCTAATTCAAAGGCTATGACGTCTACAAACTGCAAGACTCGTGGCTCTGTCGACCTAGAATTCTTCTTCAGAGGAGCATTTGGTTGACATGCATACGTTGAAGCTAAAGCCTCTGCGTACGACGGCAACATGAATGTCTTCTCTAGGCTTGGGAAAAAACTAGGTAGACTAAAGAAAGGGCGATGACCAGTCGTCTTAGAAATTATGCTGCAATCCACAAAAGTAATTAGAAATAATATGCAAATCCATTTCACAACGTTGAACAAAATGGACATATGTGAAAGTAAACCGCATGTAAGTTTTAGGATACGACTTTTTTTTTTTAATGTAAATGCTAGTTTAGGATAGACTTACTTACTGAATCGAGATTTCTTTACAATGTGGGGAACATCAACATCCAATGAGTCCTCATCGTCAAAATGTTCCACAACTGTTGGGGTTGATGTGGGAGCACATGTAGGTACGCGAATCATTGGGGCCAAAATTGCATCGAAGATGCCTTTGTCTTCTTCAAGTGCAACAATGTGCCTGCTTAGAACCCTGCAAGCATGGATGGAGGCCCCTAATAGCACACACCAGTATGACAACAATGAAGTCAATTAACAAAATTGAAAGAATCAAAGACCAAATAGAAGAAATGGTTTCCAAAAATGTGTAGTGAAGGCATTTGATATAACCTGTTGCAGTAGTGCAGTCTAGAACAATGTCGTTTGGGAGTGAGCATGCTTCAATCAACATTTGCAAAAATCGTGGATCTTTCTCTCGCGCCCCTCTCCAAGGTTTGGAGTTCCTATCCATACTCAATGTCTCTACTTTCGTGAAATTTTGTAGGACATCGTCGCGGGCTACATCCACCCCTAGTTTCTTCAAGGTTGGGCACGGTTGGAATTTGAACTTGGAAGGACCAATCCCAGGGAAGTTCCTCACCAACAATGAAATCCCAAATCATTGTGTCTGCGTGAATGAACTCAATTAAGAAATAAGCACAAACTAGAGTAGGGCCACGGAAACTTAGTAATTGGAGTGCACAAACTTGAATTAAATTTCACAGGAACAAAAACAAAAGCAAGCATACAATTCCACTATTAAATACACAATCATTGGATCTCATGATAATTGTAAGAGTTCTGGAAGTCAAATGAAATGCCCATAAGCAATAAGATACATTAAAAAATGAGATGGAAAATCAATGTACCGTTCTTGAGGGCGAAACCGGTGAGGCCAAGTGCAGCCAATTCATTCCCCACCAGTCCTTCATCTTCTCGAAAGAGTAAGTAGTACCATACTTGAGAATAGTTGCTTTCGTAACGGCCCTCAAAGGATAGATAATTATGAGAGCTCCATCATCATGCAGGTGACCATCTGCAAATTCAAACAATGACTCCAACCAGACAGGGTCATCCACATTCCACTTGGGAATGCTAGTCGCAGGCACCGACAAATCTGGGACAGGCAATCCCTCTGGCATGTCAGCAATGATGAGATCAATGCGTGGTTTATCACTCTTCACTCCTTTGAAAAAACGATGCTTGTCTCCCTTGTGCTGCAACCAAATCCAGGTAGTGAGTAAAATGAATAATTGAATTGCCAAACATATACCGTAAAATAACTAAAGGAGGAATGAGATAGTGCTAACCTTGTCAATGAAACTCAAAATGTCGTGGTACACTTGGGGTAGTGGATCAGTCAATACATGTTTCAGAGAGAAATTAAGAATGAACTCGTGGATTGAAATCTCACCGTCATTTAGGATCTCCACTGCTAAAGGACCATGCACCATGCCACCATCGCTAAGTGAAATGTACTGAACATCACGCTTGGTTCCTCGTGAAACCGAATGTTGGTGATGAGAGCCCTCGTCATTAGTGGTGGAGGGCACAACTTGCTACTTAGCCTTCTTTCCCTTTCCCTGCTTCGCCGTAGATGCCTCCCCCGTCTCGGCAAGTTTTAAGGCCTTCTTAGCAATCCTCTCCTTTGCCTTCTCCACCGCCTCGGAGTTCTTCAATGCAATCTTCTTGTCAGTGTCCTCTCTCTTCTTCAGAGCTCTTGCTTTTGCATCTTCATCAAAGGCCAACAAAGTCGTTCATGTCTTGTGCAACCTCCTGAGAAGCAATGGAGTGTTTGAGTTGCTCCTCCGGCAACGGAGTAAACTCTGGTGGGCAATCCAAGTACTAGGCACCGGACTTCAAATGCGAACTGGTCCACCACCTTAATTGCGAGGCAGAGAACATGCAGTGTTCGGAAGAGATATCCAGCCATGTTCCAAGAAAAGGAGGAAGATCTCGCTTCAATATGGCCCCTTTCGAAAGGAGCTCGTACTTGAAGTACCTGTAGAAACATATTTGCTCAATGGAAGTAAAATACTGTCTGAAAATTGACATGCATAGCTACGACCATGAATCAATTTCGAGAATAAATAATAGAATATTTATCGATAAATGACACGCTTTACAACTAGATCACTGTCCTTGCGTTTCTTCACTTTCTTGAAGTCATCGGACTTCCTGAAAACGTCTTGTCCCTTAAAATTGGACAAAAATGCTTTGTCCCACACCCTAATTCTCCATCCTTCAATGTAATCTCCGAAACTCTCCGGTTCAGTGGGGGAATCCATAGACAATGCCAACTGGTCCTTTTTGACAATGTCATCAAACATTTCGAAGCCTGTGTCTTCAATCTGTGGAATTTGGGGAGTTCAATTCTATGAGAGAGAATGATATGGCAATAACATTTCAAATATCATACACACTAGCAAATAGCGGAGGAGTATAGAGGAATGAAAATAACTAAGAAATACATACCCCGGCATACTAGCACGCCTTCGTCAAAAAAGACTTTAAGTCATTCTCTCCAACCGGCTTCAATGGAAACCTTCTGGCCTCTCGTGTTTGAACTGATGAATTCCACCACCTCAACCAACTCACCTTGTGTTCACTCTTGACATTGCAAGTTGCAATCATTTGCAACTTGTCAAGAGTCATTTCGGGAGTTATATTAGAGCTCCAATGCCGCTCAATCTGTATAAACAAACCATTATAAAGGAACCATTAAAACTAGTCCAGAGGAAGATAAAACAAATTATAAATCGTGTACACAATATGTGATCAGTATACCTCTTTGAGCTACTCGCTCCCTAGATTGGGGTTTGCAACTGCTGTCATCTTCCCCAATTTTTGAATCAACTTTGAAGTCTGCTCCTTAGTTCCCAATCGCATAGCGGACAAGACTCCTTCTTCTGACTGATCCTCTTTCGTTGTTTCTTCTTTGTATTTTCGAACAGCCACATCAGCAGCTGCCGCAATCTCGAACTACAAAACCGAATTGAAATTAGCTTTGTAATTATAAAACAAATATTCACAACTATGATCATTAGTGAAATGAAGATTATTACCCGGAAAATCAAAGACGCGAACACCTCCAAAGACATGGTGTACCAGCTCTATCGTGTGTTCTGTTGGCACTGTGTCATCTCGGAGGCACTCAAGTGCTCGGCGAACTTGTCTAACAGGAGAATTCCATATTTCTGGACACGGTACAACATGTGTACGAGACTCGTTTTAATAAACGAATTCTCTGTTTGCCTTCACAATTGTAAACAACAAATGGTAATCAGTACACCACAACATAAACACTCATGAATTAGAATTCATGAAAGACAGGAGATTGCACGTACTTGTTGATATCATGCATAGCGTGCATGACGTCCCCAATTCTTCCTTTTGTCTCTAGAATTATAGAGTCGACAGAAATGTGCCAGTCTTTGTTAGGAGCATGGTGTCTGGAAATGTATGATGACCACGCCAGTAGTCTGTGGTTCCCATCACATACAAAAAATTTGGAGCCCTGAAAGTGGCCCATCCCGGGTGTTGCTTTCAACTTGGCATCAAAATCGTCATTTTCAACATTCCATATCGGACCCCAAGCTTCCTTCTCGGCATCGGTTACCTTCTCTGTCTCTCCCTGCTCGTTCGTGAGGGACACGTAAAACACAGAAGATCCATCTCTGTAACCGTGAACGAATTCCTGCTCTAGTCATGTGAGGTCACATCTTAGTGCTGGTCGAACCATCGGCATCTGGGCAAGACGACACAAAGGAATCCTAAGACGTGATATGGAGTCGGGTTTCAGTCTCAATGCGCCAATGGATGCTACAGAATTCACTTTCTGAGACCTTCGAAATGCGTCCTCCGTTGTGAAGTTCTGGTTGATGTTCTCTGACTCGTCTTCAGAGTCTCTGTCTTCATCAACTTCATCTCCAACAATATCCGCACGTTCTACGACCTCCGTACGTTCTTGAACCTCAGGAACATGGTCTCCCTGCATAACCACCTCCTGTAAGAAATACAGGGATCAATTATCATCGAAAAAGAAAAATTGGATTGACATGCAAGCAGACAGAGCGTGAGATATATTATGATAAACAGCATATCCAATGTATCTCCTCGGCGTTGAGGCTTGCCAAGACGAGGATTCCCATTACACACCTAGCCGACACCAAGAATCCAATGCACGTAGTCTTGCTGTCAAATTGAATCAATCATAATTGGATGGGTGGCTCCTATTGGCGCCGATGGACCCTATAGCCTGTCTCCTCCGACCACGCAGCTGGCATCATGGGGCCATCAAGGTGAGCATACAACTCCGACGTCAATGAAATTTGTTTCCTCAGCCGGGTACCCTCGGGGCCGATGGCAGTCCGCCCTCTATACTCACGTCCATGCTGTTGCAGCTGGCTTCCCTCCAGGCGAGAGTGACATCAGTTTTTTTTACGAAGGCCATCCCTAGCCAGGTACCCTCGGGGCCGATGGCACTCTAGTCACTGAGCAGACGGCCACGCAGGCTGCAGCTGGCATCCCTCCCCGCGGGAGTGAAATCAATTTTTTTAAGAGAGGCCATCCTTAGCCGGGTACCCTCGGGGCCAATGGCACTCCTCCCGCCACACTCACATCCAAACAGGCTTCAGCTTGCTTCCCAAGCCGCGAGAATGAAATCAATTTTTTTTTAAAAGCCATCCCCAACCGAGTACCTTTGGGGCCGATGGCAGTCTGCCCTCCACGCTCACGTCCATGCTGTTGCAGCTGGCTTCCCTCCAGGCGGGAGTGAAATCAATTTTTTTAAGAAAGGCCATCCTCAGCCGGGTACCCTCGGGGCCGATGGCACTCCTCCCGCCACACTCACATCCAAGCAGGCTTCAGCTTGCTTCCCAAGCCGCAAGAACGAAATCAATTTTTTTTAAAAGGCCATCCCCAGTCGGGTACCTTCGGGGCCGATGGCAGTCCGCCCTCCACGCTCACGTCCATGCTGTTGCAGCAGGCATCCCTCCCCGCGGGAGTGAAATCAATTTTTTTTACAAAGGCCATCCCTAGCCGGGTACCTTCGGGGCCGATGGCACTCCAGTCACTGAGCAGACGGCCACACAGGCATCCCTCCCCGCGGGAGTGAAATCAATTTTTTTTAAGAAGGCCATTCCTAGCCGGGTACCTTCGGGGCCGATGGCACTCCAGTCACTGAGCAGACGGCCATGCAGGCTGCAGTTGGCATCCCTCCCCGCGGGAGTGAAATCAATTTTTTTTAAAAAGGCCATCCCCAGCCGGGTACCTTCGGGGCCGATGGCAATCCGCTCGCCACGCTCACGCCATTCTGGATGCAACTTTCTTCCCTCCACGCGAGATTGACATCTATTTATTTAAAAAAGTCAAACCCCATCCGAGTACCCTCGGGGCCGATGGCAATCCTCCCGCCAAGCCGCTAGCCAAGCAGGCTGTAGAGTGCAGCCCACCCCGTGAAACTGAATCGATTTGAAAGAGAATAACAGTCCTCCAGAAGCTCCCCTCAGGGACAATGATAATCCCACGACGATGACTTCCACTGAGGTAGGGAGTGCAATCGAACCAAACAACAACAAAATGAAATTGTTTAGGGTTCTCATAGGGGAAGTCGACAATCTTGCGGGATTGATGTTGCCAGACTCAAGTCTTATTTCGTCATTGCTCTCACTTGCGTCTCCTTGGTTTTGTTGACCTCCCATTGGCGCACTTCGGGTTGCCGGCCTCCACCCCATTGCCCTGCCTTCCTGCAAAACCCGAATTGTATTCAAACCCTAGTTCAAGACGGTGAGAGGATAGCAGGGAAGTGGTGATCGTAAACCCTCACGGGAAGCTTGGTTACCAAGAATAAGTGGATCTGAAAATATTGAGACGTAGATTCCTGAGACCTTGATGCACTGGCTTCTCCGATTGAAAGGGTCAGAACGGGGGAGACCGTAACGAGTCTTCCTGAGAGAAAGTACCTCCGTCCTGTTTCGCGAGAGAGAGACCCGCCGACTGTCCCGTTGACCTTTTGCTACTACCGTAATCGATCCCTCGATCACCAACCTGTTATCTGCCTCCCAATTGGTCGAGAATCTACTTCTATGTGCATTTGAGGTTACTCATACTGGTATGTCAAGTGTATTCAGAATATTGCACAAGAAGTTCTGAATATTATGTTGTATTGAAAAATTTGTAATGACATTCTGTTCTTCACATTATAAAAGAATTCTTCAATGTACATGCCACCCATTAGTGCACTCTGTATACATTGTCCTAGGATACGAATACTAGACATGTGCTCATACTGCCAATTTATGAAGGCTGTTTATTTAGGGGACTCCGTGGTCTGAGAATATACCATTCTCTATATGAATACGGTTAAATTGTACTGAATGTGTATGTTGTACGGTACTTGCGTACTAAATTGAAGCCACGAATATATAAACTATTTGCAATTCCAGTGGTCCTCACATCAAATATATTCTATACTAGCATATGGATATTATCAATGTCTTCTGTACTAAATCAAAAAATACTCTCAACCAATGTAACTTCAAATTATGCAATCATGAAGAGAAGTATTCACTTACGTTGGAATTCGATGTTGCTCCTACGTTGCATAGTCTCATTGTCTCCTCTTCACTGTTTGATAGCTCCCAATGGCTTCCTTCATTTATATCACAAATCACATTATTCTTCTTAGCATCTACTGTCACGAATCCTTTTAGTGGTGATGTAGTTGTTATAGGTTCACCTTTGCCTCTTCTTCTAGACCGCTGCAACTGTTTCCGCGATGAGTACAGGAGTTTCTTTTGTTTTCTCTTCTTCCTGAGTCTATGCCCTAAAGCCTTTTCGGTAATACCATTTACTGCATGCATGAGACTAATTGCACATACTGCAAGTGAACAAAAGAAGTGGATACTAATCACTGAAATGCTAAAGGTACAACTAGGAACACGAAGTTAAAATATATCACATAATGTCGATGCTATTGTGAATACTAATGTTCTCTTACCATGTCCACTACAATTGAAGTATACTAACTTCAAGCATCATTTTATATGATGACTGGAAGTACGTATTATTGTAATAATCATTTTTATGGTTTGATGGTGAATCTCCGGAAATCTGACATTCAATATTTCATTGCTTATCACCGTTATGTATTCCATTACGGCTAACTCATGTAGGTTGAGAAATTGCTTTGAAATTCACAAGCATCCGCCTACTTGTTCAAGGAATTAACTCGCAAACAACACTATGAAAATAAAATTAGTACGGATGCATTTTAGGTTCTACGCGATTTCAACATAAACATCTCATTATGCAAGTCATCATGGTCATAGGAGACTGTGCATAAAGAAACGATTTATGCCAGCTAGATTTCAAATTGATTTGACACATCCTAATTTGATATATTATATTGATTGATTTTGATACCATCAAAACCGTCATGCACTTACAATATTTGATTCTATATCCATAGATTCTGGTTGTCCAACTACAGTTTAACACAATAACACTTTGATGACACTTCTGTAGATCCATGAAATTAAATCTAGGACAGATGCAATGAATATTTTAGGACCTCGGATGGGTACTAAGGAAGGATGGATGGTACTATGAAATGATGAAAGTACCCCAAATCTACTCACAAGTTACATGTTCCTTAGATCGTACTTCACTCGCGTTTATGAGTTTGGTATTAGAAACGGCTTGTTTCCCCCAAATTCGATTTGAATATCTGTATCAGAAATGTTTGTACGTATACAAAATTGGAGGCCCCTGACAACATTAATTTCATTGTCATCAGCATTAATCAAATTTTTTGAAACATCATGCTCATGCTTATATAATATATACAAACGTATCCCATTCACTCACTTTGTTTCTAATGTCTAGTACTCCAACTCTCTTTTTGCTTGAACCTCCTTCTTCTATCAATGGCCTCCATTCGAGCAGATGGCCATGAAATTCCAGTTGTTCTCCCTCTTGGAATGGAAGGGTATGCTGTAGTGTCTTCACACCTTTTGCATGTCCGATTTGGTTTTATCCAATCCAGTATATATGTTGAAGAAGAGGTCATGTTTGATTGTGGTCAAGTGAAGGAGTTTCACTAGTAGAAAATGATGTCCAGATCAACAAAAAATCGTCAATTTTTTGTTAATGTGGGCACTGTATTGACCATTTTCACAATTTTTTGTTGATTTGGCACAAGGTAACAAAATGGTTAAATTTTTTTGTTAATTTTGGTAGTACAACATAACTATAAACACTTTTTTGTTCATTTTCACAATTTTTTGTTGAATTGGCACAAGATAACAAAATGGTTAAATTTTTTTGTTACTTTTGGTATGTCAACGTCCAAATCAACAAAACAATCAACAATTTAACACTTTTTTACTCACAATTCTGTGTTTTTTGAACTCAGAAGACTTTGGTAACCTTTTTGGCATAGTAAAACACTTTTTTTGAAAAAACTTTGGACTAAGAAAGGTTAGACAATAAATCTAACTTTCACCTCCAAAAATCTGTTTGACATTTGAAGTCTCCAATCAAAAGTTATAGACAAAATTCAGAGCGGGTGTTTAAAAATGTCAACAAAAAGGTCCATTTCAACCCCGCTCTGAATTTTATTTATAACTTTTAATTGGAGACTTCAAATGTGAAATGGATTTTTGGAGGTGAAAATTAGCTTGATTATCTAACTTTTTTTAGTTCAAAGTTTCTTGAAAAGAATTATTTTACTATGCCCAAATGGTCACCAAAGTCTGCTGTTCTTACAAAACA
This sequence comes from Rhytidiadelphus loreus, assembly GCA_947034895.1. NCBI lineage: Eukaryota > Viridiplantae > Streptophyta > Bryopsida > Hypnales > Hylocomiaceae > Rhytidiadelphus > Rhytidiadelphus loreus. The sequence continues at coordinate 45,347,507 of OX344765.1, forward strand.
CACAAAATTATTAATTCAAGAACTACATGTCTATTGTAGAGTTTGAATTACATTTATATTGTTTTTGCATTTTTTTTTTTTTTGGTAAGAACAGCAGGCTTTGGTGACCATTTTAGCATAGTAAAATATGTTTTTTCAAGAAACTTTGAACTAAGAAAAGTTAGAAAATAAAGCTAAATTTCACCTCCAAAAATCCGTTTAACATTTAAAGTCTCCAATCAAAAGTTATGGACAAAATTCAGAGCGGGGTTGAAATGAAATTTTTTGTTGACATTTTTAAACACCCGCTCTGAATTTTGTTCATAACTTTTGATTGGAGACTTAAAATGTCAAACGGATTTTTGGAGGTGAAATTCATCTTGATTATCTAACTTTTCTTAGTTCAAAGTTTTTTCAAAAAAAGTGTTTTACTATGCCAAAAAGGTCACCAAAGTCTGCTGTTCTTACCAAAAAAATGGAAAACAATATAAATGTATTTCTAATTTTCATTTTAACATGTAGAATTTGGGGTGGTTCAATGGTTGGAGTCTTGGACCCCAACCGTGAGGTCCAAGGTTCGAACCTCCACGGCGGTGGCCGCCTACGTGGCATCGGTGTGCCACATGGCGGGTTGCCACGTGGTGCGATGTGGCCTTGCCACGTGGCATTAAAAAAATTAATTTTTAAATTTAAAAGAAAAAAAAAAAATTATTATTGACCAAATTAACAAAAAAAGTAACAAAAAAATCAACACTTTCTTGTTTCATAGTGTCCAAGTCAACACGTCCAAATCAACAGAAAATGAACTAACAAAATCAACACTTTCTTGTCTATTTTTTGTTGATTTGGACACAGATTTTCTACTAGTGTTTGTCCACATGTTAAGGTTAGAAGTTGACGATGGTCATGTGTGGCAACTTCATCAAGGTCGCTACAGAGCTTATGGATTGTCATCTCTGATGATGGGAGCCTCCACAGACATTGTACATCTCCGTTCAGATCATTCTACTATTGATATGCCTCCTGCTCGGCATGTTGTTGGGAATCTCATAGAACCAGAGTCCTTTGTAGTTGCTAGTACACCTCCTGAACATCTTCACTTGAAAAAGGAAGTCCTTCACCCTGTCATAGATATCTCTACTGAGTCAGAGGGAGAATCTCCAAACCAACCCAGTATACAAGGAATGCTTTTTGATGAAGTATTCGAAGATGTCCACAATCCTACTTCGGATAAATACTGCACGCCATCTAATACTCTTCATGTTTCAACTCACTCTCGCCCACCAACGTATCCAAATAGTACAGGACAAACTAGTATAGTTGGCTGCCTACGGAATCTTGCATCAGTTCGGAGATCCAGGAATGAAGTGGCTGCTTTAGATTACAATTCACTAATCCACCACAAAGTGCAATATCTTCCTGCAAACTTTGATGGAGACGTAGTATTTGAATTGCCATCACTTCGTGTATCCACTTCGTCATGTAGCGGTGGGAATCTTCAAGGCATGGATAAACGATACGATGGTCATGCTTGGTGTCGGACAATGACATCCAATATCCACAACCAAGATGGGTTGAAGTTCAGAAAATCATCTTGTGCGGGACATCTGGTATGTACTAATTCTGAGTGTTCATACTTCCAACGGTCCACCAAGTGGAATGAGACAGAGTAGTGTGGATACACTGTTGCTCCATTCCATGTTGGTTCTGATCCTCCAAAGGAATCAAGTCTTCTCTGCAAGATATGCAAATATCCGCCGAGTTGTGTTAGTATGTGTGACGCGCGAATATATTACGTGTTTAGTGATAACGCGTTGATGACTAGAGCGTGCATTCATCTAGGGAATCATATGCATCATGTAGCTTCTGGAGTTTGTAGAGAGTCTGTAGATACTATTTCCGGTCTTATCGCTAGCGAGGTTGCCAGAACTCCTACCGCTACTAACTCAGCCATTGCCCTCTCAGCTAGTAAGGTATTTCTAGACCGCCACTTGATACATACTGGTGAAGGGCCTAAAGAGATCTTGAAAGGGAAATCGTTAGAAGATGTCATGGATAGGTTTCAAAGACTAAGTTCTCCTAATATCCGTAATATCATCACTTCCTTCCGTAGCACTGGAAAGGGTGGAGTCATAGATAGTATTATGAATATGAAGCGAAATTTGAAGTTTGACTACATCCATGACAGTGTCTTCCTTGGACAAGGGAAAGAAAAGGTGTACTTGTTTAAGATGTTGGTAGAAGGTCCTGGTAGTGGAGTTGATTTGGTGAACCGCATGCAACCCGGTGGAGATTTAGAGAACGCATGGCTCATGTTTGATCACGTCAAACGAGTCAAAGATTGGACAACTATGGTTTGCCACGTCTATGACACAGGTTGCAGGAAGGTCATGACAATTGTCGTTTGTGACATGCAATCCGAAGACACTGAGGTGCAAGGCATTATGTGGAGGTCCTTGAACGAAGTCATGAGACGCAATGGAGTGCCAAATATAAACTTCAAGGGCTTCATGGCTGACAGTGCACAAACAAATTGGAATGCCGTTCGCATTGTGTATGGTACAGGGGATTCTAAAATAGAGATGGTTAATCGCGAACGTACATGTCTCCTACATTGGAGTACTTCCTTACACCGCCATACACAGAAGCTCATCAAACCCGACATGCAACATCAACACACTCGCCTTTGCAAGCAGTACAAGGATTTGAAGACTATGGAAGAAGCGGAGACACGGTACTTGGCAATCCGCTCTTGGTGGCTATCATCGGGAGCAGCTTCAGAAGAGGCTTTGAGGGAACTCGAGTTGTGGCTTGCGTTCTGGCACTTCCGATATCGCCAATGGGGCGGGTTCATGCAAATGGTACGTCATAAGATGTCCTTTCTCAATTTATATATACATTGCTTATAGACCCTTTAAGATCTAATTTTTTTCATTTTTATTCAGTGAATTAGTTGTATGTCATTATGATTTTCTTTCGTTCCATAAAAAATTATATCAAATTTTTATGGAACTCTAAGCAGTATAGGACGTGGTGCCGTAGAGGATTCATCCCTCGGCGCCGAGGGGAGTCCTAACCTCTTACTGGCGAGACCAATATCGAAGTGGACTACCATTATTTGGTGGGGGTTTTTTCCCGCAAATCTTTATGCATGGCTTAACTCTACATGTGTTTCTCTTTTAGGGGTTGAGTCTCGAAGAGATAGCAGACATGCCATCATGCAACTTATCGGAAACAGTTCACAACAAGTGGTTGCAACAATCCGGAAATCGTGGTAATGATTTATTTGCCGCCACTTGTGATGACTGCATTCGAGCCTTCATGCAGATGACAAATTATCGAGCATTTTTGAACGGTACAACATCAAGGTCAGGGCCATCAAAAGAAGAATTGAAGTTAAGAGGCGCTAGACGAAGCGGCGATCCAAAGAAGATTGCTGAGGCCTTGAATGATCTGCTTGGCCCAAGTGATATTGAAACACGTATTCCACATTTGGAAGGCGAAGAAGTTTTTGGTAGTAGCAAACGTAAACTTGACCTGCCTATCGGCTCGGATGGTAACTCTCATCATCCAAATAAGGTGAACTTCTCTCAACCACGAGTGCGGATTCGATCTACATGTACACCGGCAATGGCTTCTGATGAACCAGCCCCACTCGCTCCATTGCCGCATGTACCACATGTCTCAACTGCAATGGAGAGTGACTGTGACCCTACACAATGGCACATTGCAAGATTGTCTCATAAATCGAGCTGTAAATGTCATGCCCAACAAAGAGGGACAAACATTCGTTGCACTGCTAGAATTGCAAAGGATCTAAAGGTACTCCAGCCCCAACGTATCATGGTCGCAAGAAGCAATATGGTGGAAACAAGGAGATCATGACCGACTTCTGGTTTTGTCCAGATGACATTGATCGGTGTGTGAGAGGCTCTAGACGTCCTTGGGTTATAGATTGGCCTCAAGTACCAGACGTATGGCCAGTGCTCACTAACACTAGTTTAACTCGACACGAAACCCTTCTATTGCAAGAAGCTGGCTTCCAACTCCAACAGCGACCACCTTTGTCACCTCGACGGTTGTTTACAATGTCAAATGTGTTCAAGGTACACTTTTACAATGAAAGTAGTCCGGTGAATGTGTACACATATCCAACAACTCGAAGGAGCAAGGCCATTTGTCGTATTGCAAATGCTCCAACTACAGAGCATCGCAATAAATGGGAGAGTGCTGGTAATGTCAAAGGATTGATTTTGGGAGTAACCATGCTCCCTTTACCTGGACTTGGTGCCATTATCACCCTTCAATCTGGAATGGAGCCCACGCAAAAGGTTTATCGAATCACACTTGGCATGTACTCTGAGTGCACTTGTCCCGATTTTGTAGATATGGCCGTCTCTGCAATTGGTGGTCGGCATCAATATGTTAGTTGCAAACATCTGTACTACTTATTCCGTTATTTCTGCAAAATGAATCCGTTAGCCGACAAGTTCATACACTCTCCAAGCTTCAGCTTCAATGAAGTCAAGCTCCTTCTCACCAAGGCTAGTATCATCAAGGATTCGAGTGATAGTCATGAACACGCCTAGGCCTTGGAAGACCAATAGTACTTTAGCGATTGGTATTTCAATTTTTGAAATTGTAGACTGAAATTAGAGATATAGCTTCAGTATGATCACTTTCTGTTTGGGTGAATACTATAATTTGGAAATGTACTCAATACAGACTATTTCGAATATCAATTTTGGTTTTAATATACTCTTCTGCCTCATCTTTTTAATGTATATCCTATTATTTAAATTCATACCGACAATAATCAATTCTACAAAGATTCACTCTAAACCACGATTAAAAGTCCCTACTAATATGTTTATAGCAATCGGTACACCTAAATAGTTTCTTGGTTATAGGTCCATAATAATAGGCACCTTTAACCTTCAAAGTAGTAATTGACCACAAATTTTTGAAAATATTGTCTATTTGGAGGCCAAAATTGTCTTTTCTTCATATTTTTCTAATTTTGAATTCACCACTCACATAATCCCTACTCACTGCTCTTGGGCTCGTGCTCACAGGCTCACAATCTAGCACCGCTGGAGTAAATTACACCAAGTCTACATACCTCAAATTAATTTATAACAATAACTAAGAGTTCATATAGTTTTCATTCATAATTTTTCTTCAAAAAAGTATTTTGATTTAAGTTACAAAATATTGAATCTCATTCAAACCTTCAATTTTGATAAAATTCTAGTATATAATAACTTACATATAATTTGTTTACTTATTTGAGATTTTTTATAAAATTAATAGAGATTTTTTCATACTGGTAGACAACACAATTTCATAAAAAGGAATAAAAGATAAAAAAAATTAAATAATCTAAAAGATAAAATTGAGTTGAGAAACCAAATGATAATGGATTTTTTTGAAAAGTAACAAAGCCTATCACCAAAGTAGCCGTGCTAGTATGTGAGTCTAGAAATGTGAGCCTACAAGCCTTTAGTGTAGATACATAGTTACTCTGCAACTATTGGAGATGTCTATAATATATATACTTATAATATAAATATCCGATAACTATGAAAGGTGCCTATAATTTAGACACCTATAACATAGACACCTATATTATAAATATCCTATAATTGTGGAAGGTGCTTATAACATAGACACCTATAATATAAACATCCTATAACTATGAAAGGTGCCTATAATACAAGAGCCTAGGCTCCTATGCTCATGGGCTCAAGATCTTAGACTCACATAATAGCAACCATGTCATCAAGGTAGTCAAGTCAAAAGAATTGAAAACCTTAGATGAATAGGTGCATTTTTCATTTCTTGTCCTTCACAACATATCAAGGTTAGCCTTGGAAAGATGCATTGGTTGCCATGGAAATATTAGAGGAAATTTGAGGTCTCTAGAAGATCGTTTCAGCCTAGTTCCCATTCTCACTCTCCTAACAAATTCCAGAAGTTCCCACTTATTGGATTCTTTGTGGAAAGATCATGAGTGCATCTAATTTCCTCATCAAAACTCAACTTTACATTATAGCTAAACCTGGCCATCACTCAATGTTTTTAACATGTAAATTCAAGGGGGGCACTTAGAGTGTCTATTAGAAACCACGTGCAAACAAAACTTTGGACTCCATATATACTTTTTGGATTTTAAATAAAAAAAAATTAAAAAAATATAAATAGATTTTCCTACTTTGAAAGTTTATGATTTGAATTATTGATATTTTTATTTTTGAATAATAATTAGTTATAAATTTTTGAAGTAAAAGGATACACTATAGAATTGAAAAATAACTTTCACACCTCTATATTATATAAGAAAAATTTGTCTAAAAAACTAACAAAAAATCCCTAAAAATAACTCTCTATTGAAAGCTCAATTTGAATTGGATATTGATTCAATGGTCATCTAAATGTATTTTCTATAATTATTTGAGTTGAAAAACATGCCGTTCTAGTTCATTTTCAACCTCTTCTAGAAATCATTTCATATTTTATTTGAGTTGAAAATTTCGGCAATAGAAATCTATAGTCATTATTAAACAATGGTCAAAATTTTAGATTGAAATTATAGTTTATTAGAAACCACTTGTTTGCACGAGGTTTGTTGTAGTAGAACTAAGTGTATCCCTTGAGCATGTAAACAACCATTGTCCCTTTGCGGAACAAACAGAATTTTGGACAAGTACCTATGGGCTGAAATTTTTTCCTGATTTTTAAAAACTTTACTTGAAGATAATAAAACAGATAAGCTTTGCGGAAATATAATTTTTTTTTTCAATCGGTGCCTAGGAACAAAAGTTATGTCCAAATAAGTTCAAAACAAAAAACGAGGGATAGCAAAAAAATATTTCAAAATTTCAAAAAAAATTGAATTTATTTATTTATCCTAATTTTGGATTTATTTATCCTATTTGGTCATACAACAATCCTAAATAAATAAATCCAAAAAAAACTTAATTTTCATTCTAAAAAGAAATTGTTAAATAAAAGTAGATATGAGATAGAAGGAAAATCTAAAATATTAATATCTTTTAGATGGAATTAAAATGCACTAATCCCAATGGTGAGATTGTTCTAGAAAGAAAACTAAACTATGTCGAACTTCTTCTTTTTTAATTGCAAAAATTTCATTTAGAAATGAATTCTAAAAGTTCTTTTTTTCAAGAAGATGCTCTAATTGCCCCTAAAACAAGATTGTCCATAACTTTCTCAAATGGAATAAATCAATTCAATTTTTGGTCATACTTTATCAAGTTGTTGTCCTATCCATCGGTTGGATTTGGTGTTACTAGAATATATACATTTCTAAAATCACAAATGTGGAATTATGTCAAGTGGTCAATTTGCATTGACTTTAGTTCAAACTAGATGTGCAAAAATGAGGTCAAAGATTTAAGGTCACAAAAATTATAAAAAATCACCATATGAAGAGAACCTTATTTCAAATCCATTCCAACAAGTTTTACTCAAAAAATGATAATATTTTACTTGTAATTGAATTTAGAAGGAATTCTGAAATTTTCTTTTCAAAATTTATAGAAAAAGATTGGTGATAGCATTAGTAGATCTAACCGTACAGATAGAATTTAAAAATCAAAATCTACAGCTTTCATTTGTATACCAATTCCAAAATATTCTTCCAAATTGTTGTTTATAATGGGTTTTTTCAAATCGTCAATTTTGGAGATGAATCCAGACGTTTAGGGGTTAAACGTGGATATCTTGCAATCTATGCAGTCAAAAATTCTGAAATTTTTTCCATACATTCACATACTAGTTAGGTGTAAGATCTTCCAGTTAGATGTGAAAGAAAAGCAATTTTCAAGTTTTTTTCATTTTCTGCTATAGAATGGCAGTTTCAAGTGTTTTTTGGCAGAAAAAAGGCCTTGGTCCTTCAGGGGTTAATGTAAAGCTAAGTTTTGATAAGGAATATTTTGTCATGAGTGTAGGACCAGTTCTACCATATTGTTCTTAAACTACCATTTAATGAGGCTTTGGCTCTATAAAATATTCCTTATCAAAATTCAACTTGGCATTGAAAACAATAAGACAAATTCTGCAATTGTATTACATAGCTTCAAAAGCCTTTTCCTACTAGTGTGTAAAGGCAAGCTATTTATACAAGTGATGTAGGAGTAGGTAAAACAATCCATATGGGATATATGAATTAGAATTAGTAGGATCTTAACCACTCATAGTTAATTCAAAAGCACAAAGTTTGTTCAAAGTAGAATTTCAAACCTCATTTAGGCATAGTAGAATAACTTTTCTCAAAAAACTTTAAATTGAGATAATGTGGTAAAACTAGTCTGTAAGAACCGGTTTTAGATTTCAAGCCTCCAATCAAAAGTTATGGACAAAATTCAAAGAGGGATTGGAAGGGACATCTTTTTTAACATTTTCAAACATCCTCTTTGAATTTTGTCATTACTTTGTTTTGGAGGCTTGAAATCACAAATGGATTTTTGTAAATGAAACTTAAATTGATTTCCCAAATTTCTTTAGTTCAAATTTTAAAAAATAAAATTCTACTAGACCTAAATGAAGTTTGAAATTTTAATTTGAACACAATTCCTATGTTTTGACAATGAGTGGTCAAGCTCTCATCTTCAAACTATCCCATTTCTTATGAGGATTCATCATGGACAATACATTGCACCATAAAAACAACCTCTCGGCCCTTCAATCTCAAGTAGTCTCAATGAATTGATTCCTTCCATAGGCCACCCAAAAACTTCTTGATGGTACATGGTCAATTGGTAGAGAGAACCAACTCAGTGGATTGGTAATGTATTCTACAAATTGTCCTACATTGTTAATTAATTTATAGAAATGTTTCTATGTGTATACAATAATTTCTACATTAGATTTGGTAGTCACCCACATCAAATTTGTACCCACAACAACCACCAAAAAAGTGGGCTAGTCACCGTGGAATCAATTGTTTTGGAACCATCGAAATCGATGGTTTCAAAAAATTCAAAAGCATTCATTGGAAGTCAAACTACTGTAGAAGACCTAAGGATGAATAGTTGCACTTTTGTCTCACATGGAGAGATTCTTTGTCATTCATTGGCCAAAAAACATCCACAGTTTTCTAATGGCCTTAGATCCCCTTTGATGTATCCTTTTGAATACCGTGTGAATCATTTACTCAGAAAGCCCCAAAAGCACTCATTGGAGGTCAAACTATTGTACAAAACCTCCCCTTTTCACACAAAATTTTAAGGATGAACATCTGCACTTTTGTCTTACATAAAAAGATTCACTATCATTCATTTGGATACTTTTAGACTGCCGTGCCATTCTAGGGTTAAGCAAAAGATGGAATCCCAAGGCAAGTTGAAATGTGTGATACTGAGAAATACCGTAGTGCCCCAAATAGACTAAGGCAACTCTACACAATTGCAATAGTTGCAAAATACTATCATCCCAGGTCCAACAGATAAAGAAGTTACATAGCACTAGCGACATCTCAAAAGACCAAACAGGTTGAAGTACGATTTTATGGGTCTAGATTTTGCAGCTGCAATGACTAATCCCTGAGGCTTTAAGTCAGGGAGAGTAGGACAAGGTAGTACTAATTTAAACAGAGGAAAAAAGGAATATAAGAAGGGTCACTCAAGACCAAAATCAATATAAGTTGATCACACGAAAGCACGATGTAAGAAGCAGTCAGCCCCAACAATACAGAAACTCCAGTCAAGCAGACTGTAAATAAGCGACAGCAGAACAGTTGACTGGAGAAAATGAGATGAAGTGAAACTTGAAACTGGGTGCTCACGCTCCCTAATGTACATAAAACTACGATTGGCATAATTGCTCTGCTGCAGACCCCAACCTACAGACATTTCACACACCCCATTCGATCACCAATCCCACCCTAGCAAACCTCTCGCTTGATTCAGCAAGTGTACAGAGCTAAGACATGTGTGCCACCGCCCTCCCAAGGACACCACTCCAGCTTCCAAAATAACTACAGCTACTACGTTTGCGTGTGCATTGCATTGCATGCCTGCATGCATACATACATATGTGTAAGCGTCTCTGAGATCATGCTCAACGTTCTGCTGGCCACAAACTCCAGCTCCACAGCGAACTGTTTAAGTACCCCACTTGATAAGGCTCTTGTTCCAAAGAGCAAGTTCACACTCGCTGTAATCCCTGAACAGAGCCTCATGAAATCAAATGAGGCTTCAGCTTCAAAGGTGCTTACTGTTAATAACTTGTTCCTCTCGCTCATGACCGGCATCTGGAATTATCCCTGCCCCCTCACCAGAAACACATATCTCAAAGTCTTGTAGTCATGGAATGCACAACGTATTCACATTGCATCCGCGTACATCAGATATTTAATATGTGCACACGTTGCACATATACGAAATTTGGATTCTAGTATCAAGATACACGTAACAAAAAGAAACACTGCCAAGTCATGAATATTCATGCTTCAAAATCTGCTGACCTTGACGCCACGCGGAGGAGTTCCAGGTCGGGACGCATTATTGCCGCTGGGGTATGACACGTATTTCGGTTTCTTTTCCGCTGGTTTTAGAATCTGAAACGAGCACATGAGGGTATCGTCCACACTCATCATTGCACCGGCATTATCAAATTCGCCACAATAATTTGGTGCGGAGAAAATAGTGACCAGCTGGCGCTTGGCAAAAAACTCGTAACCATCCTCCACTACCTGTATGCAACAACCCACGCTCGTCAGTGTTGAGTACACAGAACGTGAAAATACGACGAATAAGGACTTAACATAAAATATATGCTACACATGGTTAAGTCCTATGAATCTAAAGCAAATAGCATGAGAGTTCTCGATCATATTCAATCATAAATTTGAAGTCAACTTTAAAGATTCGGAGAGTTGAATAAGTCAGTACTTGATGGGCTCGACAAATGAGATCCAAGTCGTGCTTTTGTAGGAACTCGGAGACCGTGCCTGGACCAAACGTGAACGAGACTCCTCGATCGTTTTCTCCCCAGCCTGCCACATCTTTGTCAGGATCCGCCCATAGAAGGTCACACAACAAACCGGCATCAGGGACGTCTGTTGGTCGAGCAATCTTCTTTATCTGGTCCAAGTTCTTCAGGTCTGGGGAAAGGCCTCCATGCATGCAAAGAATCTTCTCATCAATCAAGGCAGCCACGGGTAAGCAGTTGAAACAATCTGTAAACGTCTTCCACAACCGTATGTTGAAACGACGTTTACATTCATCGTAGAAGCCGTATATACGATTGATTGATGCGCATTCATGGTTACCTCTTAACAAAAAGAAGTTCTCTGGGTATTTGATTTTATAAGCCAAAAGGAGGCAGATGGTTTCTAGGCTCTGCTTTCCTCTGTCCACGTAGTCCCCTAAAAACAAGTAATTTGCCTCAGGTGGAAAGCCACCATATTCAAACAACCTCAAGAGGTCAGAATATTGCCCATGAATGTCACCTGCAACAGTAAATCGGGATTCATCAGTCACCGTCTACAACACAATTTGGTAAAAAACTAGCCCAGCAGGTGCCTGAGTAGTCCTTCAGAAGACAGATCCACCAGATCCCAATCACATGCAGCTCCAGTGTGACATCCTGTCTCAGGTTTCAAAAATGATTTGCTTCGCTCACAAAATTCCAGCCATTGATAGCTACTTCAAAGTGATAGCAGAAACCGCTGAACCCTACCCTGTGCATTAAATTGAAGAGGAAGATTCTGCCGTACATTTTTACGAAGAGTATAAATTTCAATGAAACTTTTGAAGTCTCATGTAATGAAAAAGTTCTCAAACCTTGTAAAGAATTGAATCGCACGAAATTCTCGTAGACATGAATATTCCCTAACAAGCCTAGAGATGAACTTCCAGAAGGAGATGCCATTTCAGAAACATTTTGATTCTTAAAAAACGCTTCATGGCTGAATGAAATGTCTGCACAAGCGACCTTGCCCTCCGTGATAACAAGTTGAAAGTGCCAACTCGAGCTGATACGAAACCACAACATCGTGATCACTCTTATGAGCAAAAAAAATGACATAAAAAGAGTCCAAAGATAATTGAAGGCATACCACAGATCTTGATCGGAGCTTCAAGCTCCAGAAGATTGGGCTGGGATAAAAAAATGTCCTTGGACGCAACACAGAGCTGGCGAATTTCAGCCTCCGAAAGCTGCACTTGCTTGCCCGGCCGCCCAGTCCGTACCTCGAGCAGCCGTGCTATGATATCATCTAACACCGCGATGTCCATTCCCCTCCCTCACACTTCTCCCCACCTTTAGGGATCTTGTCCTTCCCACCTTCACCTCCGTTTACTCGTTGAGCAGCCACTAATGCACTAAATTCTGCACAATATATGAGAGGTCGTTCATTAAGTCGTTTGAACATCCCGAGATCTTAAAGAGCTAAGTGTCTCCAGATGAAAACGACGAAACCCCGCTAAAAAAAATCAACTGATCAACTGCAAAGAGAAGACTACTGAGATAGCGTTTACATGAAAAATAGTCTCTTACTGCCCATTCGGTCACACTATATTTTGCATCAGAAAGCGCGTCCATAAACGAATTTATCCTAAAAAGTACAGATTTCAAGTTGCCTCCAGTTTGAAATCACTAGAACATTCAACATAGGGTGATCAGAAAATATTGACACATAAGTCAATTAACACAACAGTCATATTTGCACTCAACAACGTATTCAGAAAGGCAGCCACACCAGAGAAACCTGAGAACAAAGGGGAAATTCAGTATTGTTGTAATAAGAACAAGATAATGTTAGGGTTTGACATGTTTATCACTGTCGGGAAGACAACGATTACCGAAGGAACCGAAGCTATCAAGGCATGGACTATGCCCAACCAAAAGAAAGGGATTGATGCATGAGGATAATAAGATACGAGAAATTTTTAGGACGAATTCCAGCCTGATTTAAGGACGTCCAGAAAAGAAGACAGAAAAGAAGGAACCCTACAAAATTGTCGCCCCTTATGATTGAAATGTATCCTTAGACTGGTCGCACCAGGTAAATGCCGAGCAGCAGTTAGGGTGCACATCAACTTAAAAATTCAAATATTCTTTTGAGTGCATAAAGCCGCGGTCGGTAATAGTAAAGGGCAACAAGAAGTCGAAGTAAAATACATACCAAGTGCAGTAGATAACACACTCTCAAGGTTAGCAAACAACTCTCGGGCAGTTAGGGTTGAGATGCCTGGAAAGGTAATGACCGTTGCTTTACAGGGCGAAAGGGGAGTTTTTCCTCACAAAACTTCAAACGAACGACAACATCGGAGTCTGCTTAAACAAAAAACTATCCACTATAATGGCAGGCGATCATCTCGCAAGGGCGATAAAAATGAAACATCTCCCACCATGAAAAGCTTAAGTAGAACTTGCGAACAGCATCCTCAGGAACAGGTCATCCCAGGTTGCATACGCTCATGTGACGCACCATACAGCTTGACAAGGTCAAACAGAAGCCACTTTACATGCATCCTCGTTTCCCAACCTACACTCTCTACCAAGAACAACAACCCCAAAGTACGGATTCGACTCTTTCAAATTTCGTGAATCGCTCTTCCAAGGCAATCATCCTCCAGCGCTCATCCCTAGGGGTGCAAGATCATAGAAGTCGCCAAATCGACCACCCGACCACAAAACAGTCCTCCTTAGAACTACAACCGCCACACACGCATCCCAACCCCACACCCCCACCTCAAAATTCTCACAAAATCTACCCAAAAAAACTCGCAATCCCATCGATCTCACCAAACGCCACCTACCAGCACTTAACGCCCACGACAAACTCGCCACGAACGCAAACAACCACAATAAGACGCAAGCAGACCTACTCCACTTCCATGTCCCCCCCCCCCCCCTCCACTTCAATAGCGGAGTCCAAACGAACTTACAGGTGCTAGGGTACGCCCCCGTTGAAGCACCGGCTCACGGCCGCCCGCGAAAATCGGCCAGGGCTTGGAGAGACAGGTAACGAAGGGAATGCACGCATCGGCACGGTTCCAACAAGCACACATCAGCGATGGTGATCGTCCTTCTGATCTCTCTCTCTCTCTCCCCTCTCGCGCGCGCGCGCTCTCACTCTCTATTTCCGCAGCAGCACCAGCACAACAGTAAGTAAAAACAACAAAAACAAAAACCAGGAAGCACACAAGGCCCTCTCTCTCTCTCTCTTCTCTCTTCTGCCCGCCCCCATCCCCCGCTCTCCCGCCCCCCTCAAAATCTACCAAAAGGGTGAATCTTTACCCTGCGGGCAGGTGGATCTGGTAAATGTACACAACAGATACAGGTCTCGGGTCAAAGGCTGCGCTCCTGTTCATCTCGAATCTCTTGCTGATTTCGTGGATGTTCAGTGACGCAGAGTGCCACAGTTGCGCCACGTCATGTTCGGGAAAGTATTTAAACTGTGGGACCCGCCCGTAAGGAGGTACCTTCCGTGGAGTTGGTGGTAGAAGAACGATTTCAGGTAACTTACCGGTCGTAAAGTAGATTTCCGAGAATGAGTGCTGATTGATTGTATATTCCCCCTCTCGCGGATTGACACGTGGCATATTTGAAAAATAATAATTTCAAAGTTAGTGTTTTCGAAAATAAAATCTGTTTGAAAATGTAATGTTTTGAGGGCTTCACTACTGTAGTAAAAATTAGTAAAATGAGGTCTAAGCTATAATATAAGAGCTTGGTTTCAAAGGCTTGCACTACTTGATTGGTCTCACTATAGATCTAGCACTATCATCATCTAACCAAAGCCTATTTCCTACATTGTGGATGATGTCTATGGCCCATGATTGCAAAAGAAGTATCATAATGGGTGCATGTAGTTATTTCCACTGTTAATTTCCATGCGTACGCATTAATTTGATATGCAAATTGGTGCCTTTGAGACCAAACCTTGTCATCATCAAACTTGTTTTGTGTATCTTCAAATCATGCCGATAGTACCTTTAAGAAACTATCATTACATGTGTTTTGGTGGTTGTGGAGGGCTTTGAGTTCCCAACTCGAAACCCACTTGAAACCCGCCGAAACCCACCTACGCTGACCTGGCTAAGCGATTGCCAGGTCAGTTTTTTCAAAAAAAATAAAAAATAAAAAATAAAAAAATTTAACTTTGTTTTTCATTTTAAGGACTTAAAATTTAATTTTTTTAATTTTTAATTTTTGAAAAAAAAAAATCTGACATTGGAGTTCAAGAAGACTGAGGAGAACGGAGTTGGAAATAGGCCCGAAACAGCCCTCCAGCCCCCCCAATCTCATCTAATGACAAATGATTCTTCTTTATAATGTATGTAATGTGAGATTTTCTTCACATCTCATATATGATAAGCACACTATTTCAATACATTTTTAATTTAGGAACAACCACTATCCAAAAGAGTGTTCATTTAACTTTTTGTTGACAAAGCTTCATACTAATAAAGTGTTGAAAAAACATTGCGGAAAGCCAATCACACACACACTTTGTTTCATATTTTTAAACCCTTGAAGAATTAATTATGAATTTTAAATGTGAAACACATTTTTTTTTACATTTTTTCAACACTATTTCTAGCACACTTTTCAACACTCTTTCCAACATTAATTCCACTACTATTTCCAATAGTAGAAAGTTTGACACATTAGAGGAGATTTGGACTCTACTAGTGCCTTCCAATTTTGGTATTGCTAAGAAATAATTGTCGTTTTCAAAGTACACTTTTGGAGTGAGTTGAAGCATGTCAAATGGGTGTATCAAGAATGACAATCGGTTAGGAAGTGTAGGCAAGGACATGATGGATGGAGCAAGGTAACAATTGTTTTTTAATTAGAATAATTGTACACAAGATTTTAACAACCTAACAATTCTTGCTACCTCGAGGGGGTCATTTAGAGTGTCCATTAGAAACCACGTGCGAACAAAACTTTGGACCCTCTATATACTTTTTGAATTTTAAATAAAACAAAATTTAAAAAATATGAATAGATTTTCCTACTTTGAAAGTTTATGTTTTGAATTATTGATATTTGTATTTGTTAATAATAATTTGTTACAAATTTTTGAAGTAAAAAGATACACTGTAGAACTGAAAAATAACTTTCACACCTTTATATTATATAAGAAAAAATTGTCTAAAAAATGAACAAAAAATTCCTAAAAATAACTCATTATTGAAAGCTCATTTTGAGTTGAATATTGACTCAATGGTCATCTAAATGTGTCCTCTATAATTATTTGAGTTGAAAAACATGCCATTTTAGTTCAATTTCAACCTCTTCTAGAAATCATTTTATATTTTATTTGAGTTGAAAATTTTGGCAATAGAAAGCTATAGTCATTATTAAACAATGTTCAAAATTTTAGGTTGAAATTATAGTTGATTAGAAACCACTTGTTCGCACATGGTTTGTTATAGTAGAACTAAGTACACCCCCAAGCTTGCTGGTTTGAAATATGAGTTTGTTATTATATTGTAACCAAGTACTCCTTGAATGCTTTGTAGCATGCTTGTAGTTCATGTGCTTGAAACAAAAATTGTCATATGTGCAATACATATTGATCTAAAAGTTCCTTGGATTGTACAGATGTTAAGCTTAGTGAACCATACTTGAGCTCAGTACAAAATCAAAAAGTTTTTTTTTTAAAAACCCACTTTGTGACAATATTTCATCTTCTAGCTGCCTTGGTACTAAGGTACTTCTTTCTTGTTTTTGTTGTCACTCACAATTGGGTTCTTTGGTTCATTATTAGATAGACAATACTATTGTCAAACATCCATGAACTTGAAACTTGCAAATTAGATAGATTATCTAGTCATCATAGAAATCCACTATGAGGAAGTCTTGTTTTTTTGAACGAGTCCAAAAACATGGATACATGTTGTACGTGACATAACACACGTCTACTGTGAATGTCTAGAAAAATCCGTTGAAATTGACGTGGCAAAAACACGAAGAAATCGGAGAAAACGTCCCTTGTTTTTCATTGAACACCATAGTCGACATGGTTATTTTTTTGACGAAATGGGTGACAAGTGGCAACCACGTCAGTGACACGTGGGTGTGGACTGCCCGGTCAATTTTTTGGTAAGTAGCCCACTGATGACGTGGAAGAAAGTGTGAAAAATTTAAAGAAATGACGTGGCATAAAGAATATTCCACGTGGCATGTCTTTTCATCAGTTTCGGACGGACTTCTGTCCAGCAAACGGCGTTCACGATGATGTTCTGTATAACAAAGAGACGTTCTGTACTACGTCGCGAGGAGTGTGGAATCACTTCCGTCTCATGTTTGTTTATGAAATGCTGTGTCACAGCATACGTTAAGCGATTCAGTTGCATCGTCTGAAATGACGTTGCTGTACCCAGCGTAGACGTTTGCTACAGAATGCTTTGGGGATTCTGTTCGCCTTCACAGATGTCGTGTAAGACAGTACTGTTGAGTTGTGCACGTCCTGTGCTTGACATTAGTTGTGTCGGATACAACAAACGGTCATACACTTCAGTAGTTCGTTTAATGTTTAGCCATGTCCAAGAAGAACTTGCATTCCGCTAGTACGCATGTCTCACTGGTCATAACGATGCAAGTAGGGACTGCGGAAAGTGCCTTCAGAAGCGCACATGCCACATTCCCATCGACATTATTCATGATATGGTCGACAACATGCTTAACGAACGCTTCCTGGACTATGCTGTACGGTGAGACAAGTTTGTGCATGTCCTAGTTGTCGGATTGTACACAAATATATACAAAATGGTGTTTTTTGTAGCATATATACGACATTCTGAAAACGTTGAATTCCATATTTACATACGCCTCATATCAACAAATAGTGTCTTTTCTAACATAAAACTTCCTGACATCCTGTATGATTGCTTACAAGTACTACCCTATGAATTCGGGAAGGCATATATGCAATGACCAAGTGCACAGTCTTTCTTCACAGAAAGTTTGAAAGAAAGCATTTACTGCAAATTGCAGCATCCACACATACTGCATGCTATTATAGTTTCAAGAAGAAAAAACTGTAAATCGTAATTTGTATTCCATTGTGAAGAACATCAATGTAGCACATCATGACTACAGATTTATAGCACATAATGTAGTCTTACCTCCGCCAAATAGTTCAATGATCTCACAATGGAAATGCACCTCATGTAGCCATGTCTTGTATGTTGTTTTCTTGCGCTGAGAACACGGAGTCATCGACCGTGGAAGTGGTCTCACTGCTTGCGAAGCGCATGCTTGCATCCTAAATCGTAGGTGCCACTTCAGAGTGTTTCCATGTAGTGGAAGGATATGCCACTGCCATACAGCAGTTGTGTTGTCACGTAAGTTGGTACTGTAGTCATTCAAGTGAGAACCTACACACACAAAGCACTGCAGAAGTCAATTTGCTTTTCTGAACAACGCAATGGTAGCAGAACTGACGTGTGCTTCCTTTTTTTGGGCAGATGTTGAATGCCTAGGTTCTCTATTATAGCACTTGAAGAACTACCATTCATTCCGCAGATGCCCATGGCATCCCAGTCATCACAGTGATTGCCTTGCATTATAACAATTCAATAAGCAATGTATACAATAGCAATAACCATTGGCAATAGGTGTCACTTGCTTCAATCGATATTTAGAAGGACTGAAGAATTGCATTGTACCTGAACGATTTGCCTTACTTGAAGAAGTACTGACACGAAGTCTAAGAAAGGGACACAGCCAAATGGGCCTTCCATCTAGTATTGTGCTTCATTCAGGTTGTCTGTGAGTACACGTTCTGCAAATGATATTGTCTTCCTTCCTCCATGTAAAACCACCTGAAATCCATACCTTCTCGCACTTCATTGTCATATTGAGGATTGAAATCAAATGAACTCATCGTATTAGTTATTCCAAGAAGTACGTTTCATAAGCACGACCTAGCTAGAGCACCTCTCCTGCGTCGTCAATGACGTGGAAATGGAAAGTTGTTGTTCCACTTGCCCCATGGTCAGCGTAGCCATTTCGAGAAGACAAACAATGGTATAGGCGGGAGTAGCAGACAGCAGACAACACCATCGACGTGAACAGGCTAGTATGGTAGCCCTTTCAATTAGGTTCCTTAGTTCGTTTTCTTTTTTCTGAATGAAATCCCGACTTCAACTATGTACAAAACATCACAGTTTTGCAGGAGACACAAAACTCATTCCTTCAAGAAGGCAACTTTGACGTCCACAAATTCTTGTTCTACAGCTTTTAGCATAACAAGTCCGTGGTATTCATTGAAAGGTATTATACCTGCATGTTATTGCCACTTCTAACCCGGTTTCTCACTGAAATTGTCAGTCGCATTGCTCCCATTTGGCCTGACACCTGCGCTCGACAGTACCGTCTGCACATTAATACCTCGAATGTGGCCGATGCTTGACAGAATACAAACTGTATCCTCATTTGCTCTGAAGGCTTCGTATTGTATACAAAAACGTCAGCAATGCGCTTAGTCACCGCAGCGTCAACTATGACACAACATACCTACAGTTGTATGCGTTGCTCATTCCATTCAATGAATATAGTGAACTTGCGTACAAACTACAGAAGCACGTGTCTGCAAAGAACTTCACTTTACATTAGATAGCACTGACGGTTTCATGAAGTGCAAGCATGTACATAAGGATATACACTATGCCCATTACGATGTATGTAGGACCTGGAAGCGCACATGTTAGTTCTGCAAACTTACTATTTGTCGATCCACTGTAGACACAGCCCACGTTAGGTACCTCATCATCTCTCACTTTAATTTTTTCCCTTTCAATCGTGCCTGAACATAGCAAAAATGAATGCATCAGTTACATGATTTCACTTGCAGTGCATAAAAGAAGACATTCACTTCAAACCTACATTTCCCTTTGCATGGCACATGATATGTCTAAACACTTGAGTGTATTCAAGAAGAGGAACGGTCGTGACATGAACCACTTCCAAGATAGTTATTGAACTTCTACATAATCATTTAGCCCATGCTTAGGATTGTATGAAGTTTCTCATTCGTCAAAAATCCAGAACTACAAAGTACAATGTACATGCAAGGCTACAATCGTTTCAAATGTTACAAAGTGCACGTGCATTCACAAAGGTTCAGTGCATACCTTCGACACCGACATGAAATTATGAACGCAGAATTGTACCAGCTTTCCCACTTCCTGTGGAAGCAAACGCCCCTTTCATTGATGAGAAGTACTACAGACTTCTAGAGTCCTGCACTGCTAGAATTCGGCATCCTGTAATGGTACATCATGAGTGTAGAAGTGGATATTGCAGTTGCCATACCAATTTGGTAGAGCTTCATGACACTGGGCATCTAGAGCCAAATGCAACATCTTCACAGCTATACTCACTTTGTCAGTGCCATGTCTATCATGAAAACTCTTATCCTTTTTAAGAGTACTCTGCACCGTTTTCTGAAAAGGCTGTACTAAGTGGCTTCACTTGTTCCACAAATGCATTGCCACTTATCCGTACAGACAACACGTCCACGAGTTCGATCTAAACGGAACAGAAGATGATAAAGCAACTTCTGGCATGCCGTGAACTCCAACAGTCATGAATAGCATTACCACGCAAGGAAATGAACACATTTGCAATCTAAAATGGGCACACAAAATGAAACTTACCTCACGCTAGTTTCTTCCTACACATGGCTACTTCTTAGCATGAGTACTCCGACCACTGTTAGTCCTATGAAGACCACATAAAAGATCCTAACGGCATTCCATAATCGATGTACAAAGAATAGGAGCATCAGAGAACTCTTATACATGGTTCATGAAATTCGCAGACACCATATTATTTACTGAAAGGGCTGTCTTCATATTGACAAGCAGCATACACTTGTTTCAGAACAGCAGAGGTCACTTCCTGCCGATACATTGGAATTCCTGCAATGTATAGACCAAACACAGAGTTGTTAGTAGCGCTGCCAACATGGACTTCACCTACTGTCCTGCCATTTTTTTATTGAACTGTACACTACGCATGAGATGCATCCCTAATAGTAAACACGTTGCTCATACTTAGACGATTGATTTTCAGGAATAAAAATGTTGGCATCTTCTATAGCACAAATGAAATTCATGTTCATATGCAAGACGAAATACATTAGGCTATTCTATTGAAATGGAATATATCTCGTCGGCAGTGCTTTACAATTTAACATGCAGTACGATACAAGTCCTGAAACCTCAGTGACGACTCTGTCTACTTTCCTTTCAATTCCTTCTGTAATAGCCATGTTCGAAGAAGTGACTATTACAACACTGTGTAATGTGTCTTCGAATGTGTGCAACTGAAGATAGAGAATGGTACGTCCCACAAAATCGAACCAACTACCGTTGCCTTTGCTTGAAAAGGCTGACGTACAGTTCATGAGCAAGAGACCAAAGGGAACTCCCTCAACACAACTACATATTTGTCCATTATTACATGAAGGCAATGACAACGTCCATGCAATTCACAATGACAACGACTTTGTTGAAACTATCACGTTCAGAAAGCAATCCTATTACTAGAAGGCGAATGAGTGGAACGTACTGAACACATTCTGTGGCGTCCAATTAAATTCATCCTTGTTGATGGGCATCTTCAGCTCGCACACGTCAAGCAAAGCATTCATTCATTTGTAGTTCATACATGAAGCTCTCTTTCCATTGAAGTATAGACGATGTCACTCATGAATGCAACTTCCTTGAAAAGTGCAGACCGTCCACGGACATTTGTAGACATGCACATAGTAATTGGTAGGCATGCCTGGCCAGTACATCAACCTAGCTTTGCGGAAGTGCTCACCAATGCCTTCGTTGTCCTGCATGTCAGAACTGTAGTTTCCACTTTCCTTGCTTTATTGTCGTGCAATGTGGTAGACACATAGTAGAAACAGAGTCACTAGACATACTTGCGGTCCTTGTAAGCCTCATAGCAGCATCGTCTCCCTCATGCAACAAAAACACATGAATGGATTATACTGTGCAAATCACATGGGCCACACTTCTACACAAGTACATTTCACTAACAATGCATGGATTTCACGTACCACTTCCTTGGACCTCATTGTCCTCAGGCTTTGCTGTTTGTCAATGCAGCAACACGCGTAGCATGAGGGACCCAGAACCGGTGCAGGCAAGATGTTTTATGCAACCCGTCAAGTGTAGCATACATAGTTCCTGACTATAAGTACTGGCACAATGCAAACTTGTGTACTAACCTTGTAGGATGCAAGCGAACAATACTAAAAACAAGCGAAACATGATAAAGGAACACGCACAAGTGCACATGGTCCATCACTAATTTCAACTTCCTTATATATTGTATTTTTGATTATAAAACAAGTGCGGCCATGGCTAACTATCAAAAAGGCAATTCCACAAAAGCATTATGTTTTCATATGTACTTGTCTTCACTAAGCAACTGTACAAGTAGCTTGAAAAAGAAGTTGATACAGTAACAAAAATTGCATACACTGTTCTGTAGCATCAAAGGCGTCCAAAAATTTATAAACCTACGAGGCAGAGGACATCAATCCCACTGCACATACTATGTACATGGGTGCACGGAATTGATGTTCACATGAAGCCTTTGTTGGCAGCCGCTCACATTCCGACTGTACAATGCATATGCAGTTATGCACTGGTACATCCTTTATATGTATGGACACAAGGGCCACACATGATGGTTTGCAGTGAAGATCGGCTATAAAAGAACATACTTCTCGACATTTTGTGCCTGCCAGCATCACGTGCATAGGATTTAACATTCAGCTTGTCATTGCCATGTAACGTTAGGTCATGTACACACCTCGAAACAGCCACTGCAGTTGTTCACTTCCTCTTCGACACTTCGGCTTTTTTGCCAACAGGAACCTGCAATTCCGGGATTTCTGAATTAGAGCTTTCGCTTGGTTTTTGGGCAAAGTCAGCTTCGAAAGCACTATATACTAACAAGCAGTACTACCAATTTCTGCAAACCCAATGTGAATGCATAATCATGCAAAAGATGGACATGGCTAGAAAGAAGAAGAATGCCATTGACGTCGTAGACCTTGGGCGGGTTCTCTACAGATTTAGATACGGTTGGCCCTTTCACGACGCTTGCCTTCGGAGTCCTCGATGTCGCATTTGCCTTAGTCAAACCCACCTTCGACTGACTCCTCACTGTACGTCTGCCTTGCAACGTAGAATCCCCTGCAGCTTTGCTTGTCGGATTATCCTGCATGTGTTGGAACACGTTCAATACAGGATGGTGCACAAGCATGTGCAAGTCCATATAGGCACGACAACTGATGACTACACCTTCGGAAAGCCCTATCATGAACACAAGCATGAGACTGAATGCCGCATGCGTTTCGAACGAAGCTAAATGCTGCGGCTACCTTCTTCTGCAATGTCAGCATTCACAGACAATACTCGTGCAACGGATTGTCAGTACGTGCAAACATGAAGAATTACGGATTCAGCAGTGCAGTAGCGTATGTTTGAAGACGTGCCACACAATGTGCTTGGCTTCTACAAGTAGCCGATGCCGTCTTACTCACGTCCTACAAGGTCTTCATTCAAAAAAGAACATGAACTTGTTGTATTGAGCACTGAACACTTTGCAGGGAATCAGGGATGTTGGAACTGACCTTAGATGGCACTGCATTGTCTTCAGCGGACACTTCCAGCTGCATTGGCTCAGCAGTCATAGTTTCATCGCCAATCGCATAGACGTCACCGTCTTCGACGATGTCTTCTGTACCATTTTCTTGAGGAAGTACTGCTACAGAATTGCCGCTTTCATGGACCGCCTTCAATGCACCCACAGGCACACCTTCTGTGAACTCCGTCAATGGAGGCACAGGCACAGCCTGCACTGTGACAGCAGTGGTCACTGTGGTACCGTCTCCAATTGTTGTGCCATCCTGAGCTTTTTCATCATCAGCGCTTTGTAGAAGTGCAGTCATTTCAGCACAGGTGAAAGTCGTACATTCTTTTGATGCGGCAACTGCATCATGGGCGCTCTCCAGCATGGCAGGCTCAGACGACTCTGGTAAAACTTTACTCACACTGCCAGAATGACCGTGCAGCACGTCCAGCAGTAAAGTCTCCAACCGCTGCTGGGATGAGTCTACCTTAGACTGGTGAAGTGCCATTGACAACTCAATGGCATTCAACCGTGAACGCACGTCGTCCATGTCTGCAGCGGCAGCTGTAGGACCTTTACGCTTTTCCTCCTCCTGCCGTGTGAATTCTACTGCTACTGCGGCGTCCACTTCCTCGGGAAGTGGAGGTCGTTTCTTTGCCAAAGTCTGCACACCTCAGAAAGCGGGAGATGAGACATGACCCCATTCTATACAGATGCTAACGTATTGCACAAAGCATACCTCATTGAAATCACTCGTACAATGTACAATCATTCACGTCTTCATTGACATAGTTCTCTTCTGCATGGCAAGTTCAACATCCACAACAGTACTAGTGCAGTAGTTTTCTAAAGTAGCTCACCAGTTGCACGAGCATGTCCCTCTCGATTGCCTGGAGTTGTGAAGCCTTGGAGCCCTTGCTTTTGGAAATACAGCGCATATGCTCAGACAATTGCTTTGATTCCTCTGTTTTCCGTTTGGCGCAAAGAACATTCCACTGTTCGAGGTCAACATCAGCAGGTCTTTTTTTACCTGCATCTATCAGTTGGTTGATTTTCCAGCGAGCATGAATCAATGCCTTTGTAATAAGTGGGCCAAGCCAGTGGTCGCTAATCTTCACAGACGATCCGACGAGTCGCCACTCTGCAAGCACAAGTGTAGGTCGCCTTCAATGGAATTCCAATTCTCAATCAATTCAATAATACTTATACTTGGGAACAATATGACAACTGTAGTCATGAGCATGCAACCACCATGTCTGACGGAAGTTTCAAAAGCCAAACACGTTACATAATGTCGTCATTACTGTGTTCGAAGAAATGAGCGATAGACATGTGCATCTGTAGGACAGGAGCCCACCGGGGAAGACTTGCATTATACTAGTCGTCTGACATGTTGGATATGAACAGAAGGACAGCGATGCTCATACCAGCATACAACCTTTCGTATAATCGTTTGCGGTCTCCTTTGTCTTGTTGGTCCCAGCCCACTGTCACATCCAAATCTGCAGCAAACAAGCGGACGTCTTCGCGTAGTGTTTTCATCATTTTGCCATGAGGAAAGCCTACATCGTCCACCATTATTGGTTTCTTCATGACTTTTCTAGGCGCGGCCATGAGTTGTTGGACGGGGACCTCCGTGTTGCCGTCGTCATCAGTTGTTTGTTCATTTTCGTCGTCCGTTTCCTCTGCACTTGCAGATGGAAGGCTGCATGCAGAGAACATGTAATTAAAAGTTTCAGTTGCGCACTTCAAATGTCGCAGCATGTGGCCCACAATGCAGTCAATATTGTCTTCCTCATGACAACAACATGTGCTGCCAATGCCAAGCATGAATATGCACTCCAATCCACCCCCCTATTAAAAGCACGAAGATGTTTCCTGCATCGCATTTGACGTCAAGAAGCATGTCACAGTAAACATTTGTGCTATACATGTAGACATCAGCGAGAACATGATTGATGTCTAGCGTAACGTCCAAAATACATGTAGACGTCAGCGAGAACATGACTGACGTCCACTGTAACGTCCAAAACAACAGGGTCGCAACTATGACCTCCGTGCATGACGAAGGCCCTCATCCCATTTCCAAAGCTACCATTAAGAGAACATAACAATGTCATTGCAACGGACCACTACGTGGGCACGGAAAAATAAACAGTTGAACTGACATAGATAACATGCATGTGCAGAAGTAGGCGTCAGCATTCACCAGTCATTTCTGGCTATGGCGTTCGTTCGCTCCCTCTGCAATTGAGGCCGCTCTTCTGATGATGATGATCGGTCCTCTACAACCAAAGCCTTGCGCTTCCTTGGCCGTGCCAGTGACGGAGAAGCCTTTCCCTTTCCCTTCGCTTGGGCTGTACTCATCGCATGCTTATCGTGCAGTCGTTTGCTACGCAACTCGCCTACGAGATGCATGTTGACCTCCCTGGGGTTCTGCTGGAAGTCGTCATCTCTATCACTGATTTCTTCGGCATGTGCTTGCGAAGTGAGTTCCGTTCGCTTCACCGGTGTCGCACGATGGGGGGCCATTTCAGATCGTCTCAGCGTCCACCTCGCTGATTTTGGATGTACAACCTGCGAAAACAATGGCACGTCCAGCTACAGAATAAGGTCGACAAGAGTACAAGACGGCACAATTGTGCAACGACGCATGCTGGGAGGGATCGCGGACATGGACTCTGTGCATGCAACATTGACACATTGTTCGGACAATACCGAAGCGTACACGTGGAACTTGGACCATATCGCAAATCGCAAGTATGCTGCTATATATCGGCTCTCACAGTCTGACGTGCAGTACTTACATGTGCGCGTGCTTACTACACTGAAGCGGCTTCCTATGGTCGCATGGCATTCACAACAAGTGCAAGAAGGCGGATGACATGATACAATGGCAAGGACATATTCAGGAAATGATGACGCTATTTAGGATTGGTATACATGGACAGTACAGTACGAGCCCTCATTTTCTAAGTTCAACCGAATTGAAACAAGCGCAATTGTAACCAACGCTTGCATGTTCGGACTAGAGAGCACTCACAATCACAGTTCCAATTGTTCTTTCATTTTGACAAACACAATTGCGTCGCATTACCCAACGAAAAGCAAAGAATCACCTTCAGTGCAAGAACACGACGTGAATAAGAACTGCAAGCCAATGTTCTCAAGTTCGGGGCGCTCACGTCCTCTGTGGAGGTGAATGAAGGACTGAAAACAGCAATGGCATGAGGAATGCTGCTGTGTACAACATGAGAGAGCAACGTTCTGTACACTAATATAGGAATGCCAGTACCCTATACTAGTGGGTTTGCATGACTGAGGGGCCTATGACCGCGCATGCCTCGGGAGTGCGGGCTATGGCGCAGTAATTGAATTTATTGGAATGCCAGCATTGCGCCCCACAAATCCGTGCACGAAACACTTTCTCATCAGTAATGCAAAGTGACGATGCAATTAACAGCAGGAAAACAAGGAAAATTATGTGTTAGGGTTACTGAATTTCACATACCGTACTTGCAAGTTTGGCGCCGCACGGAATCCTGCTGGGCAACAACAGAGAGTGTCGTGGAATAGGAAATTCCATAGCTTGTCTTGAATGCGGAATCCCAATGACAGATTCGTTGGTCGGCATTGGAGTCGAAGTACATGTGAACAACGCAATTTTCTGCACGAAGTGGTCAAATACACGCACCGCAGCATCCGTGACACACATATCAGGCGACGTCGTTTGAGGTAACCCACACTCAAAGCGGCCTACTATCTTCTCGTCATGCATTGCTGAATTCACTGCCATAGCGAATTGCCAACAATCGTGTGTGCAGAAGTAGGCGGCCCAAGGTAGTCTTGCACTGGGAACCCGAAAACGTGCAAACTACCTTCTGACCTGACTATGGTCAGTGCTACGCACGTGTTAATTATTGAAATAGTGCGTTAGGGGACAACTTTGTAGTCCAGGGCGGTTGTGTTGCAGGTAACGTCCATGTGAACGTCGTAGCGATGCTTCTGGCGTCGTCCCGTCTGTAATTGGATCGCCCTGGACAACAGTGAAGACGTCCAATGCTGCTCTGCTGCTTGTCAGCGACTATATATTGTTTCTGCAACATGAGACCATGAAAAGCCAAAAAAATAGGAATTCTTAATTTTTAAACTTCCCTACAGTATGTTCGTTGCTTTTTTGCATACATAGTGCTCATCTGCAAATGTACAACTAACAAAGGCTGTACATATGCATAGCATTAGAAGTGTGCATCGGATCTACTGTTCTGTAGTACATAGAAAGGGAAAGGAAAATTCATTGTTGGTTTCCCTTATAGTCATGCATATGAAGAACAAAAGTACTGTCTTCTGCACAAGAGAATACGCCTTTCACACATGATATGTTCGCAAAAAAGAACGAAGTACTTTATGACAGGCAGAGAACACTTCCTAACACTCCACGCTCTGAGGCTGACGTGGAGGTTTCACTATTATCTAAGTACTCTCACAGAGAAAGTGATGTTGGGAATATTGTTGCTCATGCGCATTTGCTTCTACACTAGCAGTAACTACTTTTTCCCTTCTTTTCATCTTAGTATATGAATTTCGTAGCAAGGACAGTGCCTCTTTCTCCTTCGCAGATGCTGTCGGTCATGTACTTAGCATGATGGACATGTTGTACAAGACAACAGTCACTGTGGCTACTCATAGGGATTTCCCACGTATGGTAGTAAACAATTGCAGTCGCACCTTTGCAATGTATACATTTCTTCTGGTGCTCATGTTTTGTTGGGCCAGCGTTTGTCGTGTCATGCACGACGTGACAACAAACGTCTTGTGCTACGGTTGACGTCGCCTTGGAAGAAAAACATTGACAGCTGCTCACTTGCGTCCATGCTCAGACGTGGATGGTTGTTTGCATAGAGTCGTCCATGTATCCCGTGTGCAATTGACAGTCGCTGTTGTTCCGCAGCACATGTCCACAACAGTGGACGTAGTAGAGAATGCGGAATCCTTGGGCGTCAGTAGCGTCGGAGAATGTGCCGACGCCGACGAAGAGGAGTTCGTACACGACATGGACGCCAAACTTACCACATACCTAGAGGACCTAGTTTCGCATTACACTATGCACATGTACTACTCTGAACGTGGTATTGTCGGTGGTCACAATTTTTTGCCTAACACCATGGATGACATGTACAACGAGGACATGTATTGCATGTCCTGGTTCTATGATGGTTGCTACCCATTTGACTAGTGGGAGCTAGACTATGACAACTGGCTATATGAAGCAGTGTGTGCAGCAATGCAGGAAGAGTAGTTCAGTACATGCACATGAGAGCTGCTTTGTTGTTACACGTTTTTAAGAACGCTGAGATTGGAAGCTGTCATTACGGTCAGTCACTATGCTGTAGCACTTCTGTGAAGGGTGTCCCCCTCAGGCCTAAGCACAACCAAAATGTTTGTCCAAAGTAGTGTATACACAGTTCTGACGTGCAAAATGATGTAAATATGGAGAGGGCCATGTATGAAACGACACTGCAACATCAGGCACGTAGAAGAAGTACATGTTGTTTTCTTGCTTTCATATAATTTCAAAGTCTTTTAATATACAAATGCGGTACCATACATCAAAGCAAGCGCATACATAAATTCTTTTTTCCTTCCAGTATAGTAGTGAAGCATAGTATTTTTTAAGAACAGTACGTGAGACAAATAAAAAGGCCCGACTGTTGCACCTGCTTGTATGAGTGCAGGAAAACCGCACAGTATGCGACAATGTATGCTGCACAATTCATACACGTTGCATATGCAGAGGGCATGAGCTCACTAGTACGATGCGTGCTGCAGCAGAATTGACAATTCTAAAGGAGCATTGTCAGTTTGTTGGACAACAGAAGTTGCACGGATATGTTGCGTTCCACTTGCTTTTGAGTCACCTGCATCATCGACTTCAGCATCTACAAGTAAGTGCTTTCATAATGTGAACAATCGATTTGTTTCTTCTTCAAGTGATGTTCAGTCCTCCAGCAGACAACGAACTTCACTGATTAAACACGCAGTACGAGGAATGATGCACATGCTACAAGTAAATGGACAATAATTTGTGGAAACATTTTTCCTCAGCGTCGCAATAGGGATGATGGAACTTGCGAATGCTTTGTATGTGAGCTGATTGGTGTGCCAATGATACGCCAATCCACAACAGTACGTAGCAATGTGTCTTGTGTAAATGTGAATCACCGATGCCATGACTAGGGCTCCATATGTACCTTTACAGCTGTGCATGCAGCGCAGGAGAGAGGAGGGTCACGTTGACGTTATTCTTGTCCGAATATATTAGGAGCGTTGCTTCCTTGAGTTGCAAAGCCGTTTTCATGTTAGCTTGACGTCATGAATAATTATGCAGAAGACATAGAGTATGACATGTAATTCACATTGGAAGTGAAATGCTTATAAATACAAGTCTGAAGACAACAGCACTAGAAAGTAATGTGCACGCTGGCTTTTCCTTCGTGGTACCATAGAGCACATGTGTACAACAGTGAACCATTAATGTATAGTCATGTTCTTATGCATTGCGAAGCCAATCTGCATATAATGTTAGCAATAATGCAAAGGACTGTTTGCATTCAATGTATAGAAAGTGTGCTAGAAAGACTAGTTTGATAACTCAATTGCTGTGAAAGCTCAGTGTAATAGCGTTCTTTAGAAGAAAGTCATATTACATAAAGCAGAACTTGTTTTTCACAGTTGTGCACATTTCATGTTCACAAATAGTTTCCCAGCTTACCGAAGCGTTAGTGGAATTGATGTTCACGGAATGAGCAATGCATGTCTTTCACATGAGATATATTTGTGCAATTGCTACATGCATATGCAATGCTTCTTTACCCGTTGCAGTGTAGTACATGAACGTATACATATTACAATTGAATCTTGTAGCAATGTTGCCTACTTAGTGTTGATAGGGAAGTACATGTCAGTTGACCTCCTGCATACGTCATATGGTTGTAGTCATTTTCCAAACACAAGATGTACATTGAATAATGCACGCACTGTTGTACACATGCATGTTGACAACGATTTGAACATTGTGCAGTACTACGTGCTGTCTTACTGTATGCAATCCTTTCGCGTTCATCAACAAAGACAATGTCCACAACAGTACATGTGAAGAGTACGTGTCATTATGATTCCTAAATTGCATGAGCGTGCTACTAGAGTGCGCATTGCCAACGACGGCCGCACACTGCGGCACATCCCAGCAGGCGACCTCATTCTGCAAATTGAGTTGCGAGTGGCAACAGAGCAGAATGTACATGCATTTTTTTGTCCCTGCCAAGATTGTCACGGTGGTTTACGGAAAAGCATAGCAATCATTCGAAAGCACCATGCTTCCGTAGGACATGATCCATTCTTGACAAAGTCAATGATTGGCGGAGATCCACCCGAGGGTTATCCTGCTCGAGGCATTTGGGTTGAAGATGTAGCATATGATGACGACATTGTTGACAGCGACGAACCGATACATGTAGAGGACGCACACGTAGTTGACAATGTCGCAGACATAGAAGAGGATGATCCATCAATTCCTGCGGACCCATCGTTGGACGAGTATCACGACGTACAAAGGCAAGTCATGGAGGCTCTCGATCGAGGAGATGCTCTCCACAGGGAGAACTTTGCAACAGACACTGTGCAGGACCACGATGACATGGACAGCGATGGCTTGGATGGTTTGGAGGAATTGTACGAACAAGCGACAACCCCATTGTATGCAGGTGCAAAGACTAGTGTCGTTTCTGCAATAGTTGTGATTATGAACATGTGCCTGGTATTTCGCGTGAGCAACAAATTCACTGACGAGTTGCTGCATTATTTGTCCGAAGACATGTTGCCTACTGGCAACAAGCTTCCCGGTAGTTATTACGCAGCACGAAAGACAATTCAACAATTGGGTTTGAACTACCACAATATACACGCATGCCCTGATGGATGTGTATTATATGACGGTGACCATGCGTCATTGGAGTGTTGTCCGCAATGTCAGAAGTCACGGTGGTTGGAAGGCAGCAATACGATTCCAGCAAAGGTCATTCAGCACTTTCCACTCATACCTCGTTTGAAGCGCATGTGGCGATCAACAGAGATTGCAGACATGTTGACCGGTTATACAAAACATGTCAGCGACGATGGCGTCATGAGGTCAGTAGTGGACAGCCTTGCATGGAAGCACATTGATAATGATGTTGCATTTGGGAACTTTGGTGCTGAGAGGAGAAACATGCGCTTGGCATTAGCATTGGATGGCGTCAATCCTTTCAAATTGAGCAATACGAATTGGTCAACTTGGCCAGTTCTCATTTTGATTTACAACTTCGAACCCTGGTTCGTTACGAAGAAGTTCTTCATTTCCTTGTGCATTCTAATCTCTGGGAAGCATTCTCCAACATCAAAGAGCATTGGTGTTTATCTACAACCATTGCTGAACGAGTTGAATGAATTGTGGGATGGAGTACCAGCACTGGATTTCACACAACCAGAGGGTTCTCGACGTTTTTTACTACGTGCAGTGCTAATGTGGACAATTTCAGATTTCCCTGCATACGGACTCATAGCGGGCGTATGCTGTAAGGGATACAAGGGTTGTGTGTCTTGCGGACCTGAGACGGAGTCACGAATGGCCAAAACCGGTGATGTTCTAGCAAATGGCCGCAGTCGAGGTTCGAAGCTTGTGTACGGTGGTATGCGGCGGTACTTACCACGACATCATCCGTACCGTCGAAACAAGAGGTTCAATGGCAAACTGGAGCATCGATGTGAACCTCCTATGATGTCAAACTTGGATGTGATGAGGTATGCTACATGGAGACAATCGTACCTTGACCTCGGTGGGAAGGAGAATGCAAAAGATGATCTGGTGCATTACACAGGCGTGAAATTACTACCGGCATTATTTCAACTCTCTTATTGGCAGGTATGTATTGTTGTCGCATTTTGGAAGTTTAAGTGAAATGTATAGCATTTGCAAAGAACAATTTTACAATGAAGTACTATATATACAGTACATTGTCTTATTCATTGTTTGTAGAAATGTCGTTGTGCATGTCCTCTATGTGGGGATGTTCCATTCTAAACAGTACTTGTATTGTAGAAACCATACAAAGCAACGTCACACAAGTGTTTTCCTTCAGCACAACAGAGAGAGTACGATGTTCGCAAATAATTCCTAATAAGGTAGTGTATGTACATCAGTAATGTATGCAATAACGTTTTGTTCTTCAACGTGATGTCTTTTTTGTACTCTGTGACACAGCACCTGTTAGCCCCACACATATTGGATGTCATGCATTGCGAGAAGAATTTGTGTGAGAACATTCTGAAGACTATTTTGGATATGAATGATAGCGCTGGAAGTCGACAAGATGCACAGGACTTGCAAGTGCGTGAAGAAATTTGGCTGCAACCAGGAAGGCGACATGGCGATGAGTTTTACATGCCAGCAGCCCCTTATGTATTGAAAACAGAAGAACGTAGGGAGTTTGTAGAAATTATTTCCAATATTCGCACCCCAACGAACTATGTTGGCTCCATTCACAAGCGTTTGAAAGACGGCAAACTGCAGTACATGAAAACACATGACTACCATGTGCTCATGCAACAGGTACAACAACGTCACTTGTCTAATGTTTGTATGAACATCGTCATTGCATGGACTAGAACTCAGATTGTGTACAGGTCGTAGTTTACTTGCAAACAACAGTAAGAACTATTAGTAACAACATTTGTAGTGTGCCGTACAAAACAGAGGTTTACAAAGGGACATGGTTAAGGACATGGATTCACAATTGTCACCTTCTCTATAACAAAAATGCAAACATGAATGTGAAGAAATACCGACGTTGTTGAACATCACAATTTGTGTTTTGATTGCAGCAGATTCTAAACAACGTTGTTGCCGGAATATAATTTTTTAAATGTAGTAGTTCATTCCGATGCTTTGTATTTCCATACTATGCAGATACTTCCAGTGGCAGTTCGAAACGTCTTGGACGAGAATGTTCGTCTGGCAATAATTAAGATCTGTAGAGTTTTCCAAAGACTATGTGAAAAAGAGGT
Organism: Rhytidiadelphus loreus; assembly: GCA_947034895.1. NCBI lineage: Eukaryota > Viridiplantae > Streptophyta > Bryopsida > Hypnales > Hylocomiaceae > Rhytidiadelphus > Rhytidiadelphus loreus. The sequence continues at coordinate 45,381,236 of OX344765.1, forward strand.
ACGTCAGTCGGAAGAGCAGCAGTTGTTGCGGGATGTGGTCTTAGCAACGTGCATGGTGGAGAAGGAATTTCCACCGACGTTCATGAACATTATGTCATACCTTCATGTGCATCTCGTTCAACAATTATTCATATGCGGTCCTATTCACTGTCGATGGATGTACCCCATTGAGAGGTACATGAAGACATTGAAGGACCATGTTCGCACATTAGCACATCCGGAGGGAAGCATCGCAGAAGGTTACCGAATGGAGGATGCATTAGGATTCTGTACAGAGTATTTGAAGCAATATAGGGGAACTACACACCGCATCTGGGATGCAATGGAAGACGCAAACATGAATGACGAGGTATTGCGTTCAAATGAAAGGAGAAAGCGCAAATTGACTGACGACGTGCGCCAGTACGCACACGCATTTGTTCTGGACAATGCAGCTGCACTTGAACCTTTGTGACAGTGAGTTCTTCGTCCTCGACATGCATGTTCTTTTGTCAACCGTTACCAAATTTGAAGTGCAGGATATGTGATTATGATTTCGAATAGTTGTTCATGTACAAGTTGTTCCATGTGTGGTCTGAAGTAAAATAACATAGAATGGAATGTGCAGCATGCTCATGAAACTTTGAGCAATGACAAGTACTGCACCTCATTGGACATGGACTTTCCATGCTCCAAGAATTGGAAGTACTTGACATATGGAAGGCCATAAAAACTTCTGTGGACAATCATACTATATTCAAGGTATTAATGAAAAGGTATTGGATGAAATTGCAGGCAGTACATTGTAGCAAAAGGACGTAGATGGGCTGAACGGGAAGCATTTCGTGTACAGTCACGTGGAGGCCGTGCTGCGCATGGTGTGAAATATCCGTCCGAGTTGAGGGAGCTGCCGTGTTTTGCCGACTGGTTGCGTTCGAAAGTTAAATATGCCGTACGTGCGGGTGAACACGTGGACGCTGACATCATGCAGTATGCACAACCACCGGAGAGGTATGCTGTATCTCATAGACACATGCATGCATTCGGAATGCATTTACGAGTACGAAGTTTCGAAGATGCCCTCGTGACAAGAGACTCTTGTGTCGTTGCAACTTTCACACGCCAACTACGTTGGGGTCTTGTGAATGGAAGGCCAACTGAGTGCAATGATGACTATGTAGGGTACATAGAGGAAATCCTGGAATTGGATTACCGGAATCATTGCACCACTGTCCTTGTCTGTGATTGGGTGAAGCCAAGCCGTGACATTCGATATCCAACCATTCAACGAGATCGTTATGGCTTCAGTTTGGCAAATTTCAACCACATGGATGGCAACGTGCATGCGGACTCCTTTGCGTTCCCCCTACATTGCCAGCAAATGTTCTTTTCAGACGATCCACACAAACACGGCTGGAATGTAATATGCAGGACCGACGTCAGAGGCAGACGTGGCGAGTTGCAATTTGCAGAACCCATTCCGAATGTCATCCATGTTGGCAATGATGCCAACTTTGTGGGCCTCCAACCACAAATGTTAGATGTAGAACCAACAAGAGAAGCAGCGACTGCAAGCGGGCAATACATAGCAGTCGTACAAGGTACAGCTGCGGAAGACCGCACTGCAGTGCAAGACAACGAAACATAAGTCACACACATGTGCATTCATGTAGTGCTCGACGTATGAGGCACTGTACCATTCGTGTGCATGTTTTGCAGTGCACTTTGTGATGTTCACTAGAGTGTAACGGTACGGCATTCCTGTCAATATAGTACTGGAACTGATGTTCTAATGTGCATGCCACATTGCATGTATGGGTGTGACTTTGTACGTTGTCAGAAGTGCATCTAAAAATTTTTATACATTGATAGAGTAATTCAATTACTCTAAAATGCCGTACATATTCACAAAACATGAAACAAACTTGTGACAAAACGGCTACAACCAATTGTACAATTCCATACGATTGCTATACTTTTGTTTAAGAGATACTAGAAACTTAAAATATTTCTGGCATGTCATTCATTGTCCTGCAATATATGAACCCCTAAAGGACCATTGCCCCCTCGAGGAATAATATGGATTTCGAGCAGTTTTCTATGATCTCTATTTTTAGTGGAGCTTTCCTGAAATTTTTCATTACAAAGGAAAATTGAAGAGCTTCGTGGGAATTAAAATTTTATTTCAATCAGTGCCCAGGAGCACGAGTTATAGCATCGTAAATATAATTTTCCCGTCACCGATCAGAAAAAGAAATCTACAGAAATTTGGAAAAACTTTTCTGATTTTTTTCTTAAGGAACATCAAATTGTAGTCTACATGTGAAGCTTTGATTCATTGCATTTGAATAAATAATGTGAAAGTTACGAACAATCTTATTTTTCAGGCAATTTCAGCATCTTTTAAAAAAAATAACTAACACGATTAATATTTGAATGCATTTTTCACAGTTTTAGGAAAAAAATTGTTTCACAAGGTTCAGTGCTCCAGCAAGAACAATGTCACCTTTGAGATTGTTGTGTTTCAATCCCATCTTAGAGCTATAACCGATTTAGTGTTAATTTCAATCTTGGACCTACGTGAACTTAACAAATTTTTAAAGAATTAAAATCGAGCGTGTTTTCTTTGATTTTTTTCCCTCTACACTTTCAACTCTCTTGTTCAACACATAAATACTGAATTCAAGGTCCATGGTGCAAAAGAATTCCACTAATGGTTCTGAAAGTCAGGTGAAATTGCAAACCTGTGTTCCCAAAAACTTTATTTCTTCAACTGTGAATGCAAATATCTTTCAATGTATGGAGCCTTATTCCTTGAAATTTTGACTACATGATCTTTGACAAGTAAAGTAGAAGATCCTATGGTTACATTCTTAAAAAAGTATATTGTTTTGTTTTTTTGGATGAATGCAGCAAGAATGGCAGTTTTGAGTCGTTTTTTATAGAGGAGTGACCTCGGTCCTTCAAGGGTTAAAACATAGCATAAGAAAATTAGACCATTATTTTCCCCCGTACGAGCCTTCCCTCCGACGCAACAAATATATTACATATACAATACAAGACAAACAGAGGTGATTGTTTTTTCCATGGGGAAAAACATTGCACTAAAGAAGCAAACTGAAGTCACATAACGTAGCCCTCTCTCAATCTATCCCTATGTAGACTGACCATACTCATAAAGAACTTCTTAAACACAAGCAATCCTTGCAGTCATGTATGAAGCGGGGAAGATTGTGCTAACAAATGTCACTAGACCATTTTTGTTAGAAGGAGGCAATGTACACTGCCATATTATAAATGACTTTGTATCAAGATGATAATTCCTTTCTCATATGCAAATATGATACTGAATTCAGAATTTCTAATGTTCATACACTTTCACAACTTTTTTTTGGAAGAGGTTCACGAGCTTTTTAAATTTTGATTTCTTAATCCCAAATGTCCGAAGGTCATTTTTCTGTCAGAAGCCACTGCATAACTGCTAGCTCTATAGCGTTCGTCCCAAAATACTTAAAAAAATTATTTTTGGAAACGAACCATAGCATCTTCAAGAGTTCAAGTTCACTTGCTTGAGATTATTTGGTAAAACATAATTTAAGTTTGACCGTATAGATTGAGAGATATGAACATTGAAAGTTGGAGAAGCAAGTGTTTTTGAACACTGCACTGCAATTTCAGATGCCAGTCATCGCTAATTGTGGATAAAATGTTCACTATGGAATTCGAATTTACAATGTACTATGTTGAATAATTGAGTTCGAAGTCTAGGAACAAAATCTCAAGAAGGATCAACTTCATTATCATACTTCCGGAAATTGTCAAGTAGAAGTAGGCCCCAGATTGAGAGGAAGACGAAATTGTTAATAGTTCTTAGATGGGATTGGAGTACAATAATCCCAATGCTCAGATTATTCCAGCAAGCAAACTGTATGCATTTAAATATTTATTGAATTGCAGAAACTTTGAAATTGCATTCTAAAATGAATCCTTAAAAAATATCAAGAACATGCTTAGATTGCTTGAAAATTAAGGTCATTCAGAACTTTGGCATTAGTAATCAAAATGTAACGAATCAAAGCTTCAAATGTACACTCAAACATAATCTTTCAAGCACTCTTTTTATTTTAATTATACTGAATAGGAGCAATATTTTTGGTGTTGCCCGCCATGTTATGTTCTACGCTTTTTGTGGTATAACTTTTGCTTCCGGGCAGCAGTTCAAACCAGAATTATATTCCCACAAAGCTTATCAGCTTCTCAATAAATAAATAAATTTGAAAAGTAGGAAAACTTTTCAGCCCATAGGAATGTGCGTGATCTCCAAATTGCCCCCTAAGGGGACTATGGGACTTCAGGGGTTCAAATGAAGCTCTTGAATAATAACAAAAGTCTCCGAATGTGCATTTTTTTACCGTTTTCAGCATTTAGCCACCCATATTTTTTCTAGGCATGAGTACCATTTCCATCAAGAGAACTGTTCATTAAATTTAGTGAAGTGCATTTTCCCCGATTTTTTAGAATTTTCTATGGGGTCTCCTAAATACAAGTCTCAATGGACGGTATACTAATGATGATAGATAGTGTTACCTACACTAATGGATTTAAAAGAGCTATAAATTTTTACTGTTAATGAATATTATGACCAACTATAGATGTAAAATTCTCGCAATTAAAATGATATTAGGATCTATACACTCAACAAATATTCATCAGAAGTACAAACTTATAGCATTTCTGAAATACTTACTTACCTAACACTATTTTTCCTCATTAGTGTACTGAATAGGAAGACTGAAATTTTTTATGAAAATATAGTATGATGAAAAGTGATTTACACATTATTCAGCAGTTCATCTATATATTTTCTGAATATAAGAAGTCTAACATAGAAATGGCTCCAGACGTGGCAATTCATCCATCCATATGACCTTTTTTACAAAGCTACTGTAAAAGCGGCCCATCCTCTACGTTCTGAACAAGGGGGCAGACTTTGACCGCAGTTGAAAGTTTGTTACTGTGACTGACCTGCACTGCCCAGAAGTCGAAATCCCACGTGGCACAATGTTGTTTTGTTACTTGTTTGAAGAAAACAGGCATCTGTTACGTGTGACGTCTACCGCAACATCTGCATTCTGTTCAACATGTCGTCGTTCTTCTTCTGACATGCAGACGTGCACTGCAACATACCACCGCATTCTGACTTCTGAGGCCAAAAACTGAACTTCTGCTGTCTGTTCAAAAAAACGGTCTTGCTGTAGCCTAACGTCCAGAAAAACTAATGCTCCTACTAGTGATCAGAAGTAATAAATCTTCTCCTATCTTTCAAACTAGTTCAATATTAGCCTTTTCCAATAATTTGTGAAGAAAAACAATACCTATTTCATACCATCCTTGATTTCAAAAAGATATTCGATCACCTTGAAATAATATCTCAAATCAAGACACAACAATGTAAATAGTAATGCAAATTGATTCCTGACATATCATTGATCAACAATAATGTGTCAAGGACAAGAAGACAACAAAGTTGTTTGAATTCTTCAACATCAACCAAACATGCTAAATGGAGACAAAATTGGATTAGGAGAAGAAGTATTTGGGCTCCTCAAGAGAACAATAACCTTGAAGCTTAGTTAGGTTTAGCTTTGATTTTGATAGAAACACATAGAAATTCCTTGCTCCGAACAAGTCTCATCTCTGTGGTGAGAGCATATTCATAATGATTTGCTCATTATTTTATTCAATATGCCAAGGTCCTTTCTAGTAGTACAATTGCATACATTAATACCCTCCCCCACGTTCCTCCACTTCCAACGTCCTTAGTCCTCTATCAACCAACACTGCCAACCAATACCATTGCTTTGACTAAAGGTACAACTAGTCTGCGAAAATAGGGGAACTCTCATGTCCTTTATTTGCAAGGTACAAATTTAAATGAAAAATCAAGGTATCCAATTCAAACTCCTTAAGGGGCACTCCTTGAGTCCAAATCCCTTCTAATGTTTTTCAACACTAAAATGTCAAAAAAGTTTGACTTTGTTTTTAGCACTATGGTACCCAAAAAAGTGTTGAAAAATCTTGAATTCAATGACATCTTGTTTTTGACACTTTAGTGTCAAAAATGGTGTTAATAAAATATTGTAAAAACTATTGAAAACAACGCCTTTTTTTGGTAGTGAATAAGTACCCTTCTATCAATATAATTCATATAATGAAAGCCTCTATCCTACCAAGTTTGAGATTTTGACATCATATATCTTGATAAATCTATCCTCATTCTCATAAATTATATACTAGAGTACATGTGTTTGAGCAAATATGAAAAAAAAGACCTCGATAATGACTGGCTTTAGAAACCCTCTTGCATTTTCACTTCTTTAAGTTCTCAATAGTTTCTTTGGGAAAAAATTAAGATGAAAACACTTAAAATCATCTTTGTACACTTATTAAAAACACTTTAATTTAACAATAGGCTATCACTAAAAACATCATTTGATGCTTAGAGTATAATGAGGGGATATCTAAGGCCATGCATGGGATACAATAGGAATATGTCAAAGTGATTGTTGAGTAGATTTGCTCATGATTAAGATCATATTAGGTACAACTAAGTAGTTGCCACCATGTCATTAAGGTAACTAAATTAGTATGGATTGTCAGTATAGATTACCTAAGGACATATTGTAATAAATTTTGGCACAATTTAAAGGCTCTAACATGCCCTTTTTGGACTTTTTACAAGTAATGAGTAGCATTGAACAAATTCAATAGCAGGCAAGTCTAGATGGATTTCAATGGTCTATACATTTTTCACCTTGAAAAATTATGAAACGCACATGATGACATGGATTGTCCCCAAAACATACTTTTCTTGTAAATTCATGATTTTCATTTGCTAATACAAGAAAAATATTCTTCCTACTAAAGACAACTTGTAATGGTGTTGAAATCCTTATTATAATGGTAAGAGGTGTTTTCATCTTAGATTCAATTCAATAAGTGATTATCCACAAATTTCATTAGACCAATCATATTAGACACTTATTAGCTCTAGTTGAATAATGAAGACTTTGTTGTCTCAGCTTTCTTGTGGGAAAATAAGCTTAAATACTTTGCAATTGTGTACAAAGTGGGTTGTTATAAAACTAATGGTGATCCAACTCATAAAAATTCAAGAACACATGTCATTGTAGGATGTCAATCTGAGATCATTCAAAATCAATTATTCTAAGGCAATTCAACAATAAAATATCATGGACATTGTTTGATTGGTGTTCTAAAACGAATGTACTACTAGTGTATTTCAATTTTTTTACAAATCAGGTTTATGGTTGGGTTTTCAATAATTCACTATATCTAAAGTAAGATAAGCCATTGTCATCCCTTTGATCCTTGCTTGTATATCCTTCTTGAACATGAAGTCTTGTTTTTTTTAGTAATGATATTGTTGAAGACTAAGGTAGGGACCCCATAAAGTGTCACTTTTTTTTAGTTTGGATTGTTTCTAAGATTAGATTGGTGAAAATTTTATATTTTTTTATTGGCAAGTAATAGGAGATTTCAATGAAACAAAAAGCACATCATTTAGATAGCACATGGAAAAATTATGAAGAGTCAAAGTTTTTTTGTTTGATGTTTAAAATCATTTCATTAAAAATAGTTACATATTGATTTAGGAAATCCACATAGTGTAATCATCTCATCAAGTTGCCCATTAGGCACATGGCACATCTGGATGTCCCTACCTTAAATAGCACTATTGAACTAATTAGATACAACATCCATACGTGGCAAGTGATTACATCATATTACTATTGCAAAAACACTACTACTATTGAGCTTCAATTGAACTTCAACTTAGACTTCTAAGATTTGCAAATGTAATGCAAAAGAACAAAAAAGCAAGGAATAGTCCACATGAATTTTCCAAGATTAATGAAAAGTACCATACATTTAGATCATATTTAAGACTTTGTTGTCAACATAAATTATAAGTCATATTTCAAGAAATTATAGTAATTCTAAATGACTTGTTTCACCCACAAATGGGCAAAACAACAACGCTCCAAAATTAGTAGTTATCCCCCCCAAAATGAAAACAAAGATTATTAATAAATAACATGGATTACATACATGAGTAGATTTTTGAAGGCAATGAAAGCATTAATCTCACATTCTCCCTCTTTCACTTTAGGTTTTGGCTAAGAATGACTACATGAGTGGATTTTTGAAGGCAATGAAAGCGTTAATCTCACATTCTTGTTTTTTTGCCTCATTGCTCTAAACGTATAGCAAAATCAGGAGTTACCGAAAGAAAATGAAAACAAACATTATCAATGAATAACATGGGTTACATACATGAGCCGATTTTTGAAGGCAATGAAAGTGTTAAACTCACATTCTTGCTCTTCCGCTTTAGGTTTTGGCTTAGAATGACTACACTAATAATAATATTTAGTATTATATTACATTTAGTGTGACTTATCCTATTACTTGTATAACTCTAACTCTCATTTAATTGACAAATCATGTTCAAATTAACATTTAGTGCTAGTAACATTAGTAGTATTCTTGACATTTAGTACAATAGCTGTATGTCAACATAAACAATACTGAAAATTACAATAGTTGACAAATATTGTTGGAGTTCATAATTAATGTTGCAAAGAGTATGAAAACACTATTATAAATGACTCATCATTATATTAGTTTAATCAACATTAGCCTTTGTTTACGAACTAAAAATCATTATAATTTTTTAATACATAATTAGTTATAATATTTTACTAAGTTTATCTTTCCAATTCAAAAACAGTGACCATTTTCTTCTTTTTGAAGATAAAATTTATAAATATTTTAAATGCTTAAAAATTCATTAAATTCTTGACATGTGTTTCCCTTTTTTTAATAATTTTTTAAGTTAGAGATGAAGGAATAAATGAATTTAATTTTTTAACTTTATGCATTTTCATTTCCACAAAATATTATCATACCTTTTGATTATTTATGTCATAATAGATTTGGTCTCTTTAAAATTAAAATCCAAAAATAATTCATTCTTGCTAATGACATTGTAAATTGACAATTGGCAAAAAAAAAATTAGCATTTTATCCTAAATTGAAGTCATTCAATATCCAACTTTTGTGCCACAATTGCTTTCATATTGTATTATTAGAGAGTGTCAAATTTGTATAGTAAATCATATCACTGGTAGAATGATAATGTCTATAATGATTGAAAAATTATTCATAATGACTCATTTACAATTATTAACAACAAAACAATTCTACTTGTGTATATAGTGTCCTTGTAGCTTCTATTACATTGTTATGAGTAATATTGAAGCCATGCATGGGGCTAGATCAAAGGCAAAACACTTAAAATCCAACCTTTGCATTGATGACAACTATTTCATCCTACATTGTAATTAGTTTTGAATGGTAAGTCATATAAACTAGTGATTTTATGCTCTTTAATTCATTGATAGGTGACCTTTGAAGCAATGTGAAAGTTTGTATAAAAGGCACATCAATCATCGTCTAATTATTGTCTCCACTACCTATTGTGATTAGTTTTGTATAGTGAGTCATATAGTATAGTATACATTGGAATCTTTGCAAGAATGTGCAAGTTCATATCAAAGGCACTTCAATCACCATCAAATCTCTATCCCCATCCATCTTTGTTCTTAACATTATATTGAAGAAGTTTGATGATGTAGGGGAAAAAAAACTATTTTAAATGCATATTTTTTTATTTGATTTAAGCACTTTGCCATCAAAGTCAAGTCATATTAACACCATTATATTCAGGTATCTTAGGTTAAAATACTAAAAGAGTAAATTTTGTCTATCATTGTCAAAAATAATAAATAATCAAATTCTATCAATTATATATAGGTTATTTGTTTTTAATCTTGTGTATAGTTTTTATATTAGTAGACAAGTGCATTGTTTCCTATTGATTGTGTTAGTTTCCCTACTTTTAGAGTTCTTAAGATGTAAAGTTCTTTAATTCAATTTTTGAATTCATAATTTTTTTAAATTCCATAACATTCCCATGATTTGTCCAAACGCCATGAAACAAAGTCCTTGGAGAGGTTACTTTGCAAAAAGGAGAAAACCATGTGCAAGACCATGTGACTTAAACTATAGGGTGCATTTCATTCATTGGAGGAAAAATTTATAAACGATTTGGATCTACCGTAGCCTAGATTTAATTTTTGAAACCTCATTTTATGTAAAATAGTGTATTGATAAATCTCTTGATCTAAAAACAAAGTAGATATAAATTAGAGTGGATAAAATTAGAGAAGAAAAAATATTAATTTTAGAATGAATATAATCCTTGGTCCTTCTAATATAGGATTGAAAAAAAATACTTTAAAAAAAATTTAATGCTTTGGATATTGTAGCTAGATGCATTGGATTTTAAGTACTTGTCTTTTACCAAGATTGGTACCAACAAAATAAAATGGAATAAAGTAGAAATTAACTATATAATTGTATTATCAATTGGAATGGGGGTATTTTGTCAAATTAAAGAATCATTCAATGGTGGAATTGGAAGATCATAGTGTGTATTTGAACTTCATTATGCACATTCAAAAATAAGATTTCTGAGCATGTATGCCTTTAAAGTTAAAATAAATTTTTAGTTAAACTAGAATTTTGGTTAAAATAGAATTTTGGACTTTTAGTTAAAATTCAAAAATCAAAGTAAAGAGATTCATTAGTTTTTGATATCATCACCTTTTTGTTCCAACCATTTATATCAAGAATAATAGATTCACACATAATTATGGTGAAGTTTATGAGTGTGAGCAACTTTTGAATTAACCCCTAAATGTCTCAGACTATGTTTTCACCAAAATTGCTCCAAAACTATCATTCCTAGGACAAGTACCAAATTTTAGAATATAAAACATTTTTAGAAACATCTAACCGTATGATCTTGTAGTACACTAGTTTGAGAAGATGTGAAAAAAATATCAAAAGTTTCCACCGTGTAGATTGCAAGATATTAACATTTGAAGTGACAAAAATCTTGTGAAAATATGGCCAAATGCACTTCACAAGGTCACATTTGTATGAAAAAATGTCCAAAATGTTTGTTACCCTTTGGATTCCTTCTTCAAGGCAAGTTGGCTACATGCTTTAGGGTTTAGGGTTTAGGATTTAGGGTTTTCAGATCATTTGGAATTATAAAACATATAGGAAAAAAATAGTAAGTAGAAAAAAGTAGAGAATGTTTAAAAACACCAAATTGTTAACAATTTATTTATGGAATTGAAAAATGCCAATCCAATGGTTGTAATGTGAATAATATACACCTAATGTTTTTATTTTTTCAAAAATATTTAAAATTGAGTTAAATAAAGGACTTCAAAGTTTATTTTAGAGTAGAGATTCCATAACTATCTACAAACTAATCCAAACTAAAATTTCTCATAACTTTCATCTCATTCATCAAAATGGAATGATTCAAAACTTACCACATATATATAAATCTAGAGAGTCAATTTCAAATTTTTTTTTTTTTTTAAAAGTGATTTTCAAAGAAGTTTTTTTCCTGCTCGGTTTGCCCGCCAAACATTGAAAATTACATATCATGCAATAACTTTTGAACCATGTAGTCAAAAGTTATGAAAATTGTTGGGCCTTAAAGTTACTCCTCAAGCACATGTTGTGTGGAAATTTCAATGAAAAAAATAACAATTCCATTTGTAGTGAGCTGCCCAAAATCGCTATGTTGTCAAAAAACACAATTTGGTCCTTTAGGGGTTAAATAGAATTTTGGTTCAATTTTCAAAATCCATTGCCAACAATTTTTGAAGGCATTCAATATGCAATTGGTTTTAGTGGTAGTATCTTGGGTGTTTCTGACTAAATTTGTAATGAATGTTTTGTGTTTTTGAACACTTCCCTCATTTATAATGCATTTTGATCGTTGCATATATCAAATTTGATGTCAATTTCAATTGTCAATTGAAATATACATGACAAGATGATTTTAAAAAAATATTTGATTGTTGACATAGTTATTATTAAAAGTTACTACTTTAATTACCTTCAAGTAATGTGAAATGTTGTAGAAAGTTGGCAACTTGTTATAAATTGAAGTGTTTGTAAGTTGGAAGTTCATAGTAACAAATTTCATAATTTTGGGGCCTATAAAGTGTAAAATAATAATGAAATTGACACACCAAAATCTTCAAATTCAATATTTTAGTGAGTGTAATATGAAATGTCAATTAGATAATAATGTGATGAGAATTCCAACAATAGGAAACAATTGATCAAAAGGGAAGTCCCAAAGACATAATATGAAAAAAAAAAAATTTATTAAAAGAGAGAATATTGTATAAGATGTGCATTTTAAGGGGCAAAACACTATCTACAAGCTAGGTTTATCTTTTCATGTGCTATGCTTTCATTGGCCCAATCTCTCAACCTATTGACTTTTTTCTCCAACCACCTATGCTTTGGGATTTTTTTTAAAACCACAATAACTTGTTATGTAAATCTAACCACACACAAAGATTGCCAACTTGGTTCTTCAAAAGATCACTTCAAGTACAACTTCATCTAAATGTTTTTAATAATAGAAAAAACTTTTCAAAAACCAAAGTGACTACATTCTTGTCGTTCAGAAAGTTAAAGGTTAAATGCTCAATCATTTATTATTTGTTTCACCTTGCTTTTGAGTTTGATCCTTATTTTTTAAATGTGCATTGCATGTTTTCATGCCAAACATTCATCCTAAAATCTTTCATTTTCAAACAAAACAAAACTCCTAAAGTTTATAAATACTATGGCATGCCAAGAATTAAGTTAGATTTTCATTTACAATTACATATAGGGTACTTAAAGTTAAGACCAAGTAGTTTTTTTCTACTAAAAGGGTCCCTTAAAACCATAACTACTAGGTAAGTAGCCCCCAAATAATTATCAGGTTAATGCATGTGGTTACAAAACATAAAGGGAAGTGAACTCCCCAAGACAAAGTCCGTGCACCCTTCTTTGTGAAGAGCTTTCCAACAGTACCAAGAATGCCATTGGACGCCTCATAGATTTGTAGATCTCAACATATCAAACAAAACAACCAACCTCACTTAAGGTATAGACTAGTGTGCCTTCTACCATTGCTATAGCCAAAATAAAAGTAAAAATAATTTTCAAATTTTTTAATTCATTAAAACTTTGAAATTCAATATCTTGCACCCCATAGTGAGAGGTTGTGTTCATGGTACAAATAAAAAAATTTATACACAAAAGAGTGCAAGGGCTTTGTTTTGTAGCACTTAGATATGCAATGTGAAAGTTATGATTTTTCCAAAATAAAAGATAATTTATTTCAATTTTCATATTCATAAAAAACTTTGAAATTCAATAACTTTCACACCGTAGGTCCCAATGCCATGAAACAAAGTCCGTGCACCCCTCCTTGTGAAGAGCTTTTGAGTAGTACATACACTTCACGGGTTCTTAGATTTCAACATATCAAATAAACAATACAAAATGAAACAAACAACCTATCTTAAGGTATATTAGATGGATGTACTTCATCCCTTTTGTACAACTCCCACAAAATCTTCTTCAAAACATTTATATTAATCCATATAGTGAATGTTTGGATTCTTAGAGGTGAAATTCCTTCATTTTATCCCCATCTGATATGAATCTCTTACATTAAATGCAATCAATGTCACATTTTCATCCAAGTCATGTTTTCATTTGCACAAATTTTTCATTGATTTGTTCTTGCTAAAACCTAATGACATCCACTCATCTTTTCAATAAAACTTGATGAACAACAATGCTAGTATGTGAGCATATAAATGTGAGCCTACAAGCCTTGAGCCTAGGCACATAGGTACTCTACAACTATTGGAGATGTCTACAACATACATACTTATAATATGAACATCCTATAACTATGGAAGATGTTTAAAATATAGATGTCTATAATATAGATATCTTATAACCATGGAAGGTGCTTATAACATAGGTACCTACAACATAGACACCTTTAATACAGGTGTCTATAATATAGACAACTACAATATAAACATCCTATAACTATGGACGGTGCCTATAGCATAGGAACCTAGGCTCCTATGCTCATGGGCTCAAGATCCTAGGCTCACATAATAGCAACCATTCTCAATAAAATGAAACCTTATAAAGGCAAACTTGCATGTGGAGTGGAAATCGAAAGGAAAAAAATCCAAATTTTCTATGATTGGAGTTGCTTTTGTTGACTTCCATGATGTTTGGATTGCCATGTGAGCTTTACCAAGAAACTACATTTTAGGAGTAGATTTGTCTTCTTGTCAAACTGAAAAGCAACCCCACAATTCAAATCCAAATCCAAAACTAGCTCCCCCCTCACTTTTCGTGGACTTCTCCGACAAACTATTCCACTTCTCCCCTTGAAAACATTGCACACTTATGTGTGGAGTTTTGAAAAACATTCTCTTTGTGCAAAGTTTGACCGATTCCAACACATGGAAGTCTGCCCTAAAAAAAACCAAATGCGGGGACTGAAGGTCCGTTTTCAAACCCTAAAACTGAGGACGGAGGAGCGATGGTGATTCGCAAGCCCTAACTAAGAGAGTCGTCGTTGTCGTCGTTGTCTTCGTTGCCGCCATCGTCTCCGTCTCTTGTATGAAGGAGTCAGCCGGCGCTCGCAACGCTGTTCATTCACTCTTGAGTGCGCCATCGATTTCTGTGTCCCACAGACTGGGATTATTCAATTCGAGATTCAATTTCGTCTTCCCACTCGTCCTGTACTCCTGTCTGGGGTTGCTCCACACTCCCACACTTCCCGCTCATTCAACCCAAGATTTGTCGTCGTCGTTGCTTTTCCCACGGCGATGCACCGCCATTAGACTTGCCTAGTCACTGCTTCTTATCTTCTGCCCCGTCGCTCGAGAGAATGATCCGCCCTTGCCAGTCTTTGATGGTATATTGCTGTCAGCTCTCGTCATTAGTAATGTTCCAGATACGGGTCTACCCTTCACGGCAGGGAGCCTTCTGCTGCAGGTCGGTTTTCATTCCAAGGTCCCACCTCAAGCTGTACAAGAGGTTTAAATTTGTTCCTAACCAGGCGCGTGCAGTCAGGAGGGGGCGCTTCAATAGTTGTTCGAATGCAATGGATACTTCCCCAGTGGATTCAGTGTAAGTTAGTTGTGGCACTACGCTTTGCTTTCAGTTTGCCCTGCAGAGCTACCCAGAGCCCTGTAATAAGTAATTGACCACGAATATTAATACGGAATGGCAAAAGCCATAAGACCTAGAATTGATGCTCGGTCAAGGTCCCACCTCAAGAACTACATGTCTCCTTTCAGTGGTAGATGATATCCTCTTCTAGTTATGACCTGCTACGACCTTGGCCGTATGAAGTTTGATGCAAGCGTAAGTGGCTTACAGATCACCAGTCCCTGAGAAGGAAAGTTCACGATCAAACATACCTGAGAAGGTTTAATACATGCGTTGACAGAGAGAGAGTGAAGCATAAAAAACAGAATACTGTACCGTCAAAGAATGCACCAACTCGTCACATGAGTAAGTCTAGGGTTGAAGATGCTATTGCATAGCTTTACGTCTTCACGAACTTGCTCAACAGCAAGAGCCAAAAGTCGAAGCCTATTTCCAGACGTCGAATTCTCCGCAGCTTCGACGTCTGATCGTGCCTTCTGGCCCTGTACAGTAAGTTATGCTCATCGGCGCAAAATAAAGGTGGTCCAGACAGGCTCTACTTGAATACTACAGCCATTATTTTTGTAAGACAAACAATGCTCGCTCACTACTGTACTAGTACGTTGACCAGAATTCGCTGATCAATGGCATTCATATGTAATAATACTTCAAAAGCGATGTATGACCTGGGGCTTTGAGAGATTGAAAAACTACTATTGCTGAATCTGGCGCTGGTGGATTCCAGTGCAGCTACTTCGCAAGGAGGTATACCTTTCTACATGAGCAGGAGGGCTGTGGATTAGTGTAAGGTAGAGGATGCTAAAACCGAAGGGACATGATCCCGGCTACTATTGACTGAATCTGGTTACCAAATGGCTGACATTAGGAGGAGATTAACTACACAATCACAAAATATGAGACAAATTTACACTTTGGAACCTATTTGCACTTGGAAAGTTCACATACAGAATTACTCGACCACTTTTCAGAAGTCACTTCTCTCTTCTCGTATCATTCTATTGTCCTAATCCCTTTGTGCAAGAACTGAAAATAGAAAAGTCCCACTTTTTTAATCTTGTTGTCCACTATCATTACTTCCAAAGTATGTTCTCAACCCCAGCCACAAGAGATGCCCCCCCCACCAAACCCAGATTCATGACCAGACTATAAACTGCGGTTGGGTCTTTCGGTGTGCAAGTATATTTAAGTGACAATAAAAAACCTCACTGTACATAACTCAACTCAACTCCTACCAAAAAATGCACAGATGCACAGGTCGTCAACTCATCACTCTGCTGCAGAAGAGACATAATGCATGGCTGTGACACAGACAGTATTCCCAGGACTGCCACGTTATTTTTGCTAGTTACAATAATTAAAATGCTCAAGAGAAATAGTTTCAGTCGCAGGATCAACTCACGCCTTCAAGATCTGGAGTGCAAATCACCCGTGTAAGACGATCACATTCAACTATACATTGAAATACAATTTTCGCTTCTTCAGATAGGTCATTTATAATGTTGCAGATTGTGGGCAGGCACACACTACATTTCAGAATACCATTAAAACTTCCAACAACAACGTGCGGCTTTG
Organism: Rhytidiadelphus loreus; assembly: GCA_947034895.1. Lineage (NCBI taxonomy): Eukaryota > Viridiplantae > Streptophyta > Bryopsida > Hypnales > Hylocomiaceae > Rhytidiadelphus > Rhytidiadelphus loreus. The sequence continues at coordinate 45,398,012 of OX344765.1, forward strand.
ACAGGTCGATCATAAGGCCACGCCTGAGGCGCTACTCCGTCAGAGCTGCAACAACGCCCAGGGCATTCCTCTTAGGATTTGAAATCCCAATTTACGGATCAGTGCTTGCAGATAAAGCCCCAGTTAAAAAAACGGATAACCTCATTTATATCACCTTCTTTAATATTGCAGCCAATACGTCCTCAACAAACTGTCGGGAACGGACGTAGAAATTGAAAACTCACTCCGTACTCTCTCTATCACAGTCCGTTACGTCAAAAATAGTTACATACGAATTCTATACTAAGGATATTGAAAACAGTGTGAAAAAGGATCTAAACCATCTTCCTGAATCTTGCACCCTCAGGTACTAAGTGCATAATGGTCAATAGTGAGGTCCACATTTTCTAGGAGTTGAAATAAATCACTCATGGGCTTCAAAGAGGAAAACAACAGAAAGAAAAACCATTCCCCACATTCTCCAACAAACAGATACATGTTTTGAAAGTTATTAGAATTGACTACCAGCTTTCAAAGTGAACTTTCTAGTTTCAGTTTGGGCACATTAAAAGGAATTAATGTCACCTTTGCATACAACACTAACACAACACTAATGATTGTCTCAATGTTATAAAAATTGATGAACATGACGTCGATTTCTGGCACCTTCGTTGACACTAAAGAGGTCTGGGTTTATAGATTCACTAAACGAGAAATCGGCAACTCAAAGGGATTCATAACAAGGACATAGTAAAGAGAATGAGGGCTTACTTGGGGAAAAAAGGATCCGAGCGACTCTCAACGAACGTCACGAAACTGCAGCAACCGAACGATCACATCATGGATGTAGTCAAATGCCTGTGCACAACTTCGAAGAGCCATAATTCCCCTGCAAGCCTAGATTCTAGGATTCTCTAAAAACCGAAACACAGAACAACGGATTTGCCGATCACTACACCAGTTCTCGATCCTCGGAGAAGAGCGACCTAAGCAACGCAATTGACGTTCGAACGAATTCGCACAGAATCGATGGGCTTACTCTTTGCAGGCTTTGGACGCCGGGGGTACGTTATCCAAGGAATTCAGCTCCTCCTGCAAAAAGAAAGCAAGAGCACACGCAATGTATTGGAGTGAGCACCGTTCACCTTATGCTTTGCGTCACTCCAAGATCCTCTCTCGTAACATCCTAACCCCTAAACACCCGTCGTTGTCTGAACCGTTTTTGAGTAGTATATCATACGCGGACTTTCATTTCTTAAACTTCTCACTTATTTTCTAACCAACACATGAGCTGATCGTCACTTATTCTCGTAATAGAAAACATAACCGCAAGAGACCTATAATTTCCAAAATACATTCAACCGAATAGGTAATTTTTAAACCACAAATCCTTGACCATTTAGTGGCTATTGACTAAATTCCAAATTCCAAATCTATCCCGAAACACATGAAAAAAGAAATTAGGGCAAATAATCGCGTGGCACACCTGGAGCAGCTGCAATTCGTAGTTCAGTTGCTGCAGTTCACGGTTCCGTCCACGCACCACAACAGACGAGGCAGTGGGAGCAGACGACGGCTGTGGCTGCGGCTGCGACTGCGGCATGGGCGCAGGCGGGATGGCGGATGTCGTCATTGACGAAGACGAGGTAGCTGCTGCACTGGATCGATTGATTGCTGCGATCCTGCTAAATACATTCTACCACAGTCGCACTTAAGCTTCTACAGAGAATCCCCGTAACCACGAGACGCCATAGCTGGAACTTCTACAATCGAGGAACGCGCACGCAACCTGGATGGGATAATGGAAACCCTGAACCCTAAAACACTCTAGATCATTCTCGATCAAGTCGTGACATCAACAATATCGATCCTTTTTAGACTTGAAAAGATCCATCTCTCTTCTGAAGTAACTGCAGTTACTGCACCATTTAAAAAAAAAATTCCCATTAACTCACGCAGAGAATTGACCCCCTCATTGCCCCGGTCAACTTTGGTTTGAAAAAAAGCCCCCTATGTTGTGCCAATTTTTTGGTAATTCTTGCATCTCCCTCAAGTAATTTGGAGCCTCTGATTGCAAATATGAATTCAAAATTTCAAAAAAAAATTAAGCCTTGCAAATAAAAAATTCTAGGGTTTGCCCTGGAGGGGCATTGAGGGGATCAATTCACCCTGGCCCTCATTCATGGGCAGAGCAATGTTTGGGGAGAATCATCGGTTAGTTCATTGTTAACCGGTGCAATTGGAAAAAAAAATTGTTTGCAATATGAAAACATCAGGGAAAAAATAAATGAAAAAATCTATGAAATTTCTATTTGGAATAAAATAGAGAAAAAAAATCAGATTCCATACTTGAAAACACAGTTCACTATGGAAATTAAAGGAAAGAAGCTAGTAAAACTCAAAAAATATCTTAAACACCGGGGCAAAGCAAAAAGCAATCTCCAATGGCATGGTGAAGCTATTTACATCCATTGGCATAGATGAAACATAGATGAAGACATATGTATTCATCCCCAAGTGTGAAAATTCATTCATAATAGATTGTGATGATGTCCCTAGCTACATTTTGTAGTTGAATTGAGTGATTTCATTCAAAATAAGAGAATTTGTTGTCAAATATTTCCTAAAATTAAATTTATATAGCTTTTGAGTGATACAATAACATTTCAAGTTGGAGAACATGTACCACAAAATTCTAATACGTAGGAAACTAGCTTCAAGAAAACTTTTATACAAGGCCATTTTTTCAACAATTTTTGGTTTGCACATATAGTAATCTCTTCAAAATGGTAATGATGGAGTTTTAGGTTTCAAATAGCCCTTGAGAGGAGGGGAAAAAATCGCCCATAATTTGTGTCTTTGACAAGCTTGATCAATTTGTAGCCTGAAACACCCAAACTGAACTAAAGGGTAGTTGGGTATATTGAGTGGCCTCAAATGGAAGGAGATTGGATTAGGGTCTTCTATGCTTGACTCATCTATGGAGCACTGACATTGGATAACTTTAGCACATGCTATCTTGCGTAAAGATAATCCCTTGTTGCATGAAATATAATTAAAAAAAATATGTCCCTCTCCTTTGAACTACTGTAATGAGATAGTTATTCCTAAATCCTACATTTGAATTTAGGAAGTTCCAAAGGTAAAGTAAACATAATATCTAGCAACTATCTTACAGAGCTTCAGAAGCCACTTGCTTCATGGAAAGCATTGCAATGTACATTCCTCCAATTTCATTCCTCGATGAGGAGGGGGGATTGTCAAATGGATGGCAAAATGGTTAATTTTGGAATTCAAATTGTACAAAATGTCATTGTTTAATTTTCAAATTATTCAAAATATTTCAAATTATTTAGATTTCAAAATGAAATAAAGACCTTTGAATACAATTTTCTTTGTTCTTTGGATAAAGGACTTCAAATTTTGCTTAATTATTTACGCAACTGACCCGGACGTATGTATGTCTACCTTGCAGAAGGACAAAATATTGTACCTGCCCCCAAATGTTCCCACTAGCAACATATCTCGAGATTCCTGCCTGGCACTTGGAACCACAATGCGCACGCCGTGATCGGCTCCACTACAGCGACAAGAGTAAGCTTCTCAAGTGGACGCGAGCAGCGCGAGCAGCGCGCACAACGCTCGCATTCCAGTCTTGCGTTTCACAGTCCATCTAACTCAGCTTCCTCTCATTCTTCATCATCTTCTTCTTCTTCCTTACTTGTTTCCTTAGACCTTTCCTCTCGTCGCAGTATCTGTGTTAGCTATGGTGGTTCCCTTGCACCTCCACCTCCCCTGCCACACCTCCCCCCTCTTCCCTGCTCTGCCCTCTTCTCGTCACCTCTCCATTACTCCCTCCCGCTTCGTCCTCTCCCCCCGATGCCTGGCCCCCGATGCCTCCTCCTCACCCCCCACCTCCGAATCTCGCCTCTGGGCTTCCTTCATGCAAGCGAACTCCCCAACTCCCCACTCGGAAGCCCCCACGCGCTCACCTCCCCCGCAATCAGCTACCCGGCTACCCCACTTGCAGAAATTCTGCTTCCACGCGCAGCCGTCTTGTAAGGTCGGAACGGCCATCGCTAATTCCTCCCAATCTCCGTTCGTTTCGTGGTTCCTAGCTGGGAAGATCTTGTGTGTGTTGATTGTCTGTGTTGATTGTCTTCTTTGTTGTGTTGGGGTGTGTGCAGGTTCAGGTGACTGTGAGGAAAGCGGGAGGGGATGAGTTTGTTGTGGAGATTGGAGTTGATACGGGAGGCATGTTTTCCGAATGTGAGGAGCCTTTGAAACTGCATTGGGTGAGCATTTGGGGCGCAATTGCAATGGAAGGGATTCGGGGGTCTTCAGGGATTGAGCAATTGTTTAGATTTGTCTGAAATTTGAATATCATGCAAATTTTCTTGGAATTTGAATTCTATGTATGTTCAAATTTTATTTGGAATGGAGTTCCCAGGTTGATGAGGTTGACCTACTTCATAGTTAGATGTGGACTCTATATTTTTTTGACCAAGCAGTTCGGAAGGCAGTAATGTAAAGTCTCCATTCACCATTCAGAAATGGAGAGGTTCCTTTCACCATTCAAGTGAACTTTCAGCCTTTCCCTACAGCGACCTAGACACTTGCCCCAACTAAACTTTTGCACAATTATTTTGTGTTCAACAAAAACATAAATTGAGAAAAGCAGAATGTCAATAAAATAAGTGCTTTCGCACATAGTACAAATCAAAGTACACTTGTGTGGTTCATGGAGTTTCTAATGTGTTGTATGGCTAATGGCGCCTCTCCTTTCAAGAAGACATCTGATATTACTTTCCTGGAATTTGAATTCCAGGTTCAAATTGCCTGGAAATTGAATTTGGTTTGAGTTTGAATAGCTTTGAAATTGCGTGAAATTAGAATGTGGTTCGAATTTGAACACTATTCAAATGTTCCTGTAATACGAATTTGAATTTATGTTCAAATATGCTGGGAATCAGTGAGCATCGGATTTGATGAGGTCACGTTTGTATATTGATTGACATCAACGGGTGATGGCAGGGCCTTTTCAGGTCCGATTCTACGGAGTGGGTGTTACTTGAACCAGATGAAGCTCCCGATGGCACTGTCGTCATGGATGGGGTGTAAATCTCTGAAACCCTGCGTTCTTTAAAGCGTTTTTCACAAGGCTCACAGTTGCTGATTCTTGTAAAGAGCTTCATATGTTGAGGAGATTCAAGATCAGGTCCACAAGGTTACGATCGCCGTCAGGAATATTTTGTATGCTAAGTATATTTCTTGCAAGGAACTGTGATCGGGTGTCTCTAAGGAAGTGTAATGAGGGATGGTCGTTTTAGTCAAAATGGTATTAAAGCATTGCTCGCTGTTGACAGGGTTGAAGCGATGCAGACGCCCTTTCTGGTCGACTCTCAGGGTCTGCAGTCACTGAGTTTAACCTTGAATGCGACTATGGCTCCTTTTTTTGTGAATTTCGTGCTTCTGAAGCCGGCAACTACAGCACAGGAGGAAGACATTTGGATCAGGTACAATTTCAGGCCCTCTTATTAAGTTGCTAGCAGTGAACCTGCTCGCACCTTATTCAAGATATTTTTATTTTAAATATGTGCCAAGAGCAAAAGTTATGCAACCAAATCTAAAAATATTTGAACCCGGGTAGTAAAAAATAATCATAAAAACTTGAAACTAATAAAAAAACCTTCCTCATATTATATATTTTTCTCTATTTGGAAATCTTTGACTCACTCAATTTGGAACATTTTGTTTTGTGGGCGCTCATAGCATCTTTGTGAAAAAATAACATGGTGGCTTTGTTTTATAACTCAATTTTCACAATTTAAGAAAAAAAAGGTTCCACGGGGTTTAGTTTGCTTACTAGAACAATCTCACTATAGGGATTAGTGTGTTTTGATTCCTTCTGAGAATTATTAACGATTTAGGTTTTCTTTCCATCTCTAATCTTAAAAATTTTAAATCAAAATACATAGTGAAAAAAATTGAAGTAAAGAGGATTCAATGTCTTATAGTCTAGTGTGGCAATGTCCCCCAAAAGTTTTCTTCACTTCAAATGCTAATATGTTCTAATCTATGATGTCCAACTTCACGAAATTTTTACCACATCTTCTTATACAAATTTAGGATAAGATCCTACAGTTCATTACTGAGAATTTTCACTTTTCTGCTTTCTTGACTCAATGCAATAGAAATGGTAGTTTTGAGTGTTTTTTGACACAAAAGAAAAAAGGCCTTGGGACTCTAGGGGTTATTTTCCAGCTGTAGATTCTAAGTATGCTAAAACTTAACAATCAAAGTTTAGGCTTCACAACTCTACATGATACTTTGACCTTGAGGGTAAGATTGTGTAGGTGTGTTCTTTTCATTCAGATTCTATAGTGGATTGCTAGTACACTTAAGAAGGCTAGTATTATGGATTCTAATCCTCCTTCTCCTCTCAAGCGTTGAAACTCTGCCATAATCCTGCATTGGCATTATGTGCTTATGCTGTTTCCATATTCACGTTGGCCGGGTTGATCTCAATCGTCCTTCTGTATTGGTGAACAGAGGAAATCAGGGGGGCAATTTTTGCATTCCCGTAGGTATGAGAAGGGGTCGGCCTGACCCGCTTGGGGTAACTTGGGGCCGAGATGGGTCTGTCAATTTTGCACTCTACTCACATCGTGCGGAGAATGTGGTGCTGTGTCTTTACGAAGCTGAGGCTACTGAACCTACTGTGAGTCCTTTCCTAAAGCCAAATCGTATCTCTTCGTAATTCAATGATGAGAAGATACTACGGAGCATTTATTTCGTGCATATGACGTAGCATGAGGGATAAATACTTTTCTCTCCGTGCTCCACAGCTTGAAATAGACTTGGATCGGTCTGTTCACCGGACTGGTTACGTGTGGCACATTGAGCTGGAAACCGTGGGCTCGTACACACGGTATGGCTATCGATGTAAGGTACATTGACATTCAATCCACGCTTCTTTAACATTTCATTAAAGTAGGTCTTTTGCAGCACAAGACGTCTCACTCATGTGAGATCGGTATGATTCTTTTTTCGTTTTGTTGAGAACCACTATAGACATGGCATTAACTGAACACCCCAAGTTTCTAATGGCTTAGCAAATTCAAAACTGTGATAAGCGATTAGAAACTTACCTCAAGTATTGGTCATTGAGTCTTGAGCCTTCCACTAGAAAAATGGTTTAAGAATCATGTATCTTTTGTGATTTACGATGTGATTTAGTGATGAACATCCATATGATCTTATTAAAAACCAGTGGTTCCGCTTGACTAAACATTCTCCACGTATTCTCACTGTCGTAGGGAGTAAAAGTTGGTCATAGAAGAGAGGTTCTTGCAATTTTACAATTGATGATTATATGGGTAGAGTCCACAAGAAGGGAACCAACTATGTTACAATGTGAACGAATTTTTATCAATCATTCTGAGTGGACGTTAGGTTGCGATTAGCGCATAGAGAAGGGGAGGTGTGCGATCTTTGGCCTCTCTAAATCGGTGTGATTGTAAGTGTAAATATGCCGATCATGCTTACCTACGTAGTTCTGTTGCCATGCACGCGGAAATTGAGTTTTTTCGTGTGTAGGGGCAAGTCGGATGGGAGAGTGGTGATCGTTTTCATGCTCGAAATGTTTTGCTCGACCCATATGCGAAATATATTGCTCCCCATGTTCCAGGACAAGGTCAGATTGTATTGCACCTTTTTGCATATTACATGACATTGTTTACCTCATTAGAAGACCCTTTTATCAGGTAGATGTCTTGTCAAAGTTTTTGTTGAATACCTAGTTGAACACTGTCGCTCAGGCTAAGTACTTGTATTCTTGGTTGTAGCTAAGCACCTGTTCTGTTCATTCTAGCAGAGGAACAGCCGTCTCCAGCTCCTGTGCTCGGTTGGCTTCAGAAAGGAGGTTTACCGTTTGATTGGGAGGATGACACAGCTCCTCGGTGATTCTTCCTTAGGACCTCTGCTTGTTTACTATTTTCTCTGATTTCATCTGTCATTGTAACTATTTTTGTTGACCATATGTTTTTATAACGTACATTTGACAATGAGTTTTTTCTAGCAGAATTTCTTTGGAGACCTTGGTGGCATATCGATTGCATGTGGGAACATTCACAGGCGAAGCAGACGATGTTAACGACGTCTCCCGTGGAACTTTCCTTGGAATACTAGAGAAGGTTCCACATTTACTGAAGCTTGGTGGGTATCTATATTCAAATGTCCATCCCACCCCACCCCCACCCCGCCCCCAACGTATTGGATATCATGACTAGAAAAGACTATCTTTTCTATTCTATTCAAGTTTACCTACACATTTGTTTCTTATACTATTTTTCCTAATGGGAATCTTGAACCGTTTTAATTGATGTTGTTCCATATTATTAATTGCTTGAAGTGTGGACTCAAAATTCTGAGACTCTCTTATATCTCCATTTGCAGGGGTGAATGCTGTAATACTGGAACCAGTTTTTGCATGGGACGAATCCAAGGGGTGCTACTATCCTATTAGGTGTGCGTTTTTCCTTTTTCCTTTGTGTCTACGATTTTAGCCTCGCTGAGATGAAGATGTAAGTAATATTGTAAAGCTCGTTTTTTTATTTATTTATACAACTCACAAGATCTGATGAGCTAATTCTGGAGTTAGCAACTGTTCATCCAGGAAACATCACACTAGCATACCTGGTCGAGGAATAGGATCTCTGACCTTATGTTTTACGGTAACGATCAGATTCTCCTTATTGCTTTACACTTGCATGACCTCGATAACACAACAGACTTTGTTTTGGGTTGAACTGTTCAGCTTCTTCTCGGTGATGGGTTGTTATGGTACTTCTGGCAACAGCTTGTCAGCAAGCTTGGCTTTAAAGACATTGGTGAAGGAACTTCACCGAAATGGAATTGAGGTATTAGCCTTTGCAGTCTGATCTGCCAACTTGTGTTATCCTGTAAATTAACAATTCCAGTCTTCTCTTTCATCCGGGGTGTTGAGTGGACTTATTTCTGGAATTGGAAGGGAACCATATTTGTGAGGGTTTCCAAAGATGCACATTTTTTTGGTTAAGGGCATGCGCAATGCCACTATGACTACGGTTTTTGACAATTTTAGTTGCAGTTTTTTACCTTCGCTAATAATTTCTACAATGGATGTGTTCAGGTGATACTGGATGTTGTGTACAGTCACACGGCAGAGAATGGGGATGATGGGCCTAAGCCGATTTCGTTCCGAGGCATTGACAATGCGACCTACTACATTTGTGACAAATTTGGCGTGTATGTATATTTCAACCTCTCCGGATTTGTCAATGTCAACGATTTATTTCAATCCCGGTTTAAGGTGAATCTCTCTGACGAGTTTGTGAATTCTTCCTGTTGTTGAACGCAGAGTTACAAAATCTGAATTTGGGACAGGCAACTCTTTCAACTGTAATCACCCTACAGTTCAGAATCTGGTAAGTGGTCATCAATTCCCTAGATTGAAGACCTGATGACAATGTTTCGTCCTGGTAGTATAGTGGGAGGTGATGGAAATGGAGCGGGTACATCAATTTACTACCTAGGATAGTTGCTTCGAAATTCTTCGAAATTACAAGCGTTCCTGTTGAAAGTGAATACTTTGGGTGCACAGATCATGGACAGTCTCCAGTACATTGTGGATGAATTCCACGTGGATGGTTTCTGCTTCAAAAACGCTGCGTGCCTTATTACAGGACCCCATGGACAAGACCTTAGCAGACCAGTGTTGGTGGAGTCCATATCATTTGATTCCGTGCTTGCGAACGTGAAACTCATTGCAGATCTGTGCTCACCTATTAATGGAGTTTCAAAGGTATATATAACTCTTGTACTGGTTTTACGAGACTCTCTATACATGTTAAATTCACTTCTCACCTACTCTGCAGTCACAATCTGACACACTGCCGGCATTTGGATTTGTATCTCATAGTTGCCTTCGAACTAGAGGCCTTACAATGGTCATATGGGTCGGAGATCTTCAACAGCTGCAATATTTCACTTCATGCGAGAAGTTTGACTGCGACTCGATGTTGTTTTACAGTGTCTAGTTTATGAGGTAGGGGCGTGTTGACTTTGACAGGATGTGACATTTCCTCATTGGAAAAGGTGGTGTGAATGGAATTCCCAATTCAAGATTGATGTGCGCCGTTTTCTGCGGGGTGAGCCCGATCAGTTGAGTAGATTTGCAACGCGGCTTTGTGGCAGGTTACTCCTCTTTCTCAAGAATTTTGTTTTTTTAGTCTCAACTTTAAAATCGCTCTTTTAAACCCTATCATTCAATTGTCCTCCATGCAATTGTGAATCAATATGTGGGGATGTCCTATGTAATGGCCGTAGTCGCTTCAACACTGAGATGGAGGGCACATTCCATAATTCATTTCTTTCCTTTAGAGATATGGGAAACTTGGAGAAAACGCTGTCCAACCTTACAAGTAATGCTATTGGAGGGACAGCGCAGTGTTGATGCAACACTTGGGTTCATTTTTTAACGCAACGTATTACGCTACCAGTGGTGATATGTTTGCAGATGGACGAGGAACGCAATATTCGTTTAACCACGTCACAGCCCCTTATGGTTTTACACTCACTGATTTGGTGAGCTACAGGTACAAATTTAGCCCGTGTTCATCAGAATGTGAATTATGCGGATTTGATTCGTACTCTTGATTTTGTCAGAGTTCTTTTAGTCGATTGAGTATTTCCTCTTCACATTCTTACTGTGCGTTTTTATGTCCTATACAGTGACGTGGAAGGAGAAATCAGCGAGTACAGGCATGGCTATCTTCTACACACTTTACTTTGTGAAAATTGTTTACAGTGTAGTTCTAACTGTATAGCGGAGTCTGATATTGAACGAGAAAGTCAGATGTTCGCATTTCTTATCAAATGACCGTGGAGCTTTTGGGTTGCAGTTGGAACTGTGGACATGAAGGGCCTGTAGTTGACCCCTTAGTTATTGAAACACGAGTCAAGCAGGTGACGACCACTCTCCACCAATGCCTTATGATATATGTGGATTCCAATCATGGAGCCTGTCTTAAATGGTCACAGCGGTTTTGAGCTTCATACTTTGTTTTTGTATGCAGCTTAACCCCTCATCAATCGTCAGTGATATTAAGGGCCGCTGTTTGTATGTTTATGTCATGTTGGGAGAATGGGATCTCCCGGTTTGTGTCCTCTATGGGGCGCTCAAAGTCTTGTCAGAAATCCTCAAGCATGAAGGGTGCACTGAGGTGGCTATATGTTATTTGGTCGTACGTGGTGGAACCTATTAAACTTCAAATTATATTTGCATTCAAAGTAACCAAAAAATTGGACTCGTGCATAGGTTGTGCTGTGGAGTAGCCAAACATAGTTGTGCTCAAGAGTATACCACTGCATTGTGTTTCCAAGCATGGTGTGGTTGTGTAATATGTCATGGCACTAATTCATTGTAGGGTGAGGCATGTTTGAGTTCGTCAATATTCGTTCATCTAATATTTCTAAGCGAATCTTGTGTACTGTTCTCAGGTTCGCAACTTTCTCACGACGCTATTTTTATCTCAAGGAGTTCCTGTGCTCAATATGGGTGATGAGTACGGAAATACAAAGGAAGGGACCCTTGATGTTGATAATAGGTACGCACTTCACTTGAGAGACATACGTTATGGACCAAATGAAGAAACGTGCATCAATGGAGAATCCGTTTTGTCAGAGACTTCCATTAAGCTTGTCAAGACCTAACTTGATTGTGTTTGTCCAGTTCATGTTTTCACTGGGAGTCATTGGAGTCAGAATTTGGAAAGCAAACTACACATCTGATTGGCTGTCTTGTGGCATTACGCACACGTCGAAGGGATCTGCTACAGGTTATCTGAAGCTCACATTATATACTTTATTCTGAATTTACTTGCCTGAAATGTGAGGACAGTTGATCGAATCTCTTATTATGTGATGTCTGATCTTGTCCTATTTTTGTGTATCAGTTTAATTCACTATGTTGAAAATGGATATGGACATCAACTTACGAACCTTGTTTTGTGGAACCGAACAGACGAGGGGTTTTTTGGAGTTGAAAATGCTCACGTGGCACGGCAAAACCCCGGAGGAACCTCTTTGGGAGAGCTCTGAGCTGTATGTACATTTCTATTATCTTGTGTCATTTCTCGCTCAATATTGTGATTACCATATTATTTATTCTGAAATTCGATTGAAGATCTTTTGTGCTAAAACATGAACTGATTATTTGTTATGCTTTGAACTTGTCAGTTATGCTTTGAAATTGCCAGTTATGCTACAAACGTATGCATTCTTCTGCCTTGTCTTTATTTTCTCTTTCCTGACGGTTGTAATATTAGTATATTCACATTATATGTTCGACCCTTCGCAGCAATATTCTGGCGGTCAGTCTTCACTCTAATGTAGTGCAAGAAAGCTCAAGCAAAACCTTTGGCGACGTCTACATAGCCTACAATCCCCACCCGGTTGCGATTCTGGTTACGCTTCCGGAGGCGCCATCAGGCATGAAATGGTATGTTTTCATTCAGCAAGTTCTAGTTTTTTTGGCTTCCCCTCAAACCTTATCCTTACCTTTATGTGCACAGCGTTACCCATGTTACCAGCTTCATTCATTAGTACACAAGTGTTACCAGTTATCAGTACGTTTACATTCTTGCGTTGATGTTACATGAGATTGAATGATCTCGTACTTTAATCTCTTTACACTAGAATTTATATCTTGATTTTCGAGTGTAGTTTCTGGCTATCAGATAGTGTTGATTTCATCATGAGCTGGGTCAAATTTTGAATTCTTTTCTGTCGTCAAGGCCTCATGATGTACAGTACTTGTATGAGTGCAGGGTTCAGATTGCAGACTCTAGTCTTCCTTTCCCTGATAGTTTCCCCGAGGAAGGCAAACCCCTGCCGATGATAACTGATACTACTTCCAGGTGGTTCTATCTGGTCCATCACGATTTCCTTTTTTCTGCAATTTCCTTTTTCACCGTCTTTAAATGCAATTGTTGTCTGAGATACTTGAAGAAAAATCTCTTTGTTAGACTTTGCAACTGTTTGCTATGCGTAAAGTCCACCGTGTGCTGAGTGTTAGAATGGTGGTGCAGTCCGAAGACTATTTATGAGCTGCAGCCTCACAGCTCGCTGATTCTGGAGGCTTGCGCCGGCACAGCAGAGTTGAGCAGCGGCGTTGATGCGTCCGATGGAGATGCCTGATTTGCTGTTAAGACAGGGATACTATTTACGTCATTTTAAGGCATTTGACATATGGAGTGTGATTTTTGGGAACTGTACAGAGCAGTAAAGAGATCTTTGGGTATGAGAACCAAACCTGTTTTGATCAAAAAATTTATCACTATGTAAGCTTTTCTTATTTCAAAGTGAGGAGGTTCAGTAGAGTACTGTGACAGTGGATCCATGTCCATTCAAAGATCCAAGGCCTTAAGGACATACTCCATATATTGTCTTACACTAAATGCAAGTTTGAATTTGACTCCATGCAGATTGATTGGTAGTTTTACATTTTTATCAACTTGTGAAGAAATGTGACAATATAATGATAATTGTATATGAAAATTGTAAAAAGACAATGTGACCTCCAATAAAGATACATACTGCTTATTTGTGCCATTCAAAGAATTTTGCATAATCAGGAATATAATTCATATTCTTTGGCATGCATAATTATCATTACATTCTTACACAATTTCAACCAAGTATAGGATACCAAATTTCATTACTAAAATAACAAAACTCTATTTCTAGTTGTTGTTTTTAATCCATTTTCATGGTTTTAAATATAATTGGTGATGAATTTTTTTTAAATTGATTGAAAAGATATGTAATTTGAAGAGTTAGTTTGATTTTGAAGTAAAAGAAAAATGGAATGCTTCAAAGATCTACTTCACATACATCACATACAATAAACATATAAAGTTATAAAGCAAGGAGAAAAGTGCTATATAAAAGACAATTGCTTTTGTATTTATGAGAGTTTTTTATAACCTCAATCTATTTTGATTTATTGTACATTACTTTTATCCTAATAGGGTGGACTTTCACGTGCAATTAGAATTGGTAAAAAAGATTTAAGTTTTCTAAAGTAACTTTGTCTTAATTAGTTTTTTGGAAGTTGAAAACTTGTTCCATCTACTTTTCATGGACTTCTTTCCATAATCTTGTTGGCAAACTATTATTTTGATTTTTTCCTTACAAATATTGCATATTTGTATATATAATTTCATAAAACATTCATTTTTTCTTGCCAAATTTGGTTGATTCCAACACATAGAAGTTTGTCCTTGATGAAGGACATTAGTTTATCCTATTTGTAAAAGGTGAAAAATTAATGTCACAGCAAGATTAATTAATATTACTAAAAATTTATGCGTTTTGTGGGAATCGATACAATACAAAAACATTTGATAATTTGAACGTATTTCAATTTAAATATATTCCAAGTAGTTAGTGCAACTTTGGTAAGTCAATGTCGTATGCACCAAGAGAATATATACAATACTACTATGTAATATAAAACTAGTACAAAATATTGGTAGACAATATATTGGCAAATATAATACACTATAAAATAGACAAATACATAATATAACACTAGTGATATATTCCTTGTTTACTTTTCTATGTTATTCCATTTATTTGTCTATTGAGGTCGCATTAGTAAATATGATAGTCACAATATTGACTTCAGTTTTTGATTTGGGATATATGTTACAAAGAATGTTCTCGCAATATAGAATTTATCATATTAAAGGATGTCATACACAGGGGGTTAGAGTTTACTTTGGAAACCCAAACCTCTATTATCTCTTCGTCGGACTCCATAATATCCCCTCTGTCTCCCTTGTAGGAAACCAAAACTCCATAATACCCCTCTCTCACTTCGTTGGCTCCTGCGAAGCCGTTGTTGTGAAGAAGAAGCCTCCCGCTGCCTGCGTTTTCTGCGTTTCTGCGTTTCCAGCGTAACGGAGATTCTGCTTCGCAAACTGATTTTCACAGCATGTCTCGCCTCTGCAATCTCACGCACATCCCAATTCCCCACTTCCTAAAAATTTCTTAACCTCCATGGCCGCTTCTCCTGCCCTTCCTCACACCACTTCCGCCCCTGTTCTGTAATTCTCTTCTTCTGGCTATGGTGTTGTAACCAGAGCGATGATAGCGTCGAACGAGGCTCCCCTCGCGGAGCCTGTGGAAGCGATCATGGCCCGAGCCGCAGCCCTTGCCGCCCAGCCGTGCCCGCTCGCACGACCCGCGCCAATGCTCTGGGCCATGCTCACCGCCGTCTCCCCAAATGCCCGAGAGAGACCCCAAGTAAGGGACCCAACTCTTCTTCTTCCTTAACTCTATTCTTCTACTCTGTTTTTTTTGTGTAAATGTTTTTATGACCGATTTTACCGATTTTGATTATGCCGGTTTTGCAGGGAACGCACATTTTGTTGCAAAATTCTGACCATGTTTTGGGACGCACTGTCAAAGAGGTCAGCTGCTTGTTCGAGTCACCGAATGTCAGTGGTCGGCATTGTACGATTTCCAGACGCTACGTGGGTGCCGATGGTCGAGTTTTGGCGAGCAACCATGTTCCGGATCCTGCTACTGATCGCCTTGTTGCTTGCATTCGAGACTCGAGGTTTGTGTTAGTAATTTTTTGTTTTGTTTTGTTTTGTTTTGCTTTTGCTTTTGCTTTTGAAATTGGATCTCTTCTTGTTATGGGAGTGTTTTGTGATGGGAAGATTGTGGTGGTGCGTAGCTCCAATGGAACTTACGTCAATTTGCAAAGACTTCAGCGGAATGGGGAGGAAGTGCAGCTTCGGCATGGGGATGTGGTGTCGTTAGTGGGGACGCCGGAGAATGGTCAGCGCTTCTTCTTCTTCTTCTTCGTCATCTTGATTTTATGTTGTTTTTTAGGAGTTTTGTGGAAGTCCTATGGGAGCTTACTTTTGTTCTACTTTTATAAAAAAATTCACCTACTCGTGCAGTGTTCTTTACTGATTCTGGTGATATAAATTTTTGCCCTATCCGAACTCTGTTTTTCACAATATGATGAATTGGATTCTTTTCATTTAAAACCCTCGTGTTTTATGTAGCAGTTTTGAGTAGGTCATACGGGGACATTGTTTTGTCCAATTTGTTTTATTTCTTTATTATCACATGTAAATTTCTTCACTGATTCTGGTGATATAGAATTTGCCCCCTTCTGAATCAAATATTTTTCATAATATGATCAATCGATTTGTTCACTAAATATCTTGACCTAGCATCCATTGAAATCGAGTCTGGATGATGATGTTGTTCTGAAACAGCAACGGCCTTTTCATTTGTGTACCGAGAGGTTTCCGATCGCGTAATCGGGGCTGCATTTGGGGTTGCTGCTGCTGCGCCGCTTGCTTCTATCGCACCTGGCGAAGCTGCAGGGCCATCCAATAAGCGAAAGGGTTCTCCAGTTGGTAAGCAGTAATCTCTTTTGCATTGGAATGTGTGGGGTCTTTTGCGTGCTTGGTTTAAGGTTTTGGTGTTACTCTGCAGAGAATGAGTAATTTGAGTGAGTTTTTACTAGAGTATTTCATAAGCTGTACCCTCTGTAGCGGAAAAGCAGCAGCACGGTACTACTTGTTTGATGACTCGTGAACCCTTGGTGCAGATGATGCTGGGGAGACAGTTGCCGTGGATGGGAAGCGTATCAAGGGTCTTGGTAATGGCTGTCCTTCGGGTCCCATCATGCTCAATGATGTTCGCCAATTGCAGCGTTCAAATGAAGTGAGCTCCATTCTCTTTTTAATAACTCATAGATATTAGATCATAGATCGGCTCATAAATCTTCGTTTCCTGGTCTTCATAGTACCCAAAAGAAACTGAGGATTTGAATATGAACTTTGTAATCGGTCCATCCTGCTCTGCTTGTGGAAATTGGGATATCCTTGGGCATGAAATATGCCGTGGAAGTTCAGGTGAAATACCTTCTTAACCGTATGAGGGGCGGCTGTTGGGGGTTGGTGATAGGAGCTAAGGGTCCTGGTGGAGGCGCATGTGCTGGAGGTTGAGAAGATGCGTTCTGAACATCGTAGTGCTGAGGCTCGCCATACTTCTGTCAGTACCGACCCCATGTTTGTGATTATGAAAAGTCATTTTAATTATATCTATTTTTTCTGTTTTATGACTAGGAAGTGTGCTCTACAATGTGTATCATTGTATATTTTTTCTGATTGCTTTGATCCGTTTTCAGAGTTCCCCGTGATTACAAGTCTCGACGTGATTTTGGGGATTTGGAAATAGTGATTATTCATTTATGTTCTTGGATGATTATCAGGAATTGAAAGATGTACGAGCAGCAGTAGAAGAGAAATTCAGTGCACAACAAGAGGAGTTGAAACGATCCCTTGCTACCAAAGAAGCAGAAGGAGAAGCAGGTGCAACTTTGCGTTTGCAACTAGAGAGCAACATTGAGCTTCTTCAACAACGACTTGCGTCTGAAGCCAAATCTCGTGTTGATGCAGAAGAAGTCATAGATGGGTTAGTATCGAACTCTTCATGCTTTACTAGATGTAGCGATGCTTTGTGAAGTGATTTCGCAAGTGAGACTCAAAGTAATGTTATTAGCTCATAATGGCGCCGGCTCGCAGCTATTTGGTCCGTTTCTATTTAGGTAGAATTTTGGTGCTCACTAGTAATATGTGCACCTCGCAAGATTTTATCTTGTTTTACTCATTGCCACCATTGTGGTTCTCGAACTGCCAGTTTGAAATCGAGAGTTGCAGAGCTTGAGAAATTTCTAGAAGAAGAGCGCTTAAAGATAAGTAAGGAAAGGGCAGAAGCGGAGGCCAGTCTGAGGGCAGCTTTGGATCGGTTTCGTGTGGAAGCAGCAGAAGAGCTGAAGCGCCACGAGGAAACTGCTATTCGTCAGCAAGAGCAGCAGAATGATATTATCCTGGCACTTCAGGTTCCAGATCCATTCACTTTCTAGCACGAATTTTTTGGTCACCTTTGTTTGTTACCATTTTTGACACTAGTTATGTTATTAATCGTTGATGTTCTTAAGATTTATGAACTTCATGGCTTTGGGGTGGTCCCTCTGATGCAATGATTTGCCTGATTTGATGTTATTGACTGGGATGTGCGGCTATCTTGTAGAAGACCAGTGTGTCTGGCTATATTCTCATAGCAATTGAGCTAGACTTGTGCAGGAAGGAGAAAAGGACTACCGTGCTGCTGCTGAAATTTCGCGGAAGAAGCTGGTATGCTTTCTATTTGCATTTTCAGGCTTTTGTGGCTGCGAAGATCTCTCATTTTCACTCATGGTGTTGGTTTAACAATTAAAGATTTATTTAATTTGATTCTGTTATTTTCTTTCCAAGAATGTGTTTCTGACCACTTAAAAGCTTCATTTTTTTTAGACGAGCATCATTATTTTCTCGGGGGGGGACTTCTCCGTCATGTTTGTTTTAACGAGGTTGCACTGTATCTGTTTGAAAATGCATTTTACTAGAGCCGGATTCTTGGAGACATGCGCAGTGATTTATTTTTTGAAGCTTTGACTTCATGTTGACAAGACTAATTTAGTACATTCAGTGTAGCCTAGGCCCATCTATCAAGGTTAACCTCAGACTGCTTGCGATTGATAGATGGTCCTATTTTTGTAAGAGAACAGCTTTCTCTAGGAATCGGTAGATTGATGTGTGTGCTCATGTCCCTTTTCTCTCTTGCATTCAGGATTCGGAAAGGGCGGTCGTTGTTGCTGCAGAAGAGCGAGCTCGTCGGTTGGAATCTCAACTTCAGGAGGAGAGAGTTCTGAGTCTAACTGCACAAAATGTAAGGTCACCTGTGAATTTTCTGTTAGAACTTCTTGGTCTCGACCTGGGTCCTCTGCATACACCTGGAGCACTGTGTCTGTTGTGATGATAGGTCCCTAAAAGCTCATGAAATCTGAAGCGTTTTTCTGTGTTTCAGAGAACTGACGATTTGGAAGTCAAACTTCGGCAGACATGCAGTGAGCTGGAAGATGAGAAGGTATGTTATTTTTCTGGTATATTGTTTCTACCTGAAGTGGAGAGACTAAGCAATGGTTTGGAAATGTAGAAAGTTACTGTGTCCAATGAGTATGAGACCTGTTAAAAGTAGCATGTTGGAGATTTTAAGTTATGGACTCTGAAGCATGGCCATCGTCTTGTTACATGCCTGGCAGAGTCTCTCAGCCTATTGATGTTGTGGTTGCATAATACCTCGTGCTTTATTGCCGACATTTTATTCAATTTAACTGTGTTGAGTTGGCAAACAGATAGCAAGAGAAGACGCCCAAGTAAGGATTGCGAGGTTGGAAGTGGAGATGGAAGCAGCATCTAGAGATCTGAAGTTAGAAAAGCAGCGATTGCAAGGTGCACGAGAACGCATTGTGCTTCGGTAAGTGCCGAGTTGTAATCTGCCCTTTTAAACCTTTCTGTTTAGAATTTTTTTTCTTCCATGTTGGTAATTATTCGATTTTCATATTGAGAGGACTTTCATCCGTGAAGCGCTGATTATCAGTGTCATCTTACATGTTTTCGCTCCCAGTCAGCAATGTATCATATTATTTCCTCCCCTTCACATTTTCGAATATTCCAGGAAATTCTCTAGAGTATAATCTTTATTTCATCATTGTTTACCGGCTGATCAAGTTAAGAGAACAGAATTGGTTCACAGCTTCCCGTCAGAAGTCCCCCGTTTGGCACATGTCACGATTTGGGGAATGGGTGCTAGGTTTGGAAAGTACAGAGCACAAGTCAAGCCATGTGTACCATGATTTCACACTGCTAGTCATTTTTGCAGTAGGGGGAGGACGTGTAGAATAGGCTATGACATTTTGGCTTTCTGAATCGCTTGATTGTTTATCTAGCAGAGAAACTCAACTTCGAGCGTTTCACTCCACCGCTGCAGAAATAGCTGATCTGCAGCATAGGCAGCAGGACCAGCTATTGACGATGATTCGAACTCTCGAAGATGGTGACAGTGATAATGATCACGACAACACCAATGTGCGCAGTAGCAGTCCGCCCACTAGAGTCCCTCTCCATTTCTCTGAGCATCAAGGTAGCAAGCGAATCAAGGGGACAAAAGGAACGTCTCAGAGCACATCTGGGAGTGGGCCCACGAAAGGTGAAAACATGGGGTCCAAGCGCACTGTGGTTCAGGACGATGAAAATAGCAAAGGGACTGCAATGGATGATGACACAGAGGGAGATACACAACAAGACGGCTGTTCAAATGCGTCCCACTCGGCCACACGTTCCTTGGATGTCAATATCCCACCCACACAAGTTTTGGATTTTAAGATTTCCTCCACATATGACGAAGCTGGGTACCTTCAGCACGTGCATGGAAGATCTGAGTTTTTGCAATTTACAAGTGGTGACAACATTGGAGGGACACAGGTAGAAAATGGCGAAGTCGGGTTTACCCAGATTGCAAATGTTGACGCGGGCTGCACTCAATTGCTTACTCACGAACCTAACTTGATAGGTGTGTATTAATATCCCACTACAAGCAGGTGTAGGGGTTTTTCTCAAGTGTTTAGCATGCATGAAACTGTTTTCAGTGTTGATGATTTGGGGGATGCTAAAGTCTTTTAGTAGACTTTACTTGTTGAATTTTCAATGAACACATTTCCGTGATGTTGCTGTAGGCGGGCCTCTGATTAGATATTCGGTCGCTACATATCGTTTACGAAGGATATAATTGTGCATTGCATTTTGCGAATGTTCTAATGTAGGTTTATTAGAAATCGCGAAATTTTAGGAGGGCCTGACATTTTAAATTGGCAGATCTAGGCTATTGAGGGATGACATTGACTTTTTCTTCTGTAAATTCCAGAAACTACGAATTTCCATGCCACTCCTAGATCTGTCACTAGCAGGAATACACTCTGAGCCTGTCTAGTAAGATTCGAAATTCAGATCCGATCACTCTCCCTAGTGCCCAATTGTTTGAGTATCTTTTAAAAGTGTTTTTTTGCTTGTCAGGTGTTTCTCCCCTTTTTAGGGGTGGTGTGGTAAATGCTAATCAGGGCCTTAGCACTGGTCAGGATGAAATCCCAACAGTTCACCGGGATGAAGCTGAACCAATGGAAGAAGAAATTAATACACTTCCAGACCATATGAAAGTTCGCACTGGGTTAGTGATTGATAATACAGAGCCATGGGACGATGGTGCTGATGGTAAGACTTTCTTGTGTATTCCTTGTATCGTTCCCTGACTTCTGTATGTCTGTTTATGTTATCATGAAACATCTGTGTATTTCTCGTGAGTTTGCGCGATTGGATTTGTGTACTAAGGAATAGGATAGTATTTCCGTCAAATTAAGCATTTCAACATCTGTAACAGTGAGATTTTTTGGGAGATGTATATATTTTGCGTACAAGCGCGAGAATCTATTCAGATAAAAATTTTATCACTACGTTTGACTCTCTTTTGCAATTTCAAAGTGGGAGGTTGTAGACTACTATAATTGACAGTAGTCAACCCACTTCCATCGAGAAAATCAGTGTCCATTGACAATCAACCAAGTTATGCTTATATACCCTTTGCTAAGAATTCAAACAAAGCTAATATATATATGAGTTACTGTTGGGAACAAGGGCCGTGTAGGACCCTAACGGTTTTATTATCCACTACATCACATTGTACCTTTGCGGGAACACTTGCAGAGGTTTATAATCATGTAATTTATGATTCCAACTTGGTGTCAATTTGATTTCCACAGAAGCGCGGCGGTTTTCGTTTGGTACATCACAAGCTGAGGCGGTTTTCAGAGAGAGCATGACAGACAGCAGAAGGCACCCTCGTGGTTCACTATGTACAGCAGACTTACTTGCTTCCGAGGTAGCTGGCAGCTGGGCCATGACCACACCAGCCTCAGCTCATGGAGAGAATGATTCTTCCAGTGCCGAACCTGCTGAACCACAAATCCGGCGGACTAGCGATGAGGGAGCAGAGTACGCAGCTAGTCAAGTGGCCACCAACAATGTAGCAGGAGAGAAGCCACCCGAGGGAAATGCGGAAGGGAAACTTCCCACTGAATTGGATACTGAAGCGAATGATGTAGATATGGATATGAGTCAGACCACTCCGAAACAGAGAAATATTGCTAGTGGGGAGGCCCAGACGTTTCAGGAAACAGAGCAAGCTGCTGGGGACGTAACGCCGAACCTTGCGGTGTATTTCCAGGAGCATGGAAGACGCGCTGGGGTGAGTCGTAGGGATGACTCCAGTGACACTTCCAGTACAGAGGATGGCAGCAGCAGAGAAGACGGGGAAATTGGAACTTCGGAGCCTGTTTCCCCGTTTATGTATGCCCAGTAGGACAACTTGAATACAGTGTCTTCAATTCTGAGTGAGTACTCGCTTGTCTTTCAGTTTCCATTCAGTACACCCTCTCCTGTCACACTTCCATTGCCACTGTTACTTGTCACTTTTCGTTGACACAAGGTGCAGATGGAAAATGGAAAGAGGGACGGAGGTTCAGAGTAATAATCCTATCCTCCATTCAATCACTTTTTGAGAGCCGCATATCTGCAAAAATTTGAAGGTCTTCATTTAGTTTGCAAGTGAAGGTTATGTCTTATAACCGACTCAATACTCCGCAGTCATGTAGTATGCAAAAATTCTTT
The DNA here is from genome assembly GCA_947034895.1 of Rhytidiadelphus loreus. Classification (NCBI taxonomy): domain Eukaryota; kingdom Viridiplantae; phylum Streptophyta; class Bryopsida; order Hypnales; family Hylocomiaceae; genus Rhytidiadelphus; species Rhytidiadelphus loreus. The sequence goes on from OX344765.1 coordinate 45,420,664, forward strand.
AGCAGGTTGTGTGAGAACTCAACCTTCGTCTTTCTGTCTTTCGGTTGTCACAACATTCTTGATAGTTGTAGTGAGCACTGCAAGCAGTCGGATTATTGACCCAAGTCCCTATTAGGCTTGTCTTTCAGTAGGTTGCTTTATCTTTACATTTGGATTCACAATGTAAAAAACAAATTTCGAAAGTTCATTGATTTTTTTAGTAGAAACTCGAAAGTGTTCTAGTTGATTTTGTAGAAATTTTAATGAAATTTTTTATGCCCTTGAAGAATAATTTCATTTAATCAAGTGGACATCAACTATCTTGGCTGTGACTTTTGGTATCTCCAGTGTAAAAAGTGTATCTTTGGACAAGCAGAATGGGTCGTGGATAATTGAGATACCTTGAACTTCGAAGAGAATGGAGAGTTGATATAAGCTATTACAAAGGAATTAAATAATCATGTGTTTAGGATCTATAGTGGAAGTTCAACTAAACATGGGAGATGAGAAATACTTTCTTTACAAGAAAATTTGGAATTTCTTTGAAGAACTTTTTAATGCTCCCACAATAAGATCTTTAAAACATTCACAATCCATTTAGTGGATGCTAGCTTTTTTAGGGGTTAATTGTGATTGCATCACATATAAGTCTACCTGTTGTTGACTTTCTATGGCATTACCTTTACGTAGTATATCAAGAATAATTTTATTTTTATTATTACATGAAATTACTTTAACTTCTAAAGGGTTGGTGGAGGTGTTTTTTCACAAAATGTATCCAAATTTGTCACTTTCTACTGCATTGAGCATAGTTTGATTATAAAAACATTTTCTTTAACTTTCAACCTTATAAATTTGTACTAGACTACTATAGGAATGTCTACAAAACATTTTAGCCCATTTGACCACGTAGATTATTACATATGAAGTTAGAAGAAAATAATTTTTGGGCCCTATCCAATAGTGTCAACATAGGTTGACTCAACTTTGGGGAAAAGGAGGCACTATTGAACTTTGGGAACTTAGACCTTTGGTTATGTAATTATGTTAGTTACTTCCATGCCAATTTTCAAAGATAATGAAGGTGTCTAACATACCCAAAAACATCTTGCACCAAGAAGATGTTCCAAAAAAAAATACATGATCAAGGTTTTAACGTTTTTTGGAGAACTCATTTTTTGGAAGAATTAGAATCCCAACATGCAATAGAAATCTTCCCATCTCGTTAAAAATTAAAACAATTTTAAAAATTAAAAATTAAATAAGAATCTATAGAATTTATACTAGAATTTGTACTAATGATTCTAAAATTGTTCTTAAATTGACATTTCTAATACATTGAGTGAAATTTTGGATTTATTTTTCATTTCCAACCACCCATTGTTTTTCTATACTACTATGAGAATGTGTGGAAAAAAATTCAACCCATTCAACTTCATAGATTATAAGATATAAGATTCAAAGATAATAGAAAATATTCATAGTTGGTTTGACTACTTGCTCTTTCTTTTAGCACATTATCCAAAGTTGTTTGTAGACTTTCAAGCCTCATAACTATTGACTTGTGCCCCCTATTCAGAAAAATAATATATTTCAGGGAACTTCTAGAAATGTTTATCTTTGGTAAGAATTAGTTGCTTTCATTCACTCAAAATTGACTTTATACAAACCTACCTAAGCTTTCAAAAAGCTTTCCATGTGAGCTTAATCCTAAAGTCCTAAGAATCCCCTCAAAGATTCTTGAAGGTTTGAATGAGCAAGTACCCATGATGTCAACTTTGGCAAAGATTTTTTTAAACTTTTCTTCAAGATACGAAAATTGATTTGCTTTCTAGAAATATAATTTTTATTTCAATTGGTGCATAGGTGCAAATGTCATGCCACAATAAGCCCATAATAGAAGAGGGCATGCAACAAAAAAAATCTCCTAAAACTCAATATAATTCATTTTTCTTTAAATTTCTTATAGATTATATTTTTGTCTATATGGAAAGTTTTGATTCATTCCATATGAATAAGTGATGTGAAAGTTATGAAGCTTTTGTTTATGGGCAATCTTAGCAAATTCTTGAGAAAATAATGTATTGGATCCATTTATGAATTCAATTTGAACAATTAAAAAAAATTTGAACATGATTTAGTTTGCTTTCTAGAACAATCTCACTATTGGGATTTGTGTGTTTCAATTCAATTCATCTTAGAGTCACCAACAATTTAGTTTTAGAGTCACCAACAATTTAGTTTTAGAATCACCAACAATTTAGTTTTTCCTTCTATCTAGTACCCCTTTCAACTTCAACATAAAAAAAGTGTTAATGGGTGATTGCAAAAAAGAGCGAACGATTTTGGTAGCGTTCTGTCAGAACTGCAATTTTTTGCACTCAATACTATGAGTACTACAAAACGGAGCAATCTCAGCCGTTGATTTGAAAAATCAACGGCCAATAGTACTTTTGAATACTTAATAATACTGAAACAGTACTATTTGAAAAAAATGACAGTTTGTCATAGAAAGTAAATAAAATTAAGTATAAATTAATAATAATTAGAAAATCATGAATAAATAAAAACTAAAAATTGGCCATTTGTAAAGACTTGATAGTGATTACATTTCACCAAAAACTAGAAGTTGAAACCATCATGAATGTTTGGAGTGCTATGTGCAAAGGACCCCTATTCACATGCATGTTGAGGACAAAGAATTGTGTTTTTTTGAATGCCCTTTGGTGGGCACATGCTCATCTAGTGTGAGAATAGCCTACAAAAAATTCAAGTGAACACCATAATTTTTGGATGCTCCACAGTACTAAAAAACCCTAAACCGCAAAGTGTGACAAATTAGCTAAATTGACATTTAATTATAAAATTATTTTTCAAAATTTATGAAAAATAATGAATCTCATGATTTCTTAGTTATCCATCTTCAATAAAAATTTCAAGTCCATCGGCTTCATTTTCCGAAAGTTATGATTGATGGCAACTCAGTCACTTCAATTGTGACACCAAATAGGACTGGTCTTTCTTGCAATCACCCTAATTCAAAATTTGTAGTACAATTTTTTTTAATTAAGAGTATTCAAAGCCTTGCAATCTAATAAGGCTAATGCAAAAATAATTTGTTTTCTTCACTTTAAATACTTATATCTTGTGATTAATATATACAATCAAAGTAAGTTTATGAAATTTCTCCTAAACATTTTCATACTAGTCTAGTGCAAGATCACGTGGTTGAATATATAACAACAAAAACAAAAAATTAAATTATTGTATTGAAAATGGTATTTTTTAGTGATTTTTGACAAATAAATATATAGCCTTGGGACTTTAGGGGTTGAATATAATGACCTATATAATTTATTTTTGGACATCCAATTGACCAAATTTGGTTGATTTCATCTTGAGTTTCTAACAACTTCAATTCAACCTTATTATTTTTTTCCATATGTCTAAGTATTCAAAACAATCTATTGTAGGCCAATGGTCCAATTCATTGTGCTCCAATTTCATTGTATAGAATGGAGTACCAATTTTCTTCTAAAATCAAATATTACATTTTGACCTTGAATTACTTAAAATTGATCCGACTAACCTAAGATTTATTTGTAATGAACAGTTATAACATCCTAAAAGCTTCAAACTTTTATCTTTGTAAATAGTCAAATTCAAATATGTTCCCTAGATATTTTTACTCACGAAGTCCAATTGAATATTTGAAGGTATTTCTTTAAGTGATCACCCTTTAGTGATAAATGTGGCGGAAAAGTTAGCCTCGTTGTTGTATGCATACTAGTCAATGGTTTGTGTACCCAAATTGTAGCATGAATTGATTAGATTGGGCATGGTCTCTACCACCCAAAGTGCAAATGGATAATATATAGATCGGGGTCTCCTTGCCAAAGGTATCATAGTAATCTTATTGAATGGACACACCATAGAAATGAGGTTGATTCATCACTATAGTAATGAAATAATTATTTATTTTGATGAAAGCCTTTCTTCAAAACCATTTTGAAATTTATCATGAATTATGTTTTTTAATAAATGAATATTGTAGATTTTTGTTGTAAATTTTTTTATTACATGAATATTGAAGCAAATTGTATAATTATGTAATGGAAATGAATATACTAACTAAGTTCTAGTATCAAAAAATAATGGGTTTTAACTTACTCAACATTATTGTAAATGGGATTGTTACAAATTACTAGCTATATATTTAAGAAGAGCTATATATTGTGTCAAAACTATTTATTGTATTTTAGAACTTTTTTTTATGAAGAAGTTAGTTGAAATGACAAAATTTGAATTTCTTTTTTATATGTGCTTGTTGCATGACTATAAGTATGGGGATATTGTTTTCTATTTTTTTGAGACTATTGCACAATCGATTATAAGTACTTTGACATCATAGCTAATAAAAAAATTGAAGATGTGATCTTAGTTTTAAATTGATAAATTGATAAACAACCCAATCTTATTTGCGTAGAAAAATGATTGAAGAAGTATTTTGCCCCAATTCAAAATTGAAATAAGATTTTTTAAATATGCACTTTAGGATAATTTTTTATTTGGAAATAAGTAGGTGTTATAGTAACGAATCTTTAGCTCCAAAAGGCCACATATATTGTATAACTAAACATAGCTATACATCTATTCAAAGAATCTTGTTTCAAGACACGATTTTATAAAGACTAACTAAAAAAGCATTTGTTTGAAATGAAACTTACTCAACTATAAGCTAGGACATCTTATGCAAGCTGTCAATTCCATTGAGCCATTATGTGCTACAATGTAGCAATGGTGCATATTCAAATTTTGAAATGTGAAATTCCAAATACTCGAACTGTTCACAATCCAAATTTAAAATCTACACCAAAGCTAATTAGTGACACAAATAAACTCAATTTTAATTATGGTAAAAATAGGATGTCATAAGATAGATACACCTAATTGTGACATGCTTGCATAAGTGTCTTCAATCTCAATTCTTGCCCCAAATACAAGTCCTTTAAATGTTTGAGTACTTTGAAAATTTACAGTTTTTTTAATATTTTGTCCAAATAATGCATGTGAAGAAAATCTAGCTAGATCCCTATTGACTCTCAACAAGATCCAACAACAACGACAAAATTGAGATAGTTATATAACAAGAAACCCACTCAAAACCTTATTTGAACGATTTTAGGTGTTCATACCTTCCTATAATAGGTTCTTCAATTACCACAATTGTATGGAAGAGTTGGGTTAGTTATGACCTTCCTATATCTTTTAAGGTAAATCACCCATGATAGACACCTAGGGAATGACCCATTATAGCTTCAAGCCCATGATAGCCAACCACCTATGACAACCACCTAGGGAATGATCCATTATAATCTTACAAATTGAATTCTATTAGTATCTTTCCATATCCTTACGAACCACTCATGAAAGACACTTAGTGAATAACCCATTATAGCCTTGCAAGTTGAATTTAGTTACTACTCAGTCTCTTATATCCTTACAAACCACTCATGACAGATGCTTGGTGAATGATCCATTATAGCCTTGCAAGTTGGATTTAGTTATTACCTTTCCATATCCTTACAAACTACTCATGATAGACACCTCGGAAATGATCCATTATAGTCTTGCAAGTTGGATTTAGTTATTACCTTCCCATATCTTTACAAACCACTCATAACAAGTACCTAGGAAATGATTCATTATAGTGGATTTAGTTATTACCTTTCCATATCCTTACAAACCATTACAAACAAAGGAATGACCTATTACAAACCACTCATGACAAATATCTAAAGAATGACTCATTAGAGTCTTGCAAGTTGGATTTAGTTATTACCTTCTTACATCCTTGTAAACTATTAGTTATTACCTTCCCATATCCTTATAAACCATTGATTATTACCTTCCCATATCCTTGAAAACCATTATAAATAGCTAGTAAATGACCCATTGTAGTCTTGCAAGTTGGAGTAAATTATTACGTTCCCTTATCCTTAACCCCTAAATGTATTTGACTATGTTTTCACCAAAAACACTCCTACCTCCATTTCTAGTACCAAATTTTAGAAAAAAAACATTTTGGAGTACATTTTCGTAGGATCTTGTTGTACGCTAGTTTGAGAAGATGTTGAAAAGATTTGAAAAATTTCCACTATGTAGATTGCAAGATATTAGCATTTGAAATGACAAAAATCTTTTTTTTTGCCTTGTGAAAAAACATGCAACTACACTTCACAAGGTTACATTTGTATGAAAAAATGTCCAAAATGGTGGTTCTTCTTTGGATTCATTCTTGAAGGCAAGTTGGCTACATGTTTGAAATTTATTAGATCATTTGGAATTGTACAATATATAGGAAAAAACTAATAAGTAGAAAGAAGTAGCTAGATAATGATTCAAAATACTAAATTGTTAACAATTTATTTATATAAATGAGAAATGCCAATTTCAATGGTTGTAATATTGTAACAAACAATCTACACCTAATATTTTTATATTTTCCAAAAATATTGAAAATTGAGTTAAAAAAAGGTGATTCAAAGTTATCTTAGAGTAAAGATTCCACAACTACCCGCAAACTACCCCTCGGAACTACCCTAAACTTTCGATGTACATATAAATATATTTCAAATTTGTATTTAAAAAAAAAGTGATATAAAAAGTGTTTTTTTTCCATAGCATACATTAACTTTTTGACCATGTAGTCAAATGTTATGAAAATTGTTGGGCCTTAAAGCTATTCCTTGGGCATGTTGTGATGAAAATTTCAAAGAAAAATAAAAACTCCATTCGTAGTGAAAATTTTAAATAAAAAAAATAAAAAACTCCAATCGTAGTGAGTGACTCATTGTTGTTGTAGTCTTCCATCAAACTATGATGGATTCTTTTCAAAAAAATGAGTGTCCCACTATTGTAGTCTTCCATCAAACTATGATAGATTCTTTTCAAAAAATGAGATTTGGCTTACAAATCAAGTTGAGTTAGTGTCCACAATCATTGTTTTAAATAAGGATGATGGCATGATTAGTCACTTGATTAGTGACTACAACAGGAACCTCCACTGCAGGAACCTCCTTGATTATTGATTAGTGACTACAGCATGAACCTCCACTATTGATTAGTGACTACAGCAGGAACCTCCACTGCAGGAACCTCCATTGCCTTCTAAGTGTAAATTCATTATAAGAAGTGACTTTTTTATGCCTTCGTGTTGTGACCATATTAGGAAACACTGTGATTGCTTTTGTTGGTTTTGGGGTAATCTAGCTAGAGACTCTTTTGGTGTAGAAGTCTTTGGAGCCAATTGGTCAACACGCTTCAAAAATTCATAACAAATTCATACTTCATAAAAATTATAAAAAAAAAAATATCATCAATTGCTCTTCCCATTTCTCACATTCGCCTTTGTAAGGAAAAATTAATTAATTTTTTTTTCAATAATGCCAAAAGGGCAAACCAGCCTATCATAGACTGGTGTCCCCCCAAACAAGGAAAAGCCGTCACTTAATTAGTGTAGCCGTCATTTAAGTTAGTGTTCCTTAAACTTTAGTGCATGGCCTTTCCCTTTCGTCCTTCTGCAGTTGTGCACTCCTTGTTGTCCACAACCTTTCCGTTGTGGATTTTACGAAATCCAGCAGAGAATCAGGAATTCAAGACTTGGGAGAACAGGACGAGAGAGAGAGCGCTCCAGAAAACCTGCCACGAACAGACCATCATAAATTCTGCTGACGATTTCAATACGATTTTGACTTCTAGCTTTTCTATTTGTGTTTTGCAGAATTTTCTATAACAGGAAATATTTGGGGAATCCCAAGCCCTGCACATGGATGGATTTGGCAAAATTGCAGTTCAGAAGGAAGGCCCAGCCAGCCATCAATAAGCTTGTTTCCTTCACTCTTGTAGCAGGCTGCAGGCACGTCGGTTTTGGGGGATATTTTGCGAGTAGATCGCCAAACAAACAAAACATTGCAACAGACCTGCAACAGATGTAAGTACAGAACCTGCATCAGAACCTGCAACAGTGGCACCAGTAGTCGGACATTCGACAGATTGCCCAACGCCCTTTATTATTAGAAACCTAATTCCCGCATACATTCCCACCGACGACGCCAACGACGCTAGACAGAGAGAGCGACACACACAACGGACGGGACGCCACTTGAGTGAGTAAAGACTCTTAATATCAGCCGCACTCGTAGAGAGAGACAGAGAGAGAGAGAAGCGTCGCTTCCCTCGCAACAGTCGTCTATTTCACTCTCAAACTGTCGTTTCACTCTTCAAGCCAATCTCTCTCGAAGCCAATCTGAAATGAGGAATTGGAGAAGAAGATTGAAGTGATGTTGCTGGCTTTGCAATGTGACCCACCTCTCGCATCACTTGGAGTTGGGGAGCATGATGATGGAGCTGGTGTGGAGGAGGAGCTTGCAAGGCTTCTTTGACGTTGGCTTGCTCTTGCGTCCTGAGCCTCCTTGCGATCACCCTCCTGTGGCGGTTGGCTTGATGACATGGTGGTGGTAAGGACTCCTGGTTCCTTCCTCTTGGGTTCTTTTGGTTTGGGTTTGATTTGGGTTTGCAACCTCGGGCTTTGTGTTTGGACTTGTTCTTTCTCTCTACAGGGCAGCTGTCCTACTCTCCCATCTATGCCCCCCCCTCTCAGCCCCTCGATTTGCGTCTGTCCTTGTCGTCACAGGCTCTTGTGTGTCCTTGTCGTTGCTCTTCGTTTTCGTTCTTGGCATCTTTGACTCGTTCGATATGGGGGAGTCTGGGGGACTAATTGGGGGACTCGGGTTCCCGAATTAGTCTCCGTTGTCGTTGTGGGTTTTGCGTTTATAGTGTTGTGTTGGTGTGTGTGGGATTGTGTATTGGTGCAATGCATTCCGATTGTTGGGTTGGAGACGAAACGAATGGTTTCTTGGAAGCTCAATGGGTGCGAATTGAGGGGAAGCGCAAGGGGTGTGTCATGGGATAGAGACGATCGTTGCTTCGTTTCTATTAGACTGAGCTGAATGGTATGCAGGGACTTTCTTAAGTGTGTGTGGTTGGGCATTGGGAATGGTAGTTTTTAACCTAATTCGAGAGTGTGTAAGTATTACAGGTAACGAAACCAGGGCGGGGGGTAGCAGCTGACGTGATTGGGAGAGCGAGACCAGCCATGTCGACTGCGAAAGCGAAGCTGCATACGGAATTGGCGAGGGCAGGCAAGAAATGCCGCTATGAGACTTGGCAATTGCCGCAACCCGAGCCTGTGGCTTCTGAAGGGAATCTGGAAACTGGTCTGCTTGAGTTTAACAAGGAAGATCCCATGTTCGCATGTAAGTTGCACCTTCCGGATGGCGTCACCATCCATTCCAGCAATTTTCGACGGAAAAAGGATGCCGAGCAAGATGCAGCTCTCCTTGCACTTCAGAAGGTACAAGTGGAAGGATGCTATGTTACAAATTTTTGTATTGAGACATCTGTGTGTGTTTCATACCCTTTTTCGACTGGTTTTGCACAGAATCAAAAGAATTTCACTAGACTGGGATATATACTGAAAGAGCCTTCTTCTACAGGCAACTGAAGTATATTGGGAAAACTATACTTGCTCTATTCTTTTGATTCTTGTTGCTCAAGTTCTTCTCTGCCCTGTTTAGTTCCTCCGTGTCCATCGATTTCTGGAATTGCACTACTTTGTGTGCGGGTTGGGGTAATTTTAATGTATGTATTCTGGTAACCTTGCAGATGGGAATATCATATGAACCCGGCGCCTTGCAGGCCACGGCTAAAGAATTATGGGATGGTCTACTTCGCAAACTTGCTTTGGCCTTCACAGATCAGGTTTCTTCTTCCTCAATGTGAAGTGATGTTTTGTTTGTTGTTTTAAATGATGGTCAACGTCGGCTATTACTATCCATAGTTCAGCCTCAGCAATCAGCTATCAAGGTATTTAGTAGAGTTGGCTAAATATGCAATGCCGTCCGTTGTAATGTGCTCGCTCATCGTTTCTTGTATTTTCAAGTCCGTGAGTTATTGTCCACTGAATTCTCTGTACAGAATCTTAAGGATGAATCATAGAAAGAGAGAAAGGTTGTTCTTGTTCATCTGTGTTCTGAACAGGACCAGGGGGGTTCATAATTGGGGGAAAGGGCCTCTCACATGCCTCATTTCAATAATTCTTGTTGTATGTTGAGGATGTGACGAGTTGGAGCTGGTTTGTGTTTGCAATCATGAAATGATAGTATTTGTGTAATTTGAAGTTGTCATTTGATTGCAGATGGTGCTATCTTATAAGCCACTGGCGGAGCACTTCAGGGCGGCTGTGCAGCGTGAAGGGTCTCGGTCTGGTCAAGTGCCAGTCACAGTGCTGACAGTGTTGGATGCCAAGATTACCTCCCAGTGCAAATCGATTGACCAACTTGCAGAGAACAATCCTGCTCATGCGGCGGCTCTGGTTTCTAGGGCAGCAGCTGCATGTCCATCTCTCAGGCTTTCTGACGACGGCCTATGGATTGGTCGCTCGGAGTCTTTCACTCCTGAACTTGTCGGGAATCTCTTTATTGACGGAGAAGACCGAACCAATTCAGCGCAACCAGATGGGGTCGAGGGTCTTGAAGAAGCAACGTGCTCATCGACAACCACGCCAGCTTTCAACGAAGCTTTACCATATAAAGCAGTATATATTCCTGCATTTGCTGATAGGGAGGCAAGCTCAATTAGTCTGACTGCTACACCGAATGTTTATTATCTGGATGCTATAGCACATGAGCTTGGTGTGCAAGATGCTGGGCACGTGTTCCTGTCAAGGTACATGTTCTCTGCTTTCTTCCTCTGCCGTGATGCATGCAAATGCAAACAGTGATTTCGTCTTTCTTGAGAAGCTGTGCTAATTGCATGATCTGATAGTAAGTGCTCGTGATATTTGAATTGATATTCTGGGGATTGACACTAGCAGTTATGAGGCTAATGCCTTGTTTCTCCCCCTTTTTTAAGTTTTGAATATGAGTTTTTGTGGTATCTGAACCTTTATAAAAAGGTCTTACTTGTCATCACGATTTCAGGCAGATTGCAAAGGCACCTGACGGGTCTCGCTTATTTTGGGGAGTACGGGAGAGACTTCCCTGGGCCAACGTTTCTGATGTTAAGCTAGTCGAGCAAGTGGAGCCCTCGAAACAATATCCTGACGTCTGTTCTAAGGATGGTCCTATGGAAGCTTTGCGCAATCCAGGAGGGCAGACCTTGAGAAATGAGCGAGCAAGCTTTCTTGTGGGTCATCCTGTTTGTGGTGATGCTATCCTTGCAACTGTAGGGTCCACCTGGGGATCGGAGGGGAGATGCATCTACTATGACTTCACCTTGAGTTCTTTTCACCGGTACGATTTGTCAAATCACCCGCCCAAACAGTTCCCACCGCCATTTGCATTAGAAATTCCTCGAGACTTGTGAAGGACTTGATCAGAAATTTCCGTGTGACTGTGCAGGTTGATGGTGGGGAGAACCCCGTGGGGAGCTTACAAGTTGAGTAGAGGCTCACTCTTAGTGGCGGACCTGCCCAAGGTTTACACTTTCAGGATGCATTGGCAGGGTGCTAGTCCGAAGTCTCTTTTAGCCGACTTTATTCAACAGCATCGCCTGCCTGAAGCTCAGTACACTTACAAGGATTCTGGCAATAGTATTGGAAATGAGGATCCCTTCGAGGGGGAAGGGCATGCGGAAGATGGTGCTTTCTCCAAGCCCTCGAGTCCTGGAAGTATTCGTCAGGGGCCATTTCAATGTAGAGTTCAAGTGGGCTCTCCCGGGAATGACGTTCAGAGGTTTGATTATCAGTCGGATGGTTATTTCCGAAGCCGTCACGACGCAACTCAGAGCGCTGCATTAAGAACTGTAACTAGTTATGGAACATGGTCTGGGACATGCTGCCTTTGCAGTTACTTCCAGAACCAAGGCTGTTGCAAATTAAATGGAGATTTGGTGGATATTGCTTCAAGTACGATTTTCAAGTCAGATGAGAGTAGTGGACAGCCAGAGTTTGAAGTCATTGCTGAGGAGGAAGACCTTGGTGACCGACCCCCTCCTGGGTCTTTTGTTAGTGTGAACTACAGCGTACACTTGATCCAGGAAGGATCTAGAGATTCTGGTAGTAGCTGTTTTATTGGTACTGCATCAAGCAATTGTTTAGAAGCTCAATCAGACTTCAAGTTTGAGCTCGGTGTTGGCGCCGTAATTAGCCAATTCGAGTCTCGTGTCAGTAAGGCAACTTGTGGTCAAACTTTGAGATTTTGCTTACCCGCGGAGTCTCTTGGGTTGTTATTTTCAGCCAGCAGCAATGTTAATGAATTTCAGCCAGGTACGTGTTTAGCATTCCCAATTCACGTACTTTCAGTAAGTTTCATTTACAGATATTTCTTCTAGAGTGTATTTCTGATTGGAGTCGATCACTATAATCTCGGATGGATACGATTGTTTACAAATATGTTGTGGCGTTGCTTTAGGCTGGGTGCTGGAGTATACTGTGAAGTTGCTTAAGTTTGAAGAAGCGATGGAGGACAGAATAGAATCATCACATTTTTCACCCCCACTTTCCAAGCAGCGAATAGAGTATGCTCGCACAATGATAAATGCCGTGGAGGCGAAGACTTTGGTACTGGACCAAATTTTTTGGCTTGCAAAAAACATTCAAAATGATACATACTGGTTTTGGTTTTGAAGTTGACTTTTTTCTTTTCTTAAATCATTGTTACATTGCTATGGCTGTTGATCCTCTCTGCAAACACTTCGCAGGTGGATTTGGGATGTGGGTCTGGAAGTCTATTGGAGGCTCTTCTCAAGGAGTCAACCACGCTGGAACACATGATTGGCATCGATATATCTCGCAAAGCCTTGATTCGTGGTGCTAAGGTCTGGATACCTCTTGCTACATTTTACATCATACGGTTTTTAATTTTGATTTTACATTTTGGACAAAAATTACCACCAAGTTTATTTCCTTTTGATTGGTGTGAGGGCTGTGACTTCATCTGATATGGCCACACAAGCATTGAGCTCCCCGACACCTTATTTGCAGATTTACTGAGTTCCATGTCATGGCCAACTGTTGGTTTTCCTTTCTGTGGAGGGTATAACAGACATTGAGCGCGACTCTAACGAAGCAAAGTACAGCTCATGGCATCCGAAGTATCACTCTCTACGATGGCTCGATCTCTGATATGGATCCAGGTCTTCGCTCTCCAGATTTGGCAACTTGCATTGAGGTAAATCATTTCTAAAATACTCTTATATAGAAGTATTTGAGTGGCACTGTCCTCTGAATCGAATGCTGCACAAAAATCACCTCTTTGTGTCAGCGACTTTTATCAGACGCAGCTAAAAGATTCTGTTAGTGATACCCAGGTGCTTCAATCAACAAATGACACCTAGAAGCTTAGAGTCACTAGTCATGTGAGATTAAAAATTTGTTCAACACTAAGAACGTGCCGCACCCACTCAAATTTCATGAGAATGTTTAACCATATGTAGAATGTTTAACTAATAGTGTTGAACAAATTTAGCGATATGATTAAGGTGAGCAGTCAATTGGGTGTGTCAGTACTCCAACCGAATACTGGTGGGTCTATTGCTATATATGCTAAATGTAGGTGCCATTCTCAAGGGTGGTTGAACCCTGATGGACTAAAGTGGCGCTTTCATACCTATTGGTGGTGAAGTTCATCTTTTACCCTACATTATTGAATAATAGAAACCAAAAGCAGCTTCCAAATAGGATTTTCTATTTTTAGCTTGGATTTAGGTCATGCTGAAAAATGAAGGATGATTGTGTATGAAGGTGGTGGAGCATATGGATCCAGAGCCTTTGTCCAAGTTGGGCGAAAGTGTACTTGGACAACTAGTTCCCAAATTATGGTTAGTCAGTACACCGAATATTGAGTACAACCCGATCATACGCGGCTTGGAGTGGGATCCTGAGACGAACAGCCTGAAGAGAGGCTCTCAGCAGCAGGTTTCCTCGGAGGAGTCAGCGGAATCCAAGAAGAAGGTGTTGGACGTGGAAATTACGAATCTTCGGAACCATGACCACAGATTTGAATGGACACGAGCGGAGTTTCGGGAGTGGGCGTCTCACCTGGCTGCGCAGTTCAGCTATGAGGTCAGTTTTGCTGGTGTGGGAGGGGATGGAGAAGACGACGATGACAGTCCTGGCTTTGCCACCCAGATTGCTGTTTTTGCACACAAAGCGGTTGTCATTCCCGACTCAGCAAATTTTAGTGGACATGAAGTCGACTCCAACAGAAAGCAAAGTACCAGTGAGTTAAAAACTCAATTAGAAAATCCAGAAGCTGCTGCCTCATCGTTAAAGGAGCTTTGGCAGTGGACCTCACCTGAACTTGCTGCAGCAGTTTTGTAGGGATGAAGATTGCTTCCACGTAGCATGCCTTGATCCTTGCTCCGCAGTTCAGAACATCACAGATTTCAACGTCAAGACTCAAAAGACCCCTCCCAATTATTTTGTGGGATGACATCCCAATTCCTTTCATTGAGAGCTTTTGTATCAAATATTGAGGGGCAGAGAACATCAATCAATTTTCATACTTCATTACCAATTTACGATTATGTAACTAGTGACATTTTTTAATAAACGAAGTATGAGATTTATTAGAGGTACGGAACGTTCTTGAAAAGAAACGGGAACAGCTTCAGCCCATCTGCTCGTTCAAGGATGAATTGGTGTGTGCAAGACGCTTCGATCCACTTTTTATGACAGATCTTGATTTCAGAAGTATAATGAAAGCTACAGAAATTGGACTGAAATTATTTATTTGGATGCTCTGTTGTTCACCTTAACCTAATCCCGAACAATTAAGAAACCCCTTGAGGTGGAAGGTGGGAAGACTTTGACATGGTCGTTACAGAACTCCAACGAATAACGAAGTTATGACCATCAGTCGTGACGTGACCTAAATCACAAGGACATCAGACCCGTCCTCAATTCAACCCATCAGGTAATTCAGAGTCAAAAAAATGACGTGTCTCTTTACTGGGCAAATTTGGAAACAATGCAAGACTTCAATCTACATCGATGATAGAATCTCTCATACCCAATGTAAAAGTCAGTGAAGTCGAATTTTGGAAATCAAACACCCTTGCGAACCAATAATTCAGCATTGTAATGCTGAGAGCTGCGCACTCATTTGGGGGAGTGACCTCATCTTTTCGAAAGTGCACCGGGCGGTTGTCTCAATTACAACTAACTAGGTGAATAATCGCCATGAGTGTAGCCTACTTGCTCTCCTGGTCGTACAGATTTGATCTGTAACAGTTCGTCAAGGATTTGAAACATAAACGTTAGAGGGTGAGACCTTTCAGGAACTCCCTTCATTAGAACAGGAAGTTATGAGAGGCTCTGTCCCTTTCATAGTACAACTCAACACTACACAATAGCCAGATTGTAGCACAGTGTAGCAACCTATTTAAACTCCCTCACATTCACTTGTAGATTTAGCTTTCGTAAATGCAAGACTTCGTCCCATTTGATCCAAAGCCAACAAGTTCATGTCAAGAGCGGTACCCAGTTGAAAATAAGACAACTTCCCAATCTACGCCATGTAACAATAGTAGCATTGTTCAAGTGATAAGGTGTCACAATTGAGAGTAGAGTGCCCCTGTTCCGAAGAAAAACGGTTTAGAGAAATAGAGCCAATGTTCGTGAAATAAAGGGAACGTACAGTTGGGGACCATATCATGCACAGTTTTCCACGAGTGTGGACAAAGACTTGCGACAGAAAGGAAGGCTACAAAGCAATAGACGTTGAGGAATGAGGATACACAAGGTAGCCACCATGCAAAAGTGCAGCCGCAAGTACAACTCCAAATACCCGGTCTCGCAAAACAGGTTGCTTCCTCAAGCTAATCCTTACTGCACATTGCCAGGCCGCTGATGGTCAATAGAGTGGAGGTGTACCACCGGAAGAAATCTAACCAATTCTTATCAGCTGCACATCGAAATTATGCATGTTGACCACTGGCAAGCGTAACAAATCACCTTAAATTAGTGCAAAACAACTAAAAGCATCTCTCGAGCTCATGGTACCCTGAAGCAAAATGACAAAATATGACGGAGAGGGTGTGAGAACATACTCAATGGCAGAACAGGGGCGTAGACAAGAGGCACCAGAAACTTGAAAGGGGCTTTCCTCGGTTCGCGTCTCCGATTTTCCAAACTGCAACAAAACATTACCGAACAATGCAGATGGAGTCATCAACTGAAACCTCGAATATTTCCACGCAGAAACAGGGAACATCAATCTCACGGTTCTAAATTTCACATAATTTAAAAAACCCTTAAACCCTAGGTGACCAGACCAATATTTCGTGTTCCTCAAGCTGAAGTGAACTGTTTTCTTACAAAAAATAGCAACACTTTGAGGAGCAGATGCTGAAACCTCTAAGAAATCAGAATCAAAACTAGTAACACGCAGAAACAGAATGCCAGGTAAACAAACCCTAATTCTATAAGGCGAGAGTAAAATTCGGCACAGATTCAGACTCGCACGATCAGAGAAATTGTGAATGCGTTTTCACAAATGTCAAGGCTTGATAATTCAGAACTTGCAATCGGGGATATCGACAAAGCAATCGCACAAAAGAGTAGGGTAAATCGCAAATTCACCACCATCACCCGCAACTCGTTTCCGATACTACAACCTCAACATAAAAGATAGGAGTTGAACTTAACCTCTTCTACACTCTACAAAATCCTAAAGAGAATAATTTGAACTGCAAATTCACCACAGCGACTGCCTTCCCTGGTATTCAAATTCAAGAAAGAGAATACCAAAAAATGTGCAATGCAATCAACATCCTCAGCAGCGCATCAATCGACGTAGACTGACAGGGGATACTTACTCGTCTGACATCGCTGGTGACAGCTTCGATCCTACTAAAATGCTGCTCTTGCGAAAACCGGTGCACACGACGTTGATTTCAATGCATCACCGGAAACAAAAGTTCAGCGATGGGCGATGTGTGGACTTGGGACTGAAATTCCTGCTAGCGCGTCAGCAGCAGAAGATGGAAAGAAAACGGTAGGTCGTGGGAAAGAAAAGTGACAGATTCCAAGGGAAAAAGTACTTTTGTTTCTTTTAAAGGTAGGTAAGGTAAAACTGAGACTTTTTGGTTGGTCCGAGATGACCCTAAACTACCGGATGATGGTAGAAAGGTACCCAAATCAAATGACATAGTTGTGGGTTCGATCTGTAGTGGTGACAAAGTGGTTTGGCGGTGACATGGTGGTTTATCTAGCGTGAAATCAGCCTCTCTACTTGACGGAACCCATGCAGTGTATTGTTCAACACGCTTGTGTAAAAAAAGCAAAAGACTTTTTCCTAGTTCCACTCCATTGAAGGTTGAATGACGAAAAAAAATTGATAAGGTTATTATGGGCCATAGAGGATTGATCCCCTCATTGCCCCATCCAAAAGGATACCTGTAAGAAATTGCCTCATTTGTGCCAATTTTTTTTTTAATTCTTCATTTTTTGTATCTACTATGGGACCTTTGTTTGTAAATACAAATTCAGAATTTTCAAATTTCATCAGGTGTTGTAAATTAAAAAATTGTAGTATTTTTTAGAAGTAAATTGCAGCACTATGAGGGGGCTAAATTCACCGTGGCCATGTCACAGTAGTGCCTCTATGGTAGGAATATTTTCTTTTGCATTCTTCCACATTGTTATTTTTGCTCACATTGAGCTCAATTCTTCAATGAATTTCTTATATCATGTAGGTTGAAATGCTTATTTTGACCACTTATGGTATTTGTACCTTATTGATAACTCAATTCTATTGTACCGGTACTATACTGTATCTAGATACATCTTCCCTTGCCTATGAGGGGTTTTGTTAGAAAATCTATACAAATGATTGGATCCACATATGTCTATTGAAAATTAACACTTCATTCTCCATGTGGAAAGACCTCTTTCTATAGAATTTTAGTCCAATTACAAAATTAAGTTAGACTATCAAGTGCAATCTTATGAAAATCGTTACCCTAAAATTAAGCAATCATGAATATTTGTATCCTTTTTCATTTGACTTCATCTTAGGCCTTGTTGAGGTATTATATGATTTTATCAAAAACAAAAATAAAAATGTGCATCTAGACCTTTTGGATGTTGCAATCTATGTGATCAAAATGCAATTGACAACATTGTATTTAGTAACATTGTGACAATAGAAAGTTATATATAAAAGTGACTATTAAGCAAGCTAATAAGAAATATTTGGGGTTGCAAAATCAAGAAGATGATTTAGAGTCCTTTTCAAAATTGTTGAACTTGTTATTGACAACCTTATTATTGACACATGTATACAAATCTCATTGCCTAACAAAATGTAATAGTTATTTTTTGCATCATGCCTTGGCTTGAAGCATCTTTAGTAATAGGATTTGTGAATTGAATGTTCAAAATCCATCTTGTCAATGAAAAATATTGTCACTTTTAATATTTGAAAACTTCAAACATTTCAAAAAATACTTAAATTATGTTTGAATTTGATCTTCATATAGGGTGGTTTATCCGACTATTAAGGCCAATATTTAATGCTAAATAATTAATTAAAGTTACAAAAAAGTGGTTTAGTAATATCATTTTGGAATTATAAAAGACTAATATTTAATTTTTTCATTAAAGTTGGAAAAAATCAACTTGACTATGTTATTTTTTGCAGAACACTTGTAAATTAATCTCTAGAAATAAAGTTCCATTATTTTCTATGACAAAATGAAACATTCATAACATTGTTTACCAGTGAAGCAAGGATTCCTTTTGAATTTTTAAAAAGTGCCCCCCTCCCCAACAAACAAAATTGTCTTGTATGGCTCTTAAGACAATTCTAATCCTTACATTGAAAGTCCCTTTCATACATCTAGGGAGGCATCATACCTTTCCAATATAGAAAAGTCCATTTCCTAGTTATACAATGTTATGCCCAGGGAAAGAACTTTGATGTTTGACCACCTAGTTATAGGCTCATATGTTTTACAATTAATCCTATAACACTATTGCAAATTCTAAGTGTTGAATGCATGACAAAGAATCCTTCCATATAAAACAAAAGTGTAGTTGTTCATCTTTAGAATTTTGTGTAAAAAGGGGAAATCTTACAAAATATTTTGATCTCCAATGAGTTTTTTTTTTTTTTTTCTTCTTGAGTACATGATTCACACTACCAAAAAGGATGATTTTTCACCATGACCATCTTTACAAAATTAATGCTAACATTAATACTATACATGCAGGTTTGATTTGGTAGTTGAGTGCCAAAATTGAATTTCCATATCAAATTCTTAGGGGACAACATCAACTCAGACCATTTACCAAAATGTGATACTTTCTTACAAAAATGACTTAATTTTTGCTGAATCTAACCTTTGCATAGGGTAGCTAGGTACGGTAGTTAACTTACCCCCTAAATGCGTGAGGCACCCAAATCAAGTGTTTGCAAAACTTTGAGGTTAAATAAAACCTAACCAAGTTGCTATTTTTAGAAGTTTATATTTTGGGAAAGTTCTTCTTGAAGTGTAGTTTTAGCATCAAAAATTTGATCTTGAAAATAAATGATAGTGATTTTTCTATTCAAGATTTTGTGCAAGGGTACCCATTGCAATCTTGACTTCCCATAGTGTTGAGAGCTCTTGGAAATGAGCCTCACCTACACTAGATCTTAGAGAAAAAATCACATTCAAAATTCATTAAAAAAAATTATGAGATTGAGAAGCCATAAATTGATTGGGGTTATACATGTTAGGCCCTTTATCCTCATATTTTTTTGGTCACCAACTTTTTAGATTTGACTTGTGAAAAGAGGATTGAAAGACTTCACATTACTTTTGCAGTTTTAACACCCTCATGGTCAAACGGTATAATCTTTCACTTCACAAGTGATAATGTTGTGTTTTCTTTTCCTATGAGATCTCCAACATATGTAATTTGAATTTGTACGGTTACAATTTAAAAAAAATTGATATAACTTATCAAATTGTTGGCATTTTGTTCAATTTAGACCAAATTCTTGGCATTTAGGGGTTAAGTTGATGCTCACGGACCGACTGCTGCGATTCGAAAGTTCACATCGGCTGTCTGGAGCTCTGGGCCATTGATTTGAGGGAACTCCTCGGAGAGCGTCACACGGGAACCTCGTTCACAAAACGTTCCCGTCCTTTCAATGTTTGTTCACGGGCCACATGCCTCTCCCTTCTGAGCGCCAGTGGCCTCTGCTTCCTGCGGCATCACAGACTCACTCAACCATCCGTTTTTCGCCTTCCAAAGGTTGTCAGATTTTTTATTACTTCGCCTCCACTTGCTTCATGCTGATTGAGGTGTTCGGAGTGGCGCAATTGAAATCTCCACGATTTCTTTACGATTTCTTTGAGGCCGATTCGAGCATTTTGTCTCGTTGGATCGGGGTGAGAGTGGCTTCGTCCGGCCTGATCGTCTTGATCGTTCAAATAGAGTGTTCTGAGAATCTCTACCGCTTGTAATTCAATGCAGATGTCGCCCTGGAGGGAAATTAAGAAAGGAGTACATGCGTCTTGTTTTAGTAAAGCTGAGCTTGATTCCAGTGGGAATCGGTAGGCGTGTCACGCTTTCATTGTCTGTTTCCATTTGCTTTAGTAGTTCGGATGCACGCTGTGGATTACCGAATTTATCTGCGAAAACTCGATTGCGGGAAGCATTACGAAAATTTCTTATGTTTCGTGATTTGGTCACTGCATTTTTGGCAGATAACGACTTCGGAGTTCTCGGAGGAGAATGCAGCACGAAAGATCACGGGATTAATATTTTGATACTTTTCTCGGGGCGATTTGGTATGGCAACGGGTGACGAAAAGTGTCAAGAAACTCGCTGCTATCTTTCTCAGAGTGATCTATCCTTCAAGTACGTTCTTATTTTTGAGAGTGAGAGAGCGAGAGTCGATTTTGTTTCTAATAAAATCTGGAGTAATGGCATTGATTGGGAGGTGTTTTTATCATTCCTTTAAATCGGGTGAGGGAAGAATGCTAACAGAAGCAATTAATAAATCACACGAGCGTAGCATAGAAATGTCGTCAATATTTAGAAGGCAATGGTAGAATCATTGAACGTGTTAATTGATTCTAATTTCTTAGCTCAAGAGTATTCTCATCATTGTTATGATGCATTAAAGGAATTTTTGTGCTAAGATTTACTTTCAAGCCACGAAATAGGCGTCATTCTGTTTCATTGCTTATTTTTTCAGAAGTTATTCTAGTCACGTGTAAATGAGCTTATGTTGTACTGTTCGTATCCACTCTCATCCTCATTATATGTGGCAGAGAATATAAGCTGCGCAAGGATTTGTTCTTGCTGCTCACTGAAGCTTTGAAGCCGCAGGAAATGGAGGCAGCTCCAACCTTAGGTTTGTGATCTGTATGCTTTCTGATGTGTTGAAGGTAACTTTAATATGTCTAGATTATTCCAGTCCTGGTGCATTGAACTGTGTAATGTCTGATTCGCTTGCATCAGACCAGGAATCCTAACGTGCATTCAAGCGTGTGCAGGTTTTAATGGAGAACCTTTTCTGAAAAGATCCCTGGAGACACCACTCGGAGAAAATGAACGCGCACAGAAATGGCCCCGCTTAAATCGCTGTCTATCAATTGGCGAGACGATATTTGATGGGGAGGAGTTGGTAAGCCCTCGACTTGCTGAATTTCAATCCTGTATGACTAGTACATCATGATTACTTGCTTAGAGATGAATCTATAATCTAAAATGAAACGACAGAAATGTGCCTTTCCTATACGAATGGAACTGCAGAAACTTCTCAAACGGAGATGTGGAAATAGGAAATTTTAATGTTAGGATTTGAATATTGCACAGGTGGATGGAACTGGAGGAAGCAAAGATGGAAAACAAGACGCCAGCCCAGAGCCCCTTTCTCCATCACAAGAATCTCCTGAGGATCGGGAGGTGAGGGTTAGGATTGGTCCGCCTTAATACCCTTGGCATCGTCCTTGTCACGTTGAAATATATTAGAATTGTTTAATTATTTATAGAACTGTTTTTGTGCTTATGAACCACTTCAAAATGAAAGAAATTCATAAGAGTTATGGTTGCGTGTTTCAGGAAGAGAAAGAATCAGCTTTTAAGGAGGAAGAAGCGCGCTCTGAACAGACTCAAAGCGTCGAGACAAGAGTAAGTCTTGCTCTGACTCAACACATAAGCTTTCACAAATATTTAGTGTATCGATCCTCATTGCCGTGTGAAACGATCTAACTAATGATTTCAGTAATAATGTAGGTGGAAGAGACGGAAGTTCAACCCGATGATAGTGGTAAGACTCATTACATATAACTTAAAGCGATCGTGAAGTGTTTATTTAATATTTTAGATCCTGTTGTATATGACTATTCAACTTGACTAAGTTGAGTATGCTATTTTGAAAATGAAGTATTAGAAATAATCTATCATTCCAGAGCTAACATCGCCTGCGCACACATCTGCTCACAGTTGAGGATCTCATCCGCAAAGGCAAAGAAATTTTTATTCAGGTATTTCCTTTCAGTGATGATATCGATTTATTTCTGTTTAGAACTTGTTCAGGGCATGAGGGAAAGTAACGAGGCATACAAAGGAGCTGTAAAATAAAAATTGCTCCTCTTGGCTCAGGGCTTTAACTGGGAGTCCCATAAGCAACAGTGGTGGTCGTCACTCAAAGAAAAAGTGCCAGAGCTTGCTGCGTGGGGGTTTACCTCTATGTGGCTTCCTCCCATTTGTGATTCATTGGCCCCGCAAGGTTAGACACTCAGGCTTTGGATGGCCGTCTGGTCGCCTTCAGGATTTTAGCTGATCTTGGAGGGAAGATCTTCACAATTTCTGGGTCTCATTCCATGATATCGCGTAGTTGCATCATCTTTTCAACAATTTTTTCCAAGAATTTACGTACTTGAAGGTTTTGTTTCTTTTTTTCAGGATACCTCCCAAAGAATCTGTATAATCTAAACTCCGCATATGGTAGTGAAGCTGAATTGAAGAGCTTATTGCGCGAGACGAAGAAAAACGGGTTGAAACCGACGGCTGATATAGTGATCAATCATCGAGTAGGCAGCACTCGGGGAGTTGGGGATCTATACAACCGTTATGATGGACTTCCCATGCCTTGGGATGAATATGCCGTCACGTCAGATTCTGGTGGTCTGGTACATTCACTTCCAAGTGGGGATTTTTTTGCCTTTTACTGTTTCTTCATATTCCTATCTAAATTTCGTGCCTCCTGGGGAACTGAACATGGACAGAAATGTGCTGACGTCTGATCCTTCTGACCTTGCTCTGTTCTTAGGGAAAGCCAAGTACGGGAGAAATATTTAAAGGCATACCCAACTTGGACCATTCCAATGAGGTGGTTGCAAATGACCTGAAGCATTGGCTGCAATGGCTGCACAAGGAAATAGGCTTTGAATGTTTTCGGTTTGACTATGCCAAAGGGTTAGTTGATCTCTTTCACCAGTGTACAATGTGCTTCGTCAGTGCTTATTGGTCAATTAGTGCTTTTGCTGTTTCAGCATGTACTTTCTTTTCTTTTCTTATTCCTTGCCTGACCTTGGAATTTAAGGTGGTACTTACTGGGTTATATCTAAAATGGGCAACAGCGTGCTCCTTGTAAAAATGTCACCTGAAAGACGAGTTTTATGCGATGATTGTGGTCAGGTATAGTCCCAAATTTGTGAAATCCTACATTGAAGCTTCGAGACCTAGATTAGCCATCGGCGAGTATTGGGACACATGCAAATATACTGGACCCAAATACACTCTTGACTATAACCAAGGTTCGCACTTTTTCTCAAATTTTCTTTTCTGTATTTAATTTACTTATTTATGTTGGTTTTATAGATGAGACTTTGCAAAACTAGGGTGGCACTGATTGTAGGAATGAAACAGAGAAAGATTAATATAATTACGTTATACAGATGCTCACCGACAGCGAATTATTGATTGGATTGATGGCACTGGTGGACTATCATGCGCATTTGATTTTACCACTAAGGCTATCTTGCAGGTGAGATCTGCCATATCAGATTCTTAAAGCAGAATTTAGCATGTGCAGAAAGTATCATTTGAAACAGCAACTGTGTCGCTGTAGGGAAATCAGACTTCAGTGTGTCATTGCAGGAGGTGGAAAGAAACTGGCAGACTTCAGTGTGGTGTTTTGCAGATAGCTTTTGATAACTTTTATGAACAACTTCTAGTTGATTCATTTCATGGGAGCTGATATCCAAGTTGAATTCAGGAAGCATGTGCCAAGAAGGAATGGTACCGACTTCGTGATGTGCAAGGGCGCCCACCTGGACTTTTGGGTGTTTGGCCTTCGAGGGCTGTTACTTTTATAGATAACCACGATACTGGATCTACCCAGGTTTGAAGCCTAAACGCCCTTTTACAAAATCAGTTTTATTGTATTTCATCTCGAGGATTTTTGTCCCATTTTGAAACTGGTGAAATATTATGGCTACATTCTTGGGGTAGTAGCGCAGAGGATGACTTAGTACCCCTATTCGTCATAATTTCGCGACACCTGGTTTCTGGAGACACTAACTCCCACCTTTCATTGCATCGTAGGCGCATTGGCCATTTCCACGTAAATGTGTGGCACAGGTACTATCCCCACCCATCAACGCAACGTCCATTTTAGAACGTTTGCATATCGGATTTCTCAATTGATGTTGGGAAATTCATTAAAAACAATGCTTATCCTCACTATCAACTGCATATATGGAAGATTTCGATCAAAACGACCTTGAATGTCTTTTCTTTGGCCTGGTGCAGGGTTATGCTTATATCCTTACTCATCCTGGACAACCTTGCGTTTTTTATGACCATTTGTATGAGTGGGGCAGCGACCTCAAGCAAGCTATTCTGGATTTGGTAAGTACTCTTCTGAGACTGTCTATCGATCATTTAAGGATTGCAGTATACTCGATTCTTCAAGATACTAATGTCTCTTTGTGTACTCTTAACATGATTGTCTCTTCTGACCTTTAAGATAAGAGTTGTAAAATGGACTGGTGATGTACCTTGAACAAACTTTAAACTCGAGCATCACTTTAGAGTGGAGCTCTTACTTAACCTTAGATCTCCTGAATGAATAATCAACAAGATGTAAAGGTTCCTCAATTGTGAGCGACAGTGATCATATTGTATAAATTCTTCATTTTAGAACACCTAGTTACCATGAATTGAAGTCACTCAATGGCGCATTCTTTTAATTGCACTAAATCTATTTCCTTCTATGCACAGATCAACATTCGGAAGATGCAAGAAATCCACAGTCGATCCCCGATGACAATACTGGAAGCTGACAAGAATGGCTACTCGGCAATCATTGATAACAAGTTGTGCGTGCGGTTAGGCAGGACCGAATGGACCCCTCCCAGTGACGAGTCCTGGGACCTCTCTCTCTCGGGACGTGGCTTCATAGTTTGGACTAAACCCAAACCCCTATTGCCTGCTCAGTGAACTCAGTGCGTGAACTGTACAGAGAAAATTGAATCACGAGGTACTGCCCTGAAGCTTAGGCGGCATACCTCTCTCGTCAAAATATTAAAAACATCTAAACCTTCCTATGATTTACCTACTTCTCACTTCATTAGTTGCAAAACAGCAGTTGGTAAGCTTACTACCGGTATTTAACGTACAATTACATTGCATTGCATCTGAATTGTATCTGAATACCGGATGTAGCATTTTAGTTCATGTGCCACTATTGCAGTTACACTAGGAAATAAGCTGCAAAGTCCTTTTACCCTTCTGATTTCATTATAGAAAAGAGAGTTTTTCGAAGTATAATTGCTTGTCTCATTTGGGATTTTCAGAAATCGTAATTGATTTTTAAGAACTTGTGAAGTCCGTACCCGCTGGTCAGGGCCGGTAAAAAATAACTCTGAAAATGGATGTCGGAATTTGAGGAAAACTTATTTTTACAGAAAAAAAATTGTATGGAGAACAAAAGAAGCTTGAAATAATATCCTTATCTGAAGGACTGTCAAACTCGTTTTCCCAAACTGTGATAAAATATTCTGGTAGTAACCATATTCTAGAAATGTTGTGCCACACAATGATTAGCATATTTTAGGTTGCAATGAAAAGATCCTTGAAAACTTTTCAACTATGTTTTTGTAAGGGAAGGTGTTTATAGATTTTCCACAACAATGGACTTGGTTGAAATGATATAAAAGATTCTCAAATGTTCCTTTATATATTAGCATTCATAAATATTGTATATTATGCTTTGAAAGTGTATTCAAATGCAAAAATGTAGTCACATACAATATTATCAAATTAAAGAAAATCAAAATTAAAATTAGCAAAGATATATGATTAGAAAGGGCCTTTGGGACTTGTAAGTGCTACAATTATGCTTGTAGTTGGTGTTACGAGAAGTACAAGTACAATTAGTCAAATCCATTCATCCTTAATCCCAAAGAGCCTAAAATTCATATTCTAAATGATAAATAGGATGATGTTTTTCCAAATATTTTTCATTCATCCAAAGTAATATTTAAATAAAACATTTGTTTATAGCTATTTTTGATGAAATTGAATTGTTCAAAGATATAAACAAAAGTATGCAAAAATTCAAATTGCTTAGCAATTTGAAAATTAAATTATAAATTAAAAAGTAAACATAAAACTAGTAAATTTTATGAGGCTCTATGAATTTCAAAAATATACTATGAATTTTTGAAATTCAACTTCATGATGTATTCTTCATTAGTTTTTGCTTGCATGTAAGCTATACATTTTAGAAAAAATTCAATCCACGTATTTTCAAGAGTAGCTTACACTACAAGGTTGGTATATTTGGGGAATGGGACTTGTAAATTATCTCAAACTAAAGTAGGTACCCCCCAAACTACCACAATTCCCTTGTAAATTACCTCAAACTAAAGTAGGTACCCCCCAAACTACCACTTTATGGTAATATGCCTATTTCTACTATTAGATGTGTCAAATTTTCATATTTTCTTGTTGGCAAGTGAAAAGAGGTTCCAACACACCAATTTTTTTTCTCTATTTTCCATGAAGTGGCGAAGTGGCGATATTAAATGTTATGGTGGTGCTCCAAGTTTCAACATTCATCCACATATTGGATAAAAAAATGTGATACTATATATCTATAATTCTATTTTCATTCATGATGTAATGATTTCATCCAAGATTTTTCTTCAACTTGAAGTTTTTTGGCGATTTCATCCAAAATTTTACTAAACAATTCCTACAAGCTTGGTGCTAGGTCAAAAATTTTGGTGCAATTTTGCACCAAATCGCTAGAAAAAAACAACTACAACACTCCAAAGAATGCGACATTTGGATATCATTTGCAAGAGTTGCAAAGGGTCAAAAAATATTTTGGGAAGGTAGGACCACCTATTCCCAACTTGTAAGGGATAGTTATTTCCAACCAAGGCTAGAATAGATTTACAATCGAAGCTTGCAATCTATTTTTTTTCACCTTTTCAAAGTTGGAACTAGTAAGGTTATGACACGTCTCCCAAAGTAATGAAAGTAAGAAGTAATGAGTAGGAAAATAGTTTTTGAACGATTGGAATTGGAAGACTCTAAATATTGGACATGGATTTAGACCAACTTTTGGCTTCCAAATTTCAGACTACTTTCAATTCAAGTGATAAAAATTATGGCAATCCCCTTCATTTCTATCATTCTCTACACTTGTGTAGATATTTCCTCCACATCATGCACACTTGCTTATTTGGTCGTTCATGGGTGGTTTGCATATAGACGTTCTAAAACCGTTTCTTCCACATAGGTACATATTGATTTTGGAGATGTACAGAAACTGAAGATGGTGTGACTTTGGGTGTACCACCCACATGCTGAGAAGAGTCTTTCCTCAAACAAACCAGCCAATCACTTTGTGACGCCAAGGATTCCAACACGTGGCCGACTCTCCAACGTGTCAGGTTCCAACGTGGATGACTAGGGAGCCAAGTGGCAGCCACTGCTGGCTTCCCTTTTGGCGAGCCCAGTCAATCCAACGTACAGTCCCAACAATCTCCTCTTCTCACGGAGCTCCCCTTTCCAAGCTTGCTTGCTTGTGCTGATTCCCTTACACTAAGTTTACTACTCATGAGAGCACAGAAAAAAGAACAGGGATCAGTAGTAGAGCTCAACAGGGAGCTGATTGAAGTGAGAGACAGTTCATGTCAAAGGAAATCGTCCCTGGAAATTCAATTGGAAATCATTCAACTTGGAGATCACAGACGTGTGAGCGAGCACTGAGTCGCAATTCAACAGGTACATGACAAATCTTTTCAGTCAATGAGTTTCGTCAGTTGTTGGGAGGAGCCCAACTCTGCGTGTTGAGTTTCGTGACTGTATTTAGAGTGGGTCACTGAATTTTCTTACCTGGCTTGTGAAATCAATCATTCTGGTAATTGTATTGGCGCTGGCTCCCGGATTGTGTAGTTCTTTGTGGCCGACTGAATTCTAAAAGTCATGCATGCCATTGGATTTCTAGGTTAGTGGCCAACAGGTATTTTAATTGGAGATGGAATGATTGGAGATGGAATGTTAACTTCTTCACGCTGTTGTAGTTTCTTGGTTAGAAAGATCAGTCATATATGTCCAGGATTGCAAGATTTTGATTCCGACACTGGGCAACCGGAATTCAATTTCAAAGAGGATTTGATGATTCATTGTGGTGGCATGATGGATGTCGCACGTACCTGCAGCAGCAGAAATTTGATTTCGAAATGGATGAATCCGCTCGAAAATCGACTTGGGATGTGAATACGAAGGAGACGACGCAGACTCCTCCTTTTGAAGTTGCCATTGTGATCGATTCCAAAGAGGCTGGAAACAAACGAGAAGTGAGTAGTCATTCACCAACTGGTACTCAAGAACTTTGTTTAAGACTGATCTATAGTTGTGAGAGATGGACGTTGACTTGAGAATTGAATTTCTAACCTAGTGATGGTTGATACTCGAGCCGTGGATGCAGGAGGTTGGAGATGACCCTGTTAAGCACCTGTTCACATCGTTAACGAATGCGGGTTTAGTTGTGGAGAAAGAAGAGGGTGCGAACGGCTTGGTATTCCTCAAGGTAAAAGAACCTTCCTCAGCGTGAAGCTTAACCCTGGGAGCTGTAAACTTGGGTAAGGCAACCAAATTCTGTCCGTCCTAGAATGAAATCATATTTAAGAGAGTGGACATGCGTTTGTTTTGGCAGATTGCAGCGCCCCTGGAAGTTGTTGGGCGAGCAGCTGAGAAATTGAGACTCAGAAAACCGACGAATTTAGGTACGGGACAGTTCATTCAGTAACGCATCACTAGTTTGTTCTGAGTGCTATGTGAGCGTTTTGGTGTAACGATTAATCAATGCTGACGTTATGAAGCTCAGGGAACGAACGCAGATCCGTCTGTTGTTAAACCCCTAAAGGACCAGTTGACCCAAATGGGGCTTCACTTTTTTTCTGCAGTTTGTGATCATTTCGGGACTTTCTTGAATCTAATTTCATTTGTTGTTTGACATGCGATTTCTTATCTGATTCTCTTGATATAAAATTTGTCCCCATCTGAATTACATTTCGCAGCATGCTGGATCAAATTGGTCATTTTCAAACCTTTACTAGTCCATTAGGGTTTAAAGAATTATAGCTTGTCTGAATGACTGTACCTTTGGAATCTAGGCTGGGACTTACAGCCAGTGTGCACGCAGGGCTGGATGTGGTCTTCGATTGGGAGCGTCGGGATTCATTCTGTCGACAGCCTTTGGGCGATGCTCTGTTCAGCTGGACGGAACGGTATCAGTGTCTCACCACCATCATCGAATCCGTGGTTGGCCCGGGAAAAACTTCGAACTCCTCGCTGGTGAAGAAATTGCAAGATGAGGGGGTCATCAAGGAAATTATGCCACTTCATCGTAATTTATCTCCTTCCGTTTGGTGGCACTTCCTTTTCCTTATAATCCCGTCGACTTCCCACCTCGAAGTGCTCTCCGGACTTGTTTAACGGTTGTTTTCTGTGACTTGCAGAGGAGCAGCAACGAAAATGGCTGCTGGAGCACTGGGCGTTGAGGTGGATGGACCTTACTCATCAGCCTCTCGATGCCATCTATGCATACTTCGGTGCCAAGGTAAGAAAAGAAGCGTCGGTCTTTCCATGCAAATTTAGAATTGAACGTGTTATCATTCACTCTGTAGATTAAATTCTGGGTATAATTACTGGTGGACAGTTTTTTTTCATTGTATGCGCTCTTTAGCAGAAGCTGACTTTTCAGGAAGGGCGTACTAAAACTTCATCACGTTCACTATAGATGCTTCTGTCAGTGCAAAGCCTCCTCTCCTTTGGTTCAGAGCCAATGAAATGCAAAACCCCTTGCATATTGTATGCAATGGAGTTCGGTCATTTTTTCATGATTATGCATATTCTATGGGAAGATGAAAGGTTTGGTTCGACTTACTTGGCTTGAGATGTTGTTCATGTAGGTGGCGATCTACTTCGCCTTCTTGGGCATGTACACACAGTGGCTTCTTTTCCCGTCTGTTCTGGGAATCATATTGAACGTAACACACCACGGGTTAGTTGCTGAACTTGCAAGCTAAATAATCGAACTTTCAATAGTGTGTCCGAATCCACCCAAGAAGTGAGCTAAGACCATAGAATCGGGATATGATTACAGATTAAGAACGAACTTGGCATCGCATCGATTCGTCTTGAAGAAAGACAGTGATGCCGTAAAATAGAATTTCTAATGCTGTAAAATAGAATCCAGCAGAGGAACAATTGATGGTTTGGTTAGACGCTTGAGTCTTGTATGCTTTACATGTGCTGGAATGTATGATTCCCAAATGGAGTAGTCTCAGTGACGTTGTAAGCCTGGTCTGGAACAGAGCAATGGAGCCTGCGGTGCCTCCAATTTACGCCATGATCGTCGTCGTTTGGGCAGTAGTGTTTCTCCAGTTTTGGCGCCGTCGGAATGCAAGTCTCCAGAACAAGTAAGCACTTCAATCTTGAGCACCGAGAGACTCCAGCAGATTGCAACAGTGGTGTTAGCTGAACAGTAGAATTCGCTGTCAATTTTCTGACTCTGGGATTTTGATTTTCCTGGTGAAGTTGGGGGATGAGTTACGAAAGTGAGGAAATGCAGACAATCAAATCGCTGACGAAAGAGCAACAAGGGGCGCTCCTCCGCGGGGCGGCAAAGCAAGAGGAGGTGTACGGAGCCAACGTGTCGGATTACGAGGCCAAGATCCTCGGAAGAGAAGAATGGTTGTCTCGAATCCGCAGCGTCAAAAACAACATGATCGCTTTCACCTGCATTTTGTGTGTCCAGTTGCCCTTTGAGCTCCTGTACGCTTATCTCAACAAAATAGCTTCCAACGACATCATCAAGTAACTAAGCTCTACCCGGAATTTTTTATTACAGTCCCAGTTGTATTGGTGTTTGACAGGAAAATGTATGTTGTTCTTTGCTAATCAAATGACTCTGTTACATTCTTAGGTACATCCTCACTGGAGGTTACATTCTGGCAATCCAGTACCTCACTAAAGTCGGAGGCCAAGTGGCCGTAGCTTTGACAAAGTCGCAGCAGTTGGCCAACAATGAGGCCGCAGCTAACAGCATGATTTACAAGGTGCCTGTTCAGATCATTCATGTGTTAGTAACATGATTTGAGGCCAGCAATATTTTTAATGCGTCTCAGATTCAATGCAGCCTCATGATTTCGCGATAATTACCCACTAAAGGACCACGAAGGTCACATTGAGCATCATGCTTTGTTTAGCATTTTGAATTGGTCTTACAGGGACTTACTTTAGTCCAATTTTATTCATTGAATGATCAGCATGTGCAATTTTTCAGATGATATGAAAATGACTCCATCGAAAATATATTATTCACAACACGATCTGATCAAATTGGTCTTTTTCAAACCATGAATCCTTGGTCTTTTAGGGGCTAAAAACTCATCTATGGTTTTACGATTTTACAGGTGTTTGGTGTATATTTCCTGCAATCGTACGTTGGCCTCTTCTATCAAGCCATTCTCCTCAAAGATTTCGATACTCTCCGCTCGATGTTGGTACAGCGTCTCATTGTTTCTCAGGTATGCCACTCTAACTACTCAGCATAACAATGATTACTCTGTGACTCCATAATTGTAGATTGTTTTCTTTTATCTGATCCGCATGTCGATGCAGCTTTCCATCAACCTGAATGATAAAAAACGGTCCGACCCAAATCTATAGGAAGTTGAATTATGTAGGAAGCTTTGAGAAAATCAGCAAAATACTCCCTAAAAAGAAGAAATCGTCCCTTAAATTCGTGAGTGATGAGAAGATGCTTTGGAATTTCCTACACTTGACTAAGATCTTCCAAAATGAATTGTCTATTATTATAGCTCAGATTCTAAGGGGTTAAACTGAAATCAAATAATTGCAGTTGATGAGCAACGTGGTGGAGAATCTGGTGCCGTATGCGACCTATCGGTGGGCGGAGTACAAGGCGATGCAGGCGAACGAAGAAATCAAAAGGAGCACGGGAGAGAAGGCACCCGAGACCCATGCGTCCCGCATGGAGAAGGAGTTCTTGACACCGAAATACGAAGCGAGTATTGGAAGCGACTTCGAAGATGGCCTTTTCGATGGTGTGTTACACACAACCTGCTCTTCATTTTCTATAAAGCAGATACATCGCCAGGATTCTAAACAAAGAAAAGAAAAGAAAAAAATGAAGACTGACCTAATTGGATGCAGATTTCTTGGAGCTTGCTGTGCAATTCGGCATGGTGACGATGTTTGCGAGCGCCTATCCTCTTGTTGCCGCATTCGCCATTCTTGTACGCATCCTATCTCTTCTATTCTATCGTGCACTAACGCCAATACAAATCTTGGTCACCGTGTATATACCGTTTTGTTTCCCAACTCTCTTTCCTCTTCGGCATTCAGAATGTGTACCATGTGCTACGCAGAACAACTTAGTGGAGATTCGGTCCGACTCACTCAAGCTTCTTGTATCAATGAGGCGACCAGCACCGAGACAAGCAGCCTCCATCGGAGCGTGGCTGTCCATATTACAAGTGCGTACTAACGACTCTTAACGCTAGCATTGTTACCTTCTTCATACTTCATAGCGGAGTTCAGGAAAATTTATTCAAATTATTTAGAATCTCAAGTTATCATTACAAGAACTAAACGCAAGAATTGCAAGAATTGCATGAATTCATTGGACAAATTACAAGAATGGAAAGGATTGAGCTCAAGAAATCCATGAAAATTCTTCAAGTGCAAATTTCGAAATTTCAATGAACAGGCTAACTGAAGAAGTAAAATGAATTCAATTGTGTTGTAGAATCTCGGCGTCGTAGCAATTGTCACCAATTGTGCATTGCTGGTGTGCTTATACGACGACGCGGGTCGGTGGAAGATCGAGCCGGGGCTGGCTGCCATTCTGCTGCTCGAGCACTTGCTTTTGCTCGCCAAGTTTGGATTCTCGTGGTTCGTCTCCGAGGTAAGTTAAACCCTAAACCTTAAACCCTGAAACCCTGAACCCTAAACCCTCAGATCCTAAACCCTAAACCTCGCTGCTATAATTCTATGCATTCTATAAATCTTTTCATAGAGGCTCTCACCGAATTGTGACGCTGAGCATAATTTCTTTGATTAGAATGGTCACATTCTTAAATTTTTTTTGTTTGCAAATGAAAGAGGATTCCAATGCATCCAAAAATGCATTTATTGGATACCATATGCTATAGTTACAAGGGGTCAAAGCTTTATTCACCAACACCGTTAAAGAATGCATCCAATTAGCATATCATATGCAAAAGCTATGACTCTTTAAATTAAAGAGTGATTGGTAGACAATATAAAAGTGAGAAGTTTTGGTGTTGAGGTGATGTCCATTTTCAAATTGTTCTCTAGTTATTTTTCTATTAGATTAAATTATATTACATTTTTGTAAGCAAATCCTAGAGAATTTGAGTGCAACAAAGAATGAACTATTTGGATATTAGATGCAAATGTTACAAGTGTTAGAATTTAGAAATTTATCGATATATGGTTTTAACCCTAGAAGGACACCTTGGACACTGAGCATCTATGATAGAGAATCCTTCTCTATAGGATAGAAGTGTAGATGTTCATCCTTGGAATTTTGTGTGAAATTGAAGGGAGGTCTTGCATAGTAGTTTGATTTCCATCGAATGCTTCTTGGATGTTTTTTTTAAGCAAATGATTCACACTCTCAACCCAAAACATTGATTTCTATAGAGATTAGCATGTCCTTCTAGGATTAAAATGATTTTCCAGCTTTGAACATTCTCAAAAGCAAAATGTACCCATTATGCAAGATTTTTGGATTGTTATATAAATGAACGTTTTGTGCAATTAGGTGTGCAGTTTAGCTGAATTGAAATGATGCTGACAATGTGATGCAAATGTGAAATTATGTGGCAGGAGCCGGCATGGATCAAAGCTCGCCGCATCAAGAAGGCATACGTCCAAGAGCATGTGTCGCACCGGATGCTTGGAATGTTGGAGGAGGAAGCTCAGGAAGAAATTCTCCATGACATACAAAACCCTGCCCAAGAGTAGTCAGTCAGTTTTGTCTTCATTAGCAGGCCATGCTCACATGTCCCATAAGGTTTTTTTTATACATGTTAGAAAAAAATAGCGTTAGAATATTATCAATCATGTATGTTATGCAGGTTTTGGTAACATCCTTAGAGTTGTAAGGTAGGAGGCTCTTAAAGCGTGCACTTAAGGGCTGGTTTGCCTTTTTCATGTCGTTTTTGTATGGGATTATTTTTAGCTCATTTTTCAGACAAAGAAAAATAGATTTTGATTGTAATCCAAGGTGTTTTGTATTTTTTGAAGCATTTTTGAATTACTTATGAATTTTCAAACAAGATGAGTCATAGGTCCCTATTTCTGACCATAGGTCTTCCATAAATCGTTCACTTACAGCTTTTAGAGAGAAATGGGGAAAGCAAAGCGAATGATTGGCTCTTACAATAAATAATATTTTTTTTATTGATCCATTCAATGACAGTAGAAGGTCCATTTGAAGACCACCTCAAGTCCATTACAGATGAGTCTACATGAGTGGTTCTAAATGACCCTCCAACATTTGAGCCTCCTACCTTATCAATATTTTGGTTTGTAGTTTTTTACACCTTCTAAGGACGTAGGGGCATCCAAATTTGCCATGTGCCTAAAAAGAATACCATGTGATGAGATGATCACTTTCAGGACAATACATCTCTTAAAGTCAATATGTACCTATTTTGAAGAAATGGTTTTAGAATATCTACCCAAAACAACTTGAACTCTTTATAACTTTTGTAAATGCTATCACAAAATGATGGCAGTCTTTGGTGCATTGAAATCTCCTATGATATATCTCCTATAATATGTCCATAAAAAAATATAAAAATTTCACTAGTTCCATAATAGTAATGGTTAGAAAAAGTGGCATTTTTGGGGTGTGCCTATTTTAATTAACATTGTTTATCTTTTATTCTTGCTTTGCAATCTCATGAGATTATTGTTGTAAATTTTGAGGGTGTCCTCAATGGGACTGATATACAATACTTCTCCTTCCAACAAACTTCTAACCCAAACAAACTTCTAACTTTTCAAGTCGCTTGTTTATAATTATAATTTGACATTTCTATCATTGCAAGTGCATCCTAAAGTACTTTGAATAGGTAAAAAAACCCTTCAATTTTAGACATTTGACAATAGAAATAAACCACTTCAAAAGCACTAACCCAAAGGCAAAATTTCACAAAGGGCTTGGCAAATCATGCTTACCAAAGTAAAATTTTAACAATTGTACAACATTTTTGGTCACATGATGAGTTATACAAAAACTACATACCTTTGTTAGAAGAGAGATTCTATAGAAGTTTATACTGTTTAAGATTTATATTCATTTACCCCTTAAAGGCATTTGACGTCTGATGGATAACATGAAATTCTTCTAGTAGGATAGAGTTGCAACTATTCATTCTCAAAATTTTGTTGTTAAAAGGGGAGGTCTTCTATAGTAGTTTGACTTTCAATAAGTGCTTTTGCATTTCATTAATGACTCTTAAGCATTATATAGCAAAGCACCCACATGTTATAGAAAATAATTAAGAGCATCTCCAATAGGGGCTCCCATATCCCTAATGGTGGAGATGCTCTAATATCCCTTTCCTCATCTTCTAAGAGAATGTTCTCTTGATAGTCAAACAAGACTCACTGAAACCCTTGGATGAAAAAAAATCAAAATAAATTTGTTCTACATGTGTACTTTCAACATGCGTCTAGTTCCAATAGCGTCAGTGGTGCCCCTATTTTGTAGTTGAGTAGGGCCCCTCTTCCTCAAGGGCTACACACATGTGGAAAATAGATCAATATTCCCATGGAAAGGATTAGCTTAACCGAATGGAGCACTAGGCTGGTCGTAACGAAAATCGTCCTTTTTGGTGCCATGTGAATCATTTGCTTAAAAAAAACCCCAAGAATGCTCATTGGAGGTCAAACTCTTTGTGCCAAGACCTCTCTTGGCACATCACCCACTTTCGTCATCCATCAAACACTTTTAGTCCGCCGCGTCACTGAAAGGCTAACTGAAAGGCTGCTCCTTGCTCATGAAAGTGTGATCACCACTCGCGGATCCCGAGTGCGCTCGCAGGTGCCCCATTCCTCGTCCACTCCAGAAACAGAATGTGACAAGAAAGTGACAGGATGTGGAAGCATGTGGAAGCCAGAACGGGATGCAACAACTTCAGAAGCAGCAGGAGCAGCAGGAGCAGCATCATCACGCGCAGCTGCTTTCCCCAGCAGCAGTCCCCACCGACCACTCGTCACGACTTGCAGCACAGCGCACCCCTCACGCCTCACACAGAAACTGGCTTGCAAATCCCTTGCACTTATAAGCATCCCTTCATGAATTGCCTGGCTGGCTTGCAGATCCCTTGCACTGCGCTTTCACTGCCACACATGAATTGCCTGCATGCCTGCCTCGCAACAGTTGCAATCCATATGACCATTTGGCAGTAGTGACGTTGCCCTGCCCACCTCGGCTGCCTCACTAACCACCATGCAACAACCGCTCATGACTTCTTCCACGCACACTGCTCCCTCACGATGACGACGGACTCTCTGTTTCTCTCGAGATGTGGGAGATGCTGCAGCCCTATGGAGCTATTATGAATGGTTCAGGAGGTTTCTAGCCTGGGTTCTAGATTGGAGGGCTGCGGTTGGAACTTGCTTTTCCACGTTTTGCGAATCTTTTCTTGTGGGTTTTGATTGGGGAAGGCGTTCTTTACTGCTGATTCCATGGTTGGGGGTTGGGTCCCTCCATTTGGTTGACACATTCTCGAGGGGAGTTCTTTTGGAGTTGGGATTATATTAAGGCGTGGTGGGTGTTGGGATTGCTGCGGAGAGGAGCCTCAGTCGCTCTCTGGTTTGGATTAGGATGAGGAGCTTTGGATTAGCTCCACCACCTGGGCTTTCGTTTTCTGCTGAAACTTTTAAATCTGATGGTGGGCAGCAGTGTTGGGAGGATGGGAAAGAACTCGATATGCCCTGTGAAGCGCGCGTGTTCTGGAGTTTCTGGGTGTCAATTAGCCCGGATCTAGCTTTGGGAGAGGGTTATTGTTATGGGTGAGAGATGAGCCTGTGGGAGAATTATTTGAATGAGCGCTGGAGGAGCGAATGGAGGGTTCATTTGGGAAATATGTTTCTTTTTATTGTTGTCACAGAGCTGTGTGAGGTTTTGTCTGTGAGAGATGCAGGATTCAAAAGTATGTATCATGCATGGAGTAGAAGAGGAGTGGAGTAGTTTGTGAGGGAGCTTGATTGTGTGCAACCCTGGTGTTGGGTTGATTGATTCACTGTTTGTCGATTTGGAGAAGAGGAAGCGCAATGGCGAGACGGTTGGTGACTCGGCTGCGGCAGGCTGTGGGTTTGGCGAAGAGAGACAACAGGCTGCGCAAGGGCTCCGCGCCCAGCATCTTCAGCCAAACGTACAGTAGTGGCATGTTGCCTGCGCTGGGATCCAACCAGAGCACCAAAAACGTCATCAACCAAAAATATGTCATTCACCCCTATAGCAAGAATTACAGGTGCGTCTCTCCCTCTCGTAAATTAGGGCATCCTCGTCTTGGTCTCGTGATTCTGCTTCGTATTTAGAATTTGAATTTAGCTTTCCTCGTTTCTTTTTGCTTTGGCAAGTGTTTGAGGGTTTAGATTTGGAGCACATGAGCATTTCTTGAAACAGTATAGGTGTACAGTCTCTGTTGATTTTTTCTACATGTGTAGAAATTGGGTCTTTCTTGACCTTTTTCATCTCTTCTTTCTTCTGCAATTGTTTGAGGGTTTAGATATGCTGCACTTGCGCAATTCGTGAAACACTAGATGTGGGGTTGTCACTTTCTTCCTCGAACGCTGCTGTGTGCCTCTTCCAGGATCACCAATTATTCTATTTAGAGTCTCATAGTATTGTGTTCGTTTAATTTTAGGTCAAGTTTGATGAAAGATGTTAGTGGTATCGTGACCAAATTTCTCTGTACAGCTTCGGAGGCATGCAACGATGCTCGAAATTCCTGTCTCGCTCGCCAGTTATTAGGGTGTAGGGTTAGATGAGTCTAGCTCGTAGTATTACTGCTTGTGGACCCTGAGTTTCGAAGACAGAAGTTCTCATCAAATTCGTTCTTGGGGATAAACTGTCACCGTGAATAAGACAAACTTCGACACTGTGTGGCCGTGTAGTGAGGCCGTGTAGCATAGTGATACAATGATCTTATTGATTTGAACAATGGGGACGAAGGTCGAGGATACTATTTAGTCAACGATTTTTGGGAGATGTTTAGGGCTGTGAAGAGAACTGGGGGTCACTATGAAATATTGATACTGAAAAGACCAAATTTTGTTACTCTAAGAATTTTCTCACGCAATTGAAGGGGTAGTAGACAACTCCATTTCCACTTGCAGATCAGTGGCCATAGACATATAGACAAGTCATGCTTACATCGTTTGCAAATGAAATCCAACCAACTATGTGGATGAATGAGGTCCTAAAGGCTTCTGTGTCTTTTACGTTATTTTTGTTGGGGGCCATTTTAAGGACATTTGTCTCTTCTAATGCAAGTTGTTCGTGCTGTGGACAGGTACTGGCAATACTGGCTGGTATTGTTGGTATTCTATTCTGCATGGGTGTCGCCATTCGAGTTTGGGTTTGTACAACATCCTCGAGGTGCTCTGTTGATCATCGACAATGTCGTCAACTTTTTGTTTTTGATTGACATCGTCATGACCTTCTTTGTCGCTTATCTCGACCCTACAACGTTCTTGATGGAAAGCGACTTGAAGAGGATTGCCTTAAGGTAATCAAACTGATTGCAAAATCATTGGGATCATAGACTCTTGCTTTCATTGTGCTTCTTATCTATTGTACATGACTTTGATCTCCTTTCCAGGTGCATGTGACCTGCGAATTCTATTGTGTCTTGGAGAATACTCGATAGAAGATTTCTGAATGAGTGTTACTAATTTATTGCCTTCATCAGGTATTTGCGATCGTGGTTTAGTCTGGATGTTGCATCGACTATACCATTGGCGGCAGTAATGGCGATCTTTACGGGTAAATACCAGACTGGATTTGCGACCAGTTTCGTCAATTTGTTGCGGCTCTGGCGATTACGGCGAGTTAGTGAAGTTTTTGCGAGGTATAGAAAGGAAACCACAAGCGTTCTTTGCTTGAACTCGCCCTCTGAGTGAAGTGTCCTCGGGCTTTGTTATACTTTTTATTCAGCTATGTTGAAGGGCAAGTTCTGGAGGTGCATTCAGCAGGCCTTAATCAAACTTCGAAAAATCCATTTACATACTTATCCTGCATTGAAATACCTAGGAAGAAATCGTTTTTAATTTATGTAGAACTTGTTTGACCATTACTTCATGATTGAGCTTGTTGAATACTCAATTCACACGGGTGAACCTCTCATCAGAGTGCTTACCATGTTGAAGCTATGGTTCAGGGTGGAGAAGAATGTGAAATTCAGTTACTTCTGGACTCGATGCTTGAAACTGTTCCTGGTACGTATTTGGTTTCCTGCTGAAAAGCCTAAGTGGAGTGGACAACGCAAATCTTGAATCCCTTATCTGTTTGCACCGTCAGAAGATGTTACTGAAAATGAGATTCCTTTTCTGTTTTCTCCTGAGACAAATTATCGATTTTTCCAAGGAGGTTGTGGCTGCTCCATATTGGTTTAGCTGATGAAGTCCTTGCTGCAGGTGACAGTGTTTGTTTGTCATTGTGCGGCCTGTTCTTACTACTTACTAGCAGCGCGACACCCGATAGGCAAACAATCAGACACGTGGCTGGGGTCCGTGCTTCCCGATTTCGAGCACGAGTCACTTTGGACGCGGTATGTGGTGAGCATGTACTGGTCCATCGTCACACTGACCACTGTGGGCTACGGTGATCTACATCCCGTTAACCGTGGTGAAATGATCTACGACATCTTCTACATGTTACTCAACCTGGCGTTGACAGCGTATATCATTGGAAATATGACCAATCTCATCACTCGTCTCACAGCACGGACTCGAAATTATGTGAGCCTCTCTCTGATCGTTTTCTCTTTCCAACTCTCTTTCCAGTTAGTGAGTAGTTACTGTGAATACTAATCTTCACTTCTAAGTTCTAATGGACCAAGATTTCCTAGTTTAAGATATACAATTTGATTGATCATACGGTGAAAAATAGAATTCCGATGGTGGCAGATTATATATCCTCAGAACCAGTGAAGATTATTGCACTTGTCGGGGAGAAATAAATATGAATTTGAAGAAGTTAGCATATGACCCA
Organism: Rhytidiadelphus loreus; assembly: GCA_947034895.1. Taxonomy (NCBI): domain Eukaryota; kingdom Viridiplantae; phylum Streptophyta; class Bryopsida; order Hypnales; family Hylocomiaceae; genus Rhytidiadelphus; species Rhytidiadelphus loreus. The sequence goes on from OX344765.1 coordinate 45,461,523, forward strand.
TTTAAATGCACTAAAGAAGTGATGAGGACCAAATTGGGCCTAATTGATTTTTGGGAGTCATTTGGAGGCTTTCTTATGATCAATCAAGTTGGTCGTGGAATCTCGGTCCTTGCCGAGTACATGTGAAAACTCTCCTCGAGACTGAAATGATGGTCTGAGAGGTCAAGATGTTTGTTGCATTCTAGTCATGTGGATTTGATGTTCAAATTGAGTGATGACGCTTTGATCTGATTGGGTTCATCTGAAGCGTGACTCGGTGCAAGCTTTGGTGGAGTTTGCTACAAGGAATCATTTGCCACCCAAGCTTCAGGAGCAAATGCTCTCCCATGTGCAGCTCAAGTTCAAGACAGAGAGCCTGCAACACGAAGGGACAATTGCCACCCTTCCAAAGGCCATTCGCTCATCTGTTGCGCAATGCCTGTTTCTTGATACCTTGGAGAAAGTTTACCTCTTCAGGGGGACTTCTTTCAATTTCCGTACTCAGCTGGTATTGCGCTCACCCTTGCTGACCCCTAAATGCGTTGGATAAAACGTAGATGTGCTCTAACATATGGCCTTGGCACCTTTTTGAAGTTGACATGAAAGTACGATGTTAAGCATGACGATCAGAAAAATATTTATACACTGAACTTAGAACTTTGTCAAATGAATTTAGTAGCATTTAACTCTGAAATCTTACGAAAATTATTTTTTTAATCTGAGTATGTGATTTGCTAAACCTGGAACCAGAAAGATAAATCAGTCATCATAATAAATGGTAGTAAATCCTTCAAGATAGTTATGTCATTGACTCATGTAGAGAATCCTTTTCCTTTCCATTGATATATTATATTTTTTCTAAACGTCATCCTTTGACTTAATTTTTAGTTTGAACACTTGAGGGCTAATGTATTTAAAGTCTTCAATAGAGAAATATGAACATACGTTAAATACATTCAAAAGAGCATGCAGTTCTGTTGCAAATAGCACCATTATAAAGCCAACTTGTTCTTGAGTTTAGCAGTTTTTACTGTTGCCTTTTACTCGATGAAAGTGATGAATGGGACATGTATGCCGTGCATGGCATTTAGGGGTTAATCACTAAATTGGTAGAGAACCACGTTTTGATTATTTATACATTGAAAGTAACTTTGAACCCTGTGTCTAACAAATTGTGGTGAATACTTTGGTATTGAGTGAAGGTATCGGAAATGAAGGCTGAGTTCTTTCCTCCTCGCGAGGATATTATTCTGGTCAACGAGGCCCCTTCTGAGTTTTACATTGTTGTGAACGGCTCAGCTGTAAGTTGATCTTCTCCTCACTTGAAATCAGGACAGAATAAAGGACGTTATTGCATATATTTTCGGATTTTTCACTGGTTAAGATTTGTAAAAATATTTTGTTCTGGAGAGGAATATTGGTCATCCAATGCAGCGGTTAGACATGCACATGATATGATCTTGTTTCCAATTCAACAGGGTTCCAGTAAAATTTGACTATTTCACGATCTTTTGGGCATTTTCTCTGTGATTCATGGGCTGGTCTTTGTATGGTCACACTGATCAATCAGGCCTCCCAATTGTATCGTTGGGAGGCCTAAGAAGACTTTTCCTCTAATCATGCAGATGGTTCTCTTTATGATGTTTGAAAGTTCTGGAAACAATCTAATTTTACTAGAATCTATGGTATTTGTTGTCTTTGTGAGGTGGTTCCACTTGGAGTGGCGTTTCTTTTCTTCGTTTAAGGAGGATTCTAGTTTTTGCTAGTCATGTTAATTCAATTAGTGCGAGAGTTTGAATATAGCTAGACCCTGCACACACTTATTTAATGAATTTTGGATGAATGTGGTCTAATTAGTGTGAACATTTGGATGAAATTTATATGAGAAATAGATGAAAGCTGAAGGAGGTTGGATGGAGGCAGCTGAAGCTGGATGAACATTGCTCTATTTCAGATAGTTTGAAAATGGTGTAGACCAAATTATTTTGATGATTATATCTAACAATTTTAGATACATATAAACTTCCATATTAGCGTGCCTCACAATTTTGCTTAATTCCAAAGTAGTGCACTAATTGAATTAACTACTAATTGAATTAACTTGAGTAGTCGTTTCATTTGACCATAACAAAATCAGTTTGCTACCATTTCTGGCTGGTTGGTTGCAGGATGTGATAATTAACAGGCAGGATGCAGGATCAGAACAAGTACGTAGTAACCCTTGCCTATTTTCCACCAACTTCTATGTCTTTTTGGTCTTGCCATTAAAATCGAGTTTCCTGTCATACTAAGGACCTTTGCAACATCGTTGCAGATCTTAATGACGGCCGTTGCAACCGATGTTGTTGGCGAAATTGGCGTGCTTTGTTACATGCCGCAGCCTTTCACAGTGCGTAGTCGGAAACTATCGCAGCTCTTACGACTTGATCGCATTGTGTTCATGAATATCGTGCAACAATATAAGGAAGACGGTCAGAGGATCGTTGATAATCTCTTGCAGGTTCTATCACTTTACCAATTTTTGTTTCGCACTATGATATGTGAAGTCAATGATCACCGAAGATATTGGGAATGGGGTGGATGGCTGTCTAATCACTAAGAGAGTTGTCATCCAGTGGGTGGATGATGAACATTTTAAAGAGCTTCAGTTACTATGTGAACTATATAAAATGGATGAAGTTCGTTCAAGTATGCTGGAAAAGAAATTTTTGTCTATCCTTTAGTGATGCGACTAGCTTATCAGTCGGTGCTTCATGATTTTCCTTTTTGCAAGTTTTCCTTTTCTTCCCCTCTCTCAGTGAACTGATTCAAAGCCTCGTGTGACAGCGGTTGAGAGAATCTGACGACCGTCGATTTGATGAGGTTTCTTCAGAGATTGAGATTCTGCTTGCTGAAGGCAGCGAGTTCTCTGAGCCAAGCTTATGTGCTCAGGCCGCATTAGGAAACTTTGAGCTCATGCAACAGCTGTTGAGTAAAGGTGTGGATGCAGACAAGACGGATTATTGTGGCCGGACGGCTCTTGTATGTTATTCTACTCTTCACTTTGGTCATTTCATTACATGTTTAGCATGAATACTAGATGCATTAGTTTAGGGAAGTTTTCGCCTTCTTACATTTGGTCCATATCTATTATCAGTCTCGTTGATTTTTCAAATCTGTCTTTGTGGAAGTTTTATTTACATGCTGTTGTCCAGTGGTAAGGACCGTGGATGAGGGCCCAAGTTCGACAAGCATTTATCCATCGATTTCTGTTGATTCTGTCCGAATGAAGCGGTCTGGACGAACATAATTTTGTTGGTTCGGGGTGCATTTTCAAGTACTGATAATTTTGTCTACTTTTTCTGACATCTGCATCGGTTTTTCTGCGACCAGCTTATTGCCTCGGCAAAAGGTTTTGAGGAGTGTGTGAAGCTTCTTCTGGAGAGAGGAGCTGACCCCAACTGTTGCGGTACGTCTGGAGTCTCATGGTGCTTTCACAGTTATATCTTCGGCATCAAACATTTAATTTATTTGATAATCAATGAGTTAATATCATACGAACTAAATGATGCTATAACTAAATGAAATTATTTTTAATTATACTATTGGTAATTACATTATTATTATGGTTAATGATGAATGACATTATGTGGTACTGTTACGGTAATCTAGGACTTAACACATGACGTTAAACTGACATGCTAGTTGCACATTATTAATATGACTTGGGATTAGCAATATAACTATAGTTCATGACTTTTATGTACATATGTTGCGACTTGATACTTTTGTAACCGCAGCATATACATGCTATCTATATTACTATAGTTTTATAGGCCATGGCATCCATAGCTACTCGGTACTGGTTATTATTCAATGTTATTACTTTATATTATGTACCATTATATGGCACATAAACTATTGTAATAATGCCCTCTTAATATCATTACATACTTAATCCCATTCATAATCCCGTACATAATTACATCGCTACACAAACAACTAGTCATGTGTTACCAAACAATCTCCTTTTACATGAAAGGATTTATCCTTTGCTACATCTCAGTTGAATATGTTTGGGTTGGGAAAATGATGAATATTTTTTCATCTTCATGAAAGACAATCACTCCTAATTGCAACACCTACCTAAATCCGTCACTCCAAAATCTTGCACAATGAGTACGTATTTTGATTTTGAGTATGTACACCTCAATATCAGAACTTGTGGTGATTTCATATCAAACTTGAACCTTTTAGCAGTTACATTTGGGTTACATTTGGGTTTAGGGTTTAGGGTATTCGAGTAATGCATTCTTTGATGTACTGGAATCCTTGTTGGTTTGATTACGTTAATATTTAAATATTTGAAAATTTTATGTGGTTGCGTGTAGATGTGGATGGAAAAGTCCCATTGCTGGAGGCCCTCATCGCCCGCGATACAGCCACTGTGAAGATACTCTCAGACAATGGGGCGACCTTGAAAAACGCAGACATGGGGGTGTATCTAGGGCAAGCAGTCTTGGATGACAACAAAGACTTGATCGACGACTACATCAAATATGGAGCAGACATTAATAGGTAATTTTAGAAGCATTTTCTCAACTTGTACCCTTTTTAAAAGAAATATCCTGCTCACTTCCTTCATATTTTTAGAATAACCTTGAAGTATGAAATCAAAGAATACGGAAAAATTTGATCAATGTATGAAGAGGAAGTGACACAACTACAACAAAAATGATTTTACAAGTGGTAAATTAGTTAAGTTGCACTGCAAGTTGTAGATAAGTTGCCAGGCTATCTTGCATGCTCTTTTTAAACTTTTGTTTCAAATGAAAACCTCAATAGTTTTGTACTCCAATGAGAAAAGCAATTGTTCAGTGCAGGCACTAGTGCACGTGGTTGTTTGTTACCCTCGAGGGTGAGCAATTGTGAAGTGCTGAATGCGCTCCACATTGCCATCATATGTAGAATGGAACCTTAAAGTATGAAATCGAATAATATGGAACCATATGCTCAACACATTAAGAGTAAGGTAACTACAACAAGAATGAGTTTATAAGTGGTAAATTAGTTGAGTTGCACGTCACAAATTCCAAGCAATCTTGCATACTTGTTTTAAAGTTTTTAGTATTAGAAACTCAGGTTTTTTGCAGTTGTTCAGTGCAAGCACTAATGTACTTGTCTGGTACTCTCCAGGGTGAGTGATAGTGAAGGGCTGAATGCGCTCCACATTGCCGTCACTGATGGTCGCCTGGAGATAGTGAAGTTTCTGGTGTCCCGTGGGGCGTACGCTCACTTCAAGGCCAGTGAGGATGAGGGCATCCCTTCGCCCTGTGAGCTTGCTGAGAGGCATGGCATCCCAGCGATTGTTGCGTTCTTAAAAGCCCAACCCATCCGTGACGACTCTTTCCGTTATGATCCGCCCTTGGAAACCTCTAATGCCAGCGGGAAGTCTCGGCTGGCGAGAAAGGGAAGCTCCACTGTTGAGTTTCAGGTATGATACCAACTTTTGTGGAACTCATTCTTGTGCCTTCCAGCTGTTTGATTGGTTTCCATATTATAATGGATCTTTTTATGTGTGTGCCTGTGTTTCAACTCACTGGAATATGCATTATTTGGATACCATATGGAAAAGTTATGAATTGTTGAAGTTTGAATCTTCCCAGCCTAGGGAATCTTCTATTAGAATGAAGTTTGGTTAGAGGATGGGTAGCATATCATGGTGTATAGTCTAATCACCAAACACTCTTAAAGATTCTCTCTATGTTTAAATTCTCAAACTCAGAGAGATCGTGAGTTTAATTTTAATACATTCCTTATTGGATGTTCCTTCCTCAAGGAGAAAGAAAACAAATATAGATTGGTTAAGCTCCGGTCTCAACAAGCTTGATTCTCTCATACCCAAGCCCGAGGGGATGTCACTGTCAATTAAAGGTTAATCACGAGGTTAGACTACCATATGTGTTTCACTTACGTGGTGTCACTTAGATTTGGAGTCAATTGTAATTGGACCTAAAAGTATCTCATTTCTTTTAAGTCACTTGCTTGGATGACACTTGCATTGTAAACGGGTGACTTCTCAACTCCCTGGAAGTAGGTTTGAATTTCTTGGATTCTTTGTAAGTTACGAGTTGCTGAAGCTTTAATTAGTAGGGCCCAAATCATAACGCTTGAACCTTAAACCCTGAGCGAATTCATTCTCTTTATCTTTGCTAATTGGTTTGCTACAATTAATCTCTTACAGGTCTATTAGGCAAAAGAAAAAATACAAGTAGACAATTACTTCACTTACCATCACCCATTTATTTCTGTTTTTTTTTATAAAAAAATTTCATGGGATGATTAACCTGGAAAGTATTGCTCTACAGTGGAGATTTTGTATTTTTTCACTTTATACATGGTAGTTGCATAAGTGTTACCACAATAAACAGTTGTAAAAACATGATACTCTTCATTTACTCTATTTTATTGCGGATGGTGTTACCTTTATGCTATTTTTTCACTCCATGTTGCTACAATGAATCTCTCATACAGACAGGGCTCTTCTGTGCCTGTATATCTGAGTTGATACATTTGTTTCTGTGCACAGATAGACGACGCTGCTCCATCACCGCCGTCAAGTCCTATCAACAGAGGAGGAGTGGGTGAGAGGACCATCCACAGTTTGATGCGAAAACAATCGGCCCGGGGACGCCTCATGACCTTGCAGGGGCAGAAATCCGCAAACCGGCAGCCAGCCACTAACTGGGGCTTGCGGCGGCCTCAAAATAGAAATCAGGTTTTGCCATTGAAAGAGGAAGGGCTTCGCATTCGTGTTATCCTCCATGCTCATCACCCTTGGAACGAGGAAGTGAAGAGCGTCGGGAAGGTTATTGTATTGCCCAAATCCATGACAGAGCTCCTCAAAGTTGCCAGTAAGTGGATTCCCTGAATATACCATTCTTTTCAGTTGAGGATACTTTTTAAGCATTTTAACTATTATGTTGGGGTGTGCTTTCATTGGGAGATCACTCAATAGAGCTCACTGGAGAGATCTCTTTGGGCCTAACTCTCGAGTATGATCAAATTGTTTTCTCTCTGAATGCATTAATTGATTTCTCACGCAATCAATCAAACACTGATAGGTCATGTAGACCATTGTTGGAGGGATAGTGGGCAGCCCCATTTTTCATACAGTCATAGACATTGGCCATATCGTGCTTACATTTAAATAGCTAGTTGAAGGCCTACCGAGTGTGTTGGAAGAGATTTGTTGCAGTTGGGGGTAACTGGAGTCAGTATTGGAGACGGGCTGAAGTCCCTGACGGTCTTGCTATCCTCTACTTTAGATTATCAACTTTACATCCTCCAGTAGTGAATATGTTGAATCGACATTTTGTAATAAAATCTTAGAATGGATCTTAATTGATGTTATGGGCCAGATTTCTAGTTCAGAGGGTGAACTAATTTTATGAGGTGCCAATGGTGCAGACGAGAAATTCAATAACCATCCTACGAAAGTGTTGACTAAAGAGGCGGCAGAAATTGACGACATTAACGTTATTCGGGAAAACGACCATTTATATGTTATTGATGAGGAAAAATTCGTTAGTGCTCCCCAAGGTGCGTCACATCATCCCCTTCCAGAAGTTAATTAGAAGATTCATATGGAGTTGATGTTTCTGTGAATGGTCCTCTATTTTGTGCCAGCTATAAATTACCGGTAGACTGTTCTAGAAAGTTTAGACATCATAAATAGATCTTTCCATTGTTCATAGGGAGTTTTCCTTATGGTCACAGTGATCATTCGGAGGCCTCCCAATCGTAAAGACGGAGAGCTCTAGATGATCACTATGACCATTGGGGACGATTCTCTCTATGATGTTGTCTGAAAGCTCTTGAAGTATTCTAATTTTTGGAATACCGTATTCAGACTTTCTTTGCCGTATCAGTGTTATAGTGGTGTGGACTAAGATTTGCATAGTTGTAACCCTTTTTAGTGCATTTATCTTGCTTTTGTGCAAGTATGGTTTGATAAAGTTTTTTCTTTCCTGGTGAAGCAGGGATTGACACGGGTGACCTCATAGCCAAGTTGCAAGCAATAGTCACAGCTTTGGCTCAGAGCAAGAGCCAGATACCTACTGGTGACCAAGTGTAAGTAATTTTTTATAACCGTAAGATTTCACCGATGTTTTCACAAGATCACTCCATATTAACAAAATATCTTGAAAGTGAAAGGGTCTGAGGACTTGTTCCCCACTAATCGAATGGAATTGGGTACATCAACGATTTTGCTCAAGTACAAGACTTGTAAACGGTTTATTTATTTATTTATTTATTTATTTGATTAGATTTCAATGTATGGATCACTGTTTCATATTTCTGTAACATTTTAATCAATGAGTGTACGATAAATCCTGCCAATCAAGCTCGGAGACTGCTGGAGACTGTCAAGTTTGTCTTAACAACCGATCAGGTACAGACTTCCAAATGATGTACCCTCTAAATCAACGTAGTAAAACATAATAAGTAACTCCTTTTATTTAAAAAGCTAGTCCCATGACGGGTTGAAGCGTTCATAGCCTCAAACATATCATAGAAATGATAGAATCTGTCTTACTGCCAACCTCTGAACTTACTAGCGGAAGTGCTCAGCAGAGCATTTTTCAAAATCTTATAGAGCCGTCAAGTCCATCTGCAAACTAGAGGATATCAACAAGCTCGGCTGCATACAAAATTATAATCTTCTTACTCAGGATTTCGGTCGCAACCATGGAAGGAAATGGCCACTTCCATGTCTTTAAGTAGTTGAAATGAATCATTTAGGAAGTTTCAAAAAAGTTAGTAAAGTATACCAGCATAAACCATGTCCTATACTAGGGGTGTCAAAGTTTAGCTTGCAGAAGAAGACTCTTGTTCCAAAACTCTGCTAGGGGATTTGTACTTTTGAGGAAACAAAAGGTGTATCGTGCCCTTTTCTGGTAACAAACTTGCGCAGTACAATACAGAGCAAGCATTCCAAGGTGTATCACTCTACTTTTGAATGGTAAAAATATGTTATGAAATCTACTATAATTGACTAAAAAGATTCTGAAGTTGGCTTTTTTACTTTTTCTTTTCAGGCATTGAGGGGCTTGATTTGAATTCTTCACCTCTGTGTTCATTCATTAGGAGCCGGATTAGGGGCCGGACCTGGTGGCACGGGTCCTCCTGTCCCTCCACACCTCGGACATGGGTTAGCTTCGGTCCCGTTGCAACGATGTTGGTCTGGATCTGGTTCTCTTGGGGAAGTTGGTCCCTGCCACATCCTGCCCATTTTGCAGCCCATCTGAAACGGGGTAACAAGTCTTAATAAACAAAAAAAACTTACAAAAGACACTCAAATGGAGCCCTTGTGGAAACCTTTGTTTGCTTTGAAGTTAAGATTTTAACTCTTCACTTACAGTAGCAACTAGTTGTGTAGGTGATATCAACTCTAACTTTTCTTTGTGTGTATTCTTTCAAAAGTTGTAAAATTCAATGATAAAAATCGCAAGGAGAGGACAAGTTATAGTTCTACTAATTACACAATGTGGACTGACACTTGCTGCTACCTGTGTCGGACGACACCTTTTGGGTGACGCAGACTTGGAACCAGGAATTGATTCTGAGCCTGTGCGTGGAAACACACATGAAGCTCCCAAACAGTTGAGTGATTTAAGTGCTGATGCTCCGCATGAGACGCTGGGTTTATATCAACTCAATGCGGGACATGGTGTCCACGGAACTCCCACCTTTGCAGACTAACTTATGATATTGATTAAGTTCCACAGTTTGCTTATGACTCTCTAACATCGTCTTCCCCAACGGGACTTCCCGCACTGTAGTCAACACGTCATGTATTGCTTTTGCATTTACCGACCAAGGCTGTCAGAATTGCACGGTGCTTCAGGATTTGCCGAAAGAAGTCTCGAAGAAACTTTTTCTGGACATGATTCTGCCAATGGCAACCTAGTGTTGGTACGAGTGTTGTGTCGGTAGTCTTTTTTATTTTGTTTCAGGATTTGCCGAAAGAAGTCTTCAAGAAACTCTTCTTGGACATGATTTTGCCAATGGCACCCAAGTGTTGGTACCAGTGTTGTGTGTCGGTAGTCTTTTCGATTTTGTTTCAGGATTTGCCGAAAGAAGTCTCGAAGAAACTCTTTCTGGACATGATTCTGCCAATGGCACCCTAGTGTCGGTACCATTGTTGTGTGTCGGTAGTCGTTTTGATTTGGTTTCAGGATTGCTGAAAGAAGTTTTGAAGAAACTCTTTCTGGACATGATTCTGCCAATGGCAACCTACTGTCGGTACCAATGTTGTGTCGGTAATCTTTTTCGATTTTGTTTTGTTTTATGTATAGGGCAATGCCCAACGACGGGAGGCATTGCCCGACGTAAACTGCTGCCAGATTTGGATGAACAATACTCGATGAAATTGATGAAATTGAAGTCAAATGAAAAATCCGTAATGCCCGATTATGCGGGCAAAACCGCGTAATCAGGCATTATGGTCTTGCTGCGCTTCCAGAACCCGCCTGGAAATTGAACAGGGAATTTCTGGCGGTGGTTTACATTTTTGGCAGAAGTGGGAATTGTGAAGTGAAGACTAATTTGGACTTGGAAAGTACACTATGGGTGGCATCCTAATTACACTAATTTGCCCTTTTAGTCGAAGTCAATTTTGCATCACCTAGAAAATTAGTGTTGCCACAAATTTATTGTTGTTGAGGAAATTGATGTAGTATAAGAATATTTTAACTAGTGATTCAAAAAAGACAAATGTGACTTTGATAAATTAGTGTCACGTGCAATTTTAGTAGGAATAAATCAATGTAGATAGGTTGGTTTGTAGACCCAACAAATGTTGAAAAGACTCTATAGGTATGTAGGTGTTATTTCAAATATTGAGAAAATATTTGCATTTGTTATTCATGTATGTAATGGCATGCATGATTGGATTGGTATTAAGTCATTACATAATTTTCTGTAGCAGTTAAGGGCTACAAGTTCCTTGCATCGGGAACTCTGCCATGCAGCCCGCTGACGTAGTCGAGAGACGACCACGTCAGCAGGCATAAAAAAAAAAAAAAAATTGAAAAAAAAAAAAAAAATTGAAAAAAATTGAAAAATTGAAAAAAAAAAAAAAAAAAAAAAAAAAAAATATATATATATATATATATATATATATATATATATTTTTTAATTATTATTATTATTATTATTATTATTATTATTACTTCTTTTTTTTTTTTTTTTTTTTTTTTAAATTTTATCCAGACCGCACAAGCTGGTTCCCAGCAACGAGAACCAGCCTGAAACGGCCCTCCCAAAGGCCTGATTCTCATCTAATGGTAAGTAATCACATTACTACCAATATATCTACCGAAGTATATCTTGATTACTACTTGAATATAACTCTAATACAATGTTCAGTATGGATTTTATTGTTTCTAAAGCAAACAGGGGTTGGGATAGAACAAGTTGTGTAAGACTTTGGAATTGACATTGATTAGTTATCATTGCTACAAAATATATTTGCTCTATATATTGGCAATTTTTAGTATCAAAATTTTTAGTTCTTTTGAGTACCAAAAAAACACCATTGTTAAATAAATTTTGTAAGTTACTTTTTATGCAATTTGTCCAAATATGGATATGTTTTTATATTATTCCATAGGACTATTTACACATGTCATAACCAATGATAGATGTACAATCACAAAAGTTTTGGATTATAATTATTTATTGACAAAATAGAGAGTCTTTGAAAAAGAGTATCCATTAGATGTTAATTCTATTGTTGTATAGTACAAGACTGAGAGTTCCCTTGTGTTCTCAAACACTGGAAACTCCACCACATAGGCTATTGATGTAGTTGAGACTCGACCACATCAACAAATATTTAAATATTTTTTTAATTTAATTTTTTTAATTTTTTAATTTTTTTTTTAAATTTAAAAAAAATATATATATATATATATTTTTTTTTTCTATACAGCACAGGCTAGTTCTCAGCAACGGGAACCAACCTGAAACGGCCCTCTAGAAGGGCTAAATCCCATCTAATGTTTTGCAAGCTTTACTTGGAGCTTTGATGTATAAACATAGTGGTTACATTCATGCATTTAATGATTCTCATATGTGAATCAATATAGTGTTCTTTAGCTAATGTTGTCAAACTTTAAATTGAAGCCAGTACAGATTTCTAAGATGATAAGCTTCCTTGAATAGCAAGAAGATAGTAAAAATAAAAAATATTATAAATATTAACATAACTTTTAAAGGTGCTTTCAAATGGACTAAAGTCAAAATGTTATGTATTTCTATAAGTAAACTATCTTAAAAGCAATACTTTAATTAAATGTTGAACATGTTTAGCATACTTATAATCATTAGATATTTAAATATAATATTAGGAAACTAATTCTATTGTTGTAAAATAATGAAGTTTCTATAAGTTAAAAAAGTTTAGGGTTTCATTAATAGATGAACTAAAATTGACACACATTCTAATGTTGATAGAGTTGCATGCTATACATTTTCAAAAATAATATACACTCATGTGCAAAATTTTAAGGGGTCATAAGTAGAAAAGTATTGCAATTAGGTGCTACCAACTTTATCAAGTGAAATACAAACCACCAAAGTTGTTTTTGTAACCAAACATGTTGATCAAACATTTGTTCAAACGTGATTATTTAGTGATCATTATTATAATTTAAAAACAAGATTCAATTAATAAACTATTTAAAATCTACATAGGGCTTTGAATCATATGCCAACACGTCTCTCTATCCCTTCAACAAAAGTTTAGAACAAAGATGCAATTTCATTCTAAAGAAAAGATAAAGACTACCTAATACCAATCATTCTAGCTCAAGTACATAGTTAGAGTCATATTTATAATTAAAGGTTCCTTTTATCTATAGAAAGATGGAAATCACTAATTTAATAATTGCACATATTTATGTTTTTTAGAAAAAAATTGTATGTTTTTACAAATTTTCAATGTTGAGACTTTAAAAAAACTTTAAAAGTGTCATATAGGTATATCTTTGAATCATCTTAAGAAACTAGTAAATTATTTCACTAAAGGTCTTATTACTTCATGTAGAAAGATTTAAACAATCATGTTAGGAAAACTAAGACTTAAGTGAAGTTTGCTCAAGGAGAAAATATAAATAGGGATGCTAACAAATGGTAGATTGTGAATATCTTTTTACGTGTAAATCTTTTGGCCTTAAAATTTGGCACATATGTTATTAACATAGAGATGATCTTGTGAAAAAAATTTCATGATAAAATAACAATTTTCCAGCCCTAGGGAGAGCGTCAAAGATGGCAGCAATGGATGGCAGCAGTCATTTTTTCCATAAATGAAGTAGACCTTACTGTACAACCCTTAGAAATTATATATTGCACAACCTTGGAAAACTTTGGAATTGCAAGTTGATTGATGAGATTTGTAATAAAAAGTTCCTCGTAGGCAAGGATCACTTTTTGACACATGCATGCTAGGATTTGACCAAATCTACAAAGTATTCTTCAAATGATACTAATGATAAGTACCTTTCAAAAGCTCTTAAACATGTGAGAATATGTCGGCCAAAGTGTCACGCTTATCATTGATATTCTTTAGTTGGGCAAGTGCCTGGTTAATTGTGTCTTTTGTGGCTGGTAAATTTCCATGCTAATATTTCTAAGAATCATTGTGAAGTGTTGTAACTTGGAAGGGATCTAAACAAACGGAATCCGTTCATAGCCTTCAACTGGTGATTCGATTCAACTGCAACTTCATTACCTTGGATGGTTCGAATGAGCTGTGAGTGTCAAGCATAAGTCTCACCCCCTTTCGTGCTTATCAAGCAAAAAACCCAGCAAAAGACAGGATAAACTTGGTGGCACCAGTTGCTTGAGCTTTGAAAGAATGGGAGCCACCACACGGACAGTGTTAAATGAGCAGAATAGTTATATATTCATTTCTGGTTTGAAAAAACCGCGTCTACATCATCAAGCTCAAGTAACTTGTCCATCAAAGCCTTATTCAAATCCACAGCTTCGTCATCAGCCTGCACAGTATCACATAAATTTGAAATCTCAAACTTTGAGAACAGTATCAGCAAAAAACAAACACGAAACTTCAGTGATCGATTGCCCCAGCTTGGAGTAACCGGAAGACATTGGATCATTAAGCACAGTAATCCTCTGGATAGGATTCAAGTGCCAAAAGATTCATGTTAGAAAGTGGTCCACGCCATCTGGGAAAACAGGTTCCATAGATGGGAAATTTCGTCAGCTGAGGAGAGTGAGAAACCTCAATTTCGGAAACTGGAATCAGCTCCAAGCCAGAAATGTCAGCATCCAGTGGAATGCCGGCCTCCTGAAGACCAGCACGCACAGATGCAAACTGATCCATTGGGGATATCACCTTACTGTATCTGCAGCATACGATACATCCTTTCAGAAGTCAAACCATCATTAGGGCGAGTCACAGTGGATTTCAGTGAAATAATTGAGTTCTACATGTCATCCCTGTTCTCTTGGCACAAAAAAATGGAGGGTGGCGAACCCTCGTGCATTCTCCATACAGACTTATCCATTTCCAAAGCTGAATGAAACTAGTTAGCGAAAGTGCTAATTGGAGGACTTTGGGGAAGCCGCACACCCCATTCGTTGAGATATGGGTTTAGGGTAGGCGAAAGCTGTGACTCGTCTTCTAGGTCATTTTTAAACGTAGACTGCTCTCTCATATCTGCTTACGCCGTCGGCAAACAGACGTTCCATGTTAGTCACTCACTACTCAAAAGCACAACACCAGGTGTCCACATCAGGGATTCCCACCTGAAGCAGCTCTGCAGTCCAAGGATTCATAGATTATTATTGGGGGAGACTCATATCCTTCCAATTGATAACTTAACCTATGACCAAGTTCCATTGACAATTTATTGGAATTGGTTTATCTACAGTATTGAATACTGGACCACAGTATTCTTCCACATACTTCTATTCAGGTTTCAAGAAAAAATATTTCTTTCTATGGTAAAAATTAAAAACACAAATTCAAACATTACTATGAAAATATAACACGATTTTAGACGTTCTTTAAACTATTAACTCGTTAGGCTTTCCTTAAACTATTTTCCCATCGTGCGCAAAGTGGCACAAAGGCTTAAGTTTGTGAACGGAGTTGTCATCCTACTACAGACAGCTGTGCATACAGAGGGTCTTCATTGTCGAATCTGAACAACATGAACAAGCTGATGTTCAAGGAATGACTCTTTCCAAGTCTGAATCGTAAAGAGGACTTACTTCTCTTCATCTTCTTCATCGTCCTCTTCGTCAGGTGGTGAAGGCTCTATGACATCTTCTGCACCCGCGTCCATTGCTGCCAGTAGCAAGTCATCTGCTTCAACTTTATCAGATTTTACATAGATTACTCCAGCACGCTTAAAGTTAAAAAGCACAGACCCTGAGTCTGCCATTTTAGCTCCACTCTTCTTGACGACATCACGAATAGTAGCGGCAGCTCGATTATGGTTATCTGTGAGAACTTCCAGAACCAGTCCCACCCCTCCGTAGCCATAAACCTGATAGCCAAAAGTCTCCGAGATGAAGATAGGACCATCAAACACACTCTGGGCTGTGAATTAAATTAACACTAAACCACCAATTCTGGATAAACACAAAAAAATCAGCGTAGGAACTTAACACTCTTCAGCTGTCCCACACCCTTGAAAAAAGAACGCACACTCAAGAGCTCATGGCAGGTGGCAGGTACCAGAAGTTACAAAAAGACAGGAGTGGGCCATTCACTGGATCCCATTTATGCTCTCCATAGTGAATGTTAGTCTTTGAGTCTTCATTTTTTATGACCATCTAAAATAAAAATAGGTGAATTCTCACAACTACTAAAGAATGTTAATTGGGCAAAACATTCTTGAGAGCGCCCTGAACACCCTTATAACTGTTATGGAAAAGGATCTCAATTCCAAAGGTTAGGACACAATTTTGAACTAATGAGAGTGCTTGCACAGTCCCAACTGTTTCGAATTTTCCTAGCTCCATGAGCCAAGTCTACATAGCGGTTGAAAGATTTCTTCAATTTGACTCTACAGTAATCTGACAATGCTCTACAGAGAAGTGGAGAAGGTGAGTAGTTCCAATAATTCTAGATTGTTACGAAAATATTTCAAAATGGAGCCCTCCAGATTCATTGAGTTTGATACATGAAGACTAATTACCTCATATGTTAATTCAACAAAATCTTGCTGCCCTTTGTCTGTTGCCTTCTTGATATTTCGGTCGATTATTTCCTTAGGAACATCGGTGTCTTTAGCTTGCTGTAGTAGCTGTGCTAGTGCGGCATTTGCGGCGGGATTAGGTCCTCCTTCTTTGACACTGCACATCAGACCACCCTCAAAATTCTTATTCGAAGTCTCCAGAAGGTCCAGACAGTTCCATTCAAGAGACAGTCAAGTTGGTTCTACCACAGCGGGTGGCTAAAAATGATTACATTAATTCATACATATAATGCTAATCCATAGTAATTACCCTAATATTCAGTGCAAATAGTAGTACAACGGGATATAAACGGGACCCAATGTGGTCAGGTCGGCACTAAAATAGAAGATGAGGAGTCAAATTACATACACTGTAATGATCTGCTTTCCCATCTTGCCATAGAGTTTAGCCTTCTTCTTATCCTGCGCTCCCTGATTGTACAAGCACACAACAGTATTAATAAGAGCTCGCCTTCAGAATCTATCAACCGATGCATTTTCATCCGTACTTGCTATAATTACACAAACTCACAAACTAAGTAGGATCCTCACTTACTACACGAGAAGCACATTATTCTAGAATTAAGGTATCACTACATAACATTCTTGAGCAGCTACCTCAATACCCTTGGAAAAGAATCCAGATTCATTTTGTGCAGTGTCAAGGAAGAGGTAGCAAGAGCGACAAGAAGAAGAAGCCAGGCTCTAACCACTCACTAATCGCCATCCACGCTGTACATAGTAAATATCTGACTTTGAATATCTGACTCTGTTACTATAGAAGACTCAAAAAAGTACTTGGTATTCTGACTTTAAAGTTTTCTGTTACTTGGAGAAGGATATATACTACGAATACCAAGTACCTTCTTCGTTGCAATCTTGGATGAGCGCCGGCCCATCTGCGCTGGCGGCAAAATCCAGAAGTGGCGTGAGCTAAACCTGCTGACGTTCAGCCATTGACTGCAGCTGCCTTCTCTCCGACTGCCCAGGAATTGCACGTCAGAAGTTGTGTGACTGGAATTCTTGTCAGCTACAGCACCCCCACCCACTCATCCCTTTGAGAATAATTCCCCCTCTTGCAACCCTAATATCATAAATCTCTGAAAAGCACTTTCATCGATAAACATTGCGTCCTGCCTCTCACAATCCCGTGGTCCATAGTCCACTACACAATGTACATTGTCTCCATACTGTACAAATTTGCCCACTCTGATCATTCCAGTGAACCTCCCTTGAATCGCTCTTCAGCAATGTTTCAGAATTATCAAATACACTCGGAGGTCAATGGAGACACACGCTATGTAAACTAGAATTGGATCACTATTCTCGGAGGCTTAAACAACACCTCCATTATTTGAGCAAAGAGAGCGCAAGTATGGAGAAGGTGAGAATTTAGACCATTTTTCTGAGGCGAGGTCGCATTACAGCTAATCCTCCGAACACTTCGACACAAGCTTGCATTTCTAGAGCCACAACCATAACCATAGCCAGGGCAAGCTCTCATGAGAATGCGCGGGAGAGGAATGTACACCATCGCTCGAAATACTCCAGTGCTTGTCATCCTAGATTGCGACAAAACCTTCAACCCAAAATCCCAATTGCCAACTCCCAATCCTAAAACCCTAAATCCCTCCTCCCTCTCCCATTTGCCTCTCCTCTTCAATGTGAATACTCATTAACCTTCCGAGGATTGACCTAGTCCCAGACTAGCATCGCAACACCTCAAAATCTGCAGAATTCGGCAGAATTCGGCAAAATTCAATCTCCGAGCGGACATCGAAAGATGGCAACTGGTTGCGTTGTGTGAACGTGCTCGGAAACAAGTCGCTGGATGGAGAAAGTCAGATAAATTGGATGGATGGAGAAAGTCAGATAAATTGGATGGATGGAGAAAGTCAGAAAATCTGGATGGATGAATGAATGAAATCAAAACACATCTCGAAAACAAGACTCACTTTTTTCAATATTTTTGCAGTACTGCATCAGTAGTAAGTTACTGGAGTGGCTTAACAGTATAAGGTAGAACTGCCTATTACCACCCTGATTTGTAATCTGAGTATCTTGGGGTCAATTTCAAGAGGGGCACATATTTTTCAGAGGTATGCACTTGTTTCAAGAACCAAACCCAAGTGGAATTATAATTTTTCGATTAAAACTGTAATTTCTGTGAATTTTTGAAGTGGTATGTCTTGAAAATACAAAACTGCTAGTAGAGTATAGTCATAAACATTCCTTAATGAACCCATAACCGCCCAAGTACAAAATATTCACCATTAATGGAATGACACATTATCTCTCATTGTCATAAAAAATCAGATTTTATCATAGAACGCTTTAATTTTTGTCATAAGAAGAATGGAATTGGATGTTTTTTGGACGGAATTGAGCCCAAAGTTAGGTGATGGAATTGGGTTGGTCTACTTGGAATTGGGTTGGAATTGGAATTGGGATGGAATTGAGAAACAAACGGTAATGGGCCGGTTTACCTTAGTACTTAATTTGCCCTCTTGCAGTATTGTGTTTAAACAATATTATACTTATATAGATGATGTACTGTCTTTTCTATAGTAAGCTCAGTATTTTAACAATACTAATATTATAAAATAAACTTACTATAAAAATATAATAAAATTGTATATATTTTTTATTATAATAGGATTAATAAAATAAAGATATTTTATACAAAAAAATGAAGATTATTATAATGATAAATAACTACATTGTTGTACCTTAATTATACAATTGAGTTATTTTAAACACATACATTTGTAGTATTGCAACAATACCATAAATTTATTGTAAAAATTTTGTATTTGTAAGTACCTTTGATACAAAATCAATGTGGAAACAGTTATATACTGACAATACAAATGCAATACTACAACAATGAAGGCTTTCAATTTTATTACCAATATCCTATGTCATTCATTCTCTTATTAGAAATTCAATAAATTACATCAAGCAACATGTAAAATGCATTCACAGTAAAAAAAAATTTGAAGAAACATGAAAATTATATTTTCATATTAGAAGAATGACATTTGCATATATTAGTTGCATCCTCAAATGTTACTACTAGTCCAATCCTTCTAAATGTAACCACTAATCCAAATAATAGTATTGTAGTTGACTAGGCTAGGATCAATGAGGTGTCAAAAAGTCAAGCATTCATCGTAGGCCTTGGTATTCATACCTACAACAACCATACTAACCTCAACTTCATCAAATATGAAACTTTCCGAACTATCATGACACTTGAGAATAATGAAATAATCAAAACATTTGATATGGTCATTAACAAAGATTGATCCTATCGTCACATACTCAAGCATTCAAAAAGCCTCATGGCAGAGTAACCCTTCAACCAAGCAACGCCGTCCATGGTCACATGCTGAAAGATAGACGATGCTCAGATGCTCCACCATATCCTGCATTTCACAGCAAAATACCACTTGGTACAAGTTCTACACAAAAGATTGAAAAAAATGGATCTTCAGTGTAGTCACAAATTTATATTTCTTATGCTAAAAAGGAACGACAATCAAACCAAATCAAAAGATTATACAAGCTAGGTTCTCTTTACCTTGAGCACCTCATTAGGTTGAGGTCTTTGATCTTTAGGCCAGGCACAAGACTTTCGGTATTCTTCAATATCCCACACAACATAGGAACTAACTTGCATCTCAAAATAAAACACATAACTCTAGAGTGTCCAAAGGTCAGAATTATCTCAACAATAACAGCCTCAAGTGATCACATTATAACATGTCTTTAGTAAAATTCAACTATTTCAAAGAATTTTAGACAATATCATAAAGAACATCTTCCCATGATACAATTGAAAGCCTCAAGGGAGACTTTCCCATGCACGTGGGGAAGATTCTCTTTGCGATGTCAAAAAGTTCTTGAAAGAGTCTAATATTCTCTAAAACTTTGTTATAGTGTTTAGAGATAACTTGGAAAAAATATGGAAAACAAATTTAGCTAGCCCTAAAGTTGACCTTCACATCATACTTCATCTCTTTTGGATAGGGCTTCACATTGTAGAACCTCTACAAAAAAACCAACACAAAACCAATCATCTACCAAGTAGAGCATTCCTATTCTACAAACATTTCTAAATCAAAATTCTTGACCCCTACGAACAAATAATCTGAACTGAAGTCCACTGATTGGAAAAATATGATACCTGATGAAAGGACCTCTCTGAGGTCCTCCAAAAGGCCTGTAGTGTCATCAAAAGAAATATAAGATTGTAAATGCTTCAAGAACTCAATAGCTACACTTTTCTCACATGATCAAGCGCATTTCAAAAAACTGGAAATTAAAGTCATAGAAGACAAGCAATACAAGCTCAAATACCTACTCAAAGTACAAAACTAGTGGAGAACTAAACGCTCTCAACTGTCTCTCAATCTCATATACTCATTTAGTCTACAGTAACTATAACTAGCCTGTATAGTACTAGCACAACTGGAATTAGTTAGTAACGGACAAATTAGTTAGTGGAACCTGTAACGGTAGTTGTGGCTATTTAGTGGTACCCAGTGTACAGACATGTATAAAAACAACACTTTGTTGTCTGTAGTATATAGCAATCACATTGAATGCAATTATGTGTAACTCTGTTACACTTTGATTTCAACATGGTATCAAAGCGAGGTTAATCTTGACAGGGTGTTCATAAGCGAGATACATATGAGAGCATAGGAATCGATAGAGACTAGTATACAGTGAAGCATTGCTCCTGGGTCAGTGAGGAAGTGAAGCATACAGATAAGAACATAGGAATCGATAGAAACCAGTATACAATGAAGCACTGCTCCTGGTCTGTTTATTTTTCGATAGAAAGAGAGGAAACATTACAGACAGCTCAAGCGTAGCATTCCGTGAAGGGGACAAGCTAAAAGGCTCGTCCAATTATTATGTTTGGGCCTTAAAAATGAGGGCCGTGCTCAGAGCTGAAGGCCAATGGGCGATAACAGAGACCGAGCAGAGGCATACAGTCTTCCCAGTCACGATAGATGGGAAACCATTGACGAAAGTCCAACTCAAGAAGAAGAAAGTGCTAGCATGTCGATTGATCCTTTTATCAATGACTGACAGTCTAGTAGACTTGATTGCAAAACATGCAGATCCATCAATAGCGTGGAAGACCGTGAAGGACCAATTCAACTCTGGAGACCAATCCCAAATACTCACTCTTATGGGACAACTGCAAGCAATGAAGATGAGAGGAGGAGACTCGATAGAAGAATACTTGAGGAAGGCACGAGAACTAAAGAACCGACTAAGTAGCATGGGCGAAAGACTCACCGATCGAAATGTGAACCAGATCATCATGAATGGTCTTCCATGCTTGTGGGAGTACGCATTATCTACATGGACAGAAATAATAGACAATAGTAATTATATAGAATAGAAATTTTCAAAATTTCCGTAATGGGTAGGGAATAGGAAGCCTAAAACCGGAAATAGAAATTAGAGGCTTTACGGAAAACCTTAAACTGTAATTAGGGTTACAGTCGGTTCCGGAAACCCTATCCGGAAACCCTAACCCTAATCTGGAAACCGGAAAGTTCCGGTCGAGTAGGCCCTAGGGCCTAGTCCGGCTAGGGAACTTATGGGAACGCCAGGCCGAAAAGCTACTTAACCCCCGCTGTTTGCTTCATTCTCCCTCTTTCTCCGCGTGATTATCGCGATGGCGCTTAGTGAGTGAAAGTGTGGTGAGATAGGAACGCGTTAAGGAGAGAAGGGGAGGCCGGTGCCGATTGCACCGGAAAGTAGAACGGAAACTTAGCGGATCAGGCGACGGAAACTTAACGGAAGATTAGCGGAAACTTAGCGGAAGTGAGTCGGAAGTGAGGATAGAGTATGGCAGTTGTTATGGCAGGGCCTAGTGTACGGAAGTCAGGGATCACGGCCCAGATGATCAATCCGGAAATCCCTGAGAATCCGGAACACCACCACCAATTGGAGGATGACCTGACGGATATGGGGTGTCTGGGGTTTCTGAAAAGACCCTGGAGCATCCGGAGTGAAGAGATGATAGACGAGTTAGTCTATGGCGCTCCGAATCAGTACCACCTAACCGTTAGAGGTCGTCCAAAGTCCTGGACAGCAAAGATATGGGCCGGAGTCTATTTCGCATCCTCTAGAGGATCCGGATGGGCCGGGCGGACAGAGAAATTCGCCGCGGATAGATTCCGGAACCCGGCGGATCCGAAGGAGGGATACACCGCATCCGACTGCCGGAATCCTAGGGACCAGAGACTCTTAGAGTTTCTGAGCCCCATCCTGTATCCGGAAAAGCCCAGCCGGATTACAATAACGCTGACAAACACGGTATTTGGAGCCTTAGGGGAAAGGGGGAAACCGGCCCCTAGACAGTTAGCTGGGGGCTCATTATCCAGTCGATAGTGGATAAGCTTTCCGGAAACCTGGTGGGAAAGAAATCCAGTCCCATCAGTCTGTACCTCCTCCACTTGTATCACAAGTAGGAGGTACTCAGTAGTCCGGAAGACATCATCTACCGGCAGGGAGATAGTTTACTCCGATACAGCCTACTTCCGGATTCGGATCCGACGGATGAGGAGCCTGAAGAGGACGTGAAGCCGGAACTGGAGCATGACTCACCGGAGAGGCACGAATCACGCCGGAAGAGCACGGACTCGGATTCAAGAGGGAAGAATCAGCTTCCGGATCCTGTTCCATCCCGGAACACTGATCCGGAATTGGATATCTTCGAGACGACAATCTCCTGGCTGCGGAGTCAGAAGACTGCCAACGAACGGATGGCCACCCTGATCCGGAGAGTCTGCACGGTGTTGAAGGTAGCAGACGAGACGGAGATCGTGGAGGCAATCAAGAGCAGACCGGATCCGGAGATGATCCGCCTGTTGGAGGGACGGATCCGAGCAGTAGAGGCGGAACGCGACCATCTTCAAAACCGCGCAACGTGGGCGGAGAGGGAGATGCACACCGCCAACAAACGAGCGACGGATGCGACGGAGCTGGTCCGGAAGTTGAGAGACCTGATCGACCCGCCAGCAGATATCATCACCAGATCCGCGCTCTGGAACAACCAGATGACCCGGGAAGGCCACATTTCCGGAACCAAGGTTGTGAAGATATTAGTAGAGTTCGAGGCGCGGATTGAGGTCGCATTGAAGGAAATGCGGCACTTGGTGGGCCACTTCGATCCACTCAGCGGATTGGAGGAGTTTCCGGAGATACCCGGAGGTGAGTTTCCGGAGACAACTCAATTGAACTTGGGAGAACGATCGTCTGCCCAGCCACCCGGAAGATCCTCGGGGCAGAAGGATATTACGGATGGGAGGAGGATTCCGGATCCGGTTCTAACGCCCCGGACTACCTCAGTGAACCTCTTCCCACCTCTCCAGGATCCCGCTGCAGACGTGACGGCGATGACGGAGGATCCGGTTGGGATTCAAAATCCGGCCCGGACCCATCCGGAGGAGTTCACCCACATGCAGTAGGAGACTCCTCCGCGGCCGCCACCATTGACTCCCATCGAGTTCATTGATCTGGAGAAGAAGAAGGCTACCCGGCGGAAGAACAGCAGCGATCCGGTGGAGGTTCTCGAGTCGGAGGAAGAGGAGGCGGTGACGAACTCCTCTTCCGAGTCAGAGTATGCGGAGACGGATCCGGGTCCGCCAAAGATCCGATTCGCAACCAAGTCCACCCCGACGAAGCAGATCCGGCCAAAGGCGCTGACCCGGATTACGAAGGGCGGAACGTCAGCGAAGAAGGCGCGGAAGGATAAATGACTAGGTTGCGTAGTTGGATTGTTAGTTTTAGTATTTTGTCTTCATCGCGGGTTTTCCGGATGTGGGACCCGCTGATCCGGAATGCTAAGTAGTTCCGGATTTCTAGGAATTTAACGGCTTCCTATTTTTCCCGGAACGGTCACTTGGCCGTTTTCCGGATTTTCAGCTGGCCGTTGGCCGCTTTTTCTTTGGACCGTTTTGGTCGTGTTGTTTTGGTTTTTAAGGGCGGGCCGGCTTGTGGCCTGTCATTCCATTTTGTGTCATTCAATCTGAGCACCCAAGAATAAACACCTTGGGAATCATTATCTTGCGTATCGCGTCTTGATTACTTGTGTGTGGGTGTATCCGGGAGAGTGTGCAAGGTAGGAATCCGGATTGGTTGGTATCCGGATCTGGCTGAAGGTGTCTTGCAGAATAGTTTAGATTGAACTTGAGGAGCTGCGCGCGGTGCCTTTAAATTGCTGGAACGGTGATCCGGTGGGATCCGGTAGTGGTCAGGGAACTAATCCGGAACTCATGAGTAGTTTCGCGCGGAAGTCAGCAGCCGCCAAGTGGAACATTCCCAAACCATTGGAAGGTCTGCCAACCTCAAGAGCGGTCGACAGCTAGAAAGTAAGTCCTTTAGTTCCGGATTCCAACTATCCGCGGTTGTTTTGCAGTTGAGTCTAGTTTACGAGTGAGGAATTGTGCGTGGTGCCTTTAAATTGCTGGAACGGTGATCCGGTGGGATCCGGTAGTGGTCAGGGAGCTAGTCCGGGAACTCGGGAGGAGTCCCGTGCGGAAGTCGGCAACCGCCTAGTGGAATATTCCCAAACCACCGGAAGGTCTGCCAACCTCAAGAATAGGTGAAAGCTTGATCCGGAAAATAGCTGAGTGTCGTTGTAGTAAGGACGGGTGTGGGTGTAACTCTGCGTGACCTACCTTCCGGGTGGCCACCCGGAACGTTGTGAGAGGGACCATCTTTCCTCCTTACCGGACTGAGAACTTTGAGGACGGATAGTTGTTTGTTGTTTAGGAGTTGATATGTGTGTTACTTGAGTGGTGATGTTCCCCACCCCTCGGAAAGAGCAAGTGAGGACCCTCTAAGGGTAAAACAGAGGTACCAAAAACCGGTGTGACGGATAGTGAAAATAGGAATCCGGATCAGGGAGGATCCGGATTTGATTCCGGAAGACAGTATTTCCGGAACTTGGGTTTGTGTTGTGCTGGATCCTACTGCGGATTGTCATTTCCGGGTAGATCCGTAGTTCCGGACCCTTATCTATCGCGACAACATCTGGAATTCCCTAGGACGATAACTCGTGTCATCTTAACGCTTTTGTGGTGTTAAAGATACCTACGCCTAGACTGCGCGTATGACAATGCTCCTATGAAAGCACGATACAAACACTTGCCCATTTAGACGTTGACATGTCTTTTGAAAAGTTGAGTGCTCGTCTACTGTCAGAATCTCATAGACGCCTACATCGCAATCAACAGCCGGGTGATGAGGAGGCATTGGCTGCAAGCTTCCACAGACAAGCTACGATGCAACTGATCCGTGGCAGAGGAGGACGATGGCCGCAAGGTAGCCGAGGATGTGGATACCCAGAAAGAGGGCCATATGGACCACCACGAACCCCTCTGGTATGTTTCAACTGTCATAAGTCAGGTCACTATGCTCGAGATTGTAGACTGCCTCGAAAATTGCCCATCTATCTAGAGAGAGGGACATCGAGAGGAGTAGGATATGCCAACTTTGCTGAGTTTCTTGACTACGATCCATACTACCATTATGGCAATGGCCCATGGTATTTAGACACTGGCGCTTCAGGACATATAGCTGTTGATCATCAGAAGCTGGATAGTTTCCCTAAATCTTTAGGAGTAGAGATAAGTGAAATTAAGACTGGAGGAGGAGAGTCCCATCCCGTGAGAGGATTCAGTTTTGCCACTATGGGGAATTTCGTTAAAATGGCGGTATTCCATTAAAATGGCGGTTCAGAGCTTCCAAGTCTGAATGAAATCCGACCGAAAATGGTAGCCGGGGGGATGAAATCCTGCAACAATGATGGGTTCCTGTGATAAAAACACCTTTTCCTCGATTCAATCAAAGTTGGAGGGGTCCATTTCAGGACGAAATCATATCCATTCCGTGCCTTCTTAGAGCGGGCTACCTGAAAGAAAGTTCCAAAACAACTCTAAGCGCCATTTGTTGTGTGAGGCGTGCATGACTCTTACAATTTGGGGTGGATCACAAAGACACATCACATGGCCACTTGGGTGTGGGGCAAAGTGGCCGAGAGGAAAACAATTCACGGATCTGGATGCGCGGCCATGCACGGGAGAAGAGGGGGCGGTGCAAATGAAAGCGCGGCCTCGGTGTAAAGAAGACAGTCTACATTCAATAGTAAGGGTAATTATAGTGTTTTTTGCATAGGGATCCGAACCCGCTTACATCCAACAGTTGGGGTGGATCACACACACACATAACATTCAATTGGCCACTCGGGTTTTGGGCAAAGTGGCCAAAAAAAAACAATGTCTGGATCTGCATGCGTGGCCATGCCGGGGAGCAGAGGGAAAACAGCTCTAAGCGCCATTTGTTGTGCGAGGCGTGGATGACTCTTACAGTTTGTGGGGGATCACAAAGACACATCACATGGCCACTTGGGTTTGGGGCAAAGTGGCCAAGAGGAAAACAATTCACGGATCTGGATGCGCGGGCATGCACGGGGAGAAGAGGGGCGCAAATGAAAGCGCGGCCTCGGTTTAAAGAAGACAGTCTTTATTGAATAGGGTAATTATAGTGGATTTTGCATAGGGATCCCAACCCGCTTACATCATTTCTATCTCTCTTCTACGGGAGAAGGTGCAGTCCAAGAAGAAACTATTTACGCCCAACTTTTGGGGACCATGTGCTGCAGGACAAACTCAAAAATGGAGGAAGGTACAATCTGAACTATACCATTCTAAGTTCACGCCGGGACGCACGACTCGTTTTTCATTCGCCGACACAGAGGGGTGAATCTGCACTCCGCATTCTCAAGTCGCGCCTCCTAAACCACATGCAACCATCTTTGAGTGAAGGGTCTTGAGCTTCATGAACAAAAGCAAGCGCTTATTGGCCAATCATGTCATTGGGAAGTCTTTACAGGGCATTCGCAGATTCCCAGACAAATGCTCGTCAATTGCGACATGGACCACTTCCGGCGTCGCCTCTTTGCCAAATACATCATGGTTCAACCGGTCGACCGGGAGAGGTAAAAGCAAGAGCACTCACAACCCATCCACGTTCATAAGGGAAGTCAACTTCCTCGTCGGAAGAGGTTGACACATGGTCACCTTTGAAACACAACAGGACCCACCTCGCGAAAAGGGCGTCGCCAGCATACAAGGAACTCATCGACGCAAGGAAGGACGGCGTTGTCATCCACATTTTCTGACAGCAGTTCGAGTGTACCTGGTGGGAGCGATCGCCATCCACCGTCCGTGTCCTAGCATCCGGAGTTTTTGAGGGTGAGAACCAAAAACAGTTGACTTTTCTCGGGAAGTGCACCGGTGTGATGAGGCTGTTGATCGGAATACCTATTGGCTGCTCATAACTCAAGCCGTCCAGCGGATGGGGGGTCGTTCGCATCCAACCTTGCACACTGAGAGTCAAGTTGGATATGAAAGACCCATGTGCATCCACTCGGCGGCTTGAGTTATGAGCAACAAATAGGTAATCCGATCGACACCCTCACCACACCGATCCACCGTCCCGAGAATAGTAGACCGCATCTCGCACATGCCCACAAAAAACCCGGATGCCGGGAGAAGGAAGGTGGATGGCGGTCGCTCCCACCAGGTACACTCGAACAGCTCGAGGAAAATCTGCATGACAACGTTGTCCTTCCTTGCGCCGATGAGCACCTTGTATGCCGGTGACGCCCTACGAAGAAGAGGGCCCTCGATTCCAGTGCCATGAATCCCCTATGCATATTCATGTTCGGACAGAAGATGGGCCGCCGGGCGTCCCTACTTTTGCTCTACACAGTCAGCAAGTTCAACCATGAACGAGCCAGCACGATAACAACGCTAGAATGGATCCACACCGCACTTGACAAGCATTTGTCCGCGTGTCTACAAATGCCCTGCAAGGTCCTCACAAGCGACATGAATAGCAAATAAACACCCGCTGGTGTTGGTGAAATGGTGGTCCGCTAACAAGCTACAATTTTGCAAACTAGAGGGGCAGTAAGCAACGTGGGGAAGTGGTTGACACCCGGAAACTAGGTCGCCCACTCTACATTCTCAAATTGCGCCTCCAAAACTGCATGCAGCCAACTTTGAATGAAGCACTAGAAGAAAACTGTATTAGAATCCCTGAAAACACATCACCTTGTTTTTGTTAAGTTCCCGTTTCAAAATGCAGGCAAAATGCGGAAGTCAAAACATTTTTCTACGTTTTGAAACGAGAACTTCACGAAAACAAGGTGACGTGTTTTCAAGGATTCTAACACAGTTTCTTCTAGTGAAGGGTCTTGAGCTTCATGAACAAAAGCAAGCGCCTATTTGCCAATCATGTCGTCGGGAAGCCTTTACAGGGCATTCGGAGATTCCCGGACAAATGCTCGTCAATTGCAACATGGACCACTTCCGGCATCGCCTCTTTGCCGAATACATCATGGTTCAACCGGTCGACCAGGAGAGGTAAAAGCAAGAGCACTCACAACCCATCCACGTTCATAGGGGAAGTCAACTTCTTCCTCGAAAGATGGTGACACATGGTCACCCATGAAGCACACCAAGACCCACCTCGCAAACAAGGCGTCACTTGCATTCAAGGAGCTCCTGGGCGCAAGGAAGGACGGCGCTGTGATACACATTCTCCCCAAGTTGTTCGAGTGTACTTGGTAGCAGCGACGGCCATCCACCGTCCACGTCCTAGCATCCGAAGTTTTTGAGGGTGAAAACCAGAAACGGTCGACTTTTCCCGGGAAGTGCACTGGTGTGAAGAGGGTGTCCATTAGAGTACCTATTGGCTGCTCATAACTCAATCCGTCAAGCGGATGTGCCGTCGTCCGAATACCACGGTGCATAGTGAGAGCCAACTTGGTTTACGACACACATGCACTCGACGGCTTGAGTTATGAGCAGTCAATAGATACTTCGATGGACACCCTCCCCACACCGATCCACTGCCTCGAGAATAGTAGACCGCATCTGACACATGCCCACAAAACCCCCGGATGCTGGGAGAAGGACGATGGATGGACGTTGCTCCTACCAAGTACCTTAGAACAACAGGAGGAGAAAGTGCATGACAACGTCGTCCTTCCTTGCGCCGAGGAGCTCCTTGAATGCATGTGACACCTACGAAGATCAGGGCCATGGATTCTTGTGCCATGAATCCCCTATGCATATTGGTGTTCGGACAGAAGATGGGCCGCTAGCGTCCCTACTTTTTTGCTCTACACCGAGTCAGCAAGTTCAACCATGAACGAGCCAGCACGATAACAACGCCCGAATGGATCCACACCGCACTTGACGAGCATTTGTCCGCGTGTCTCCGAATGCCCTGTAAGGTCCTCACAAGCGACATGAATAGCAAATAAACACCCGCTGGTGTTGGTGAAATGGTGGTCCGCTGACAATCTACAATTTTGCAAACTAGAGGGGGTGTAAGCAACGTGGGGACGTGGTCGACACCCGGAAACTAGATCGCCTTACTGTTGGAGAGAGACCAAGTATCCTGTACAAAAAGGCCAACGGTCAATTCCGGACTTGGGGGGACCAAACAGCGCACTCAAAGCCCACGTAGGGTACTGATAAGCCCACCTTATGATATACGGAGTCCTCAACCTCATTTACAATCGCACCAGGGTGACGTCCAGGCCTTCCTCCTTTGGGGACACGAAGCCGAAGCCAGAGCACTCTGAGTCCCACCTTCGTCTGCTTGTGATGAATGTCGAGGCCCCAAGAGAAGGGGTTGGTGGACAAGTATTGTGACACCATTGCCGGGATGGGGACTATTGTGAACAGGGTGCCTATCAGCGCACCTATTGGCTGCTCAGAACAAGGACCTTCAAGTGGGAGTGGAACATTCATATCCAACAATGCACAATCATCGAACACATGCTGTTATGCATTTTTCGAGGAATGAGCAAAGCTGGATATCATTGCTCCACTCCCACTTGAGGGCTCGCATTGTGAGCAGCGAACAGGTGCGTCGATACACCCCTTGTCCACAATAGTCCCCATCCCGACAATGGTAGAGCGGCTGCAGTCAAAGCCCACGGAGACGGAAGGATGTCGCGGAGGAGGACGGCGCATGACGGTGGCTCTCATGGTGTACCTCGAATGATGACGGAGGGAGGGGTTCATGGCAACGCCTCTCGTCGTTGCCCTTGCCATTCCCGTGAACGCAAGGCGCATCCAATTCCTGTGAACGCAAGGAGCAATGCCTTCCGAGTTCTCCGCGTGCGAGCTGATGATGCTGCCCACGGTTCAGACCGCACGGTCTAAACTGCAGGCGCCGACGCTCCAACCATCGTCGCTTCGTGATGATTCTCCAGCTTGATCAACACCAGCAAGAGTCTATTTGCCGATCACATCGTCGTGAGGTCCTCGCACGGCACTCCGAGGTTCGCAGTCAAATGCTCGTCCATTGCAGTGCCGACCCATGCTGTCGTCATCCCTTTGCTGGATGGATCATTGCTGAACCCGCTCTTGTGTTCACGGGAACCCACCTCGTAACAAAGTGCGCCTTGCGTTCACGGGAGGCGTTGGCATGGACGCCCTCCTCGCATCGTTCAAGGGCACCGATTTCGAGGGTTGGCACCGAAACCGATCAACCTTTGCCGGGATGGGGACTTCCGCGAAAAGGTGCCTATTAGCGCACCTGTTGTCTGCTCATAACAAGGGCCCTCAAGTGAGATTGGAACAGTCATATCCAACAATGCACAATCATCGAACACATGCTCCTGTGCATTTTCCGAGGAATGAGCAGAGTTGGATATCATTGCTCCACTCTCACTCGAGGGCTCGCATTGTGAGTAGCCAACAGGTGCGTTGATAGGCCCCATCCACGGCAGTCCCCATCCCGGCAATGGTAGACCGGCTGCGGTCGAAGCCTACGGAGACGCAAGAAGTCGCGGAGGAGGACGACGCAGGCTGGTGGCTCTCTTGGTGTACCTCCAACGATGACGGAGGGAGGGGTTCATGGCAACGCCTCCCGTGGTTGCCCTTGGAAGTCCCGTGAATGCAAGGCGCATCCGCTCCACACAAGAGATGCGTTCAACAACGATCCATCCAGCACGTTGACATCGTTCGAATTGGTCAGCACTACAATGGACGAATATTTTCTGGACCTTCTCAGTGTGCCGTGCAACGACCACCCAAATGATATGATCGGCAAATAGATGCCTACTGGCGTTGGTGAAATGATGTTGCGAGGACCTTTCATCTGCGTGCTACGATGTACAGAAGCCTACTCTACGGGGTCGGGGACTCGTGTTAAAAAAGTGAGAATATTTGTATTAGTGTATCCAATGTGGGAATGAGTATATTGTTGACAAGAATGAACTGAAAATGTCTCTACAATTCTCTAATAAATGAGATGCATCTGTAAATGTCATTTATGTTGTAGCAATGTTCAGCAATGTCAATGTGACCTTCGCAGACGAGTTGAGGATGCTGCCCACGTTTCAGACCGCGCGGTCTGAACCACAGGCGCCGACGTTCCAACCTCCGTCGCCTCGTGATGACGCAAGGCGCATCCAATTTCCGTGAGCGCAAGGAGCAATGCCTACCGAGTTCTCCGCGTGCGAGCTAATGATGCTGCCCACGGTTCAGACCGCACGGTCTGAACTGCAGGCGCCGACGCTCCAACCATCGTCGCTTTGTGATGACTCTCCAGCTTGATCAACACCAGCAAGAGTCTATTCGCCGATCACATCATCGTGAGGTCCTCGCACGGCACTCCGAGGTTCGCGGTCAAATGCTCGTCCACTGTAGTGCGGACCCATGCTGGTGTCGTCCCTTTGCCGGATGGATCATTGCTGAACCCGCTCTTGTAATGAGAAGAGGCAAGGACATGGACACCCCATCCACGGTCACGTCAAGAACGTCCTCTTCACATCCCAGAACCCACCGCCTAGCGGAGTACGTCTTGTGTTCACAAGACTTCCAGTGCACAACTAGGGGAGGCGTTGTCATGAACGCCCTCCTCCAACCGTTCAAGGGCACCCCATCCGTGCGACCGTCGTCTCCCTCCGCCACATCCTCGCATTCTCCGTGGGCTTCGACCGCAGCCGGTCTACCATTGCCGGGATGGGGACTGCCGTGAAAGGTGCATATCAACGCACCTGTTGGCTGCTGATAACAAATGCCTTCAAGTGAGATTGGAACAGTCATATCCAACAATGCGCAATCATCGAACACATGCTCCTGTGCATTTTCCGAGGAATGAGCAGAGTTGGATATCATTGCTCCACTCTCACTCGAGGGCATTGTGAGCAGCCAACAAGTGCATTGATAGGCACCCTGTCCACGGCAGTCCCTGTCCACGGCAGTCCCCATCCCGGCAATGGTAGACCGGCTGCGGTCGAAGCCCACGGAGAACGCGAGGATGTGGCGGAGGGGGATGCATGACGGTGGCTCTCCTGGTGTACCTCCAACGATGGTTGCCCTTAGAAGTCTCGTGAACGCAAGGCGCATCCGCTCCACACAAGAGACGAGTTCAACAACGATCCATCCAGCACGTTCGAATTGGTCAGCACTACAATGGACGAATATTTTCCGGACCTTCTCAAGGTGCCCTACAACGACCACCCACACGATATGATCGGCAAATAGATGCCTACTGGAGTTGGTGAAATGATGTTACGACGAAGGGAACCACGCTCTATGGGATCGGGGACTCGTGTTAAAAAAATGCGGGTATTTGTATTAGTCTATCCAATGTCGGAAAGAGTATATTGTTGACAAGAATGATGAACTGAAAATGTTTCTAAAATATCTCTAATGAGATGCATCTGTAAATGTCATTTATGTTGTATGGGAAAGTCATCCGTGGCTCACCATGAGTCCACGTTCAGCAATGTTAGTGTGGAGCTATTACTAAAAGCAATGAAGGGTAGACTGGACTTTGGACTTGGAACGCGACTGTGCAGCCTTCCGTCGTAACCTTCGTAGACGAGTTGAGGATGCTACCCACGGTTCAGACCGCGCGGTCTGAACTGCAGGCGCTGACACTCCAACCTTCGTCGCGTCGGCCACTTGGGGAGGTGACTGCCCGGAGGGATCCTGCACAACGAAGACAATGGTCACGACCGTGCAAACGTGATTGCGATTTTTTGGATGAGCTCCGGAAAGACAAAGTTCAGAGTGGGAAAAGAGGAGCAACGGAATATTCGATGGACAAACAATTTCACCCCATCCTAGACTACAGCCTAGTGTAGGGCGGGAAAAAATTGTTTCTCCATCAAACTCATCCGTCGTCCCCTGCGTACCTCAGTTCATCCCAAAGGAGCAAACAACCCACCTTACCACATACGTACACCGTCGCACCACGCGCTCGTCAGCAGTGATGTCTTCTTATAGGGAAGTCGAGGTCACGTCCTCGCCCGCGTCGCCCGCCTCGCCCGGCGCCTCGCAACTGTCGGAGGAGCCCACTCCTTCCGTCATCTGGGTCCGCCGTCGCTTCATCCGTCGAGGGTCCCTTCGCGAACTGTCGACGGAGTGCCCGCCGAAAGCGCGAACGCGGCGCAGCCCCTGCACACCCATCCATTTCCGCTTGGTGCATCAACCCTTTTCTTTCTTTTGCACCACGTGCTTTGCTCTTCGATAGACGAAATGATCGTTCCCGTCTCTACTGTACATGCCGACGAACTCTGGATACTCCAACAAGAGAGACCTGTCCTGCAACGCAGCTAACCCACGCACATTGAGTCTGAAAGAGGGCGTCCTGTGGTTTCCGAAAAACGGATTTCGAGACACGTACTGCGACACGCTAAGACCGGACTCTAGCAGGCCCTTGAGATAGAGTCGCAACGTCCTGTCCAGGGTGGAATCGTGCGGGCTGCCAATGTACGACAACGGGAAGATGGCATTGTGCACGGGATTGAGGATGCTGCTCTCGGGGGAGGAATCGATGAGCAGTGTGTTGCTGGAATTGGCCCTGAACGTGCTGGATTTGAACCTATCTCCGTCCCAGACGGCCTTGTGCAGAACCTTGAGCCTCAGCCTCCCCTCGGGATGGTCGGGGAACTGAACGTACGTGTCCTCGTCCACGTCGGTATCCCACTCGGGTTGGTAGGGGTGCGCTGGACAAGGCAACGAGGGGAGGTGTGGGGGGGGCCTACACCTGCACAACCGCCACGATCGTCTCTCCACGATGGAGGTGCAGTCCTCGAGCGTGAGCACGCGCATGGACGAGCGCTCCAAGCCGCGGAAGAGGAAATCGATCATGGGATTGGCCACGACGGCCGGCAGCCTCGTCCACATAGACAAGCGAAACCTCTTCGCCAGGCCTCTGAGGAATTCGCGCACTTCCGGACGACATGAGAGGGAGAACTCGCCGAAGACGTGGCGTTTCGTCGGATCGTAATCGTCCTCCGATGGTGCGCTTGCTGCGGGCGAGCGACCGGATCCGAGGGGCCCGACGTGCTCAACTTGGCATAGGACTCCTTCCAATTCCAAGATAACAAAATAACTGTACAAGGGCAAAGCAACGGGAGGCGGCGGCGCAGGCAACGACAACGAGGCCTGCGTATGCGAAATCCCTTGTTCAAAGTAGTATTTGAAAATTGAATAAACGGGAGTCCACAATTGAAAATGCCCCCCCCCCAACAAGTGTGGGAGGCTTGAACACAGAGACGTGAACCCTTGTCCATTATCATCCTCTTTCTAAACGAGATCCACGTCCGATCCCTACAAACTATCTAGGCAAGCGCTACGGAGGCAGTGAGCAGAGGGATGCAAGGAGATCGAGCCTCACCTTTGTTACATCTAGAGTGGTGGCACGCCTCGTGGTGGCGCGAGTCTGGACACCCGCGACAATGGGAGACACGACCTGTGTAGCTTGCGGAGGGGGGAGTTCTACCTCAGAGACCGGAGGGGGGACTTCAGCAATGGCGGGAGCCTCCAATGCCATCGGTGGCGGACAAGGAGGGCAACTCGGTCGACGGAGTACCAGTGCAGACTCTTCGCCCATCCCAAGAGCATGGCCACCCTGAACCGCAAATGCCAATTGCCAAGAGCGTAACTACATTGCCCAAGAGGACTCGGGATAGAAAGCACAATGCACAACACTCTACATTGCACATCACTCAACGCCACGAATTCCCAAAAACACGAATTGCCAAAAAACGAAACCGATATATTACAAATAGAATACAATGTTTGTACAAACTTTACGAACAGTGTTTCACGAACAATCCGAAAATCACGTCTGTACAACTAAAATGTCTGTACAACTAAAATCGTCACAGGCCTCGCCAAAAGGGCTCCTACATCTATGGGCCTGTCGCTCCATGGACGGTGGACCCGTCGGGACGATCTTCGATCAGCCTGACGTAACACCCTCACATAGCTTCCACACTTGGAAGCGCAATTCAAAAGATGGGGAGCTATGTGGAGGGGTTATCCACCGTGGGAGTCTGGACGTCGTCGGAGGGTGAGTCGACTGGCGCATGCTCCTCGTGCCTCGTAGGGGGCAGCGCCGGAGCGATTGGGGCTTGCAAGGGAGCATACTGCTAGGTCAAGTTAGTGAAGGAGACCTCCATATCTCCCAAGTCGACTTCCAAGTCGTAAGGGTCATCGTCGTGGATGCTCGGACGATGCACTGGCCCAGCGACATGCACAAACGGAAATTGACTAAGGGCTAGGTCATCGAATTTGTCTGGATCGTCAACGACACTCACCGAAATATTTGCAGCCTCTCCTGAACCCAGTTGTCGAAGTCCGGACGCTGCGGTGGCCGTGGCGGCGGAAATCGAATTCGTAGTGGAGACTCCGGAGACATTGTGGAGCTCGCTCACAGGAATGGGAGTCGCAGCCATCGGAGGGGCACTTGCCTGCGCGGCCTGCTTCGCCAGAATCTGCTCCTGCAGTTGCTTGAGCAGCAAAGTGTTCGTCTCGCGATCCCTCCTGTACTCCATTTCCTTCTCCACCTGCAGCCTTCGCTCCTCCGCGAGTTCCTTCTCCTTCTGCGCCTTCTTGGCCTTCCGCTTCACCTTCTTCTC
This sequence comes from Rhytidiadelphus loreus, assembly GCA_947034895.1. Taxonomy (NCBI): domain Eukaryota; kingdom Viridiplantae; phylum Streptophyta; class Bryopsida; order Hypnales; family Hylocomiaceae; genus Rhytidiadelphus; species Rhytidiadelphus loreus. The sequence continues at coordinate 45,497,760 of OX344765.1, forward strand.
CTCCTCCACCCGCTCCCTCTCCTCCCTCTCCCTCTTGAGCTCCCGATCCTTCGCCCTTAAATCCCTCACGAGGTTGTTGATGGCGTCATTGCGCTTGTCGAGCGCCCCCGAGTGCCTCTGCCTTTCCCGCTCGAGCATCATCTCCACGTACGCGAGGTTGATCCCTGCCTTGACGTCCATGTGGATGGGTTTGGCGTCCATGTCCACCGCGGCCGGAGTCCCTCCTGCCTTGGAGGAAGTCCCCGCGTCCGATGTTGCCGCTTCCGCCGCGGCCTTGGCCATCTTGCTGTACTCGTCTCTGTTGGTTGCTGCTAAGGCCAGTCCGTTGTCCAAGTCTCCGTCGTCCATCTCGTCCAGATTGATTGGGCTGCTCTTTGTATTCGTGGACTTGAGGGCGAGTTGCCGGTCCACGGCGCGCGTATGGGCCATGAACAGAAGCTCGCCCATGTTGGCGGCGGGCAGTTCCGACTCCAGGATGTCGACGCTGACCTGCGCACCAATCAGCTTCATCATGTTCTCATCCCCATTGAGATTGGATGGATCGCGAATGGACCTCAATTCCTGGACAATCGCCTGCGACGCCTGAATCCTACATTCCACGGAGTCATCACTGGGATTCGCGGGAGAGGCGGCGAGGTCGGTCCTCACACTCGCCACCTCCGCCTGCCTGGCCGAAGACAGTAGTCTCTGCAATTCAGCCAAATCAGCCTGCAGGTCCGGAATGAGCATTCTCGGGGGAGGGGGCGGAAGAGACTCCTCCGCAGGAGTGGACACCTCCACTACAGCCGCTTGCGGTCGGGGAGTGGGAACGCGGAAGGCATGTGCCCGTGTTTCAGACCGCGCGGTCAGAACTGGAGCGCGGCGATCCTCGGAAGATTGGGTGACGGGATCCAACTGCAGGGCCGGATCTTGAGGTCGGGGGGAAGTAGAGGGAGTGCAAGGAGATGGAGGTGGAGGTGGAGGGGACAGTAGTTGGTTTGCGGAGGAAGATGGGGGGTTGGAGGGAGAGAGAGGAGTGTGCGGGTGCATATCAGACCGCGCGGTCTGATTCCTGCGCGGAGGCGCATTCGAGCGCCGCGGGGAGGCTGGCGTCGAATCAAACCGCGCGGTCTGATCCGTCTCCCTCTGGACAGAGTGGATGCCGGACACCGAGGCATCTCCGTGGTCTGAAACGTCGTCGCCTTCGCCGTCTCGCCCTCCCGCGCGGTCGACGTCTTCATCTTCGTCCTTGTCCACTTCCTTGTCCTCGTCGTCCTTGTCCTCTTCCTTGTCCTCGTCGTCCTCGTCCTCGTCCTCGTCCTTCTCCTTCTCCACTTCCGAGTCGAAATCGCTTCTATCGCGGAGGTTGAGGGCGCCCTCTTGCGATTCCTCCTTGCCCTCCCTTTCATCATCCGAAGACTCGCTCTCCACGGGGTCAGGGTCCTGGAGCCTCCGTGTCTGAGACTTGGGGTCGTAGATGAAGTCGAGGGTGTGCGGCTGCGGCACCAAGATGTCGGGCCACATCTGTGTACCGATTCGAGCGTGCACGCTCTGGCGCAGGAGGCACTTGTCGATTGGGCGCACGAAGGAGACGGAGCTCCGACATAACATTTGTAGTGCCAAACAAGGCACACAGCATGAATTCTCCGAATGACGCATTCAAACGGTCAGATGAGCTCTACATTGGAAGCAAGAACGGGATAGGGTGGAGAGCTTACCGAGCACGCGGAGACGGGCTTCGATCCCGCAAAGACGAGCATGACTGTTCCCTGGTCCCTGCAGAACTTGTCGATGAAGCGGAGGTACACTTCGTATCGCAGTTCGCGATTCGTCAAGATCCAGGGGTTATCGTGGCGACAGAGCTCCCAGGTCTTGTACCTGACGTCATCCGTCGCTAGAGGCTTGTCCTCGGCAGTCGAGAGTCGGGGAATCGGTTCCCCGACATTGACGAGTGGGGAGTTCGTGAAATGCTTCGTGGTCCGCTGAATGTACATGACCCTGTCCTTCCCCCTGGTGTAATAGTTCGGCTCGCCCTTGGAATACACGTACGTCGCGATGCGCCGAGTGTTATGCTCAGGGAAGAATTTCTCGAGCGCCTGTTCCACTCCCACCACCCTCTCGGCGCCCATGATGAGCATCCACGTGTGGACCCCCTTGGCCATGGTATTTTGGGAGACCCGCGAGACTTGTTTGATGATTTTCTCGTACGCGTAGTGAATCTCCATATTCCCGACCTCCGGGAACAGGCGGAAATCCATAATCCCCACCTCGCAGAAGCGAATGCTGGCGGGTCCGTCCACGTATTCCACCCATTCGCGCTTCTGCTTCACGTAGACAAAGGGATCGAACACCCTCCTGGCGCGATCCCACCAGCAGACCATGGCCCGCGCACACCTCTTGACGGTATTGCAGCGTTCGTTGTTCGTGAGCAGTCGCTGGATCATCGTTTTCTTCCCCGAGCCACATTGGTGCCTGAGCCACTTCTGCCCAATGTGCATGGCGGCCCACATGTTGTGCCCCCGAATGCACAGCAGCGCCTTGAACTCCCACCAGGCTTTAGGGACGACCTCCCCCTGGGAAATCACCTCCTTGGCCTTGTCGATGCCTAGGACGTCGGCCTTCTCCTTCATCTCGAAGATGAGCACGGCCTTGTGCTTCTTGTTGGTGCACCACTGGGCGAAGGGAATGGCGGCCGTCCAACTGGTCGGCCTCTTCAGGTAGACCTTGGGCGGCGTCTCCAGGATTCTGCTCGCGAGTTCGCCTACGGCGGCGTCATCCATCCCTAGAAGGTTCTTCATCTGGTTGTGATTGATCACTGTGAACTTGTAGATCTTGGAGCCCCCCTTCCCGTCCGGAATTTGGTTGAACGGGACATCGGTGTCGATGTCGTGCAGCGCCCCGAACTCATGCTTCTGGAAGACCTCTTGCCAACTGGTCCAGGTCGCATTCGAGGCCATGACGATCTTCCGGTCGCCCATCTTGTCGAAGTCCCAGGTCCTCCCCCCCCGTTTTGGTGCTTGGCGCTCCCCACCGCCTCGAAGCTTTGGTGCGCCTTCTCCTTGAAATCCTGGACACGCATCGGCGCGGTGAGTATGTGTCGTGATCTGACCGCGCGGTCTGAACTGTCACCGAACAATCCACGACACCAAGTGGCGTCGAGGTCGGAATATCGCGGGATCAGACCGCGCGGTCCGAAGTGACCATGAATCAGAAAGGTGACGAGCCTAACGAGGAGAATGGGAGCCTACCGATATGGAATGGGACGGAATTGCATCACTGGGATTCAGACCGCGCGGTCTGAAATGCGTATGGAAGTCGTGCGTACCTCATAGACCTTCGGGTCCTCCCCTTCAATGATGACCTTCGCGTTCTTCCGATGTTGCGCAGGCTTGCCCGCGTTTTCCCAGAGGTGGCGAACATGCATGAGTGTTGCCGGCAGGGACGACAGGTACGGGCCCGCGACATTTCCGTCATTGCACTTGGAGGACAACGCGTGGAGGTGGTCCTTGTTCTGGGACCACACGATTTCGCACGTCCACCTGTGCATTTTGGCGACGACCTTCTCATCGTCGACGGTAGTGTTCCCGGAGATGATGTCCTTGGCGGCCATCCAGGTGTACTGCCCGTTGATGATGAGCAGCGGCCGCGCCTTCCAGCAATCCGCCCAACATGTCGGTCTAGTGCGCGTGTCCGGCATGACGGTGAGGATTTGCTTGGCGTAGTTCACCTTCACCATCCTGTCCAGGACTGCCAAGACGCCGTCATTCTCGAGGGGCCTCACGATGATTCCCGACTCCTCCTGGGCATTCACCATGTCGGCCACATCCAACTCGAAGTACTGTCCCCAACCGAATATGTACATGTACGAGGACAGTTCCTTGAACACCTTGTTGGCCGCCGCTTCGGCCTTGAGGCGCGTCCACGTTTCCAACTCGACGCTACGTCGCGGATTGCGCTTGTACTCCGCGAACACAGACACGCTAGCCAGGATGGCGTCGGCATCGAAGGGCACGGTTCGTGGATTCTTGGTCCACTTCCCGTTCACCTTCTTGATCGCAATCTTCTGCGCCTCTTCCTCGGACACCTCTGCCGGTTCCGTGTTGGCCTCGTGGGTCAATGAGTTGAGGGTGCCATGCGATTCCTCGGCCACGCGTCTCGTCCAGACTCCGGACCCAGCGCCCCGCATCTTCTTCCGAGGATGCTTGCATCACCACGAGCGGGCCCGCTGACTTGCGTTTCACGGCCTTCTGTTTAGACCGAGAAGTCGGCGCTGTGGTGGCTCGGGCCGCCAACTGAGTCGCCTGTGGCGGTCGTTGGATGGGTCCACGCGCCGGTGGGAGTGGGTCGGTACGCTCGGACGCACCAGCAAGGGCCGACGCAGGGGGGGGCCGGCTGCGCGTTCCCGCTCCCGACGCCTTGGCGGACCCCTCTGGCGAAGCCATTGGTCGACTTCCTTCACCTTGGCAGACGTTCAAGGGCGACACACTCAGTGATTTGTTGTGAATGGCAAACGCTTTGGCGACGTACGAGTTGGCTACCTTTCCGGTCTCGTGGAAGTCACTAGAAACGGCTTCGCAGTGCGATTGGGTTTCGGCCATCAAGTTGATATGCACGAGGGACGGACGCGTAATTCTTCATGAGGTGTTTGCTACAGAAGGTCATCTCATTTTCTACACGGATGGCGATGACTCCGAATGCATTATTACTGGCATTGACCACGTCGACGAGAATGGCCTCCCTCATCACATGGACATTCACGAGTACGAAAGTGGAGAAGGATTTCCATCGAGGATCCTCCGTCTTCGTGAATCCCAGCTCCAGATTGAAGATGGGGGAGCCCATCAGGAAATTCAGTTCGATCGTCCACAATGACTTGGACGCGACGAACTCCAAGGGGAATTTCTTTTCGATGTGCAGCTTCCAGGACTCGTGGATTCGGTCAGGCGAGATGGGCCTCAAGTAGCCCGCAAGCGGCAGACTACTCTCCAGGAATGACTCCATGCCACTGTCCACAAGCAGTACTTCAAATCAGACCGCGTGGTCTAAATTGGACAACTCAGGAGATTGCTACACGCCCAGCATGCAGTGGTCATGCGATGTACTAACGAGTTGAGGATTCATTTCCTACGGTCGTTGACGATCTATTGCATTCTAGCGTACTTCTGATAGGACGATACTCCATGCTATGCTGAGTCCATGGCGTGGTTTTGACCGCGCGGTCTAAACCAGGAACACGATTCATAGCCTAGACAGACCAGGCTAGCATGACGGTATTTCTACAATACCTGCCGCTCGAGGTTTTGACCGCGCGGTCTAAAACGCCTTCCCATTCTAATTGGCTGATGACGATGCCGCTCGCTACGGGACCCTGCGAACGACATTATTTTCGTCTATCCCATCACCTGGAACCGTCCGTCTATTAGATCGGACCGCGCGGTCTGATCCTGTCATTCCTTAGTCTACCACATATGCGGCGAGATTTAACAGATATTGATTGCAGGGTCGACAACCATTACTTCTGTTATCTTGGGCAGGGATTGGCGTAGGTCCTTTATTCGTCATCCGTCGAGGATTTGACCGCGCGGTCTGATTTACTCCTGTGGAGGCTCTGCATAATGCTACCAGCCATCGTGGCGTCTAGTTCCTTTTACTCTTTATCCAATCCCTCATGAATCGATCCTACAATACTAAAAGTATTAGGTTTTGACCACGCTGTGTGATCCATGTGTAATGCTTATTCATGGTGCGTGATTAGATGAACATGCAGAGGCCCTCTACTTGTGATGCATCTTTGGATATGGTTTAGACCGCGCGGTCTGAATCTGCCAACATTCAGTTATTACTTAGACGTGCCCACTGATATAGTGCATCCCCCCCGGCTGGGTTACTAGTTGGCATACAATGGGTCTAAATTATTGGAGGGGTCGACAATGGATCAGTCATGACAACACTACATGAACGCATTTACCTTTGAAGATATCTTCTAGCCGCTCGGTCTGGTCGGTCCGTTCCCATCTATTTTATGGCCGGGGGACCAGTTTAGACCGCGCGGTCTGAACCATTATCTAGAGAAACGTGGACGAATTGGATCAGTAATTCGTCCTTGACATTCTGTAGACGTTTTATCACTTTTGACCGCACGGTCTGATCCTATATCTAGAATATCGTGACATAATTTGATCAGCAGTCCGTCCAGAACATTTTAGGAGCGGTGCATCACTTCAGACCGCGCGGTCTGAACCTGTATATATACTAACTTGACAAAGTCGATCTCCAATTAGTCCAGGTCATTTTGGGGACTGTTCATTACTTCAGACCGCGCGGTCTGAAACTACTTCAACTTGATTGATATGAAGTTGGATAGGTCTAGAATTCGTCCGACATTTAGAGGAAATTGCATCAAGAATTCACTTCAGACCGCGCGGTCTGAAAGTATTTTACCTAATGTTCTCAGAAATTTCTACGTCGACAACTCCGGGACATTTCAGGGACGCCGGAACACTTCAGACCGTGCGGTCTGAAACATGGCTGGGGCCACACACACTGCGCGGTTATAGGTGCCTCTTCTAAATTTCCGCAACATTCACGACTGAGAATAGATTTTGCAGACAGCTTACCTCAATTGTGTAGCTCGGAGTGCTGTAGAAGCACGATGGCAGATGGAACTTGAATGTCGTGACTCCAATTAAAGCAGCAACACGACAATGTTCAAATGCCACTGATCGCCAATGATACCAGATTCTCAGCAATTCGATGACGCCAATTATACTGAAATCCAATGAAAGCAAATTCTCAGTGCCTCGATGACGCCAATGACAGCAGATTCAATCTTAACAATTCGGCAATGGAACGAACAAACATATGAATGCAATCACGAAAACACAAACACTGCAATCACTAGAGCACAAACCCATACAATGCCTACCATGTTACGTGATAGAATACTATACTTCTATGAAAACAGTGCAAGAAATTCTGGAACGATTGGGTCTACTTCTACGTTACCAGTCACAAGAAGATCAGCCACGCACAACCATGAGAGAAACAAGCGAAAAGAGTTCAGAAGCATACCTACGCAGCTCCAACAAAAAGACAACGCTCTAGCGGCAAAACAACGCTGCAGCACGAAAACACCGCTCCAGAAAGCCGAACGCGACGCCGATCAGTGAAATCAAACTCCTCCGCGGCATACAAAACCAACGTCGCAAATGACGAGCGAGGAAGATGGAGGAAGGAGGAACAACAAAAACGCTAAACAACAACAACAAAAACGCACACGAAAAGGAGTAACAGCGACAACAATTGACGAAAAGCGGAGCAACAGCAAGGAACGCGAAAAACAGGAAAGAGTGCAGCGAAACCCTGGCCCACGGAAAAGACGACCAACCGAACCTCCCAATAACCGAACCTAACCCGAACTTGCATCGAGCCGCCAAGTTGGTACGGAGCTCCTCCGAACCTGCACGCGCCTCACGAAGCACACCCGAGCCTCCCACGAACCTGCGCACACCACACAAAGTTGCCCCAAAGAAATCATGATTAAGCATCAGTTTAGGGTTAAAAGAATGAGACTTAAAAGCAAGCTTAAAAGGGACCAGTGAAGGGCAGCTCTGCCTTTTTCCATACGCATCCGTGGAAAGAAATAAAAAATGGAGTTGTTCACAAAAAGAAAAATACATGTGCAACCTAACACAAGTAGTTTCGTATTTTTCTAAGCGTTTTTGAATTACTTATAAATTAGCAAAGATAGAAGATATAAGCACGTACTCGTAGACATAGGTCTCCCAAAATACGTCCACTTGCAACTTGTACAGAAATGTGAGGAAATCTAAGACAATGATTCACTCTTGCAATACAAAAATAATTTTTCCTCCAGGCGATGAATTCAATTGATAAAGCTCAGTGCTTCATTGAAGAATCACCCCATCTCTATTTTGCACTTAAAAATAGGGGTGGTTTGAAGAAGAGGGGTGCTCTTAGAACACACATTGTCGACCTTAAATCAACCCTAGTTTTTTCAATCAATTCACCCAAAAGCCCTTTTTCCTAAATTCTTGGATAGGGTTTAGGGTTTAGGGTTAAAGGGTTTAGGGTTAAAGGGTTTCCTAAATTCTTGGATAGGGTTTAGGGTTTAGGGTTGAACAAGCTCTAGGATATTTGAGGCACGTTTCTATGAATCCTCAATCCTAGAAAATAAAGATTTGGGATGGGCATGGAAAAAAATTAGGAACATCAAAATCATAATCAATCATTTCCAAAATTGGATTTCGAATGCTAAAATGAACTTCCAAAATATTTGGATCATTTGCACTTGGCACTGATGGACAAACATGAAAGGGACTGGCAACATACTCAAAATAGGCCATATGTACATTAACTCTTATTCAAATCTCACAACTCACATGCACTCGTGCACTGCCTACAAATTAAATCAACGATTACAACATGTATATTATGCTTAGTTATGGAAGGGGGAAGAATTTGCTTAATTGGAGAGGATTAGGAGTTCTACTTATTCTTAATCAATCATTTAAAATGTACTTCAGAAGATCGAGGTATTTACCAACTCACACGAGAAATCTTCAACCAAAATACAAAAAATACAAAAGGCATAAGGGTTGCTTTGTAACCTCATAAATGTCCACAATAAACTTATGCATCGGTATTTATGTAGCATAAATTGTAAAGGGTCATTTAAGGCATTGATTTTTGAGAATTAAGGAAAGCAACTCAAACTCCAGCAAGGCTCTAGAAGCAAACATGATTTAGAGGTACATTTCAATGTACCCGTTTTAGAAGGGGTTTTGTTTTGATGACCATTTTTTGTGAACTTCAAGAATTTGTAACTAATTTTACAAAGCTTGAAAAAATAGGAAGTGACTTCGGTTAGATGTCTATTCTACTTGTCTATTGAGGGAAATTTACTACAAAATATTTAAAAATGTTTCACTTCCCAAATTTCAATTTTAGCCTTGAATTGGTTGATTTGTGAACCTCCTACCTCATTTATAGCAATTTGTACCGTTGGATGAGTTTCATATTTTGTTAGGTTGAAGAATCTCCCTTATGGAAACACCTTGTACGGTTTGATATAAGACTGCATCTTTGCAATGGACACAAAATTCAGTTTCTAGAAAAACTAGGCCCGCCCCTCAAATCAACCACGGTCACTAAAGGGTTAACTTCCTTAGTGACCAAAACGTGGTCACTTTGATTTCTAAAGTACTTATTCAATTATTCGCAATATTCAAATGATATGGCACTTCTAGGGATCCTTCGGAGAATCAAATTCATTTGGTCATCTTTCGGTACAATTGGATTTACATAACTAGCTTTTATGTAAAAAGAAAATCCCAAACTTTGAGTGTTTGGGTACTTACCCCGATAAAGCAACAGGTTGGGGGATTTGGTCAATGAAAGCATATATTACACCACTGACTTGTCCATCCGCCAACTAATGCTTGGCGCTAGCAGGGTTAGAGCTTCATTTCCTCCGTGTATTGTATAATCCCATTTAATGGTCAAGCAACCACGTTATAATCACTTCAGCATCTGCGATAAAAAGAACACAAAATGCGACCGTGAAGAATTGGTACTCAATCCTGTTCATAAATAGTTACATATTTTTCCACTCATAACACACCATTCTAAAACAAAAAAAAAAGAATTTAGAATTTTGCAACTATCATATTTCTTGTGAACTAAATCCAAAAATACTTGATATATAATTTGAAAACACAATACTGGGTACTTAGAAATATAACGAACTTACTAGGATGGTTTATTAAATTTGGGATTTTGTTATCTTGATTTGTTTGTTTGAATTATTGTATTTCGTTGTTGCTATTCTAGAAGTGGAGGTATTTTAATCTAGATCAATGTACCAACTCTTCTCAATTTCCAACATCTGAAACTGTGTCCGAAATTGTACCTGGCCAAGTTGTTGTTCCTCCTACACTTCACAACAATTATGTGAGTCTATTTGGGATATCAAAGAATGCAACATGGCTTACTCTCTAAACTTGTCACCATTCTTTCATTTATGAAAATTGAAACTTACACAATTCTATTAATGTACCATGATGCACAAATTAATTTCTTCTCTTCTTCGATTTTATTCACCATTGCATTCATATCTCCTATTTTTTTTAAATCAAGAGATTTTCCAATACCCTATTTGATATATAATCCTATTTCAAGAATGAAATGTAGGCTGAAGTAGACATTTGAATCATATTTGATATTTGATATTAATTTCTTCACTTAGTCTATCTTTTGAAGATGGAACAATAATTTCAAATCGTCACAGACTTAGACTCTTACATTAACAAATTCTACACACAATGAGATTCCATCATAGAAAAGAAAAAATTGCAATTTATATCACACCTTGACGATTTGAAAAATGGATCTATACTAACTAAGACCTTATAGGGGTTCATGACATTGTTAGTAGCTCAAATATTATTGACACCTAGGAATTTTGAATATTGTGCTTTTATGTGAACGCTAAACAATTGATTTATAACCATGATATTTTAAATAGCACATACGACAATAAACCAAAAAATTTCTTTCAAATTTTGAACAAGCTCAGTTATACGCTCATTAAGACAAACGTACAGATACCTTCCATCAGCCCTAAGAAGATCCATGCTACTACAAAATAGTGACCAACAAAAATGAAATTTGCTTCACCTAAGCTATTTCTACATATAATGAATTATTTGTTATGAACAAATTTTTGTTTCGAAAATCTAAACAAGTCTACAGACTTACAAATCAAGACGGAAGTATTGATACCTTTCATTGACTTGGAGAAGATCCATGATGCTATAAGACAATGTTCAACGAAAATAAAATTCAATGTGATAAAGATCATTAGATATAAAAATAATTATTATCAACCATGTTTTTTTTCTAAAATCGAAACAAGTCTAACAACAATGCATTAAGAGAAAATTATTAGTACCCTCCCATCAACCATTCAATCCTAAGAGGACCCTTGTTGCTATAAGATCGTAATCAATCATTATTCTATATGAACTTATTTCCATCTCCATTCATCTTTCACATCAATTGAGTTCATGATTGTTATAATTTCTACTTCTAATATTTTAAGAAACATTGGAAATTTTGATTTTGATTTGAATTCTACAAAACCACGGTAATAGATTCACGGCAATAGGTCTATAGTAATAGATACGATAATCCACTAAAAATAGAAGATTTTGATCAAAAATTTCAGATGGATTTTTATTTTTAGCAATATTCTTAATTTTTTAGTACTTCTTTAAATTTTTGAACTTAACGCTCGCAGAATCTTGCTCACCGCTTGAAATCTCATCATGCTCGTAGGCTCACAAACTAGCACCGCTGACTTTGGCAATTTTTTCAATTTCGACCGGGTAGTCTAAAATGTTCAAATGTCCTAGATTCGCACCTAGATTTCTTAGAACTTCATCATTTTTAAATGTCTGAAATCTACATGAGTCATAGATGGCACTTCTGTAGTTCAAAATACACCGCTTGAAATCTATAGAGATCCTAGATTTCTGAAATCTATATAAATTCAAGATTGTTGAAATCTATACCTGTCCTAGATGTCACTTTTGTGGTTCGAACTAGGTACTTTGAAAATGGTACACAAAATACGTCCTTTTTAACATAGAGAACCCATAAATATTATTGACGTATAAGAATTATAGGGTAGTTGCAAGAAACACTTGCCGGTTTGCGTTCAAAACGGCCATTTCACTCCTGCTTGTGGATTTTGGAATAAATTTTTTTAAATAAAATAAAATATGGATAATGTGTACAGCATTAAAAAAATGGTATGTGCAAAAATTCAGACCTAAATTTTTTTTTCTCTAAGAGTTATGCACGATCAAAGAGGGTTGAAAAATGCAAGAAAATAGACAGTTTGAAATTTAATTCTTAAGAAACATTAAAAAAATTAAAAAAATCCAAAAAAAAATCTATTTTTTCTAACTTATAGATACTCCTTTTCACCAATTTTCACTATTGGAAAAATAAAATTGTGTTCTCTACACTTGCGCAAAGGTAGTGCACTTTGAGCACATGTGGCAGATGGAAAATTATCTATTTTTAGAAAATCTTTGGTAAGGTTGTGTAACTTTAGTAGAAGTTCTAGTATACCAATTTTGAGCTTCAAATTCGTATTTTTGGGTGGAAAATAGTGCTAAAACCCTTCAAAATGGCCACGGTAGACATCCAATCGGGGGCACTTTAAAAATAGTAGAATAACTATAAAAAAAGCCTTAAAAAGTACTCAACATCTGAAACTACCACATGTACCTTCATTTCAAGTTTCATAGAAGATGGACACACGATGCAAAAGTTATGAGCAAAAAATCAGCTATCTAAGGTCTAGGGGACCAAAAAAACATGAAGTGTTTCTTGCAATCACCCTATATCAAAAATCTTGTTCATTTTGCTTCTAATTATGTGAAAATGAAACAATTGATTCATAACCATGACATTTCGAATAGCATATATACTACCCAAAAAAAAAAAAAAAATAGGTACACCTAAGGTCAATCACTCAATGATCAAACTCAATTGTCATTTAAAAAATCATGGCTTTTTAAATGATTCTCACACATATGAACTTGATCATGTATCTCATAGCAAGATGTCTCATCCGATGCTTTTTAAATGCAAGTTTCTTGCTCACCTTTGTGCGTGAAGTTCAGAGCTTACTGTACCTTCTCTAAAGCTCACTCACAACTTGAGAAACTGAGTGTTATATTTCAGACTTATGAAGTTGAAGTTTTCCCGGAGTTGCAAGTGAACTCCAGCATTATCTAACTTGGATTATTTACAAATTCGATGTAATCATGACTGTTCCAATACTACAAAATGATTGAGAGCTTCACTCTATGATGAATTCCATGGAAACGAAATATAGCAAAGAAGCATAATTATATGAAATATACAATATAAAATGTGTTGAATTTCCAATGAAAAAGTAGACATTTATTCTATGAGATATCCTAGTAAGTGGAAAATATAGATGTAGAGCATTTGCGGCCCGCCCAACTATGGCTTGAGAAGATCGGTGCTAATATGCTCACATTTGTTGAAGTTGCCATTTCTTTGTATTCGTATATAATTAGACCAATTCATTGAGAGGCTTGTTGAAACACACCATCTGTAAGTCCAATACTATTGCTGAAGAAAAGGTAGAATTATTTGAAAATTCTAAAGCTTAAAGAAACTCAGGATTCAACGTTGCTGAATGAATGACTGTGTGTAGTTAGAGGCTTGTTTTTTTGGATCATTCAGAGGCAATCCATTCTAAGTATTGAAATATGAGAGCCACCCCCCCTAGGTAGTTGAAACCCCGGATGCAAATATAGACCACCATAACAAATCTTATATTCATAAAGTCCCAAAATAACTGACATTGGAAGGATCTGGATTGGAAGCCAGAAGTGAAAAACCAAGCAGTATAGATGATTGCCATGAGTAGGAATTCACAGCATACATCTTTCGTTCTAGGAAAATAAGAGACTACGAACGGAATATGAAGCAATATAACAAGGGCAATGTCTTTTTTCTATAAAACCTGTTCCCCATGCAATGCTACTCAGCAAGAGCTGATTCCTCATAGATACAGTGAGCCAGCAAAAAAGTGCGATCAGCGGTTGCGACGTCGAGCCCCGCGAGGTTGAGGCGAGAGGTTTGCCAGATTCACTTGTGCTTGATTCAGCCGAGCCTGCACTTGCTCAAAAATATCTAGGTCGACATGAACGGCTTGCGACTCTTTGTGGAGATGTTCGGTTCCGTGCTCATCATCCTGAGAGAGTAGTGGTGGAAACACGTATTCCAATGAGTCAATATTGGTATCAGGTACTTGGCAATTGAACCTCGATGAATTTAGAACATTCGTTTACCAACTTAACCGACATCATTGCATATCATGGATGACTTCTTCCCAAGTGGGTGAAGATTGTTGTGTCCCTTCCGAAGTTTGACATGGATTTGAGAGTGGAGTCCCTTCGATGACAAGGTAGCATTGGACATATTAATCTTTGTCTATCTCCTAGTAGATGCTATTCGTAGGTAGGGACGAGCGTTTACTACTAACCTGAATGAGTTGTAGTAATAAGGAACCATTCTCGGAGGTTGATAGCTTGTTGGCATCGTCGAATTCTTCCATGAGAGCTCTGTATGTCACGCCGCAGCCTCCAATTGAGCATGATTAGGACGAAAGAAATTGTGAAGTGAAGAACATGATTGCATGGTACAAACCCACTGTACTACTTGTTGCTCCAAATGGGGTCTGACATGATTGACATGGAGTGGTCACCTGAGGTTCTTGCAGTCCTTGCTATGGCGGATGTGGACATACTCCTCCATCATGACCCACACATCCCGAATCGCTGCATCAAATAGTGCACCCCATGCCACTTCCATTGTGTTTTGCAACGCACACATAACTTGACCTACAGAAAGGAAGCCATCAATGTTGTCCGAAGTGGTATTCACGAGCGCGCCATTTAAAAAATAAATGATTTGAATTGAATGCAGCATACAAATGCACGAAGCCCAACATGGTCCATATAGCACTCACCCATCTTGCTGTCTTGGAACAGCCCCTTGGATGTATCACAGTGAGAATAATGGGCAAAGCAGTACAGTTTGTATCCTTGCCAGAAATCTTGAGCTCTGTTTGGGAAATCATTCCAATTGGAATTCGCAAAGATTGATGTAAGCAGTAATGGTCATTTCCAGAATACATGGGCAAGCACACGAGCATCAGATTCTACTTTAATTTCGTGAAAATGGACCATTTTTGTGGACCATTTCCGAAGACCGCATTTCGAAGTGTCCGGCTTCCTGAGTGAGCTGTACCGAGTTCAAACCGCGCGGTCTGAACTGTGGAGGTTGCGTCATTGAAATTTTCTACTGTTGGACAGCTTTCTCAAGTCTTCGACAGTTGGCGTGAAGCGACGAAGGGAAGGTCACTATCGTCATGGAATTCCGCAGTCTCGGACTCCAGACCGCGCGGTCTGAAGTCCGTAAGTCCCGTCCGTGTCAATTTTAGTTTTCGGACTTCTAGGAAGCATCTCATCTCGTTTTCCTAAATCTAGGACTATGGGAGAATCGTAAAAGTGACTGACAGGCCCTACAGCGTCTTGGATTTCCTAAGTCGTGGACTTCGACGAACTTCAGACCGCGCGGTCTGAAGTGTGACAGTCCCGTCCGTGTGAATTGTAACTTTCTTCCATCCACTTGTGATCCAGTTTTCTGAAATCTAGGACAGTTGTGGATTTCGGACCGTGCGTTCTGATCTGCAGAAACTTGTAGATTTGCGAAACCTCGTTGCTAAACCTCGCCAATCGAATGGGATTATCATAATGGCCGTGATGGCTTTCAATGATCACAATGCTCGGAAAGCAACAACTTGAAGTCAGTTCAACGTACCCGAAGTTTTGATGGTCAAGTATAGTTCTGAGGTTGTGGGAGCACTTGCTGAAACGTGAGTCTGCCATTGAGCCTCGTCGAATGTGCACCTACCCCCAAATCCAAGAAACTTGTATGCTTTAGTTGTGCAATTTGGAGCAAAGGGAGGTACCTTTTGAATCCCACTTCGGAAATGACAAGCATTGCAAGTCAGTAGGGAGCGGAGCCGTGATCCATTGACATCTACAAAGTTCAAAGTTTAACGAAATTGACCATACAGTCACGTAGTTACTAAGCGGCGAGTGAAACATGAAGTGTATTATTTATTTCCTACAATAGGCTCCATGAAAGCGCGTACTAGGAGAAAGCATTCTCTCTTTGCGCAGTCTGTGACTCCTATAATTCCTAAACCGAAAACATGTTCTCTATGACATCGTGCAGTGGATGGAAATAGAACTCTTGAGACTTGCATGCATTTGCGTGTCATCTTGACTGAAATCAATCCATTGACAATGTCCATTTCTTGAGTTGATCGGTTTTGACTAGCGCAATCCGAAGAAAGCAAGAATGGAAACAATTGAAATATGTTTTACCTTGTGAAGAGTGTCGCGAAACTGCCCTCCTCTTCCACGTTTGGATGTTCGCCTTCTTCCCACCGTCCTCCGTGCTTGAGTTTGTGCCGCCTTCTTCCCACCTGGCCGTCCACCTCCCTTGCGTCGATGTTGCGAAATGCAGCGCAAGTTGAAATGAACGCCGCTACCTTGTTGCGCCCAACTACTTTGGACGTCGCCTTGAAGTTCGCCCGAGAATCCCAGGTGAAGTATCCTCGAAGGTACAAGGCTTGCATCCGTTTGCAATGCGCCGCCACTTACATGAGTTTCCCTTAAACTATATTAAATGGGAGAGTATCACACGAGTTTTCTGTAGATGACCCTACTGTACGTCCCATGATTATCTTGTATTTGTCGCTTCCCTCGTATTTTGAAGCCCGAGCCATTGACAGAGCTTGATGGACAAATGAATGTGTTGTACTATTAGTAATTCTTGTTCCATCCCACTTTGACTAATTCCTGACTTTCAACGACATTTTCTTTGAAATCAAATTGAATGCATTGCATTGCTGTGGTCGCGTGTTTTTTCAATAATTTACATGAAATCAAATTATTGTTCCCCTTGGAGCTTCCAAAGGTATCATTCCCTTTCTATTTGAGTTCGTAATTCTGATTCGTGATTATTCAATGACATGTAGAGTGCCTATTAGATTGAATTTCAGTACACCTTCACCTCGTTCGATTTCCGCGAGGTCCGTGACTTTCACATTTGAGACCGCGGGGTCTGAAATGCAAACTTGTCGATATGAAAGGACACTCCGAGGTCAGGCAGAAGGCCTCGTTTGGAGGATGACAAATTTCTATGACTGGATTCCTGTGAAGACGTCCAGTCCCTGTCGTTCAGGAATTTCTCAAGTTCTGCCGTTTTCACAGTTCAGACCGCGCGGTCTGAACTGTGAATGTTCACTTTCTGGTTTTGTGAGCATGTTTTTGGGAAATGACTTTCGTGACTGAGTTCTGAATGCAGTTGTTCCAATATCCCAGTGGACATTGTTCGAATCGGTCGTCGAACCAGGTCCCCGTTGGAGTTCACATAGTTCAAATCCAATTTAGAACAAGTCTATGCATGGTCGGGTTTAGTTCTCCCTTTAATTGTGATCCTTCTTTAATTTTTCGTGCCCGATCTAGTTCTGAATGCCTCGGAAATGAAACAAATCGGAATAGGATTATCCTATTTTATCCCCCTCTTCCCTCCATTTGACAATTCAGAACTAATACTCCCAAACTGAAATTGAAATTAGAGTATAAAGTGTGGTCACAATATATATGATGTATATGTCAATGTTTGCGCACATGTTTATTTTTTCATAATGTGAACTTTGTTCTTCTTGTGTTATTTGATTTGCTTATCACCAAGTGACATCTTTTCTTATCATTCGGAAATTCCGAATTCTACGTCATCACCTACCTGCAGCATACTTAGGTGCAAAAAGGTACACAACGAACGGGCTTCCAAGTGGGCCCCACGGGCTTTTATGTGCTGGCCGCCGAGCGCATTAAATGAAGGAAGTCTAGCACTCTAGGTCGCCGGCTTCGTCTACCGCATGTCTCCCTCCCGTCGCCGTTCTCCCGTGGGCTCCGTCGCTACATGTCTTCCTCCCGTCGTCGTTCTCGCGTGAGCTCCGTAGACACGCGTTTGGATCGAATTTTGGATCGCTGCGCTGCCGCTCGTGAGTCACTGCGTTGCCGCTCGTCGGCGCCTTGAGTCGGAAGATCACGTTGGACCGCCTCCCTTTCAGGTACGAAGACGTCTCCGTGTTTGATGTCGCTTCCTAGTCGGAGAATGTAGGGTTCGTTCCTTTGCGTAGTGTGACTTGCGTGGTCGGAATGGAAGGCTCGGCCTCATCGAATCCTACTGATTTCGGATGAGATGGATGCAAAGGTGTTTTCCAAATTCAAATCAAGTTCTTGCAATTTCATGGATGTTTGATCTGCTGTCAATGCCAAATGAATGCTCGATTTCATTCCATTCAATGTTATATTGTCCATTGCAAATGTAAGTCATTCTCCGCGTGCATGCATTTAATTTGTGGCTTACCTCATTCAGTTTCAGGTGGACCCCGATTTCAAGAATTGTGATCGGTTGTTCAATTATGCTCACTGGGTCCATTTTGCGAGAATGGCGGCAAGCTTGTCATTTTTCCGGAATGTAGTGTTATTTTCTCGCAAATTTAGTGCCATTTTAATGGAATGTAGTGCCATTACATTGGAATACCGGCATTGCAACTAGGAATACCATTCTGGATTTCTAGAATATCAATTGTGTTTGGCTGTCATTGTTATATTATCCACTCTTCCCCTGTGGAATTGCCTTTCGATTGGTTGGCATTCTGGACAACAGTTCATCGTCATTTGTGTTACCTCCCTGACTGCACATTAGTTACTTAGATGCTCCGTTTTATTAGGTACGTCTGTACACCGACTAGTTCACGTTGCACGGTGTGAACACATTGAGGTTGGAAGTCACCTTACGAGTGAGGCCTTTTTGTTTTTGACCGCGCGGTCTGAAACGTTTTGAGACGGAGGATTTGATATCCGGAAACTTCACCCCCCACTCATTCCAGACCGCGCGGTCTGAAATGTTTTTCGACCGTATTCAGAGATCCGACAACGGAGAGTCCATTTTGGAGATCCATCGGATTTCCCATTTCAGACCGCGCGGTCTGAAATGTTTGATACCTCACCTCGTGTTCCAACATCGGATTTTCATTTATGTTCGTGCGATGACAACTATTTCTTGCTCGTACAGCATTTGTCGAAATTCTGGATTCTCATTCCAGACCTTGCGCTCTGAAATGCTCCATGTTACCTCTACTTGGAAGGAATGGATCCGAGTAGTTCGGACAACAGTTCAGACCGCGCGGTCTAAAATGTTTCGAGCAAGTTACTGCTCCAGGAGGTTCCGCTCATCGGATTCCGAAACATGCATGGTCTTATTTCTATGAATCCACAGACCTCTCGAATTAGGCCGCGTGGACTAAACGAACGACACGTTCACTGCCGAAGATATCGTCCTATGCAAGTATGGAGGCTGGCAGTGAGTTCGAGGCCGTCGAATTCTGACTAGTACCGGTTGCCGTAGGTTCATCTCCTGCTCTAGTGGTCTTCCCGTGGCTCCTCACGATCAGACCGCGCGGTCTGATCCTGGAGAGCACTTGGCAATTATGAATGACATTTTCAAGACAAAGGTTGCAGTCCGTCGGATGAGTATCATGTCATGCATGCACACGGGATGTCTGAATGATTTGAATATCCTGTCTTCCAGACCGCGCGGTCGGATCGAATTCGTCGGGGAAGCATTTACCACTTCCTGCGACAACTTACGGAGCTTCCGTGCGGGCCCTCCGTGGAGTGGGAGACTTCGTTTCCGGAAACAACTTCCGAGGGGCCAGTATGGCTTCTGGCAGCGAATCCGACGGTGACGAGGTACCCCACTTATTCATCGACCCTGCGTCACCTCTTGGCATTCTACTCCGCGTCCCAAGTTGATTCTTGACCGCGGCATGCGCAGGGGTTCCAAGAATGTGAAGAGGAAGACGTCGACTTGGAGGCACCTGCCCAGGCAGATGTGGACGCCACTCCCATTCCAGATTGTGAGGGCATTGGTCGAGACGCATGGTCTGGCAAAGCACTGCTCGCGAGGCACGCCGACGGCACCGATTTCGCGGAAGTCATCATCATCAATGCCAATCCGAACGCATGCATTGATGGTAACAGCAAGCTGGGCGTGGATGACGTCGGCATTGTTGTGCTCGAGGTCCTCAATGGGGACCACAGCGTCAACGACATGTGCTTGCGATGGCCTATGCGACGCGTCTTTTATCACGGTGAACACGGGTATGTCAGTGTTTATGATCACGCTCGCAAACAACGGGCTATCGAGGAAGAACTGCAAGGAAACCGGAAGAGAACGGGCGGACGACAATATCGCCATGACAGGAGAACTCGAGCTGCCGTAACATTGAACAAAAGGACCAAGATGCTATCACATGAGTCCATCGCCGAGGTCTACGCGCAACTTTGTTGCGACAAGGAATGCACTCGCAAATTCTCTCCTTCTACCATTCGCGCGCTGCGGACAGAAATGCACATGCAGTCATTTCAAATCAGGAGCACCCGGAATTTGGACGTACACAGGGCGCTGCACGAAGCATGGGGAAGCGGAAGGAGGAAAATGGTCACCGTAGAAGGCATAGACATCTGTCCGCATGCCTGGAGGGTTGTGTACAACATTACTCGCCACATGTTCGAGAGGTACAAAGCCAAGGCCAAGGTCGGCGTCAGAGGCGCTCCGCACAGAAACCACCACCATACAAAGGCTAGGGATGCAACTGTACAAGCCATCGAGACTTTGCGCTCATTATTGGAGGCAAGGGCCGACCACATGCCCCATTTGTCTCACACCTTGCGCACGGGCGAGAAAGTGGGCGTCAAAGTGCTTCCCGCCGGAACCGAATGGAAGCAATTGTTGGTCACTGTGAACGAGGTAAGCTTCTCACGTACCTACAGCATCACTTGAGATTCAGAGAATTAGGCACTGGCTCCACTGCGCATTACTCATGACAATGATCCAAAGTCCTTGTCCATTGTGATGATTCATCCAACAACCATGTGCTTGGCACTGTTTGCAGGCCAACTCCGGACTCGGGTTGTCCGCCCTTTCGCAATCTTGTTTCAGTAAGATCCGGACAAAACATTTTTCCGAGTATGTCATCAAGGGAAGAGGAGATTCCTTTGCAAGATGTAGCATTTGCGACACCTTGAAGCAATTACGTGCTTCTTTTGCACCTGGGTGCGAGGACTACGAACGAATCCAGAAGCGTTTCGAGAAGCACTTGTTTCTGCAGGAGGCCTGTCGGCATGCCTACTACCGGAGTAGATGGTTGTCCAAATTGCAACCCATGCAATTGTTATCCATCATGCACGACAAGATGGACCATTCGAAAACAGCGTGTCCTACATTGGCGAGAAAAACGAAGGCACTCGATGGACTCATGAAGTTGCCCATGAAAGTGACGGGAATCTTTGCACACGGGCACAGGGATGGCAAATACGCACATTACAATTTGGACGTGTTTCGGAGTGACAACAACTTCACCGTGGAATCCATCGCCAAGCTGTTGCGAGATTTGGAAGCCCCCCCCATCAAGTCTTTTCGATCTTTGTTTGCTGGAGGCGGCAGCACAGAGTTGTATCGAGCATTGCTGTCGGGTAGCGAGATTTGTGTGGCTTCTTTGGGAGAGGTTCCTCCACAACCCATCGAAGCCCAACCATTGCCCCCGGTGCTCCACGTTCAAATAGACAACTCGTGGAGGGAAAACAAGAACCGGTACGTCTTTTGTTTTTGGTCGCTCTTGGTGGCAAGGCGGATCGTGAAAGAGGTGATCGTATCCTTCATGATCGTGGGACACACGCACGACGACATGGATGCATCGTTCGGGCGTTGGAGCATGCAACTCCGCGAAAAGGACCATCCCACTTTACCGTTGTTGATGCAGTCGTACATGGAAATGGAACAAGGCCCCTTCATTCCCCACCTGGTCGAAGAAGTTCCGGATTTCAAGGCTTACGTGAAACCTTACATCGGGATGCAAAAGCAACAACTGGTGGGCCACTCGCACGGCCGGCAATACAAGTTCTTCATGGACGACAACGGTTGGCCGATCATGCAATACAAACTGGCGTGTACAGACATTCCTTGGTTGCCGGAAGCGGGCTTGAGGTTATGGAAGGAAGATGCTGAGCACAAGCCTCTGCTTCCGCAAGGCGATCCCCTCCGCGTGTCTCTCAAGAAAATGACCAACGAAGCCGAGATCGTGCGCGGACTGAACGGATACATCCAACATTGGACGGACGTATGTAGAGACGGGACGGCGGAGTACAAGGCGCACATGTCCTATTTGGTCGCGAATTGGAGCGGCGTGAGAAATGCGCTGCGTGACGGAGCGGAAGAAGACCCTCGCGACTCTGATGAGTTGCAGCAGGGGTTTTGGCCTCAGACTCGACAACCTAGGGATTTCACGACGGACTTCATGCAAGACGGCCGGACGCGGGAGGAGCACGAGGCGGAAGACCCTTACATCGGCACTCTGGAGGGGAGGCCCCCGCCAGCGTACAACGTGGCCACTGATCTGCGCGAAGGCTTCTACGTGTTTGTGAGGCCGGGCTTGGATTGCGAGGATCCGGTGTGGCTTGGTAGGGCCGTGGAGAATCCTCAATTCGATCCCGCGGGAGTCCACTTCCGTGAAGTTTTGGTGCAATGGTACATCCCGTGCGGCACCTCGAAGGACACCGCGCGGTTGTACGCCGGGTGGGACACGAAGTCCAGTTTCAGATGGAAGATTGACCGTAGGGCGAGCCAGGCGGACTACGTATCCACGAACAGTATTATGGCCTCGTGGAAACCGAAGAAGAATGACGGGAAGAGCTTCATTGCGCCGCGTCAACAAGTGCAATTTGCGGTGGACAATTTGCGTCGCATTGCAGAGGAAGAGGTACACTAACTTTTGAAGAATAATTATGATGGGCTTTGCTGGAGAGGGATGTTGGAAGCTGTATCTTTGATGCGCGCTCAGCTACCATGCATTTTGGCCGAGTGACGGCGTTTGACATATAATGTAGCCAACGGTGAGCGGTCAATGGCAATCCATGTAGTTTTGGACTGGTGCTTGAGATTGCATTGTTGAGGTCCTTGGTAGACTCTAGGAAGCGTGGCGTGCATGCTGGCCGATTTTTGTAACGACCATTTTCTTCGAGGAGAAATAATATTAAATGATGCGTTTCGTTTTTGGGGGGGCTTGTCTATTTTGAAGGAGTCCTATTTTGAGTTCTCTTTGTGCAATATTTGTTGATCCCACGTTCATGAATGATCACGCCGAATTGTCCATCGTGGGTTCCTGACCCCTACCCCTGATGCC
The DNA here is from genome assembly GCA_947034895.1 of Rhytidiadelphus loreus. Taxonomy (NCBI): domain Eukaryota; kingdom Viridiplantae; phylum Streptophyta; class Bryopsida; order Hypnales; family Hylocomiaceae; genus Rhytidiadelphus; species Rhytidiadelphus loreus. The sequence continues at coordinate 45,520,699 of OX344765.1, forward strand.
CCCCCCTTCCATTTGAGGAGGCGACGACAGAAAGCCTGCGGTTCCAAAGATTCCAGGAATATTCCACCATCTCCCCATTCGTTTTGCCCGCCTTTTGCGAACTAGATTTGTGCCCATTGTCTGTCCTTCCTCTCCTAGTACGCAGAAATGCATCTTCTCGTGCCGTGGGGTCACTTTGTCGCCCCCCACCATCACATCCAACTGGCTACGTAGCACACATCCTAAACCACCTTTCCGGACCTTCATGTACAAATGGCATTTGGAATACCGCCATTTTAATGAAATTCCCCATCACTGTACAAACCGAAAATGGTGAAATAAAGATCACACCAGTTAAGTATGTGCCAAGTATAAAGAAGAACTTAATCTCAGTAGGAGCCCTTGCTGATATCGGACATAGAGTAGTTTTTTCAAACCTGCAATGTTGGATTGTGAACACTGAACACCAGGTTATCGCCTCTGGGCGCCGAGACCCCTCAAACGGACTCTATTATTTTGCACATCAAGAAACTACCCTGTCCGCAGAAAACAGTTACTTGACAAACTTATGGCATCGTCGTTTTGGACACTTAAGCTTTGCAGACTTGAGTCACCTATCACGAACATCAAATGTAACGGGTCTGCCAAAAATCATTCCAGAAATGAAAATTTGTCACTGTTGTCCTGCGGGCTGCCAGCACCATGAACGTTTCCCTAGAAAGTCAAACACCAAGGCTAGCAAACCGGGTGAGAAAATTCATTCAGACTTGATGGGACCAATGCCGCATCCATCACTGGGAGGGTCTCAATATATTCTCGTATTCACCGACGACTTCTCTCGCAGAAGCTGGACATATTTTTTAAAACACAAGAACGAAACCTTTGCAATATTTTGTGCTTTCAGGCGAAAGATTGAAGCTGAAACAGGTGCCAAACTAAGAACACTACTATCTGATTGTGGAGGCCAGTACACATCAGCTGAATTCTCCAAGTTTTGTAAGGACAACGGGATTCAACGAGAGTTGACGCAAACAAACACACCGTAGTAGAATGGCATTTCGAAAAGACGTAATCGCACCATCATGGAGCGCGCCCGAAGTATCTCTCATGACTGCAACTTGCCGGTGAATCTCTAGACTGAAGCTGTATCGCATGCAAATCACTTAATCAATCGTAGCCCCACTAGAGCAAACCACAGCAAAACCCTAGAGGCCGAATACATAGGTATGATACTTGACGTCTCTGGCCTGAGAATTTTCGGTTGCATGGCATACTTACATGTACCAAAGGAAAACCGCAAGAAATTAGATAGCAAAACACAGAGATGCATATTCCTTGGTTTTGATGACGAAACCAAGGCATATAGACTTTATGATCCAATTAGAAGAAAAGTGATCATCAGTAGAAATGTAGTGTTTGACGAAACCTTAGTTGGCTATCAACACCTAGACTTAGCTATACCCAATCAAAACATATTTGAATTATCTGAATCTTGCCCAACAGCAACTGACCCTAGTGAAAGCACAGAGACCCCCTTTTGAACAATCAAAATGAGCACAGTATATCAGAGGTAGAATTCCCTCCCGAAGAAACCATACCTGCTCTAGAGCAAATCCAACAAACCCAACAGCCAAGCCCATCACATACCAGATCCAACCCGATCACATACCAGAGACGACTCCTTCCTGTAGATCGGCAAGCTGGCTCAACATCTTGTCAATATCCGACCCGACACTGAGCCCCATCCATAAAACTACAAGACTATTGGACGTTGATATCAGAGCTGCTAGAAGAACCATTGGACTTCCCAACCACAACAAAACAGAATGAATGGAAAACCGCTATACAGAGTGAGATTAGCTCCATACTTAAAAACAAAACCTGAGAAGTGATCGATCGTCCTAGAGACAGGAAGCCCATAACAGCGTGGTGGCTCTTCAAGATCAAAAAGAATGCGAAAGGAGAAATTAACAAGCTTAAAGCTAGAATCGTGGCACGAGGTTTTCAACAAAAGGAAAGAATTGATTACCATGATATCTTTGCGCCAGTGGTACGATGGTCGACAATCATGCTAGTTTTGGCTTTGGCAGCCAAACACAACTAGCCGTTGTTCCAAATGGACGTGATTACAGCATTTTTGAATGGTACCATAGATGAGGAAATCTTAATGGAGATACCGAATGGTTTTCCAGGAGCCGAAGACCCATCAAAGGTATGTAAAATCAACCGAGCTTTGTATGGCCTAAAACAATCGCCGAAAGCATGGTATGATCGAATCAATCAGTGGTTGCATGAACAGGGACTGACCAGAAGCAAAAACGACCCTAACTTATACTACCTCAAAAAGGACGGAAAACTCACAATCCTACTCCTGTACGTGGACGACCTCCTGATCATCGGAGATGACCAATCTAAAATCACCAGGCTGAAACACAAACTGCAAGAGGAATTTGAGATGATGGATTTAGGAGAGGCAAGTAATTACCTAGGAGTAGAAATTCATCGACATACAAATGGAATCTTTGTCAATTAGAGGGGATACATTCTCAAGTTGCTCGAAAAATTTGGTTTGAAGAACTGTAACTCCACAAAGCTTCCAATCGATCCAAAGAAAACACTGCAAAAATACACGGGCACTGCAAGAGTGGACCCATCTCTCTACCGTTCTCTTGTGGGAAGTTTGATATATCTATCCTACACCCGCTTGGATATTTGCTACGCTGTCAGTTGTATATCTCGTTATATGCAGGAACCTGAAATTGCACATCTGAAGGTAGCCAAAAAGATTTTGAGGTATCTCAGCGGCACTGTAGATTATGGTATCCTCATGACATCCACAGACAATGAGCAGTTCCATACTTATGCAGACGCTGATTGGGGGAGAGATGTTGATTCTAGGAGATCCACATCATGAATCCTCCATAAGCTTGGAGATTCAAGTATTTATTGGAATAACAAGATGCAACCGACTGTATCACTCTCCAGCACAGAAGCTCAGTACAGGGTCCTCACCGATGCTGCCAAAGATATAATCTACTTTCGGAGACTATTTGACAAACTTGAATTAAGCATTGAAGGACCGACTCCCCTCCTCAACGACAATCAGTCATGCGTAAGATTGGTAGAGAATCCAATGCTACACGCCAGAACAAAGCACATCAAAATCCAACATCATTTTATAAGAGAAGCTGCCAAGGCAGGAGCAGTACAAATGGACTACGTGCCGACTCAGATTCAGCAAGCAGATTTCCTCACAAAACCCTTCACATACCAAAGCTTCATCAAGAATCGACAAAGTGTAGGTATCGTTCCGCTCCTCACTCAAAACTAGTGCAAATCCAACCTGGAGTATGCCAGCTCTTGATCCACAACGCTTTTCACTAGTAGAAAATGATGTCCAAATCAACAAAAAATCATCAATTTTTTGTTAATGTGGGTGATGTATCAACCATTTTCACAATTTTTTGTTGATTTGGCACAAGGTAACAAAATGGTTAAATTTTTTTGTTAATTTTGGTAGTACAACATCCAAATCAACAAAACTATAAACATTTTTTTGTTCATTTTCACAAGTTCTTGTTGATTTGGCACAAGGTAACAAAATGGTTAAATTTTTTTGTTACTTTTGGTAGGTCAACGTCCAAATCAACAAAACAATCAACACTTTTTTGTTTATTTACACTTATAAAAGTTTTAAATAAGTTTATGTCATTGAGGTAAAGTTTTAAATTCCTAAGGTTCAATTCTAACTATAATTCTAATTTAATTTAATACTTTATTACTCACAATTCTGTGTTTTTTGAACTCAGCAGACTTTGATGACCATTTGGGCATAGTAAAGTACTTTTTTTCAAGAAATTTTGAACTAATAAAAGTTAAACAATCAAGATAAATTTCACCTCCAAAAATCCGTTTGACATTTGAAGTCTTCAATCAAAAGTTATGAACAAAATTCAAAGCGGGGTTGAAATGAACTTTTTCGTTGACATATTTAAACACCCGCTCTGAATTTTGTCCATAACTTTTTATTAGAGACTTCAAATGTCAAACGGATTTTCGGAGGTGAAATTTGGCTTGATTGTCTAACTTTTCTTAGTTTAAAGTTTCTTCAAAAAAAGTGTTTTACTATGCGAAAACGGTCACCAAAGTCTGCTGTTCTTACAGAAAAAATGAAAAACAATGTAAATCTAATTCTAACTTTCTTATTAACATGTAGATTTCGGGGTGGCTCGATGGTTAGAGCCTTGGACCTCATCCGTGAGGTCCAAGGTTCAAACCCCCATGGTGGTGGCCGCTTACGTGGCATTCTCGCGCCACATGGTGCGACCTACCTCTACCACGTGGCATTTTTTTTAAAATTAATTAATTTTAAAAAATAAAATAAAATAGACCATATCAACAAAAACAATAACAAAAAAATCAACACTTTCTTGTTTCATAGTGTCCAAGTCAACACGTCCAAATCAACAGAAAATGAACTAATAAAATCAACACTTTTTTGTCTATTTTTTGTTGATTTGGACGCAGATTTTCTACTAGTGTTTCCAGTAGCTTTGTGTTTGAAATCGGAGGCTTTGGGGTTCTTCCGCATTGCTCAATTGTCCCACCACTCTTCAGGATTGTTGACAAGTTGTCTCCAGTGTCCCTCAATAGCCTCACTCAGACTAATGCTGCTAGTCCTATCTCTCCTTGCACTAGTAGAAAATGATGTCCAGATCAACAAAAAATCATCAATTTTTTGTTAATGTGGGCACTGTATCGACCATTTTCACAATTTTTTGTTGATTTGGCACAAGGTAACAAAATGGTTAAATTTTTTTGTTAATTTTGGTAGTACAACGTCCAAATCAACAAAACTATAAACACTTTTTTGTTCATTTTCACAATTTTTTGTTGAATTGGCACAAGGTAACAAAATGGTTAAATTTTTTTGATACTTTTGGTATGTCAACGTCCAAATCAACAAAACAATCAACAATTTAACACTTTTTTACTCACAATTCTGTGTTTTTTGAACTCAGCAGACTTTGGTGACCTTTTTGGCATAGTAAAAAACTTTGAACTAAGAAAGGTTAGACAATAAAGCTAAATTTCACCTCCAAAAATCCGTTTGACATTTGAAGTCTCCAATCAAAAGTTATAGACAAAATTCAGAGCAGGTGTTTAAAAATGTCAACAAAAAGGTCCATTTCAACCCCTCTCTGAATTTTATTTATAACTTTTAATTGAAAGCTTCAAATGTCAAAAGGATTTTTGGACGTGAAAATTAGCTTAATTATCTAACTTTTCTTAGTTCAAAGTTTCTTGAAAAAAAAAATTTTACTATGCCCAAATGGTCACCAAAGTCTGCTGTTCTTACAAAACACACAAAATTATTAATTCAAGAACTACATGTCTATTGTAGAGTTTGAATTACATTTATATTGTTTTTGCATTTTTTTCTTTTTTTTTTGTAAGAACAGCAGGCTTTGATGACCGTTTTGGCATAGTAAAATATGTTTTTTCAAGAAACTTTGAACTAAGAAAAGTTAGAAAATTAAGCTAAATTTCACCTCCAAAAATCCGTTTAACATTTAAAGTCTCCAATCAAAAGTTATGGACAAAATTCAGAGCGGGGTTGAAATGAAATTTTTCGTTGACATTTTTAAACACCCGCTCTGAATTTTGTTCATAACTTTTGATTGGAGACTTCAAATGTTAAACGGATTTTTGGAGGTGAAATTTAGCTTGATTATCTAACTTTTCTTAGTTCAAAGTTTTTTCAAAAAAAGTGTTTTACTATGCCAAAAAGGTCACCAAAGTCTGCTGTTCTTACAAAAAAAATGGAAAGCAATATAAATGTAATTCTAATTTCCATTGTAACATGTAGAATTTGGGTTGGCTCAATGGTTAGAGTCTTGGACCCCAACTGTGAGGTCCAAGGTTCGAACCTCCACGGTGGTGGCCGCCTACGTGGCATTGGTGTGCCACATGGCGGGTTGCCATGTGGTGCGACGTGGCTCTGCCACGTGGCATTTTAAAAAAATTAAATTTTTAATCGAAAAAAATAAAAATAAAAATAAAATTATTGACCAAATTAACAAAAACTGTAACAAAAAAATCAACACTTTTTTGTTTCATAGTGTCCAAGTCAACACGTCCAAATCAACAGAAAATGAAATAACAAAATCAACACTTTCTTGTCTATTTTTTGTTGATTTGGACGCAGATTTTCTACTAGTGTTGAGGCATCAACTATCTCACCGAGAGAAGTATCAAATACCCTAATACTAGGGTCCCCTCGAGTGCTCTCTTCTCCCCCGTGAATGAACTGCCACATGTAAATACAAGAGTTCTCGACACCAACACAGACCCGCTGGATCGCAATGGCACAGAGCCATAGTATAAGCAGGACAACTTGAACCTGCAATAGACAAGAAATCGAATCAAACACCAGCACGCAACCTGTCAACGAGCTTAATCTGAGTCTCACAATCAAGAATCAAACGGAAGAGTCACCAACGACAGGCGATCAACATAACTCCGAAATTCACGTAAAGTATCGTTTGGGAGACCCGTGAATCAAGACATGACTGCTGCGAACATAAGATTGAGGGAGATTTTTTAGCGAGGGAGGGTGTTGGAGAACTAAACGCTCTCAACTGTCTCTCAATCTCATATACTCATTTAGTCTACAGTAATTGTAACTAGCCTATACAGTACTAGCACAACTAGAATTAGTTAGTAACGGACAAATTAGTTAGTGGAACCTGTAACGATAGTTGTGGCTACTTAGTGGTACCTAGTGTACAGACATGTATAAAAACAGCACCCTGTTGTCTGTAGTATATAGCAATCATATTGAATGCAATTATGTGTAACTCTGTTACACTTTGATTTCAACAAAACTCGTCCTCAATTTGCTAAAACGGTGGCTGGGTTGAGTAACCTGCATTCACAATGGCATTCAATCACGCTTCAGAAGCTCAGAACTCTACAAAACTTCAAATTTCTATGATTACTATTATCAATAAAATTAAGCTCTTTTACGAACTTTTAGACAACATCATACTCAGAGTTTTTTCCATGATTTATGGGGAAGTCTCCCAATATTTAAAATTTCATATTGATGGTTTTATATTCATTAATGCTAATATATTCTGGAATACATATATGAACAGTGAATGTCAACATAAAAGCCCAACCTCAAAAAGCTCTCAGCACTCTTCGAGGAGTTTGAAAAAAATCTTGTTCGAGCAACGTTTTGTTACCAAGCCTTCACAAGAGAAGCGTCATCCAAGTAGCACAAAATGTGGAGCACTTACACCAATGATTCATGTTTCTCATTGACCTCAACCCGTAAAATACCGGCATCTTGTCTAAAATTTGTTAGGGCAAGTCCAACAAAGATTCTTATATGTTGAGTTGTTGACTAGGTTGATATAAAGCAAAAAATATATTACATTGCTTGTGTGAAAGGACTGAGATATACGAGACATCACTGCTACTTATGTGTTGGAGCGAAGCACTCCAAAAAAATAGATACTTCATTCTAACCAGATTAGTGCATATCTCAAAAGTCGTACCTGATAGAGTTAGATTATTGGGATACTACATGGAATAAAGAGAACAATGCATTTTAGCTTACTAGTCCAACCAAAGCAAAGTAACGTTGTGAAATGTAGAATTTATTGTCCATTGTTTTGTACCGTGTGTCATACTCTCGGTCATACTCATGCTTGCACAAGAGCTGTACAAATATTCGACTTGCCTAGACAAGAGAGAAAAAAGAAACACAACAAGGAATTGGATCTTGTAAATGCAAGCACATTGATGGTTCTAGTAAAGCCTTTGTCAACTTAGCATGACGGGTGTGGGAGTACGCATTATCTACATTAACAGAAATAATAGACAATAGTAATTATATAGAGTAGAAATTTTCAAAATTTCCGCAATGGTTAGGGAATAGGAAGCCTAAAACAAGAAATAGGAATTAGAGGCTTTACGGAAAACCTTAAACTGTAATTAGGGTTACAGTCGGATCCGGAAACCCTATTCGGAAACCCTAACCCTAATCCGGAAACCGGAAAGTTCCGGCCGGGTAGGCCCTAGGGCCTAGTCCGGCTAGGGAACTTGCGGGAACGCCAGGCCGAAAAGCTACTTAACCCCCGCTGTTTTCTTCATTCTCCCTCTTTCTCCACGTGATTATCGCGATGGCGCTTAGTGAGTGAAAGTGTGGTGAGATATGAACGCGTTAAGGAGAGAAGGGGAGGCCGGTGCCGATCGCACCGGAAAGTAGAACGGAAGATTAGCGGAAACTTAGCGGATCAGGCGACGGAAACTTAGCGGAAGTGAGTCGGAAGTGAGGATAGAGTATGGCAGTAGTTATGGCAGGGCCCAGTGTACGGAAGTCAGGGATCACGGCCCGGATGATCAATCCGGAAATCCCTGAGAATCCGGAACACCACCGGATGCTGGAGGATGACTTGACGGATATGGGGTGCCTGGGGTTTCTGAAGAGACCCTGGAGTATCCGGAGCGAGGAGATGATAGACGAGCTAGTCTATGGCGCTCCGAATCAGTACCACCTAACCGTTAGAGGTCGTCCAAAGTCCTGGACAGCAGAGGTATGGGCCGGAGTCTATTTCGCATCCTCTAGAGGATCCGGATGGGCCGGGCGGACAGAGAAATTCGCCGCGGATAGATTCCGGAACCCGGCGGATCCGAAGGAGGGATACACTGCATCCGACTGCCAGAACCCTAGGGACCAGAGACTCTTAGAGTTTCTGAGCCCCATCCTGTATCCGGAAAAGCCCAGCCGGATTACAATAACGCTGGCAAACACGGTATTTGGAGCCTTAGGGGAAAGGGGGAAACCGGCCCCTAGACAGTTAGCTGGGGGCTCATTATCCAGTCGATAGTAGATAAGCTTTCCGGAAACCTGGTGGGAAAGAAATCCAGTCCCATCAGTCCGTACCTCCTCCACTTGTATCACAAGCAGGAGGTACTCAGTAGTCCGGAAGATATCATCTACCGGCAGGGAGATAGCCTACTCCGATACGGACTGCCTCCGGATTCGGATCCGACGGATGAGGAGCCGGAAGAGGACGTAAAGCCGGAACTGGAGCATGACTCACCGGAGAGGCACGAATCACGCCGGAAGAGCACGAACCCGGATTCAAGAGGGAAGAATCAGCTTCCGGATCCTGTTCCATCCCGGAACACAGATCCGGATCCGGATATCTTCGAGTCGACAATCACCTAGCTGCGGAGTCAGAAGACTGCCAACGACCGGATGGCAACCCTGATCCGGAGAGTCTGCACAGTACTAAAAGTAGCGGACGAGACAGAGATCGTGGAGGTGATCAAGAGCAGACCGGATCCGGAGATGATCCGCCTGTTGGAGGGACGGATCCGAGCAGTAGAGGCGGAACGCGACCATCTTCAAAACCGCGCAACGTGGGCGGAAAGGGAGATGCACACTGCCAACAAACGAGCGACGGATGCGACGGAGCTAGTCCGGAAGCTGAGAGATCTCATCGATCCGCCAGAGGATATCATCACCAGATCTGCGCTCTGGAACAACCAGATGACCCGGGAAGGCCACATTTCCGGAACCAAGGTTGTGAAGATATTGGTAGAGTTCGAGGCGCGGATTGAGGTCGCATTGAAGGAAATGCGGCACTTGGTGGGCCACTTCGATCCACTCAGCGGATTGGAGGAGTTTCCGGAAATACCCGGAGGTGAGTTTCCGGAGACAACTCAGTTGAACTTGGGAGAATGATCGTCAGCCCAGCAACCTGGAAGATCCTCGGGGCAGAAGGATATTACGGATGGGAGGAGGATTCCGGATCCGGTTCTAACGCCCCGGACTACCTCAGTGAACCTCTTCCCACCTCTCCAGGATCCCGCTATAGACATGACGGCGATGACGGTGGATCCGGTTGGGATTCAGAATCCGGCCCGGACCCATCCGGAGGAGTTCACCCACATGCAGCAGGAGACTCCTCCGCGGCCGCCACCGTCGACCCCGATTGAGTTCATCAATCTGGAGAAGAAGAAGGCCACCAGGCGGAAGAACAGCAGCGATCCAGTGGAGGTTCTCGAGTCGGAGGAAGAGGAGGCAGTGACGAATTCGTCTTCCGAATCAAAGTATGCGGAGACGGATCCGGGTCCGCCAAGGACCCGATCCGCAACCAAGTCCACCCCGACAAAGCAGATCCGGCCGAAGGCGCTGACCCGGATTTCGAAGGGCGGATCGTCAGCGAAGAAGGCGCGGAAGGGTAAATGACTAGGTTGCGTAGTTGGATTGTTAGTTTTAGTATTTTGTCTTCATCGCGGGCTTTCCGGATGTGGGACCCGCTGATCCGGAATGCTAAGTAGTTCCGGATTTCTAGGAATTTAACGGCTTTCCATTTTTCCCGGAACGGTCACTTGGCCGTTGCCCGGATTTTCAGTTGGCCGTTGGCCGCTTTTTCTTTGGACCGTTTTGGTCGTGTTGTTTTGGTTTTTAAGGGCGGGCCGGCTTGTGGCCTGTCATTCCATTTTGTGTCATTCAATCTGAGCACCCAAGAATAAACACCTTGGGAATCATTATCTTGCGTATCGCGTCTTGATTACTTGTGTGTGGGTGTATCCGGGAGAGTGTGCAAGGTAGGAATCCAGATTGGTTGGTATCCGGATCCGGCTGAAGGTGTCTTGCAGAATAGTTTAGATTGAACTTGAGGAGCTGCGCGCGGTGCCTTTAAATTGCTGGAACGGTGATCCGGTGGGATCCGGTAGTGGTCAGGGAGCTAATCCGGAACTCATGAGTAGTTTTGTGCGGAAGTCAGCAGCCGCCAAGTAGAACATTCCCAAACCATCGGAAGGTCTGCCAACCTCAAGAACGGTCGATAGCTAGGAAGTAAGTCCTTTAGTTCCGGATTCCAACTATCCGCGGTTGTTTTACGGTTGAGTCTAGTTTGCGAATGAGGAGCTGTGCGTGGTGCCTTTAAATCGCTGGAACGGTGATCCGGTGGGATCCGGTAGTGGTCAGGGAGCTAGTCCGGGAACTCGAGAGGAGTCCCATGCGGAAGTCGGCAACCGCCTAGTGGAATATTCCCAAACCACCGGAAGGTCTGCCAACCTCAAGAGTAGGTGAAAGCTTGATCCGGAAAATAGCTGAGTGTCGTTGTAGTAAGGGCGGGTGTAGGTGTAACTCTGCGTGACCTACCTTCCGGGTGGCCACCCGGGATGTTGTGAGAGGGACCATCTTTCCTCCTTACCGGATTGAGAACTTTGAGGACGGATAGTTGTTTGTTGTTTAGGAGTTGATATGTGTATTACTTGAGTGGTGATGTTCCCCACCCCTCGGAAAGAGCAAGTGAGGACCCTCTGAGGGTAAAACAGAGGTACCAAAACCCGGTGTGACGGATAGTGAGAGTAGAAATCCGGATCAAGGTGGATCCGGATTAGATTCCGGAATACCGTATTTACGGAACTTGGATTTGTGTTGTGCCGGATCCTACTGCGGATTGTCATTTCCGGGTAGATCCGTAGTTCCGGAAGCTTATCTACCGCGACAACATCTGGAATTCCCTGGGACGATAACTCGTGTCATCTTAACGCTTTTGTAGTGTTAAAGATACCTACGCCTAGACTGCGCGTACGAGAACGGGCAATGCATAAGATGTCGCACAATCCATGAGAGTCTTCAAATTTCACATAGCTATCCAGTTGATATTGACCAACATAATCAAAATATTGCAAGTTTACAATTAATTATCAAGCCCGTTGTTCACCTTAGCCTGTAAGGCTGGGTCTTCATGGTTTCAAGTGATGAATAGCTCTTGCATCAAGAGTGATGCCAAGTAATTCTTGCCATTACCACATATTAGTTCAATTTATAACACAATAAGTCTATTAATCAAATTTGATAGAGACTACAACCTCCTCAAGTCAGAACGCAAGTCTTTTCATCTGATGATACGAGTCAAATGGAACAAATTGTAAGAAGAAGTCACAGTCTTCCAGTCATGCCAAATACATATCATTGATACATGCTCATAGGCGCAAGCGCATCCAACATCAGTCCGGGTGCAAAACAATTAGCGAGAGAATATGAATTACGAGTATAGGGATACACTTCAGCAAGTACCAATGTAAAAAAGAGGATTTCAAATAACGAACCTCTTTGTAGGATCTTTGCCAGGCATTTCAACAAATAAGTCATGATCATAGATGATACGGAGAAAATTAAGTTTGTATTCATAAATTGTTGATTGACAAACTCCTGAAAATTTGTTGAAGAACAACACAACCTGCAAATTCACCAGAAATCAACTATCAATGTGAAGGTATGATCCACACGTGTTAATGGTGGTTGGATTATAGTATATGAAATGCAAACTATATGAATAAACCAAACTTGATATTTTTTTCCACCATAGATTGAATATCAAATCCTTATATACATCAATGAGGATCTTTCAAAGTTAGTCAAAGTATATATGGCCATACAAGATTGTCAAAGAATTATAAAGAATTAGCACGCCATAACAAGACATAGCCTGTTTTGTCATTCTCCACTTAGAAAAAAATTGCAAAAACTAGGATCATGTATACTTTGCTAAGAAACATGTTAAACAAAATTCAAATTACATAGGAACAAAGAATACCTAAATTTATTCATCTGAAGAAGATGAGGATCCAAGATCTGTTTCTAGCACGTTGTGCACCGCATCACCAATGTTTTTGGCCTCATGTATCACATTTATCCTCATGATTGATTCACGTCTCTCCAATATAAATGTTTTATAATCCTTTATACTTGCTTTGTGAAATTTGATTTCCAAATCTTTCATGTTTTTGTCTCCTTCCATAGCCAAACCCAAATATAAAATGCCCAAAAAATAATTTTAATGAATGACAAATTTAATGAAAGAAAATTCAAAAGAAAAATTACAATTGAAGAGAATAAGTTATAAAACTTACCACATAGGTAAACCATGCCAATTGCTTAGGGAGCATCAAAATGGAGGTCCTCGTGGAGTAATCCTTCCTACTCATACATTAGATGTTTTTCAACTACATTGGAGGGCCGTTTGAGGCCCATTCTCGAATTTGTTCCCAATGCAGCAAGGGAGCGTCGAGTGTTGTATAACAAAAAAAAAATTGCTTTTGAAATGAAAAAATGAAAGTAATTTTTTTTCTTTCCAATGACATAGCAGTCGCTTTGCCACGTCAGACTGTTACGTTGGCGCAGCGCAACACATTCCCTGCAGTTGGAAACTCATGGCCCTCCAGATGGGCCAAATCCCATCTAATGATGCATGCAATTGCACCAAAAAAAGCATCTGATCCAAATGGATCGTCACCTTTCCATCGCCAGTTGTTGTGACGATGCAATAGAAGAAGGCTAGTTTTCTAGGTTTCTATTTCTAATTGGCTTCCATTAATAAGTTTTAGCACACCCAATAGTCACCACAACTCTAATCGTATAAAAGAGGCAAATCTACCCCACCAATTATAAATACAACCAAAATTTCTTGTTTCATATGTTCTTCGTGAGGAAACATTCTACTTCTACTTACATCTACTCCCAACATTTGTTTTTTTGAGATTTTTTTCTTACAGGGGTTCACAAGCTCCCATTTAGCTACATTTGGTGTAGGATTTTCATTCAATTGACTATTTACTAAGCCTTGTAATAAACAGTTGTTTGCTCTCAAATCATTAATTTGGGCTTCTAAATTTCTTATAACCCACTTAAATGTATTTGTTTAACTCTCAAATGCCATGGCATGGGGGTGTGGAGGTCGTCCACCAACATTTGGAATAGAAGTAGGTACAAAAGGGTTTTATGCATTTGGAATAGAAGAACTTGGAGTAGAAGGGTTATGTACCAAAGAACTTGGAATTGAACCTAATTGTTCAAATGGAGCAGCTTTTGGCAATGTTGGCAACCTTGGTGCACAAAGAAGTTGATAATCACCACGACGTGCACTTGACTCTTTGTCTCTTCTCTCTAAAGAAGCCATCCCGACAACCTCTTAGCTCTCACCTTGCCAAACCAACTCTTCAAGTTCTTTCAAGACTGACCAACTCTCAAAATTCCCTTCAACTTCTACACTTTCAAGCGAATTCTAACTTGATCACCTGCTATGAGAAGAAACCAAAGCAATCCTTAATTCTTCATGGAAGTAAGAAATAGAGGGCTAGCATACCAAGGTTGACCCTGTCACTTCTGAACGTCCGGATGTCTGGATTCATCCTCGGCGTCCGTTAGGATGAAATCGATTTGAGAACCGTTGACAGAAGATGAACAACAACTAGAGAAATGGATGGACGAACTCGATGGACATTTTTAGTCGACGGGTGGGCTAAATACTCTTTTTGGACTTCGCTCTAGCGCAATGGTTGTACTCCAACCAAGTCATGAGAGGCAAAATCAACAAGAAAAATAATCTTGAATACAGAGATGGAATGTCCATCCAGGAGACGATTGCCCGTCCAGGTGACGGACAGGCACTGCACAATGCATCCAAACGCCATCAACAACTAGACAAACTTCATCTGTGTTGTGGACGGTTCCATTAGCATTGGCAATGGGTCATGACGCGTCAAAACAGACACATTATGACATCTAGATGTTAAAAGCCAACGTCACATCCAAATAGACAGCCATGTATGCTCAACACCAAACAAAGTAAAGGTTTCCTCACTCAAAATGTCAGTGTTTTATAATGAACACTTAATTAACAGAGGACTCAAAGCAAAAAAAAATTATCTTCTAAGTCCTTAAAAATGAAAGAAACAAAACCCCGCCTACAACAATATAGTAGATTGTTCTGGCGTTGAGTGAGTGAGGTGTACTCTACCTTGCAACCTGAACCCTGAAACATTGTGAAGGACAAGACTGCGGATGATTTTCTAAAAAATGGGAGATTGAAGCACAAGCGGGAACAAGTACTTGCTCTGATAAAGAAGATATGATAAATGATGGAAGGCACAACGGCGAATTGAAGGGGACTTGTTTGGAGGTCGGGGAGAATTGAAGGAGTGAACCAAGAAAAATCATATGCAACGAGAGTGATCTTAGGTTCAGTCATTAAATTGTGAATCTCAGCTACAGTAATGCGATGGAATTTAGGATTCCCTGAGTTTTTTTTGCAAAAGATTAACGTGTATGTATCAAATGCCATTCAATTACTCCTGGTCATGCCATGTTTGCTTTCAAGGTCACTCCGTCCTTATTATGTTGGTTATAGCTGCCATGACAGACATTCTTCCGTTGCGCTCCTCGTCCTCCCCTTGCACTTTTTCCTCCCAAGCTTTGGCCTCTTATCCTTACCCTAGTCACTACTCGCAATGTTGTCTATTGGACTCTTCTTCCATTTCTTGACCTTTGTACTATGCCACCTAGTCTCATTCTCGTTTGGAGGTTACCACTAGAGGATTTCGTGTCAAAAACCTAGGCAGGTTGTGTGCATCACAGCACGTTGGCAGGGGAAGGAGAGTTTTATTCTCCTTTATTTTAACTTTTGTTCTTTTTTTGAGGAATTAGACAATAATTGAATTCTTGACTTTTTGTTCCCACTAAATTGATTTCTATTTTCCATTCAATCAAATATTATTACAATTTTTTTCAATTTTTTTGACAACGTTATCAAGTAAAATAATGTTATTATTCATTTTTTGACATACAAACATTGGAGAGACGTAATGTGGATTAATTAGAAAAGAATTGACTCTTTCATCACAATAGTATATCACCTCACTATATTGTAAGAAGTATAAAAGATTATTCTAAGGACATGTGCAAACATTTTTTTTTAATAGTGCTTTTTGTACATGAATCTAGAATTAGTGAATTTTGAACCAATATCACTTGTGTTTAATTGTTTGATGTATTATTTGCTAGTGGGATATCTTTATATGATCCATTTGGCTTCAAATAAAAAGTGTATCCTCGATTGTATGCTTATTTTTGCGATCATCTAGAAAGATGCAAGGAAAAACAATTTCTACAAATACAATTGGAAAGTGACCAAATGATATTGTTGTATTTCCTATGTACCAAATGTTTTTAATGTATTCCTAGCACTAGTAAAAAAACAATGACCGCGATAACAAAAAATCAACAAAAAAGTGTTGATGTCGTTTGTATCCTTGGTCGCGTTGTCTTGAACAGTATTTAACAAAAAATTGTTGTCCATTTTGTTGTGGTGGTCAAGTCAAAAAAATAAAATAATAATTCATTTATAAATTTGCTCAATAAATGGCCATCACATGGCAAACCAAAAATCGGCCCTATAAAGAATGCCACATAGGCAAAAACTACCATGTAGATAAGAGAATTAAATTAATTTTTTAAGAAAGAAGATAATAAACTTGTTTTGACTTGGTGATAGAAAAGAAGAAACTTCGGTGACTAAAGAGAGGAAAAGGCAAGCTCTTTATACAAATGGGGTGGTAGAAGGTAAAACAAACCATATGGGAGATGTGAATTAAGACTATAAGTAGTTCACATATCCCATGTGGTTTGTTCTACCTTCTAATACCCCATTTGTATAAAGAGCTTTTGTTAACAATTCGTACCAACAAAAAAATGTTAACTTTTTTGTTGATTTGGATGTTGTATTATCTTAATCAAATAAAATTTAGTGACAATTGTTTTAACTTGTACCAACTTGTACCAAATCAACAAAAAATTGTTAAAACAGTCAATATAGTATGCCAATCAACAAAAAATTGTTAATTTTTTGTTGACTTGGTTACCATTTTCTAGTAGTGTAAATTTTGTAAACATGTATGCATGCCATGAACAGGTAACTTGTACATATGATACAAATAAATCTCGCCATCCTTGCAGTATGTGCATGTGTCCAATGCTTGCATTAGTAAATGTTGAAATCTTGAGGACAATGAATTTCACACGGAGGCTTCTATGAAAAGAATTTTTCAACAAATATCTACACAACCACAAAGGGTGCAAACATCAATTACAAAATCACATTCACTTCATCTAGTGGAGATAAGTTTATTCATGCCACAGTAATAATTGTTGTTGAAGTTGTATAGAGTATTAATATTTTTCTATATATACATATATTAATCGTGGTAGAAATCATAAATATATGTCTTTTGATTAACAAATTCTCATGCAATTTCTTTATATGAAATTACAAATACTAGTTTTAGATTTATTCAATGAAGTTGTTAATCTAATACCTCTTTGTATTCTAAATTTATTGTATTATGTGCAATTTTTAACAATACAAAAATAGCTCTTAAGAATATCAACAAAAGTGTTGTTTACATTGACAAAATGCGTACTTTATGTTCATTGTTCAATAGTGTGTGCTATAGGACTTTGCTGGAGGAAATACAAAGTTTGAAAATCCTTATCTTCCAATTAATGTTGACATGTTACACCAAGTTGACTTGGGCATCTTCAAAACTCTAATGGACATATTGCAAAGTATGTTTAAGGAATTAATGCCCTCCCCTCTTCTTAAATTGGATAGAAGGCTACTAGTAATAAAAAAGTCTGCAAGATTTTTTCAATTTAGGGTGCCTGGAACTGATAAAGGTGGATATTTTACTTCTAATGCAAATTTTGTGGCATTTGAACCGTTGTGTAATGTAGGTTAGTTCTATTTTAGTCTCAATATCCATTTTTAAATCCATTAGTATGTCAATTTAATATTTTAAATATCAAAATATAATTTTTTATCTAAAGTAAAGTACATTTACACAATACAAAGGTGGATCATAATTGTAATGACTAACAATTTTGATTGTTGGACATTGATCATTTTTATTCCTAGGTGGTAGTTTTTTGCATGCTGGGACTATTCCCAAACTTCTTCATTGAGGTAGTTGTAAATTTTTTACAATGGTATCAATTAGCTTGTCGATCAAAAGAATTTTCAGAGGAATCTTTGACAACAATGGATGACTATATGTAAAGGTAGTTATCGTACTAATTCATTGTATTTTCCTGAAATTTTCAAGAAGTCAAACATGGGTTTATATTATTTAGTGTTTGAATATTTTGAGGTGGTTTTTTCAATAGTAAAACATCAATGTAATGTTTGTTTTTATACAATATTGGCACTACAATTATACAATAGTAGTTTATATTAATAGTGCTCTAGTAAAAAGTGTATGTTTTTGTAATGATGGTTACATATTTCATTTGATAAATGAGGAATATGCATAAATCATCACCTATAATAATACAATAGTGTAAAATATATAAGTATATAAATATCAAAAAGTTTAAATTTATAAACATAGAAATATCTAAATTAATGGGTCCGGAAATGTCTAATATTGTATTCTAGTTATAATGAATGTGATGTTTGCTTCAGGGTTGTAATGACATTCAGAATAGACTTAGGAACGTGGCAGAAATCAAATTTCAATTTGGTCAAGATTTATGCCATTTAGGAGCTCTTGTTGAATGTATATAGTTCAAACATGTATGAGAATTTGCACATAACATTAGTAAAAATGGCATATAGGGCTAGCAACAAAAAACAATTCCTTGATTTTATTGTGAAATACAATAGAAAATTAGAAGCACTACAAATGAGTGCATTGGAAAAGGATAGATATTGTCCCTTGATAGGGAAAAATACAATACTAGATATGGTATGACCAGTGAATCTTTTTTTTTTAAATCATTAATTTTTTGTCTTTTCATTCAAAATACATGTAGTTATATAATATTGAAGATTTTTTTATTGCATTCCATAGTATTGTTTAAGACTTGTAATTGTCTTCAATGATTGTTTTATGATGATGGCAGACTTTAGAGAATGGACATCATATTTTGGCTGTCTTTCAAATTAATTTGAAAATGGAGCTGTTTAATCTTGAGTTACAAAAGTAACATTTTATAGCACTTCAATGTTTTGTTGTGCCATGATATCATTTGGTATGGTAAAATATACACTTTATATAGTAAAAAATTGCATAATAAGAGGAATTATGAATTTGTAGCTTCATTAAGTACTATATGAAAAAAACTTCTTGTGCAGATAAGAAAAAGAGATTTTGTTAGTGTATTGTAACTTTTTTTTGTACTCACTTCAAAAAGAGAAGAGAATCTTCCACTTTGGGATGTAGTTCGGGATTTTGTACAAATCCAAGTTCACATCAAAATTAAAGGTAAATGGTAGTAGTTTGCAAATCTTTCACTTATAGTATTGTTTCTATATGATGAATCATTGTCCTACTTCTCAAATTTGGTCAACAAGTAACTAACATTGAATAGATTGTGGACCTGAAAAGCAAAACGTCTCCATGGTAAACCTTTTTCAAAACATGAAGAAGAATATGCAAGTTGAACTTTGGGAAGAATATTGTTCTTCTGACGAAGCCTCATTTCAAATGTATGTATCTTGTAATGTACACTATCAAAGATAGTAAAACATATTCATCACATTCCTTTAGTAAGTTCTATATTTTCCAAAAATTTATATGTCAACTATCAACCTAAAGATTAATTAGATATTAAATTAGTTTCTTAGTAAAAACATTTTTCATTAAACATTTTTATTTCATTTTTTTCCTTCTAGAAGAGAAGAGAAAGAATAAACCTGTTCCCCTATCTCATTTTTAAATTGTTAATTGCTCGTTAAATATAAAATAAAATAGAATTTAGAATTCAGAACTCCAAAAACATTATTTTAGTGATATTAGTATGTATTGCATTATGATTAAAATTTTATTGAGCCAATATAATATTTTATACATTATTGCAATACAACATGAATATGTGTATAATATTATTAAAATGTAGTACTACAAGAGTATAAATTTTTCATTTTATAATGTCACTACTTTAATAGCATTGATACAATACTGCAAAAATATTGATAAAAAGACTTTTTGCTTATGCATTGTAAGGTAGGAGGCTTTAAAATGGAGTGGGCATTAAGAATGGACCCTATAAATGGCCGTCAAATGGACAAACAGTAGTTCATAAATTGACCTCCATAGTCATTGAGTGAATGAAAGAAAAAAAGCATTATTAATTACAAGAGCCAATCATTCTCTTTGCTTTCCCATTTTTCTTTAGAAATTGCAAGTGAACAATTTATGGAAGACCTAAGGACATAAATAGGGCCTTTGACACAGTTCCTTTGAAAATCCATAAGTAATTCAAAAATGCTTCAAAGCCCTTAGATGAGCCATATCTGAGCCTCCTACCTTAGTCATTATATATTTTCATTGTATATACTTCATAGTAATATAGTATTCATAGAATATAAATGTTGTATTAGAATAATTTTTTAAAATAAATATTATTTTAATTTAAATGCAGTATTACATGTAGATCTGCAAAAATATTGGCTAGTACAGCTCCTGATGTATTAATAGAATATTGACAAAGTGAGGGGGCACTTTCTTGATGGCAACTGAAGTGGATGGACAAGTGGATGAAATCATAATTTATCGTACATTGGGGTCACATTCATTAGGCTCCATATGAAATTATTTATCTTTTGGTTGAATTTTTAATTCATTAACCCGATTTAGAATTTTTGGAAGTTCATTTTACAAAGTTCATATTGTTTTGTGACCAATAGCACGCTTAAAAATATTCCTTGACTTGTAACAATACTCACAACTTTATTGGTGCTTAGGAAATTGTAGAGGAGTTTCAAAAAAATTGAGAATTAGTCTTTTGGGGGTTAGAATCAACTCCATTTCACTCACTTTTCACACGGGATTCCAAGAGGGGTTCCACAATTACTATATGAATATTAAATTTGATGTTCACTTGTGATTAAAATTCTATAATGCGTTTTCTACACATGGTGAATGTGTTGATGTTGGTGACACTAATTTTTGAGGCTCAAATGAAAGATTTATGGTGATTTGAAATTAGAGTGAGGTTCTGAAAGAAAAAATGGAGAGAATTCATATCATAATTATTATGTAAATTGGATATGGTTAAAAAATCAAGTTCTAAGGAAGAAAAAGAAACCAAGAGACTTTGGGAAGAAGGCATGGCATATTTCTATTTTGTTTTTATTTTGCCTTTAAATTTATTTTTTTGTTGTCTTTTTTATTTTTACTTTAATTTTATGTCCTATATAAAGAATAACGACTATCTTAAGTGCTTGTGTCTAGAACATGATGAAGGTCTTTTTTTAATTTTTGCTATCAATGAGGGCTCATAATCAATATTATATCCAAAATTAGTTTAACTACTATGAATTGGTGGCATGC
Source organism: Rhytidiadelphus loreus (assembly GCA_947034895.1). Taxonomy (NCBI): domain Eukaryota; kingdom Viridiplantae; phylum Streptophyta; class Bryopsida; order Hypnales; family Hylocomiaceae; genus Rhytidiadelphus; species Rhytidiadelphus loreus. Next base: position 45,541,885 of record OX344765.1, read on the forward strand.
TCGTGATTAAGTACTATATGTTGGTGTTTAGTGCAAGATCAAAACTAATTTATATACCTAAGAGATTTGAACTTGAGCCTCATAGTCCTAAAAAATTTGTCCTATAACTATGTGTGATTAATTTACTAGAGCCACACTATTCATAAATAGTTAAATTAGTATACACTGAAATATATTACTGAATTGCATCAATTTTCACGCCGTAGAGACACCAGTCAGTCTGTAGGTAATACTAATTTCGCCCCACTCTAATTGTACACATCTGAGTAGCATACTGTGTATCCCATCTTTGTGCAATGTTTTCTGTGGAGAAGGGACGATGGTTTAGGGTTGAGTAGCGAGGCGCTTGTAGAGAGAACAAGTCGCGTAAGGAGAAGGGATTTCGAATTGTGCGTGAACATTGTATTGAAACGATGTGCAAGCGGGTTGGAGAGGACGAGTCGCAGAAGGAGAAGGAAATTCTGAATTGTGTGTGAATATTGAAAATGTGCTGAAGAAGGCGAAGGATCGAGTAGACTTGGTGACGACGAGAGCGAGAGAGACAAAGAATTGAGTAGGCTTCTCTCGCACGCAGTGTCATCAGCTTCACCGGCACGCCATGCTTCACTGACATAACACTCATCTCGGAAGAAAGATTTCTGAGTAGACGAACTATATTTTGGTGAAACCCTAGCTCCTGACCATCGTCGTGTCATGCGTGTTCCAGTGGAGCTCCCGCGCGGGCGCGCCTCTAGGATCGATCGCGTGTGATCTTCTGCCGAGTTTTATTTCCTGAGGTGCGTCCCAGACTTTCCTTCCTGCTTGCGTCTCTTTTGTTGTTTTCGATGAAATTTCGTTTCTTCGGAGTCTGGATGGGAGCGAGATTGAGGATAGTGTATCGCATAGGCCCCGTGAAGGCGACGTTATTTTCTTGCTGAGATTAGGGAAGGCGTGAGGGGTTCAGTTTCTCTCGTGCCCTCGTAAAATTTAGGTTTCGTTGTTGCCTGTCTACGCGATTCCAAGTCGTTGCGCTTCTTATTTTTCAAATTAAAAGTTCAAACTGTAATGACACAGCCGCGGGAGACATCATGTTTTCACAACATGAGATGTTAAGGTTGTCCTATCAGATGAGTACATTTGCAAGGATTTTCTGTAGCAGAGTGTGTCAATAGATTGGGTTGATTGTCCAGTCGACCCTAAACCCTAAACCCTAAAAACCATGTTCATTTTCACCTGACCTGAATTCTCTGTCTATCTTAGATTGATTGCTCCACCAGTGCGGTTGCAGTTGTAGGTGGATTTGGTGTGACTTTTGTACTGTAGATGTGAACCAGGATGTGTCTGTTTGTAGTGTAACAAGGGAATGAGAAGTTTTTTAGCTTAACCTGTCTGCTATTCTCTTGTCATCGGGATATGCACGCGATGAAGAGTTTCCAACGCTCCATGCTGTAGATCTGCCTTAAGTATTGAGTATGATGCCTTCAGCTACGTGATTACCAGGAAGTGTGGAGTTCGAGTTCCTATTCAAACTCGGTTGTTGGATCTTTGGATTCGTTGAACTACTTTTGGGGCAGAAATCAGTCGTTGGTGAGGAAGTTTTGAGATCATGGCCCGTATTAGTTGATTTCTCGTCTTCATAAGTCATAAAGAATATATAGTTGAATTGGTTATTTGGAAGGATTTTGAAGTAGTAAGGAACAATGTTTTGACCCGGTTCTGGGATAGTCATTCACAGTATTCTGTATTGAGCTCATTTTGTTTGCATGTACAGAGTACGAGGTTTAGGTCTTGCCGCAATCTAGGTTAACGGAGCGGTCCCAAACTTGTTGCAGCTGCAGCTGGGGTACCAGTTCGTTAGCAGTCATGGCGACGTCGTTGAAAGACTATCTGAAAAAGTACCAGTCGACTGGGGACGAGGACAAGAAACCGAAGAAGTCAAAGAAGAAACGGAAAGTAGCAGCGAAGGTGCCCGCAGGGTTGATCATAGTAGATAACGATGCAGCTTGGCAGAAGAACATAGACGAGGATTCAGATGAGCCGGAGGTGGAGGGTGACGAACCTCAAGTGATTGAAGACGTTGAAGTGAAGCGCATGCATCAAATGGAGAGAGTAAAGCAACACCGACCTTACATGTCCATTGGGGATGATGGTAGTGGATGGAGTACTGTAGACAGAAAGTCTAAGGATGCTCAGCAGACAAGTGACACATTGCGTGCAGGCTCCCCTGGTGCTTCTCCTTCGAGAAGAGACCCATCGTCACCGTCGCAGGATATCTCTCCCCCTAGGAGGAGGAACGCTCCTGACCACTCTCCCCATAGGAGGGAAAACAGTTCCGATTTTTCTCCTCCTAGGAGGAGAAACACTCTGGATGTCTCTCCCCCTAGGAGGCGGACTGCTCCTGATATCTCTCCTCCTAGGAGGCGAACTGCTCCTGATATCTCTCCCCCAAGGAGGGGGAACGCTTCCGACTTATCTCTTTCTAGAAGGGGGAAGTCTCCTGATATCTCTCCACCTAGGAGGAGGAACACTTCCGACTTATCTCTCTCTAGAAGGGGGAAGTCTCCTGATATCTCTCCTCGTAGGAGGAGGAACGCTCCCGATATCTCCCCTCCTAGGAGGAGAAACGCTCCTGATGTCTCTCCTCCTAGGAGGAGAAATGCTCATGATGTCTCTCCTCCTAGAAGGAGAAATGCTCCTGATATCTCTCCTCCTAGGAGGAGAAACGCTCCCGGTGCTTCTCCTTCTGGAAGGATACCTTCAGAAGATACTTCTCCTCCGAGAAAGAGGAAGTCACAAACTGATTCTCTTGATATGTCACCTCCGAGGAGGAAATCATCTCGGACAGATCCCATTGACACGTCACGCCCCAGGAAGATGACTGATGGCAGGCAAGCGGGACTCATTACGAACAAAGAAGAGCGTGCCGCTGAGCTTTTGAAGAAGAAGCAGGAGGACGCCAGAAGATTGAGAGATATGGAGGGTGGAGGGCGAGCCGCTGAAACAGTCTATCGTGATAAACGTGGGAAGCGTTTGGAGGGTTTAGAGGAGCTATTAAGGCAGCAACAGGGTGAAGTCAAACCTGAAGCTAAACCGCTTGAATGGGGGAAAGGATTAGCACAGAAACGAGAAGTGGAAGAACAGCATGCAGAGTTTGAGGCTGAGAAAGCCAAACCATTTGCACGCACTCGTGATGATCCTGAACTTGACAAGATGTATAAAGAGCGGGTACGTTGGGGTGATCCCATGGCACATCTTGTCAAAAGCAAAGATCCGGCAGCTGAATTGGTGGATTTAGGGGCGTCGGAGGAAATGAAGGAATCTGGTTTTATAATACCACAGGGTATCCCGCAGCACAGTTGGCTGAAACGAGGTGTTGGAGCTCCAATGAACCGGTATGGAATCAAGCCTGGACGTCACTGGGATGGTGTGGACCGAAGTACAGGATTTGAAAGTCAGATGTTCAAAGCCAAGGCTGAGAAACAAGCAACTGAGATGGAGGCTTACCTCTGGTCTGTATCCGATATGTAGAATCTCGTATCAATTTCCCAGTGACATCTGTTAAGATTTGCACATCCTGTAACCTGATTCTTCTGCAAGAAGATGGAAGTCCCCAAAGTACAAGTGCACTGAATTTCGATGTAGTGAAGGCCCGTAATTGTACAGGTGCGGATTCTAATCTCGGAGATATGTGTTTCTATTCTCATGGCATTTCTACATATGCTTTCCTTGCTAGAGGTTGCATTGAAGATTTGTGCACTGACGTGGGTTCTTCTTTGGTGCAAGTAGGTTGTGCATCAGTGTCCTTACCGTTCAATTGCAACGGGAATACATTGGCAACCATTTTCTCGGATTCTTGCCTTGCATAATTGCGTTTCTGTGAGGATTGAAATTTAGAGTGCGGGAGCTTCTGTTGGTCTATGATTCAAGTGTTCCAAGAAGTTAGTTTTGGTGCAGACGAATTACCTCACAGCTCTGCTGTGGTTGAATAGTATAACAGCACAGCTGTGCTTGAATGGTATCCTGTGGAGCAAGACTCACATCCTTGTATTGCATTTCATCGCATTTCATCGCATTTAGTGGTCAAATTTGTCACTCTTGCGAATCCTGCTTTCTTTTGGAAAGTTCCTGCTGTTTTGCATTTTGCATTCTTAATATTTTGCATTCTTAATATTTTGCATCGCTGAAATTGGACTCATTTGTGGGATTATCATGATCAAACCTCGATTTTTCTATAGAATGCAGATGTTCGTGACTAGAAGATATATCATGAGAACCACGCAAGCCTGTGCATTAATTCGACGTGCCACCTGGATGGCAAACAACGCATTTCTAGAAGCAATGGCTCTTGCCCTTCCAATCTTCTAAGCTTATGGCCACTGTATGTAGATTGCTCAGGTTGAAGCAACAAGTTTGAGAAATCGTACTTCAAATTTGAACCAACATCATGTTCCTCATGGGGGAAGATAAAAAGTCTTATAAAACTTCGTAACATTTTTATGGATGTATTTGATCTCGAACCTTGAAGACAGCTTGAACCTTGCTACCTCACACTTTCAGCACAAAACAGACATTCATTTGATCAAAACAAAGTGACATGAAAATTAAAAATTAAAAAAAATAGCTCCAATCAAGGCGTATAATCTCTAAATTTTTGCGTGATCTTGTGCAATCTAAAACAGCTGCCAAGGTGATAAAAATGAAGCAGCTCATCATCCCAACTACAGCAATGTACTGTACTGGTATTTCCTTTATTTGATGCCCAGTCCAGCTGGTGTGAATACTGGTTGTTGATTCCCGATATATTCTATATACTAAAAGCGGTACCTAGCGTTATCTAATACAAGAATTGATATTGAATTTCTCAATACAAGGGCTGATATTGAATTTCTCAATACAAGGGCCGATATTGAATTTTTCGAAGTACAGCAGTTGCACGTTCTAGGGTGGTCCAATATCGATTCAAGCATTCAATGGCCAATAAAATGATCTACCTCTGTTCCTATGTCCGCCATTGCTAATACACCTGTGGGATTCAACACTAGATGGAAGAGTGGGTTTTTGAAAAGCTGGAAACCTTGCTACGCTCAAAGAGAACCAAACAACAAGCAAGCCCTGGGTTTTCACAAAATACAACCAAGGGAGCAAGATTTTTTACCCCTAAGCATTCTGAAGTCCATATTCAGTTCTAGATGGTGAACACTGCTTTCTCCAAGTAACTTCTCATTCTCATTCTCATTCATGAGAAGTGATGCTTGAATCTTTAAAAGAATAATACTAATGTACAGTACAAAGATATAAGGAACAAGGTGCTTAAAGGATTTAGCATCCTTGCTGGGTTCGGGTTTCCTAAGACTCCATTCTGAGTCTCCTTCGCCGCCCTTTGCTATTGAAGCTTCTAGGGCATCAAAGCTGAACCTTCATTTTTAATCTTAACCAACACTTGAAAACCTAAACCAAATCTCCGTCTTGATGTTCACTATTACCACCACCATGCAAAGCCAAAAGACCATTCATGACCTTCTGTCGGCAACTTCTGAACTCCCAAAGTAACGTTTCTTGAGCTGCAACGGATTCCAGGAACGACGCTTCTTGGCAAAACCTGTCTCGAATTGTCACGAAGGCACTCTCTGCCACTTCAGTAGACACCCCCAAATCTGCATTAAAACCACCCTTTGGCAAATGCCGCAACCAGTCCAACCACGCCACCCCCTCCTCCCGGCAACATTCCACCGCACGGACGCAATCAGCTGATTCACGAACCTTCTCGAGCATGAAGCGAAAAAAGTATTCGTCATCGTCTGCATTCTTACCCTCGACAAAGTTCAGATTCGGCATAAAATTTATTGTTTTTTTCCCCAGACAGAAACACATTGATTGGTTGTAAACTCTTAAAAAGTGATTTGGAAACTGAATTTTGATATTAATGTGCTGGATCTGACCTGCAATTGAAGTTCTTTCCGTGCAAGTGTTGCTAAGAACACATGCTTTGCGAAAAATCTGGGAACTGCTGCCTACATTCCTGATGGCTACATGGAGAAGAGTTTCGTATAAGTTGTTAGGGCTGGTGTTTGTTGCATGTTGTTGGAGACTCCTGTGAGACCATAAGCGAAGCGCAATGTGCAACAAGCCTTCCCACCTGCAGGTCTCAACCATGGGTCAGAATGTTGAGAGCGATTCTTGCTAAAGAAGAGAAAGGACGAACAAATCTAGTGACAGTACTTTGTGATGATCATTGGTAATGTCGGGTCCGGGGTGTGTGTGGAAATCTTCTTCCGTCGGCCTCCATAACATTCGTGGCATGGGACCGTTCGAGAACCGGGCCAAACAAGAGTAAATTAGAGTAAAGTCATGCCAAATCATAGCAAGTCAAGTAAATTTAAATCTGACATGTGAAGTCAATGACTTGATTTGCATTAAAGAGCTCTCACTTGATCAAATTGAGATCAAATTTGCAAAAGAAGGTGCAAATTTTTTTACATGCAGCTAAATATTTTCTCAAAAAATATCACTGAAGCAGAAACGAAGTTTTCACTCACTCAAATGCAGGTTCAACTTCCACGCCGAATGAGAGATGAAGGGAAGCTCCATGCCACTCTGGGGTGCTGCTTCCAGAATGATAATGATCTGAAAAGGATGTCCGTGATTCATCATAACAACACTCGCGGCACGAAGCAATATTGTCGGCAGCGCATATTTCTGCGGGAGCTTCCACATCTTCAGGACTCACAGTCCGAGCCTCATGCAAGAATCCTCGTGGAATGTACAGCAAGTCCTCTTCTTGAAGATTAAAGTGAGTAGCACACTCTTCCTTCATTTCCATGGAGAGCATTTTGAAGGAGTAGAGGCGAGGAAGCAACTCAAGAGGGGGATACACACTCCATCTTTTGCAACCCCTCAATTGACAAACAAACACACAGTGGTCATCAAAATGCACACCAAGGCCCTGTGATCCTGGTGGGGTCAAATAGAGGTTGGCTCCCACTGTCACCTGTCCCAGCTTGGCCGCTAGGTCATTGCAGATTGCAGCAATTTCAGGCCAACGAAACTGCAATCCTCGTATAACTACAGTGTTTCCAGAGGCATAGGCTCTAATACAATCGCTGGAATTCACTTTTGATGTCTCAAGAGGGTAAGGAATTTCCACTCCAGACTCGCATTTCAACAGCCGAATGTCCTGGTTGAGCACCGGCAAGAGCCCAAGCTCCTGCTCCATGTCTTTGAAAAGGACTAATGGGTTAAGCTCGTCTGCAACAGTAGGAGGACAGGCCACCATAGCATCTACCAGAAGCTCTACCATTCTAGCAGGACCACTTCCTGCAAATCTCTCCAAAAAGCTGGACAGTCCAAACACTGTGGTCATCCGTGCCGGAGATAGTTCCCAATGCTTCTGGAAAAAGTGATCCACATTTCCAAAGAGCATTCTCGCGTTGCCAGTGTTTGCATCACCATAACGCTCTCCTCTCACTTTCATCGCCACGAGTCTCGTTGCAGTTGAATCAGAGTCACAACTCACATCCTCACCTGTACTCTTGGAGAGCTGTAGATCTCCAATATCTGATTTAGTCTGAAGAGGGTTTTGTCCGATAACCGTGTCAGATCTCGCGGTCCTCGATTGTTTATCTTTTACGTCTACACTAATCTGCATGGCCAGCCTCATTATCAGTTTTGCGAGCTGGGCTCCTCTGCTGGGTGACTGCAAACTCTCGGCCGCTGCCACATCCAAAAGCACTCCATCAAACTGAGATTTCAGGTGAAGGGTAGTTTGCCAGAGGTTTTGTAAGCGGACAAGCACATCAGGCCTTGTAATCAAGCGAACTGGACCAAAATCTTGGATTATAGTGTTCACTGCAGCTAGAGCGAGATCGAAGAGTTCGACTATTTCATCCAGAGGAAGGCTCAGCAGAAAATCAAGGTACCCTTTCTGATGCCCTACACCTGCATTTACATCTGACAATGCATATTCCTTTATGCAATACCCTCCAGCGCCTACGTCCTTATGCGACATGCCAAATGTCACCGTATCTCCAGCCTTCACCATTTCAGTCAGTGTATGAACCAGGAATGACACTAACCACCTGTCAAAACCGTAAACACGATAAGAGTTTAAGAGAATGAAAATGAACACGAACCCTAAAAGCAAAATGGACATTCATGTATAAACAATGGCTAGGAAACAGCCGAATCATGTCGTCATTACTACTTTCCATGGTAATTAAACGCATAGCAATTGACCAAACGAGCCTCTAAAACATCTAGTTGAGGATTTTCAATGCTGCGGAAATGACACAAATTAAAACACTGGTACTCACAAGAGCTGCTGTAGTAAGCCGGCTACTTCCCGCAGGGCAGCGCAACCAACGTCGCTAGTCGCCACATTCAGAATCGAACGAATGGTCACACTCAGAAGAGCATCGGAATTTGCTCTTTGCAGCAGCTGAGCCAACGCGCCCAAGACCTCCTGATTCTCTGCCAAGCGGCAACTGACCTCGTATGAAGCAATGGCCAACAAACCCACTGCTTCCGCACTCTTCTTGCCAACTTTGGAACATCTGTAGGTGGCAGCTAACTCACTCACCGCCCGTCAGAAAAATCCTAAGTACTTGAATCAATATTGAACTGGTATATATGAACTTCAATCCAAATTCAATATGGATCCCATCAGTAATCGAGATGATACCTACATTCCTTGATTTAACATAGAATTCGTAATTATCAAAATTGTAATGGCTCAGAAAAATATGGCATAGTAATAACCAAAATACATCTCTTTTGAAGTTTGATTTCAGTATCGTTTCAATACTGCATGTGAGTCAATGTAGTATCAACAATATTGAAATCCACATACGTGAACTCAACACTGCCCCAATGCTGATTCGAGATATTTCAGACTTTTGTGAAAGTACCTCAGAAAAACGACAGCATGCTGTTTGCGGAAGGAACGATTTCTATGAACGTTCAAATTCCGGGTTTCAGCGTTGGAGAATTAGGGTTTACGGAGAGACTTACGAATGTGACAGGAGCGGTGGCAAAATCTCCACGAGGCTATTAGCGCAGAGAGCCAGGGCGGGTGAAGAAGCATCAGGGGATTGCAAGAAGGACACCAGGCTCCGTAGATGCTTCAGGACTTCACAATCGGAGGATTGCACAAGAGCCTGGTGGAGCGCTGCCACGATATCATTGACGCAGTTCGTGTTCCGTTTACGTTTTCTGCAGCGGGGAGGCGTAGACGCAGAAGAAGACGATGACGATGAGGAAGACGATGAATGCGAGGACTCCATAGATAATTTAGGATTTAGGGCTTAGGGTGGAAGAGAGATGGAAACAGTGTGCGAAATCGGGGGCGCGCCGGACCTACATGGTGCACACACCAGCAGACGCGAGCACTGATCGGTCTCGTGGAAATTGCAGCGCGATTTGAGTGCGGGTTGCTGGAGCAAGTGATTATGCCCAATTGTTCCCGAGGAAGGGCGAAATTTGGATGGGCGAAAGCGAGAAAAGAAGAGTGCAGATGGTGTCTGCGCCATAAATGACAAGCGAGTGAAGGAGCAGGAACGCGAGAGCTTTGGCAACTGCGACATTGCTATGAAGGACGTCGAATTCGGTGTTGATTTGGAGAGCTTCATCGCTAGCCACGGATTTGAAACCCTACGAAAACCCAAACCCTGATAGAAACACTCGCAATTTCTCGTCAGCCTTGCCAACCATCATCGTCTTCATACTTCACCGTCATCGAAGTCTTGAAGCAGTTGGCAGACCTTCTGGAAGAAATCATGGGTAGACTTATTAGGGCTGACGTGGAGGTATGTAGAATGGGGCAAGACCCCAAGAAGAAATTTCTATTATAGAGAAAATAACTAGACTCAATTCTTCAAAAATCAGTTCAATATGAGAATTGAAGGAAATTAGTTGGTAAAAACTCAAAAAAATTCCTGTACACTATTCAGAATTTGACATGGAAGTGTATGATAATTGCAAAAAGAGAATCTGAATTTGGGGGGAGTCTCATAAAAATCAGGGGTATTTGTTACTTCTGGAATCTATTTTTAACATTGTACTTGAACTTTGGGGTTGCTTTTAGTATGACAACAAGGCAATGCTACTCCTATTTAAAATATTAGTTTCTCTCTACTCATACACAAATGAAAGCATCACAAAACTCAATGAAGTCAACATCAACTCTAAAAAGCTCAAAATTTCATTTCCAATTTTGATACAACATAGAAGTTCACTTTGAAAAGGGGGTATCACTAAAATGCCAATGTAGGTAGAAAGTGATTAATGAATGACCAACTAGACTTTGATCTAATTGAAAAATGAGATAAAGCTCATTAGGTCTAATTTCTACTCTAATTTGGAAATTTGGAAAATTCCTAAATTTGTTTATAATTATAGCCATTTGAACTTTGGACATATTATCACGTTCCATACTAAGTTTCTAATTATAGAATAATTTGGAAATTTGTTTTATATCATGATTTTCTACACCATATTGTAAACCAATGGAGAAATTTTCAGATTTTTTGAGCTTATTTGTATTTGATATGAATTTTCTTCATTTTTTCTTCAAAAATTCATAATAATTTCAAATTTTCAAAAAAAAATCTGAAATTGTTATGGCATATAGACAACGTGTGACTTAATCTCTGAAAAATAAAAAATAAAAATTCTATTAATTTTTTATGGAAAAATAAAATATCCAAGGTAGAGGACTTTGATGATTGACTACACGGTCATAGGCTCCAACATTTTAGGGTTAATAGAATGATAGAGAAAATTAAAGAAGATGGTAGAAGAATTAAAATGGCTAAAAAACATGTTGGATAAGGTACTTTTTGGAGGGCCTTTCCAAAAATAAAGTACTCTAGTTTCAAGGTCCAAGCTTGAAGGTGTAGGGCACCTTATTTTTAGAAAAGTCAAAGTTACAAGGAATTAAACACTCTTTTAGGGCAAATTTTATAAAGTCTAAATTTCAACATATTATGGCCTTGAATCATATGACCATTGAGGTGAGAAGAACTTACAAATGAAGGGAATGTGTAGGTAGATTTTTTAAGCTATAATTAACTCAAAAGCAAACACAAAAGGTATATTTTTAGGCAAATTAAGGCATCTTAGTGGGTAATAAAGATTCTTCAAATGAATGAATACTGTCATGTAAGAATGTTATAATCCCATTATACCTATTGGCTATTTATTTGATTCTATCTGTAGTTGTCTATTTGTCAATCATCATTGCTTGCAAGGCATTGCTTATTTCCTCAATGATTGACATTACTAAAGACTATTCAATTTACCAAAAGCCATTTTTAATTTTTAATTTTTAGAATTGGATTATGTTTTTTGCAAATGACTTGCAAGTGATTTGCAAAGGATACATTGTAACTAACCTAATTGTATCATCTATCAAAATGCAAAACTCTAAAAACGTTATACTCCTTTTATCCCCAAATGATCTTCCGTTGGACAAAATGTTTGGGATTAAGGCTAAAAATAATGTTATTTCAATCTATTTCTAAGTATTTCAAGGAAAATTCTATCCATCATTGAATCTTTAAGAACAAATTAAAAAGATAATTTTTGAGCGATCAAAAGATCATATAGGAATGGAGGGAGTGTAATGAATACATACTAATTTTGAGAATGTTCAATAGTAGAACTTGAGTTGATTTTTGTTCATTTATCAATAAAGCTTTGAACTCCTACAAGTTTGTATATATCATCAATATAATGTATTTGTTCATGGGTTAAAGTCATCTTTCACTAACTAACAAGAATATTTAGATAAGTGACCATCCAATGTATAATTTTGTTAGGTGTATTTAGGTGTATTTACCTTTATTTTTTTTCAATAGTCCACAAATGAGTACTAACATTTCTATTTTCCAAATTCTTTTTGAATTGGCATAATTTTTGTATAATATATTTAGAGTTCTTGGATTTAAGAGGGAACATTCTTAAAAATTCTAATGTATGATTTTGTTATTTAGCTTGTATATATGAATACCTTGATTGCAATTTTCTAAGGCATTTTTGATGCATCCATTACTAGTGGCAATATCCATATAGTTTTTGAAAAGTCACTTTAATTAACCCCTAAATGTTAGAGACTATATTTTCATCAAAATTGCTCCAAAACTGTCATTTTTAGGACAAGTATCAAATTTTAGCAAAAAAACATTTTTAGAAACATGTAATCATAGGATCCTGTAGTACACTGGTTTGAGAAGATGTGGAAAAAATTTCAAATTTTTTCACCGTGTAGATTGCAAGATATTAACGTTTGAAGTGACAAAAATCTTTTTTTGGCCCTGTGAAAATACGGGCAGCTGCACTTCACAAGGTCACATTTGTATGAAAAAATGTCCAAAGTGGTTGTTACTCTTTGGATTCATTCTTCAAGGCAAGTTGGCTACATATTTGAAAATTTTCAGATCATTTGGAATTGTATAACATATAGGAAAAAAATAGTAAGTAGAAAGAAGTAGAGAATGTTTAAAAATACTAAATTGTTAGCAATTTATTTATGGAAATGCAAAATGTCAATCCCAATGGTTGTAATGTTGCAATAAACAATATACACATAATGTTTTTATTTTTTTACCAAAAATATTTAAAATTGAGTTAAATAAAGGACTTCAAAGTTTATTATAGAATAGAGATTCCATAACTACCCACAAACTAATCCAAATTAAAATTCCTCATAACTTTCATCTCATTAATCAAAATGGAATGATTCAAAGCTTATCAAGTATATAAAAATCTAGAGAATCAATTTCACATTTTTATTTTTTTTAAAAGTGATTTTCAAAGAATTTTTTTCCTGCTTGGGTTGCCTAACAAACTCTGAATATTACATATCATGCAATAACTTTTGAACCATGTAGTCAAAAGTTTATGAAAATTGTTGGGCCTTAAAGTTACTCCATGGGCACATGTTGTGTGGAAATTTCAAAGAAAAAAAATAAAAATTCCATCATAGTGAGCTGCCCAAAATTGCTATGTTGTCAAAAAACGTAGCTTGGTTCTTTAGGGGTCAAAGGAGGCCTCTATGCCATTGTTACTTGTACTTGAAAGTTCATGGCCTATATATTGCTTTTCTCTTTACTTACATTTAGAGACAATGTGCTTGCTCCACGAATAGGCATTGCAAGCTCAAGATTTTTTTACAAATGCAACTATGGTTGCTTCTAGGAATGCAACTCTAGAAATTTGTCACTCTCTGATGCTCACAACTATTAGAATTCAAGCAAAAGTTTGTTTTAGTCTTCGATCCTTGTGTGGCATTACATAAGCTTATACATGCCTTGTATTGCAATAAGCTTATACATGTCATCAATGCAAGGCAATATTGCAATGCATGTCATCAATATAAGACAATATTTATGGCACACCTTGTATTGAGCCCCAATATTGCTATTAACTTGGCATAGGAGCAAGCCTGCAAGGCTCATGTCTGGCATGCATTGCAATAAGCTTATACATGCCACACAAGGATCAAAGAGTAAAACAAGGCATGTATTGCAATGTGCCATAAATGACTTATCATACTACCTTGTTGGATTTAGCATAAGATAACTACACCTAAATGCACCTAAATTGATAAGCAATTGAACATCACTCCTATTAAATTGCCTAATTTTTTTATTTGATGTTGTTGAAAGTTTAGAGAAGAGTCTAAATTTTCTTCTTATGCATTTTTTGGATACCACATGAATAAGCTACAATATGAATTTCCAAAGTGATGAAAAGAGATATATCTAAAAGTGACCCTAGGCTCTCATGAATAGAGGTTGTACATTTTAGGCACAAATCTATAGGAGGCAATTTTATAAAAGGGTCATATAATTAGGAGTGATTGCCTTTTATTAATTTCTATAAATCTAACATCATTAAACAACATTGTGGGCAGTGTTTTTTTCTCTAGCGATTTGGTTCAAAATTGCACCAAATTTTTTGACCTAGCACCAAGCCTATAGGAAATTTTTAGTAAAATTTTGGACCGTGAAATCGCCAAAAAATTTCAAGTTGAAGAAAATTCTTGGATGAAATTGCCACATTGTGAATGAAAATAGAATTATAGATACATAGTATCACATTTTCTATCCAGTATGTGGATGAATGTTGAAACTTGGAGCACTACCGTAACATTTAATATTGCCACTTCACCACTTCATGGAAAATGAAAAAAAAACCCTGATTGTGGGGGGTTCTTTTGCTCCCTTAGAAAGTAGAAGCCTCTTAGTGTTATAACTTCCCACTCTACTAACTTTCTACAATCTTCACCTTTATGCAATTCATATTTATCTCTAGGTAGCTAATGACTCTATGCGGATTACACTGAATTAACTCTCAACTCTCAAGGATCTTGAGAGAGATTATCCCAAACTCTAAGGGCCCCCTCGCTCGGCCCTACGGGCAAACACTGAAATTATTTATTTTCCGCACATGAATTTTTTTGCAAAATTTTAATTCATTTTTGCGATTAGAGACCCCAAATTAGTTTAGAGAGGTCAAGAGTATACCCTAGAATGGCCCAAAATAGGAGACTTTTTTTTTACATGCACCCCTGGTAAGGCCGAACGAGGGTCAGGGAATGGTTTAGGCTGGTTAACACTGTTATGAACTTCAGTTAAGTTTAACTTCAGTTCAGTTAAACTTCATTCAGTTAGACAACTGAAGTCATTCATCCTGCATCATTCATCCAAGTTTCAAGAAAGCTCCAAGCCAAAACCCTAAACCCTGTCTGCTCCCATTCTTCTCCAAATCTTGCTGCAGTTTTCCATTCAACTTTGCTTGTCGCCATTCTGTTGTTGCCGTGGTGGTGACGGATACCATCCCGTTGGTGTCCCACAAATTGCGAGAATCGTGAAGACCGAGTTTCTTTTCTGGCGTGGAGAGATGGCACAGTCCGTGAGCGCCATTGATGATGCCATTGCGCACTTGGATTCCATCCTTGCGCGTCTCTCGAATTCGGAGCCTGCCGCAGCTCCTGCGTCCCCCGTGCCTCTCACTAAGCCTGCAGTAGTGTCTGGTAAACCGATTCAGAGAGCGGTAAGGAAATGGTTTTCTTGAGCTTGGTTAAGAATCGGCAAAAATTCGCTCTTTCTATAATCTTTTCTTCAGAATTATTATCAGTGGAATTATGTTTTTTTTAAGACAGGAGTGAGTTTGAGGAATTCATGTTCAATTTTCCAGGAGGAAGTTGTAGACGTTAAGCCCAAGTTAAGTGACAAGAAGAGTGGTGAGAAGCCCATTCCGGACGTCCTGAAAGGGCGCAACTGTAAGTGCTTTACCTTCATTGTTCTTGGACCCTAGATACCAGTTTAAGCCCTGAAAATAGTTATTAGAATGACCAGATTCCTAAACATTCTTGTTAGCGAATCAAAGAGGATTCCAACGTACCTAAGAATGCGTTATTTGCATACCATATGCAAAAGTTATATGAGGCTCAAAGTTTTTATTGTTCGATGACTTAGAACAGACGCGAGTTTTGATGTTAAGGTGCTGTGGACTCATTGTGCTTTATTTTGGGGTACATTTAGATATGTGCTGCAATTGGGTAGCGCTACTTACTCGTCACTGTTGTTTTTTATTTTGAAGTTTTCGTTTGTGCATGCCAGTGAAGCTTCCGGGAGCTAAAGCTGCGAATAACACTCCAATTGCCAGTGGAAATGAGCAGAATGACAATTTCGACAAAGCTCTTATTCAGGTATTGTTGAGATTTTGGTGTCATCTCTGAGTCATTTTCTTCCCTGACAATACTCTGCAGTCCAATGTTTTTGTATATACAATTTTGACTCAGTAATTTATGCGTATTGTGTGGATCAGGTGGCCGTGGTGCAATCCGTGGAAAATCATCCAAATTCCGAGAAGTTGTATGTCTGTAAAATTGATGCGGGCGGCGGCAATATTAAACAGGTGCAAATTTTTTCCGTAAACTGCTTGTCTTTTTGCATCACTTGTCCCTAGAACCTGTTCATACCACAATCTATACTGTATGAAATCGCATTTATTCTTCACAAGACATAAAAATTGTACTTCGAAAATGATTTACTGTTACGATTATCATGTGCTTCTACATTCTGTTCCATCAAGTACAGTCAGATTGTTTTAAAACCATTCTGTATCGTCAATTGATGACTAGGATTTTTTGGAATCTCAGAATCTTGGTTGTTCAATGAGCTATATAGGGTTCTGTTAAACTTTTTCTTGGCACGTGGAATCCACCTCAACAATAATAGTAGTTGCAACGCACATCGTTCTCTTAGGATCCAGAGTTTGCAGGTTGTGGCAGGTTTGAAGAAATTTGTGACGGTGGAGGAGCTGCAAGGTAAAAAAGTTTGTGTAATCTTGAATTTGAAGACTGCCAAGCTTGGGGGACAAGTTAGTGAAGCGATGATATTGGCGGGTTCAGTGGCTACTGAGGAAGGAAGTGAGATTGTTAAGGTAGGCTTCTTAATTTTATGGACTGGGATATGGGAGTTTGTATAAAGATTTCCTCTTATCATGAGTCGAGGCTCCTCTTTGCACGGAAATTGAAACTCAAAGTTAACGAATTCTAGACTAGTTTGTTAAATTCACATTATCTATCCCTGTCCAATTTTTTAATAATTTTGGCCAAAAATCACTGCAATTGGCATTTCATGAGTCATAATTTTGGTTTCTGGTCTTTTAAAAAATTTAGCAGGCATTTTTGAGTCATTGCCTTTGTTTCCAAACATTTTAGTATCAACAATTGAGGGTTGAGTAGCCTGACCACCGATCGGTTGCTTGACATTTGACGTACAATATTTCTAGACGATGGTTTGGTGTAGAATTACGTAAATTTGAGCTTTGTTCTGTTAATTCTCGTGCAGGTACTTGAACCTCCGTCAGAAGCCGCTCCGGGGGACCGTATCTTTCAAGAGGTGAGTGGCCATATTTCCATGTCCCGATATACGGCGGCCAACTTTGTCATAGGTTGTCACCGAGTAGTTCTATTGTAGTTCTTTGATATCAACCCCCACCTTGCCCGAAGATGGCATTTCTATATCTAAAGAAGTTTAAATAAATATTTTACGATGTTTCAAGGAAGTTGTCAAAATATATTAATATACGAAAGACTTCATGCTCTACATTTTAGAATGATAGAAACTTGTTTTTAAGTTACTATAATCATCTATTAGCTTCCAAAGCTTTCAATTTTAAGCTTGGAGTTGACATTAGAAGCTCCAAATTTTGAACTTGGATTTTAAGCTAGCTTTGATTTGGGGTTGCTTCTTTACGCATGGTTGTTTGCTTTTAGATAGTCCCTTTTCTTTGATCTTGGTTTTTGGTACCTATTTTGTTTTGTAAGCAATTAATTAGATACACAACCTAAGATCCATTGAGATATTTTATTTTTATATTGTTGAAGGGTACACGGATTTGTCCTTTTAGTGAGGGGGGACAATTAGTGTCATCACCAAATTTTGTTTTTGTGGAAATTTGGACAATATAGTAATATTCAACTTGCACTAATTCAACTTGCACTTTGGTAAATTAGTGTCACACTCACTATTAGGACAAATTAGTGTAGTTAAAAAGGGATCCATCAAGATTCCTATATTTCTTTCTTTGCAGGGTGGAGCTCCAAGTGCCAGCCCAGCTAAGCAGCTAAGCTCAAAAGTGTGGGAGAAAATCGTGCCTCTTCTTAAAGTTGAAGGTACGCGTTCATTTCTTGATTGAGCAATATTTTGTATAAATCATTCTATATATTCTGTGTGTTGCCAAACACGTTGAATGAGTTTTCAGACTGATATCTAAGGTGGCATAGTGGTTATTTCGTAGACTCTGTTTTTTGGGCCTTGTTTAAGACGTCCAAATCTAGTTCTTCTATGCTTTACACGATACGTCCTAGCCATGGCTTACCTGATCTTGTTTACTGATTTTCTACCTGAGTATATCTTGGTGTACAGAACCACAACTCTCCACATACAATACGTGGTTTTGTTATTTTCTAGCAGTGTTCGTCGTACCTTCTGGGTTAGTTGTTTCACTAGATATAGTCATTTCAAACATGTTGGACACATTATGAAAGATTAAAGCACACTGTCTGCACTAGCTAAATAATAATACGGTGCTAACTTTATTGCAGGCGGCTTAGCAGTGTTCGATAGCAAGCCCCTCGTGACATCCACTGGCACAATCAAAGTGCCCGGACTGCCTCATGGAGCTGCTATTCACTGACTGCTTTGTTTTTACATTGTGCACTTCGAAAATAGTAGCGGCCATAGAATTCTTAGAGAAACCAAAATAGGTCACCTATTCTTTATTTGAATAGTGTTATTACTGATCACAGTTTCTACCTACAAGGTGGTTTCCCGATTATTACTGATAATGGTGAAGCGCAATACACTGTCCATCTGTGTTCCATCTGGGAGTTGCGAACATCAATTGGGTGTTCTTTAGGATGAGGATTATGCCTTCCTACTCTCCTGGACTAAGAAAAAGAATAGATTGTGACCATTACCCTACCCCTTGGACACGTCTCAACATTTTCCCCTTCACAGCCAGGCTGCTGGAGTTTGAATTCAGAGGACCATTCTTGAAAGGAGTTTCCAACATCTTGGGCCCATGTTCAGGTGAATCAAGATATCTAAGATACTCCAATTCTTTGACATTTTTCTTTGACACACATGCTTTTACATGTTGATTTCAAGAGTATTGGAAGCCTTGATAGTAAAGGAGAGGTAAGCCTTGATAGTAAATTACTTTTACAGCTGGATTGATATTTCTTGCAAGCTGAAGTGCCTGGTAATATTGAATACCATTCTCAGACATTGTTGGTATGTAATAGTCAGATATGTGCACTCATCGAACAAATATCCATTTCATCATGTTAGCAGATATTTATTACAATGGCAATTTTCAAGGTCTTGAATGCTAATTCTCTACCAGTCGTATGTTTAAGAGATTTCTGTAGTTGACTGACACTTTGGGACTCCGAGTCACACGAATGTAACGTCATTGATGTTAGCAACTTCAGAATGCTTCAGGGGTACGACAGAATTGTATCCGGAGCTTTATTTACAAAATTCGTATATACAACTTGCCGATACTGAACCGGCATTCATAGAATTAAAAATCCATATCCAGCAGATATTTCCCTTCGCTGCGCATTGCTCCCGATCTGGGCTTGTTGTTTGACACTATTCCTCCGCAACGAAATTTTCCATTCGTTTGGCTCCAAAGAAGAAAAGAACAGGGAACCGATATTGATGTCTGTGTGTAGGGTGGGGTGCCCTAAAATTGCCTCTCCTCTAGAAGCGTCGGCTAACACAATGTATCAAGGCCGGTTAACATTTCAGTGTAGGCACGTTTTAGATCTCCTTCATTCCAACTTTAGAACTTCGTAACTAAATCAAAAAGAGTCTCAAAACTATGAACCAAAGTAGGTTAGATGCAGATTCTACTTCTCCTTGAAAGACAATTGACTGGAAAATGTTTTGAAATGTGCAACCTCTTTGAAAACTCTGATCAGAGCTTAGAAAGATACCCACCTTACCACTGGAACTATCCAGTTGCATCCTTGCCCACTTCATTCAACACCTTCAGATTGTCGTTATGGGAGTGCGTGAAGCCCATTTGCCTCTCAGTCTGCACAGTTTCCTTCGATCGAAACGCCACAACCCAAGCTCGTCGCCAGCTGCTGGAGGAAAAGTTCCCTCCGGAGCCGTGTAAGATCCGCTCATGGTGCACGGTTACATCGCCTCTGTCAATCTGGGCAGGCTTGGCTTTATCATCCTCTGACAATGTCGCCGCCAACGTGTGCGACTTGTCCCGGTCCCCATGCAGTGGCCCATGGTGCCGCAAACTCTTCTCCAGATGCGAGCCTGGCACAAATTGCACGCATCCATTCTCTAGTCGCGAGTTGTCTATCGCAAGCCAGAAGGAAGCTGTTCGTGTGTCCTTCGTCACGGGCCAATATGCCAAGTCTTGGTGCCTACAACAATGCTCAAATTTGTAAAACTGGCCAAAACTGTGATTCAGAGTCCAAAGATTGTGACATTCTCGTTCTCAGAGCTCACAAAAACCAGTATAGAAATTGATGTTCCAGCAAGCGCCTCGATATTGCCAGTCTTTGAGATTTTAATGAATTTGATGCTGACAGTAACCCATCTTGTAGGACACTAAACCGTTAAGGACTTGATCCTGTTTCGTACTGACTGATTCCCGTTATCATCTCCTTCAATACAATTGGTCGGCCTTCAATTAGCAAGGTGGATGAAAGCATGAATTCGCTAAATGTCTATGGCCACTGACCTTGGAGTACTCTACTGTCCCTTCAATAGTCAATAATGGTCTACATAACCTCCCAGTTTGAATGATTGCACAAGAAATCATCCAATGCATTAAGTAAGAAAACAAATTGATCTAAAGAGAGTTTGGCTCTTGTAGTTACCAAAATGATCGATCCTGTGAGCTCTATTGGGTGATCTCCCAATAAAGGAACACTCTTACATTGATTGGTTAACATGCTTTAAGAGACGGATAGAGTATCCTCTACCTTAACTTACAGAGTTGTCTATCTGTGGCAGCAAGGATGAGGATAATACACAATTAACGACGATGGGAGAAGTATCTAACCATTTGAACTCTGCATCCGGTTTGTTGGGTGGCTTGGCAAGCAATTGATCATAGTCCACGACCATGTCAGAGCCCAGCAATTGCTCAGTAATAGAGGCAGCTCGTTTCTCGTATATGTTCCCTTTCAGACGGGGATTATACCTGCAAGAATGAAAACCCTTTCCTTAATGATTACCGATGCACATGGTAGCAACACACAATGCCAAGTCCAAGTTTAAAGGCAAGCATGCCACTCTCTTGTTCACTGGTCAGAAGAAGGATTGTTCCTCTATAATTGATGCGAATCCTTTGATCAACCAAATAGTTCCTGTATAAAAATGATCAAACTTCAATGAAATGATTTAGCACTACGGTAGGGAGACCCAAACTTGTCACTAGCCCGAAAACACCATCCTAAAATCTTACAATATGAACACATTGATTAAGAGGATGAACACCCCCTCACATCAACATTTGGTCATGCGACGGTTTCAGAATATCTACCACTGAAACTTTCATTCTTCATAAATTTTGCATACGGTTTCCAAATTACACATTCTTTGGTACATCGGAACCCTCTTTCATTTTATAACAAGAGCATGTAATAAATACTTGGATGGAAGCATGATGTTGATGATGGAGTAGCTGTCGACGGGCTTGGTGTAGTCCCCTGACATGTCGCAGAAGTCACGACCCTCCACATGCACTTCTCGCCTTACGAACGCCATGAACTCTTCTTCCAACTTTCGCATCTCCTCTTCTGACAACACTCCCTGCCAGCGGAACAGATTCATGATAAGGGATTCTACAAACAGTATAATAAAACCATTCCATACAATTGTTCCATTCAGAACTCCAACCTGATATGTTTTGCATAGATTGCAGTTTCTGACTCGCTATGAACAAAAGCCCAGTTATGACTCATAACCTCTACAGTCATTTTCATAAAGTTTGCCATCCTCAAGAACTTGGTAGGCAGGAGTCTCACAGTACCTGCTTTAAAGAAAAGTTTTTAGAATAGGAGGTGTAGAATTTGGGAGAAAACAATTGAGATAAGCTCATAATTGTTTGGGATTATGCTAGGCAATTCAATTTTGGAGGAGGCAACAGTACCTACGTCGCCACGTCGTGACTAGTATGATTAGATGTATTGTATTGCATTACTCTCCTCCAAAATTGAAATTGAATTACGTAGTACAAGTACAGAAGCGAGTAGATTCTAATGTCGAATCCCATGTTGGAGAGAGAGAAAGTCCTCTAGTAAACAAGGCTTTCGACTTCCGCCAGACAATAAGGTCGACACACAACATAGCCCTTGACCCCAAAACTTCCATCTAAGATTTTAGACAATGGCTACACAGTGATCAGGAGGATGTAGACCTCCAAAACATCTATTCAAGTATCAGTTTTAGGTCATCCACGGGTAAAACTTTGAACCTCCATAACTTTTGTATACATTATCCAAATGACGCATTCTTTGGTGCATTGGAATGCTAGTTCATTTGCCAACAAAAACATATTTGGAAAGTGACCAGTCTAGTATAGAAACTCTGCTCGGTGTCGATTTCGGGAACCTGCATTGATAACCTTCGCAATGCTGAATTCCGAATCCAACATACTCCGAGATGTCAATTTACCACACTCTCGACAAATCACATCGCGACACCCAAAGAGAAACTAGCCATGGCGGACTCCATTAGAAACATCGAATCAGAAATCAAGGTTTTATGGTCGTCGACACAAACAAAGACAGAGACAAATCCAGGCGTGTAGATTGATAGCAACGATTTTCAGATTGTTTATTTACCTTGAGATGCACATATCCATCGTTCTTGTACTTATTAATCTCCTCCTCAGAGACGACGTAGCGATCGCCTTGTCGCCTGCTGCCTTCCATTTCCGCCATAGCCACAATCGACATGCAACAGCGAAAGAATTGCAACAGCCTCTGCTGCTGCTTGCCGGCTGACGTTGAAGTTGAAAGTGGGGATGGATAGAATTCATCCGTCGTTCTAATGAATGATATTGTTGTAAGCCAGCGACTTAAGGCGCAAATAATATAGATCTTGAAATTGTTGAATTTAAAAAAATAATAATCTTAAAAATTGTTGAATTTGATTTTTACAATCTATAAATTACGAGACCAGGAAATATTTTGTATGTTGAATTGGGATAAATATTTGAAAAGCATTAGATGAACTCATCTAAAAAACTATGCCAATACTTTATCTTCCATAGAATAAGTAATAGTTAGCTTTATCCTACAAAAATTAAGACTAAATGTTTTTTCAAAAATACTCTGAGAGAATCATAAAAAGAATCTAGTATCAAATGCTTATGTAAGATAAATACAACTAATTGCAAACTTTGCCTAAACATCTATATTCAAGTACCAAATTCTCCTAGTCACATTCCCTTGGTATCCATTGATTTTGTAAGCTCTACTAAAGAGTTCTATGTTCCAATGGAGGTTCAATGTAGCTGCCATTCTAAAGTTGTCTACATTGGATTGTGGAAGATTCTGTTCTCAAATGTGTAGGAAAAGTAAGGTTTACAGAAGAGTGTCCTTCCTTCATTTTTTTGGTCTATAGCATTTGCTACAAATTGTATGGTCCTTAACAAATTGGAGAAATGTATTTTGTGAATTGCAATCCCCACAATATTTAGTCTTCATTGTAGCAAATTGATGATGTTATAAAATATAAAGAATCTACACTTTAAACCTAAAGTTAAGGTTAATTTGGATATACTTATAACTAGCATTGACAATGTAAGTTGCAGTGCAACAAAACCTTAAAAGTTTCAGTCACTCACAATTTTTAGTATGAAGCTATTGGAATATCATTAGATTTTAGTAAGAATGAGTACATGAAAGTTTATATGGATGAAAGTACAATAGTTAGAATTATGACATAGTTTGTATTTAATGTAATAGAAAATAGGAGAATGTGCAAACCAATTGTCTAGAACAAGAGTTCATGTTTTGAATTTCAATGAAATTGGAACTAATTTTTTGATAACCAAATCAAAATGTAGAAGCAATTATTCCTTTGACAAGTAAGAAATGAATTGATTAAAATTTAGTATACATGTCAATTTAATTGAAAATTTTCATGTTTAGAATGTCAATTAAGAGATTGTCACAACAATAGGGGGAGTCACAGTAGGCCGGGTTCACACCTTTCAACAAATTCACGAAAATATTATCCTAATTTGAGGGTGAATACAAATTTTTTAGCAAGTTCAATGAAACTCTCCCAACCATAAACTACGTCTCGTTGTTAGTAAACTCACTCAACTTTCCATCATCAACTTTGACTTCGTCTAATGGGATCTTTAAATGGCGTAAGATAGGGATACTTTAAACTGCCAAGTATCTAAGTAAAATGAACTCCTATTGTTTTTGCCTAATAGCAGATGAAGTTTGCATGTAAAATCTTCTACCTCTTCTTTTGAACTATGAATAGATTGTTAAGATGAATATTCAAAGGAACTGCTATTCATGCATCACTCTCTGTTTCTTCAAGGTGAAAGCATGTTGTTTCCTACTAAGTCTTTAATCCATAGTAGGAGCTTGTAGCATGTTGTTTTTGAAAGTCTATAACACATTCTCCAAATAGTACAAACTTCAAATTCTACTTGCAACATCTTTCACTACAATTTGTTAATCTCAAAGAACCAAGTTATGATGCTACGTCCACATAAAAGACATTGAAATGTTTGTATTGACTATTTAAGGTACCACTACCTTAGAAGCAAACTTTCTTAGGCAAGGGAAATGGCATTTGCAAATTTCCCTTGAGTTGCACCCATGTCCCCAAGTTCTCGATGGGCGCTCCCAGCCCTTCTCCACGCTCCCCAAACTGAGCTTCTTTTGGAGTACTCTACTGTAGTGTGTCCACTGTAACTTAGTGTGTCCTCGGACCTTGGCTCTGGATTGTCGTCGTCGTCAACCTGGCTTGGCAATCCATCTTCATCTGTCATCTTCCTCAGAGCTTCACGCAAAATGTCGCCTTCCAAATCTTTTCCAATCCTTGTGTGCCGATTCTCTCACAAGGATTCGATCGCACATCACGGATCCACGAGCATGGACAATGTGATGGCATAGAATCTCGGCGCAGGCATTGTTCACAACTCGCAAGCTTCGCCATCACTCCGCCATGGGCCGTCTGCTGGAATATTTTCTGGTGTGCGGGTTAGACCCGGATCTGCAGACCGCGGACACTCCCCCGGTGCGCGGCTACTTCGGAACGTCAGCTTACTACCTTCCCGCCCTCCTCGACCAATACCCCCCCTCGGAAATCGCCGACTGCCCCGATCCCCCTCCCGAGCTTCCTGTGGTTTGCACCTGTACTCCCTCAGAAAATGCGTGTTAGGGTTTGTGCTCTGAGAATTCGCGAGCGGGATGCGTAGTTCCCGATTAAGTTAAAGAAGAAAAGATTCTGAAATGAGAGATGCTTGGTTTGCTCCTGCCCTCCCCTCAGAAATGTGTGTTAGGGTTTAAGCTCTGAGAATTCGCGAACGGGATGCGTAGTTATTGATTCTTGAATTAGAAGGAATTTTTTGTTTTGCAGAAATGACAGATTCTTTGGTTTCCTCCTACTCTCCCTCAGAGAATGTGTGTTAGGGTTTGAGCTCTGAAAATTCGCGAATTGGATTCGTAGTTCTCGTTTCTTGAATTATGAAGAGAAGATTCTTGCAGAAATGAGATATTCTTGCTGTAGGTAGAGCAGAGGAGGGATATGCGAATGCATTGGTTTCACTTTTCTTAGTTTAGGGTTGCGTGTGATCGTGTTTCTGGTGTTGTGTTGGTTCACAGTGTGTGCTGCCTGGAGGAGTGCAATTGTATACGGAGGGACCGAGCTCACAGGATCCGAGTAGCACTCCCCGCAGCTACCCGACCGTGCTTACTGGTATATGCCGGTTTCCGTTCTGCATTTCATCGCTGGGGTTTCCTGTAGGCAAATTGGTGTTCTGAATGGTCGGTTCGGCACGGAATATTGTGCCTTGGCGTGAAATTAGTTTTTTTGGTGACGAATTGGATGCACGAAGGAGAATGTGGATGGTGACTGCGTGGTACTGTCGAACTTCTAGGGGTTAGGTTTATGGACAACCTCCTTTGATTGAGCTGAAGTTCAAGCCGTTGTCAGTGCCAGTGGATTGGATGGCGTAGGTGGGAATACGTCAAGCTCTTGCGATCAGAAGTTGATACTGACCTCGGATTTTTATCTTTGGACAGATGGAGATGGTTCGAAAATTTATTTGAGCTGCATTGCGTTCCGTGACCCTGTGGATGACGATGTTGCTCAAGCCTATAATATTCCTGCCAATTCCTATGTGGACAAATGCATTTGTTTCGTCTCCCACTCTCCTTGCTTTGAGTTGTTTCGGGATGCACTCGAGGAGATTTATCGCTGCTGCTTTTCAGCTTCTGGTAGCAGGTAGCTGGTTCATGCCCACGTCTTTCATTCGATTCTGTCTTCATGTTCAGGCCCAGCGAGGGCCTCTGTAACCTCTGGATAAAAGATAAAGCAAAGAAGGTTGTATTACGAATTTTCGTTACTGTTTGTGACTCCCGAATCCTCGTAGGAATGTTGGTAGAAGTATCTTCTCACGACAAAAGCAGAGGATTTACATGGCATGACCAAAGGGTCATACAGTTACATTTGGATAGAATTCTCTCAGAAACGCAGATACAGTATGTTAAATCAATCTGGTGTTTGCGTTCATACATTGCAAATTTGGTACTGTGCTCCGTGTTCTTGAAGAGGTTAGCAATCTATGAGGTTGTTGTGTCTTAGGAATGACAGTGCGTTTTATTGCTGATACAGTATGATTGTTTGAAGAGCTGTAACGTTTTTTTCAATGTGGTTGCAGCAAGCCTTTGTGGGACATCATTGCGCACGTGGTCATGTCTGTGCCACTTCCGAGTCCGGGAATGGGCCAGATTTTGTTCTCTGTGGATTGCCATCAGCTGACAGTGGAAGCGCCAGCGAAGGACGGACTTCCTCATGCGGATGTAGGTTAACTACTGTAGCACTTGATTGCTTCTATTCTCAGATCTATTGCAGTTGTTTTTGTTCTCTCGTTCATTATTTGACATTGCCTATTTCGGTGCGGTTGACTTATTCTAGCACGTGCTGATGTCAGTCTTTTGGTGTCTCAGATGTCCTTCGAGCCTTTAGTACGGGCCTTAGACATCGAGAATTTGATACGCCTCTTCACAGCTGTTCTTTTGGAACGACATATTCTTTTGCGTGCCAACAAGTAGGTTATCAACACCCTTGAGGATGTTTTGAGTTAGGACAAGTCGCTCAATTAGTTTGCTGTAGAGACAACCTGTCCCACCTGGCTGATTAATGTTTGTTTATACAACTGGTTATATGATCGTGCTAATTGATAATTTGCTTAGGAAGAACTTATAGATTTCATTTCAAGGTTTTCGCACTTTGGTTGATATGTTTGGTTAGCTGTCCTAACTATTCTACAGATACTCGTTGTTGACAGTTGTTGCAGAATCCATTCGCCATCTAATTTATCCTGTCCAGTGGCAGGTAAGTTGTTGATAGTTTGGTCGTTTCTTTTTGTTATCATGGATTGGAATAAAATTAGGAGTAACTAGTTTGGAAGGCTTTCATAAAAAAATTCTTTACAGGGGTCTTCCCATTACAAAGAATTTTGGGTATGATTTTCAGCAATGGGTTTATCGGCGATGACTTGCTGAAAGTAGAAGAGCTTGTGTACAGGAGGGTTTCTATAGGGGCCTTTCGTCGTACTAGAGGCTCTAATAGTCACGGGCAAATTTGTTCTCTAGTTATTGAAAATTGTTGTGTATTTTGAGCAGCATGTGTACATTCCAGTTTTATTCTTCGGAGGGGTGGACTTCATTGATGCACCACTTCCGTATCTCATGGGCCTTCACACGAGTATTGATATCTCATTCTCGAGCCTAGATGGAGTAAGTCTCTGTATTGGTAATTTCTAAGGACTTTGATTAGAAAATTTCTCTTTCTTCTAGTTGATTGAGACGTCAACCTGTTGATTTTTGCCAATGTTTTCGACATCATTGACAACATTGACAAACAGATCAATTAAAATTTCAAATCACTCCTTTACTGAAAAGGGCTTTTTTTCTGAAAGGTCAACGTGTGCATGGCCTGATGCTTATGTAATTCTAGGACAATTATTGCAAAATAATTATTTTACCTAATAGTTAGCTTACTTTATTCAAGTGATTCAAAAGTAACCGACACCAATCTAAGTCTTAGTCCAAGGTGGTTGACTATATTTGTAGGTGACAGTGGTGGATCTGGACAACAACCAAGTCGACTGTGCTGAGGAATTACCAAAATTGCCGGAGGTAGAAGGGAGACAACTTCGAAAAACCTTGTTGCAGTTGGTGCATCCAACTCTTGCGCGCTTGGATCTTGTGCACTCAACCAACACTTTCGTACGTCGTTTTTCAAAGCCTTGGTCCAAGGATCATGATACGGAGTTGCGGTATGTCTTTTGAGAAAAGCAAGCTATGTGAGCTCCTGGACGCTATTTGTGAAAATATAGGATCAGAAATGAAGTTCTTGATTCTATGTATTGATGGTGCAATGTATTTCAACCTTGTGTTTTAACCTTAACTGGACGTTTTCCAGGCTTATTTTTCTGCAATTCTTTGCATCAGTGTTGAGTGGTTATCGCGACTTTGTGGTAAGTCAAGTTTCTTTAGTATGTATATTTTGTACTCTGATGAAGCAAGTCATTTAGTCCATACTTTTTATTGACAATGTCCACCTAAGTTTTTTCCTGATACTTAGCGTCCTAACCTGCGTGTATTCAGGATACTACCGTTGGTACAACCAAGCCCTTCAACGATGTTGCTTTTCTGAGGAAGAGATCCCGGATCATGGGCTGTTCTGAAGAACCTATGGTAAGTTTAATGAAGCATAACAAGAAGATTCAAGGTCCTCTATTTTTGAGCTAATTGTGCTATTGTTGATCTATAGCTAATTTTGCTGTAATTTTGATTCGTCTTACCAACTGTCAGAACTGTTGTGCTGGTAATGGTTCTGGCTTATTGGTGATATTGTATATAAGCTGAGGCGTAAATTTCGGGTGATGAAGCGGGTTTCTTGTGCTCCATGTAGGTTATGGAGTGGCTGAGCTCCCAAGGTTTCATTTCGTTTATAGAATCAGGATATGGCAGCGTAGAAGCTGGGCCAAATCTGGTTGACAAGCTCCAGGCAGCCATAAGTCGCGGTGAGGATCGTTATTCTATTCTGCCTGCCAAGGCCAACGAACCGGAAGTGCTCACAGTTCCAGATTCTGACGGACGAGTTCCAGGTTCTTAACATATCTGTATACTAGTTTTGTCTGAATAACAATTCCTGGTCCTTCTTATACCAGTAGCAGCATGTAGTTTCTATTAACTTGCTTTCACTGTATTCTGTAAATTATCTGACATAAGCAGTGGAAGATGCCATGACCATCGTTGAACTGATATCAATTTGACTTGCCATATAAAATTTCGAGTTAATAACTACCCTTAAATGTACATTGCAAGTCAGTTGATGCCTAACCAGTCCAATACTGGTCATGACCCTACATAATGACGAATATGATTTGAAGCTAAGTGGCAAGTTAGCATAGCCTGAGCATACTATGTACCTTAATCTTGCAATTGTCATATTAATTTTTGAGGAACTACTGAATGGATTACATCTAAAATTCTAAATTGTTGTTCTTAAGCCATAAGTTTGTGTCAATACCCAATTCCTACTGTTAGATTCTAATATATTTGTTAACAGTTTCCAGGTCAAGACACTGTTACGATCGTTTTCCTGCTTTCCTGAGGACTCCTGCTCAAGATGAGAAGCGAAAAGCTATTTTAGTTGCTGCTGTCGAGCAAGGCAGATTAAGGTAACTATTGTCCTCAAGTAATTGAGCCTTCTTGGCTGCATTATCACGAGGGAATCATTTATGACTGTTATGGGTATCAACTACCACTTTTGTGACACATTTAGTCAAGGACTAAGTAGTTGTAATACTACCTGCTATCCAAGCTGTCTAAGTCACCATTAGGTTGTAAGATGGTACGCATGACATCCGTGATAAGTTTGCGAAAGAAGTCATAATTTTTGCGTGTATATTTTGCAGCAATTTCGGAGGGAAGGCAGAAAATCTTAGTCCACAAGAACGAGCGGTGAGTTTCTTGTTAGTACTGTATGAGATTAGATTTGAGAGTCGTTTGTGGCCAAAGTTGGGGTGACATCTAGGTGTTGTTTACCGCATCTGGAATTTAAGATTGACATGTGCATATATCTCTTTCCTTCTAATTACATTATGGTAGTGGTGGAGGCTCTGCATGTCTCTTCCCTTGTCACTGATCTTCTCATATTCATTATTGAAGTTCAGTTTAGCATTTAATCGGTTGTTTATTTTTCCTCACAGGCTGAGCGAGACCTCATGGTTCTTGACATTAAGGTCAAACTTCAGGTGAGTTTCCAAAGCATTCTTTCTTTCATCAGTAGTCTAGTATTAATTCTCTTGTTTCTTGCTTTTTAAATTGAGCTAGTGTTTTAAATTTCTATTTCCTGCTAAATCAGAGCTTATATACGAATCAGGTGTAAACATCTGAATTGTACAACGAGTGGATTTTTGTATCAGGGTTTATGGAGACGACTTGTCAGTCTTGGTCCTACCGATGATCCTCTATCTTCTGCGGAGTATGGTACTATTTTAGGTAAGTTTTATATCCAATTCGATCAGGATCTCCATGTAGATGAGTCTGCTTGATTCATTTTGGGGGAATGTAGACTGTCCAGGGGTTGAAAAATCCATGGTTTTGGTTGTGATAGATTGGGTTTTATTCCGTGTTTAATTGAGAAGAAGTGAACCAAGGTTTTATTGTATCTATTGTTTGTGGACTTGTCGTGCGCTTGACATGTTCTGGCATTTGTTGGCACACAGCTCTGATCGAATCCGATGCAGAGGGCATTGGAGGCAGTGGCTTTGTAGAATGTCTAAGAGAGCACATCCATTCTGTAAGTATCTTATAGCCGGAGTCTTCCTGTTTACTTACAAATCTAGATGACATTCTGTGTAACTTCAGACTGTTCTGCCGTAGTCTGTTTTTGACCATGTTCTATGGTGTTCACTACTTTATGAGATTTTTAAAAGAATGCTGAAGTTTTTTCTATAATCTCCTTGTAGTCATTGAGATACTGCTATTTGACTACCAATTGTTACTCATCTTCTGTTGATAGCTTGTCACTAAAAGCACGCACTTTGTTGGAGTGGTTTCTTCTTGCTAATCTATTTCCTGGATACAGGGCTGGGAGTGTGACCTGACGGAGTTGCAATTTAATGCAGTAAAAGAACTGGTATGTGAGCTCTATCTCTGACTCCCATTGGAGCCTCAAGAGTTAACATTCTCTCTTAAGTCAGAAGTTAAAACGCGAGTTCTTATTTCGGTGGTGACAGTTTTTATATTCAAGTCAAATTGTGCTTTATCCAAGCCAATTTCGACTGGGGCACACGCTTGGTGTGAATCTGTATTACTACTTGTCTAGTAATGTGACACACTAGTGTACATGCTTGTTTTATGACATGTTTCTTCCTTCCACTTGGTTGCTCTGCAGATGAAGATAACTATAAGTAGAGCCACCGCTCGTAATGATATGACGACAATTCGGGACTCCTTAGAAATAGCCTCAGATATTCACTACAAGGACCACGCGAGGGTGACCGACTATCTTCAACGTCACCTTGGGGCTTTGCCTGTGTGGGATGAACTCCGGTAGGTCAATGAAATTGATCCTGACTAGTTTTTTTTCCTTCATTAAACCATTCAGGCCATTTTCAATTCGATTTAACCTGTAATCCATCTTGCATGTAACCGTAGTCGAATTGTCTTGCAGATTCTGGGAGGGTTACTTTGACCACCTCTTGGATATGGACTCAGAAAACAAGTATGTGTCTACGCTTTAATTCCCTGTTTTTGCCATGGTATAAGGCCTGTCGTGATTGTTAACTGAGACGTGTATATGAAGTGGAGGTTTCTGTTGCTTTGCTGAGTCGTTTTTCATCTCTCTGACCGACTCAATTGTACACTTCTGGGAAGACGTAATGAGTCGAATTTTAGTCAGGCTGCACAAGGTTTGCTGAGTTGGTTCTAAGTGTTTGCTGTATTGTCAGGAGTGGCCCGTATTCATCTCTCGTGACTGAACACCTAGTAGTGTTGGCTAAGCATATGGTATGTATTCTTTAATCTCTGAGTCTGTCTGTGCGACTCACGGCAAAAAGAGATGACAGGATTGGCTGTATATCAACTTGTCCCCTTGCTTTCCATGTGAGATAAGAGAAATATGGGCATGTTATATCTAAGCTAGGATTCTGTATCTAGATTTCTGATACAGTTGAGTTCTGACGTGAAGGCCCCTTACTGATGATGATGATAAATAGGAAGCATGTTGGTAATGGTCTAATCTATCTTTTCCTTCATGGAGATACTCTTTTAAGCGTCTAGCATGAAGTACCATTTTAGGTGATCTTCAGCTTAAGGACTTAGCTGTGTCTCTAAACTAAAAGAAGTTTCTGCTGGGGGTTGGATGAGAAGGCTGGATTGGGTATGCGTGATTTGAAGTCGTGGACAATATTGGAGACGATTGCGAAAAATGCCAGCCCTGGTGTTAATCTGGTTTGTGCTCCGCTGCCGTTTAGCCCGGATCTGAATTGGTTGTCTCGTTCAACTGTACTAATTCTACCATTGGCAGCCTTCAGTCTTTCTGCTGGGGTAGCTTCTTTGCCTTTGATGACATAATACAAGTATGGTCGGTTTCTGTAACCTTTGACCTTTGTGTTGTGCAGATTGGATTGAGGGGTTTGCTAGCCCTTATGCGACATGC
The DNA here is from genome assembly GCA_947034895.1 of Rhytidiadelphus loreus. Taxonomy (NCBI): domain Eukaryota; kingdom Viridiplantae; phylum Streptophyta; class Bryopsida; order Hypnales; family Hylocomiaceae; genus Rhytidiadelphus; species Rhytidiadelphus loreus. The sequence goes on from OX344765.1 coordinate 45,574,347, forward strand.
AGGAGAAGGTTACTGGGGGCTTTTACCTGAACAAGCCTTGCAGTTACACACTCAACAACAACAACAAAATATAGACCAGAGCATTGATGATGAGAGTAATCAACCTTCCTCGGAAACTGCTGGCGTAGGGAGAAGTTGGGTGCACAGTATGTTTAGTCGAGATAAGAATGCTCTGAATCAGACTGGTGGCACTGGTCGCTCTCGAGGCAGCCAACCTGTTTTAGGTTTGTTTTAAAACTTTTTTCTCTCTTTTTAATGTCACCACATTAGTATTTTTTCTTGTGTATTGATAGTTTGTCAATGAAGTGGGTGATTTGAATAGTTTTTTCTGTTGGTAATTCTCTTCTAGTCTTGGTAGGTTTACTTGAACACATCTTCCCTTCCAAATGTTGGTAGAGGCAATCGTGGTTCTAGAATGCTATAACTCTCATGGCCTGCTGTGGTCAGATAGGTCACGAAATACACTGGAAATCCAACGCGTGGCCATTTAACGGCTATTTTCAGCAGTTTAATGACAGCAGTCTAATTACAGCATGCTACGGTAGCTTGTAGAGCTTTCAGTGATTACCTTTTATCTTTTTGCAGAGCGAAGTGACAGCAATAAAAACATGCAAACATCAGCACCAGAACCGGGCTCTGGAGCTGGTGCGAAGAGAGGTTCATCGGGTGTACGTTTACTGCGGGGTCATAAAGCCGCTGTAACAGCCCTCCACGCTGGCACTAAACAAGAAATGGGAGATTGCATGGGAGATTATGAGGACACTGGGTACTTTATTAGTGGATCAGCTGACTGTACGGTATGTTTTCACAAATCCCTTTCTCTTAGGTTGGTTAGAAGCAATTTCAAAGTATTTGATACGCTAGTTTTATGTATGCACATGAAACACTCAAACATTTCGATCTGATTTTTTAAATATCTACGGTTTGCAATTATACAATGCTTATTTTTTTAACGTGAATCCATACAACAGATCAAAATTTGGAATCCACGCCTCCGGGGATCAGAATTGCAAGCTACCTTCATTGGTCACACTAGGTTATTCTCTAACCTGGATTGTCCTACAGACAATAGGGCACTTTTGTCTATTTCAATTTCCTCTGGGTGCACCCATTCTGTAATAAGACGAGGGGATGGAAGATCCTCCTGTTCCAACTTTCTCTTTACCAATTGCGTGAATATATCTCTAGATACTTCAATGCTATGCAAATGAATAGAGACCTCTGGAGAACGTTGTTGACGTTGTGATTTAATATCTTCTTCTGAACAGGGCCATTCGAGCAATTAGCTCGGACAAAATCCGTGTGGTTTCTGGCTCAGATGATAATCGTGTCTTGGTGTGGGACAAAAATTCCAAGCAACTTCAACAAGAATTGAAGGGTCACGATGGGAAGGTAATTTAGTTTTCTCTTTCATTCATCTCTCTGTAATATATTTCTCTTCCTTGGACACTCATCGATCCTCATGAGACTTGGGGTTGTAGTGCTCAAGACCCCGCTAGCCTTTAATGGTGAAACTTGAGTGAGTACACTGGAAACTGTGCCAGACATGATCATCATTTGCTCTGAATCTAAGCACCATCTACACATCAGGGGTCTTCTTTCATGATTGGGATGGCCTTCAACAATTAACGAGTTGTGTGTATGATGCTTGCAACCCTTTCCGGCACTGAAGATTGTTTCACACGGATCTGCATTCTCTCTCCTTAGTCCTCATGTCTGTGTTTGTCATTTTCAAAGAAGATTCTTTCATCTTAAATGCCTGTTGTAATCAAATTTAGAAATGTGGGCTCGTATCTGCTCTTGGTTGCTCAGGTCAATATTGTGCGAATGTTGAAAGGGGAGCGCATTCTTTCCGCATCCCATGATGGAAGTGTCAGGATGTGGGATATTCGCATCGACTCCTGTGTTGCAACTGTGGGGAAGAGCCCAAGTCCCATATTATGTATGGATTACGATGATAATACTGGCATTCTGGCTGCAGCAGGTGTCGATGGGTATGTCTCTTACCTTGGAATTTTTATATTCTTTGACTCCGGATATTGTACGGGGAATAGAAGGGTTTTCTTAGCAGGGACTATTTGATTGTTATGTTGTATGTATCATATAGAAGTCGTGAAATCTTGTGCGCGTTTTCATTTAAATAGCCTGGGAGAACGTGATTGTTTGCATTGGATGGATACAGATATCTTTTAGTTCGTATGAAGTGGGTTACAACAGTTTTAATCTCTTGAAGGCTAGAGATTTCGAGCTTGTATACTCCATGAGTACTTAACTACAATATACCCTGGATTCTGACTACTCGGAAAACAGCATTGGAAATGTGTGGGATGTTCGTGCAGGGAAGCAAATGCATAAGCTGACGGGACACACAAGTTGGATCCGGTAAATAATTGTCATGGATGGTGTTTAAATGGTCTATACTTGCGATGCTGTATGCTTCATAAATTGAGGTGAATATCAGTTCTGCACGGTGCCAGCAGATGAACTGAAAGATCGTATTGCTGGGTGCAGATCATTAAGAATGGTGGAGAACACGATTTTGACTGGCAGTGATGATTGGACTGCACGTGTTTGGTCTGTCTCAAGTGGTGCATGTGACACAGTCTTGGCATGTCACTCGGGGGCAGTCACCAATGTTGAGTATTGCCCAGCAGATAAAGGCATTGTCACTGGTAAGTTTTTGATAGGAAAGGAAATCAGAGATTTTGAGACGAATATCTTTCTTTGGCCTGTTTCTATTGGCACCCTGATTAATCTTTGCAAGGGAAATCCAAGGTCCTCATTATCGTCTTGTGGCCGCACAGGATCAGCAGACGGTTTGGTTCGCATCTGGGAACAAGGGGAAGGTAAAAACACAATGTGCTTTAAGATCTACCCACTTCTATCAAGAGATGTGTGCAGTTCCATTGAGTAACCGACAAATTGTATCAGCACAAATCACGAACTAAATCATTTAAGATTTGAAATTCAGTAGTTAGTGTCCGTCAAAACCTGCTTCTCCATGTACATGTAGAAATATGTCGTTCTTTGTCAGACTTGTGAGTCCATCTGTTGCTACCGTAGTAGGAATCTTGTTGGTTGTTGATTTTTCCTTGGTGGTTGCAGGGAATTCACTCCGTTGTGTTAGTAGTTTAGAGGGTGTCCATGCCGGCAGTATCCTGAGCATCAAGGCAGGAGATCGCTGGCTTGCAGTGGGAGCTTCTGATAACACCATGTCACTCTTTCATCGTCCTGAACGGCAAGGTGGATCTCGTCTTCCGCCTTGGAAATTGCTACGTACTCCACCTCGCAGTGCAGCTGTGGTAAGGCGCAACTCAATTCTGTACCAATCCATTATCATCTACTTGCACTGCTCGTACACTGGAAGATTTTTACATTCATATTTGGTTGCTCTAAACCTGTCTAAATAGTCATTTGAGTGTGGTTCTTGTTTAAGTTTTCATTGGTCTAGTCGCAAGTCCAACGGGGATTTCAGATTTTCTTAGCATGCATTCCTTGGACATTGTATGATTAAACTAATAATTTTCGAAGTGCTGAAAGTAAGTGTACCTAAGATCGACCCTAGGCTATACATTGTAGGCTGGAATCGAGTCTTAATTAGGTTTAGTTACCATAGTGGAATCGGTGAGTAGCGACACCTATTAAAACACTAACTTGCATTTTCTTTTCCCAATGCAGGTACGATGTGTTGCCTCAGATGTTGAACGAGGTCGGATATGCAGTGGGGCTCGAAATGGACTACTTCGGCTATGGGAACCTGTTGTAGGTTATTAAAAATCAATTGTAAGTTGTGGCTTAGGCTTACACTTGATATGGTGTATTTGAACATAACAGATCATTTTTTTATATCCACTAGCTGGGTTTGCAGGACCTTTTTTTCTGCTATTTGTAGGTCAAAGATGTAGGCGGTGCCCATTATTTTTGTGCAGCATAGATTGATTGATCAAATCTTTGCAATATTGAAACGATAATTTCATGGAAGCTGTACTTAAGATTTCAATCATTTGTTATCTTGTATTAGAGTTTGTCGCCTGAAGCCCCAATTGAACAAGAGATGCAAGAAATTGTCTGAGTACGGGTAGTCTCTCTTGGCTTACAGCATGTAATACTTCTCTATAATCGATGTTTCAAAGTAATGATTTCACGCGAGATGCCGTATCTGGTTTAGGATACTCTTTTAATGGGGAACCCTTTCACTTGTCCTTGTCATGTTATGTACATTCACCTTCAGGAAGTAAACGGACATGTAATTTATATTACGCAACTCAATAAGCCAGAAACTCAAAAAGAACTGTGAATTGTATAGGAAAGAATTTTGACAGTCTATTTTAAGACTTGAAACATTTGCAAGACTTGAATATTTTATTGATTGATGTTTTCCTTCTAATACTACTATTCTCGGTGCAACTATTAGAACACTCAGAATATGAAACCAGTAAGAAATGAGAACTTGAGGTGTGTCCATTCTCCATAGGAATCCAATTTCATGTTTGGATTGTTTTGAACATTTCTTCCATCAATTCCTTGGTCTAGACTCATTTCGAACATGGTCTTCAATATTCTTCATATGTTTCCTACATGGTTGAAATCATGTTGCACACTTCTTGGCAAGTCATACTTCCCAAAGCAAAATTTGCACTATAGAATATTGTGCAATTTACCAGATTTTGTTTTGGGAAGTATGATTTGCCAAAGCTTCTATAATAGTTTTTTTTTTTTTGAAACAAGCGTGTTAAGGAAACACATTGCAGGGGGGGAGTTTGTCAAGAGGAGAGGTTGATTTCACGCTAGGTAAAGAACTTGTTGCCACCAAGTATCGAACCTGCAACCACGCCATTTGGTTTGGATACCTCACCACCATCACCCAATAGTTTAGGGTCATCTCGGACTGATAATAGCTTCCTTTTGAGGTGGTTTATTTTCATTGACCAATGTCTATATCTAAATTTCCTTGTACCTATGCAAAGTAATTTTGAATGCGCTTCCAATGATGAAAAAAAATTATAATTATAATTATAAACAAGTGAAAAGTTAGAAGTTCATTTAGAGGGGCAAATTCTGAAGTATATAGAGGGTGCCTTAAGAACATCACTAATGGTTGTCTGCAAAAAAAACAATAACAACACTAATAATGTGTAGACCACACAAACCCTCTTGTACAAGCTTCAATAGTGCCATGGCAACAACATTCGTAATAGTGTCCACTACATACGAAAGGTCCTACACGTCATCAGTCCACTTGGGAAAATTTGGTAGCTAGTTCAAAGTTAGCTTGTGGAATTGCAAAGAAACCTAGATCCAATTTGAAAACATTGGAAAAAAACTTTTTGGAAAAATCTATGATATTTCTATTAAGAATAAAAAATATAAAAAATAAACGGATTCAATATGTGAAAAAGCAATTAAATATGGGATCTGAAAGGGAAATAGTGGTAAAACTCAAAAAATATCCCAACCATTGCATCTAAGATTTGGAACACTTGATGTGTCCTTTATTTTTGACTCTATAGTAGAACCACCCATTCTTAACCAAGGATCTATACATAACGTGTAGAGTGTAGTTATTTCCAAGGCTAGAATAGATTTTCAACCCAAGCTTGGAATGTGATTTTTTCTCCTTTTCAAAGTTGGGACTAGTAAGATCATGATACATGTCCCAAAGTAGTAAGTAAGAAAGTAGTTCTTGAATTATCAAAATTGGAAGACTCTATATTGGGTTTACACCATTTTTTGACTTCCAACATTCACAGTAATTTTAATTCAAGGCATAAAATTACCAAAACATTTGCAATCCCCATGATTTCTATCTTCCTTCATGGTAGAAAATTTACATTTCTTTATAAGATAACTCAACCTATGAGAGGCCAAGTTTGGAATAGCCTAATGCAAACCAGAAAATTCTTGTGAAATACATTTTACAAGATACATGTGGATTTGAAGAAATTATGGGCATACATTATGCTCCTCTAAACTTGGCCTCATATATGCCAAGTTACCTTGCTATTCTGTTGAAGTGGTCAACTATGAGTGGTTTTATCATACCTTGCTAGTGAATGGATATAACCATTCAAACAAGTCCCTCGATTGTTGGACACAATTTTATTAAAGAGGTCATATTTATAGCAACCACTTTAAAAAAGAAAGGGACCCCAAAATGGGGCTGCAAAAGTGACATATGGATACCATGTGACAGCCAACCATTGATGATGCTCTATGAACTCCATAAAACTCGCAAATATATTAGACAAGGAATTCTGCCACAAGGGGAAGGGAGATGTTAAGTACCCCCTCTCGAGTTAATAGGGGGGTATGTAGTGGGGCCCTATCGGTCGGGCTTGTGGGATTGGCCCACTGGCTTTCGCCCTGCCGGGGTGGCCCTCCAAGACTTCCTACACTAACCATTCTGCCCTCCTTGCCGAGGCCCCATTCCATCCATCTTATGCCTTAGACAAATCGCATTTGCAAACTTTGAGTGAGTGTCTTGAACCATTGAAAGTCAATCACATTGCAAAACCTTAGGTGAGAGGTACGGCCTACACTTTAAAATTTTAATTTTGGTAATTCAACATCATACTGAATTAATCCAAAAAGTGCACCACAAAAATCCAACACTTGCTTGTGTGTGTGTGAAGTAGAGGAAGACAAGATATTTATACAAATTGGATGGTAGGAGGTAAAGTAATCCATGTGGGATATATTAAGGGTTAGGGAGTAGTAGGAGCTCAATCTTCAACTAATCCCATATCCTTAGGGAGGGCGGAATGGTCAATGCAAGGAGTCTTGGAGGGACACTCCAGCAGGGCGAAAGCCAATGGGCCAACCCCACAAGCCCGGCTAGAAGCCCGGCTGATAAGTGAGGAGGGTACTTAATGTCACTCCTTAGGCACATGTGTGAATTTTTCAAAGAAAAAAAAAATTCCATTCATAGTAAGCTGCCAAAAATTGCTATGTTGCCCAAAAATGGTGTATGGACCTTGAGGTGTTAAAGTTGGTCATAGCAACCCACTGTTTGCTCTATTTTCCATGTAAAATCTACGTGATCTAATAAAATTTGGAGTTTAGTTTTAAAACCAACATGTCTTTGAAAGACGAGGATTGTGGCTCTTGTCAAATTTGAAGGTGAAGAAAAATGTCTAATGAGAATTTGACACTAGAAGAAATGAAGTAGGAGATTTTGATAAAGAGAAGATGCAATTCGTGTCGTTCTCCTTCTACAAAAAGGAGGCAAATTACTAAGGCAACTCCCCAAACTTTTCAATCCTGTTCTCGTTGTTTTCTTTGAAATGTGATGTTAAATTCTTGTATAGACCTTTGACATGTGACTGAAAGAGGCTAATTGAAAGACTGAAAGAGGCTAATTGAAAGTCACTTTTGTAGTTTTAGCACCCTCATGATCAAACATTATAATCTTTCAATCCATAAGTCATATTGTTGTGTTTTCTTTTCCTGTGTGATCTCTAACATGTCTAGTTTGAATTTGTACAATTAAAATTAAAAAAAGATTGATCTACAACTTATCAAAATGTTAGGCTTTTTGTTCAATTGTAGAGCAAATTTCTAGAAGCTCATAAAAGGCCTTGGACATTTAAGGGTTAACCCTCAAAGTTAGACAGTCTATTTCAAGGACTTGAAACAATATTTTGCCTGACTTCAATATTTTATTGATTGATGTTTGCCTTCTATTGCTACTATTCTCAGTGCAAATTAGAACTTGCACTCATTTCTATGAAACAAGTAAGAATGAGAATCTGAAGATTGTCCATACTCCGTAGGAATTTGATTCATAGTTTCCATGTTCTTTGGATTGTTTTGATGAATGTTATTTGATGTAGAATACCAATGAATTCTATAGTGAGTGTGTTCAATTTTGTTTTGTTCAATTTTTTTTAAAAACCAACTTAATGTCTGAAGGTTTCCTTTATTAAGAAAACAATGATAAGTGGCAGCACTTGTTCAGGCATATCCAGCACGGCAGCAATATCCTCCTAATTATGAGCTTGAGCACATGAGCTATCCTCGAGTTTACATGGATTCATACATGCTGGGATTTTTGTGCTCATTCAAGACGCATTTGCAAAGCGCTGAAGTTTCTGGCTTGAATTTTCTAGCCCTGTTTCATCAATGCACCATAGCTGGAATTTCCTCTCGTGTAATTAAGAGCATCAATCAGACAGAGCAGTACCAGTATTCATCTTCAGACAGTACTGTAGTCCCATCTTCTTCGATTGCAACACATCCCTTGATGCAACAATCATGAAAATCCTTGAAAAAGAAATCCCGGTTTCATTCTTGCGCACAATATCTCAGGTAGGAGCGAGATTCCAAAAAGCTTCGATTCCAAAAAGCTTCGATTCAGGAAGACGATAGATTCAACCGCACTCACATTCAAAGCGCGCACTATCCATTATTCTCTCTACAATGAATCTCTTCGTTTTTTGCAACATTGCCATGCAAAACTGTGAGTTCTCACAACCCCTAAAGGATGTTGATGTTGATGTTCTTGATAGCTTTCTGAACGTGGAAAACTCCTTGAAAACTCCGTCCTTGGAACTGTTGGAAGTGAGCACCGCACCGCACCGGCGGTGAGTGGAAGACTACTGAAGCCAGGGTCCCAGCCAACGGATGAGCTTCAGTCGTCACAGGCATAATATGGCTCCGTCAGGGATGGCTTTTTCCCCGTAAAATCCCCAGCAAATCTCTACAAATCAGCCGGTGAATTTGTAACAATGCTGCTGCCACGTAATTAATGACCACCAGTCCTTTTTCACTTTCTTTCTTTGAAAAGCGCGCCCCCACCCCCACCCCCACCCCCACCAAAGCCCAGTATGTGATCCATAAGTTTTACTACATTTTCCAGAATTCAGTAATGCACCAAAGACGTCGGGAGCTTCCTGGCAACCATGACAGGAGTGGAGTGGATATTCGCAAAGAGAGAGACTATTGAATCCTGATCAGTTGATGCAAATCACGGAACTCAATTCGGTGAAGGGACTCTGGAGCTTATCTCTCAGTTCCAGATGCTTCTCCAATTGATCTCTAACTTACTTTGGGGATTGTTTCCGCGTTCTCAGAATCAGTAGTTTTAGCTGCCCTGAAAGCCACCTTGAGTGCCACCACAACAGAAAACGAGGAGCTGATTATGCTGCTGCATCTGATCATGATACGAGGTGATATGAGTGGTGAGCATTGGTCGCCGACCTTCCGTTTCTTAGAAATGCATCACCCCCTTCCCACCGTGGTACCACGTTGGTATTCCTCCCGCATATACCCAATGCTATACGTTTGTTTCTAGAATGTAGTCGGTCAGTACATGATGGTGTGGGGTTGGAAATGGGTATGTCTACCCTCAATCTAACTTACACCCATAATCAACACTACCCAAAATGCAACACAAGAATTGTCACAGTTGAACCCCAAAAGTGTTACAAAACCTACATATTGATTACACAAGATGGGCACTTGTGTAATCAAATCATGAGAATCTATGAGAGCTTAGTATTGGTTTCTTGGTACACCTAGAGAATGAAGAATGAACTTATTGGTCCAAAAAACAAATCATTTTTGGATGAGTGACTACCTTGGTCAACTTTTAGTCCTCCACGTCTGATTTCAAGGTTTTCTCTGTTTGTTACTGTAGAAACAAAGCATGCACCTATGAGTCCAAAAATTGAATCATTTTTTACTAAATCCCTATCACCGAGGCAATGCCCTACTTCCGAGGTTAAGATCTAATTAATTATTGTAACTACACTCAATCTTTTGTAATTACTGACGATTCCAGGTGCGCCTCGATACCTTGAGTGAAGAAACTCACTGTGAATGAATATGAGAATATCCAAAAACTACTTCCCCACGAAATGGTTCCCATTGATGTATTGGTGCATGATGAATATAAAGTTCATAATATTCTCCTGTTGTGGGGTCGAGTGGCAGCCAGTGTTCAAGTCACTGGCTTGTGAACAAATGTCAATGACTCCTAATAACTCACGTCAAGAAATGATGTCGCCAGCCAGTTTTGAGGGAGGGTCTCGGACGACAGTTGTGCATGATTCGATCTTTGGGAGTTTTTGCAGAGGACGGAACGGAATTCCATTTGTGTTGCAAAACCAAATGGGAAAAAAAGAAGAAGAAAAGGAGGGAGTGGGATGGCGTGAGCATACCCCACGCCGCGACTGTGCCTGATCTTACTCGGATTGGATGGAGCTGTAGATCCGATGGAAGTCTACAGTAAAGTAGAGGACCACTACCACTGCAGTGGATCTCATCACTGTTCTAAGATTTCGTGTTAAATGTGTAATTTGAAGCACTCCTGAAGCTCCTTCAGCCGCCTGCAATTCCTGAATTCCTGAATGTGGCGAGGAGCATGTTTTGTGGCACAGAGTGCGTGCCATGTCGTAACCCTGGCGGGAACGACGCGGGCGCGGCCGCGCGGGCCGCGGTCACCGTGAAAATCATCCTTTGGGGGTACATGATGTGAAGCATCTACTTTAACCCTTAAAGGACGAAGGTTATTTTCATTACTGTCTGAATCATGGGCTTGAGAAATAGCAAAAGCACTCATTGGAAGTCAAACTACTATAGAAGACCTCTTTTTACCACAAAATTCTGAGGATCAATAGTTGCACTTTTGTCCTACTACAAGGATTCTTTGTCATCCATTTGACGCCAAACATCCTCCTCGACATTTAAAGGTTAAAAAAACACCATTGGAGGTCAAACTATTGTGCAAAATCTTTGGCCTTTTCACACAAAATTTTTGGTGATGAACAACTTGCACTTCTATCTTACATGGAAGGATTCTATGTCATCAAGAGGACACTTTGGGTCTTTAGAGCATCCCCACCCATCTTGCATTTTGGATGGTAGGTTAATTTGATTGGCTTGCAAATGGACTCCAACTTGCAAATGAGGGTCATTATATAGGCCTACTTTTGGCTTGCAAAGGGGTGGACTTAACAACTTATGCCAAAACAAGGAGCACTTGGATCTTCATCGGTGCAACATATAGATGGGACACGCACGAGAATCCATTAGTAGGAACCCATGTTTTTCTTGACAGATTTTTCTAGACATCCACATATTTTCATGTTAATAGTGATGTCAAATAAAACATCGACATGTTTTATTTGACGTCATTGTTAACATGAAAAACATGTGGATGTCTAGAAAAATTTGTCTAGAAAAACATGGGTTTCTACTAGTGATCTCTACCCCAAAACAAAGCATCGGGGTATTAAAAGGGAGATCTGGGCTATTAGTTTCATCCTTCTTTAATGCAAGTACAATTTTTAGTAATTTTTGCTCAACCTAGTAATAAGGTATGGGTGGGGTGGTTTATTTGATCCCAGCTTGCAAAACGGATGGCCCCCATTTTGCAAGCCAAATCACCATCTCAAAATGCAAGACGAGTGGTGATGCTTTCAACATTGTTCTAAGGACGGGTTGGTCACTATGGAAATAAAGCCTTTCTGGTATAACGTGAATAATTTGTTTAAAAAAATCCAAGAGTTCTCACCGGAGGTCAAACTATTGTGCAAGACCTCCCCTTTTCACACAAAGTTCCCAAAGATGAACATATGCACTTTTATCTTGCGTAGAAGAAATCTTTGAAATCCATTGAACATTGAGTGTCCTTTAACCCCTAAAGGACCATTGTCCCTTCGGGGGACAAATGCACTTTCGGGCAGGTACCTATGGGCTGAAATTTTCTTCTAATATTTTGAAATTTTTTTTGGAGGTATAAAAGTTGATTAGCTTCATGGGAATATAATTTTTTTCGAAATCGGTGCCCGGGAACAATAGTTATGACCAAATAAGCTCAAACAAGGGGACGGCGGGCAGCTCGGGCAGCCCAAAAAAAATGGACAAAAATTTGAATTTTATTTTTTATTTTATTTTTTCTCATAGATTATATTTTTGTCTATGTGAAAAGCTTTGATTCATTTCATTTGGATATATAATGAGAAAGTTATGGACATTCTTGTTATTCGGGCAGTTAGAGCATCTTCTTGGAAAAAATAACTTGTAGGATTCATTTCTGAATGCAATTTTTCAAATTTTTCAAATTTTTCTTTTTTGCACGATCTGGTTTACTTGCTAGAACAATCTCACCATTGGGATTAGTGCATTTTAATTCCATCTAAAATATATGAATATTTTAGATTTTCCTTCTATCTCATACCTACTTCTTCTTAACAATTTTTTTAAGAATGATAATTAATTTTTTTTTGAATTATTTTTTTTTACCTAAACTCTCAACTCAATTCTACACTATAAAGATTTAAAGCTCAAAACTCTGTAGTGCAAAAAATTTAAGTTAAAAATGTTCAAAGTCAAAAAATCTAGTCCCGCAATGTGCTGAAAAACTTGTTTTTTCCACTTTAAACGCTGATATCTTGCAATCTGAGCGGTCAAAAATTCTGAAATTTTTTACACACACTCTCATACTAGTTAGGTGTAAGATCCTACGGTTAGATATGAAAATAAAACAATTTTCAATTTTTACTCCTTACTAATAGATATGGCAGTTTTGAGTATTTTCTGGCAGAAAAAAGGCCTTGGTCCTTTAGGGGTTAAAGGTTAACCTTGAAGGACATTGCAAGCCTTATGGGCATTTTGAAAGTCAAAACTTGAATTTTCACATAGTTCTCGGTTTAAATGTTCTTTAGCAATTAAACTTAACTACAAAAATGTAGCTTCAATAATCTACTTCTTACTCCATTTGTATTTTTTTTTAAATTGTTAAAATTGTGATTTTTGTAACACTTTGAAGATAGCATCCTGAAAGCTCAAAATACACCACTTTGAACTTTTTCTATCAAAATTATCTTTGGCGTGAGCTCAAATAGTACATCAATTACACCTTAATGTTTGTCACTATTATTTTCATTTTTCTCATAAAATTAAATCATAGTGATTACAAGAAATTTAAGCATTTTTGTAATCACTATGATTCTTACCAAAAAAATTCTTTATAAAATCATATAAAACTCAATTTGATGTTTTATTTATGATAAAATGAGATTCAATTTTAGACATACAAAACTACATGTGAAAAATATCAAATTTTTGAAATATTTTCTTTTAATATAGAAACCTAATGATGTTTGACCAAGCCTAGACAAGAAACATCCTTTAATAAGGGATATACTTCCACAAAGGTGCTGCAATTTTTTCTTGAACACTCTCAACTTTTAATGGAAAGGTGCTATTTGCCAATATTATGCCTTATGGTGTGAATATCCTTAATTGCAAAGAGGGAATATATATTCTTATATATCCATTGCCATGCTTTCTTTGTTTTGAACTAATTTTGCACCTCGATTGTCACTAATAAGGTAGACAAGCCTATTACCACCTTGATTTTGCAATCTAAATATCTTGGATTCAACTCTAAGAGGGGAACTTTTTTCCCAGAGGTGTGAACTTATTTCACAAATCAAACCCAAGTAGAATTATAATTTTCTAATTAAAATTGTAATTTCTGAGAATTTCTAAAAAGGTCTACCATGAAATTTCAAAATCATCCATAGAGTGGAGTCATAAACATCTTATAAACAACCCATAACTGCCTTTCCATGTATCAAATGGTACTTAGGTAATTAGGTACTCACCAATAATAAAATGATTGACATGTTACTACTTATTGGCATTAATGCATTGATTTTTTTAGAAAATGAATGGATTTGGATGGTTTTGGGATAGAATTGGAGCCAAAAGTAAGATGACGGAATTAGGTAGGGAATGAAATTGGGCTGGTCTACCTCATTACCTTGTTTATGTATAATATCAAGGCAATCACCACTATCCTATGGGAAGGTGAGATTCGATATAAATTAAGTCATTCTTGTAATTAAAAAGTGCCACATGTCATCTTGTAAATGGTGTAAGGTGACATGGACCTTGAGAATTTGACGTAGAGTGCCAAATCACCTTCACATACGGTACTCCAATTGACATTGAGAGAAACTTACATAGTAAGTACATAACTCCTTCATAGAGGCTTAACCCTTAAGTGCTTTGACGTCTATATTCTCGATGATGAACAAAGGACTTGGAGGCACTGTTTAGTCCAACTAACTTCTCATTCATCCAATGTAACACTTGAATCTTGAAAAGACAATCTTCCTTAATGACGAGTTTCATGAAATTGTAGTATAAATGATATTCATGTATACAAAGATATAAGCAAAAATGTGCCAAAATTCAAAAAAGGATGAAGGCGGTAAGGGGTTAATGGTTCAAAGTTATTACCACTACTCATCTATGCTTGATACCACAACAATGAGATTTCTACACACGTCCTTTTGCAGGGTTTAGGGTTCAGGATTTGTTAGGTTTAGGGTTTAGACTCGATCCGCTTCGCAGGTGCACATGGTCGAGAATTTCTTACGCCATGACTGGTTTGAAAAGGTGTCGGAATACACACGTGCGATGTGAACATTGTAGCCAAAAGAAATCACACACAGCAAGGATTGTCCATCTGATTCTTCAACAACGTTCACGTACCTACCCAAAGCCTTACAATTCAATACTAGGTCATGATGAAACATTGTAGACCTGCTGCGCAAATGAATCATCGCTGTTCTCATGTCCAATGCGCGCAATTTCAATTCGTCCTGCTCTGGCTCTTTTTTCACTGAAGGAGCTTGTGCAAACCCAGTCTCCGCCATTGACAAATCACGTCACCACCTGCCAGGACCTGGAATTCAACGGGGAACTGGAGCTTATGGCCTACATTTTTGGACAATTATACCGACAGACCTGCAGAAGTAAGTGCCGTAAAGGAAACTGCACCTTCTGTTTGTCACACAAGTATGTAGCTAGGATCCACCCTTGATTTCTCATGAGTTGGATTCTGCTGCCTGTGTGCCTGCCACAAAGTGTTGCTTTTTTTTTGAAGCTGTACATACACTGATTGCCACGCTCATAATGGTGGCTATTCGAAAGTCAAAGGGAAGAAGGAAAAGTTATAATATTTTTTTGTTCTTGTCAGTCAGTGGCAAGAAATTCAACGAACATGTTTTCATGGTGATAATAAGAAATTTCTAATGTTTGTACGGGTTTGTAGGTTCTGAAACTTGAAATCACGTTCAATTGGAAGAAGAGTACGTACGTACGTTAGGAAGACAGTCATGGGTTGGGCACATGTTCACTTTTTTCATGTGTCAATAAAAGTAAACTCAAAGTCATGATGACACCGCAAGGTACTTGGGTGGGCACATTATTGAATAAAATGGTAAGCGGTATCATCCAATAGCAATCTCTTTGAAATATCAAACACCTAAAATATGAGTATGAATGGCAAAGGAAGGCATCATATGCCATCGGTAACTGAAGCTATTGGAAAAAGTAATTGAAACCACAAGTTTCGTGATGTGAATCTACCATACGGATGTTCATTTGTATTCTTTTGACCACGTGGTTTGTAGGTTAAAACCCATAAGTAGCCTAAAGAGCATCTATCAATCAATACCGTTGTATTTATTGGTGCTTTATAGAGATGAACTACCCAAGCAAGTGAAAATCTATCTCCATTTGTTTGAGGTGGCAATTGCCTCCTATATCGTGTGTCCATTAAGTGATTTTAGAGTTTGTTTAGTGTTTGCATTTTTTCCCTATTGTGTGTGTATATGTATACTTTCATTATCACATAAGGGAAGTAAATCTAAAATGACAAAATAAGCAATTCAACATGGTTCCATTATTATATTAAGAAAAAGGTTTTGTGGGGTCTTATTGGTAGACTAAGTCAAAAGGGGATTTTAGATTCTCTTAGAATGTCTTTCTTGGACACCGTATAAATAAATTAGTATGAATTTTTCAAAATGCTAAAAATAAGTGTTTCTAAAACTGACACACTGATCCAATAAAACTCTCATGGGCAATTTCGTTAAAATGGCGGTATTCCATTAAAATGGCGGTTCAAAGGACCAACTAGGGAATGAAATCTTGTAAAAGACAATGGTGGGGGCAATGCCATACGTAAATGAGTAGTGATTTGGGCATACATGGGACACAATGGATGCTTGATATGAGATGAATAGGTGCCTCAATACACCTCAATCTTTATTGTTTCATGTACAAATGCCAATGGAATACCGCCATTTTAACGAAATTGCCCATTCTCATAAATTGTGGTAGTACATTTTAAACTTGCAAGAATTTGTAGAAGTCTTTTTCAGGAGAGTTTTGATTCTAGGTGTAATTACCTCACCTTGAGTTCTCAGTCTTCTGATTGCTGAAAAGCACACACAATTCCTTCATCCAAATTCTAAGCTTAGTCATTTTTTTTTCCTGAATGGCTATTCTGATAATGAGAATCGCAACCAACAGTGCCCTAAACCCACACGTACTCAGAGGATGCCCGCCTGCAGCTCTCAACTCTGATCTAGCTAGCTATGACACGCTTTCAGTTTGGAGCTTTTGTGACATGCCGCTATCCAACTAAAATTCTGCTGCACGGATGTAATTTCTGTAGATCCTCACTGACGGAGACACTATTCGCCGCAGAATGAAACTGAAGACAAAGATCGACGACAAATAGTGTGTTTTTGTTTTTTGTTTTTTGTTTTTTATTAAACACGATAAATAGTAGTGTTTCGGTGAACTTGCCTGTGATAAGCACAGGATGGCCGCACTCATCAGGCGCCGGCACCCACCCAGCACTTGTTTAAGATACCTGACCGCAAAAGCACAAACTATATAAACAAATTGTTTAGTATAACTCCATGCCAGTAACTTGAAGCCACAATTGGCAGATGCTCTACCTTTCAGATTCCCGGGCGTGCAGTTCCCATGAAGCTTGCCTGGACGGATCCAACCATCCAAAGCTCCGGTCCCCACATGCATGCTCCGGTCCCCACATACAACCCAGTCACAACCAGTCAGCACACGATCGATCAGGAACACGGGAATGAACTCCACTGGGCCACTTCTTTTCTTCTTTTCCATGAAGCTGATACCGTATCTCCACTCCATATCTCAATACTGTTGTACATGATCGATTTCAGATTTCTATTATATATTCAGGAGTTTAATAATATTTAACTTGCAGTAAGTTAGACTGAAGCGCGTCCCGTCCCGTCTAGAACCTCCCTGGATCCGTGAGAATATTCTAGAATTGGTCTTACTAGTTTCGTAACTGCCGTCGTGAGGGCGCCGTGCCTGGCGCCGTTCAAGGAAAACCATCCGTCCGTGACGGAGGCCCCGGCCTGGGTGAGCGGGGAGGGCCACACTACTGCTGCAAGGCAAGTGCGGTGAATGCACGTCATGGAGGTGCCGTTCCCTCTCCGTCCTGCCCAAGTCAACGCCGGTGCATGCTCTCGCCACTCCAGTGAATTTCACCAAACTACGGCGGTGAGGTGGCCGGTGGCAAGGGACATTGGCTGACTCCTTCACATATCAAACTCCACTTTAGAGAGGAAGCTTACTGACCCCTAAATGACGGACTCCCATCACCAATGATTTCAAGCCTCACTGCCTGTCACTTAGTTTGTTGCCATTTTGCAACTAGATATGTATGAAAAAATTTCAGAGATGAAATTCACATGTCTTCCATAACATTATTCACCGGTGTTGCGGGGTTCCTTTTTGCTCTCTGGAAAATAGGAGCCCCCCTAAGCAGTGAAACTTTGCAAGCTCCTGTACCTATCCAATGCTGCACGCCCACCTCACAGAACTTGCCCAACTGGCCACCCAATACTTAGCATTCTTTGCATTATAACTATATTTTTTGGAGGTATCTTGGATGGAATGATACCTCTGTCAAGGGGGAAAGAAACAAGACAGTGAACAATGTTATGTTCATTACTTCACAAAAAAAAATTTAGATTTTTTGGTGAGAAATTGATTTTTTTGAGAATTTTTGAAGATAAAGTGAAGAAGAATCACATCAAATAGAAAATTATTTCAACGAATCTGAAAATTTCACCATGTGTGTACATTTCAATGACAAATATCATAGCATTACATGTTTTTTGAGGCTAGTGAGAGCCCGTTTCAAGGCTGTTCCCTTCACTGTTCCCCGCATGTTCCCCGCAGTGAAGGACAGCCGACAGTCGAAAAAAAAATTAAAAAAAAAATTAAAATTAAAATTAAAATTCTTCAAATGATAAAAGAAGTTGATTTTTTTTTTCCCCCGGAAATGACCTAGCCGCCTCTCGACCATGTAGGACGTTGAGGTGGCAAGCCAGCTGTCCGGTTCCCTGCGTTCTCGCAGCAGGGGAACCCGCAGTCCTTAGAGGCCTCAAAAACCATCTAATGTGTAAACTCAATTTCCGGCACGTCATTCTATAATTAAAATTCAATAAACATTGAAAATACATCCAAAATTCAAATTGCAATCAAATATTTAATACTAGAAATTTTTCCAAAATTCATATTGGAGTAGAAACTAGAGTAGATTTAACTTCATTTTGTTCGTTGGGCTCAAACTCAAAAAACATCATTTTTGTGGAGAAATTTCAGATTTAGGACAAGGAGCAACAACTTCCCCAAATACACTAAAATAGCGTATTTTGTGATCCATTTTAATTTTTAAAAACTTCTCATTTTTGTGAAAACAAACATTCGCTAGACTACAAATTCATGGGCAAATTCAATTGATACTCTTTATAATTCAACATGAAAGGTCAACAAGGAAAACAGGGATGAAAAGTGCTTCCCATAGCTTTATAGCTCATTGGATTGCCATCCGAACGCCACATAATGGTGTTCCAAGTGTTCTAGAGTTAATTGAGGAAAGACGCCGTGGACAATAAGTGTTCGATGAATGACAAGGAATTCTCCAGTGTAGGACAAAACTACAACTATTCATCCTTGAAATTTTCTATGGAAAGTGGAGAACATCTCTATTAGCTTGACTTTCAATGAGTATTTTTGGATTTTTTTTATTCTAATGACTCTCACGGTTACACAATGCATGATTTCCAAGGTCACCCCTGCGTCCTTCCATGGTTAAAGCTTAAACAACAAGTTGGTCACCGTGGAAATCAAGTGTTTTCAATCCTTTAAGAAATGTCTCACTATGACTACATTTTCAACTAAAATTATAAACTTATCAATTTATTTAGACATTTTCAAATCATCTACACAATTCTTTAAGTTCTAATCACTGATTTTTTTCATTTCCATAAAATGGATTTGAATTTCATAATACAATAGAGTTGATTGTAAAGTGCCTAAAATGAGGAATAGGGAGCCGGACATTGAAGTTATCAAATAAAAACAAAAGGCAAAACTCCTTAAAGCATCAAAATCAGGATCTAATTGAGTTTAATGCCTTATTTCAATGAACTACTTTTATGGGCAATTTCGTTAAAATGGTGGTATTCCATTAAAATAGTGGTTCATGGGATCAACTAGGGCATGAGATCTTGCGGAAGAAAATGGTGGGGGCAATGCCATACATAAACAAGTGGTGATTTGGGCACGTATGGAATACAATCGATGCTTGATATGAAATGAATAGGTGCCTTAGTACACCTCAGTCTCCGTTCCTTCATGTACAAATGCCAATGGAATACCGCCATTTTAATGAAATGGCCCATTTTGTACTATTTGTAGTTAAGCCTTCCTCTAACAACCCTTGTACAAACTAAAGATAACCTTACAATTAATTCTAGTTCCAATATTCAATTCTAATATTGTAGTTCTAACATACAGTTCCAATTCAAAACTATAGTAGATTCTTCAAAGACTTCTTCACCAAAATACTATCACAAACCTATATAAATAACGGTAAACCGTACAATTTGTAGTTTTTTGTGCTATTTAATTTTTTGTTGTTGTAATACAATTCCGCATCCATTATTATTAAAAATATGATATTAATAATAAAACAACTAAAGCATTCACTTGGTGTAGGTGGGCATGTAGAACTCTAGAACTGATGATAGTTTATCACCTAATTCCTACATATCTAAACTACTACCTATGCCATACAATTTTCAAGCAACCATCCTCACAAACGCATGAAAAACTTACAATTTTTTTAGTTTTTTCTATTATAATTTATATAGGTTTGGGATTGGGCCTAGTGCAAGACTTGGCATTCAATACTTCATCACTTTAGAGAGGTTGTTGCCTTAGAGCATCTGCACAACGACTCAAATGTATTATTGGAGAACTAATGAAGTGCTCAAAAACATTATCATCTACAACAAAGTTTTATTCGTTTATACCCCAAAAGATAAATAAAATGAAAAGGATTGTCAACTTATTTTGAATCATGAAATTGAAAGAAAGATTTTTTATATCCACATGGGATGGTAGGAGGTAGACCAACCCATGTGGGATATGTTAATTAGAATATAGTTGTAGTGAGGTATTTCTTAGAGGATTGAAAGTTCAATCCTCGTTTACTTGACTTCAAAAGTAAGCAATGTACAATTGAACTTTCAAAACATGGCACCTTTGTGGCAAATTTAGTGTGCAAATGCTTTGACAATTGGATGATGTAGTAGATTGGGTTTTCGGGCTGCAGTGCCTATCCCTTTTGGTGTACCTCCTATGACCATATGGCCTGGCTGCATCTAAAGAGCACGGCCAAGAGCACAATCTTGTATCTCTCTCAAGCGCCAGTCATGGGGATGCTCTTAGAGAAGTTCACCTTAATCCCTAAAGGACCAAACACCGTTTTTTGGCAACATAGTGATTTTGGGCAGCTCACTACGGACGAGATTTTTTTTTTTTTTTTTTTTTCAAAATTTCACACAATGTGTGCCTGAGGATAGCTTTAAGGCCCAACAATTTTCATAACTTTTGACTATATAGTTAAAAAGATATTGCATGATATGTCATTTTCAATAGTTGGTGGACAACCTGGGCAGTCAAAAAAACTTCTTTAAAAATCAATTTAAAAAAAAAAAAAAATTTAAATTCGTTCTTTAGATTTATGTATTTGTGGAAAGATTTGAATCATTCCATTTTGATTAATGAGATGATAGTTATGAGAAGTTTTAGTT
This sequence comes from Rhytidiadelphus loreus, assembly GCA_947034895.1. Taxonomy (NCBI): domain Eukaryota; kingdom Viridiplantae; phylum Streptophyta; class Bryopsida; order Hypnales; family Hylocomiaceae; genus Rhytidiadelphus; species Rhytidiadelphus loreus. The sequence goes on from OX344765.1 coordinate 45,595,313, forward strand.
TGCGGGTAGGTATGGCATCCAAAGAATCAATGCTTAGAAGCATTATCATCTTGTACTCCTACAAGTAATTCAAAAAAGATGATCAACTTGTCAAGAATTCAGAGTTTTGAAAAGAAGCTCTTTATATATATACATGGGGTGGTAGGAGGTAGACCAATCCACATGGGATATATTAATTATAATTTGTAGGAGCTTGTCTGAATGCTCATAGTCATTGGAAGTCAAATTAACATATTCCACATAGGTTGGTCTACCTCCTCGTACCCCCCTATATATATATATATAAATAAATAAAGAGATTCACTTCACATTTGAAAATTCAGAAGACAAGTTGGACAGAATGCATTTGCAGGTAAGTGATGTGAGGTATACCAATTTTTTTATATTTCAATATTCAAACAAGGAAACTTCTTCTGGTTGCGTTCTTCACTTGGTGCGCCAGCCTCTTCCAACCTGCACGGCAAGACCCCCACTGGCTGTGCCTATCTGCCGCAGGGATGCTCTTTAAAGAAGTTGTACTGGAGCTAGACGTGTAGAGACTCCAGCATTACTGATAGCTTATCACCTCCTTACGTATCAGAACTGCTACTTTTCAAACCATTTCTCTCTCACTCACACAGTCAGATATAAAAACTCAACGCTTGCAGCAAACAATTCAGCCAAGCTGCGAGCGCTCTTTACTATTATCAAGCTTCCTTCGTTCCTCTGCTCGCCCTGCGCGGTTTTCACCGCTCCTGCTGCGATGGAGAGGTCGGAAGAGGAGGCGATGGAGGATCCGAATTCTACTTCCACGGGAGGCTCTTCGGGCTTGTCGCCCTTGAGCAAGCCCTTGAAGCGTGTGGATTCCCTGGATCAGGAGTCCAACCGAATCCACGGCATGGCCAGATCCTTCAGCAGCAAGGTATGGAGAGATGGATCGATTGACAATCTCTGGCTTTTACATTCTTTTGGGATGCTGTGAGTCTGGTGATCTAGTTTCTTTTGTGCTGTGAAATTTTGAAAAAAAAGGGTGTGGTTTTAGCTAGCTCGCTCGCTCGCTCGCTGCAAGGAATCGATTTCTTGGGAAGCTTGCTGTGAAAAAGGTTGTGGGTCGTGCAGGAAGGGCTCATCTGTTACTCGCTCTATCTTTGTTGTGTTGCATTTTTCTTGTTTATGGGAAGCTTCGTTAAAATGGCGGCAAGTTTGTCGAATACTGCCATTTTTAACGAAATATCGGTTGTTTGCTTTGCAAATTCTTCTTGCGGGTGATGTGAGTGTATCGATCAAGTTTCTTTTTTGCTGTGACAACACGTTCATAGTTTCAGCTCGCTAGCTAGCTGCAAGGGATCGATTTCTTGCAAGTTTAATGTGAAACAGGTTGTGGTTCTTGCATGAAAGGCTGATTCGTTACTCGCTCTTTGTTGTATTGCAATTTGCTTCTTTCCTTTGCAAGTTCTTTTGATACATTCTCACGAGGTTTGAGTCCATCATAGTTTGACTCGTGACGAAACTTTCGTCGAGGAAGGGGATCAAGAGTTGTTTCTGACAGGAAGAAGGTCTTCTCTTTGTTGACGAGAAATACTACAGTTTAATGACTGTACTGTTTGTGTGGGATTGTGAGAAGAGTTTTATATTCTAAAGTTTCTTAGCCACAGAGTTTGCATCAGCGAGTGAGTTTCTGTGGGTATTTTTTGGGGGGGTTGCTTGTAATTGAAGGGGGTTGGTTGAATTGGTACAGAATCTGTCCAAGTCCACCATAGCCCTGCTGGCGTTCCAGAGCATCGGGGTGATTTACGGCGACATCGGCACGTCGCCCTTGTACGTGTATGCCAGCACGTTCGTGCTCAACCAGACGGACGGCAACGGCAACTACATCCCGGCGCTTCACGAGGACATTCTGGGCGTTTTGTGCCTCATCATCTACACGTTGACGCTCGTCCCCCTCATCAAGTACTGCCACATTGTCCTCCGCGCCAACGATAACGGCAATGGTAACTAATTACAAATCCCTTCGAAAATCAAATCTCTGATGAAACAATAGAATTCTTTTCAAAAGCACGGCGTGCCGAAATCGTTTCTGTCGAACATTAGATGCAAACCCAATAACAAGGTGTTGAAAAGCGCTAGCTTGCTTCAGTGCTTCAATCACAAAATAATCTGCTCAAAAATCTAGTGCAACGCTGGTATCTGACGAATTAATCATTCAACAGGTTGTGGATATATCAAGTATGTAGACTTGGCGGTCCCCCTCCAAATTCTGTAGCGCTCGATCTTAGTCAGTGCAAGAATTGGTTCAAAAGTTTGTTTATACTTTGAAACAGTTCGGAGTTTTGCTGTTTTGCTGGTAGGACTGCAAATTGCTGTTGTGAGATTAGGATCTGAGAGACTGAGTTTGAATGGGCTGGCTCCCTGAATTCCTGCAGGGGGGACGTTTGCGCTCTACTCCCTGATATGTCGGTATGCGAAGATTAACTTGACCAGCAACCAAGTACCGGAAGATCGAGACCTGTCGACGTACCAGCTCGACTTGCCCACACGGTCAGCGAAGAGAGCCGCGAAGTTGAAGGAGTTTCTGGAGCGGAATCGGTTTATGCAGCACCTGTTGCTCACGGTGGCACTCATCGGCACGTGCTGCGTTATTGGCGACGGCGTCCTCACCCCGTCCATCTCAGGTAAATGAAAATGCTTGAAGCCTTCGATCTGTTACAAATAAAATGAAAAATGCATGAAGCTTCCAGGTCCCCTCAAAATGCTTGGAGTGCATGAAGCCTTCACCCATCTTGTTGATTCGTCATGCTTTGATTCCTTTATGGAAATTCCATGTTCGTTTTTGGCTAGGGTGGGTGCGAGTTTTTGGTTTGAGGCTACCGATTTGGGCCAACTTTGCATTACCTTTTTGTTGTTTTGGTAGTTGCAATTATACCATTTCTGGCGATTTGCGATAAATGTTCTTGAAACAGGTTAGCTATGGAATCTGAGAAAGTAACTGCACTTGTTCCTTACTTGTGTCACGTTGCCATCGACGTTGCAGTGCTCTCAGCTGTTTCGGGACTCAAAGTCAACACACCGACACTTTCACAAGGTTAGTTGAATTTCCATTCTTTCCCACCATCGTCACACGAAATTAATTCGATCCAGCTATTTTATAAAGTCTTGGTCTGAAGTTCTAGCTGTGGCAATTGTCAATTCTTGAGGACCAAATTTGAGTTTCGCTATTGCAGTCATGTTTTCGTCTTTCATCTTTCATATCTCTTACAGTTCCGTAATTTCTAATATTCGGTTTGATTGAAGATCAGAGTTTGTAGGGCTGCAATTACTCTGCAAGGGTGCACTTGCATCTGACAACATGTATCATAAAAAATTTCATATCCAAGCGAAAGTGAAAACACTAGGAGGAAAACAAGGGGTAATAAACGTTTAAGATAACTCGATTGTCTAAGAGCTTTAGACTTCATCCTCGTGAGCGTTAAAACAAGTGTCGCTTGAGGCTTTAGACTTTGACTGGGACGTGTTTTTAAAGTCTTGACTGAGCACATGGTTACGCAATTAAACCAGTTGCGCATGTGCAGATGTGGTGGTGGGAGTATCAGTGGCGATCCTGGTGGTGCTCTTCTGCGTGCAGAGATTCGGAACTGACAAAGTGGGCTACAGCTTTGCGCCCGCCATTTCTCTGTGGTTTATCTGCATCGCTCTAATTGGGATTTACAACATCGCCAAGTATGACCCCTCCATCTTCAAGGCCTTCAACCCTTACTACATTTACACTTTCTTCAAGCGCAACAAGCACGATGGGTGGGTCTCGCTTGGAGGGATAGTGCTTGCCATCACAGGTACTCATTCACTCACTCACTCACTCACTCCTCCCACAGTAATTTAATTATGTTTAGCTCTTAAGTTTAATCTTACTTCCATTTATTGATATACCAAAGTCTAATTAAGTTTTATGAAAATTCTCCCACTGCCTCATACTGTTTCAGAGATCCTGATACGGTTCATGTGGATGCAGGGTCGGAAGCCATGTTTGCTGATCTTGCACACTTCTCCGTTGCATCCATTCAGGTATTCTTTTTCATTGACTGATTTGATGACAGTCTCTCACATTGAACTTTGTTTTAACATGGGTAATGGATTCAATATGAGCTGCCTGTGAAATTGATCAAGAAAAAAGCATATGTTAAAATGTAAATTCTCATAATCAAGCAGTAGACAGTTGAATGACTACCCCGTTTTCGCTTTTAGAAGCATTATGAATTTTCTATTGAGAGTTGTACAGGTGGAATGGGCTTTGTGTGGTTTTAACGAATGATCCTGACAAATATTGGTTATGAGCAGATCTCGTGCACGTTTTTTGCATACCCTTGCTTGTTGTTGGCGTACATAGGCCAAGCGGCTTGGCTCATGAAACACCCGGACATGGTTAGCACTACGTTCTATTCCTCGATTCCAAGTGAGTACAAGTCACCTTATTATTGTCCAGTTTCCAAATTTTATTGCAAGCTGAAATTCCAACCGATGCAATGCCTGGAGAAAGGTCATATTTTCGTTGTTTGAATGGCATGTTCCAAAGCTCAAAATTTGTGATATTTCGAATGCACAGAGCTGTTTAAAACATAGACTCGAGATTCCAGAAAAAGTGTCAATTTCTTGAAATTGTGATTAAACATATGACGACGAAATAAGTGTAAATTTCACTAACTTGATGTTCAAAATACGTTTGTGTGTGTGTGTGTGTTAGAGCCTGTGTACTGGCCCATGTTTGTGGTGGCCACGGCTGCTGCCGTTATTGCGAGCCAAGCCATGATTTCAGCAGTGTTTTCCATTGTGGATCAATCCATGGCTTTGGGATGTTTCCCTCGGTGCAAGGTGGTCCACACTTCCAGCAAGTATGAGGGCCAAATCTACATTCCTGAGATCAACTATATCCTCATGATATTGTGTATCATCGTCACTGCGGCGCTTCGAGACACTGTCAAGATCGGCAATGCTTACGGTGAGTGCTCAATAAATTTCACATGACTTTCCTCTCCAAGCCTTACATGTCTTTTTGATTGTTGTAAAAGAATGTAAAAAACTCCATAATTATGCATAGACTTGACAACTTCTCCCTAAAGGAATCTTGAACATAGTTTTGACAGCATGTGTTACTTTTCACACAGTTATCGCCAATTCCTCTAAATTCCGTTATCTTTGATGAATATCACCAGCATTCCTTGGCAAAGTTTATTAATGGTTTCACTATTTTTCTGTGTAACAGGTGTGACTGTGGTGGCGGTCATGGTGGTCACCACCATCTTAGTGACGCTTATCATGATCATGGTGTGGCAGAAGCATCTCATCTTCGCTCTTTCATTCCTGGCATTCTTCGGCCTCATTGAACTCGTCTACTTCTCCTCGGTGCTGTACAAAATCCCGCAGTACGGCTGGATTCCACTGGCTTTTGTGGGAGTCTTCATTTCCATCATGTACACTTGGCACTACAGCCGAAAGGAGGCCTTCAAATTCGAAGTCCATAACAAGCTCTCCATGAACTGGTTGCTTGGCCTCGGCTCGAACCTCGGCATCGTCCGTGTTCCTGGAATCGCCCTCATCTACACCGAACTTCCCACGGTACTCACACTCTCAACCAATTAATCACCTGATCCAGCATCTGGATGTTGTTTCATTAGAAAACCAACTTACATCGGATTTTGTTTCAACCAAAATCTGCCAGGTTGAAACAACATCCGGATGTCGAATGTTTCTTTGCTGTAGTTTTTTCCACCAGACATAATGTTATCAATGCAGATATGCCATGTCTTGTTTGGTTGAGAGGGAGAGTTATAACGTTATAACCCAGGACACTCCTTGAAGCAAAGCACTCTATCATTAACCAAAAGTACTCTCTTGCACATTTTCCATTCGAGAGTCTAACTTAGTTAGCATTATGCCGTGTAACCTTCTCTTGCCTCCCTGCTTTTCAAAACATTGTTTCAATGGAGGTTAGTACTATAACGAAAAATTTGAACTCCCCATAATAATTTTAATACATCCACATCCAAGTATATGGTCTCTAAAGGAGGGTTACCAAACGACACAGTGAGCTCATATTGAATTCCCTGTATAAAAATCTTACACAATGAGTACACGGACTAGACAATTTTGAGGGACCATGAACCCACAGCTAACATTTCACACAGTGGATTTCATAATAGCTGCCAGTGCACCTTGCAATCCTTGCAAATTTGTAACCGAATTGAGCGCAGTACGATTCCATCTCTCCGCAAATACTAACATCCTTGGTAATCAAGACTAGGAAGCACGATTCCAAAATCGCCTTTGACCAAACTTGCAAAAGTACTTATGCGTTAACTAACTGCTGGATGGTATTAATATTGGATTTTGTGTTTTCCACATGCAGGGTGTCCCTGGCATCTTCGCCCACCTGCTCCACCACCTCCCCGCCATGCACTCCACCTTAGTGTTCGTCTGCATCAAGCACCTCCCCGTCCCCCACGTCCCCGAAGCCGAACGCATCCTGCTCCGCCGCGTCGGCCCCCCAAACTACAGCATGTACCGCTGCGCAGTCCGGTACGGATACAACGACAACAAGAACAAGGACGGCAGCGACGACGACCTGGAGTCGCACCTCATGAGCGCCCTGGAACAGTTTCTCAGAGCCGAAGCCGCAGGCGCACTAGACCTCCAACAACTCGCCTCCCAAAACCCTCCTGGATTCCAACAATCCCAGCAGCAGCAACAGCAGCAGCAGCACCGTACGACCATCGACTACCCCAATGGCGGCAGCTTGGTCACCTCTGGGATCCAGGATCACCTCCACAAGGAGATTGATGTGAATGCGCAGGTGCAGAGGGAGATCGATCAGCTGAGAATGGCCAAGGAGAGTAGCGTGGTGTATGTGCTGGGCCATACGACCTTGAAGTGCAAGAGCGAGTCGTCGTTTCTGAGGAGGTTTGTGATCGAGGACTACTATGGGTTTTTGAGGAGAAACTCAAGGAGTCGGAGTGATACGTTGAGGGTGCCGCAGACGAATCTGTTGCAAGTGGGGATGGTGCATTATATCTGAGGATGAGAGAGGAAGAGAGAGAGGAGAGAGAGAGAGAGTACTGTACAGTAGAGTACTTTGGTTGTGCACCTGGTTTCTGAGGTTTGGGATTTGAGGTGCCGTGATGTAAAATGTTATGTTGAATTCAAAATTTATTGCAATCAATTGGTAATTGTATGTTGCATTCCGCTTGTGAGGGGAATTGATTGATGCTCTGATTGAATTGAGTGATGAAGTTGTAAGTTTAGAGGATGGATTTCTTGGATAAGGTAGGAGGAATGACATAAATGAAAAACTTAATCCATAAACAATGCGGAGGACGTTTTTTGGTCAATGAACGATAAAGAATCTCTCCATGTGGGATAGAATTCGAAGTGCAACTATTCATCCTCCAAATTTTGTGTGAAAAGGGAACCGTCTTCTACAATAGTTTGACTTCCGCAATGAATGCTTTTGCATTTTTTTATGCTAGTACTTCACACGATTCTAAAACAGCTGATTTTCACGGTGACGAGTTCATCATTTAAGGGTTAAGCATTTTAGTCTCTAGGATTTGAGGAATTCATTGAGAAATTGAGTTCAAGGTGTGTGGAAATAAGGATGAGGAAGAATGCAGAAAGAAAGGATTTTTTTTTTTTTTTTTTTTCCCTTGAGGGAGTATTTTTGTTCAATACATATGTGGATTTTTCATTAGCCTATCTCATAGCTTCACCTCAAACGACTATCTTTAGAATTTGTTTCCTAATCAAGTGTGAGCAATATGAATCAATCTTTTTCAATCAACAATATAGCCAATTGTTCTTTGTAGTAGCAACTTGGCATGTAGATACTTTGCATTACAAAGTGGACCCTTCTTGGGGTTCAATTTCCTTTTAATGTAATTCCATCATCCTACCTTTTGCCCCAATTTTGCCACAAAACTCATCCAAATTCATTCATTTTATGACAAAATGAGTGAATTAATGCCAACAAGGGGTAACGTGTCAATCCTTTACTGGTGAATACCTAAATGCCATTAGATATATGGACAAGTAGTTATGTTGTTTATGGGACTTTTATGACTCACTCTAAAGACGGTTTTGTAATTTCATGGCAAACCACTTAAAAAATTTATAGAAATTACAATTTTAATCGAAAAATTATAATTCTACTTGGGTTTGATTTGTGGAGCAAGCACACACCTCTAAAAAAGAAGTTCCCCTCTTGGAGTTAGCCTCAAGATATTTAGATTGCAAAATCAAGGTGGTAATAGGCTTGTCTACATTGTACCTCTCACCATCAACATGGTGCAAGTTGGAATGGTGAAGTACATATGAGTGAGAGATTTATTTATGTTGGTTGGAGACTTGGTTTCAGAGGTTTTGGAATTGGTGTGGCTTAGAATGTTCTATTAATTGAAATGCATTGTGTGTTAAGATATGTTTCTACTTGGTGTTTGTGAAATCTTGGTATTAGAGATAAAATCTCTACTAAATATAAAAAGATTCATATGGCAATGCATTTTTTATTCTAGTTTGGCAAGTTAAAGTTTAAACTAAGTTATCTTGTGTTCACACAAGAGCAATGTTTTGAGGGCTAGCAATTGCAAAATAAGATCATGCTTTGAAACCTTCAAATGCTCAATTGAATTGGAACCAATTCAATCCCTCTATCATGCAATAGGGCCAACAATTGTGAAATTTGATCATTCAATGTTCAACTAAATTGGAACCAATCACTAGAAGAAAACTATGTCGCAGTCAACAAAACCACATCAGATTGGTTTTGTTGACTGCGCTGTTGAAAACACAGTGAAAACACAGTGTTTTCAACTACGCAATCAACAAAACCAATTTGATGTGGTTTTGTTGACTGCGACATAGTTTTCTTCTAGTGAATTCAATCCTTCCATAGCGCAATAGGCACAACAAATTGCGAAATTTGATCCTACTACTATACAAAACTTTTGATGATCAATTGAATTGGGAACTTATTCAATTTTTCCATCATCCAATACAAGATCCTCCTATTGCGCAGTAAGGCCAACAATTGTGAAATTTGATCCTACTACAAAAGTTTTGATGGTCAATTGAATTGGGAACTTGTTCAATCCTTCCATCATCCAACACAAAAATTGGATGCTCAATTCTAAATTCTAAAATCTAGGAATTTACAAAGAATAACACTGTAACTATGATGCTCAATTGTTAGAGCATTACAATCAAAATTAGTTTGCAAGTACGGTTGTGAATGACAAATTGTCGTTGATCATCAACAAAATGTATAGGGTTTTTATCCAAAATGATGATTCCCTTGAATTGAGGGGAATTACAGAGTAGAGGTGACAAAATTTTCAATATCAATTTTCAATAGGATTTGAAGGCACCAACACTCAAAGTCTTGCACATCAAATACCAATTGTAGTTCTCACCTACTAGACCTTGCATTAACAATTTTTGGGAGCAATTGCAATACAAGGAGAAGATGCTTCTCAAAGAAAGGGTTTTAAAACCAAAATTACACAATCAAACTCAAACCACAAACTACAACAATATGAAACACCACTATCAAGCCCTTCAAATCTTTATTTCAAACTAATTCAATATTTCAAAAAAATTGTCTACTAATACCTTGTTGTGAAGATTTGCCACATAGGTTGCCAAAAAAATTGATGAATGCTCTGGAAGTGTTAAGGGTCACTTCACACTATAGTCATTCAAGTAATCAAGTCGAGAGGCCATAGGATTGAGTAGCCAAACTTTGTTGAGAGTCCAAAAAAATGAGCAATAAATAGGCAATAAATAATAAGAATTGGAACCTTTGGCCAGCCATAGTGTGAAGCCTCCAAAGGCCAAGTCCAAAGCCCAAACCCTTGGCAATGAACTCCCAAGACCTCTCAACTTGGAGAGACATAGTGTGAAGCCTCCAAAGGCCAAAGTCCAAACTCTTAGTAATGATCTCCCATCTACCAATTTAACAATTGAGGTCTTGTCATAAATCAACAACCTCTCAACTATAGTTTGGTCTTCCATTTCTAGCTAACCCAAACATCCTTTGAGAGTCCATCACCACATAGGCAATTTATTGCTATGTAGGTAGTTGGAGGGCAATGGCCTTTGGACTTGTGCCTTCAAGTGTGAAGGGTCGAGAGGCTGAACTCTTAGTTTCTTGAAATTTGATTGGTGGAAACCCACTGCCTCAACCTTTGGCCATAGTGTGAAGTGGCCCTAAAATTGCAATTCTACATGGAATCCTTTGCTGAGTTTTGGTGCACACTGTCAAGTCGTAGTGGTGCTTGTATGTGCGAAGCTGGATCCAACTAACTTACGGGTAAATTGGAATTGCAGATTCCATTTGGATTAGAACCCCGAAATTTATCTTCTGGGCATCGGCATTATTCAGACTTCAAAAATGGTCAACACTAATGTATTTGTTAAATTGTACACATTCAAGCAGCATGTGAAGAACTCATTTCAGAGCTCACTTGGAATTTCTGAACACATTTCACAATTAACACGACAAAGGACGGAACACTGCTTCGGGACAAATCAGGAAAATAATTCCGAATGTTGCATGAACTGCATTCAAACTCCTAATCGCAGGAGGGGGGAAAAAACCGTTCTCGCTAGCGTTAAGGATCCAGAACAAGGATGCTGCTCAGGAATCAACCCAATTGATAATTGTAACGAACACATAAGCACTAGGAAAAACCTCCATGACACTATGACGTCTCACTCTACTCTACAACCTCATAATACCGAAGATAGTTTTACAATCTTCAGGTACAGAAACGACGGAAGCGCCCAACAGACTATCTTCGTAACTTGCAACTCTGCCATTCTCTACGATCTACAAACCCGATAGCCACCACAGCTGCTGAACATATATCAATGCCCACAAAAGTGACCCAACCATAAATAAGCTGGTAGTCCTAACACAGGTGATACAATTAAGCCCTAAACTCTAAACAGTGTATCTGTTCTTGGCACCCTTGTCTTGTCTTTTTGCGTCATCCTGTAAAACCAGAGAGTATGGTAAGCAAAAAATGACCGGATGCAACACGCGGACCTTCGTAACAGCTGCGTCACTGATGTGTAGCGATATTACAAAAAATGAAGTGTGAAAAACAAAACTCTAGTTGACCATTAAATAACATCAAGGCCTGCAGTTGAATCGTGTGGTAAATTACTACTTTCGTTTACTGTAAGGCGTAGAGAAAGGCCATAGGCAGCGCACAGGTACGAGCACATGTAGATGTAAATATTCGCTTACTTCTACATAGACGCTATTGCTAATGATGAGATCCTAGAAGAATCAGCTGCTTAGCTGCGCCACAAGACAGTTGACTCGGAGAATACTAGTGAACTTGTATAGATTAGAGGACTTACGTGAACAAGGTATCCAAGCTTCTCGTTATAGTCCAAAACATCTTTCCATTGCTTTCCAACGCTAATCTGCACACATCCATTGTCATTGTATTAGCTACCACTGTCTCTGAATTTGAGAACTACGACGCTAAGCTCCAGGATCACCACCAAAAGGAATTTACGGCGATGATACAAAGTATTACATAAGTAACAGTTGTCTTGTACAGAGATCAAGTGGCAGACTGCCGTTGAAATGAGAAAATCGATGCCCATCTCAAACCAAAAGCAGATGAGAACCCGTCCAATCACTATATCGTCATCACTATACGGTAGTTCAATTACAAGCTGATACATCAAGATTGCCGTCACTAGAAAAAACTAAACACACCGGATCATGATTTCCCACCAGATTACACCGCTGCAAAGATTCTGCGATGTAGCAATCTAGATTAGATCACGGTTACCCACCTGAGCGGCTTCATTGGAAGCAGTCTTAGTCCATATAGCAATCTTGTCTTGTGACCTCCTGACACTCACAACTGCTCCACAAATTTCATCACCTTCGTCAAATTGCTCTCCAATCATGGCCAGCAACTGCACCCAACAAACGAACAATGTAGTAAGTTTTTGCATGCAAGACACATACGCCACCTCCATTTCATGTCAACAGAAATCTGATAAAAATGAGATTGAAAACAGAAATTTCAGCTCCAACGTCAGAGAAACTCTTCTAACCAGTGGAAAATTCCGTTACATAGACCGCAGTCAAGGGAAAGTGAACCCTACAGTGTGAAGCCAGTATGTATCAAGGGCTGCCTTGCCGCCACTTCGGGGAGGTTGAGCAGTCCATTTCCCACCATGAGCACACTTCGGGTCTTCCCACTTGGGCTCAATTCCAGCCTTAAAACAGTGGAAATCGGCACCCGCAATCAACTTGCTCGGTTGCAAAACGTTGTTATAGAAACTGCAAAGCGAAAAGCGCACAACAATTATGTCCAAACTTATTCGCAGCTTCCTAAGTGATCGCAAGTGCCACACGAAACTTGAAACATATCTATTGCTTTAGCCTCTCGTAATTTCTGTGGTCCACAATATATAGTCGAAAAAAATCAAACCGTACAAGAACACGCCCAGAATAATTAGATTCACAGCAACCAGCGGTGCATGCACTGGGCAACCCTAAAATACACTCCACCATTCAATGCGGAAAACTACAACACATGATACGCAACCCATGGCTAATCCAACGCCTCTAGAAGATTGGCCTCCCAAAACCTTGAGCCAAAAAGAAGCATAATCTACTAAAAGAGATCTACAGTGCCAAAAGACTAAATCACCATAGCCTCCACAATAGAGGCAGGGCCAAGAGCCTTCACGTACCACCAAAACTCCTCTACGGTGTGGAAAGTGTAGACAGTACGAAGGGAGCTCCCCCATGTGGCCTGCTTCTGCTTCCCATTAGGGTTGTCGAACCAGAACGTCCACGAATGCTCCAGCGGGTGTTTCTTCGCCTCCACGGCCCGATCCATGGGCTTCTCGAAAATCTCGCCCTCCTCGAGTCCCTCGTGGTCGACCTTGGAGGAGTCGTCCAGTTTCAGTGCCTCGGTGGTCGCAGCCAACGCGTCCGCCATTGCTGCTGGATCCTGTAACTTATTGCGCCTTCGATTGTTCACCGAAAGGTCTCCTGTGAAACCTGGAAGGAAGAAGAGCTCGAGAGGAATTCGATGAAGCACAGATGTTCTAGCAAGATAATGTCGAAAGAAGAGAGAGAATTGGAAAATGCACGACAGTGACAGAGGAACAGAAACCTTCAACGCACACGAACAAATGGTTGGGAGCAAACCCTAGAGGTTCTACGTTCGCGGGTGCCGGCCGGGGTCGAGGTCGGCCGGCCGGCCACTGTCCACCCGTCCCCTTCATTTCGTATTACCCCACGTGAGGGTCAGATTCGGATATATTTATTTATTTATTCTATGTGTCATCATGTGAGTATTTTTTGGTGACGTGAAAATTTAATTTTGGCATTTCTTTGGAAGTATATCTGAATTTACAAATAGATGATTCATTTTCAGTTTTGCTTTTTTTTAGCTCATCAGTCCCAAGGAAACCTAAATCTAACAACCAAATCTCAATTGAATTAGTTAGCCTCTAAAACACGAGTAGCCCAATTGGGTGTTTTTTGAAAACTCGAGAAAGCTTTGTTGGCTTCACAATTTAGATCTTTTGCATTAATTTTTTGGAGATGGATGCTAGTCATTCTAATATGTACTATCTCCATCCCAAAATTATCTTTTTGCTGGACAAAATGTTCTAGATGAAGGCTAAAAATCACATTTTAAAGACATATTTTGCATTGTAAGTAGAGTTTGGTGCACTCTTAACGTCCAAGAAACTTTGAGCTTCAGAGCCCTTTTCAAAGTATAGTTTGGGAATATTGAAAAGTGAAATTTTGGGGGCATTTTCAAAGAGCACCACCAGACATTTAATTGTTGAGTGTGAGGTTTTCATTTTATGGGCATTTAGGCCACATGTCCAAGACTACGTTTGGACCTCTATTTTACCTCCTAAAGCTTTATCTCCTTCAATTGGGAAATACTCAAAGCAATGCAGAAAATAAGAATGAACAATGTTGATCAACCCTTCCAATCATTTCAATTGTCTTTCAATTGATGCTTGCATGGATGAAGGAGGAACTACTAACTACTTAGAAGAGTTTTGCTAGTCCACAAAAGCTATTATAAGTCAAATTTGACCTACTCCAATATCACACAGTGCAATAGGAAGATTATTTTGAGACAAAAAATTAAGGCCAACTAGAAGATCATTATGGGAGGGAGGGAGTATATGAAGTTTTCTTTCACATCAAATATTTCAAATAAAGTTAGAAGTTGTTTTTTTCCAATGTCAAAACAGGCAATATATATTCTAAAAAAGATTATTTGACTTTTGGATTGTATAGAATGATACCTACCAATAACTTTTGAACCCTTAAATTCCAAATAATGGGGTGAAAGTTATGAAGAGTTTTATTTTGCCAACCATAAAGTTAGAAAAATCATACAAAGACATCTTTTGCATTCAATTTTGGAAATTTTCAAGTAAAAACAAAAAGGATACTATTTTTCTTACTAGAACATTCTCATTACTTTGATTAGCAACTCTCAATTGAACTATTAACATTGTGTTCTACTTTATAAAAAATTTAAAGATGAATACAAAAGATTTTTTGGTTAAATTTTTTTACATATATTTTCAAATTTCAACCCATTTTCCATCATATTGACTAAAATGTACAAGTTATATGGCATTCATGTTTTTTTTCTAAAAATGTTGAAAGACAAATCTTTATTGATCTTTGGAAAGCCAAAGCTAAAAAAGACTACATTGAAACTACATTTTGAAATTTAGGCAAATTGAACTTGCAACCAATGAAAATTCATTCTAAACCTTTAAAAATATATAATTGAAAATATATAATTGAATAAGTTAACTCCGCCAATGTCGTGACATAGTAAATACTTGCACTTTAGTTTTATTTTATTTTTGGATTACCCACAACAAACCTTTGAATCATCTAATAACACAAAGCCATGTCTAGAATAATAGAAGATATACTTTCAATTTTGAACAAGCCAATTATAAAGTCGTCTCAAAGAAATCTTCAATTTGAAGCACTACACTTCCAAGGCATAGTTATGCTCAAGGAGTCAAAGTATTGATTCAATAACTAGACCAGATTCCACTTATACTTCATTCAACAACAACCATATCAAATAGACATCTTAGCAGGCTTTATCTTTGGTAAGTTTTGGCATAATATTCAACTTAAGGTCATAGGCTCTAATGTCTTGTACAATGTACAAATTAAGCATGTAATTAATTTCAAATATGTCCCTTCATAATTTCTTTGATGAAAAATTATCTACATTTAAAAGGGCCTTGTATAGTTTGAATTTAGGTGCTTGTTATGAATTAATGGGGAATTTCGTTAAAATGGCGGTATTCCGAATGCCATTTGTACATGAAGGTCCGGAAAGGTGGTTTAGGATGTGTGCTACGTAGCCAGTTGGATGTGATGGTGGGGGGCGACAAAGTGACCCCACGGCACGAAAAGATGCATTTCTGCGTACTAGGAGAGGAAGGACAGACAATGGGCACAAATCTAGTTCGCAAAAGGCGGGCAAAACGAACGGGGAGATGGTGGAATATTCCTGGAATCTTTAGAAGCGCAGGCTTTCTGTCGTCGCCTCCTCAAATGGAAGGGGGGGGGGCATCAAGGGTAGGGGTCAGGAACCCACGATGGACAATTCGGCGTGATCATTCATGAACGCGGGATCAACAAATATTGCACAAAGAGAACTCAAAATAGGACTCCTTCAAATGGACGAGCCCCCCCCAAAACGAAACGCATCATTTAATATTATTTCTCCTCGAAGAAAATGGTCGTTACAAAAATCGGCCAGCATGCACGCCACGCTTCCTAGAGTCTACCAAGGACCTCAACAATGCAATCTCAAGCACTAGTCCAAAACTACATGGATTGCCATTGACCGCTCACCGTTGGCTACATTATATGTCAAACGCCGTCACTCGGCCAAAACGCATGGTAGCTGAGCGCGCATCAAAGATACAGCTTCCAACATCCCTCTCCAGCAAAGCCCATCATAATTATTCTTCAAAAGTTAGTGTACCTCTTCCTCTGCAATGCGACGCAAATTGTCCACCGCAAATTGCAGTTGTTGACGCGGCGCAATGAAGTTCTTCCCGTCATTCTTCTTCGGTTTCCACGAGGCCATAATACTGTCCGTGGATACGTAGTCCGCCTGGCTCGCCCTACGGTCAATCTTCCATCTGAAACTGGACTTCGTGTCCCACCCGGCGTACAACCGCGCGGTGTCCTTCGAGGTGCCGCACGGGATGTACCATTGCACCAAAACTTCACGGAAGTGGACTTCCGCGGGATCGAATTGAGGATTCTCCACGGCCCTACCAAGCCACACCGGATCCTCGCAATCCAAGCCCGGCCTCACAAACACGTAGAAGCCTTCGCGCAGATCAGTGGCCACGTTGTACGCTGGCGGGGGCCTCCCCTCCAGAGTGCCGATGTAAGGGTCTTCCGCCTCGTGCTCCTCCCGCGTCCGGCCGTCTTGCATGAAGTCCGTCGTGAAATCCCCAGGTTGCCGAGTCTGAGGCCAAAACCCCTGTTGCAACTCATCAGAGTCGCGAGGGTCTTCTTCCGCTCCGTCACGCAACGCATTTCTCACGCCGCTCCAATACGCGACCAAATAGGACATGCGCGCCTTGTACTCCGCCATCCCGTCTCTGCATACGTCCGTCCAGTGTTGGATGTATCCGTTCAGTCCGCGCACGATCTCGGCTTCGCTCGTCATTTTCTTGGGAGACACGCGGAGGGGATCGCCTTGCGGAAGCAGAGGCTTGTGCTCAGCATCTTCCTTCCATAACCTCAAGCCCGCTTCCGGCAACCAAGGAATGTCTGTACACGCCAGTTTGTATTGCATGATCGGCCAACCGTTGTCGTCCATGAAGAACTTGTATTGCCGGCCGTGCGAGTGGCCCACCAGTTGTTGCTTCTGCATCCCGATGTAAGGTTTCACGTAAGCCTTGAAATCCAGAACTTCTTCGACCAGGTGGGGAATGAAGGGGCCTTGTTCCATTTCCATGTACGACTGCATCAACAACGGTAAAGTGGGATGGTCCTTTTTGCGGAGTTGCATGCTCCAACGCCTGAACGATGCATCCATGTTGTCGTGCGTGTGTCCCACGATCATGAAGGATACGATCACCTCTTTCACGATCCGCCTTGCCACCAAGAGCGACCAAAAACAAAAGATGTACCGGTTCTTGTTTTCCCTCCACGAGTTGTCCATTTGAACGTGGAGCACCGGGGGCAATGGTTGGGCTTCGATGGGTTGTGGAGGAACCTCTCCCAAAGAAGCCACACAAATCTCGCTACCCGACAGCAATGCTCGATACAACTCTGTGCTACCGCCTCCAGCAAACAAAGATCGAGAAGACTTGATGGGGGGGGCTTCCAAATCTCGCAACAGCTTGGCGATGGATCCCACGGTGAAGTTGTTGTCGCTCCGAAACACGTCCAAATTGTAATGTGCGTATTTGCCATCCCCGTGCCCATGTGCAAAGATTCCCGTCACTTTCATGGGCAACTTCATGAGTCCATCGAGTGCCTTCGTTTTTCTCGCCAATGCGGGACACGCTGTTTTCGAATGGTCCATCTTGTCGTGCATGATGGATAACAATTGCATGGGTTGCAATTTGGACAACCATCTACTCCGGTAGTAGGCATGCCGACAGGCCTCCTGCAGAAACAAGTGCTTCTCGAAACGCTTCTGGATTCGTTCGTAGTCCTCGCACCCAGGTGCAAAAGAAGCACGTAATTGCTTCAAGGTGTCGCAAATGCTACATCTTGCAAAGGAATCTCCTCTTCCCTTGATGACATACTCGGAAAAATGTTTTGTCCGGATCTTACTGAAACAAGATTGCGAAAGGGCGGACAACCCGAGTCCGGAGTTGGCCTGCAAACAGTGCCAAGCACATGGTTGTTGGATGAATCATCACAATGGACAAGGACTTTGGATCATTGTCATGAGTAATGCGCAGTGGAGCCAGTGCCTCATTCTCTGAATCTCAAGTGATGCTGTAGGTACGTGGGAAGCTTACCTCGTTCACAGTGACCAACAATTGCCCCCATTCGGTTCTGGCGGGGAGCACTTTGACGCCCACTTTCTCGCCCGTGCGCAAGGTGTGAGACAAATGGGGCATGTGGTCGGCCCTTGCCTCCAATAATGAGCGCAAAGTCTCGATGGCTTGTACAGTTGCATCCCTAGCCTTTGTATGGTGGTGGTTTCCGTGCGGAGCGCCTCTGACGCCGACCTTGGCCTTGGCTTTGTACCTCTCGAACGTGCGGCGAGTAATATTGTGCACAACCCTCCAGGCATGCGGACAGATGTCTATGCCTTCTACGGTGACCATTTTCCTCCTTCCGCTTCCCCATGCTTCGTGCAGTGCCCTATGTACGTCCAAATTCCGGGTGCTCCTGATTTGAAATGACTGCATGTGCATTTCTGTCCGCAGCGCGCGAATGGTGGAAGGAGAGAATTTGCGAGTGCATTCCTTGTCGCAACAAAGTTGCGCGTAGACCTCGGCGATGGACTCATGTGATAGCATCTTGGTCCTTTTGTTCAATGTTGTGGCAGTTAGGGGAGGACACTCTCACTACATTTGGGGTACCCACGTGCGGCGGTGGAAAAAGTAATACATGTAATTCACCTTGAATAAACTATAATTTCATTCTAAAATTTTGAGCTTTGTTTAACAATGACTAAAGGTTTCTATTGACAAAAAATTCAATTCCAAATAACATAAGATATATTGTCTAGAAAGGGTTGAAAAATGAACTAAAATGGCATGTTCTCCAACTAAAATATTTATAGAGCTCACATGAAGATGACTATTGCATCAATATTCAACCAAAATAAACTTTCAATAGAAAGCTATTCTATATATTTTTTTTTTCATTTTTCAAATTTTTTTTCTTATATAATATAGAGGTGTGAAAGTTATTTTCAGCTTTACAGTGTATCTTTTTTCTTCAAAAATTTATAACTAATTACTATTAGCACAAAAAAATACCAATAATTCAAAACATAAACTTATAAAGTAGTAAAATCTATCCATAATTTTTTTTTTGAAAAAGAAATTAAATTTTAAGGTGTATTACTTGTTTTACTTTTTCCGCCGCACGTAGTTTGCTAAAACATAGGGAGTGTCCTCCCCGGGTGTGGCAGCTCGAGTTCTCCTGTCATAGCGATATTGTCGTCCGCCCGTTCTCTTCCGGTTTCCTTGTAGTTCTTCCTCGATAGCCCGTCGTTTGCGAGTATGATCATAAACACTGACATACCCGTGTTCACCGTGATAAAAGACGCGTCGCATAGGCCATCGCAAGCACATGTCGCTGACGCTGTGGTCCCCATTGAGGACCTCGAGCACAACAATGCCGACGTCATCCACGCCCAGCCTGCTGTTACCATCAATGCATGCGTTTGGACTGGCATTGATGATGATGACTTCCGCGAAATCGGTGCCGTCGGCGTGCCTTGCGAGCAGTGCTTTGCCAGACCATGCGTCCCGACCAATGCCCTCACAATCCGGAATGGGAGTGGCGTCCACATCTGCCTGGGCAGGTGCCTCCAAGTCGACGTCTTCCTCTTCACATTCTTGGAACCCCTGCGCATGCCGCGGTCAAGAATCAACCTGGGACGCGGAGCAGAATGCCGAGAGGTGACGCAGGGTCGATGAGTAAGTGGGGTACCTCGTCGCCGTCGGATTCGCTGCCGGAAGCCATACTGGCCCCTCGGAAGTTGTTTCCGGAAACGAAGTCTCCCACTCCACGGAGGGCCCGCACGGGAGCTTCGTAAGTTGTCGCAGGAAGTGGTAAATGCTTCCCCGACGAATTCGATCCGACCGCGCGGTCTGGAAGACAGGATATGCAAATCATTCAGACATCCCGTGTGCATGCATGACATGATACTCATCCGACGAACTGCAACCTTTGTCTTGAAAATGTCATTCATAATTGCCAAGTGCTCTCCAGGATCAGATCGCGCGGTCTGTTCGTGAGGAGCCACGGGAAGACCACTAGAGCAGGAGATGAACCTACGGCAACCGGTACTAGTCAGAATTCGACGGCGTCAAACTCACTGCCAGCCTCCATACTTGCATAGGACGATATCTTCGGCAGTGAACGTGTCGTTCGTTTAGACCGCGCGGTCTAATTCGAGAGGTCTGTGGATTCATAGAAATAAGACCATGCATGTTTCGGAATCCGATGAGCGGAACCTCCCGGAGCAGTAACTTGCTCGGAACATTTTAGACCGCGCGGTCTGAACTGTTGTCTGAACTACTCGGATCCAGTCCTTCCAAGTAGAGGTAACATGGAGCATTTCAGAGCGCGCGGTCTGGAATGAGAATCCAGAATTTCGACAAATGCTGTACGAGCAGGAAACAGTTGTCATCGCTTGGACATAAATGAAAATCTGATGTTGGAACACGAGGTGAGGTATCAAACATTTCAGACCGCGCGGTCTGAAATGTGAAATCCGATGGATCTCCAAAATGGACTCTCCGTTGTCGGATCTCTGAATACGGTCGAAAAACATTTCAGACCGCGCGGTCTGGAATGAGTGGGGGGTGAAGTTTCTGGATATCAAATCCTCCGTCTCAAAACGTTTCAGACCGCGCGGTCAAAAACAAAAAGGCCTCACTCGTAAGGTGACTTCCAACCTCAATGTGTTCACACCGTGCAACGTGAATAAGTCGGTGTACAGACGTACCTAATAAAACGGAGCATCTAGGTAACTAATGTGCAGTCAGGGAGGTAACACAAATGACGATGAATTGTTGTCCAGAATGCCAACCAATCGAAAGGCAATTCCACAGGGGAAGAGTGGATAATATAACAATGACAGCCAAACAAAATTGATATTCTAGAAATCCAGAATGGTATTCCTAGTTGCAATGCCGGTATTCCAATGTAATGGCACCACATTCCATTAAAATGGCACTGAATTCGCGAGACAAGAATACTACATTCCGGAAAAATGACAAGTTTGCCGCCATTCTCGCAAAATGGACCCAGTGAGCATAATTGAACAACCGATCACAATTCTTGAAATCGGGGTACACCCGAAACTGAATGAGGTAAGCCACAAATTAAATGCATGCACACGGAGAATGACTTACATTTGCAATGGACAATATAACATTGAATGGAATGAAATCGAGCATTCATTTGGCATTGACAGCAGATCAAACATCCATGAAATTGCAAGAACTTGATTTGAATTCGGAAAACACCTTTGCATCCATCTCATCCGAAATCAGTAGGATTCGATGAGGCCGAGCCTTCCATTCCGACCACGCAAGTCACACTATGCAAAGGAATGAACCCTACATTCTTCGACTAGGAAGCAAAATCAAACACGGAGACGTCTTCGTACCTGAAAGGGAGGCGGTCCGACGTGATCTTCCGACTCAAGGCGCCGACGAGCGGCAACGCAACGACTCACGAGTGGCAGTGCAGCGATCCAAAATTCGCCCCAAACGCGTGTCTACGGAGCTCACGCGAGAACGACGACGGGAGGAAGACATGCAGCGACGGAGCCCGCGGGAGAACGACGACGGGAGGGAGACATGTGGCAGACGAAGCCGGCGACCTAGAGTGCTAGACTTCCTTCATTTAATGCGCTCGGCGGCCAGCACATAAAAGCCCGTGGGGCCCACTTGGAAGCCCATTCGTTGTATATCTTTTTGCACCTAAGTATGCTGCAGGTAGGTGATGACGTAGAATTCGGAATTTCCAAATGATAAGAAAAGATGTTGGTGATAAGCAAATCAAATAACACAAGAAGAACAAAGTTCACATTATGAAAAAATAAACATGTGCGCAAACATTGACATATACATCATATATATTGTGACCACACTTTATACTCTAATTTCAATTTCAGTTTGGGAGTATTAGTTTTGAATTGTCGAATGGAGGGAAGAGGGGGAAAAAATAGAATAATCCTATTCCGATTTGCTTCATTTCCGAGGCATTCAAAACTGGATCGGGCACGAAAAATTAAAGAAGGATCACAATTAAAGGGAGAATTGAACCCGACCATACATAGACTTGTTCTAAATTGGATTTGAACTATGTCAACCCCAACAGGGACCTGGTTCGACGACCGATTCGAACAATGTCCACTGGGATATTGGAACAACTGCATTCAGAACTCAGTCACGAAAGTCATTTCCCAAAAACATGCTCATAAAACCAGAAAGTGAACATTCACAGTTCAGACCGCGCGGTCTGAACTGTGAAAACGGAAGAACTTGAGAAATTCCTGTACGACAGGGACTGGACGTCTTCACAGGAATCCAGTCATAGAAATTTGTCATCCTCCAAACGAGGCCTTCTGCCTGACCTCGGAGTGTCCTTTCATATCGACAGGTTTGCATTTCAGACCCCGCGGTCTCAAATGTGAAAGTCACGGACCTCGCGGAAATCGAACGAGGTGAAGGTGTACTGAAATTCAATCTAATAGGCACTCTACATGTCATTGAATAATCACGAATCAGAATTACGAACTCAAATAGAAAGGGAATGATACCTTTGGAAGCTCCAAGGGGAACAATAATTTGATTTCATGTAAATTATTGAAAAAACATGCGACCAAAGGCAATGCAATGCATTCAATTTCATTTCAAAGAAAATGTCGTTGAAAGTCAGGAATTAGTCAAAGTGGGATGGAACAAGAATTACTAATAGTACAACACAGTCATTTGTCCATCAAGCTCTGTCAATGGCTCGGGCTTCAAAATACGAGGGAAGCGACAAATACAAGAGAATCATGGGACGTACAGTAGGGTCATCTACAGAAAACTCGTGTGATACTCTCCCATTTAATATAGTTTAAGGGAAACTCGTGTAAGTGGCGGCGCATTGCAAACAGATGCAAGCCTTGTACCTTCGAGGATACTTCACCTAGGATTCTCGGGCGAACTTCAAGGCGGTGTCCAAAGGAGTTGGGCGCAACAAGGTAGCGGCGTTCATTTCAACTTGCGCTGCATTTCGCAACATCGACACAAGGGAGGTGGACGGTCGGGTGGGAAGAAGGCGGCACAAACTCAAGCACGGGGGACGGTGGAAAGAAGGCGAACATCCAAACGCGGAAGAGGAGGGCAGTTTCGCGACACTCTTCACAAGGTAAAACATATTTCAATTGTTTCCATTCTTGCTTTCTTGGGATTGCGCCAGTCAAAACCGATCAACTCAAGAAATGGACATTGTCAATGGATTGATTTCAGTCAAGATGACACGCAAATGCATGCAAGTCTCAAGAGTTCTATTTCCATCCACTACACGATGTCATAGAGAACATGTTTTCGGTTTAGGAATTATAGGAGTCACAGACTGCGCAAAGAGAGAATGCTTTCTCCTAGTACGCGCTTTCATGGAGCCTATTGTAGGAAATAAATAATACACTTCATGTTTCACTCGCCGCTTAGTAACTACGTGACTGTATGGTCAATTTCGTGGAACTTTGAACTTTGTAGATGTCAATGGATCACGGCTCCGCTCCCTACTGACTTGCAATGCTTGTCATTTCCGAAGTGGGATTCAAAAGGTACCTCCCTTTGCTCCAAATTGCACAACTAAAGCATACAAGTTTCTTGGATTTGGGGGTAGGTGCACATTCGACGAGGCTCAATGGCAGACTCACATTTCAGCAAGTGCTCCCACAACCTCAGAACTATACTTGACCATCAAAACTTCGGGTACGTTGAACTGACTTCAAGTTGTTGCTTTCCGAGCATTGTGTTCATTGAAAGCCATCACAGCCATTATGATAATCCCATTCGACTGGCGAGGTTTAGCAACCAGGTTTCGCAAATCTACAAGTTTCTGCAGATCAGACCGCGCGGTCCGAAATCCACAACTGTCCTAGATTTCAGAAAACTGGATCACAAGTGGATGGAAGAAAGTTACAATTCACACGGACGGGACTGTCACACTTCAGACCGCGCGGTCTGAAGTTCGTCGAAGTCCACGACTTAGGAAATCCAAGACGCTGTAGGGCCTGTCAGTCACTTTTACGATTCTCCCATAGTCCTAGATTTAGGAAAACGAGATGACATGCTTCCTAGAAGTCCGAAAACTAAAATTGACACGAACGGGACTCACGGACTTCAGACCGCGCGGTCTGGAGTCCGAGACTGCGGAATTCCATGACGATAGTGACCTTCCCTTCGTCGCTTCACGCCAACTGTCGAAGATTTGAGAAAGCTGTCCAACAGTAGAAAATTTCAATGACGCAACCTCCACAGTTCAGACCGCGCGGTCTGAACTCGGTACAACTCACTCAGGAAGCCGGACACTTCGAAATGCGGTCTTCGGAAATGGTCCACAAAAATGGTCCATTTTCACGAAATTAAAGTAGAATCTGATGCTCGTGTGCTTGCCCATGTATTCTGGAAATGACCATTACTGCTGACATCAATCTTTGCGAATTCCAATTGGAATGATTTCCCAAACAGAGTTCAAGATTTCTGGCAAGGATACAAACTGTACTGCTTTGCCCATTATTCTCACTGTGATACATCCAAGGGGCTGTTCCAAGACAGCAAGATGGGTGAGTGCTATATGGACCATGTTGGGCTTCGTGCATTTGTATGCTGCATTCAATTCAAATCATTTATTTTTTAAATGGCGCGCTCGTGAATACCACTTCGGACAACATTGATGGCTTCCTTTCTGTAGGTCAAGTTATGTGTGCGTTGCAAAACACAATGGAAGTGGCATGGGGTGCACTATTTAATGCAGCGATTCGGGATGTGTGGGTCATGATGGAGGAGTATGTCCACATCCGCCATGGCAAGGACTGCAAGAACCTCAGGTGACCACTCCATGTCAATCATGTCAGACCCCATTTGGAGCAACAAGTAGTACAGTGGGTTTGTACCATGCAATCATGTTCTTCACTCCAGAATTTCTTTCGTCCTAATCATGCTCAAGTGGAGGCTGCGGCGTGACATACAGAGCTCTCATGGAAGAATTCGACGATGCCAACAAGCTATCAACCTCCGAGAATGGTTCATTATTACTACAACTCATTCAGGTTAGTAGTAAACGCTCGTCCCTACCTACGAATAGCATCTACTAGGAGATAGACAAAGATTAATATGTCCAATGCTACCTTGTCATCGAAGGGACTCCACTCTCAAATCCATGTCAAACTTCGGAAGGGACACAACAATCTTCACCCACTTGGGAAGAAGTCATCCATGATATGCAATGATGTCGGTTAAGTTGGTAAACGAATGTTCTAAATTCATCGAGGTTCAATTGCCAAGTACCTGATACCAATATTGACTCATTGGAATACGTGTTTCCACCACTACTCTCTCAGGATGATGAGCACGGAACCGAACATCTCCACAGAGAGTCGCAAGCCGTTCATGTCGACCTAGATATTTTTGAGCAAGTGCGGGCTCGGCTGAATCAAGCACAAGTGAATCTGGCAAACCTCTCGCCTCAACCTCACGGGGCTCGACGTCGCAACCGCTGATCGCACTTTTTTGCTGGCTCACTGTATCTATGAGGAATCAGCTCTTGCTGAGTAGCATTGCATGGGGAACAGGTTTTATAGAAAAAAGATATTGCCCTTGTTATATTGCTTCATATTCCGTTTGTAGTCTCTTGTTTTCCTAGAACGAAAGATGTATGCTGTGAATTCCTACTCATGGCAATCATCTATACTGCTTGGTTTTTCACTTCTGGCTTCCAATCCAGATCCTTCCAATGTCAGTTATTTTGGGACTTTATGAATATAAGATTTGTTATGGTGGTCTATATTTGCATCCGGGGTTTCAACTACCTAGGGGGGGTGGCTCTCATATTTCAATACTTAGAATGGGTTGCCTCCGAATGATCCAAAAAAACAAGCCTCTAACTACACACAGTCATTCATTCAGCAACGTTGAATCCTGAGTTTCTTTAAGCTTTAGAATTTTCAAATAATTCTACCTTTTCTTCAGCAATAGTATTGGACTTACAGATGGTGTGTTTCAACAAGCCTCTCAATGAATTGGTCTAATTATATACGAATACAAAGAAATGGCAACTTCAACAAATGTGAGCATATTAGCACCGATCTTCTCAAGCCATAGTTGGGCGGGCCGCAAATGCTCTACATCTATATTTTCCACTTACTAGGATATCTCATAGAATAAATGTCTACTTTTTCATTGGAAATTCAACACATTTTATATTGTATATTTCATATAATTATGCTTCTTTGTTATATCTCGTTTCCATGGAACTCATCATAGAGTGAAACTCTCAATCATTTTGTAGTATTGGAACAGTCATGATTACATCGAATTTGTAAATAATCCAAGTTAGATAATGCTGGAGTTCACTTGCAACTCCGGGAAAACTTCAACTTCATAAGTCTGAAATATAACACTCAGTTTCTCAAGTTGTGAGTGAACTTTAGAGAAGGTACAGTAAGCTCTGAACTTCACGCACAAAGGTGAGCAAGAAACTTGCATTTAAAAAGCATCGGATGAGACATCTTGCTATGAGATACATGATCAAGTTCATATGTGTGAGAATCATTTAAAAAGCCATGATTTTTTAAATGACAATTGAGTTTGATCATTGAGTGATTGACCTTAGGTGTACCTATTTCTTTTTTTTTTTTGGTAGTATATATGCTATTCGAAATGTCATGGTTATGAATCAATTGTTTCATTTTCACATAATTAGAAGCAAAATGAACAAGATTTTTGATATAGGGTGATTGCAAGAAACACTTCACGTTTTTTTGGTCCCCTTGACCTTAGATAGCTGGTTTTTTGCTCATAACTTTTGCATCGTGTGTCCATCTTCTATGAAACTTGAAATGAAGGTACATGTGGTAGTTTCAGATGTTGAGTACTTTTTAAGGCTTTTTTTATAGTTATTCTACTATTTTTAAATTGCCCCCGATTGGATGTCTACCGTGGCCATTTTGAAGGGTTTTAGCACTATTTTCCACCCAAAAATACGAATTTGAAGCTCAAAATTGGTATACTAGAACTTCTACTAAAGTTACACAACCTTACCAAAGATTTTCTAAAAATAGATAATTTTCCATCTGCCACATGTGCTCAAAGTGCACTACCTTTGCGCAAGTGTAGAGAACACAATTTTATTTTTCCAATAGTGAAAATTGGTGAAAAGGAGTATCTATAAGTTAGAAAAAATAGATTTTTTTTTGAATTTTTTGAATTTTTTTACTGTTTCTTAAGAATTAAATTTCAAACTGTCTATTTTCTTGCATTTTTCAACCCTCTTTGACCGAGCATAACTCTTAGAGAATAAAAAATTTAGGTCTGAATTTTTGCACATACCATTTTTTTAATGCTGTACACATTATCCATATTTTGTGTACCATTTTCAAAGTACCTAGTTTGAACCACAAAAGTGACATCTAGGACAGGTATAGATTTCAACAATCTTGAATTTATATAGATTTCAGAAATCTAGGATCTCTATAGATTTCAAGCGGTGTATTTTGAACTACAGAAGTGCCATCTATGACTCATGTAGATTTCAGACATTTAAAAATGATGAAGTTCTAAGAAATCTAGGTGCGAATCTAGGACATTTGAACATTTTAGACTACCCGGTCGAAATTGAAAAAATTGCCAAAGTCAGCGGTGCTAGTTTGTGAGCCTGCGAGCATGATGAGATTTCAAGCGGTGAGCAAGATTCTGCGAGCGTTAAG
This sequence comes from Rhytidiadelphus loreus, assembly GCA_947034895.1. Taxonomy (NCBI): domain Eukaryota; kingdom Viridiplantae; phylum Streptophyta; class Bryopsida; order Hypnales; family Hylocomiaceae; genus Rhytidiadelphus; species Rhytidiadelphus loreus. The sequence goes on from OX344765.1 coordinate 45,623,038, forward strand.
TTCAAAAATTTAAAGAAGTACTAAAAAATTAAGAATATTGCTAAAAATAAAAATCCATCTGAAATTTTTGATCAAAATCTTCTATTTTTAGTGGATTATTGTATCTATTACTATAGACCTATTGCCGTGAACCTATTACCGTGGTTTTGTAGAATTCAAATGAAAATCAAAATTTCCAATGTTTCTTAAAATATTAGAAGTAGAAATTATAACAATCATGAACTCAATTGATGTGAAAGATGAATGGAGATGGAAATAAGTTCATATAGAATAATGATTGATTACGATCTTATAGCAACAAGGGTCCTCTTAGGATTGAATGGTTGATGGGAGGGTACTAATAATTTTCTCTTAATGCATTGTTGTTAGACTTGTTTCGATTTTAGAAAAAAAACATGGTTGATAATAATAATTTTTATATCTAATGATCTTTATCACATTGAATTTTATTTTAGTTGAACGTTGTCTTATAGCATCATGGATCTTCTCCAAGTCAATGAAAGGGTATCAATACTTCCGTCTTGATTTGTAAGTCTGTAGACTTGTTTAGATTTTTGAAACAAAAATTTGTTCATAACAAATAATTCATTATATGTAGAAATAGCTTAGGTGAAGCAAATTTCATTTTTGTTGGTCACTATTTTGTAGTAGCATGGATCTTCTTAGGGCTGATGGAAGGTATTTGTACGTTTGTCTTAATGAGCATATAACTGAGCTTGTTCAAAATTTGAAAGAAAATTTTTGGTTTATTGTCGTATGTGCTATTTAAAATATCATGGTTATAAATCAATTGTTTAGCGTTCACATAAAAGCACAATATTCAAAATTCCTAGGTGTCAATAATATTTGAGCTACTAACAATGTCATGAACCCCTATAAGGTCTTAGTTAGTATAGATCCATTTTTCAAATCGTCAAGGTGTGATATAAATTGCAATTTTTTCTTTTCTATGATGGAATCTCATTGTGTGTAGAATTTGTTAATGTAAGAGTCTAAGTCTGTGACGATTTGAAATTATTGTTCCATCTTCAAAAGATAGACTAAGTGAAGAAATTAATATCAAATATCAAATATGATTCAAATGTCTACTTCAGCCTACATTTCATTCTTGAAATAGGATTATATATCAAATAGGGTATTGGAAAATCTCTTGATTTAAAAAAAATGAATTTGATTCTCCGAAGGATCCCTAGAAGTGCCATATCATTTGAATATTGCGAATAATTGAATAAGTACTTTAGAAATCAAAGTGACCACGTTTTGGTCACTAAGGAAGTTAACCCTTTAGTGACCGTGAAGTTAACCCTTTAGTGACCGTGAAGTTAACCCTTTAGTGACCGTGGTTGATTTGAGGGGCGGGCCTAGTTTTTCTAGAAACTGAATTTTGTGTCCATTGCAAAGATGCAGTCTTATATCAAACCGTACAAGGTGTTTCCATAAGGGAGATTCTTCAACCTAACAAAATATGAAACTCATCCAACGGTACAAATTGCTATAAATGAGGTAGGAGGTTCACAAATCAACCAATTCAAGGCTAAAATTGAAATTTGGGAAGTGAAACATTTTTAAATATTTTGTAGTAAATTTCCCTCAACAGACAAGTAGAATAGACATCTAACCGAAGTCACTTCCTATTTTTTCAAGCTTTGTAAAATTAGTTACAAATTCTTGAAGTTCACAAAAAATGGTCATCAAAGCAAAACCCCTTCTAAAATGGGTACATTGAAATGTACCTCTAAATCATGTTTGCTTCTAGAGCCTTGCTGGAGTTTGAGTTGCTTTCCTTAATTCTCAAAAATCAATGCCTTAAATGACCCTTTACAATTTATGCTACATAAATACCGATGCATAAGTTTATTGTGGACATTTATGAGGTTACAAAGCAACCCTTATGCCTTTTGTATTTTTTGTATTTTGGTTGAAGATTTCCCGTGTGAGTTGGTAAATACCTCGATCTTCTGAAGTACATTTTAAATGATTGATTAAGAATAAGTAGAACTCCTAATCCTCTCCAATTAAGCAAATTCTTCCCCCTTCCATAACTAAGCATAATATACATGTTGTAATCGTTGATTTAATTTGTAGGCAGTGCACGAGTGCATGTGAGTTGTGAGATTTGAATAAGAGTTAATGTACATATGGCCTATTTTGAGTATGTTGCCAGTCCCTTTCATGTTTGTCCATCAGTGCCAAGTGCAAATGATCCAAATATTTTGGAAGTTCATTTTAGCATTCGAAATCCAATTTTGGAAATGATTGATTATGATTTTGATGTTCCTAATTTTTTTCCATGCCCATCCCAAATCTTTATTTTCTAGGATTGAGGATTCATAGAAACGTGCCTCAAATATCCTAGAGCTTGTTCAATATTGTACAACTTCCAAGAATTTAGGAAAAAGGGCTTTTGGGTGAATTGATTGAAAAAACTAGGGTTGATTTAAGGTCGACAATGTGTGTTCTAAGAGCACCCCTCTTCTTCAAACCACCCCTATTTTTAAGTGCAAAATAGAGATGGGGTGATTCTTCAACGAAGCACTGAGCTTTATCAATTGAATTCATCGCCTGGAGGAAAAATTATTTTTGTATTGCAAGAGTGAATCATTGTCTTAGATTTCCTCACATTTCTGTACAAGTTGCAAGTGGACGTATTTTGGGAGACCTATGTCTACGAGTACGTGCTTATATCTTCTATCTTTGCTAATTTATAAGTAATTCAAAAACGCTTAGAAAAATACGAAACTACTTGTGTTAGGTTGCACATGTATTTTTCTTTTTGTGAACAACTCCATTTTTTATTTCTTTCCACGGATGCGTATGGAAAAAGGCCGAGCTGCCCTTCACTGGTCCCTTTTAAGCTTGCTTTTAAGTCTCATTCTTTTAACCCTAAATTGATGCTTAATCATGATTTCTTTGGGGCAGCTTTGTGTGGTGTGCGTAGGTTCGTGGGAGGCTCGGGTGTGCTTCGTGAGGCGCGTGCAGGTTCGGAGGAGCTCCGTACCAACTTGGCGGCTCGATGCAAGTTCGGGTTAGGTTCGGTTATCGGGAGGTTCGGTTGGTCGTCTTCTCCGTGGGCCAGGGTTTCGCTCCAGTTTGTTGCCATTTCTCGTGTTTGTCTTCCTGTTGCGCCTTCTTTGAATTTTGTTTGTTGTTGCTCTTTCTTCTGTAAAATCTTGTCCTTGCGCCTCCATTTTGCCTTCCTTCCTTCCACAGTTTCCCTCCTCTACATCTAGTATCACATATCGCATTGATTTCTCGTTTGAAGCAGTCGGCGACTGAGGCGTTCGTCGGGGCGTTCGTTGAGGAGTTCAGTGGGGCGGGGCGTGTTTGCTGAGGAGTTTGGTGGGGTGACGCGTGTTTGTTGAATTTCTGCAGCTGTTACCTTGTCAACTGCTGAAGGTATGGTTTTCTATATCGTCTTCAGATTCATGTGTCGTTTTGATCATTCGAAAGTTCCGTATGGTCTACTAGTTTTTTTTCTTGACGTGTTAGAACCTTTCTCTTGCCTTTGCACATGACACTCTTATGCTTAGCATTTCTTCGAGTCACTCATAACTTACAAGCCGACCCAATAGGAACAGAAATTATGGATTGTGTTCTGATAGCATAGTATCATATGATGTAACGTTAGTAGTAGTGTATGGGTTTGTGTTTGACGTGTTGATTGCAGTCAGTACTATGTCTCTACTTGTTGCGTAGTTTTCCAGTGACATTGTGTCTCTACTGGTTGTGTAGTTTTCCATTGACATTGTGTCTGTACTGGTTGCGTAGTTTCCCATTTATATTCTCATGCTTGCATTGCTCGTGTGTTCAATTGTCATGTTTGCAGTTTGTGATTTCAAATTGTCATGCCTTGCAGAGTTTGTGATTTCAATTGTCATCCTGGCATTGTCTATTGCAGGGAACGCGAAGAACGCCAAATTCAGTTTGCTTTCATTGGCGTCACGACATTGGAGTAGGATTCGCAATCGTGCTTCCACAGCAATTTGAGGTGCGCGATTGAGGTAAGCTGCCTGCAAATCCTACGCCAAACTCGTGAATCTTGCGGAAATTTAGAAGAGGCACCTGTAACCGTGCAGTGTATGTCGTACGCGCAGTCTAGGCGTAGGTATCTTTAACACCACAAAAGCGTTAAGATGACACGAGTTATCGTCCCAGGGAATTCCAGATGTTGTCGCGATAGATAAGCGTCCGGAACTACGGATCTACCCGGAATTGACAATCAGCAGTAGGATCCGGCACAACACAAACCCAAGTTCCAGAAATACTGTCTTCCGGAATCAAATCCGGATCCTCCCTGATCCGGGTTTCTACTCTCACTATCCGTCACACCGGTTTTTAGTACCTCTGTTTTACCCTCAGAGGGTCCTCACTTGCTCTTTCCGAGGGGTGGGGAACATCACCACTCAAGTAATACACATATCAACTCCTAAACAACAAACAACTATCCGTCCTCAAAGTTCTCAGTCCGGTAAGGAGGAAAGATGGTCCCTCTCACAACATCCCGGGTGGCCACCCGGAAGGTAGGTCACGCAGAGTTACACCCACACCCGTCCTTACTACAACGACACTCAGCTATTTTCCGGATCAAGCTTTCACCTACTCCTGAGGTTGGCAGACCTTCCGGTGGTTTGGGAATATTCCACTAGGCGGTTGCCGACTTCCGCACGGGACTCCTCCCGAGTTCCCGGACTAGCTCCCTAACCACTACCGGATCCCACCGGATCACCGTTCCAACAATTTAAAGGCACCACGCACAGCTCCTCACTCGTAAACTAGACTCAACTGCAAAACAACCGCGGATAGTTGGAATCCGGAACTAAAGGACTTACTTCCTAGCTGTCGACCGCTCTTGAGGTTGGCAGACCTTCCGATGGTTTGGGAATGTTCCTCTTGGCGGCTGCTGACTTCCGCACGAAACTACTCATGAGTTCCGGATTAGCTCCCTGACCACTACCGGATCCCACCGGATCACCGTTCCAGCGATTTAAAGGCACCGCGCGCAGCTCCTCAAGTTCAATCTAAACTATTCTGCAAGACACCTTCAGCCGGATCCGGATAACAACCAATCCGGATTCCTACCTTGCACACTCTCCCGGATACACCCACCCACAAGTAATCAAGACGCAATACGCAAGATAATGATTCCCAAGGTGTTTATTCTTGGGTGCTCAGATTGAATGACACAAAATGGAATGACAGGCTACAAGCCGGCCCGCATTTAAAAACCAAAACAACACGACCAAAACGGTCCAAAGAAAAAGCGGCCAACGGCCAGCTGAAAATCCGGACAACGGCCAAGTGACCGTTCCGGGAAAAATGGAAAGCCGTTAAATTCCTAGAAATCCGGAACTACTTAGCGTTCCGGATCAGCGGGTCCCACATCCGGAAAACCCGCGATGAAGACAAAATACTAAAACTAACAATCCAACTACGCAACCTAGTCATTTACCCTTCCGCGCCTTCTTCGCTGACGTTCCGCCCTTCGTAATCCGGGTCGGCGCCTTCGGCCGGATCTGCTTTGTCGGGGTGGACTTGGTTACGGATCGGGTCCTTGGCGGACCCGGATCCGTCTCCGCATACTCTGACTCGGAAGAGGAGTTCGTCACCGCCTCCTCTTCCTCCGACTCGAGAACCTCCACCGGATCGCTGCTGTTCTTCCGCCGGGTAGCCTTCTTCTTCTCCAGATCAATGAACTCGATGGGAGTCGATGGTGGCGGCCGCGGAGGAGTCTCCTGCTGCATGTGGGTGAACTCCTCCGGATGGGTTCGGGCCGGATTCTGAATCCCAACTGGATCCTCCGTCATCGCTGTTACGTCTACAGCGGGGTCCTGGAGAGGCGGGAAGAGGTTCACCGAGGTAGTCCGGGGCGTTAGAACCGGATCCGGAATCCTCCTCCCATCCGTAATATCCTTCTGCCCCGAGGATCTTCCGGGTTGCTGGGCAGACGATCGTTCTCCCAAGTTCAGCTAAGTTGTCTCCGGAAACTCACCTCCGGGTATCTCCGGAAACTCCTCCAATCCGCTGAGTGGATCGAAGTGGCCCACCAAGTGCCGCATTTCCTTCAATGCGACCTCAATCCGCGCCTCGAACTCTACCAATATCTTCACAACCTTGGTTCCGGAAATGTGGCCTTCTCGGGTCATCTGGTTGTTCCAGAGCGCGGATCTGGTGATGATATCCGCTGGCGGGTCGATCAGGTCTCTCAACTTCCGGACCAGCTCTGTCGCATCCGTCGCTCGTTTGTTGGCGGTGTGCATCTCCCTCTCCGCCCACGTTGCGCGGTTTTGAAGATGGTCGCGCTCTGCCTCTACTGCCCGGATCCGTCCCTCCAACAGGCGGATCATCTCCGGATCCGGTCTGCTCTTGATCGCCTCCACGATCTCCGTCTCGTCTGCTACCTTCAACACCGTACAGACTCTCCGGATCAGGGTGGCCATCCGTTCGTTGGCAGTCCTCTGACTCCGCAGCCAGGAGATCGTCGACTCGAAGATATCCAGTTCCGGATCAATGTTCCGGGATGGAACAGGATCCGGAAGCTGATTCTTTCCTCTTGAATCCGGGTCCGTGCTCTTCCGGCGTGATTCGTGCTTCTCTGGTGAGTCATGCTCCAGTTCCGGTTTCACGTCCTCTTCTGGCTCTTCATCCGTCGGATCCGAATCCGGAGGTAGGCCGTATCGGAGAAGGCTATCTCCCTGCCGGTAGATGATATCTTCCGGACTACTAAGTACCTCCTGCTTGTGATACAAGTGGAGGAGGTACGGACTGATGGGACTGGATTTCTTTCCCACCAGGTTTCCGGAAAGCTTATCCATTATCGACTGGATAATGAGCCCCCAGCTAACTGGTCTAGGGGCCGGTTTCCCTCTTTCCCCTAAGGCTCCAAATACCGTGTTTGCCAGCGTTACTGTAATCCGGCTGGGCTTTTCCGGATACAGGATGGGGCTCAGAAACTCTAAGAGTCTCTGGTCCCTAGGATTCCGGCAGTCGGATGCGGTGTATCCCTCCTTCGGATCCGCCGGGTTCCGGAATCTATCCGCGGCAAATTTCTCTGTCCGCCCGGCCCATCCGGATCCTCTAGAGGATGCGAAATAGACTCCGGCCCATATCTCTGCTGTCTAGGACTTTGGACGACCTCTAACGGTTAGGTGGTACTGATTCGGAGCGCCATAGACTAACTCGTCTATCATCTCCTCGCTCCGGATACTCCAGGGTCTCTTCAAAAACCCCAGGCACCCCATATCCGTCAGGTCATCCTCCAGTTGGTGGTGGTGTTCCGGATTCTCAGGGATTTCCGGATTGATCATCCGGGCCGCGATCCCTGACTTCCGTACACTGGGTCCTGCCATAACTACTGCCATACTCTATCCTCACTTCCGACTCACTTCCGCTAAGTTTCCGCTAATCTTCCGTTAAGTTTCCGTCGCCTGATCCGCTAAGTTTCCGTTCTACTTTCCGGTGCAATCGGCATCGGCCTCCCCTTCTCTCCTTAATGCGTTCCTATCTCACCACACTTTCACTCACTAAGCGCCATCGCAATAATCACGCGGAGAAAGAGGGAGAATGAAGCAAACAGCGGGGGTTAAGTAGCTTTTCGGCCTGGCGTTCCCGCAAGTTCCCTAGCCGGACTAGGCCCTAGGGCCTACTCGGCCGGAACTTTCCGGTTTCCGGATTAGGGTTAGGGTTTCCGGATAGGGTTTCCGGAACCGACTGTAACCCTAATTACAGTTTAAGGTTTTCCGTAAAGCCTCTAATTTCTATTTCCGGTTTTAGGCCTTCTATTCCTTACCCATTACGGAAATTTTGAAAATTTCTACTCTATATAATTACTATTGTCTATTATTTCTGTCAATGTAGATAATGCGTACTCCCACAGTGTATGTAGCGACAGCCATGGTTCAGACCGCGCGGTCTGAAGTGTTCTAGCGGCCCCGAAATGGACCGGAGTTGTCGACGTAGTAATTTCTGAGAACATTAGATATAACAGTTTCAGACCGCGCGGTCTGAAGTGATGAACCGTCCCGAAAATGACCTGGACTAAGTGCAGATCAAATCTGTCAAGTTAGTTTAGATACAGATTCAGACCGCGCAGTCTAAAGTGATGCAAGGCTCCGAAAATGTCCTGGACAAATTGCTGATCAAATTATGTCATGTTATTCTAGATATAGGATCAAACCGCGCGGTCAAAAGTGATAAAACGTCTACAGAATGTCAAGGACGAATTGCTGATCAAATTAGTCCATGTTGCTCTAGATACTGGTTCAGACCGCGCGGTCTGAATTGGTCCCCCGGCCATAAAATAGATGGGAACGGTCCGTTTAGACCGGGCGGCCAGAAGATTTCCTCAATGGTAAATGCGATCATGTCATGTTGTCAAGACTGATCCATTACCGACGCCTCTAATTATGTAGACCCATTGCCATGGGGTCTGCACTATATCAATGGGCACGTCTGAGTAATAACCGAATGTTGGTAGATTCAGACCGTGCGGTCTAAACCATACCCAAATATGCATCTCGAATAGAAGGCCTCTCCATGTTCATCTAATCACGCACCATGAATGAGCAATACACATGGATCACTCAGCCTCCTAGAAACCTAACACTTTTAGTATTGTAGGATCGATTCAATAGTGATTGGATACAAAGTAAAAGGAACTAGACGCCACGATGGCTGGTAGCATTGTGTAGAGCCTCCAAAGGAGTAAATCAGACCGCGCGGTCAGATCCTCGACGGATGACGAATAAAGGACCTACACCAATCCCTGCCCAAGATAACAGAAGTAATGGTTGTCGACCCTGCGATCAGTATCTGTTAATTCTCGCCGCATACGTGGTAGACTAAGGAATGACAGGATCAGACCGCACGGTCCGATCTAATAGACGGACGGTTCCAGGTGATGGGCGAGACGAGATTAATGTCGTTCGTAGGGTCCCTCAGCGAGGAGCATCGTCATCAGCCGAATAGAAAGGGAAGGCGTTTTAGACCGCGCGGTCAAAACCTCGAGCAGCAGTCATTGTAGAAATACCGTCATGCTAGCCTGGTCTGTCTAGGCTATGAATCGTATCCCTGGTTTAAACCGCGCGGTCAAAACCACGCCATGGACTCAGCATAGCATGAAGGAATATCGTCCTATCAGAAGTACGCTAGAATGCAATAGATCGTCAACGACCGTAGGAAATGAATCCTCAACTCGTTAGTGCATCGCATGACCACTGCATGCTGGGTGTGTAGCAATCTCCTGAGTCGTCCAATTTAGACCGCGCGGTCTGATTTGAAGTACTGCTTGTGGACAGTGGCATGGAGTCATTCCTGGAGAGCAGTCTGCCGCTTGCGGGCTACTTGAGGCCCATCTCGCCTGACCGAATCCACGAGTCCTGGAAGCTGCACATCGAAAAGAAATTCCCCTTGGAGTTCGTCGCGTCCAAGTCATTGTGGACGATCGAACTAAATTTCCTGATGGGCTCCCCCATCTTCAATCTGGAGCTGGGATTCACGAAGACGGGGGATCCTCGATGGAAATCCTTCTCCACTTTGGTACTCGTGAATGTCCATGTGATGAGGGAGGCCATTCTCGTCGACGTGGTGAATGCCAGTAATAATGCATTCGGAGTCATCGCCATCCGTGTAGAAAATGAGATGACCTTCTGTAGCAAACGCCTCATGAAGAATTATGCGTCCGTCCCTCGTGCATATCAACTCTTGATGGCCGAAACCCAATCGCACTGCGAAGCCGTCTCTAGTGACTTCCACGAGACCGGAAAGGTAGCCAACTCGTACGTCGCCAAAGTGTTTGCCATTCACAACAAATCACTGAGTGTGTCGCCCTTGAACGTTTGCCAGGGTGAAGGAAGTCGACCAATGGCTTCGCCAGAGGGGTCCGCCAAGAATGTCGCCAAGGCGTCGGGAGCGGGAACGCGCAGTTGGCCCCCCCTGCGTCGGCCCTTGCTGGTGCGTCCGAGTGTACCGACCCACTCCCACCGGCGCGTGGACCCATCCAACGACTGCCACAGGCGACTCAGTCGGCGGCCCGAGCCACCACAGCGCCGACTTCTCGGTCTAAACAGAAGGCCGTGAAACGGAAGTCAACGGGCCCGCCCGTGGCGACGCAAGCATCCTCAGAAGAAGATGCGGGGCGCTAGGTCCGGACGAGACGCGTGGCCGAGGAATCGCATGGCACCCCCAGCTCATCGACCCACGAGGCCAACACGGAACCGGCAGAGGTGTCCGAGGAAGAGGCGCAGAAGATTGTGATCAAGAAGGTAAACGGGAAGTGGACCAAGAATCCACGAACCCTGCCCTTCGATGCCGACGCCGTCCCGGCTAGCATGTCCGTGCCCGCGGAGTACAAGCGCAATCCGCGACGCAGCGTCGAGTTGGAAACGTGGACGCGCCTCAAGGCCGAAGCGGCGGCCAACAAGGTGTTCAAGGAACTGTCCTCGTACATGTACATATTCGGTCGGGGACAGTACTTCGAGTTGGACGTGGCCGACATGGTGAATGCCCAGGAGGAGTCGGGAATCATCGTGAGGCCCCTCGAGAATGACGGCGTCTTGGCAGTCCTGGACAGGATAGTGAAGGTGAACTACGCCAAGCAAATCCTCACCGTCATGCCGGACACGCGCACCAGACCGACATGCTGGGCGGATTGCTGGAAGGCGCGGCCGCTGCTCATCATCAACGGGCAGCACACCTGGATGGCCGCCAAGGACATCATCTCCGGGAACACTACCGTCGACGATGAGAAGGTCGTCGCCAAAATGCACAGGTGGACGTGCGAAATTGTGTGGTCCCAAAACAAGGACCACCTCCACGCGTTGTTTTCTAAGTGCAACGACGGAAACGTCGCGGGCCCATACCTGTCGTCCCTGCCGACAACACTCATGCATGTTCGCCACCTCTGGGAAAACACGGGCAAGCCTGCGCAACATCGGAAGAACGCGAAGGTCATCATTGAAGGGGAGGACCCGAAGGTCTATGAGGTACGCACAACTTCCCTACACATTTCAGACCGCGCGGTCTGAATCCTAGTGATGCAATTCCGTCCCATTCCATATCGGTAGGCTCCCATTGTCCTCGTTAGGCTCGTCACCTTTCTGATTCATGGTCACTTCGGACCGCGCGGTCTGATCCCGCGATATTCCGACCTCGACGCCACTTGGTGTCGTGGATTGTTCGGGGATAGTTCAGACCGCGCAGTCAGATCACGACACATACTCACCGCGCCGATGCGTGTCCAGGATTTCAAGGAGAAGGCGCACCAAAGCTTCGAGGCGGTGGGGAGCGCCAAGCACCGAAACGGGGGGGGGAGGACCTGGGACTTCGACAAGATGGGCGACCGGAAGATCGTCATGGCCTCGAATGCGACCTGGACCAGTTGGCAAGAGGTCTTCCAGAAGCACGAGTCCGGGGCGCTGCACGACATCGACACCGGCGTCCCGTTCAACCAAATTCCGGACGGGAAGGGGGGCTCCAAGATCTACAAGTTCACGGCGATCAATCACAACCAGATGAAGAACCTTCTGGGGATGGATGACGCTGCCGTAGGCGAGCTCGCGAGCAGAATCCTGGAGACGCCGCCCAAGGTCTACCTGAAGAGGCCGACCAGTTGGACGGCCGCCATTCCCTTCGCCGAGTGGTGCACCAACAAGAAGCACAAGGCCGTGCTCATCTTCGAGATGAAGGAGAAGGCCGACGTCCTGGGCATCGACAAGGCCAAGGAGGTGATTTCCCAGGGGGAGGTCGTCCCTAAAGCCTGGCAGGAGTTCAAGGCGCTGCTGTGCATTCGGGGGCACAACATGTGGGCCGCCATGCACATTGGGCAGAAGTGGCTCAGGCACCAATGTGGCTCGGGGAAGAAAACGATGGTTGCTCCCTTGGACGTCGTCGCCATGATCCAGCGACTGCTCACCAACAACGAACGCTGCAACACCGTCAAGAGGTGTGCGTGGGCCACGGTCTGTCGGTGGGATCGCGTCAGGAGGGTATTCGATCCCTTTGTCTACGTGAAGCAGAAGCGCGAATGGATGGAATACGTGGACGGACCCGCCAGCATTCGCTTCTGCGAGGTGGGGATTATGGATTTCCGCCTGTTCCCGGCGGTCGGGAATATGGAGATTCACTACGCGTACGAGAAAATCATCAAACAAGTCGCGCGGGTCTCCCAAAATACCATGGCCAAGGAGGTCCACACGTGGATGCTCATCATGGGCGCCGAGAGGGTGGTGGGAGTGGAACAGGCGCTCGAGAAATTCTTCCCCGAGCATAACACTCGGCGCATCGCGACGTACGTGTATTCCAAGGGCGAGCCGAACTATTACACCAGGGGGAAGGACAGGGTCATGTACATTCAGCGGACCACGAAGCATTTCACGAACTCCCCACTCATCAATGTTGGGGAACCGATTCCCCGACTCTCGGCTGCCGAGGACAAGCCTCTGGCGACGGATGACGTCAGGTACAAGACCCGGGAGCTCTGTCGCCACGATAACCCCTGGATCTTGACGAATCGCGAACTGCGGTACGAAGTGTACCTCCGCTTCATCGACAAGTTCTGTAGGGACCAGGGAACGGTCATGCTCGTCTTTGCGGGATCCAAACCCGTCTCCGCGTGCTCGGTAAGCTCTCCACTCCTTCCCTTTCTCGCTTCCAATGTAGAGCTCATCTGACCATCTGAATGCGTCATTCGGAGAATTCATGCCGTGTGCCTTATTTGGCACTGCAGATGTTGTGTCGGAGCTCCGTCTCCTTCGTGCGCCCCACCGATAAATGCCTCCTGCGCCAGAGCGTGCACGCTCGAATCGGTACACAGATGTGGCCCGACATCTTGGTGCCGCAGCCGCACACCCTCGACTTCATCTACGACCCCAAGTCTCAGACACGGAGGCTCCTGGACCCCAACCCCGTGGAGAGCGAGTCTTCGGATGATGAAAGAGAGGGCAAGGAGGAATCGCAAGAGGGCGCCCTCAACCTCCGCGATGGAAGCGACTCCGACTCGGAAGTGGAGAAGGAGAAGGACGAGGATGAGGACGACGAGGATAAGGAAGAAGACAAGGACGACGAGGACAAGGACGAAGATGAAGACGTCGATCGCGCGGGAGGGCGAGACGGCGAAGGCGACGACGTTTCAGACCACGGAGATGCCTCGGTGTCCGGCGTCCACTCTGTCCAGAGGGAGACGGATCAGACCGCGCGGTCTGATTCGACGCCTGCCTCCCCGCAACGCTCGAGTGCGCCGCCGTGCAAGAATCAGACCGCGCGGTCTGATATGCACCCGCACACTCCTCTCTCTCCCTCCAACCCCCCGTCTCCCTCCGCAAACCGACTACTGTCCCCTCCACCTCCATCTCCTCGCACTCCCTCTGCTTCCCTCCGACCTGAAGATCCGGCCCTGCAGTCGGATCCCGTCACCCAATCTTCCGAGGATCGCCGCGCTCCAGTTCTGACCGCGCGGTCTGAAACACGGCCACATGCCTTTCGTGTTCCCACTCCCCGACCGCAAGCGGCTGCAGTGGAGGTGTCCACTCCTGCAGAGGAGTCTCTTCCGCCCCCTCCCCCGAGAATGCTCATTCAGGACCTGCAGGCTGATTTGGCTGCATTGCAGAGATACTGTCTTCGGCCAGGTAGGCGGAGGTGGCGAGTGTGAGGACCGACCTCGCCGCCTCTCCCGCGAATCCCAGTGATGACTCCGTGGAATGTAGGATTCAGACGTCGCAGGCGATTGTCTAGGAATTGAGGTCCATCCGCGATCCATTCGATTTCAATGGGGATGAGAACATGATGAAGCTGATCGGTGCGCAGGTCAGCGTCGACATCTTGGAGTCGGAACTGCCTGCCGCCAGCGCGGGCGAGCTTCTGCTCATGGCCCATACGCGCGCCGTGTACCGGCAACTCGCCCTCAAGTCCACGAATACAAAGAGTAGCCCAATCGATTTGGACGAGATGGACGACGGAGACTTGGACAACCGACTGGCCTTGGCAGCAACCAGCAGAGACGAGTACAGCAAGATGGCCAAGGCCGCGGCGGAAGCGGCAACATCGGATGCGGGGACTTCCTCCGAGGCAGGAAGGATTCCGGCCGCGGTGGACATGGACGCCAAACCCATCCACATGGACATCAAGGCAGGGATCAACCTCGCGTACGTGGAGATGATACTCGAGCGGGAAAGGCAGAGGCACTCGGGGGCGCTCGACAAGCGCAATGACGCCATCGACAACCTCGTGAGGGATTTAAGGGAGAAGGATCGGGAGCTCAAGAGGGAGAGGGAGGAGAGGGAGCGGATGGAGGAGGAGAAGAAGGTGAAGCGGAAGGCCAAGAAGGCGCAGAAGGAGAAGGAACTCGCGGAGGAGCGAAGGCTGCAGGTGGAGAAGGAAATGGAGTACAGGAGGGATCGCGAGACGAACACTTTGCTGCTCAAGCAACTGCAGGAGCAGATTCTGGCGAAGCAGGCCGCGCAGGCAAGTGCCCCTCCGATGGCTGCGACTCCCATTCCTGTGAGCGAGCTCCACAACGTCTCCGGAGTCTCCACCACGAATTCGATTTCCGCCGCCACGGCCACCGCAGCGTTCGGACTTCGACAGCTGGGTTCAGGAGAGGCTGCAAATATTTCGGTGAGTGTCGTTGACGATCCAGACAAATTCGATGACCTAGCCCTCAGTCAATTTCCGTTTGTGCATGTCGCTGGGCCAGTGCATTGTCCGAGCATCCACGACGATGACCCTTACGACTTGGAAGTCGACTTGGGAGATATGGAGGTCTCCTTCACTAACTTGACCCAGCAGTATGCTCCCTTGCAAGCCCCAATCGCTCCGGCGCTGCCCCCTGTGAAGCACGAGGAGCATGCGCCAGTCGACTCACCCTCCGACGACGTCCAGACTCCCACGGTGGGTAACCCCTCCACATAGCTCCCCATCTTTTGAATTGCGCTTCCAGGTGTGGAAGCTATGTGAGGGTGTTACGTCGGGCCGATCGAAGGTCGTCCCGACGGGTCCACCGTCCATGGAGCGACAGGCCCATAGATGTAGGAGCCCTTTTGGCGAGGCCTGTGACGATTTTAGTTGTACAGACGTGATTTTCGGATTGTTCGTGAAACACTGTTCGTAAAGTTTGTACAAACATTGTATTCTATTTGTAATATATCGGTTTCGTTTTTTGGCAATTCGTGTTTTCGGGAATTCGTGGCGTTGAGTGATGTGCAATGTAGAGTGTTGTGCATTGTGCTTTCTATCCCAAGTCCTCTTGGGCAATGTAGTTACGCTCTTGGCAATTGGCATTTGCGGTTCAGGGTGGCCATGCTCTTGGGTTGGGTGAAGAGTCTGCACTAGTACTCCGTCGACCGAGTTGCCCTCCTTGTCCGCCACCGATGGCACTGGAGGCTCCCGCCATTGCTGAAGTCCCTCCTCCGGTCTCTGAGGTGGAACTCCCCCCTCCGCAAGCTGCACAGGTCGTGTCTCCCATCGTCGCGGGTGTCCAGACTCGCGCCGCCACGAGGCGTGCCACCACTCCGGATGTAACAAAGGTGAGGCTCGATCTCCTTGCATCCCTCTGCTCACTGCCTCCGTAGCGCTTGCCTAGATAGTTTGTAGGGATCGGACATGGATCTCGTTTAGAAAGAGGATGATAATGGACAAGGGTTCACGTCTTTGTGTTCAAGCCTCCCACACCTGTTGGGGGGGGGGCGCATTTTCAATTGTGGACTCCCGTTTATTCAATTTTCAAATACTACTTTGAACAAGGGATTTCGCATACGCAGGCCTCGTTGCCGTTGCCTGCGCCGCCGCCTCCCGTTGCTTTGCCCTTGTACAGTTATTTTGTTGTCTTGGAGTTGGACGGAGTCCTATGCCAAGTTGAGCACGTCGAGCCCCTCGGATCCGGTCGCTCGCCCGCAGCAAGCGCACCATCGGAAGACGATTACGATCCGATGAAACGCCACGTCTTCGGCGAGTTCTCCCTCTCATGTCGTCCGGAAGTGCGCGAATTCCTCAGAGGCCTGGCGAAGAGGTTTCGCTTGTCTATGTGGACGAGGCTGCCGGCCGTCGTGGCCAATCCCATGATCGATTTCCTCTTCCGCAGCTTGGAGCGCTCGTCCATGCGCGTGCTCACGCTCGAGGACTGCACCTCCATCGTGGAGAGACGATCGTGGCGGTTGTGCAGGTGTAGGCCCCCCCCACACCTCCCCTCGTTGCCTTGTCCGGCGCACCCCTACCAACCCGAGCGGGATACCGACGTGGACGAGGACACGTACGTTCAATTCCCCGACCATCCCGAGGGGAGGCTGAGGCTCAAGGTTCTGCACAAGGCCGTCTGGGACGGAGATAGGTTCAAATCCGGCACGTTCAGGGCCAATTCCAGCAACACACTGCTCATCGATTCCTCCCCCAAGAGCAGCATCCTCAATCCCGTGCACAATGCCATCTTCCCGTTGTCGTATATTGGCAGCCCGCACGATTCCACCCTGGACAGGACGTTGCGACTCTATCTCAAGGGCCTGCTAGAGTCCGGTCTTAGCGTGTCGCAGTACGTGTCTCGGAATCCGTTTTTCGGAAACCTCACGACGCCCTTTTTCAGACTCAATGTGGGCGGGTTAGCTACGTTGCAGGACAGGTCTCTCTTGCTGGAGTATCCAGAGTTCGTCGGCACGTACAGTAGAGACGGGAACGATCATTTCGTTTGTCGAAGAGCGAAGCACGTGGTGCAAAAGAAAGAAAAGGGTTGATGCACCAAGCGGAAATGGATGGGTGTGCAGGGGCTGCGCCGCGTTCGCGCTTTCGGCGGGCACTCCGTCGACAGTGCGCGAAGGGGCCCTCGACAGATGAAGCGACGGCGGACCCAGACGACGGAAGGAGTGGGCTCCTCCGACAGTTGCGAGGCGCCGGGCGAGGCGAGCGACGCGGGCGAGGACGTGACCTCGACTTCCCTATAAGAAGACATCACTGCTGACGAGCGCGTGGTGCGACGGTGTACATATGTGGTAAGGTGGGTTGTTTGCTCCCTTGGGATGAACTAAGGTACGCAGGGGACGACGGATGAGTTTGATGGAGAGACAATTTTTTCCGCCCTACACTAGGCTGTAGTCTAGGATGGGGTGAAATTGTTTGTCCATCGAATACTCCGTTGCTCCTCTTTTCCCACTCTGAACTTTGTCTTTCCGGAGCTCGTCCAGAAAATCGCAATCACGTTTGCAAGGTCGTGACCATTGTCTTCGTTGTGCAGGATCCCTCCGGGCAGTCACCTCCCCAAGTGGCCGACGCGACGAAGGTTGGAGTGTCAGCGCCTGCAGTTCAGACCGCGCGGTCTGAACCGTGGGCAGCATCCTCAACTCGTCTGCGAAGGTTACGACGGATGGCTACACAGTCGCGTTCCAAGTCCAAAGTCCGGTCTAACCTTCATTGCTTTTAGTAATAGTTCCACACTAACATTGCTGAACGTGGACTCATGGTGAGCCACGGATGACTTTCCCATACAACATAAATGACATTTACAGATGCATCTCATTAGAGATATTTTAGAAACATTTTCAGAATTTTAGAAACATTTTCAGTTCATCATTCTTGTCAACAATATACTCTTTCCGACATTGGATAGACTAATACAAATACCCGCATTTTTTTAACACGAGTCCCCGATCCCATAGAGCGTGGTTCCCTTCGTCATAACATCATTTCACCAACGCCAGTAGGCATCTATTTGCCGATCATATCGTGTGGGTGGTTGTTGTAGGGCACCTTGAGAAGGTCCGGAAAATATTCGTCCATTGTAGTGCTGACCAATTCGAACGTGCTGGATGGATCGTTGTTGAACTCGTCTCTTGTGTGGAGCGGATGCGCCTTGCGTTCACGGGACTTCCAAGGGCAACCATCGTTGGAGGTACACCAGGAGAGCCACCGTCATGCGTCCCCCTCCGCCACATCCTCGCGTTCTCTGTGGGCTTCGACCGCAGCCGGTCTACCATTGCCGGGATGGGGACTGCCGTGGACAGGGTGCCTATCAACGCACTTGTTGGCTGCTCACAATGCCCTCGAGTGAGAGTGGAGCAATGATATCCAACTCTGCTCATTCCTCGGAAAATGCACAGGAGCATGTGTTCAATGATTGCGCATTGTTGGATATGACTGTTCCAATCTCACTTGAAGGCATTTGTTATCAGCAGCCAACAGGTGCGTTGATATGCACCTTTCACGGCAGTCCCCATCCCGGCAATGGTAGACCGGTTGCGGTCGAAGCCCACGGAGAACGCGAGGATGTGGCGGAGGGAGACGACGGTCGCACGGATGGGGTGCCCTTGAACAGTTGGAGGAGGGCGTTCATGACAACGCCTCCCCTGGTTGTGCACTGGAAGTCTTGTGAACACAACACGTACTCCGCTAGGCGGTGGGTTCCAGGATGTGAAGAGGACGTTCTTGACGTGACCGTAGATGGGGTGTCCATGTCCTTGCCTCTTTTCATTACAAGAGCGGGTTCAGCAATGATCCATCCGGCAAAGGGACAACACCAGCATGGATCCGCACTACAGTGGACGAGCATTTGACCGCGAACCTCGGAGTGCCGTGCGAGGACCTCACGATGATGTGATCGGCGAATAGACTCTTGCTGGTGTTGATCAAACTAGAGAGTCATCACGAAGCGACGATGGTTGGAGCGTCGGCGCCTGTAGTTCAGACCGCGCGGTCTGAACCGTGGGCAGCATCATCAGCTCGCACGCGGAGAACTCGGTAGGCATTGCTCCTTGCGCTCACGGGAATTGGATGCGCCTTGCGTCATCACGAGGCGACGGAGGTTGGAACGTCGGCGCCTGCAGTTCAGACCGCGCGGTCTGAAACGTGGGCAGCATCCTCAACTCGTCTGCGAAGGTCACATTGACATTGCTGAACATTGCTACAACATAAATGACATTTACAGATGCATCTCATTTATTAGAGAATTGTAGAGACATTTTCAGTTCATTCTTGTCAACAATATACTCATTCCCACATTGGATACACTAATACAAATATTCTCACTTTTTTAACACGAGTCCCCGACCCCGTAGAGTAGGCTTCTGTACATCGTAGCACGCAGATGAAAGGTCCTCGCAACATCATTTCACCAACGCCAGTAGGCATCTATTTGCCGATCATATCGTTTGGGTGGTCGTTGCACGGCACACTGAGAAGGTCCAGAAAATATTCGTCCATTGTAGTGCTGACCAATTCGAACGATGTCAACGTGCTGGATGGATCGTTGTTGAACGCGTCTCTTGTGTGGAGCGGATGCGCCTTGCGTTCACGGGACTTCCAAGGGCAACCACGGGAGGCCTTGTCATGAACCCCTCCCTCCGTCATCGTTGGAGGTACACCAGGAGAGCCACCAGCCTGCGTCGTCCTCCTCCGCAACTTCTTGCGTCTCCGTGGGCTTCGACCGTAGCCGGTCTAACATTGCCGGGATGGGGACTGCCGTGGATGGGGCCTATCAACGCACCTGTTGGCTGCTCACAGTGCGAACCCTCGAGTGAGAGTGGAGCAATGATATCCAACTCTGCTCATTCCTCGGAAAATGCATAGGAGCATGTATTCGATGATTGCGCATTGTTGGATATGACTGTTCGACTCTCACTTGAGGGCACTTGTTATGAGCAGACAACAGGTGCGCTGATAGGCACCTTTTCGCGGAAGTCCCTAGGGGAGGACACTCTCACTACATTTGGGGTACCTACGTGCGGCGGTGGAAAAAGTAATTCATGTAATTCACCTTGAATAAACTATAATTTCATTCTAAAATTTTGAGCTTTGTTTAACAATGACTAAAGGTTTCTATTGACAAAAAATTCAATTCCAAATAACATAAGATATATTGTCTAGAAAGGGTTGAAAAATGAACTAAAATGGCATGTTCTCCAACTAAAATATTTATAGAGCTCACATGAAGATGACTATTGCATCAATATTCAACCAAAATAAACTTTCAATAGAAAGCTATTCTATATATTTTTTTTTTCATTTTTCAAATTTTTTTTCTTATATAATATAGAGGTGTGAAAGTTATTTTCAGCTTTACAGTGTATCTTTTTTCTTCAAAAATTTATAACTAATTACTATTAGCACAAAAAAATACCAATAATTCAAAACATAAACTTATAAAGTAGTAAAATCTATCCATAATTTTTTTTTTGAAAAAGAAATTAAATTTTAAGGTGTATTACTTGTTTTACTTTTTCCGCCGCACGTAGTTTGCTAAAACATAGGGAGTGTCCTCCCCGGGGGAAGTCCCCATCCCGGCAAAGGTTGACCGGTTTCGGTGCCAACCCTCGATAACGGTGCCCTTGAACGATGCGAGGAGTGCATCCATGCCAACGCCTCCCGTCGTTGCGCACTGGAAGTCCCGTGAATACAAGGCGCACTTTGTTACGGGGTGGGTTCTCGTAAACACAAGAGCGGGTTCAGCAATGATCCATCCGGCTATGGGATGACGACAACATGGGTCCACACTGCAGTGGACGAGCATTTGACTGCGAACCTCGGAGTGCCGTGCGAGGACCTCACGACGATGTGATCGGCAAATAGACTCTTGCTGGTGTTGATCAAGCTGGAGAATCATCACGAAGCGACGATGGTTGGAGCGTCGGCGCCTGCAGTTTAGACCGTGCGGTCTGAACCGTGGACAGCATCATCAGCTCGCACGCGGAGAACTCGGAAGGCATTGCTCCTTGCGTTCACAGGAATTGGATGCGCCTTGCGTTCACGGGAATGGCAAGGGCAACGACGAGAGGCGTTGCCATGAACCCCTCCCTCCGTCATCATTCGAGGTACACCATGAGAGCCACCGTCATGCGTCGTCCTCCTCCGCGACATCCTTCCGTCTCCGTGGGCTTTGACTGCAGCCGCTCTACCATTGTCGGGATGGGGACTATTGTGGACAAGGGGTGTATCGACGCACCTGTTCGCTGCTCACAATGCGAGCCCTCAAGTGGGAGTGGAGCAATGATATCCAGCTCTGCTCATTCCTCGAAAAATGCATAACAGCATGTGTTCGATGATTGCGCATTGTTGGATATGAATGTTCCACTCCCACTTGAAGGTCCTTGTTCTGAGCAGCCAACAAGTGCACTGATAGGCACCCTGTTCACAATAGTCCCCATCCCGGCAATGGTGTCACAATACTTGTCCACCAACCCCTTCTCTTGGGGCCTCGACATTCATCACAAGCAGACGAAGGTGGGACTCAGAGTGCTCTGGCTTCGGCTTCGTGTCCCCAAAGGAGGAAGGCCTGGACGTCACCCTGGTGCGATTGTAAATGAGGTTGAGGACTCCGTATATCATAAGGTGGGCTTATCAGTACCCTACGTGGTCTTTGAGTGCGCTGTTTTGCCCCCCCAAGTCCGGAATTGACCGTTGGCCTTTTTGTACAGGATACTTGGTCTCTCTCCAACAGCAAGGCGATCTAGTTTCCGAGTGTCGACCACGTCCCCACGTTGCTTACACCCCCTCTAGTTTGCAAAATTGTAGATTGTCAGCGGACCACCATTTCACCAACACCAGCGGGTGTTTATTTGCTATTCATGTCGTTTGTGAGGACCTTACAGGGCATTCGGAGACACGCGGACAAATGCCCGTCAAGTGCGGTGTGGATCCATTCGGGCGTTGTTATCGTGCTGGCTCGTTCATGGTTGAACTTGCTGACTCGGTGTAGAGCAAAAAAGTAGGGACGCCCGGCGGCCCATCTTCTGTCCGAACACCAATATGCATAGGGGATTCATGGCACAAGAATCCATGGCCCTGATCTTCGTAGGGTGTCACTTGCATTCAAGGAGCTCCTCGGCGCAAGGAAGGACGACGTTGTCATGCACATTCTCCTCCTGTTGTTCTAAGGTACTTGGTAGCAGCAACGTCCATCCACCGTCCTTCTCCCGGCATCCGGGGTTTCTGTGGGCATGTGCCAGATGCGGTCTACTATTCTTGGGGCGGTGGATCGGTGTGGGGAGGGTGTCCATCGAAGTATCTATTGACTGCTCATAACTCAAGCCGTCGAGTGCATGTGTGTCGTCGTAAACCAACTTGGCTCTCGTTGTGCACCGTGGTATTCGGACGACGGCACATCCGCTTGACGGATTGAGTTATGAGCAGCCAATAGGTACTCTAATGGACACCCTCTTCACACCAGTGCACTTCCCGTGAAAAGTCGACCGTTTTTGGTTCTCACCCTCCCAAACTCCGGATGCTAGGACGTAGACGGTGGATGGCCGTCGCTGCTACCAAGTACACTTGAACAACTTGGAGAGAATGTGTCACGGCGCCGTCCTTCCTTGCGCCCAGGAGCTCCTTGAATGCAAGTGACGCCCTGTTTGCGAGGTGGATCTTGGTGTGCTTCATGGGTGACCATGTGTCACCATCTTTCGAGGAAGAAGTTGACTTCCCCTATGAACGTGGATGGGTTGTGAGTGCTCTTGCTTTTACCTCTCCCGGTCGACCGGTTCAACCATGATGTATTCGGCAAAGAGGCGACGCCGGAAGTGGTCCATGTCGCAATTGACGAGCATTTGTCCGGGAATCTCTGAATGCCCTGTAAAGGCTTCCCGACAACATGATTGGCAAATAGGCGCTTGCTTTTGTTCATGAAGCTCAAGACCCTTCACTAGAAGAAACTGTGTTAGAATCCCTGAAAACACGTCACCTTGTTTTCGTGAAGTTCTCGTTTCAAAACGTAGAAAAATGTTTTGACTTCCACATTTTGCCTGCGTTTTGAAACGGGAACTTAACAAAAACAAGGTGATGTGTTTTCAGGGATTCTAACACAGTTTTCTTCTAGTGCTTCATTCAAAGTTGTCTGCATGCGGTTTTGGAGGCGCAATTTGAGAATGTGGAGTGGGCGACCTAGTTTCCAGGTGTCAACCACTTCCCCACGTTGCTTACTGCCCCTCTAGTTTGCAAAATCGTAGATTGTCAGCG
Organism: Rhytidiadelphus loreus; assembly: GCA_947034895.1. Taxonomy (NCBI): domain Eukaryota; kingdom Viridiplantae; phylum Streptophyta; class Bryopsida; order Hypnales; family Hylocomiaceae; genus Rhytidiadelphus; species Rhytidiadelphus loreus. The sequence continues at coordinate 45,645,955 of OX344765.1, forward strand.
GACCACCATTTCACCAACACCAGCGGGTGTTTATTTGCTATTCATGTCGCTTGTGAGGACCTTGCAGGGCATTCATAGACACACGGACAAATGCTTGTCAAGTGCGGTGTGGATCCATTCTCACGTTGTTATCGTGCTGGCTCGTTCATGGTTGAACTTACTGACTGTGTAGAGCAAAAGTAGGGACGCCCGGCGGCCCATCTTCTGTCCGAACATGAATATGCATAGGGGATTCATGGCACTGGAATCGAGGGCCCTCTTCTTCGTAGGGCATCACCGGCATACAAGGTGCTCATCGGCGCAAGGAAGGACGACGTTGTCATGCAGATTTTCCTCGAGCTGTTCGAGTGTACCTGGTGGGAGCGACCGCCATCCACCTTCCTTCTCCCGGCATCCGGGGTTTTTGTGGGCATGTGCCAGATGCGGTCTACTATTCTCGGGACGGTGGATCGGTGTGGTGAGGGTGTCGATCGGATTACCTATTGGCTGCTCATAACTCAAGCCGCCGAGTGGATGCACATGGGTCTTTCATATCCAACTTGACTCTCAGTGTGCAAGGTTGGATGCGGACGACCCCCCATCCGCTGGACGGCTTGAGTTATGAGCAGCCAATAGGTATTCCGATCAACAGCCTCATCACACCGGTGCACTTCCCGAGAAAAGTCGACCGTTTTTGGTTCTCACCCTCAAAAACTCCGGATGCTAGGACACGGACGGTGGATGGCGATCGCTCCCACCAGGTACACTCGAACTGCTGTCAAAAAATGTGGATGACAACGCCGTCCTTCCTTGCGTCGATGAGTTCCTTGTATGCCAGTGACACCCTTTTCGCGAGGTGGGTCCTGTTGTGTTTCAAAGGTGACCATGTGTCAACCTCTTCCGATGACGAAGTTGACTTCCCCTATGAACGTGGATGGGTTGTGAGTGCTCTTGCTTTTACCTCTCCCGTTCGACCGGTTGAACCATGATGTATTTGGCAAAGAGGCGACGCCGGAAGTGGTCCATGTCGCAATTGACGAGCATTTGTCTGGGAATCTGCGAATGCCCTGTAAAGACTTCCCAACGACATGATTGGCCAATAAGCGCTTGCTTTTGTTCATGAAGCTCAAGACCCTTCACTCAAAGATGGTTGCATGCGGTTTAGGAGGCGCGACTTGAGAATGCGGAGTGCAGATTCATCCCTCTGCGTCGGCGAATGAAAAACGAGTCGTGCGTTCCGGCGTGAACTTAGAATGGTATAGTTCAGATTGTACCTTCCTCCATTTTTGAGTTTGTCCTGCAGCACATGGTCCCCAAAAGTTGGGCGTAAATAGTTTCTTTTTGGACTGCACCTTCTCCCGTAGAAGAGAGCTAGAAATGATGTAAGCGGGTTGGGATCCCTATGCAAAATCCACTATAATTACCCTATTCAATAAAGACTGTCTTCTTTAAACCGAGGCCGCGCTTTCATTTGCGCCCCTCTTCTCCCCGTGCATGGCCACGCATCCCGATCCGTGAATTGTTTTCCTCTTGGCCACTTTGCCCCAAACCCAAGTGGCCATGTGATGTGTCTTTGTGATCCCCCACAAACTGTAAGAGTCATCCACGCCTCGCACAACAAATGGCGCTTAGAGCTGTTTTCCCTCTGCTCCCCGTGCATGGCCACGCATGCAGATCCAGACATTGTTTTTTTCTTGGCCACTTTGCCCAAAACCCGAGTGGCCAATTGAATGTTCTGTGTATGTGTGATCCACCCCAACTGTTGGATGTAAGCGGGTTCGGATCCCTATGCAAAAACCACTATAATTACCCTTACTATTGAATGTAGACTGTCTTCTTTACACCGAGGCCGCACTTTCATTTGCACCGCCCCCTCTTCTCCCGTGCATGGCCGCGCATCCAGATCCGTGAATTGTTTTCCTCTCGGCCACTTTGCCCCACACCCAAGTGGCCATGTGATGTGTCTTTGTGATCCACCCCAAATTGTAAGAGTCATGCACGCCTCGCACAACAAATGGCGCTTAGAGTTGTTTTGGAACTTTCTTTCAAGTAGCCCGTTCTAAGAAGGCACGGAATGGATATGATTTCGTCCTGAACTGGACCCCTCCAACTTTGATTGAATCGAGGAAAAGGTGTTTTTATCACAGGAACCCATCATTGTTGCAGGATTTCATCCCCCCGGCTACCATTTTCGGTCAGATTTCATTCAGACTTGGGAGCTCTGAACCGCCATTTTAATGGAATACCGCCATTTTAACGAAATTCCCCATATTAGCATTGATTGCAATTTCCACATTTAATCCAATTTGTACTGGATTTGTCATTTGGCACACAAAGAGTTTTATTACCTTGAAAATTTTGAAGTCCCTCTCTATGGAACAATCTCCAAGTTGAGATTTCTATCCAGGTAAAAAACATATTGATGCTTAAGAAAATCATCTCAAAAGTGGCAATGGGAATAGTCAAAAAATAATCAACAAATAAAGCTTCAACAACACCTATTAGTGAACCTGCAACTACGTCACAAAAAAGTGTTGTCCAATAATTATGTGGCATGTTGTAGTAGCAAATGCCCATCCAATTATAATGCTTCCTATTAAGCTAATAAGAATAGATTCAACTATAGATTCAAATCCTTTCACAATGACAATATAGTTCTTAAGTTTTTGCTCAAGATAGGGTAACCATATCTTGTGTGATTGATCTTTCCAAAGAGGAATGTATAGAACAAACATAGTGACCACCAATAAGGCTTTTGTGGAATGGCCACTAGGAAATGACCAATGGTCCACTTGCATGGTCATAAAGTGGTTGCAATTGTAGGTAGGGTATGGTCGGTGAACAACCTTCTTGATGATGGACACAAAAATCAAGTCAAATAAAAAGGCCATAAAGAGGTTGAAGAAGAACATGCGAACCTCAGATGTGTGCTTGGATTTTGGTGCCACAAAAGTTGCAACCGCAAAGGAGATGAGGAATACACTAGCCCCTGAAAACTCTAAAGTTTGCAAAAATATATAAAAGAAGAACTCTAATCCTTGTTCATGTATCCAAGCTGAAAACTTCACATCAAAGCCTACAATTTGGTCTAGCAAACTTGGAGTTGATGCTTCATCATTTTGTTCATGTTTACAATTGATAACTTGATTAACTGCTATTGTGACACCCAAACATTTTTTTGACTCTAATAAACTTGCTCTCCGTTGCCTTCTAGACATAGCTATGTAGTCTACAACAAGAACTAGGCAAGTGAAGTCTTTACTTTTAGCTTGAGTTGTAAACAATATATTACAAATCCTTTCCATAAACAAATATCATCCTTAAACCTTAAATAATCTAATACACAATCAGGGTCTCATTTTTCTTCAACAATTTTAAGCAAGTCATATAGATATTATATTTGTCCCATTTATCTATTCTATGACTAGTACATGCAATATTCTTCTTTGTTTCTAGTGATATAAAAGTTAGATCTATTTGAATTAAAATGATCACTATATCATCAATCAAATGGCACTTTTATACCATGAACTTTAGATCATACAAGTTAAGAATATTGTAAAATTTTGAAGAACAATACTTGATTTTGTTTTATATTATAGCTTTCAAAGTTATATGATAGATAAAAAATGAGACAATATGAATGTACCAATGAAGAAGATGAAATCTTTTATTCTTGTGAGGTTCTTTACATCTCAAGAACACAATTACTTTGCACAAATGATTCCACAACTCCAAATTGACTCTAAATTTGAGTATAGGTTGAGATACCTCAAAATTACACATATCATTGTAGTAAATTGTTGGCTCTTTTTTTAATGCTATGGAGTATTTTCTTCTAGAAGATTTACATCTAGTTTCTGCCTCAAGAAGGATACCAATTGCACCAATTGATTAGCAAGAAATCTAGTCAATCTTAGACAACATGAAAAGCAATACAACAAAATGTCCACCAATTCTAGTCTACCACCATCATATCTACATTGTTGAGATAAAATTGAAAAAATAAGAAATAAACAAATTTATACTTGAGGATTACTCATGGCACATTCCTTCAACCCCTTGGCACCCTAAGTAATGAAACCTTTCAAAAATAAGGAATCCATAGCCACTGGTTGAGATCTCTTCCAACAATGATGGAGGGTATTGCCTAAGTGTTGCAAGAACCATTGTTCATTGTTGTCTCTCATTCAACAATGGACAATGTTTTATTAGAAGTAATCCTTTTAGTAAAATTGTTGCAAGAAGATCGTATAAGTGAAGTAGATTAATTTATAATGGATCCAATTTGGAAGTTAGGGATTTACTTGTAAAAGTACAATCATATAGAAATACCTACTTTGATCCATTTAACCATCTAGACATCTTGCTCGGAGAAGCAAGGTTGCTATTTTGTGAGCCTGTGAGCGTGAGCTTGTGAGCTTATGAGCATATAATTTTTTAGAGATTCCATCTAAAAATTTTGGTCAAAATTTATTATTCTTGGTAAATTTTAGTAACTATTACCATGAATCTATTATCGTGGACCTAATACTGTGGTCCCTTGAACAACCTTGATGTGCTACTTATTAGACTTTGCTAGATTTTAAGAAGAAGAAAAATCGGTTATTAATTAAGATTTGTTTGAAATCAACTGAGGTTGTTCCATTGAGATTATAATCACTTCCCTCTTGTTGCTTGGATCCCCTCAGAGCCAAGGGGAGCCCCCGTGCAACAAGAAAAGAAAAGAAATTAAAATAAAATAAAAAAATCTTTTCTTGCTGCAAGGGGACTCTCCTCAATGCTGAGGGAGCCCAAGCAACAAGAGGTGAATGATTAACCAAACCACCATTTGATCAATAAATAGAAGAGTTGGACCCTTGGAGGTTCTATAAGAGGACAATGATCAACTAATCAACAATTTGGTGTAATTGTGTTTATTCCTTACAAAAATAATCTTTGACAACCAAGTATTTTCTTCCAAAATCTTAAGAAGTCCAATTACCAACACATCAAGGTAGAAGTGTAGGTACCTCTTGTCAGTGAGAGGACCCATGCTACTACAAGATAGTAGTTCTTATCAACGATTTTTTTTCTAAAATCTAAACAAGTCCAATAACAATGCATTTAAAGAAAATTATTGGAATTTTCCTATTAGCCCCGTGATTGCTATAGGACAGTGATCAACTAATATTCTATACAAACTTATTTTCATCTCCATTCATCTTTCACATCAATTAAGTTCATCATTTTCAAAATGTATACTTCTAATATTTTAGACAACATTAAAAATTATAATTTCATTTGAATTCTACATAATCACAGTAATAGGTCCACAGTAATAGGCTCACATGCTCACAAAATAGCACCATTGCTCGGAGAAGATGTATATTGCTATACAAATTTTCTATACATTAATAAATCTAAATAGCGGCAAATTGAAATGAAATCATATTTAATGGGCTTCCATAATTTAAACATTCATTAAAAGTTTGAATGCCCATTAATTTCATCCATTTCTACCATTCAAATAATCTTGTTACATTTCATTTTCACTATGATAAAAAGAATATGATCTAAGAAGTATAGACTTAGGCTAGTTTTATAGAATGTATAATTAAATCTAGGGCAAAATTGGATATGCCTACTTGATATTAGCATAAAAAATAGGCCAAAATAAGCAATTATCTTAGTGGTGATTTATTTATTATCATTCTTTGACAATTTGAGATCCATATTAAATCTAAAAATAGGCCAAATGACTTGAATTCAAAATTATAACACAATATATCCATCAACAAAGATTGATCAAAAAGTGGATTTATTTTACGAATCTTCCATCATTCATGACTAAAGGTTGTCATCTATCTCTAATTCAATGACAATACTAACATCCCTTTTTAAATATTTACTTTAAGTACAAAAATATACTTTAATGTGAATTTATTTGGACCAAACTAAGGTTGCTACTGTATGAGAGCATGTGAGCATGCAAGCCAGAGCTTGTGAGCCTATGAATGTGCAAATTTTTGGTATTTTTTGGTGTAAGTGACCTATGACCGTTGGTTTAATATTGGGGTGTTCAAAGTCTAGGTTAGGATAGAAACAAAATTGAATTACTACTAGAGTTTATAAAATAATGAAGGGATAAAATTATATATATTCATACTCAAAAATGTTAATAAAATGCGTGAAATTCAAATTCAAAATCCACATCTAATCATATATAAAATCAAAATAATCATGTAATGATACACTAAATTCATTTGAACCATGATGTTCTACACTACAAGATACACCCATGAAGAAAATTTTAGATTTAAAAAAATAATAATATTTGATATGATTTTTTTTCACTTTTTATTAAAACATTCATGGTGATTTCAAATATTTTGAAAAAAATCTAAAAAATTTAGGAATCACAAAAGACATGTGATTACATCTTGAAAAATAAATTAAAAATATTTTATTCATAAATAGTTGCAAAATGGAAATATATTGAGGAAAGGACTTTGAACTTTGAAAAAAGCTATCTTAAGCATGTTCTTTTAGAATTAAGTGTAAGGTAGAAACACCTAATTGCAACATCTTTTGTTCTGACTTCAACACCTAACACTTCTATGGCTTTGAATGAACACTTTTTTTAATTCAAATTATTACAACTTTTCAAAAGCAACCAATGAGAAGTGATGAGTATGTTACCTTTTTGTTTTTTATAATTTTTATAATTTTTAAAATATTATTAGAATGTTGAAAAATTACAAAACCATTTTTGGGTTGCATTTCACTTGAGTTTTCTTAATAATCTCATCAATTTCTTTTTCTGATTTAACCTTTGAGACAGTGGGACAAAAAAAAGTGTCGCTTTTGGGTGTTTCTACTTTTAATTATTTTTTGTTTGACACTGGTGTTTCTACTTTCAGAGAGAATGAGGAATGATACCCAATGCTTATACTTGGGAGTGATACCCTGCAACCCCCCGGGTATCATAATGGATAAACCCCTTCATCCTCTCTCCCACCCAAAGCGTCCCAGTAGCCTAAAACCCTGAAAATCGCATTGGTCGCATTTGCTTCAAGGAGCCTCACAGGTCTCCGAATTCCGTCGACAAATCTCTTTGCATTCCCACAAATCTATCTCTTCATTTCCATTATGCTGCAATTCTCCTCTTAATCCACAAAAAACTCCTTGCAATTCCAACAAAATGGCCATAACTGGCCACCTGCTTCAGCTCAAGCAGCCAGGGCCATGGACTTTGAGCTCAAAGTCCTTGGATTCCGTGAGAGCCGCACAACCAAAGCAATGCAGGAGTCGTTTCGACGCGATTTTAGGTCCAGTTTCGAGTATGCAGTTTGCAAGTGAAAGATTGCGCCATGGATTTGGTGAGAGAGACGGGTTTTGCAATTTAGGGTTTGGTGCTCGAGCGGTTGCTGTCGCTGCTGCTGCTGCTGCTGCTGCTTCTGGTGGAGATGAGGCAGAAGTGAGAGCGGCGGAAGTTGTGGTTGATGAGGTGGAGCAGGAGGAGGAGAATAGCAATTTTCCGGCGGAGTTCAAGGAGTTGATTGTGGATCGTGGTGATCCTCCCAATCTGTATCTGTATGCAGCTGGTGAGATTCTCCTCTCTTCTTAATCTCTTGCTTTTGATGTGTTTTCTCCGTCAATTGCAATGAGTGCATTTTTCAAGATTGAGTGTGTGAAAATAGTGCTCAATTACGATTGTCTAGTTGTCTATACTTGTTCAGAATTTATGGGAGTTTCTTTTCGCATTAAGAAATTGCTCTTTAAAAATGTACACTCAAGCCTCTTTACTACAATCTTCTCTAGAGTGGGATTTTAAAATATCCTGCACTCTTGCCACGGTGTTGACTGTAGCAAACTTGTCACACTTTCAAAGTATGTCATAGTAAAAAATTGGGACCCTAGGTGGTCAGATTAAAGAGGTTTGAGTGTGTTCACATTTGGTTTTGGGGTATAGTAGTATATAGATGACCCGAAGGTCTTTAGGATAGGGAGGGTGACATTGGAGCAAAGTCATGTTTGAAGAGTAGAAGGCCAGTGTATTTATGAAAACCAAAGATCATTGATTAAGAAGTACAGATTGCACAGTCTATGCAGGACAGTTTTCATGGTTGAGTTGCCATTCTGGCCTTATCACAAACCCTACTTGCTGGTTTTTCAAGAGTACCTCTGGCTAGGATTTGGGGTCTTCATTTGCGGGTTTTCAAAACCAGAAATCCTATAGTATGCTTCGTTTCCTCCTCGGGGTACTGCATTGTACAAAGTAGCCGGAATGTCCATTGTAAGGCAGCCGGTGCAGGGTTACCAACCTCGATATTTTTTTGAATGTTTGCTGGAAATGTGAGGCTGCAGGGTTTGTTGTGGTCGTCTTAATGCGCAACGTCATTCTCCAAGAGTTTGCTCGGTGGGGAATCAACCTCGCCCGAATTGCATTGTACATCGCGGAGGGCATAACGGTAAGTGTTTCCTCATAGTCGCACATTTCCTGTCACTATTGTCAACAATTAGCACCATCGTTTGTTGTATAACATTATCTGTTTTTGTCAGGGTGATCTTAAATTTTGACACTTGCTTAGCATCCCACACCCTAGAGTTTCTTCCACCGACCAATTAGCACGAATTTAGCTAACTGGAATCAGTTACTAAATGCCCGCACTGCTCAAGTTGTGTGAATTAGCAAATTGGTGCTAACTCCTGTGAACTAACCTGCAATGAATTTTACTATCACTGGTTAACTCTCCGATTTGGGGGAAGTAAACTAACCACACCAATACTAATGGTGTGCCGTGTCAAATCCGTCTGCACTAATTAGGCAGGAGTAATTGACTACCTTGAAAGCTGAACTCCCTATTACTAATCTGGAAAATGCGAACACACATGAGTTTAATTAACTTCCAACTACCTAGTGGACCTTGACACTCCAATTAGGTTACTTCCAACTGGCTACACTGATTTGTCCTAATACGGTAGTGCGTGTCACACTAATCCACCAAAGTCGCAGTATTTCGAATTTGTCCAGGGTGAAACATTACTGTATTCTACCGAAGTCCACAAAAATAAAATTTCGTGGTGACACTAATTTCCCCCTCACTATTAGGACAAATCAGCGGAGTGGATCTTAACACTATAATTTGCTAATTGATTCTACTTGGTTGGCGGGTAGGGCCTTACAAATGCAGCTACGCATAGTTGCTAATCACTTCAATAAATGCCCTTGCTTCCGGATTCCAGCTGCAGTGATTCTCAAAACACTCTTAGGATGTGTGCACTCCAAAAGAATTGTCCCAACAATCACACAGGAAAAGGCAGATTTTGCAGAGAATCTAACTGAGAATTTGAATCCCAATTGCAGCTGGGAGTCAGTAAACTGATGGACGTGGGAGCAGAGCCCATCGCGTTGTTGACGGAACTAGCCACCTGGGCAACAACGATAGTCGGCACTGTGTACACTCTAATCGTTGAAGCCCCTGCCGGATCTCTCGCCACCACTCTGTTCCTCTCTTTAGCAGTTCTCAGCATTGGAGATGCAGCGACGAGTAAGGTGACGGGATCGCGGTCCCAGTTGGTGGGCATTGCAGCAGCAATTGGTTTGGCTGGGATTTTGGAGGCTATCCCCGCGGACTTCATGTTATTTGCCTTGGCCGCCCTCACAGCTTACGCAAACTTCATCCAGAAGGCCGACCTTGTGACAGTCTTCATGCCTGCGACTGTGACTTTTGTTGCCATCGCTTCCCCTCTTGTACGAGCTGCAGCGTTTGGACTGTTTCTTGCCATATCAATTAACGCCAACTGGAAATCTGCACGACAACCTGAGCAGACGCCGTCAGAGGAGGTGGCATCCAAGAGGCTGTCACCTGTGTTCTTGGCAATTGCCGCTACGATTTGTATCAGTTTGTCGGCAAGATTCTTATCGCTTCGCGCAGTGAAGTGGCTCTTGTTAAGGAGTACCTAGACAGCAAGAAGACAGGAATGTGCATTATAGGAACTGTAATGGACAGAAAAATTTGCGAAGATTAGACTCTTTATAATAATCAATTTTATGGTTGAAATTCAACACTTTGCGCATCTTTTACTGGCTATGAACCTCAATCATGACATATGACACTTGTTTGGTTGCTGCACTGTACTATACTTGGTAGTATGTAAAGGATGCGTGACGACCTTTTAATTGTGCCAATTCTGTCTCATATCTGCGATTTCCCTGACTATCCATGTTACTTCCTCTGCCCTCACTTAGTTTGGTGGTGCCCACAAAGGAATATTCCCATGGGAGATTCTTCGCTCGTTACTTGGCAGAGCGGCATCATATGAGGCAAGGACTAGCGATTGGAAGGCGAGGTTGTGTTGTCTAATTCTGCAATTTCGCTGAAGAGGATGGGCTTCCGATGTGAACTTTCGGCTACGGAGGAGAAAGGGCGTGTGAGACGCAAGAATCCTGTCACGTTTTTGTTGGTCTTGGTTGTAGCACTGGCTGTTGCGACAGGAACCGCGGAGGCTCGAAGACGGGGGCCGATCCTTCGTTTTGGCAACGATGGAGCATTCAAGATTGTACAGGTTACGAACGAAGCTTCTTTTTGTTCGTCTTGTATGTAAATTTTCGGCTATTTTCGCCACACCTGAATTCAACGGAAGATAATTTAAGGTTTGTGTTGCCGCTTTATGTAGATTGCCGACATGCATTACGCAAACGGCGCTAGCACAACGTGCCTGGACGTGTTGCCGGAGCAGTTCGACACGTGCTCGGACCTCAACACCACTGCCTTCCTCAAGCGCGTCATTGCGGAGGAGAAGCCCAATTTGCTTGTGTTCTCAGGTAATGGACAGCACATTTCCAAGTTCCTCGCACAGGTACTGGGATCAATAGTTGAATATGTAAGTTTAGGTTTGAATTTTTGGAATGCATTTGCTTTTTGCAGGAGACAACATATTTCAGGAGGATTGCGAGGATCCAGTTGCATCTCTTGACATGGCTTTTGCTCCAGCGATCGAAGCTGGAATTCCCTGGGCTGCAGTCCTCGGCAACCACGACCAAGAAGGAAATCTTTCTCGGAAAGGGGTGATGTCTTACATCACGAGCAAGGACTACAGTCTCGCCAGAATTAATCCGAGGAGCCACAGTATTGATGGATTCGGCAACTACTTCCTGAAGATTTTTGGAGCAGCAGGGTCACCTCTGCAACACAAAAGTGTGATGAACTTGTACTTGCTGGATAGTGGCGATTACTCCCTTCTTCCCAAAATCGAAGGCTATGGTTGGATACATGAGACGCAATCTACTTGGGTCAAAACAATTGCCAAGAAACTGCAGGTGGGTACCTTTCATTTGCCTTAAACGCTCCCCTCAGTAGTGACTGCCAGTTTGAGGCAGTCAGGCGATTATTTTGCAAGGTGCCACGTAGGTTTTAATAACGCTCTTAGCCGTTGGCAACATACCATGTGGCATTTAAAAAAATTCAGGCATTACCAGTTTGAATTAATTATGTTCGAAACAGATAGCGACATCCGCATCATCAAGGCGTGCAACTTAACTTACCTCTGGAATTGGTTATGGCAGCTGGCATATAGGAATGAGGCTCCAGCTCAACTCCACGCTGCACCAGCGTTAGCGTACTTCCACATCCCTTTGCCGGAGTTTATTAATTTAGACCCCAGCAATTTCACTGGCGTGAAGCAGGAAGGGATCTCCTCAGCCAGTATTAATTCCGGGTTTCTCACCACGTTGCTGGAGGATGGCGATGTCAAGGCCGCCTTCGTGGGACACGATCATGTCAATGATTTCTGCGGTGATGTTCACGGTTTGTGTTTCCTGCACAACTTTTCTTACTTTTTACTCTCGCTTCTGATTTGCTTCATTGCCTCGATGTTTGTCTCTTTTTCAGGGTCATTCATAGAATAACAGACTTAAGATATGTTTGCAATTGGTGTCATGAGTGGTGTTGCAAGGGTCTTAGGCTTGAATTTAGGTGCACCTTCGGATTAGATTCACTTTGCTAACACCAAGTGTGAACATACATTTAGCGTCCATGTTCTCTCCTACAAAATCAGAACAGTGCTAGATAAAATTTCTTGGGACGTCACCCACGACAGTTTACTAACGACCATGCGGCATATAAGTGAGTCCATGCTTGTGCATGTTTGCCATGTAGTACGTAAGTGACACTACTCTTGTGCGTGATTTCTGGGTTACTGTCATAGGGTGATTACTAAGGGTTGCGACTCAGATAATGTTTCTTAATTTGGAATCTTTGGGACGATATTTTGATTGTGGTGCTGACATGGCTAGATTGTTCCAGGGTTATGTGAATTGAAGCCTATTGATGGGATTTTTTCTCTTTTAGATCTCTTTCTGAGACCTAAGTAACTCAGAGAGTTCAAATGTTGGTTGTGCAGGTATAAAATTATGCTATGCTGGCGGATTCGGCTATCATGCATATGGGAAGGCGGGATGGGACAGACGCACTAGGGTGGTTTCGGCTAAGCTTGATAAAGATGAGAATGGTGATTGGCAAGGGGTGAAATCGGTAAAGACTTGGAAACGACTCGATAACGTGAGGTTTGACACTATTGACTCTGAATTTGTTTGGAGGAAAAGCGTCAGCAAGTCATGAAGGGATTTGATTTGGGGCACTGACTCTATTATTTGTACAAAAGTTTTTGTTCTAATAAACCCAGCTTTCAGGTGGTACATATTAGTGTCCATGCATTTCTGGCCAGAGCTTTTTTGACCCTTCAAGTTCTGGGAAGACCAATTTTGGAGGCACCATGGTTTTTGTGTCATAGAAGATGCATGAATTGAGTTATATGGTAATGACAAAAGTTTGTATTCAACTTGAGCTAGATCCAATGGCACATTGTGTATCATTATTGCATCCTCCTAAAGTCTAAGAAGCTCCAAAATGGTCTTGTATTCTACATGCCATGTTAGAGCATGATGAGGATTAGATGTTGAAATGACATCCCTATGAAAGATGTTAATTGTGGAGGAAAAAAGACTTTTGGAAAGAGACTTTCCAAAATCAATGTGATGTGCCAAACTAAGGTACCTACATCTAATTGCAATACCTACCTAAGAAATGTAACACTCTAAAAATTGCACACAATGTTTACATATTGATTTTCAACATCAAAACTCATGACTAGTTGTGATTACCTTAATCATTGGCAAACTTAAGGTAGAAGTACCCCAAACCATTCACCTCCCCAATTCTATCATTTAGGGGTCATTTGAAGTATGAACATTATGACTTCAAACCATCGTTGCAAAATGTCTGCAACTTACACATGACTCAACATGATTGTAAAGTGAAATTAAAAAAAAATACAAAAATTCTCCAAAAATGAAACACTTTATGAAAAAAAAATTTATTTCCATTTTTATCTACAAGTAAATAATAAACTCTAATTTTGGTTCTACCAATGCACATAAAAGGGATAAGTGAACGGTTTTAGACAGTCCTACCTTAACACACTTTTATGATTTGCTTCCCAATTTTCGACCCCGTCATCATCCGACAGAAAGCATTGGGAGCATTCTCCAGCCCTTGAGCAAAATCTTCCAAGTACACCAGCTTCTCCTCCTTCAAGTATCCGGCCATGAGGCTCATGAACTGGGGCTGCAAGTGCTGGTAATCCGACTGCAGAAACCCTTGCATGGTGATCCGTTTGTTGATGATTTGGTACAGATTGAACAGACCTTCGGTCTTTCGGAAGTTCCCCTCCGCAAAGTGAGCGATCAGGCCGCACACTGCGATGCGCCCAAACGGGTTCATGTTGTCAATGACTGCGTCCAGTGTCTTGCCTCCCACATTCTCAAAATACATGTCAATACCACGAGGGCAGTACCTGCATTCCAGCACTCCAAAATGAAAACGAATAACATTCTTTTTTTCCAGTACCATTCTAGTCAATACAAATATGACCAATTTGATGAAATGCAGAAACATGCAGAAATTCAAAAATATTTGGGCGTGAAAAGGGACATTTCAAGCAAGGGACATTTACAACCTGCTAAAGAATGTTATGAAGCCTGCGAGATTCTTATACTTATCAAACACATCCAAGGAAAACAGCACTTAGAGTAGTGCCACAACTCAAAGTGTGAGGAAAATCTCACTTTTTGAGAGCAGCAACATGGTCCTTCTCCTCTTTATAGTTGAATGCCGCATCATATCCGAGCTTGTTCTTCAGCAAATCAATCTGGTGCATTTCATACGCTATTTGTCAAAGAAGAGACCTATGAATCACGTTTCATTTATCAACACATGGCTAATCGCAAGTGTCTAGCCTTGAGAGAAATATATGATATTTATGTGTCTCTTTCATATACAATCCCCAGTGATTGAAAAATCAAAATCAAAATTTGATCATCTTAGGATGCCACTATCCTGAAACCATGTCATAACTCTCCTCAACATAAGAAATTCATTCATTCATTGAAATTATGAACCCAACTATGCTATCTAACACATGTCTTGTCTTTGTTGGGCACCAAAACTTTCTATAGTTTTTGACCATTGCTGCAAACCTTCTTGAAGAGCACCCTTCGAAAGGGGATCCCTAATATTTGAAAGGGAATACCTAGACATCTTGTTGTGCAAAATTGAGCTTAATTTGAACAAGTGAGAGCTAAATTGAGCTTAATTTGAGTGAGAGCTCCTCAAGTCAATCAGCCATTGTCTTCACATGCCTCACTCAAATTTGACACAACATGACTCTAATAACTCTAATTGGTGTTGTTCTCAAAAAGTGTCATGCCACTACTAGCCAAGAACGTTATACCTAAGGTAGAGACAACAAAAGAAGGATACATGGGCAAACCCTAATAATACAAAAGAGCGTAACAAACAAAATTGTTTGAAGCACACCTTGTCCTGAGAACCTGCACTGCCAACGACGTAAAGGCCGGCTTCCCTCGCGAGTTGGCCCACTATCTGTCCCACGGCACCCGAAGCTGCAGAGACAAAGATGGTCTCGCCCTTCTTTGGCTTCAAGATTTCGTATAACCCTACATATGCTGTGAACCCCGGCATCCCCAGGGCGCCCAAATAGTAGGAGAGAGGCGCCACAGAAGGGTTGATGAGCTTCAACCCCTTCCCCTCGGGAATCACGCTGTACTCTTCCCACTTCGTCCATGAAGACGCATAGTCCCCTGGTTTGAATTGAGGGTTGGCGGATTCCACCACTTGGCTCACCCCAAGCCCTTCCAAAACCTGTCACGCCGACAAGTATAGACAATCGTCACCAACAGATGATTCTTCTAGAGGTGGTTCCATCAATTGGAAGAAAGCTCGAAAATCTTTGGCTATGAAAGAGAGCGATTCAAAGCATGGTCGGCTCCGTTTGGGCCATACGTGACATTACTAGAATGATCATAGAATGATCATCTCTCTCTTGCTAATAACTTTTGAAGTTTTCATCTGCTTGACATGACATTCAGTAGTCTCCAATTGAAACATATACTCTTGCCATGGCAGCACAGTAGCCAAACATGTTACATGATAACTAGAGGGAGATACAATGGTTACTATCATCGACAGTAAGGTTGGTGACCAAGGGCATATGCATAATCGAACTTACATACTGCACACTTAAATAACTCCCATTCAAATAGCACAATGCAATAACTTTTGTCATAAAACAAAGTTTAGTAAGCCAAAAGAGCGTCCAAAACTAGCTCAAATTTAGCCATTCATTCTTTGGAATTGCCCAAGAGATGATAGAAGAAAGGAGGATTTAGGGTTCGCAGATGCAACCACCTTGCTCACCTCAAACCCTTCCAAAACTTACGACATTCACAAGACTACAAACATGACCAAAAGACGATCATGGATCCCGTGCTCGTTCCATCAATTGCAAGATCTAAGGCCACGGATCCTACATCCCGAGCTCGCTGTAGGTAGCAAACTCCTCGAAAATTCGGGTTCGCGGATTGCACCGCAATGCTTCCCTCAAACCCTCAAAAACCCGACCAAATCCCTACCCCAATTCACACGGCTACACACAGACCACCAACAGACGAATCCCGAGCTCAATTGCGAGAACTCAGCCAACAGAGAACGAGACGTTAAGACTACCTGTCCGATTTCGAAAGGAGGGTGGTGCGAATAGTTGAGTCCCGTCAATCGATGTCGCATATAAGGATCACACGAGAGGTACAGATTCTTCACAAGAACATCATTCCTACTATTGCTGCCTTGATTGAGCTCCAGAGTGATCTCGCTCGCTTGCACTTCCATGTCCGTTTCCGCGAGAGTCTCCGGTGCGAAGCGCTTCAGCTTCACTTGCTGGTTGCGCACATTCCTCGGGAGCTCCATCGCTCGATCGATCGGCTCCTTGTGCAACCCCGCCGGGCGATCTTTACATCCCCCTGCACAGGAATTTCTATGGTGCTCACAAATTCAGAACTCTCGCGCCTCCTCTGCAAGCCTCCAATTCGGAACAAATGAAGCAAAGAGCAAATCGCTTGGGAGATCATAGTAGTGGAGTTGAGCTTTGGAAGCTTGCACAAAAATCACAACGACTGGCTGGTGGGTCAAAAAACGGCGTCGTTGACCTAAAGATCATAGGCGTTGAAAATCCCACTTTCAATAATTAAAGACGTTGACAAGAAGGAAAGTCCACTCCCCTTCGAGGCCCCTTTCTTTTCGAGTGTTTGTTTTTAATGTTTTATAGCACGGTGGTTTCATGAGCATTTCATAATAAGGATAAGCTCATGTAAATTTTGGGAATTTTTCCATATCATTGTGGTGATCAGTTGTGGAATGAAGAAGTCTATTTTTGTCATTTTAAACTCTATTGATCCCAATTGACCCACTTTGAGTTTTATAGTTTATTATAGTAAGAAAGATTTGTGAAATTGTAGACTCAAGCTCAGATAGAATTGGCAAAACGTTGCTAAAAAAACTTTCAAATTCCTAAAGGCTTGTCGTTGGCCAATAGACTATCACGATTTTGGGTGACAAATTTGTCAATAACATATACATATGTTGGTGAGGATTTGTGGTTCAAATCTTTCTTTCACAAATAGAGTATTGCACCTAATTGTGATCCCTATTTAAAATCGAATCTTATACACATTTATCTAAAATGTACAACCTCTATCTATCATTGTGAGCTTCTTAGTGAATTCGCCGACATCATTTTTGGGGCTCTTCATAAAGAACTTCATGTTGGAAAGCTTGTTTGTTTTCAAATATTGTGGAATGAATCTAATTATAAGGAGCAGAGTTGATGTGGTGTAAGACCCTAAAGGCTCTTGCCATGAAGAAGGAGCCCACTCAAAATGAACATTGCAAAGTCTACCATTTCCACATATTCATAGGATTTGTCTACACTTCATATATTAAATGCAAATTGTGTCACAATTTCATCCATCATGTTCTCATCTACGTAATTTTTTCATTCATTTTATTTTTGCTAAATCCTAATGACATCCAAACATCTCTTCAATGAAACCTTGTAGCTCAATGAAACCTATTTTGGTGTCATTGCATTGTAGCAAGTTCCATTCTAGTGTAGTACTAAAATCAATTTCATTTATATACCTTCAATCAACCTATGAGAGTTAACAATGGCAATCAAAATAAATTTTCATCCAAAAAAATTGAAAGTTACTTGAACGCATTTGCAAAGGTTGGTGTTGGAAATTCTATTATTGTGGCATTAACAATTTTTCTACAAAAGAAGATGTTTAACACTCAAACGTTGATTGAAGATGTTGTTTTATATCCTTTGGAAAACTCCTGAAAGACTTGTAGAATGGGAAAAATCAATTGTTTGTCCAATATGTGGGTAGAGTTGCTTGAACCCATTTTCAAAGACTAGTATTGGATATTCCTTCATTGTAGTATGTTTTGACTTTCTAGCATATTAAGAAGATTCTTGATCCACAAATCATTTTTGTAGCATATTTTGGTCACTTCTTACTCTTTACTCTTGATGTAAATTTGAACAATAAAGATTATTATTTTTTTTGAATTTGAATTCAACTAATGAAATGAATTTTTATCAAATTCATAATCATGGTTGAATATTTTTAATTTTAGAAATATACAATAACTTTAGTTTGCACCTTAATGTTTTACACAATGACATACATCAATCATAATAATTTCAAATCTTTCAAGCATATTTTATATATGAATTCTTTCTACTTAGTGATTTCAATTTTTCACAAAGAATGTAAAGTTTTTCTTTTTATAGAAAACATGTGATTTCATCTCTAAATTATAAATATAAATCATATATGGTGCAAAAAGATTGTCAAGTTTGAATAAGCCCATGCACATAGGGGCTAATGGACAACCTATCTATTTGGCCAAGGTGGACTATTCGCAGATCCTTCTCTATCGGCATTTTGCCATGCAAATGACAAAGCTAGGTACATATATCATCAGCCATCTAAATCTAATCCGCCTAGTCAATTTATCCCCAAAATAGGGATAAGTTAGACTAGCCCAATTCCGTCATCCTACTTTTGGCCCTAATTCTGTCCAAAAAAATATCCAAATCTATTCATTTTTTGACAAAATCATTGCATTAATGCCAACAAGGAGTAATGTGTCAATCCTTTAATGGTGAATACTTAAGTACCATTGGATACATGGAAAGACGGTTCTAGGTTGTTTATAGGACGTTTGTGACTCCACTCTATGAGTGGTTTTGTAATGTTAAGGCAAACCACATTAGAAATTCAAAAAAATTACAACTTTAATTGGAAAATTATAATTCCACTTCAATTTGATTTGTAAAACAAGCATATACCTCTAAAAATATGTGTCCTTGGAGTTGGCCCTAAGATATTTAGATTGTGAATTAGGGTACTACATTAACCCATTAAGGCTTAAAGCCTTTGGATTTAAAAACATCATTGCTTTTGAAGCGTTATTATTGAAAATGTCACTAAGGTATAGAAATCTCAACCGTAAAATTGTATACATGTTGTAGATGATGTGAATCAAATATGGAATCACTTGGCCAAATAGATTGCAAGATTATAATGTTTTAGTGTAGAAAAATGATGCTGAAATTTATCCTAGCAACACATTTGGAAGTGAAATTTGATTTCTAAACCTTCTTAAATGAAAAAAGGATTAAACTATAAAGTGCTTCAAAACCATCATACAAATACACAGGTGAAAGAAAATACCATTCAATTGACTCATTGTGTCTATGAAAAGGCTTTGAAATGTCCAAAAAATAGGAATAAAAGTTGCAAAAAACACATCTAAGGCTGAACCTCCTACTAAATTCTTCTTAGTCACTCATAACTCCTTGGATTTATATGAAATCTTAACCACACAAACTAGACTAGCATGCACAACTTTCCCCAAAACAATTATTGGAAACAGACACTGTACAAAGAAGAAACAAGCCGCCAAATTTCACCATGATCCAAAGTTGCAGCCATCAAAATGCAGTTTGGTGAACTCACCCGGTGAACTTCAAATGGCTTCCAAAAAATCAATACATCTTGAATTGATCTAAAAAATTTACCACCCAAACTAGAAGACAAAGCGCAGATTTCCCAATCAGTTTCATTGAATTCAAACATCAGATGCAAAAGTTACAACACTTCGAATTGGACTTCCTTCCACATTACATGAAGACACTTCTGGTTCCCTTGGGCGGTGAGAGGTTAACCCCTTAATGCCTCGATCCTTTTTCTAATTTTGACACATTTTTGCTTATATCTTCCTACAGAAATATCATTTACCAGAATTTCATGAAATTGATCGTTAAGGAAGGTTTTCTTTTCAAAATTGAAGTGTTACATTGGATGAATGAAAAGTTAGTTGGACAAAACAGCGCTTTGAAGCCCTCTGTTCATCGTCCACTTTCTGGACGTCGACGCAGTTAGGGGTTAATAGGCTTGTCTCACCAAGACACCACTGTTGCAACAACGGAGGTCTATGAAAAGCATCATCTGCAGCGGATCAAGAGCCAGAAATTGAGAAAAAAGTAAGGTAGAAGGCTCTATATTGGTGCATGTAAGGAAAGATAGCCCTGTTTGGAGGAGCCAGTGAAACTGAAAGTATGTAATTTTTTTTTCATGGCTAGAGAAAGAAGAGGAGCTGTTATTCCAATTTTTTCAGAATTTTCGCAGTGAAAATGAAAATTTGGCAATTTTTGTAAAGCAAAAGTGCATCAGTCGCTCATTATGCACACAGACTACAACTGTAAAGAATATACAAACGCCAGTAAATGAATCAAATGACAACTTAAAGTGTTCATGGCGCTCTCTAAATCATGCAAAACACATCTTAATTCAGTTTAAGGTGGGAACACCCAATATCGCACGTGTACCTAATCTTTGTTCCTAGATGGACAATAAACCGTCCCTAGACTTTTATTGAATGGTCCTTGACATGTGTCATAAAGTTTTCTCCTCTCTTCATTGTGATTGGGTAAGTGCTTAATTTGTCAGAATTCAGATTTGGGTCCACCTACAGGACGGTTCCTGTGGTCTAGGGGATTGCAACTATGAAAATTCATAGAAAATACACGCCAAGTCCAAAAAATCTTTTCTTTTTTTTGAAAATTCATGATTTTCTCTCGCTAACACCAAAAAAATATTAGTTTCTTGAAATGGTGCCTCCAAGTACACTGAATTCCTTAAACTGACGGTTTTGGGTGCTTCCACACCTTAATAGGCTTGTCTCACCAAGACACCACTGTTGCAACAATAGAGGTCTAGGAAGAGCATCATCTGCAGTGGATCATGAGCCAGAAAGTGAGAAAAAAGTACTCCAGATATTGTTTTTCAGGACCTTGCCCGCTGTTCATTGTTTCATAGTAACTTAACTTATATTATTTTGAGGGTCATATAATAAGTTACAGTACCGCTGTACTGGACTAAAACTCCTTGGACCTCAAAATGATATTATGGGATTCATCTGACCTAACTTACAAGTCAGTCAGGTGAAACATTCAGCTCTAAGTTAACTTAAGTGAAATTTGAAAAGTATTCAGCAATATATTTACAAGTTCTCAAGCCTGCAAGCTGGATTTTGTACAGATTTTTTCATTGAAGACAGTGGTATATTCCAGAGAATTATATAAAATATATTAACTAGTTGAGGGATAGATTTTAATTCCTCTGACAAGGGTTTATTGTAATACATCAGAATAGTTAGTTGGGCTAGGTTATTTTGATGCCAATTTTGACAACCGACATCACATGATTTCCATGTCATTTTTTCCAATGACTTTGATGCTGAGTTGGCATAGAGGTTGGCACCAAATTATTGTGATAGCGTTTCAATGCACCATATTCACATGCCCAGAAGTTCTTGATGTGTGTCAGTTCAATGATATGTGCTCATAAATTGCCCCTCTTCTTCAGATCGTCCTGTAGGCAGCTGTAGAATGGATGCAAGGTGATCCTTGAATGGACCTCTTTGCTCTGTTAATGAATTTCAAGAAGAATTGGTTTTTTTTATTGTAAGAGTCAATCATTGGCTGAGATTTCTGCACATTTCTTTATAAGTCACAAGGGGACGGATTTTGAGACACCTATGGTCACAAATAGGTGCATATGACCTGGATCTTTGAAAATTTATAAGTAATTCAAAAATGCTTGGAAAAATATGAAACTACTTGTGTTGGGTTCCACATCTATTTTTCTTTCTCTGAAAAATGATCTAAAAATCATTTTGTCCCTGGAAACCTGTGAAAAAGGCGAATCAGCCCTTAAAGTGACGGTTTATGAGCACACTACCTTAGAGCATGGCCACCTTTACTCACCCAACTTGGTACACTAAATTTTTTTTATTTAATTTTGAAGGGCCCTCAATTTCCTTGTCTCTCACTCCTACTCACTAAATATGGTTCTTAACTTCTAAAGGATCATGACTACGTTTTCACCAAAAACGCTCAAAAACTACCATTTCTAGAACAAGTACCAAATTTTGGGACACATATAATTGTAGGATCTTGTAGTATGCTGACTTGAGAACATGTGAAAAAAAATTCAGAAATTTCTACCACATGAATTGCAAGATATGAGCTTTTGAATTCACAAAAATCCTTTTGGGGGCCCTACAAAAAAACGGGCAGCTGCACTTCACAAGCTCACATTTGTATGAAAAAACTCCCCAAATGGTGGTGTTTCTTTGGATTCATTCTTCAAATCAAGTTGGCTACATGCTTGAAAAGTTTGAGATCATTTGGAATTGTACAACATATAGGAAAAAAATATTAAGTACAAAGAAGTAGAGCCAATGTTTCAAAATAGAAAATTGTGACGAATTAAATTATGGAAATACGAGTCAAAAGATATGGCCTAATATGTTATTTTTTTTGGTGAATGAGCAGTCTAGAGAGATAAAAGAAATAAATTTTTTCAAAAACAAAAATTTCAAATTTTTTTTCTCTCTATATATATAAAGCTTTGAATCATTCCATTTTGATCAATAAGTCAAAAGTTTGAAGAGTTTTAGTTTGTGGGTAGTTATGGAATCTCTACTCTAAAATAAACTTTGAAGTCCTTTATTTAACTCAATTTTCAATATTTTTTGAAAATAAATAAATTATAGGAGGTAAATTGTTTTATTATAACATTGTTTAAACCATTGGGATTGGCATTTTTCAATTCCATAATTTAATTCTTAACAATTTTCTATTTTGAAACATTCTCTACTTCTTTGTACTTACTATTTTTTTCCTTGTATGTTGTACAATTCTAAATGATCTCAAATTTTTCAAGCATATAGCCAACTTGATTTGAAGAATGAATCCAAAGAAGCACCACCATTTGGAGAATTTTTTCATACAAATGTGAGCTTGTGAAGTGCAGCTGCCCAGTTTTTTGTAGGGTCCAAAAAGGATTTATGTGAATTCAAAAGCTCATATCTTGCAATCCACGTGGTGGAAATTTCTGAAATTTTTTCCACATATTTTCAATTCAGCATACTACAAGGTACTACGGTAACATGTGTTCAAAAATATCTTTTTTTCTAAAAGTTGATACTTATACTAGAAATGACAATTTTTGAGTGTTTTTGGTGAAAATATAGTCACGATCCTTTAGGGGTTAATAGATCTAATGTCCATATACATCCGAGTATACATCGCATATTCACTATTCATTCACTACTTAAATAACTTTTCAAATAATTGAACCACTACTAGTATCTTGAACCATTTCAAAGCCCACTTCTTCTATGCATGCATATCACTCATAAACAAAATTATAATAATTACACTGTTTCTTACTTTTATGATTTTTTAAATTAGAAAGGACATGACATTTTGTTCACAATGAAGAAATGACTAATTAAATAATTAGAAGACTACATAACCAAAATCATCTTTAACTTAAATAGGGTGAAAAAAATAAATTTTTCATCATTAGAAAGATGAAAGCCATATCACACTAGAATATGTGATTGCATTCCACAACCAAATTAAGCTAAAAACACCCAAATCCATCCTTACATACACTCCCAATAAGTACATTTAAAGCAATCCACAAAATTAATTGCAATTGGTTGATTGTTGATTCTTTAGATTTCAATTCTATTACTATGCTATGTACATGATAGTTTTAGTGGCCTAGGGAATTTCTATATTGAAATTCAAAATAATTATGTCTTGTCCAAAAATTATATGTATTTTTTAATTTATGATTTGTAATTGCTAATACTACAAAAATATTTTTTTCTTGACAAAAGTGCCTCCAAAGGTAAAATAGCCCATTGCAGTCAAAATTAGGAGTTTGACCTTATGCCATTGCTAAAAAATTCAAGTTATTTCTCAACACAAAGTGTGAGAAACAATGAGAGCAATTGAAATTATATCTTTTCATCAAAGCATGAATTTTCTATGAATTTTTGAAGTGTTCAATGAATCATGGCCCAAAAAAACCTCTAAACTACCCCAAAACCAACAAAATCTGAATCCATAATGCTCATCTTACTCATCTAAAGCAATCACAACATTTTCTTACATGGTCGGACTAAAAAGTCAATTCTTACAAAAAATTCACACCAAAAAGCTGAAAGCTCCTAATGAGATCACTGATCATTCCATTACTATCATGTAAGACATTGATTGTGGCCCAAATCTCACATATTAAAGAACCCCATAATGAGGTCATATTCAGTATAAGGTAAAACAACCCATTGGAGTACACAATGGGGTCATCTGCCTGCAATGGGTTGTTAGACCTTATACTGAATTGCTTATTTTCACAGTTTTGAAGTGAGTTCACCTTACAGTCTCAACGTTTTTCAATACTGTGAAAGGTATCCACTCAAAACAATAAAGTCAGCAACACCAACAGCGGACTTTACTTGGACAAAAAACACGACAGTCCCCAGCTGAAGAAAATTGTAATCATTCCACCTACGTGACTATGAATAGCGGTTACACTGTACCAAAAAGTGAACCAGTTGAATGTGATTAAGCTATCTATGTACACTAACCTGTAATTGGACATACCATACGTCTTCGGCCTGTATATTCTAACAAACTTGCGGCGAAAACCATTCCTCATGTTGATGAACCTCCAATCACGAGGAAGGCTGCTACAGTCAGGTTGCTTGTACAACTGCACTAGTCAAAAATCCCTAAGGTATAGAGGAGCCTAGGATAGCAACCTCTCTAGATCAAAAGTAAACGAGAGCACTAACAGAGACTGAACAGGTTTTTGCTTCGAGATGATCAGTAGCATAAAAATGTTGATTGGATGGTCGAGCTTACAAACCAGGTTCGAAAGATACAGGAGCGCATAAGGATGTGACTTAAGATGGTCTATGGCTTCAGATGTGTAATGGGGATGCCAAGCACGCATGTCCAAGATGATGTCCTCGACATCACAAATGTCGTTGTAAATCACGTTCGGGTACCAGCCCACACTGGGAACCTTCTCCATCCTAGCAGAGCGAGCAAATGAATCTCCGTCATGGCCAGTCTCCTTACAGACACGCCAGCACAGGCTGCGACTTCGCTTGCTTTCGGGACAGTGATTTGAGCCTCATCCAATCCCGAAGCTAGTCGCAGGCAAGCTGCCACAGTGACGCGAACACCTGTATTTGAGAGGACGGCTGGTGCCAATGCTCGGGACACCTTGCGAAACATACGCAAAGCGAGGGGCACTGTTCCAGGGCTGCTCAGATGCAAGTCCCAATGCCACTTGGCCAAAATTCTCATTAACCTGGCAGTTGATGGAACTGCGGGTTGGCGATGTCCTGCAAAGGATGGCCTCCTCGGTAATCTGACATCCATTCTCTGATGCTTGGCTGAACGCAGTACGACAGCAGAGCTGTTGCTGTAGCCAAGCTCTTGTAACTGAGATGTGTTCCAATCCCTTGCTTCTAAGCTCGGATCTTGGTTGGCACGAGCAACTCCTGGACTCCTCGAAGGTGAAGCAGTGATGATGTCGAACTGCAATAATGAATTATAAAATCTAAGTAAAAGTACATTGGCAGCCGAACGGCATCATCTCTGAGCAACAAAATGGTACGACATAGATGATATTCAGGTAGAGGATACTAAAGCCATTAGAGACTGATTTCCATACACTTTACAAACAACATCTCTTCTATTCATACACTTGGTTCGTCTTCATTAGCAAGATGGCTGAAAGCATGACTGGGCTAAAATTTTATGGCCACCGTTCTTCGAATGGAAATGAAGCTGTCTACTGTCACTTAAAGTGATCCAACACCTCCCGCTTTGAAATTGCATAATAAATTTACACATAGTGATAAAACTATGATCTCGACAGATTTGGCTCTCATACCCAAAGTGATCTCTCTACCGCACTACAGTGATCCCCCCAAATCACACTCTTCCATGTGTTAAGATACTTAAGTAGTATCCTCTTACCTTGTGCACTCCCACCCCTGTGACCTGGTTATTAAGGTACTAGGGCTGGAAAGAAAGAGAGGAAGTAGAAATTACCGGTCTCTGAGCAACGCCCCTGTTGACATCTTCCAACGCTCTGGTCGCAATCTGCTTTCTTTGCGGAGCAGATACCGGAGAGCAGCAATCCAATCTCTTTCTCTTCAGCGACACGGAGATACCTGAGGACACAGTCTCTTGAGCGCTCCTGCTATCTACGGTTACGCCTCCCATATCTTCACTGCACGTGCTTTCGCAGGGTGATGCTGCTCGCAACACTTGAGTCTCCTCTACGATCACCTCACCTTCTGCGTTGCTCGAGGAGCATCCGGTTTCATACCCGGAGTCAAGGTGACAAAATTCTGCCGGGCGTGGAACACTTCCAGTGTCCACCACGCTACCATCGTTGCATTCACCCTGCGACTCCTGCTGTGCACACTCAGCACAAAAGCCTGCGAGCGGCGTGAAGTCCATCCCGGACACTCGCCATGAAGTTGGTATTCCACAAGATCCGCACAGCACAACCCGTGTGTGCCTCGCCACTAAGAAATTCGCACTGTGCACTTTCGCATCACATGTCCAGCAAATGTGCGCCTCATCGGCTGCGCAGTACACCGTCGCTACCCCGTGACACAACTCGCATCTTCTATTCATCGTCGACATCGAAGGTCTCTACTCTTCAACTCACATACTTTGACCACCAAAAAAATCCGCGACTTCTCCTACTCCAATAAAACCACACTTCTCCTCCACATCTCCTTCTTAACGGTCTCCAATCAATTATAAAGCCTCAACGAATCGAAAAGACATTTCACGAAAAAAAAAAAAAAAAATCACACCCTGGAATGTCGTCTCGCCTTCCACCACGACCGATGCCTGAAATTACACAAAAACTCCGACCACTCGAGAAGAGAAACCGTAAACAAACTACAATGTGGCTCCAACCAACATCTATAACCCGTATAACTAATACCCTACCACTCCAAATGCATAACCACTTAATCCAGTTTCAAACTTACGCCAAGCTTCAAACCTCGGGGGAAACCGAAACAGTGATGAACTCACGAACACGCAACGATCCAAATTGCAAAACGCTTGCCAAAAAAAAATTTATACAGAAGGAGTGCAAGCACACAATAATCCTCCCAAGAAGCTCAAAATAAGTTGCTCATGTACGTGAGTGAGCGCGCAACTGGAGATCATCCAATTCATATAAGATCACTATAGAAAGATGGCGAGGAACAAGAACACAATTGAATGCACCAAGCTTCACCACCGAAGCATCATCATGGACCGCTTGGCGATGGCGGAAGTGGATACTTCGCAGGGCAACAAGTGGGGGGCACCGATGTACAGTTCAACAGACAGGAGGCGACGCTTGTACAGGCATCAGAGCCAGGGGGACGAATGACGACGGACGTCTCGTCCAAAAGGAGGACAAAAGGTGGACGACAGAGGACGATAGAGGACGGAGACAGACGAAGGGGGGACGAAGAACGAGCACCACCACGCGCAAGGGCCGACGAATTCCAGCCACGAGAGTGGCTCGGCAAATATCTCCTGCTTCGGCAGGGCTGTCCGCATCCGACGGGAGCTACCGAACCGGAGACCCAGGCTCGGTAAACCGCCGTGGTCGGAGATCAGAGCCAATGGGAGCCCAGTATAATATTTTCAAATCAAACTGACCAAGTGCCTATCTGCCTTGACTGAAACGGAGACCCAGTGTCTGAGTTGGTTACACATAAGATATCTTCCTGCCATGCACATCAATATCAAGCCCTTTTCTTTTTCTTTTCTATTATTATTTCCTCTCTGTGGCTCCCCTTTTGCTGCTTTGTTTTCTTTATCTTTACTTCTTGTCAAGGAGATGCCTGGCTGTTCTGAACCCCGGCCCAGCTCTATCCGCACTCTATTTTGCACCCTAGCATTTATTATGGTACAACCACCCATTCCCAATCACTTAACACCTAACTACAGTACACTAATAATGGTATTTAGTGTCATGTTACTAATAGTGTTACCTAATTTTTACCAGACCCATTTAGAGTTTTACTTTCCACCTCTTGTGAGCTCATTTCTAATATGAAATTACTTTTAACACTAAATGAATTCTTGTTAAAAATTTATATCCCAAAAAAATTCAAAAAGTTGTCAAATAGTGCCTACATTGACATTTAGTATTAGTAACACTAGTGAAATTGTTGACATTTAGTGTTGTACTTCATAATTAATGTTGTCGACACTATATACCATTATTAGTGTAGTGCGTGAGTGACCATATAAGTTATAGTTGCTCCAAAATTTCAAACTTGTTTTGTTTGGTGTGGGCAATTAAATTCCTTTGATTGGTTTTTAAAAGAAATTGTAGGACAATATTGAAGGTTAACTATTGGAAGCTTTTATTTTTCACTGAAAAATGTAAATATTTGATTTTTGAGAGGTCCTCAAAAGCATATACGTACCATTAGTGGAAGTGTAAAGCTTGCCAATTTTACTCAATTTTCTAGCTTTGAGCAAAGCTTGCCAATTTCACTTGATTTGGGATCTAAGAAATTGTACTTATCCATTTGCTTTGAAAATGGTTCCAATGGAAAAGAGTAAAGTGTTTTCATGATTTTCACCATTGAAAAATTTAAACTTGAAAGTGCTGATTTGGAGTTATTTGCGATTTCTACTTGTAAAAAAAGTTGGATTTCAACAATTGCAAGGTGGATTGTATAATGAGTTTGATAGCTATTCATTTGAACTTAAGGTTTTTAGAAGTGCATCTTAGTGTACTAACACAATCTCTAGTTGTTCATATCACCTCATATCACCCAAAACTCTTATATGAAAATTCCTCAAACATTATAAGGAGCAACATAATTTTAAATAGTATACACTCATTTCTTTTGTTATAATCTCACAAGTCCTATGCAATTTTACACTCAAAATTGGTATGCACACTAATATGCAAGCTTTCTAAACATCTATACAATTAGATTTTGAAAAGAAAAGAAAAGAAATCTTCATTGGGATAACTATATGCCCAAACTCTTTTTTTCAAGGGAAAAACACACTTAAAAAGGCTTAGGCACTTAGGGGTTGAGTGATTCCATCCATATTCTGGAGTCGTATAAGGCCAGGTAAATTTTATATTGTATAGAAAGATAAAATCATAGGAATTGCAAATTTTTCAATAATTTTAGCCTTGAATTTAAATTACTATGAATTTTGGAAGCCAAAAGTTGGTTTGAACCCATATCCAATGTATAGTCTTCCAATTGTAATCATTCAAGAACTATTTTCCACTCACTACTTCCTACTTTCTTGCTCACTACTTCAGAACATATGTCATGACCTTATTAGTCCCAACCTTGAAAAAGAGAAAAGAAGACATTCTAAGCTTTGATTGAAAATGGTTGCACTTTATAAGGTGGGTATAGATCCCTGGTTGGGAATGTGTGGTTCTACTATATTGCAAGGGTGACAAAGGGTGAATTCAAGACTTTCTCCTAGAGAAAATGTAAGTTGATATTCTTATTATTTACAATGAGATGATTAAGTTTGGCAAATTTAGTCATTTGATTGTAAATAATAAACAAGTATGTTAGGAGAGGCTCTATCCTTATAGCATTGACTTGAATTCAAATAAGATTCTACTCAAGTTTCTTCATAGTCATTCTAAAAATATCTTTTGCAATGCTAAATTCTGTCCCTTGTGATTTAAAGACTTATGTTCTTGCATTTTTTTCAAGGTGAACATTTGGATTTAATCTCATATATAATTGAAGGAAGGATAAAATATCTCCTTGAAACAATGTATGGGCCTTATTCCTTGCCTAAGGTTTGTGTGGTCAAAGCATGTAAAACTAACCAATGAAGAGAGCTTTGACTTTGCAGCCTACAATGTGGTGTTGGCAAGCCTTATTCACTATAGAAGTGGATCTAGTAGGTTGAAACATTCCAAATAAATCCTAAAGCTACTTTTGGTCAAAGATTCACTTGAAACCAAATGAAGGGGCTAGCCTATCTTTTAAGGGTTAAATGTAAGGGTGCGATATAGAATTGAATTTTGTCAATACTATTTTATTTTTTATTTATTATTAATAGTGCAAAAAGAAGTCCTTACTAGAGAGATGAAACTATTTATATCCATGGATATCGATAAAATATGCAAAATAAGATTGCAAATTAAAATTTTCATTCATCCAAAAGAATGACACCATCACAATATATGAAGTTGTAGAAATTTAGTGATTTCATCCACTTAGAATGGAGGAGTTTATCACCAAAAGTTCCCTTGAAGTTTTGTCAATTACAAATTTCTTTAATATGTCACTTCCTCAAATTTAGAGTGTTTCTTCCCTTATGAGATAAATACACCTAAGTTCAATTCTAATACAAAAACACACACATCTAAATTCTAACCCAAAATGTGCAATCTCTAAATAAGAAAGTCTAGGGTCATTTTTGGCTATACCAATAATAATCACTTTGGAAATTCATATTTTATTTGTGAAGCGTCCCAATAACACATTTTAGAATCTTTTTTTCAATTGGCAACAAAACTAAAATAGCTTTAACAATAGAAATAGTTTGAATTCTCATGTTCTTATTGGGATGACTTGAGATGTAGTTACCTAGATGACATTGTTAAAACAATAGAGATGTATTCCAATGTCATAATATAAATGTAAAAATATTATTTTGTGGGATATACACAAGCTTTTAATTATATTATGTTATTCATTTGAATGGTTCACTGGGTACTATGTTCTTGCATCGTCAAAGAATAATCTTTATAATTTTCATTTTCAACGTTTGAATTTGTTTGGATCATGAGACAATTGGAATCTATTGATGAAATTAAAAAATGATAAAAAAATTGTGAAGAGGGTGGTGAAACTACCAAATAAATTAATGCACCATGTACTAAACATTTCAAGTAACAATTCTATTTGATTGGCTAGGATTGAATGCCCCCCTTGTTGCCCCCTTTGAAATGGATGGAGGATGGATGGAGGCCATCTTTCCTATTCCCACAACTCTATTCCGGGCTCTATTCTTGTGACTTTTTTACATTTGAGCTTGAAGAATGCCAGATAAATCACATATTCTTTATTGACAAAAATTGAAAATGGGAAACAAAAAAAATTTAAATAGTTTACATGAGATATTTGTTAAAAGACCAAAGCATGGTTACAAGGCCTTAGTACACTCCAAAATTCAAATAACTTCAAATTCAATTGGAATTATTATGGACCTCCAAATGTATAAGAACAAAAACATATGAAATGAAATGCTTAAGTATAACATTAATTGATCTTAGATTAGGTCATTGAAAATAGCAAAACATATATAATACACATACAACATATGGTTGAAAGAATGCAATATTTATTTTCCTAACAAAACTACAAGTATGTAACTTTCATTGTGACATTGGCAATGTCTCCTGAAACAAATAAGAAGTGGATAAAAGTAGCCATTGGGAACAACCATTAGATGAGATTTCAGGATTTTAAGGGCCGTTTCGGGGCCGTTCCCGGCGCGGTTCCCCTGGCAGTCAAAGAACGCCACTGACAGATTTTATTTTTTTTGAAAAATAAAAAATAAAAAATAAAAAATTTAAGTGCTTAAACTGAGAAACAAAGTTTGTTTGTTTGTTTGTTTGTTTGTTTGTTTGTTTTTGAAAAATCTGACCTAGCCGTCTCTCGGCCAGGTCAACACAGGCCGGGAACAATGGATATCGGCGGTTCTCGGGGGGGTTTCGAGTTGGGAACTGCAGCCCTCCCCGAGAGCCAAATCACATGTAATGATATAAGACCAAAGCTGCAAGAATGCCACCTTTGGGAAGCGAGAGGGATGACCCTTGATGGGGGCAATGCGGGGTCATTCAACCTTGGCCTTAAGTATGTTGATTTTAATTGAGTAAAAGTTATTTTAACTCAATGCGTTAGCTGGGACGTTTTTCTCTTTCGCCTTGTAAGAAACCATGACATGTATTGGAAGGATAATTTTGGAGGAACAAAAATAATCTAATCTATTTTGGAGGGAGGCACAATTGAGAAGGGTTTTTTTCCTTCTAAATCACTTTTTATTGTTGCATATTAAACCAATTTTTTTGAAAAAGAGCTATTATAAAATAAAAACACAAGTGATCTCAAACCACAAACTTATGTCTCTTTTTGAAGTTGGTACACAATTAGAAAGGAGGTTCTAAAGTACCAAGCTAGGGCATGGTTCCAAAGGCCCATATCAACTCTACTATGCCCCCACCTTTTAAAGTTGGTCTTCAATGATTTTTTGACATCCTTTTATTTTCATTTTACTAGAGTTTGAGAGTGAAATTCCATCAATTAGATTTAGTTATGCATTTTCAAGTATCTATACCTTCAAATGAGGTTGTTTATTTGTTTTGTTAGTTTCGTTTGTTTGTTATGGTAAGATCTCTTGGACCACACATCCCCCATTCGCATTAGTCTTGGTCGTGTTAGAAAGCTCTTTGCAAGGAGGGGTCCACGGGCTTTGTTTCGTGGCGTTTGGACCTACATTGTGAAAGTGATTGAATTTTGAATTTTCCTATGAATTAAGAAATTAGGAGAAATACTTTTACTTCTATTTTGGCTATGGCACATGATACAATAGTGGTGTGCTCTACTCAATAATGCAATTAATTTTCAAAAGGTACTAGTAGTGTACCATGCGGTGTGTGTCCTATGTCGTGTGCCGCTACTACAGTAATTGCCGAAGTAAAAGTAATTTTTTTTCAATTTTTTTTCAATTCATAAAAACTTTGAAATTCAATAACTTTCACATCAAAGGTCGGAATGCTACGAAACAAAGCCCATGCACCCCTCTTCACAGAGAGTTGTTCTGACGATACACACAATGTGACCGGGGATGCACAGTCTAAAAGATCCCAATGTAACAAACAAACAAACACCCTAACTTGCTTGACGGATGGATCCGCAATTGCTCCGTCGCTCTTTCCAAGAGGTCCATCCTAATCTTCAAAATCTACCAAATGCAAGAATCTAACATTAGCGGGACCTGGGTAGTTGTATGGTGGGGCACGCCAACTGAAGGTCTGTGAGCCACATGAACCAGGAGCGGCGGCATCCACGTGGTAACAGCCAGTGGCCCCGTCAGGGAGGGGCTGGACAAAGACACCCCTTCCTTTTTTCTCTCTCCAAGTTTGAAGCCCAGATGCTTCCAAGTTCCATTCAACACGTCTGGCCTACACTAATTCCCATTCCAGCATGTGGCTCACGGTGGCGGGGGTTCTTATTGCGACAGAGAGTCGGGGACGATCGATCCTAGGCTCGGAGCCTGCCCTAGAAATGCTGCCGTGTCAGTCAGATTCGGTGCCGACCCTGACCCCCCCCGGAATGATGGGCTGGGAAGCAGCCTTTCCTTTTTTTTCTCTCTCTCCCCAAGTTTGAAGCCCAAGTTCATTCAACACTGGCTCTGGCCTACACTAATTCTCTCATTCCAGCATGTGGCTCACAGTGGCGGGGGTTCTTATTGCGACAGAGAGTCGGGGATGATCGATCCTAGGCTCGGAACCTGCCCTAGAAATGCTGCCGTGTCAGTCAGATTCGGTGCCGACCCTCACCCCCAACCCCACACCCACACCCCGGAATGATGGATATGATCGTTTCTAGGGCTGGGAGAGCAGCCTTCCCTTTTTTCTCTCTCTCCCCAAGTTTGAAGACCAGATGCTTCCAAGTTCATTCAACACTGGCTCTGGCCTACACTAATTCTCATTCCAGCTTGTGGCTCACAGTGTCGGGGTTCTTATTACGACGGATACGAGGCTCGGAGCCTGCCCTAGAAATGCTGCCGTGTCAGTCAGCTTCGGTGCCGACCCTCCCCCCCCGGGAATGATGGATATGATCGTTTCTAGGGCTGGGAGAGCAGCCCGATCCCCGGACCTGCGCTTTCATTTGGCACCACAGCGTCAGGACAACGGAACTGAAGGCCAGCAGCGACTGTGCGTGTCCAACAAACCATGATGGGGGTGTATTCAATGTTATCCTATCAATGTTTGGAGTGGGAGACTGGGAGAGGGAGATATTTCAAACACAATACTACACGTGCTGAGAGGGGACGATGACGTCACGGAAAGAGAAAGAGAAAGAGAGGGAGGGAAAGAAAGAAAGAAAGAAAGAAAGAAAGGGAAAGAGAGAGGGAGGGAGGGTTTTCTTTCCCAGAATTTTCAAGGGAGTGTAATATCTTCAAATCTTGGGATGAAGTCTCTGTACAGTCAGTAGGACGAACTGACTGAGGTCAGGCTTAGTAAATCAACTGACTGGGATCTAGGGTAAATACGTCCTTATGGCTACAAATGAATGAGAAAGGAGTGACATGCTCCTTGAAATATCTATTTCTAGCATTGATTGATGAGGAGGGTAGTAGGCAGGAAGGGACAATTCAGGGGGACCCCTCCTAGGGGGAAGGCACCGTGTACCTATTCTTGTATCCTAGATTGCCTCTTCACCCCTTAACGCCTTGATCCTTTTTCAAATTTTGGCACATTTTTGCTAATATCTTTCTACAAAAATATCATTTACCTCAATTTCATGAAATTTGTCTGTAAGGAAGGTTGTCTTTTCAAGATTCAAGTGTTACATTGGATGAATGAGAAGTTGGTTGGATTAAACAACGCTTCCAAGCCCTTTGTTCATTGTCCATGATATGGACGTCAGAGTACTTAAGGGTTGATGTGTCCCTAGACTTCAATTAATGTGTCCTTCAAATGCTTACATTTGATTCGTTGACGCATTCAAAAGACATATATTTAACTATGATTTGATGACTACTAATTTTTGTAGGTTTCAGTTTAGAGTTCACTTATGCGACAGTTTTAGTGGTTTAGGGAGACGACACTTTGAAAAATCATGGAAGTTACATACCACATCCGAAAAAATATGATTCTTTTTTAATATTCGTGATTATCACTTGCTAATACTACAAAAATGTCATTTTTAGGAAAAAGTGTCTCAAACTATGTTGAATTGTTTATATTGGCGTTTTTGGGTGCTTCTATTTTACCTTAGTCCCATCAATGGTTTTTTTTTTAAGCACGATTTTTCAACAATTGGCTACAACCAAATGAAAATAGACTGGTTTAGTTAGAAGACATGTGATGTGTCCCCTCCCCAAAAAACTACCACCTTTTACTACTATGTGTAGTTACTATTATTAGAATAGTCAAATTTTCATAGTTTCTTGTTGAGAAGTGAAGGGAGGTTCCAACACACCAATGAATGCAACATTTGGATACAATATGCAAAGTTGTAAAAGTTCAATTTTTTTGGAGGGGTAGATGTTCTAAATTTGTTTCTTCCACATAGGTACATATTGATTTTGGAGATGTATTCACAGTGGTGATGGCAATTTTGGGTCTGTGGCGCATTTGGGGGGCCCATCTTAATTGCAAGTGTGTGTGAAATGAATATACCTATCTTAGTCCTTTAACCTTGGAAGGACGTGGCCCTATATATGTGACCAAGGTAGTCACCCAAATGCTTTGATTATTGAATCAATAGGTGTATTTTTTTTTTTAGAGTTAGTAGTGAAGTCATGCATTGGATCCTTTAGGTTGCAATGTCCTTATAGACTAAAAGACCAAAGGGTGGTCTTGATTTTTAAAATTGTGAAGATGTATTATAAAAATGCAACTTAGAATAATAAGTTAATAGTGTGTTTTAAAACACAAGTTGTCAAATATAATCCATAGATTATATCCCTAAGGTTGTATGGATGAAAAAAAATTACTTTGTGTGCTTCGGACGTGTTTGAGTTCATCAAATGTTCAAAATTTGACGTCTAGTCTTTAAAGGGGGTAATTCTAAAGAGATTTTGCATTCATTGGGTGGATTCTAAATCTATAAGGAAAACCACATGATTGAGTCTTTGTAAAGATGCTCAAATTCATTTTGTAAAGACGCTCAAATTACTTCTCATATTAATCTATAGAAAATAAGGACAAACCAAAATTTCAAAAATAAGATGCGTTACATCATAACCTCTAAAATGCGATTTTGAAGAATTCAAATTGTCCAACTTTTTTCATCACTTTGGCAAATATGGAGTACTATACTTGGCTATTTGGGTCAACATTTCATGTTGATTAATTTTTTTAAGTTGAAAAATAATTTTGGTAGTCACTTTAAGAAAATTTTCAATTAAAATTTTTTCCCCAAGAGTTTGGTGCCATAATTATAAGATCATGAGAGGGTGGTGAATTTATTATTTTGAGATTTGCATGTGTCCCTTTATAATAACTCACTAAAAAAAACTCGATTTTTTTTTTTGATTTTGCCGACTCTAATAGGTGGATACAATAATAAGTTTGGGTAGTTTCCTAGGGGAAAATTTCACAAGGCCAAATGTAGGCTAGCCCAACCTTTTGACATTTGACATTAGCCTACTACAGCCAACAATTAAAGAAAATTATATTACGGCTCTAGCCAGATGACAACTGGGCTTAGTACACCAAAATGGTTATTTAGTATGGTCTAAATTATTTATCACAAGGACACACTTTTCAACATTGGTTGAAGTGGTGGCATTGTAGCATGTGTAAGGTTGGTGTGAACCACCCCCCCTCACTCATCCCCCAAAGGGTGCATGTAAAATTAAAAGACCCCCTATTTTGTACTTAATTAAATTATCTTCTTACACCTCTCCTAGCTAATTTGGGGCCTCTCATTGCAAATACCAATTCAAAATTTTGCAAATTTTATCAAGCGTGGCAACTAGAAAATTTCAATGTTTTCTTTCAAGGATGAGTGAAGGGGGTCTATTTGTAGTGTGCAAGGCAACATTCATAGAACCGGTTAAAATTCTCTCCATTGCTACTTAAAATTTTCAGTAGCTAAATGTACATTGGAAAAAATTCTTGAAAAAATTAGATTTTAGCCAGAACTGCAACAAACA
This sequence comes from Rhytidiadelphus loreus, assembly GCA_947034895.1. Classification (NCBI taxonomy): domain Eukaryota; kingdom Viridiplantae; phylum Streptophyta; class Bryopsida; order Hypnales; family Hylocomiaceae; genus Rhytidiadelphus; species Rhytidiadelphus loreus. The sequence continues at coordinate 45,682,705 of OX344765.1, forward strand.
ATAGAATTTGATAGCCAATTTGCAACTTCCTCCCCATAGAAATTAGCATCTATTTACTCAATTTTGTGTTATAGTACTCCCAATAATCCCTTACAACTTGCAAAATTCTTTCTTTTCTACTTTTTTTCTTCCAATACTACACTAAAGATGATATTTAGTGTCTTGTACACTAAATACGAAGGCATACACTAAAAGCCAATTACCCTATGAAAGTAAGTAACATTAAATGTCAATTCAAACACTAAATGTGAACCAAAGTTGTCATATCAGACGGAATATCACTGTTCACCGACAGAATCGGACCGATTAGGGCTAGGCGGCTGCAAACTTCAGAGCCTTGTAACTTTTGCAAAAATTCTTCAAATAAGCAAAATGAGATGTTTTTCGGCATCTACAAAAATTTGCAGCCGGCACATTCAAGTCTAACACTAATTGTGGACAAGTTCAGATTTAGTGTTGTAGCTAGTAGGGGGGTAAAAACACTAAATGTCACTCAACACTAAATATCATCTTTAGTGTACTCACTCTCAAGGGAGCCAAAGTTGAAACTTGCTTGTCTTGAAGGTACCTTAGCACTAAATTCCATAAACTATAAGCTTAGTTTTGGGATCCGATTGGTGCAGGGGTCCATGATGTTGTCAAATCGGTCACACTAATTTCTATACGTACCAATTATTCACCCGTACTAAATAACCATTTCGGTAAAAGTACTACTATCAGATTTTTCCTTCTACTGCTGCTGACTGTACTAGTCCAGTTTCCATGACCACTAAATAACCATTTTTTCTGGGCATGTAATAAGTACTAGTACTACTATTATCTCATTTTTCTTTCCACTGCTGCTGACTGTACTAGGCCAGTTTCAGTGACAAGTAATTGGCTGGAATGGGATTTTCCTCAGTAGGGACTAGGGACTGAGGTTGCATGCTGGAGCTTCCCAAGAGGGGGCCCAAGAGCATAAAATAAATTACAAAGGGGGGGATGCAAGTGGGTTGCAAGCCAATGGAAAGAGTAGAAAGGATTCTGGCTGATTTGAAGGAATCAACAGGGCCGTTACAGGAACGGACGGAAGGACAGTAACTTAAGAAGAAGAAGAAGAAGCTTATTAGCATACGTCTCAACGACTAAAAGTTTATTAAAAGAAAAAGGCAATAAAATAAACAGCCAGCACCAAGAGAGAGAGATTCGTTCAAGCATCAAGGAAAAACTGTTTTTCTATTGTAAGAGCCAATCATTGTCTTTGATTTCTGCAAATTTCCTTACAAGTTGCAAGTGGACGCATTTTGGGAGACCTATGGTCACAAATAGGTGCCTACGCTTGAAATCTTTGAAAATCCATAAGTAATTCAAAAATGCTTGGAAAATTACGAAACCACTTGGTTTCTGGTGAATTCATTTGTCAATCTCTGACAAATGATTGGCGAATCCAAAATTCTTACGGTCTCCATAAGCGTATGAAAAAGGTGGAACAACCCGTAAATGGGCGCTTTTAGAGCATGTTACCTTAGTCTGCTTTTAAAGCGACCATTTAAGAGTTGATTGCCTTTCAGGAAAAGCTAAACTCTTTAAAAAATGATTTTCAGTAAATTTTTGCAATTTTTGCAAGAAGAGGAATGGAATTAACATCTAATAACCCAAGTCGTTTCATATTTTTTGGACCTTTGTGAAATTAGTTACTATTTTTTGAAGTTGAAATGCAGGGGTCGGTAAAAGCGACCATCTCCTGAAATGTGCACTGTTTTTTCTCACTTTAATTTGAAGACCTGTGCAAGTTTTCTTTAGTTACTCTGAATTTTAATTTCTGGTGGTGAAAAAGGAAGGCTCCAGAGAAAGAAAGTCAAGTGTGTTGTGCTGCTTACTTGGAGGTAAAGGAAGGAAGGGCATGGGAATGAATATATTGGTTGGGTCATCAACCAATAAAAAAATAAAAATGAAACTCCTCGTGAGGTGAAATCACTTTTTCACACCCCTCAAAATTAGGATAAGGTAGTATGCTCTAAAAGCGACCATTTAAGGGCTGGTCTGCTTTTTCTACAGGCTTCCTTGTACAAAAATAATTTTTTCATCATTTTTCAAAGAAAGAAAAATAAATGTGGAACCTAACACAAGTGGTTTTGTATTTTTCTAAGCATTTTTGAATTACTTATAAATTTTCAAAGATTCAAGACATAGGCACCTATTTGTATTCATGGGTTTCCTAAAATTTGTCCACTTGCAACTTGTAAAGAGATGTGTGGAGATCAAAGACAATGATTGGCTCTTACAATAGAAAAATAATTTTTCTTTGATGCATTGAATTGCTACAAAGGTTCATTTAAGGATCACCCCATCTCCATTCTCCACCTAAAAATAGGGGCGGTTTGAAGAAGATGGGCGCTTTTGGAACATACTACCTTACCAGGATTTCTTTGAAAGTTACACAAGCCTATAAACTGAGATTTTTTAAAAATAGTGAAATATTCATCTTCCACATGTGCTCAAAGGGCACAAGCGCAGAGAACATACATAGTAATTTTTTTTTCCCAAAGATGAAAATGGTTGAAAAAGAATGTCTTTAAGTTATAAAAATGTTTTGATATTTTAAAATTAATTTTTCTAATTTTAATTTTTCTAAAAATCAAACATCAAAGTGTCTATGTTCCTAGAGTTTTCCATTGTCCTTTTTTGTGCATAACTTTTAGAGATAAAACTTTCTAAGTTTGAATTTTTAGAAACATACTATTTTTAATGATTTATAAACTATCCTTATTTTTTTATTTTTTTACAAATTATTATTCCAAAAATCATAGTACCAACCGAAATAGACTGTTCTGAGAAAAAAACGGCAGGTGTTGCTTGCAGTGACCCTATTAGTTTGGGTCCAATTCACAAGTCACGAGGTGAAATAAGTCTGAGCTATAATAGATTTGAAGTGATGGAAATTGCTTGTATTGTGTTCTTTGGCTCCAATTGCTTCTCACAATGTCCATATTGTGTAACACGCATGCAACTTTGATGTTTGCAAAACCAAGCTCAAGGGAAAAAGGGCCCCTTTTGGGGTCTTAGAAAGTTATGTGAATTCAAACATAATGTCATATGTACTTGTCAACTAAAAATTATTATTTTTGTTTATAAATACTATATGGGCTTAAAAATTAAATGAAAGAGTATTCTTCAAATATATTTAGGCATATGTTAGTATCTATGTCTTTTAAGCATGTTATATGTAGCTCCTGAAATTAATATACTCCTTGGACATACATGGTTTCCAAAAAATCACAAAGAGTACCCTTCCAAGAAATTAAACTTGACATTATATTGATACTAAGAAACAAGACATTGGAGCTAGCATGATTTTGGTTTCCTTCACCACAAACCTCCCTTAGCAAAACCTTAATAAATGTTGGCACTAGCAACTTGGAGGTCACAACTTGGAGGTCACAAGTCCTATATTCAAATGGGACGGAAAAAGTCAAGCAGGAGACATGGTGAAGTTGATGGAATCTTGAGAAGAGAAAGCCCCCCAAAACATGATCAACAAGAGACTGAGAAAATGAGCAATTTAGCATCAGCAACTTTGTTGCTATTCACTGGAATAGACTTTTCATTAACCCTGTGACATTGCTGCGGACACTAATGATTCAATGGATGACAGAGAATCCTTCTATGTAAGACAAAATCCTTCTATGTAAGGTTCATTATCAAACAGGACTGATTAACAAATTAAAGAGAGGGTGACCAATCAGTCTTTCAGTCATGTGCAGTGCTGTAGTTTTCTCAAATTCCGCACATTGACTTGACTTCAATTGCTTGCATTTTGTCACATGGGAAAAATTAATCACTCCTCCAGGATTGGTGTAATATGAAGTATTGATATCTTAATTGAGTCCAGTTTCAGAGAAGAAGTATTCGACCCAAGCTGTAAGGCCGAAAACAGGTCAAATTCAAAGGTTCAACCTCGAGCAGTTTGGTTCCCCTCCCACTGGAAGCTCAAATGCATGAGTGAGATCGAAGAGCTAGCTAGAGTACTCATCAGTTTTTTTCCTCCTGTGACTACGACAACAACAAACGGAGCAGAACAAGTCATTCTTACACCCAAATAAAGGCATGGAGGTAATACTGTAATCGGCTCTCTCCATGCACTCGGCTAAACTGAACTCGATCGGCAGCAATAGTTTTGTTACTTATCACAGCCTTTACAATAAAGAGCGAACTGAACTGAAAGTGACTGTGCACTGCCGTGCCACGCGCGGCAGCAACTGAAAGACTGATCAAGTCCTTCCCTTCCAAGCCAAGATAAACTTAACTTATGCAGCATGCTTTGAGGACGTTACATCGATCGATTGCCTGCCCACTTGGGGACCCATTTCATTTGGGGTTTCAGTGCCTGATCGAGGTTTCTCCATTTCTGAATCGATCAGCGCGGCGGGGGTGCAGGCAGCTGGCTGCAGCATAACCGAGATGATCGACTCACTGGAGGACAGACAGAGTTGGAGATCCCGTGGGACCAGACTGGAGGTGCAAAAGCACTGCTGGTATGCATGGCATGGGACCTATTCTATTCAATTCTATTCACTTTGGAAAGTTGGGGCAGGTTCCTATGATCTCAATTTATGTTGGCATGATTTTTTTGAAAGGTTTTTTTGAAGATAGAAAAAATACATTACACAAAATAGTGAAATTAGGTTGCCTTAACAATAATTAGGTTGCCTTACTTCAAGAAAGTTACAATGTTTCTAAAGATACTTCCATTTGTAAATATGGAGGTCAATGAGTTCCAATTACAACAATAACTAATTCAAAAGTAGTGCATTCTTGTACATTAATAGTAATATGAGTTTTTTAGGCCTTCCTATTGTAGCCATGTTAGAAAACATTGTAACTACTTTATGCGAGTAAAATGAGCATTGTGAATACAATTTTTGTTGGTTTTGAGGTAGTCTAAAGATTCTTATGGGTAGCACAATTAAAAAAATTCATAACAAATTCATACTTTATCAAAAAATATAATTTCAATTGCTCTCACCACTTCTCACACTTGTCTTTTATGTGGAATTAAAAAATAAAAAAATATAAAAAATATAAAAAAATATAAAAAAAAAATATATATATATATATATATATATATATATATATATATATATTTAGCAATGGCATGAGGACAAACTCCTAATTCTACCCTATATAGTCAGTGCAAGTTAAATCCTAGTGCAAGTTAGATCCGACAGTTAGTTATGCAGAAGAAGACAAATTTTTAAGAATGTTGCACAACGCAATAGAAATGGCAGTTTCGAGTGTTCTTTTTTGATGAAAGAAAGGCCGCCTTGGTCTTGGTCCTGAAGGGGTTTACTATGCATGTGGGAGGCAAAGTCGATTGCCTGATTTGTCAAGACCGTTATGCCAAAGTTGCTTCCTGCCCATTTCCACAATGTCAAGAAAATGTTGGTGAATGGTATTGATTTCCCATAGTCAATTCAACTGAGTTGCAAGAAAATTATAATAGGAAGAGATATGTAGAAAATAAAACAGATCACTTATCCTACATTGCTACATATCTCTTCCACTCTTAGACTAAAACTGTCTACATATATACCCTGAAAGGAAAGGAAGTTGCAGATCCCTGGATTGCCTCGTATTACGACTCATGTACCAACAACAACTTCATGTACCAACAACAACCGATGTATTCTTACAAGTGGTTGGACTTATTAGGAAGTGGTGTAAGCATTGACTTGGCCAAATGTTTAGGTTCACTAATCTTTGAAGAGTTGCTTCTTATCACTTATAGAGAACTACAACCTCCCACTTTGAAATTGCACAAGAATTTTTGAATTCATATATGGTAGTGATGAAACTTGATGTAGAAAAGATCTTACTTTTGTGCCCAAAGATCTCTCCAAAACTCTATAATCTACCAATAATTGATTATGTTAAAAATGTTTAAAGTGGGGCAAAGAGTCCTCAACCTTAGCCCTAGTAGCTAAGTACATTCATGAGAAAACCATTGCAGAGAAAATGCATCAGACTCTAGCGGGATGAGTGCAACAACCCTGCGTACCTACTGTAGCCGACGTAGTCGTATTGTCGAAGTCCCTGGAAGTTCAAATAAGTGTATTTCCCCGCAATCGTGTGTAGTAGAGCTGGGGATACATCATAGGTCAAGAGTATGTTCTATTTCAACCACAAAAAATAAGAGTATGTTAAAAGGAGATTTTTTTGAAAGGCAGCGCCCTTGAAAGTCCATGAAAGACGCAAATAAAGCGAAGGTAGAATCTCTACATTGCATGAGATACAAAAACTGTGAACATTAGAGATACAAGATCCAAATTCAACACCTTTACACTGGTCATCAGGACCACAAGCATTAAGGAAACCTTCCAGAAAGCAAAATAGGTCTCTCAAAGGAGTTCATCAACTAAGTGTCAGCAGGAAACTGAACGAGAAAATGCCCAGCGCCCACACCCGAGCTTTCCAAGCAAGTGGATGTATCAACATGTGCGATGTGGTCCTCAGCTCTGCAAGACACTTAAAACGGTCTCTGACTGTCTGCATGCCGATATGTATTCAGTCTCCAGGTACGTTGCAGGTCTGTAAGACTGGATTCCTCATGAAGCATCTGGAAAAAAACAAAACATCACTCTGTTGTGCACCCGGGTTCCTGCCTTCATTCACTGTTGCTAGTATGTCGATGTGATTAAAGAGATTCTTTGTGTACAAACCGCAATCCAAGTTATGAGTCTGAAAAATTTGAGGTTGATCCATCTTGACTATCCTGATCATCCTCGAAAACGTCCGGGACAACCTCCTGGCGGATAACATCCGGATGCTCAAAACGAATATCCACCATGCGAAAGTTCCCCTCCTCTTCCTCATAATCAAACGACCTAAGCTCCGTATTCACAAGCTCCTGACTGAACTCCTGGTATTGAGGCCTAACCCTGCGAACAGGCACCGTGACAGAGTACACTGTTCCCAAATCAGGATCCGAGGAGACGTTGAGCTGCACTTTGTCCTCGGACTCGATTTCCACGAAATCAGAAAGAGCTCCAACGATGTTGGTCACGATTCTCGTCTTGGCGTCGTCGTTCACCGAGCACCTGTCTGAGATGAGGATCATTTTGAGACGCTGTTTTGCAATGGAAGCATTTGATGATGGGCTAGATTGCATAGGGAAAAGAATCGCCCATGCATGAGCTAACCGCTCCAGGAAGCTCTCCTCCTTGTCATCGTCTGCATTGTTCATGAAATTGAATCCCCTCACCACCCTGTACCCGGCATGGCGGTAGTGGTTTCCTCTGGGAGCGATCACACCTGGTGTGAGCTATCCTTACCCTGCCCCCCACATAATGATTAACCAAAGTTGGAGAAAACTGGCAGGGCCTCTTCTCCACCTGTACATACAAAATCTCCTAAGGGTAAGTAAAATGCAAATACGACATGCAGCGACAACTGTGTAGGAAGGTCGTCGCTGTTAGATCCAAAGCATTGAAGTCTTAGTAAGTCGATCACAATTGACAAGTTCGATGCATTGCTGTATCGTAGAGTCAGAAACCCATCACATGCGGTAAGAATATGTGCTGTATACAGCATCTTATGATGACACCACCCTAATTGTGACAGATATGATTGAGGGATATATGGACAAAGGTTGGATTTAAAATCACCATTCGCAGTGAAAACACCCATTTCATATATGACAATATCCAGTGTAATGAGAATTGCGTTAGGAGAGTGCTACAATGAATTTGAATATTCTCAAAGGAATACAACCTGGCATTTTGTGACGACTCCGAACAATTGTCTACTCACGGTTAAATCCAAAGTAAATTTAGGGCATGTGTTTGTTTCATTTCATGAATTCCTTTGCTCTACTCATTTGAGCTCTTCTGTAGCTAATTTCTTTCTCTATTCAAAATCGACCTATGAGGACAAAGTCGGTGTCTACAGCACACTCTTCACCCACTCAATTTCGATCAGAATCAGTTGATTTCAATTCCCGAGTCTCTCTTTTCAGTTTCAAAAAATCTAGTACTTTCAAGCCAAATTGCTCACAGAGCTTAACCTCTCTTATGGTCACCTGAAAAACCTGAAGGCGAAAGCAGTCCAACGTAGGGAGGATATCATTTTATGATAAAAAAAAAATAGAAGCCTACATAATTCGATCAAAACTGTAGGGTTCAATGCAGTAATGCATCGTCTAATCAGGGTCACCCGACAACTAAATCCCCCGTTCTATTCTATCTTGTAATTCCGCTTTGTAATAGCCATAGACTGCGATAAATCAACTCTGTTATCAAAGACTCAGTTCTTAAACTGTAAGTACACATAGAACGATTGACAAAACGTTTTAAGACGTTCGAATTATTACTGAAATAAACCGGTATATATTAAAACGAATTCATTCTGTTTCCTAGTAACCCAGCATCATATCCAGTCCTAAACCCTGAAACCAGTTTCGGAACCCTAAAATGCACTCCATTACAAGAAGAAAGCCTTTCGTCTGAAGCTGAAAGATCGCTCCCAGGGAAGAAACGACAGCTTACCAAACTTAAAATTCACTCCTCATAGGAAAAGACCAACCCCGTACCTTCCAAGAAGCTAGAGGCAGAGCGAGCGCAGAAGACGAAAAGTGCAACGTCGCCGATCTCGCTGCAACAGCGCACATCCTGAATAGAAATTTCGACTCCTCGGAATAGAATTTCGATCAAATCAGCAAATCCAATGCGCTTCTTAGTCGACTTCAAAATCGTCGTTGACAGCAGCACCAAAACAAGCCAAAGAAGGGTCAGAAATTCCGCAGTGAAGCTCCAAAGGGAATTCAGTAAAGGTTTGAGGGTCACCGATGGTGTCAATGACAAGTCACAAATTATTTGTGACTTGGGAACGTGTGACTGGACATGAGCTTGGTGGTGTGGGATTAAGTTATACATATGGCTGGCGTCGCGGTCCAACACCTGAGAATTTGCCAAGGCTGAGTAGACCCACCGGAAGTTTTAGAGACCGAAATTGTACTGTCCGAGAGTCAGAATGTGTGCCGTGCGAGGGCACACTCAGCACAGGAGCAAAGCCCCTGCGCAAGCTTCGTCATGTGTGGAATACGGCCCCCCCACAACAACATTGGCAAGTTCCGTAGCATTAAGAGTAAGGTAAAGTAAGAGGCTCTGAAACAGTGCGGGCATTAAGAATGGCTCCTATAAATGGTTGTGAAATGGTGCATCTAAAGTTCTGAAATTGACCAGTACATTCATTGAATGAACCAAGGAAGAAAACATTATTAATTGGAAGAGCCAATCATTCTCTGTGTTTTCTCCATTTTTATTTAGAATTGCAAGTGAGCCATTCATGAAAGATCTAGGGTCACAAATAGGGACCTATGACCCAACTTGTTTGAAAATTCATAAGTAATTCAAAAACCTCTGGAAAAATATGAAACCACTTGGGTTAGATTCCTCATCAATTTCTCTTTGTCTGAAAAATGAGCTAAAAATATTCCCGTCCAAAGAAATACACGAAAAAGGCAGACCAGCCCTTAGATGCACCATTTCTGAGCCTCCTACCTTAGAAGTACCCATTTTGGACAGCCCCCTATGTGATGGCTTTATAGGGCGACCTATTGTGGACAACAGTTGGATGCACTGTTGAATGACAAAAGATTCTCTGTTTTCCCTTCTTGTCCACTCACCTCTCTTCCCTTCAATTGATTGGGGAGAAGGGCCAAAAATGACTATAATAGGTGAGTCTATTAGACTGGAATGAATTCGAATGAAAAATTCACATTTATATTGAATAAAATATTTCATTCTTGAAAAAAGAATTCCTCTTTTTCTTTTACATTCTTCTTCATCCTAATTTCCACACACATTGAGTTCAATTTCTCAATGAATTTCCCATACCCTACAATTTAAATGCTTAAGTTATCTGTTATAGATACTTGTACCTTAGTTCCCTACCATTCTTGTGGTAAAATCGTCCCCCCCCTTAGCAAAATTGGTTGTTCCATAATCTTCCCTTGAAAACACCCAAATCAGTACCAGGGACTATTCTTAATTATTTTCTAAAAGACAAGTGATTTTCTTGAAAACTTGAATCATTGCATCAACCAAAAAGAACCCGGTGAATGACTTTGTAAAGCATATCAAATGGAAATTGTAATTTTTTTTTGTCCATTTCTCCCGTGAGTTCCCTTAAGTACGCACTACTATAGAGATACATATGGCACTTATGGTAGCCGACCCATACCTGATCACCTCCTATATCCAACCTATAGACTGTTGTATTATCAACCATAGACTGTTGTAGTTCTGTGAAGTTGTCGCATAGTTCAAAGAGTAATTTTGGCACGTTGTGATTGGCTGCAAGGCTGTTAATATTGCAACCAACCCTTGGTCGATTTTGCAATGAGCCTATGGTTAGAAAATACAAAGGCCTATATCACCATTGTAGGTTGAAGAAAATCTTTCACTAAAAAATTCATAGTAACTACATTTAGTGTAATAAAATTCTAGAAAAATATACAATCCTTTCAAATTCTATTTCTACACATGGAGAAAATTTTGGCACTCAAAAAACTACGCTCTAAATATGTGTAATTGCTTAAGTGATTAGTTATAGGTCGGCTCCTATAAATGTTTTTTGGATCAGTTTGCTATAAATGAAATTGTAATCAATGATACATGGAAATGGATGGTCGGCTAAGGAGGAGAATTTCTGTCCAAGACTAAAATTCCTTTGTAAGGCAAGAAATTCATAGGAATTCAAACATGAAAAGTAATTTTGGAAGGTAACCTTATGATTTTTGTCACCAAAAGCACTTTTCATAGGCTACTTGCCACATCATTCAACTTATATGTCATGCACTTTGAACACTTCCACAATGTCCAATGGTTACTATTGTAAGTCTAATTCCGAAGAAGAAGCTTTGTATGTAGTTCTCTCATGGACAAGATGCCTACCATTACTTTTGAGAATGTCTCCTTCAAACAACAATGAAAACCTTTCTATCACTACTCAATACCTCTCCAAACATCTTTCTCTTCAATGTGATCTCTAAAGCAAGTGCATGTACAAGCAACACATATAATACTTATACACTACCAAAATTGATAAGAGATTTTGGCCTATATCCACTTAGAATTCAAGCAAATAATTTTTTATGAACTTGTTAGTTTGGAGGACATTTGTTTTGTCTGGCTACCTCAAGTAGCTTCTAAATTCTCACCCTTCTATCATGAAGCTCACAATTTGACAAATTATCCTTGTCAATACTTATCTTAAGGACATATAAATAAAGAACATTTCATATTCATTGCTATTTGAACTTGTCTTGGATGGTTCATTTTGTTCATGAGCACCATCACCATCATTCTTTAGTTGATCATGCCTAGTGTTCATGATAACTCACATGAGTCTATGAAAGTTAGAGACAATGTATGATTTCAATTGTTTATCATGTAATAACAATACAAACATAATTTTGTTTCCTACCTATACATGTATAGAATGAAAGGACTAAGTTCCTCAATGCCAAGGTATGGCCACCTCATAGTCTGTTAGATGTAGGTTTGAGTCATATTACCTACATTGGATATGGTGTTAATTTAATGTGTATATGAAGGATTTGCTATATTATATGTGCATGCCATTTGATTCTTTACATATCGATTTATATAGAGACCTAATTGTTGATTTTATTCTGCTATCAAAATGTACAACATATTTTCAATACAAAAATAAAATTGAAGAGATAGAAATTCAATAAATTTTAATTTATAAATAGTTTTGACATGTAACAAACTTGACTAAGAAGAATCCTTAGATCTTAAAACCACATGACTGTAGGTAATTATGCAATCATTTGGCTAGTCAATCAAGCCCATGATTCTACTAGTGTGGGAGGCATCAATATCTTGCTTATGTATGAAACTAAAGATATTTGTATGAAATGAAATGTTAGTATGACATTCTTTGCACCACTATTTTTCGTTTCTCAAGGTATTGAACTTCTAAAAACATTTTTAGTAATTAAATTTCTCTTGAAAGGCAAGAGGAAGTCAAATCAACCCCAAGTTGTTTCATATTTTTTGACCTTCATGGAATTAGTAATGAATTTTCAAAGTGAAGAACAAAAAATTGGACAATATATTGGACATTTTTTTGGACTCTCTTATCAAAATTCCTTTTAAGATTTTTTTGACATTTTTTCCAAAAAATTTTTTATAGGAGAAAATTTTGACACTTTTTGACACTAAAATGTAAAAAAAAAAATCAACAAATTTTCCAACACTTGAGTATCAAAAATAGTGTCAAAATGTTGTGAGTTTTATGACATATCCTTTTGGAAAAGTTTAGTATTGAAAATGGTGTACAAAAAAATGTAGAGAAACGTGTAGAAAACAACACCATTTTGGGTGATGATATATCCAATCCTTTCACAATGTCTCAACATAGAATAAGTCTTGATCATTTCTTCTTCCAAGCATATTTGCATGGTGTGCATATAATCAAGGTAGCATCAAAAGTCATTTGGTTTCTATATATACAGTAAAAAGATGGCAATGTGATTACATTATTGATCTCTTCACAAAAAACTATATCAATGTAAACTTCCCAAATTAAATTAGGAGATAACAATAGCAATCACTTCAATAGAAGTCGCCAACAAAAAACAATGTCAAATATGACTAAAGATGATTGGTGACTACTAACAGTCATATTCTTGAAGGCCAACACCTAAGGAGAAAATCTGATTGCAAAATCTGACTATTAGTCATATTTTGGCCTTGTACTTGGTGAGCATATAGTTTACATTTGTTGGAAATGCCAAAGTACTTCATAGAGAACAACATGGAACATGTCTAGGGAATACCTAATTATATTTGCTAGTCACATTTTTATTGCAGTTATATTCCAGTCATATTTTTATAGTAGTCAATTTAATTTCTTTTCAAGCAACCTAGGAAAATATAGGCAATCCAATAAAAATGTGAACAAGTGATTTTGAAACCTAATTGCCATCTTTTTAGAATTTTGAAACCTTAGCTGCCACTTCTTTAGGGTTTTGAAACCTTGAACGACACTTTTTGCCTCTTCTTCCTTGTCTTTTGTTGCCTCCTAGCTCTTACTTCTTGTTACTTCTTATTTTTTGCTTCTCGTTGTTTCTTATCTTTTGATCCTTATTGCATCTTAACTCTTGCTTCTTGTTGCTTTTTAGTTCTTGCTTCTAGGATTTTTTGTTGCACCCTAATTCTTGCTTCTTGTTGTTTTCTAGATCTTGTTTTTTGTTTTATCTTGTTGCATCTCACCTCTTGCTCCTTACTGTTTTTTAGTTCTTGCTTCTTGTTTTTTCTTGTTGTCTTTTAGTTATTGTTTCTTGTTGTTTCTTGTTGCATCTTAACCCTTGCTTGTTGTTACCTTTTAATATTTGCCGCCTCTTAACTTTTGTTTTTTCTATTACAATTGTTATTCATCTTACCGTAAACTGGTGCTACCTTTTTTGTCTTACCATAAGTCTTTTAATTGAAGGTTGACCTTTATTGTTCATTCATTAAAAATTAACCTCCCATTTCTTTGATTGTATACTATCACAAAGTTTAGACCCTACGATTTGGCAATAGTTATCGTGCAGTTATTGTTGTTTCATGGATTCGTACCATAATCACACTGACTCAATGTATTTTTACACACTAAATTACTGCAAAAACAATGAATATCAATAGCGTACGGTTTATGTATTTTAACTATACAATTTTTGTGCCAAAATTGCATAGCAATCATATAGTTAAAGTACATAAACCGTACACTATTGATATTCATTGTTTTTCGCACTAATTCAATGCATAAAAATACACTGAGTCAGTGTAATTATGGTACAAACTCATGAAGCAATGATAACTGCAAAATAATTGTTAACAATCCGTCCTTCTTAAGTTTGAGATGTATGCAAGCACTAAAAGTTAGAACAAAGTTGTTAAAGGCTACTTGCAACTCAATAAAGCCATCTTCACATTATTGGAACGAATATAGACCCTATAGGCATGTGTGGATTATATACATTTATAGAGTGATTTGTTGTGATATGTTTTGTATAAGTTAATAATAAATGTCATTGGAGATAGTTACATTCCTTCTCGCATTCTCCCTCTCTAATATAAATTATCTTTTGTGCATCACTAAAACTATATGTATTTGTTTTTAATAGCATGAAATATTTTATTTAGTTACTATATCATGTTGATGCATGACTACAATATGTCATGTCCATTTAAAATGTATGGAAAATGTGATTGTAGTTTATGGCTCAAGCTTTTTTGGACCTTAGTCACTCCAATCACAAACTGCACACACAAATTAAAGAAATGTGACTTTCAATCATTCGGAATATCATTTACTTCAGTCATATTTTAAAATATATATTGGCCAAAATATGACTAGCTATAGTCACATAATGCTTATAGTCATGCCAAAATGTGACTTTGTGCATCCCAAAACATGATTGCATTCAATCATAAAATTACCAATAACATCCACATGAACTATCACATCAAACAAAAATATGACTCATAAGAGTCATTTTCTACATTAGCAAAAAATATGACTCACAAGAGTCATATTCCACGTCAACAAAAAAAAATGACTACACAAAGTCATATCTCGGGGGTGCATTTAGTTCTACTATAACAAACCACATGTGAACAAGTAGTTTCTAAAAAACTATAATTTCAACCTAAAATTTTGATCATTTTTTAATAATGACTATAGATTTCTATTGCCAAAATTTCCAACTCAAATAAAATATGAAACGATTTTTAGAAGAGGTTGAAAATGAATTAAAATGGCATGTTTTCAACTCAAATAATTATAGAGAACACATTTAGATGACCATTGAATCAATATTCAACTCAAAATTAGCTTTCAATAGAGAGTTATTTTTAGGAATTTTTTGTTCATATTTTAGACAATTTTTTCTTATATAATATAGGAGTGTGAAAGTCATTTTTCAGTTCTACAATGTATCTTTTTACTTCAAAAATTTGTAAATAATTATTATTAACAAATAAAAATATCAATAATTCAAAACATAAAATTTCAAAGTAGGAAAATCTATTCATGTTTTTTTAATTTTGTTTTATTTAAAATTCAAAAAGTACATAGGGGGTCCAAAGTTTTGTTCGCACATGGTTTCTAATGGACACTCTAAGTGATCCTCCCGAGAATCATATGCTACATCAGCCAAAATATGACTCATTAGAGTCATATTCCACATCAACAAAAAATATGACTACAAAATCATATGCCATGTTAGCCAAAATATGACTCACAAGAATCATATTCCATATCAAGTAAAAATATGACTATATAGAATCACATACCATATAGTTTTTTTCCTTTACCCAAGCAAGTCAAAAGAAAATCAAGCCTTCACGGATAGTCAATGTATATGTCACATTGACAAAATATGGCTAATTATATCCTCTAACAATTGTATTTATATATGACTCATGTCCAAAGCGACTAGTTCGTAATGATTGGACCTAGTTATATCATTCATCATCTACACTAATTCTTACATGAGTCATATTTTGAGATTTTGCAACTCACAACAATCACATATTGTAGTTATAAAACACCCATTTTGTTTTAGTGATTGCACTAGTTTCTCATAATGTTCCTTCAACATTGACTCACCACCTCCATGAGGTTGCAAACAAACCTCCCAATTTTACTCATGAAGTTAACGGAAAGAATTTATAATATTGTCTATAATTCAAAACACTGGAGCAACATGTTGATCTTTGTGCATTGAAAACAACACACTAGCCTTGACAAAATTGCAACTTCTAAATTTTAATGTCCACTTCCATCCTTGGTTCTAGAGCTCAACTAGTGCAAATATAATAGAATTTGTCATTTTGACATGTGAAACAACTTGGTGATCTATAACATGTGCTTGATTGGTTATAGCGTTGGATTTCCTTCCATGTTGTAGCTCCTTAATTGGTCTCGTAATTGGTAACCTCTACGATCTAGTTTGAACACATTTTTGTTGTTTGGACTCACTTGTATTGTGAGAAGTTGTTGACTCCCCTTAAATCAATTGGCAAGCGTATCACCATGGAATTGCCACTAGGAAGGTGCTATATCTTTCCCATCGGAACTCCAACTTGAAATATTTGGTTTGTTGATTCTTGATATAGTTAGTGTGGTGAGAATGGTCTTATAGTTGTTACATGAACCCTTTGCATCATACAAAGTAGAAATATTTGGCTATGTGTCGAAAGAGTTGCCCCTACTTTGCATCGTATGCTTTGTAGAACGTATGTGAGGTATTTCTGGAGTACCAATGCTAGCAGTTGTATGATGAGCTTTTTCACAAACCCAAGCCAACTTGCCTACATGAGAAAGATTGTCCAAAACTCACAGAAGAGTCTTGAAGAAAGAGTTCTCTTTTCTACAATTGGAGGTGCTAGATTTATTGTAATAAAAGTTTCTCACCTAGTAGGCATACATAGCTTTGACATGGATGTTATACTCCCCTATTTGGAGCTTCTGCTCCTTCCCCCCTAACAAATACAATCAAGCTATGTACCTCTTGTTCTTCTATTTGAAATAGACATTCTTATGGTTTGAAATTGCAGCTTCTCTTTTTGAATCATTTGTTTTATTCTTGGGAGGATGCAAAACCAATGGGAGCTTGGGGGGGTCATTTAGAGTGTCCATTAGAAACTACGTGCGAACAAAACTTTGGACCCCCTATATACTTTTTGAATTTTAAATAAAACAAAATTAAAAAAATATGAATAGATTTTCCTACTTTGAAAGTTTATGTTTTGAATTATTGATATTTTTATTTGTTAATAGTAATTAGTTACAAATTTTTGAAGTAAAAAGATACATTGTAGAACTGAAAAATAACTTTCACACCCCTATATTATATAAGAAAAAATTGTCTAAAATATGAACAAAAAATTCCTAAAAATAACTCTCTATTGAAAGCTCATTTTGAGTTGAATATTGACTCAATGGTCATCTAAATGTGTCCTCTATAATTATGTGAGTTGAAAAACATGCCATTTTAATTCATTTTCAACCTCTTCTAGAAATCATTTCATATTTTATTTGAGTTGGAAATTTTGGCAATAGAAAGCTATAGTCATTATTAAACAATGTTCAAAATTTTAGGTTGAAATTATAGTGTATTAGAAACCACTTGTTTGCACATGGTTTGTTATAGTAGAACTAAGTGCACCCCCCGAGAATGGGAGCGACAAGGTCTTCTTCAATATTAATATTCTACAATGAGTGCTATAAAAATCACTCAAGTCTTCTTGGGATTCTTGTAAATGTTCTAACCGTGCATTAGGAATTGAAAATTGAGTTGTTGCATCAAAAGATTTTCCATTTTTGATACCTCAAACCCAAAGCGCAAATAACCCTTGGACTTTTTTAATTTGACATGGTTTGTGATGCTATTCTAATCCTTGGGAAAAGATAGTTGATCCATTACTAACCGATTAGAATTCAAAAGAACTAAATTGAGGAAATGGCAATTTCTTTTATGCATTAGAGAAATTCTCAGCCCTCTGGAGGGCCGCTCCAGAGCAGCTGAAAGGACCCCAAGATTACATTTAACTTTGCTTAATCCTATAGTCGATCACCGGAAGTCGCGATGTCCAACGACTGTTAGTGGTTCAAAATTCAATGAAATTAAACACAATTCCTATTTTAAACTTAACTATGAGCGGTTGAAAAACTACAAATTCTAAACTACATATCCCACATGGATTGTTCTACCTCCTACCACCTCATGTGTACATGAAGAGATTTTCTTCTCATCATTAAACATCCTAAACTAAGTGACTTTAAAAGCTAGTTGAAAAATGTAAGAGTTTCCTAATTTTTTTGGCAACTAGCTTGAAAATTCACTTCATTTTGCTTATTTCATTGAATTTGTTTAATTTCCCAATAAATCACCTCGTATTTTCACGCGGTTGATTATTAAACAGACTTCTACTACACTTTTATTATTGGAGTTTTGACGTTTTTCACGATACTCACCCACTCTAACAATGCACTGCGGCTATATGCCCCTATTATTTCTCACGCGATTAATAGACTGGTTTGATCACTATGGAGCCGCCCTCTAGGGGGTTGAGAATTTCTCTAATGAAAGTGAGATAAGTAAATAAACTTTAGGACAAATTAGGGACAAAATCCAACACTAGCTAACAAAGTACTACATAACAAATACAATATTTTCTCAATGCTCCACAAAATCATTAGGAAAAATTTGAGGCCTGCAATGGGCTGCTAGTTTGGAGTGTCAACAATGCAAAAACAGAAAAAAAAGTGATTAAAAAAAAAAAAAAAAAAATTTAATTTTAAATCCGATGTGGCACTACTAGTGCCATGTCAATGCTACGACATATTGGCTTTTTAAATTTAAAAAAAATTTATATCCAAAATTTTTAATTTTTAATTTATTTCCTTATAATTGCACCGCGGCCGGACTGGCACTAACAAACATCTTAAGTCCTCAGATTTTTTGTAATGCCTATCAACTTCAAGTTTTTCACCATCATATTACATCGGGACGTCAGGATGTCCGTTAAGATGGTAGGATTCAACCCTAACATCCATTAGGATTACAAAAAAAATTAAAAAATTGGATGGCCTGTACATCAAGTTCAACAACTTGTCCATTTAGATCAACAAATATGCCAGCTAGATCGATGTTGAGACTGTCCATAACAATTAATAGACCTTCCAAATTACAAAAAAACAATTTTTTCGGTAGACATGATCATAACGCGTCCTAAAAGACACTGACAAACATCTCAACATGAAAAACCAACGTCACATCGGAATAAAAGAGTTTCAACAACTGAAAGATTTCTACAATGAATGGAAATTCATCTCAGATAACAATATTCATCAACTAGCAACGCAAATGCAAACCCTTCATTGCAGCAACTTACATTCAATTTCTAGTTCACAATTTACAACTACTATTGGACGATCTACATACAACACTTGCAACACAACTTTGATTTCACCCCCCCCCCTACTCAAGGTTGCTATGTTTGACTAAATTTTTTGAAAGGATGAATCCGTGAAATTCCAAGTATATTCTCACTCTACACAAACTATAAAAGAAATCCGAGGCTAGGACTCATAATGATTCTAATCTAAAGATAATTCTTTACAGGTTGTAATACAAACTTCACAACTCTCATCTATTGTCCACTCAATATTTCTTCCCCACACTATGCAAGCTTGAGCAAAGCAGCAACAACAACAAGAAAAGCTCAAATTCAAACCCCTATGTAACAACAACTCATATTTAGTAGTAGAATATGAATGGAAAAGGTAACTAGAATTGCGAAATGCTCCTTGAGAACTTAATCAAATTTTGCAAAGTATAGAATGTGGAGGCCAACCACGAAGCAAATGTGGGTGAGCGGGGCTTAACGTCAACATGGCAATGGGGATGCATGGGGGAGCGCGTTGGGTGGATCAGAGATTGAGAAGGATAGGGGTCAATAGTGAGCGCACACACATGGGGACCTCTAATTTATAATATCACAAGCATGAATCCAAAACTACACTTGAATATTATCCTTGGAGTCCTATAAACCTTTATATAACTACATCCATCTTGAGAATTTGAAGTAAAAAATAGAATCCAACTGTCACATGTGGCATGTTAAGAGAGAAAACCCAAGAAGGAACTTTGACATTTGATTATTGCATGAGAAAACTATTTTCCAAGCAACAAAAGGTAGAATAGGATGGTTGATTAGTTGAAGGACATCTACTTCAATTAAAAAAAGACTATTTTTAAAAGACAATGTTGATGGCAAATAGGCATATAATACAACCAATATAATAACAAACCAAGTAATAAACATACAAATTACTCTAATAAAAATTTATTTAGTTTTGAGTTGATCTTCTATTTAAAGTGTAAATAGGTCTAAAAGACTTTATTGATGCTCATTCATATAATTTTGGATAGTCAACTAATACTTATTAGCCAATTGCCTATCCATGTGAATGGTTGTGACTTGTGTTTGGTGAGTTTAAGTTTTTGTTATCAATAGGAAGAAAATGATGATCATTGTAGCAAATAGAGAGAGTTTTTTAGCTCATAGGTGTTGAATGATAAGTTGTTATCAAAGATTTGTGAACAAAAAAAATCCTATATAGTTCATATCTACAAAATCCTTGGTAATTGAACCTTTACCACTACTCTTTAAAATAGTCCATCAATTCTTTTAGGTAGATTATTAAGAAAAACATTCCTATTATATATTGCCAAAAAGCAAATTGGCATTTGTCATGTATGATCAACCACAAGAAGTCAAATGCAAGGTCATACATCGGTCATCATCACAGATGTTGAAACCAATGCATGTGCCAAAAAGATTAACTTCATCTCCTTTGCCTCAACCTATTTTCATCTTAGCCTTAAGATATTTGTCTATCCAAGCTAGCATTCAAATTGAAATAGCATTTTTTGTAGCTTTGTCAAGGGTGTCATCTACTTCACTTTTTAGTACCTCTCAATCTATCCATTTCCAAATTCTTCTTTATACATACATTTTTGCAAATCCTATTTCACAAAATAAAAACAAAGTACATGCCTAAATATTTGTTTTCAATCAAATTCTTGAATAATGATCACAAAACCAAATTAAAAAAAAATAGTTGCCTTTTCTAATTCTTGCATCATTAGATGTTATTTTAGTCAAGGGAAGGGCCGTTTCAGGCCCATTTCCCTAGCTATTCTATATGTAAGGAAAGAACACCAACTTGTCAGAATATTAAGTTTTTTTTAAGTTTTTAAAAAACTTCTTAGAATGTTTTTTTCATTTTTTTCTTGTAACGTGGCTGAAGTTCAGCCATGTCAAACTTTTGCGCCACCATAGCAGTGGTGCAATTCCGCCTAATTCCCATAGCCTCGAGAACTCACAGCCCTTTATACCCCTGAAAAAAACATCTAATGTCTCGTTACCAACCTTCCACAAATCAATCTTATCTTGTCAAATACAAATGCATGAACACTTGAGTGAAGACATTTCATGTCTTATAACTATTCACACTAAGATTTGTTTAATCTTATTGCTAATGGCTAGAAACAACTTTAGAAGCATGCACTAGTTGACTATAGCATTTAAATATTTTTACATCCAATTCTCCCACTCAAAGAATCCCTTACAATGACTCTATGGTAAGCATTCCACTTTTTGACGATATCTAAAGTACTTGCTACAATCTATCCATTCCCTAGACTCCAGATTGTGAACGTTCAGATGAGGATTGTGAGAGATTTACACAAATTAGATGATTCATTTGACTTAGAAACTTGAACTATCAATGGTTCATTTGGTTTGTCACTATGTGCATCTAGATTCCTAAGAGAAACATGCAATTATGAGATTAGAAACTGGTGAAGTTGTAGTTGTGCCTTGTAGATCAATAGGTTATCTTGATGCTTAAAAATTCCTTTGTCAATTGCAACCAAACACTGAGGAATCCAATACATATACATAATCAAGTCACGTCCATATTCAATCTTACACCATCTCCAAACCACATACAAATGCATCCTCCCTTGACAACTCTCTTTCAATTTTGAAAGCCTCTTTATCTTTAGTAACAAAGACAAAATGCAACTCACAAGCCTTTTGCAATGGAGCCAAAGACCTTCCTACAACAAGGGTAAATTTTGCAAGCACAACAACGAAGGTAAACTTTACAAATACAAGACAACGCATGTGAAGATCATATTTGATTATGTATGATATTGCGCAAGATTTTTTTTTGTTTCATTTATAAAATGTACATTTGCTCTAGATTCTCATAAAAAAAATTGGAAAAATTAAATTAGCCATTTTTTGATACTTCTCTTTATAAAGCAGACTCATTTTTCTTTATTTAAAAAAGAGTGATCATGTAAAGTTATCATAATCTACAAATCCAATAGTCAGTGTTTTCTATAGTTAATTCCATATACACTAGATAGACTAATCTTTACTATTATACAATTATAATTTAAAGATTCACACACATCTACATGCAAAAAAAAAAGTAGATTGACTCATGTATTAGGATTCTCAAGAAGTGGGTAGCTCTTGAGGATTTAATAGGGCCTATGGGTCACTCTAACCCCTTTGATTAGATTGCTTGGAAGACAATCATATCACATTTCAATTTTTTTGTATATGAGAGATGTGTACTAACTTATAAACAATGATAATTTGACAAGTGTTCAAGACATTGAAGAGAGAGTATCTTGAGTGTCAAGCAAGGTGTCAAGTAGGAGGTACTAAAATTGTCTAAGCTCTAGAAATGCTCTTTGATACAAAGGCACACATTGAATTTTTCAATGTACTAATTACATTCTTGAATGTACCACTAGTCGACATTTCAAGATGGGGGCACTTTTATATCCTTATGTGATTCTAACTTCAAAATTTATAGCTAAAGATAAACTTCCATTAACCTAGAATAATAATTAAAAAATCACCTAGAAAACAAAAATACTAATAAAAAAAATCTACATAAAAGTGTGCATTAAGTTACAAGAAGAGAATAAAATTATAGCCAAATTTTTTTTTGAAAGAGGCTAGAAAAAAGTAAAGGTGGAAAGTTTCACCATTGAATTATATGACCACCCTAGTCTCACCATTGAAGAACAAATAAAATTTATTTTCCAATTTACTTGGATGTACTTCATTCATTTGTGTAGCTCCTACAATAAGCTCCTACAACAATCATAATTCCCCCCTATGCATCCACCTAGCTCTCTTATAGGGGGGTAACATTGGACTCAAACTTTTTGGATGCTTTAAGTTTGGCAATTAAGCAAAGGTACTCCTTAAATGTAGTTAATCTCTACTCACATAGAAGTGAAAGCATCATGAAACTTGACAAGGTAACATGAAACTTGACAAAAGCAATTCTGACTCTAAAAAACTTAGAAGCACATTTTCGAGTACAATACAAAATGAAAGTTTGTACTACTGTATTTTCTCTAGAATCCAAAAAAACATGAAACAACTTGGGGTAGATGAAACTTCCATTTTTCTTTTTTTTCTTTCAAGAGAATTTTGCTGAAAGATATTTCAAGGGGTCGCTGGTCTCCCGTACACCTGATGAAGAATGTTTTGGGCCCAAAACTGTGACTGTGAGAACCAAAAAAAGAAAAAGAAAAAGAAGAGAGCGGAAGCATGCCAACTGGTGAAGGCCAACGCAGAAACCTTATCCGGGAGCCAAAGGGTCTTGTAAGCTTAGCAAGCGCCACGGTTGGCTAGCATCCGCCATCGCCAGATTTCCTCCTCTCGTACACGAAGCCCCCACAGTCTCGCACTTGCATTCGCTGCTGCAAATCACCATCGCCACAGCTCCACGCACGTCTCTCCTGTCGCATCCATCAGCTCAGCTAATTCCAGCTGCAAGCGCTTCCATTTCACCGCCGCAGTAGCAGCAGCTCGCCATGGCGTGCGTTGCCGCTTTGACCAGCTCGTCCGTGGCCGCGCTTGCCGCCACCGCCTCGTCCTCGTCCACCCGCTCGTCGGCCGCGGCGTCGGCGTCGTTGGCGCTCCGTCGCAGTCTCCTGCATGGCAACCAAGTGGTGCTCAGCTCGCGAAGAGCAGGTGCGAGACAATGCTAACTTAGGGACTTGACTGGACAACATCAATTCATCGAGAATTTGAACTCTCGATTTGGGATTGGGTCCAATGCCCGTGGCTGGTCTCCTTGTATTCGAAAGTCTCGCAGTGGGATGGGTGTTGCATGTGGGTGGCCAATTGGCCATTGCTTGCAAGAGCGGAATGATTCGATGGCTGCGGATGATTGCTATTGCGTCCGATGTTGGAATCGATCTTAGCCGTGCCTTGTGTGTCGATTCCGTTTCTGTCTGTGATGATGCCGGTGCTTCCGTTTCTGTCTGTGATGCCGGTGCTTAGTCTATGTAGTGTCATTCTTATGTGGGGATGGAAGGTGTGGATCACGCAGAGGAATGTGAACAGTGTATGGTGGTGTGGGATTTTCTTCCGGTGGATGATTGGCATGTAATGTTCTGAGGTTGAATTGGTTTAGTATTCACTAATTAGGGATGACGAGTGTGTTAAATGGAATGTAACTATGCTGAGCATTTGTTTGGCAACGTGCAGAGAGCATGAGGCTGAACCCTGCGCCCATCCGGGCTGTGTCTGATGACCCCACCACGGACAGCGCTGCCCAACTCCAACAATTCGTCGACGACCTCAAGGCCAAGGTCATTCCCCGAACCCCTCTACCTTACATTTTGAGAATGGCATGGACTACTTTGCAGTGGAATTCTGACTTTCTTCCTCACTTCTACTTTTACTTCTTTGAAAAAAAATCTTTACTCCCATCTAGGGTATACACGCACTGGAGCTGTTTATCTTCCCTTCGTTTCGTTTCTGACCTAAGTCAATCACATTGCACTTATTCTCTTCGCAAACGGATTTCGTGTTCGAAACGAACCATGTAGGCTTTATGTATAAATTGACATTAGTTTAGGATGTTGGCATTTTTTTTCTTCACAGAGCATTTCCCGTTCCCTAAATCCTCGATTTTATTTTAATTTATTTGGTTTTGCACATACGTCTGGTTGCCGCAACCAACTATAAGTAACCAGAAAACTGACATTGTATTTGTACTGTTGTTGGAAATGACTAACAGTGGGAGGCAACTGAGAACAAGACCACAGTGGGCGTGTATGCGGGAGGTGCACTGGTAGCCCTGTGGCTGTCCTCCACCATTGTGGGAGCCATCAACGCCGTGCCATTGCTGCCCAAGCTCATGGAGCTCGTGGGGCTGACCTACACGGGATGGTTCGTGTACCGCTACTTGCTCTTCAAGAGCAGCCGCAAGGAGCTCGTGGAAGACATTGAGGTGCTCAAGGGGAAGATCACTGGCGCTGTGGAATCGGAGAAGTAGACGGAGCCAGCATTACTAATGGGGTGGAGGCGGTGAATGAAATGCAAACTGAGATAAATTATCATGCAGCAGCAGCTCCGCTTGTGAATTTAGTACAGCTTGCTGTTTCCTTTACCTTGCTTCAGTTCAACTTCTCTGTTTCCTAGGTCAGCTTTGTCCAAATTTTGACGCGCTTTTTGTATTGTATTCATCCTTGCGCAACATCTCTCTCTCTCCCTCTCTCCCTCTCTTGAACTTATCTGACATTGTCTGAGAATTCAACTGGAAATGCACTCTTCTTTGTATTGGTTATGCTTCAAATGGAGCTGCGCAGTGTCAACAACTATCGTTGTGTTGTGTAATGTTATTGTACCTAATTTCAACCCTATTCCTAAAACTGACCCATATAGATTCTTGTTTAAAAATGTTTACTCTCATAACACAAGAATCTAGGGTTGATTTGGGGTTCACCCATTATCAACAATATCATAAAATACATGGAGTAATATTTTACATAAAGGATGTTGAGTACATTTAGTGTTCTTTGGATGCTCTAAGAGGGCTTTGCGTGCATGGAAGAATGGATGATTTGCATTTGATTTTTTGTGTGCAATTTTTTTTGATGCTATCTCTATATCATTGACTTAAGTTTAAGACATTTTAATTAAATTATTATTTTTATATAGGATAGATTACAAATTAAAAAATGGTACACTATCTATATAAAATAGTGAAATTAGGTTGGTTTAATAATTAGGTTGTCCTTCCAAGAAAGTTATTATACAAGCCATTAATCCTTGAACGTTGGGCTGGTCATTGTGGAAATCATTTGTTTTATCACCGTGGAAACTGTTGGCTTAAAAAAATGAAAAAGGTATTCATTGGAAGACAAACTATTGTAGATGATCTTCCCTTTTCACACAAATTTTGGAGGATGAATAGTTGCATTTTTGTCCTACAAGGAGAGATTCTTTGTCATTCATCTGCCAAATAACGTCCTCCGCATCGTTTATGGGTTAAAGTCATCATATGTATATGTTAAATATAGAGTGATACAAAAATTATCTTTATATTGCAATGTTTAGCACTATGATGTATTTCTATTATGAAATTCTAGATTATTTAAGCATATTTCGTGTTTCATATGAATTTTCTTCATTTTCTCTTCAAAAAGTCATGATAGTTTGAAAATTTTATAACATACATTAAATATATAATTTCACTAAAAAAAAATGGAGCAAGACTTTCAAATTTGACTACATTGTCATGGGTGAGGTCTTTTTTAAGTATTAACCTCCAAATGCCTAAGGCATGTTTTGAGCTTCTTGGAATTTGCTCTAAATTGAACAAAAAGTCAACATTTTGATAAGTTGAATCAATTTTTTTGAATTGTAACCTTACAAATTCCAACTAAACATGTCAAAGATTATATAGGAAAAGAAAATACAACAATATCACTTAAGGATTGAAAGATTATAATGTTTGATTATAAGTGTGTTAAAACTATGAAAATCTTTGAGCTCTCTTTTTGCATGTCAAATCTAAAAAATTGGTCACCAAGAAAATACGAGGTTGAAGGGCCTAACAAGCTTAACTCCAATCAATTTATGGCTTCTGAAAATCTTCTCTACAATTTTTTTAAGTAAATTTCTAGTGTAATTTTTTCTCCAAGATCTAGTGTATTTGAGGCTCATTTCCAAGAGTCCTCAACACTTCAAAAAGTCAAGATTGCAATGGGTATACTTGCACTAAATCTTGAATAGAAAAATTAGAATCATTAATTTTCAAAATCGGACTATCAATGCTAAAATTAGACTTCAGAAAGAACCTTTCAAAAATTTAAACTACTAAAAATAGCAATTTAGCAATTAGAAAATTGGAAATTAGAAAATAACCGATCTCTTCCTACTAATTTCAATACTTCATAAATTCTTGCAACCTAAACATTAACTTCATCATCAACATTTCAACCTACGAATTAGCACTTCTATATAATTATGTAGGTAGTATAAGTTTCCTTTTTTTATTAACCCCTAAGTGCCTAAGCCTTTCCAAGTGTGTTTTTCCCATGAAAAAAGAACATGGGCTTACAGTTATCTCCATTGAAACAAAATGATTTTTTTTCAAAATCTAACTGTATGGATGTTTAAAGAGCTTGCTTATTAGTATGTACACCAATTTTGAGTGCAAAATTCCATAAGAGTTGTGAGATTATAATAAGAGAAATGTACGTTTTCTATTTTTAATATGTTGTTCTTCTCCACAATGTTTCAGAAATTTGCACATAAAAGCTTTTTGGGATTAGAAGTGACATGAACAACTACAAATTGTGTTAGCACACTAAAATACCCTTTCAAAAAACTTAATATCACTTGAAAAGCTATTAAACTCATTACACAATCCACCTTGCAATTGTTGAGATGCAATTTTTTTAATAAGTATAATTCACAAATAACTCCAAATCAACACTTGCTTGTTTAAATTTTCAATGGTGAAAATCATGAAAACACTTTACTCTTTCGATTGGGACCATTTTCAAAGCAAATGAATAAGTGAAAGTTTTTAGATTTCAAATCAAGTGAAATTGCTCAAAGTTGAAAAATGAAGTAAAATTAGCAAGCTTTACTCTTCCACTAACGGACATAAATGGCTTTGGAGACCTCTCAACACTCAAATATGTATCTTTTTCAGTGAAAAATGAAAGTTTTGAATAGTTAATCCTAAAAACTGCCCCCAAATTTTTTTTAAACGGGCAAACGAATTTAGCTGCCCACTTCAAAATGAGACTGAAATTTCAGATCGACCATATATGGTCGATGAGGCAGTTAGGGGTTAAGGGTATATAGTCTTGGTGTCGCTCGTCATTTCTCTTGAGATTTAACCCCTAAAAGACGGCCAGACTGACCCCCTTATTGCCCTGTTTTATCTATAGGGAAAACACTGTGGAATTTTGTATTTGCAATCAGATGATAAAATTTGCAAATTCTGAATTTAGATTTGTAATCAATGGCCCCTAATTAGCTAGGGGAGGTGTAGAGATTAGAAAAATCATATAAAAAATTAGGGGGATTTTTTTCACAATAACTCCTGGACGGGGAAATGAGGGGATCAGTTCACCCTGGCCCTAAAGGAGTAAAGGACCAAGGCCTTTTGCTGCCAAAAAACACTCAAAATTGCCATTTCTATAGCAAAGAGTAAAAAAATTTGAATTTGAATTTTATTTTTTGCACATTTAACCATATAATCATACACCTAACTAGTATGAGGATGTGTGGAAAATATTTCAGAAATTTTGACCACAGATTGCAAGATATCTGCATTTAAAGTGAAAAAAACAAAATTTTGAACCATATTGCGAAACTAGATTATTTGACTTTGAACCTTCTTAAATTAAATTTTTTGCACTATAGAGTTGTGAGCTTTAAATCTTTATTGTGAGGAATTGAGTTGAGGGTCTAGGGGGAAAAGAATTCAAAAAAACTTAATTTTCATTTAAAAAATTATTATTAAGTAGAAGTAGGTATGAGATAGAAGGAAAATCTAAATTATTAATTTCTCTAAAATGAAGTTAAAACACACTTATCCCAATTCTGAGATTTTTCTAGGAATCAAACTAAACCATGTGGAACTTCTTTTTTAAAAAATTATAAAAATTGCATTAAAAAATGAATCCTACAAGTTATTTTTTCAAGAAGATGGTCTAATTGCCTGAAAAAACAAGATTATCCATAACTTTTTCATTACAAATCCAAATCAAATGAATAAAAGCTTTCCATGTAGACAAAAATATAATCTATGAGAGGAAAAAATTACAAAAAAGAAATATTCAAATTTTGAATCTTTTTTTTTGCTACCCTCTCTCCTTTGTTTTGAGCTTATTTGGACATAACTTTTGTTTCCAGGCACCAATTGAAGAAAATTATATTCCCATGAAACTAATCAGGTTTTCTATCTTAAATAAAAGTTTCAAAAAATCATGACAAAAATTCTGCTCATAGATGCCTGCTTAAAATCCCATTTGTCCTCCAAAGGGACAATGGTCTTGTAGGGGGTAGTTGAGGCGAGACCCTATGTGAATTGACTCTTAATTTATGCCAACCTTGATAATATCCACTTTGAAAATTCATAGTAATTGCATGTTATATCCCATTTTATTATTATTATTATTTTATTATTTTATTTTCAATTGCTAATACAAAAAAAATGTTTTTTTCCTTGAAAAATTGAAAGGTGCCTCCAATTATGTTGAATTGCTTATTTTGATGGCTATGGGTGTTATTTCACCTCAAGGAATTGTTGTAATTGCATTTTGTACATCATGAACAATTGTACTAACCGACATACTCATCATCAATGTTCATGAAGTTTTATGAGTTTGACCAACTATTTCCCCCCAATTCCCCAATTAAACCAGTTTTTTCTATTTTTTTATTCAAAATATAAATTTTGTAGATTTTTTCACTCATTTTTTCCCAATTCCATTGGCTAACTTTGAACTAGCTGCCGGTTCTTCCCCAACATAACTCATCATACTGTACCTCAGGTGGTCCCATAATACAAGAGTGTTATTATACAGAATGCCATGACCGGGCTGTCTGGTCATCCAGTAACCCAACAGTCCAACTTTTTTTGGGGGTCAAGCCTTGCGGACACTTGTGGCCATGGAAGACAACCGCCCAGCCAGCTCGGTGGTGGAGCCTTGCTCTCAGGCTCGGATCCAACCCTGGCCTTAAATGGTTCGGAACCAAACCTCGCCTCGCATGGCTCGGATCCAAACCTGACCTTCCGTTGTGGCATATTCTTTAGGACCAAGGTGGTTAGAGCATCCCCACCAATCTGTTCTGTATCCCTAAAAATTTAGGGAGAGGACCTCAGATGGGGATGGGGATACAGAAGCTTGCACGCATCAATCTGGAAACAAGATCTCTACCCCAAAATTATAGAGAACTTGGTAAAAGTTGGGCCCAATTCTCTATATTCAAGCTCATATAGAGAACACGAGGTTTCATCCCTATAAAGTCAAGGTTGACTAGATTGAGGTCCCGAGTTTAGGGAAAGAGAACTCTCTGGTGGAGATGCTGTTAGCAACTACCGTACTTGATCGATCAATGACACAACTCAAATAAGGTGGGTCCCCCCAAACCGCCACTTTTGGCTACTTTTGGCTAATTGCTATTATTAGACTAGTCAAATTTTAATATTTTTGTACATTTTTTTCTTTGCAAATGAAAAGAGGTTCCAACGCAACAAAGAATGCGACATTTGGATACTATGTGCAAAAGTTAGAAAAGGACGAAGTTTTTTTATGGTGGATAGATGTTTTAAAGTCATTTCTTCTACTTATGTACACATTGATTTTGGAGATGTACATAGAGTGATGATGGTGGTTATACAATGATTCCAAAAACTGAGTCTATACTTTGTTCAATTTCACTCCGTCTATCATACGTTGAAAAAAAGTGGACAAAATCCAAATGAACAAACATGAATGTTGTAGTATCCTTTGTGCACTATAATTCTAAAAAAATTTGAAGCCAAAAGCAATTATAGTTTGGAAGTAAATGAATTCCAAAGGTAACCATCCTATAGATTCAATTTTTACAGTGGGGTTCATAATCACTCTAGAAATTGCCCATGCTTCTTTTTTGAGCCTTGATGACTTGAATACTCTGCTACATGTTGTTGTACACCATTTAAAACCCAACCCCATTGGTATTGTCCAAACTTGACCTACGTGTGCTTCAAAAAAGTTATATATAGAAATGGAATTTGAAGACTCTCAATGATACAAAGACTTGAAATTTCATTTACTATCACATATTAGGAAAAATATTTTTAAATCTAGTCAAAATAGATACAACAACAATTCAAATTGCAACCTATAGATCATATGCAATCAATACAAATCATTTTAATTTGAAATTTAGCCACCAAAAAAATCATTTTCATTGCAATCTTCTAGAATCCAACATATTAGTTTATAAAGGTTGTACTTAGTACATTTGATTGGATTACAAGTGATTTAATATGATGTGACAACAACAAAGTGATCCCTCTAGGCTTTCTTATACACGTTAAGTACCTCACTCCTTACTTCTAATGTGAATAACCATTTCATCAAATTTCCATTTACAAGCGTAGGTCATGAATCCTATCAACCCACTGCATCTATTGATTCAGGGATTTTGAAAATATCAAACCACCACACCCAAGTTTCCAAAGAGAATGCCACAAGGCCCGTCTTAAGCTTATCCCACAGCTCTTATTGGACCACCATGACGTATCCTTGCTGCCATCACTTCGTTGTAAACTTGACAATCCAGCTCCATGAATCAGCCGTACAGACGACAGAATGAACCATAACCCATTGAATCAAATTCTATGCAACACTTGTGTAAAAATTTCATGCGGACACATGCTTCTTCCGAACTGGACCACTCGTCATCTTCCTGAAAAGGTTTGAATGCAACTGGGAGCCTTCTAAACTACATTGGAGGGGAGAAGTATGTAAATATTTCCTGGAATGAAAATGAATTACTATTACTGC
Organism: Rhytidiadelphus loreus; assembly: GCA_947034895.1. NCBI lineage: Eukaryota > Viridiplantae > Streptophyta > Bryopsida > Hypnales > Hylocomiaceae > Rhytidiadelphus > Rhytidiadelphus loreus. The sequence continues at coordinate 45,714,179 of OX344765.1, forward strand.
TTGGTTTTCACTTGTGTGAAAGCAATGCGAGAAATATCAACCAGAGACTTGAAGCTGTAAGGCTCATGCATGGCAATCTCTGATAACACCCTTCGGTTGAGGCCAATATTCTCCTTGGAAAGCCCGTTCATGAACTCCCCGTAGTTTACCTGCCCCACAGCAACGTCATTGAGTGAAGGGAATTGAGACGCATTCCTAAGTACACATCCTAAAATTGTGCGCATACTCATTTTGAGAACGTAAAACATTTTTAACATAAAAATCGCATCAGGTTTAGGTCATCTACCAATAAAGCGTCGGACCACTATAATCTTTCCATAATATATCCAATTACAGCCATTGGAATCCTACATAATGTGCCAAGAATATGCATAAAATTGACCATTCTATTACTATAACAATAACTATGTTCAGCGGTTTAAGTGTCGTTCGTAGGTTCGGTTCTCTTATACCAGACCAAATCTAACATTTCCGGTGCGAAGCGATAACCAAACCCTAATTCTGAGTGCAGAGAGGATCCAAACTGAGAGATCACAGCCGTGATCACTCTAGGCCATCTACCAACAAAACGTTGAATTTTTATAACTTCTGCATACGGTATCCAAAATAACGAATTCTTTGGTGCATTGAATCCTCTTCAAAATACTAACAAGAACGTAAAAATAATTGGCCATTCTAACAATAATAATAAGTACAAAAATTACAGCTATGCTCAGCACTTAAAGTGCGCTTTCGGGGTTTACCCAACGAAATCTCGCATTTCAGGTAATCAAATTCTGAGTTGCAAAACGGATCCAACAGAAGAAGCAAAGACACAACCGAACACGTTCTGAATGCCAAAACGAGAAAGACTGACTAAAAAAAACATAGCGCTGGCTCTCTCACTTACCCCGTGCTGGCGAGTGCCGGCATTGATGCGCTGAATCCACAACCCACGCATGTCGCGCTTCTTGGTGCGCCGATCCCTGTACGCATACTGCAAGGCCTTCTCGACGCGCTCCCTCGCGGCGCGGATGCAGTTCTTGCTGCGCCCTCGGAAGCCCTTGGCCAACTGCAAAATCTTCTGGTTGTTCATCTTTCTCTCTCTCGCGCGCGCGCTCTTTCAGGCCGACTACAAAGCTCCAGTCGCTTCCAAATCCTTCATAGAAAGAGAAATTCTAGGTTCGAGCCACAGCTACAATCATACCTTCGACGCGGTGGCAAAGAAACGGGCAAGGAACACTCTCTGCTTGAAGCACTAAACCCTAAAACCCTGTAAAACCTGTTGCTTTCCAAGAGGAAGTCCCACAGTCCACACCGAATTGTGGTCAGTTCTCCCTGTTGCAAAACCTACCCTTACAAAAAAATTCCAAAGCCCTACATTCCCAAAGCATGACATTTTGGTGTTGGCATAACTTTGAAGAAAGATCAAACCATACCCAATTAGTACTTTGGGGGCAAATACACTTTCAAATCTATTTGTTATTTTTCTATTCAAGTTTTCATGGAAAGGAGGTCTTTCAAGATTTAGATTTTCTAGTCTTGGGGGGAATCATTTTAAAAACTTTGGAGTAAATCTTCAAAATGAACTTTGAAATAAATGCATATAACTATGTGAAATGTGAATAAATTATCAATAAAACCCAAAACTATTATTGTTAATATATATATAACTTTAATAATTATTATCAACTATTAACTAAAATATTATTTATATTCTTATATTAATTTCTTGATTTATTTTCACCCTAAGATAAAGCTCTTAGGTTTTATCAAATTCTTTGCATCAATGTAAGTATGCGATCTTAAACTAGATGCACTACAAATTTGATAAGAAAAGAAAACACAACATTTTTCATTGACTACCTTAATGATAGATCTCATCTTTTTAAAGATGCACATAATTGTGACCTTTTTTTGAAAACTGACCCCAAAAGATTATTGCCTAAAATATAAAAATATCTATTCAAATATGAGAGCCTTGAATCAATTTTGGATACACGTCATTTCAAATTTTGAAAATTTACTATTGATTCATTTAGTGTCAAAAAATGCATTCTAAGAATATTTGAAATCTATAATCCGCCCACAACAAAGTGATCCCTCTAGGCTTCTTTGCTTCTTGCTTCAACCATGATTATCTTTTGGTTGAAAAGTTGAGAAGTTTATCCACTTAGTTATATATCTACTTATAAATGAAAACCACTCTCCAAACTATTGATACCACAAGATCATGTGATTATGGAAGTGGATAAAAGGTCAAATAACCTATTACCAAGCAATTTCTTTAATAACTGTAAATGGTGTTAGTGAGGTTTGATTATTTATACACATTGGGGTAGTTAATTGAAGTTCTAGAATATTTTATGCAAAAAGTATACATCAAAATTATTTGAGGACAAATTCAATTGATTTATTTTCCAAATTTGTGGTAATTTCAAGATCCTATTGCTGAAAATTCTACAATGAATATCTTTTCTTAATCTAGATATATAATGGCATGCTTTGGGATACTTATTTGGTAATGAGTGAGTGATCCTACTTTGAAACAAAGAGGAAAGACTCAATACAAATACACGATGTCTCAACACCATCTTTTGCTATGGCCTCATCTAGTTGGTCTAGGTGAGGATGCTTACAAATTAACCCCTTTAGGATGTTAGCAGCCCAAACTGGCCTACAAATTTTTATACAATATAATATGCCTTGCCTTAATTGGGTCCTCTTTCCAATGTTTTCGCTTTCCATTAAATGTGTAGTGAGCTTTAATGTGTTTTGTTGTATGGTTTGAGGTGGGCAAATGTAAGTGGATGGCTCATTGCTTCTCTCCTTTTTTTCAATATGTGATTCTTCTCATTAATTGTTGAAATTCAATTCAAGTCTTGGGATGTGAGACAAAAGTGCAAAATTTTGGATAAAATTATTAATCTACTGATGGAAACTTGTGCACTATCACATTTTCAGATTTTAGACTTTAATGTGAGTCAGACTGTATTTTACGACGTAGTATACAAAAGCGTACACTTGCTAACATCCTAAAGGGGTTAAGGCATTGACCCCTAAAATTCTATGATTATATTTCATCAAAAACACCTCAAAACCATCATTTCTAATGCTATCAACCCCAAAACATCAAGTTTTTGAGGTTTACATTGATGAGCCCATGAGAATTGAATTTGTATCACTTGGCAGACAAGAATTGGCTTACGTAGTTTCAAAAGCATGCAATGAATTAGGTTGTAGCAGACATTTTGTCAATCTTGAGAACAAAGCTATGCCTGATATGCGTCACACAAACAACAATGCACAATTTCAAGAGTTCTTCCCAGTTGGCGAGGATGAAGGCACAAGTGGTGCAAGGAGCTACATGGATAAGAGGTCTTCTCCAAGCTCAGGCCAGGCATCCTCCTCCACATTTGTTGTCTTTTTCTTTGTGGTTCCACGCAAGGTTCTTTGTGGAAGAGGAGAGGAAGACACAGAGGATGAAGTAAACAGATTTGAGTTTACAACTCTTGACCCCAACGAGGACGATCCTGATGATCTGGACGAGAAGTCAGTGTCATCCCTCATGCTATGTCGAGACTCTCCTCGAAACTCAATTGACCTATTCACCCCAACCAACCAAACGAGAATTAGATGTGCATGAAAGCAACCACATACATATGGAAGAAACACACTTGTGTAGTTTCTTACATTACAAGCCCCATGACATGCCATGATCCTTCACCAAAACGTGCCCCTATTCTGTATTTTGAATAAACACCCTCTTTCCGTTGGTCATATGGAGTAATACCTAAGTGGACTCGTAGCTCATTTGGGGTTGTAGGACCACTACATTATCATACTAAACCCTTAAAAATAGACCATATGACCCCTAAAAATGAAAAATCAGGAAATCAAGCCTTTCATGAACAATCCCGGACCCAACTGTAACTAGAAACCTCTATTATGCAATGGGGACTGTAATGTCTAGGAGAAGCCATTTTTGCAAGGTGCAGCCACATGCGATGGCTCAAGAAATCACCTTACTGGCACTCCTTTGGCAGGCTCTAATCTCAACATCTGAGATCGCGATTCAGAAGCCATATCCATCTCCACCTTTCTCAATTGAGCTTCATAGGTTTGCACTTCATCTCTCCTACCAAGACCAGAGCACATGTGCAGCAGATGCCTCAAGCACTCTATGTTCTCTGGGTGTTTTGAAAGGATTGATTTGTACTTCGCTAAAGCCTCGGTGTAACCTCCTGTACGCCGAAGGCATGAAGCAACCATCAACTGCCACTTAACCTGTCCACATTGAAATAGCTCTATAATTAAATGGATTATCCATGAGGGAACACTTCTCAAGAGGTCAACCCTGCTGCACGAATACCATAAGAGGAAATCCCAGTCATTTGGCCACAGCGACTCTTAGTTCAATATGTTCATTATTGCACAACCCCTAGAGAATTTTGGATTTGCATGATGACAAATGTACTGTGTGACAAAAATATCTCAATGGCAGACTCTGAATCTTGAAAAATGTAAGATATTTTGATACATCTTTGATCAATTACTTAGGAGGTGAATAGAACTCAGGGACCAAATCTGCAAAGTTTCGTTCAAATGAAGCCAACCTTACTGTTTCACTTTTCGAGAAAGTTGCAAACAATGACATTCATCTTCTTGCGACCATTACATACTGATCCTATAAGGCTAAGAGTGACTGGATTCACGGACCTCATTTGGCTGGATCTTTGATGCAAGATCAAAGAAGGGCATTGCCTTCTCATAAACTTCATTCTTCACAAAGTAGGCACCCAACCATGATGTGATATCCATGTTGGCCGGATACACGCGATGAGACTCACTGTAGTAGTGCAGTGCCTTGGGTTCATCATCACACTTCGCATGAAGGCTACCGAGCATTGCCAAAACTCCTGCGTCGTGCAATGTGCGAGTGTTAACAACTTCCAGCCATTTTATAGCTTGCCGAGTATTTCCCATCAACTCGTTGACTTGTCCAACCTGATAGGCACAATTGCGATTTCTTTATTATGCTAAAAGTGAGGATCTTAGTTTCTCACCCTTGTATTCACTACTTACGAGCGGCATTGCAGAAAGGGACAAATATTTAACCTGAAACAGAACTTCAATGTTGTTTGGAAGGAAATTGGTGAGTTTCTTGAAGGTGGATAAGGCATCTTCAAGTGCACCGAGCCTCTTGTGGCAAAGTCCAAGATTGTAGACTGCCTCAACACAATCAAGTTCTACGTCTGCTGCTTCACGATAGACCGCCTTTGCCTCTTCCACGTGTCCCTGCACACAGTTCATGCAAGTATCAACAAGATATCTAGCAGCCTTTAGGCAATGTCAGCATGTGCAAAAGAGCTAGTTTCCAAAAAAATAAAAAAAACACTATATGCGAGCATACCCGGTTGAATAAGCAGTTGCCTTTGTTGACGAGCGCCTGAGCATTGTACCTATTGGTTCTCACAGCAAACTCTGCATGTTTCTCAGCATTGGAAATCTCTCCCTCTAAGAAATACAGAAAAGATAAGTTGGTCGCTGCACGAGCCTTGAGGTCGTTCTCTTTATGCTCAAATTCCTTCAGGAGTACTATAGCCTGATCCGTAAATAGCATGTGGATTAGTTTACCAACTCTACGACCCCTTACACCAACTCTATCCTGTGCTTATATGAAACCCAAGATTCAAGTAGTTCTATTGGAGACATACACACCTGGGCAAAGTCTCGTCGATGGAGATGTTGGATAGCTTTGTCCATTTCCATCTCATTTGCCAGTGCAGCATATTGTTGATCTTTCAATCCCTCTACAACCCAGTCATATCCTTCCACAAAATTGTGGAACAGCACGGGTGCGATGAGCCTCGCTGCAGTAAGGATGTATTTCAAAGCTTGATTCTGCTTCTCCCTTAATGCTTCCCGTAGTTCGTCATTCTGGACATGACATACTGGAGACCTCAATTAGAAGAAGAAATAAATAAAAAACAAAACTGACCAATTTTTCTGGTACCTTGTAGTGTCGGATGTAGATCTAGTGAGAGATTAAGGTGCACAGGTTCTCTTAGATATAATGCATAAAGTCAAAAGATATTTTATAACCAATCTTTTCATGATCTTGCTCACTGTTAGAACGGTAATAACTGTTCCAAACATCGATCGATAAAGAGATGAAAAATGCACACCCGTAAAATGGAATTCTCCTCGTCATTTTCGTCATCCGAGTCGGAGTCATAGTACTTCACAAGTAACATTTTTGTGAAGCAGTTCTTCATCTGCTCTCTATTCCCAAGCATGAAGTAGCAGACTGTGAGGTTGTAGGCTGTTTGATGATCAATCTTGTTCTCCATGACCGATTCAAAATCTTGTATTGCATCCTGCACACGTAAAATTTGAAAGGCTTTATTCACCGTGGACATCAAGATCTTCTGCTGTGGAGTAAGTGAACAAACCACTCTAGCTAGACAGTGATTTTCCCTGAAAATAAAAATAAAACTACCAAACACATATGGTTGCGTTTTTCCTTGAGGCAGTCTTAAGAATGCAGACAAGCAATGGCTAGGAAAAAAACCAGACAAAGAAAACCTGATATTGACCTAAGCGCATGAACGCATTGCCAATGTTCCGGAGGATGCGGTAGCGGGTCTCTTTGTAGGCACTGGGAGTCTCATCAAGGGCCATACGATACATCTTGACTGCCAAAGGGAATCTCTCCTGCTTGTAGTAGATATTCCCCATGTTTACCTTCAGCCTACCGCAATGAGTGAACTGCAAAGAGAGAGATTCTCAATTTATCTCTACTTTACGATAAACGAGTATGGACCCAATCAAGCTGAAAAGACCTCAAAGTTCTTCCTTTAAACAACCCAAGGCTGCTCATCGTTCACTTAAAGCAAACCCACGGCATCTCATACCCATGTACTCAATGTGATTATTGACAATCAAAATTCATATCAAATGCAAAGCGATCAAGAATTATGCAGAACTCTGCAGCATTTCAAGATGCATACTATCCATCCCAGCTTAATTGACGGATTTAAAACCTGAGTATTTTTCAAGAATTGAGTGTAAGTATTCAAAGCTTCAGATTGTAGGCCGCCACATTGGTACTGATATCCCAAATTGAAACAAGCTGCAAAAGTGAGCTCCATATTCACTTGATCGGCCTGCACCAACCAAAATGTGCGTCCAGTGATGATTTTAGAGAAACAAGTATATAAAAATTCCGTCCAACATCTATCGGAAAGATGAGATGGCAGCAACATAGGGTTATCTGTCATGCAATTAATGGGCGAAGGCAAGTCAAGAAAGTCAGAAAACTTACCAGCCCTGCTTGCTCCCTAGTTCTGCAAAGGTGCCTTTCCTTCTTGCCTGCTTCCTTGGCTTTTTGAAGAGCTGTTTGGAAGTCCCCCTGCTTCCACAAGCGATCTATACCTCTCGTTACACAGACGACTCGGAAGCTCACGAATAATTTGGACGTCATAAAGATTGCTCAGGAAATTGATTGCTCAGTACCATAGATTGAACTTGACCCCTAGACGGCGTAGAGGAGATATATGATCCATTTATCATACTCAACCGTTGCATCCGTCTAATACGACTCTTCTTACAAGGCAAATTGAGTATTGTTGGACTTCGAATTGAGAGGGCTTTCTAATACTACTATTTTATAATACTAATCCACGTTCTCTTGAATTCTAAAAGATTCTAAAGTACAAGAATGCCATAATTTTCTCATTACTTTGTATGGAAAGTCTAAGGACTTTGAACACATTATATAACAAATTCTGTAGAGTCATCATGGAAAGTTTATTGTCACTATTATAACCCATCATAAAAAAATTCATCAACTGAAATTAAAACCATATGGTTGGTAAATTTTCAAAGCTCAAGGCTTCTAAATTGATTTGATAAAGATATCAACATATGGAGATTTCTTCAAGTTCAGTGTATTCTTAACTTCTCATCAACATGCATAATTCCTAAACACCCTGAAGTCCATATTCTAGGTGAGGAAAGAGTGCTCCATGCTTAGCCCCGGAGCAACCAGAAGTTCATATTTTGGACGATGAAAGAGTGCTTCAAGGTGATGATTCGTCCAAATGACTTCTCATTCATCCAAAGAAATGCTTGAATCTTTAAAAACCAACCTTCCTTAATGACCAAGTTGATTACATTGAGTTAAAGTAATACTCCCTCCATCCCAAAATGATTGTCCACTTTGAATGTCATGTTTTTTTAAGGTTGTTTTGAGTAGGTCATATGGAGACTCCCCTTAATTACGTTTTTCACAATATGATCAATGAAATTGGCTCAAAAAATACCAAAAAAATTGTAGACAATCATTTTGGGACAGAGAATGTATCATTCTACAGAGACGTACGCAAAGATATGCAAAACTTCAAATAAGGATTTGGGCTTTCAAGGGGTATTATCCTTTCAATGTCAACTTCAAATCAGTTGTGAAAGTCATAGATTATAGAGCATATAAGGTTTATCCCAAGACCCTATAGGCATTTGGGAGTTCATAAATTAATTTCAACAAAAAAAACCCTTCATAAGCAATGATCCTATCACATGCGTGGCTACGATAGTAGAATCGGTAAGCTTCACCCTGCAGTCTTGAAGATATCACAATCGGTCGGAGGCCGGACCGCAAAGGCCACATTCACATCAGCAAGCATTCATTTCCCGATTCATTTAATCGAGTAAACCTTCGAGTAAGCCTTGCGTTGTCATGGAGATAAGGTGAGCAGTACTTACAGCAAGGCTGGCGACTGCACTTGCTTCAAGCAGCTGGTTTACAGCTCGCTCCATTTCCCGGCACTGATATTCAGGATTAGTTTCCTCTTTCTTCCGTGCTCCAGGGGTGGAGATCTTGGAGCCCTGGTTCATGGGATCAAACTTGCTACCCTGCATCACCCAAGTTGATCGTCATTTTCACAAAAAACACGATAATAAACCCGTTAGGGATCAGATCCATCTCCTATAATGACCCCTTTTACCAATAACTATTCATCCATTCACAAATTTGGTTGGACTTATTAGCAAGAGTGAAAGCATGGCTTGTCTAAATATTTCAGGCCACTGATCATGGAATGGATATGGAGCTGTCAACTATCACTTATTGTGGTCTGCAGCCTACCACTCCAAAATTGCACAAAGGAATTCAGGTTTTAAAAATATTTATTTATACAGATTTAGCTCTTGTACCCAAAGATCTCTCCATATATCTCCCAAAAATCACACTTGTACTTGTACGCAAATAGTATCCTCCACCTTATATGCATTGAAGCAGCCCTAATGTACATAAAGAGATTTATGGAGAATCATGACTCAGTATGAGGAGTGAGGTATTACTCTGGACGAGTAGCCTGCAGCGCGAACTCCAGTCATCGGACGAGATGAATCCGTAGAAGCATATGGAGTGTGTTGCGCTCGACTGCTCATGCTTGTACTGGGAGGCCGCCATAGCATCGACGCTGTTGTGTGCGGAGTCAAACTCCTGCTAAATGGATCCAGTCTTTGTCCCTACCAGCAAATGCAAGTCATTATTCTACATCGCTTCGTGCGAATCGTACGCAGGTGAGTGTTAGGGTTTCATAAATTCGTAAAGCTGAATAACCAGAATATTCTCGTTCTAATTCCGCAAGAATTTTGACCGAATTTAAACTTTTTTTTAACGGTTTTCAATCTTTGCATGTGCACTTCCAGCTTGAGAACAGAGTATTAAAAACAGAATCGACAAAAACGCAATGTTTTTCAATATCTGAATGTGTACTTTCAGCTTAAGAAAGCAGTCCGTAAAGACGGAATTGAAAAAACACGCAGTGAAATGCAATCAAAAAGCAAATGGAAAATTGTGAAAACGAGAATATTCTGATTTCCAAAGCATGATGGTTACAGTATCCTCACCTGAATGTCTGTTGCGGACGACGATCGGCTGAATACCGGCCCTTGGTCGTAACTTCCAATTGAGTCTGTCTTGCTCTCTCCGAATCCAATCTGTGCACTCCAAATAAAAAATTGACAATTCCTCATTTAGATCGATTGAGATTAAGACTGCCGCTAAAAGTAGCGGGAACAGATGTCTATAAGTGTTAAAAAACTTGGCGACGGCAACCCCTACGTACGCCGCAATCTCAACCTAGCTAGAGATAGCGAAAGGATTGGTCATAGGCAGGGTTGAAGATGAACGCAAGATTGCTAATGTTGGAATTCAAGAACCGCCTCAGATCGATCGCAGTGGAATATGCAATATGAAGATTACCTGGCTTTTTAACGACGATCGGCTATACACCGGCCCGAGGTCGTAAATTCCAATTGAGTCCGTCTTGCTCTCTCCAAGTACAATCTGTGCGCTTCCAATCAAAATTTGACAATGTCTAATTCAGATTGGAATTAGGACTGTCACTAAAAGGAGCTGGAACAGAGAGTGTACAAGCATGGTGGCGTCAACTGTATTCTTAGGGTTAGAGAAAGGATTGGTAGTGAGCACGACGTTGAGGATGAGCGCAAATTGACAACTACAAGAATTCAAAGAGCGGTCTAAGATTTTCGTGAAATTAATAATGCAAAGTGAAATGTGAGCGACAGAACGATTACCTGGCTTTGTAAACCCGAGTGCAGCTGACGATCATAGTCATTGTATCCTTCATACAAGTCGTCACCCGGATCATGCGACGGAAGACTTGACGTTGCATGAAGATTGCTTGCCGGCCTTGGAAACGGAGGAGACTTGCAGAAATTCGGCCTGGCCATGATTATCGATCTCTCGTGCGGTTTCAGCGATCAAGATCAGTACAATGGCAGCACCATTAGTCGTGCGAGCGGCCCGAAGAGGTGAAGAGTGATGCGGTGGTTGCAGTTGGATGTGAGGGACACAACCTTGAAGAGAATCTCAAGAGCTTTTTTCAGGGAGCCTAAGCTTCTCGCTTTTTTTCCCACCATTTGTGTGCAATGAATACGTTCGTTTGAAACTTGGAATGAATTTTCGATCTCTGAAAGTAGCAGCGCTTTCTTTTGGAGTAAATGGAGGGACATGGTTGCATAGACCCCAACTTTGTCAAAACTGATGAATTCTTGGCCCCGGAAAAATTAGAAGCTAGTATCCACTAAAATTGAGGAAATTTTGTCAAAAGGTTTAAAGACAACAAAGTTGAATTGGTAGATTTTCTAAAATTGTGCCCTAATTTCAATGTTTTGAAGTTGGGCATGCCACTTTTGAAATCAAGTTTGGTTTGAATAATCCTTCCTTGATAGGAAGAGTTCAAGTTTTTTGTTTTTTTTGAAACGAAGAGTTCAAGTTTGGAATTGTGGATGTTTTGAGCAATAGAAAGTTGAATCGTATTTTTTTGGAAAAAATGTCAATTCAATAAAAAATTTGAATTGTTTTTTCATAAGTGCTACTAACTCACTTCCCAAACCAAATAGCTCATAGTGCATCTGTAATGGTCATTTTACTAACCTCATATGTCTACAATATCTATTTTAAATCCTCACAATAATTATTGTTGTTAATATGGCATATGGTGGGATAAGAGAGTTGCTACAATATTTCCACCACCCAAATTTGCCATGTTTTAATTCCAAATTAGACTCACAAGCAATTTATTTTTGTCTATAATTTTTGAATCCTTGACATAATTATCATTTAAGAGATGAAAATTAAATATTCTTTTATTGAATTTGTATTTATAAATTCTTGATATAATATCAAATTCCACAAATAGGAGAAGATGTGTGTTTTCTTTACAAGTTTCAAAGTTGAAACTTGTCTTTGGGGAAGGATCGGAAGAAGCTTGCAATTTTTGCACTACTTTGAGTATTATGATTTTAGAGTTATGATGAAGAAATAGACTCTAAAAATTTACTAAAAAGACACCTTTAAGGTCATTATTTAAAAGACTATATTACTAGGACTATACTTAAAACACCCCTTTCTCTTGTAGTGCTTCTTTGAATTTTATCCATCATTTTTTATTGGAGAATTGAAATCTCAAATAAATTTTTGGAGATGAAAGTTAATTTGATTTCTACATTAACTTAGTTCAAAAAGTTTTGAACAAATTTATTCTATACTACCTAAATGAGGTTTGAAATTCTATTTTGAAGACAAATCTTACTTTTGACATTAGATGAGGTTTGATGAGTTCCCAGCTGTGAAATTTGTCTCGACTGTATTGGGAATGCTGCTAGCTGCATAGTCCGATATGGTGGAGACAATGCCAAGTCATTTTTTTTTTAAATCCAACTTTTTTTTGTATTTTAGAGATTTAATTTAATTTAATTTTTTTTAAACTTTTGACCACGCCACGTTCTTTTACTACTGCGGGAACATCATTGGGAATAGGCCTAAAATGGACTATTTTTGCCCTCAAATCCCCTCTAATGCTTAACTATGAGCCATTAAGCTCCTACTAATCATAATTTACGCACCCCACACGGGTTGTTTAACCTCCTACCACCCCAGTCACTTGTATAAAGAGCTTGTTTTCTCACCTCTATGTAACGTAATTTTGACTATGGCATGCAAAATGGCAGGGAGCCCATCATAGACAAAGTTATACTAGTGGTGCACATGCTATATTGAAATGTACAACATTAGTATAATTTTGCCGGTGATGGGCTCCTTCACTTACCTTACACCAAAAAGTGCCTTTTGAAGCTATGTGAATTTAATGCTGAATTTAATGATTATATCTTGGAATGTTGAATGTACTTTTTGGACTTTACTCAATTATTTGGCATTCAATTTGGGACCCTAAACTAAACTAATAGACTCTTCATGTACGCCAACCTTCAAGTGATTGCAGATTTAGGGTCCCACATTCTCTCTATCCTAGCTGCATGCATCATTCATGGATCATGCACAATCCCACGGATGAAGAAAAAAATTCCTCGAAGGTTGAAACGTCGCAATTTGCTCAATCGACTCTCCACTTCGCTGTGGAGAAAGTCTGTTGTATAATTCTGCAGCATGTGAAAAACACAAACGAGACACTGATACAGAAGACCCAGAAATGTGATTTTAACAATGAACTCAAGTTGCTGAAATCACTGCTAAATGTACTACAATTTCAAATTTCAGCACTGCGGTATTCACAGTTTTTGTAACCTGGCTGGCTATAAATGTTTCTGGGTAGAATTTTTGCTAAAGTTGGTGAACAATTTCATATGTGTACGTGACAGATATCCTAAACATTCCAGTCCAGCTAATTAAGGAAGTCGTTGCGAGCCCCACCCAAATTGCCTATTCTCTACGGGGTGATGAGCAAGATCTTCTTCGCCCCCCCAGACTGCTCCGCCACCTCCATCGCCTTCAGAAAATCGTCAAACGCCCACCTCTCAACCTCAGCAAGCGGAATCACCCCGCTGCTGATGAGCGGCGCGACTTCGTTCGCCATGGCATGGCTTTTCTCCGCACTAGGCATAATCTGATTATATATGATCCACCCCCGAATCTGCACATCACGCCACAAATCCAACGTGCTCACGGACGCAGTAACCCCACTCAACATACCATAAACGAAGACCTGGCCACCGTTACGAACACACGCAGCTAAAGTGGCCGTCATGGTGCCCGAGACGGCGTCCAAGGCGCCCCACGCGAGCTTCCCTGCCGTGATCTCCTTCACTCGGGCCACAACGTCTTCCTCCGACGAGCAGATGACCTCGTCGGCGCCCAAGGATTGAAGCTCCGCTTTCTGCTCCGATCGGCGGACGATGTTGATGGTCTTGATCCCGTAGTGGGAAGTAAGGGTGATGACTTGCTTCCCGAGAGTGGAGCCTGCGCTCTGGATTATGTATTCGCCTTTCGGGACTTGCAGGTCGTGGAGCATGGAGTAGGAGGTCCATGGGTTGATCACGAACTGCGCGGCTTTCTCATCAGACATGTCGGAAGGGACTGGCCAGACGAGAGAGGAATCCAGGAGGATGTATTCTTGGAATGCGCCGTTGCCTTTGAAGACTTCGGTGCCGGTGATGGTTACCACTCGTTGTCCTTTCTGTACAGCGGTCACGCCCTCGCCTACCTGGGGATACATGCAAGCGTCTGTCAGGTTGCGTAGCGTGTCAGGTTCATCTAACCATTCTTATCCCATTTTCATCAGAATCATGGCCAAGTTTCACGGGTTTGGCAGGGTTGAGTTTTGAGGAATCAGAGAAGAAGATTTGCGTCCCTCACTGGTTATCAAAGTTTTGAGCATTTGAACGTCACGTATTTGGCGCTCTGTAGGCCGTCATTGAAGGAGTATGATTAAACGTATCTTGAGACGTCAATCTAGCTCCCATGAATTGAGGCAGATTCATATATTGGAATCCATGGATAGAATGGTAGAATTCGTGCATTGTTGCGTACCTCATGGACAACGCCGCAGCCCTCGGAGCCGATCGTGCCGTAGCCGTTGCCACCGACGAGGCCGTTTCGCACGGAGAGGAAGTCAGTGGGGTTGATGGGACGCGTCGTGATGTGCACCACTACTTGGTTTGGGCCGGCGCTGGGAATGGGCCGGGTGACGATTTTGAGAGTGCTCAACGGGTTCTCCTTGTTGTACCCATCTTGCACAATCGCCCTACTCGACATGATGCTCTGGGAATTGCACTAAACACTCGGTCGCCGGGAATAATTCACTGCCAACTGCAATAAAAGCACATCAACACCGCGATCGAGAGACACACATGCAAATCAATTCCTTCAAACATTCACCGAGTATAAGATCCACCTTGTAATCAATCTTTGTATCCTGAATCCAAATTCTCAGAACACTCCTTGCAATCCAGATTTCGTCAAGCCCTAATTTGAGCTGAATTCAATCTCTCCAAAACCCTCTCTGGAGTTGAGAAGAACTCGATTTCCCAACTCGATTTCAAGCAATCAAATCCTAATTCGAGCTCAAACAGATTTGTCTGTCTATGATCTGGGGAGCAGACATACATACAATCATATACTGTATATATTTGCTGCAAACGCATTTTCGTCATTACAATCACAATCGACGACATTGCGAGCTTTCAACAATCGATCTCCCTTTGATTCAACACGACGGTAACACCCCAAGTGGCCCAAAGTACCCAGGTTCAGTGTGAAAGCGTCCTGTAAGGCAGAGGTGCATTCTAGAGTTTTGAATGTACCAACACTGAACACAACGCCTATCGGCTATTTCGGCTATAAAAAATTCATAACTGATTCCTCAAAGGTCCAAAAAATACGAAACAGCTTGGGTTACATAATATTACATTCACATACCAGTATGGGCACTTTGCTGCGGAATATTTAAATAAAGTCCAATAATAAGATTCGGTATGTGAAAACATATAATTTTCAAAAAGTTAGACAATTATGTCAAAATAAATAAATTGTATACATACAATCTCTTCTTCACACACAAATGCATATTTTAGGACCAATCTAGTTAAGCTTCTTAACAATTCAACTAGCCTAGATTTTCTACACTACTAAGCTTGCAACTATTCACCTTATGAGGGAGTTTCCCTTATAACTTCCATCTAAGTGATGGGCATAGTGATGGGAGGAGACAAAGAAGATCTTTATAGAAGTGGGGTGGTAGGAGGTAAAAACAACCCATGTGGGATATGTAAATTAAGATTGGTAGGAGCTCAACCGCTCATAGTTAAGTCAAAAGCAAGTTAGAATTGTATTCAAAGTAGAATTTGAGACCTCATTTAGGCACCATAGAATTAAAAAAATAAAAAAAAACTTTGAACTAAATTAATGTGTAAAGTCACTCTAAATTTCATCTCCAAAACTCCGTTTATGATTTCGAACTTCCAATTAAAAGTTATGGACAAAATTCAAAGAGGGGTTGGAAGGGACATTTTCTGGGACATTTTCAAGCATCATCTCTGAATTTTGACCATAACTTTGTTTTGGAGGTTCAAAATTACAAACGGGTTTTTTTAGAGATGAAATTCAACTTGATTTATAAACTATTCTTAGTTCAAAGTTTTTTGAAAAAAGTTATTCTACTACGTCTAAATGAGGTCTAAAATTCTACTTTGAACACAATCTTAAGTTTTGACGATGAACAATCAAGCTCTCGTCTTCAAATTATCCCATAGCCTTTGACAATTCATGACAAACAATTGATTTGATTATACAAAAAAAACCCTCCTTTCTTCCTTCTCACCGAGCTTCTCACAAAATACCAATGAAGTAATTCCTTCATTTTACCATTAAAATATTTCCTCATGGTAGATTGTTAGACCTTGGACTTTGCATGTAAACCATTCATTTTGTTTGCACTTTGATGCACTATAAGAAACTCGCATCTAACCAAACAGATTTGTTGGACATTCAATGTAACAACCTGTGTTTTTATGTCAACAATGACATCCAATGTAACATCTTCATGTTATATTGAACTGATCACATAAAACATGGATTGTTACATTGGATGTTCAACAAAATCCGTCTACTTAGACATCTGAAAACATGGGTTTCTTACAGTGATGGTGTAACATAGTAGTTAAGTGTTTAAATATCACATGATATTCTACTACATTGCTTGCAGTAAGGTAGTATGCTCGAAAAGCAACCATTTAAGGGCTGGTCTACCTTTTTCAGAGGCTTCTGTGTACAAAATTATTTTTAGATAATTTTTCAGAGAAAGAAAAGTAGATGTGGAACCTAACACAAGTGGTTTTGTATTTTTCCAAGCATTTTTGAATTACTTATAAATTTTCAAAGATTCAAGGTATATAGGCACCTATTTGTAACCATACGTCTTCCAAAATTCGGCCACTTGCAACTTGTAAGGACATGTGCGGAAACCAAAGACAATGATGGGCTCTTGCAATAGAAAAATAAATTTTCCTCGATGCATTCAATTGCTAAAGTGGTCCATTCAAAGATCACCCCATCTCCATTGGCCACCTAATAATAGGGATGGTTGGAAGAAGATGGGTGCTTTTAGAGCATAGTACCTTATTGGACATTGAATGGGGAGGAACAAAGCCACTAACAAATGAAGAGCCGCACAAGTGGTTGGATAAAAAATAATGCTAAAAGTCATTTTAACCCCCTAATGGAAGCAGTGTCTGTCAATGTATGCAAGAAAGCTTAGGTGGGTTTTTACAAAGTCATTTTGGTTGGATGTTCACGACATTTTGATATAAGGTGTGAACATATACATACCTCCCATTTAGTTGGGAATTTAATTTTTTCTGATTGGGTGCTTGGATCAAAAGTTATGAACCTTTATACTTCACAATTTCTACCCAAAATGTGACTTGGTCGTTTAGGGTTTAATTGAGGATTGCACATATAAATTCATATGAACCATAAAAAAAATTCTCAATCGTAATTCTTTCCATTTGAAAAACAATCTCCTCAACTGAGACCTCTCAATTCACTATTGTAAGTCTTTGTTTGATGGTCGTACAATAAATGTGCATGGTTGGACTCTTTAAAACATTTTCATTTTTCAAGGATATTTAAAGTAGACAAGCCTATTACTACCCTAATTTGGAATCTGAATATCTTGGAACCAATTCCAAGAGGGGCACATATTTTTTTAGAGGTGTGGTCTTGTTTCATGGATCAAACTGAAGTGGAATTATAATTTTCCAATTAAAATTGTAGTTTCTATAAAAAATTTAATTGGTCTGCCTAGAATATACAAAAATGCCTATAGAGTGGAGTCATATGCACTCCATAAACACACCATAATTGTACTTCCATGTATCTAATGGCACTTCAGTTCCTACCAATCAAGGATTGACATGTTACCCATTTGGGCATTAATTCACTAATTATAGCAGAATCTTGAAGGGATTTGGATATTTTCTTGGTAGATTGGATGTTTGAATAGATGGATTTGGGGCCAAAAGTAGGGGCCAAAATTAGGCAACAAATAGAATTGGATTGGTCTACCTTAGCTAAGGTAGAAATGAGATTTGACGATGTGTAAGCCTTGAAATCTTGCTCAAAACTTAATTGCAATTCAAGGACCTTCTTCTTTAAGGATTAAACAAGTCTTATATCCAAATTTGACTCCATAATTAGTTTAATATTAGTCATCTCTCTAGCTAAAATTGTAGAGAATTCCTACGAGTCATAGAGTGGTGAGTGGAGCTTCCTCTTCAATTGGATTAAGAGGGTTGTGCCCATGCTTGGTGTGCTGTGGACACTTTGGCACGAAGTCCTTCAGGTTCAATCACTACAATCAACTCACCACTTGCACATTAGTCATGAGTTCATATGGCATTGTAACCATTGTTGTATTCCCTCAAACCTATCTTCATCACCATTACCAAACTTGATTTGGAGCACTATGCTTCATCTCTTTAGCTAATCAAATATAACATTCTTGGACTCATGATGTTAGATTTTTTTCTATTTATAAGTATGTACGTGGAAAAGAGAACAAACAAAACTTGAGTCCTATTGTTTAGAGAGATATCAAAGAAAGGATACTTGATTTACTCTCAATAAGGACAACAGTGTTAGGAGTGATGTTACTAAGGTAGGAGGTTCTTAAAGAGATGAGGCTCTAAAATCGCCCACCTCCTCAAATGTACACTATTTACACATGTTTTTTTTTTTGTTGTTGTACCAACAATGTACAAATAGTGTACAATTGAGGAGGTGGGCGATTTTAGAGCCCTATGCCATTTCAACTTAAAAAATTCATAATTAATTCCACAAAGCTCCAAAGAATATGAAATGACTTGGTTTAGATGCTAATTCCATTTATCTTTCAAGGAAAATTTACTGAAAAAATATTTTCAAGAAGTTTTACCTCCCCCAAGTTCAGTTTCAGCTCTTAAATGGGCGCTTTATGAACCTCCTACTTTAAGGATCTGTGAGGAAACAAATTGGTTCACCTTTGGACTAGCTAAATTTCACTTTGTTAACACCACTTTTAACACCGAGTGTAAACATATATCAACTGACCCAACTCCAGGTTCAAGAACGTTATGAATTTTGGCCCAGTGCATCCACAGTTAGGAGTGAGAATTGAGTGTAAACCTGGTGTTTTGAATGAATTCCAGATGAGGTATATTATTACTCCAATGACAACCCACCAGCTCGCCGTCCAGCCACCCATCTGCTGGAACACAACTTCCAAGTATAATTGTGAGTCATAGTGTACTGGTAGTTATTCATCTGATGCATGCATTCAAAGGCAAACAATTGATGTGTTAACTTTCTCATTGTAAACATTCTGGCGAAAAATAGCAGACAGTGCAGACAGTGAGACAGTTTTTATAGTTACAGACGCTACATTCTCATCTCGATCTTCATTAGCAACAGTATAAAAGTGTCTGTGGACTCGTCCTGGAATTTGCTTCAAACCTGCACACGGAATTTGTATATCATTTGGATTAGTGTTGAATGTTGGGCTTCCACCTTTTCTTCAGGAGCACAAAAGACGAAAAGATCACGAAAGTACTCTGAAAATTACCGTAGTGATGTCAACAATCAAAGATTGTGCTGCAAGGTTAGACTGACCCCTATGGTAATGTGATTGGACAACTTCTAAACCAGTATACAAAATATGAGGTAGACGTTTGCTTTCAAATGTAGAATTCAATGTACTAGCAGAATGCGTCAGTGAAAGTTAATGTTTTAGGAACACAAAATCTTGGATGCCTTGATTCTCTCTTGAGTAGCAAATAGACCCCAAGGTTGGAAGAGCTGATTTTTGAAATGTTGCATGTTAGAGAGAATTTGGCAGTACAATTTTAATTCAGGAAACGCGGGTAGTAAATGTCCATAGATGGAGCACCTAAGATTGAATTAAGGGTTCAATTTCTGTCTCGAGTTTAATTGTGAGGAATGACATACCGCTATTAGTTAAGCTGTACTCCAAGCCACAGCTTCCTCGAAGGATTCTGTTGTCTTCTATGGACTCAAATCCCTGTTGCCACACCAATTCTCTGTTTGAGAAATAATTTTGTTGTCTTCTATGCGGGACTCGAACCTCTTTCCAGTATTCAAGGATTCGTTCATGGGTCCCTTCATGAATGCTTTTGCTTTCAATCTTTCATTAAAAATTGAGCCCAGGCATTTGAGGGAAACGTATTCCTCTTCACCATGCTTTCAAGAAGGGAAAAAATAAACTTTTGTCTGTAATGGTACGTTATATTTCAGATGGAGTACCTCGCAATTTATCGTTGTTTTTTGGAATTTGAGATGCCTGGGCAAATCCGCCTCACAGCGCCACTTGACTACTTCTTGATCAGGCGATTTGACATTCGTACATTGCACCATAGCTACCACCACAAGTTTGTATGGTCAAGGTACTTTCCTGATGCACACAATGCAGGATCCAAGAGCCCCGCTGCTTAATGCCTAGAAAAATCACCTAATGCACTTTTCCAAATTTGACTTGGAAGTCTTTCAGGCTCAAAGATGTAGATGAGCAAGCTACTAAACAACAAGCACAACATTACCAGGTAAACGATGTTTTCTGCCTTGATAATCCTGAAAATAGCTTGCAATTCATCATTCCATATTACAGTGGGTTTCACACACCGCTTATCAAACTTATTTATCCTCAACAAGATATGGATGGCTGGTCTTCACAAAAGGTTCGTGAATTGTAATTTTGTTCAAACATTGATCAAAACCCTATTCAGCAAGGAAGTCTTCTTGAATCGACAGTTGAGCATGGCCTTCTTTTCACTTTGAAAAACGCTTTATCATGATCCTTTCATTATATAGCTCTTCAAGAGCAATTGCTCCAAAACTCCGACAAGATCCATTGGTAAGCAATTACTCTTACCTGATCAGCAATGCGTGAAACCCACTAATGTTGGCTAAATTTACAACTCTAACACATACATCACTGTGAGTCTCCTTGGTGCTTAACAAAGAATCCCAGTCAAGAAGTGATGGGAGCTTCGCATCGAACTCACAAGGCTCATAGTTATCACAACCGTCTTTACACTGAAGCTGAGGGATGGGCCAAGACCTCTTGTGCGAGGTTTGGCGGCCTTTGAAGAATTGCATCTTGTCAACTCTGTCCAGAAACTCGGCCTCATGAGGCATTTGTTCGGTGTCCTTGGTCGGATTTGGATCATCAAATCCTCGTTTCGGAGCACTAGCCTGTTCCCATGATCTCTCCGACTTGCTGATGCTTTCGGAATGCATATTCACGGATTCCGTTGGCGTCACTCGCTTGGGGTATGCTGGGTAGCTGTATCCGAAAGCAAGACTTACAGAGGCGAGGCAGAGGATGATCCCCAGGCAACTGATGATGCAGATTGGCAGCCATTTTGCAACTACCATGATCCTCTTTCATGACAACATGATATCTTTTATAAATTTTTTTCTAGCAGCAGTGAGTGAACTCATCCTTCTCTGCTTCAGGTGGCAACCAAAAAAATTAGAAGCAGAAATATATTACATGATGCAATATTGAGAGAGGGCATGCATGCTAAAGGTGCCTCGGAGTATGAGCACTGGAGATGAATGTTTCAAGAGAAGTGGTGTGAAGAGACAAAAGCTTTCAATGGCCTGTTGAGATCGTGCCTCAGTGAATCTGAGTATAAGACATTTTCTAAATCACTTCCTGGTGTCACTTGCTAATGATGTCGCTTACTAATGCTTACTTTGCTTGTTCAAATCAGCTTTTGAAACCAAAGCTTCAACTATCTATATGTGAGCATTACGAGCTCAAGTAAGCTCAAAGGAAGTATGACTTGCTACAAGTCCTTCACCCCGGCCAGCCTCTTGAATTTACAATACAATTTGTAATCTTAATCAAAATTCTATACGTTCTAGTAACATTAGAAGAATATCGTACCTATATTTGAAAATGTTTCTGAGTTAATTTTAGTCCAGTATATCCAAATCTAAGAGATTTTTCATCCAAAATTGGATAATTCAATTAACTCAAAAACATCATTTAACAAGGTCCTTTTTGCCAAAGTGTGGGTGTTATGAAATTTTGACGCAATGTGTTGACATATACTACTGTCTTATTGGGAATATAATTATTTTTTAAATTGGGTGTCCAAATCAAAAGTTATGTTTTCTCAAGTTTTTTGGGGCAGAACAATCAACATGTACAAAACTCCTCTTCTACTTCTGAAATTTGGTAGGTATCAGTAACTAACAGCATATAGGATCAAATTTTCAGACAAAAAAACACTTTCTCTTCTAACTTCAAACACTATAATCTTTCAATCCACGCCGGTCAAAGTTTATGAAATTTTTCCACTCATTCCCATAGTAGTCTACTCCAAGTTTGTGTGGTTCTAAAAGTGAAATGAGAACATAAACCAATACAACTTGGATCCTTCGTATCTTACGCATCACATTTTTGAAGATCAAATGTAGATGGTCAATTTCGTTAAAATGGCGGTATTCCGCATGCCATTTTAATGGAATATCTTCTACAAATGAAGAATAAGTGTGCCACGATAGGGTTATACATGTGCCAATTTTATGTCTAGCACGTTCAAATGACTCCTAGTTCACGCATTTCCACTCCCCTCGGACAATCTTTCCATTGTTTTCATTCTTTCAATTGTTTCATTTTGTGCCATTTTAATGGAATACCGCCATTTTAACAAAATTGACTATTCATCCACTTCCTAGAGTCACTATAAGAAACTGGCGTTTTTGGTGTTGTTCGGCAATGACATGTGCTGTTTTCTGAGACGTCTGTGCGTTGGGTAATTTTTCAGTGTAGTAGACTTAATTGTATATGATGTTCCGAAAAACATGAAGTTGTTTTTTCAAAAACGATCTCTTGTTCACATTGACGAACATGTTTGCCAGGACATTTGAAGAAACACGTTAATGTTTTTGCAAAACATGTGTACACAGGGCACTATGCCACGTCAGCAACTGTCTGACTTTTCCTTGTAGGTGAATTTCGGGAAGTTACTGCTGTCGAAGGTGAAACGTTGCCCTGCAAGTAAAAGTACAGGGCACGTGTAAGTATTGTGGAGGGTATGGATAGAACTTGCTTGGATGGATGTAGAAGTGCTAGATGTTCATTTCTCATGCTGTTCTATGTGCCTACGCATGGCAATGCTTTAGGTGACAAATGTATTAAATGATCGAATAAGCGACAATGGAGTAGAAGTAATGAATTGTAGAAGAGAAAAATAGGAAATGCTATGTCTACAACAAATCGTGAGTAATTGAGTATGAAATGAGGAAAAATGCTCGACAATTTATCCATTTAAATTATACTGAGAATGTGTTTAAGCAAAATTTGTATGAATTCATTTTATGTGTACAGATTAATGTGAAAATTAATAAGAGAAATTGTGATATATGAACGATATGTATAGTAATTAGAATAATACAAGTAGCCATT
The DNA here is from genome assembly GCA_947034895.1 of Rhytidiadelphus loreus. Lineage (NCBI taxonomy): Eukaryota > Viridiplantae > Streptophyta > Bryopsida > Hypnales > Hylocomiaceae > Rhytidiadelphus > Rhytidiadelphus loreus. The sequence continues at coordinate 45,737,461 of OX344765.1, forward strand.
GATTCCTATAAAAAATGAGTACTAACGTGTCTTTACGAAATGCATGTACAATAGAGTGTTCTTGATGAAAAGAATTTTAGTTTGTAGCTTCATTTGCAGTGGATAAAGTTTAATTGTTCCTATTTGTTGTTTTTCATTCTATGATATGTACCACATATTTATTTCCATGCATGTTAATGAGACCACATTTTTAAAGACATTCGGGGACGCCATTTTTTGTCTTTGAACATTTTTAACTTCAAATTAATTTTGGACAAAATTGTGAGCTTCACATCTTTCTAGTCAATAATTCAATTGACTGACGAGTACAAAAAAGGAATGTTGCAAAACTTTATTTGAATTCTTCACAAAATTGATAAGTAAAAGTACGTATGATATAGAAGGAAGCTCAACAATATTACTATCTTTTTGATCGAAATGAAATGTAGTAATCCGAATGGTCTGATTGTTATAGTAAGAAAAGTAAACCACGTGGACCGTAATTTACTTTTCATTCCAGAAATTGCAGTCACAAATGATTCCTGCAACTTTTGTTTTGGAAGTACATGCTTCAATTGCTAGAAGAAGAACATGGTTCATAACTTTGTCAGAACATATCCAAATGGAAAGAACTGAAGGTTTCCATGTATAGAGAAAAATTGTACATCAGGTAAACAAATAAAAATAAAAATAAAAAAGTTAATTTCAGTTGCTTTGTTGCTGCCCCTCGTCCATAGTTTTCAGCTAATTTGGACTAGCGAACGTAAGTTCTGTTGTAAGGCACCACCTTCATTTTCAATTTCTCATACAGCTTATCATCTTCTCTATCTTTCAAGAAAATTTTAAAACAGGAGGGCAATATGTAAGCCCGTACATACTTGTTCGAAATGCCATCTTTCTCCCAAAGGCCCGAAGGGACTATGGTCTTCTAGAGGTGCAGCAAAAAGCACTTCGGTTGCTTTCATAGTATACAACGCATACGTCCACAAAATGCAAACAAGGCACATGCCCCTTTTCACTACAAGCATGTCAAAATTATTGAAGTCGTTGAACTTGTCTAGAATGATGATATGGAAATGCTAGAATACCAGTACATGACCTGTCACCGTTATTGAACTCATCGGTCAAACAAAAGGTATAGGAAGTCTGAAAATAGTTACAGAGTTCTATATACGTTTCCATCATGTACGAAAACATTAGCTCAAACGGTGACATTGTACTGAGGATAACATACTGCGTTCATTGACAAAAGACATGAGAAACTACTGAAGAAGCACATTTGCATTGGCAGAAATGGAAATGACCCGTTCCAAATGAAGATGCAAGTCCTAGAGCTTTTCCCATGTACAACCGACAATATGAAACTGTACTTCCAAAAAATCAAGTTACACGATATTTGTCGCAGACGTAGAAGAACAGTTCGACCTGTACAAGATGCAAGAGTTCACCTGAATAGAAGAAGGGAAAAACGTGCATAGCAACGTATGTATTTTAAATAAAAAAACATTGACAAAATTAATATGTTGTGCACCTGAACGGTAAAAGAACAACAATATAGCTTCTAACGTGACCGCCGTCATGTTATATGCTGGACGTCCATGCTGATGTCATTTTGAACGCGTAGGTTGACAAGCGTGGTAACACTTACTTTGTTACGGAAGACATTTCCTATGACGAAACTATACACATACTTCAGACAACACGGAAGAAGACCATTATTTTCGGGACGATACTTAGCCTTCCTAGTCCCTGCCTTCTACCTCGTGAGGACTTTCCAACTGAGTAGGTGCGAGAATGTATGCACCGCCCATGATTGTAGGATCTCGTATGGGCTCCTCGTCTAGCAATTCTGGTTGCAAACCAGCAAACAGGTCGTCCTCTCCAACATCAATGATTCTAGGAATGCCTTGCTCAACTTCTAATTGTCCGCGCCTTCCTCGAACGTCTGTTCGACAAATGATTTTCCAGCCCTGCTTATGTGGATCGTCAGAGAAAAACACTTGTTGGCAATGTAAGGGAAATGCGAATGAATCAGCATGGATCCTTCCGTCCATGTGGTTGAAGTTTGCCATTGTGAAGCCATACCGGTCTCTTTGAATGCTTGGGAAACGAGCATCGCGGGTACCTTTCACCCAATCACAGACTAGAACGACAGTGCAGTGATTCCTGTAATCCAACTCCAGAATCTCTTCAATGTAGCCAATATAGTCATCAGTCCTATCAATGGGCCGGCCATCACGCAGACCCCAACGAAGTTGCCTACGAAAGGATGCTACCACGCAAGAATCACATGTCACAAGGCCAGACTCAGCACTGCGGATACGAAAGTGCATGCCAAACGCATACATTTGCCGGTGAGATGTTGCGTAACGCTCAGGAGGTTGGACATACTGTAGTACATCATCAGCGACGTGCTGACGTGCATGGATTAAAGCGTTCACAGTCGTTGTGAACCAACTTGCAAAAGGTGGCAAATTGACAAGGTTGGGCGGGTACCGCATGGACATTGCAGGATGACGACGACGAAATTCTCTTCGAAAAGTCTCCCTCTCTTTCCATCGTTGTCCTATGGCCACCATGTATTCCCTGCATGGAATTACATGTACGATTAGTTACAAATGGCATTGTCGTCACCACAACTGCCGTACAGAATTACATATAAAAGGCGTCTTCCTAAAAACATTGCGTTGGACGACTACATGTCTTTGTGGATGTTCATGAAAACATTGATCGCCTGTTCTGAAAAAGAGTTTCAACACATGTCAAGCAATAATACATGTACGAACAGACGACATAGTAAACATGAATTCCTAGAAAAATGTCTCCTTGCACTCAGGACGTCAACATTGACAAGGTTGTTATACTCACTCTCGAAAACACTCCAAGCCTGCAGCATTGTCCAATACAAAAGAATGTGCGTAGTTCCGAAAGTCATTAGACATTTTTCGCTTCTTCTGACAATTGTAACGAAGAATTTCATCTGTCATTGTTGCGTCCTCATCAGGATCCCACACACGATGTGTTGTCCCTTTGTACTGGCGCATATACTCTGTACAGAAACCAAGTGTATCTTCCAATTGGTAGCCTTCTGCAATGCTGCCTTCCGGATGTGCAAATGTGCGAACGTAATCCTTCAATGTCTTCATATATCGCTCTATAGGATACATCCACCTACAGTGTACAGGATCGCAGCGAAACAACTGTTGTACTAGATGCACTGGTAAATGTGTCATTATATTTAAAAATGTGGTCGGAAACTCCTTCTCGAGCACACATGTGGCCATGATGACATCTCGCAACATATCTTCTTTGTCAACTTCTCGTACCTCTTTAGCACACAATCTTTGGAAGACTCTGCTAATTTTTATAATTGCCACACGCACTCTATCATCCAATACGTTGCGGACAGCCACTGGCAGAATCTGTTTAAGACATCCCAGCACAAAGCGAGCATCAGCTTGCAACAGGCACACACTGTGGACCAGCACCGATTGGGTTTGCTCTCACTGGCACATGAGTATATAGTACTGCCGTTTCTTGAATGAGAAAATGAACCATGTCAGAAATTTCCGGTGCGACGTCTTCGTAGACATCATTCTCTGTCAATACAGAGTTACAGACAGCCTTCCTATTCCATTCGACATCCCTTCAGATATGCGTACATGACGTTGTCTGCCTCATAGAGCTTCACTCATGAATTATACAACTACTAGAAATGAAAGACAAGATACACACCAACTCCAACGACGGCATTCAACATACCTGTTGCATGAGCACATGATAATCATGCGTCTTCATGTACTGTAACTTTCCATCAACCAATCGCTTGTGGATGCTGCCTACATAGTTCGATGGGGTTCGGATATTAGACACGATTCCTATGAACTCCCTCCTTTCAGCTAGGTTCAAGATATATGGGGCATGGGGCATGTAGTGTTCATCTTGAACCCGTCTTGGAGGTTGCAACCAAATCTCCTCGCGTATGCCTAAGTCCTCAGCATCCACTCGACTACCTGCACTGTCATTTATGCCAAGTAGAGTCTTCACTATATTCTCACAGAGGGTTTTTTTGCAATGCATTGCATCAAATATGTGACGATCTAACAAGTGCTGCAACCACAACCACAACAACACACTTTCATATTAGGTCTTGGGCTTCCAATATGAAGACGCTAGCTATTTTACTGTCCATGCATGCATTTCAGTTGGCACTAAACCTTCACAGTACATTTAAGAACTAAGAATGAGAAGACATCAATTATGATTTAGCGTGAATTCACTGATATGCAGAAACTGCTGGCGGTACAACGTCATGTCTTGTCAACAACAACGCAGTCCTGACTATCATGACATCTGTACTAACATGCTTTGTTACTTTAGACATCTCCACTGATAAGCGCAACATCGTCTGTACCAACTGTGACAACCACATGTACAAGAACGTAGTACAGGAATGCCAAGCACCCTGAAGAACAATAATTTCACCTGCCAATACTCTAACTCATAAAAAGCACTGAGGCGTTTCACACCCGTCACATGCACTGGATCATAAGGTCCATTTTCCTTTCCCCCAAGGTCAAGAAACGATTGACGCCAAGCTGCATAGCGAATGACATCTTGGCCCGATAATACTTGTGGCTGTGGACGGTGTTCAAGTTTGCCATTGAATCTTCGGTTCCTACGGTAGGGGTGATGCCGAGGTAAATATCGACGGATGTCGCCGTATACTATTTTTGAACCCCTCACTCTTCTATTAGTGAGTACATCCCCTGTCTTTGCCATTCGTGCATCCGTGTCTGGTCCACAAGAAGGACAACCTTTATAACCTTTACAGCACAATCCGGAAATCAGACCGAATGCTGGGAAATCCGAAATGGTCCACATCAGTAACGCTCGTAAACGAAAAGTACGTCTGCCTTCCACTTGCGAGAAATCTAATGCGGACACACCTAACCACAATTCCTGCAATTCCTTCAGAAGTGGACGCAAAAAGATGTCTATGTTCTTAGCCGTCGGTGAGTGCTTCCCTAAAATCAATATGCACAATGAAATGAAAAACTTCTTGGTCACGAACTAGGGTTCAAAGTTGTATATCAAAATCAATACCGGCTATGTGGACCAATTTGTGTTATTCAGCTTGAATGGATTGACTCCATCCAAAGCTAGAGCTAGCCGCATGTTCCGAATTTCTGATCCAAACGTGCCGAAGGCGACGTCGTTGTTGATGTGCTTCCACGCTGGACTATCTACTACAGAACGCATCACCCCGTCTTCACTAACATGTTTTCTGTACCCTGTCAACATGCGCGCTATGTCGGACGACCTCCACATCCTTTTCAGACGAGGAATGAGGGGGAAGTGTCGAATGACCTTAGCAGGAACTGTATTCGTGCCATCCACCCATCATCCCCTGCTACACTGTGGACAGAAATTATGCTCAGCATACTCTTCTTCAAATAGAATACATCCGTTGGGGCATGCATGGATGTTGTTGTAGTGCAAGCCCAATCGGCGAATGCTTTTTCTTGCGGCATAATACGTCTGCGGTAACTTGTTACCGTTTGGCAACAAATCCGTTGACAGAAATCGGAACAACTCATCAGTGAACTTATTGCTCACACGAAACACTGTGCACATATTTATGAGAATGATCGTGGCTGACACTATGCTTGTTTTCGAACCTGGGTACACAACGGTAGTTGCTTCATGGTACAAGTCCTGTAATCCATCAATGGTGTCGTCAAGAATTTCATCTTCTTCGACACAATCATCAGCTACTTCTGCCTCGTCATGCAAGGCATCCCCCCTATCAAAAGCCTCCAGCACCTGACGTTGCACTTCGTGGTACTCATCCACAGAAGCTTCCCCTTGCACTTCCGGGTCTTCTTCAGATCCAACGGGCACATTCATGTTCTCATTGTCGTCGGCAGCATGCATGATGTCATCACCGAAAGCTATGTCTTCCACCCATATTCCTCTTGCTGGATAGCCGTCTGGTGGGTCGCCATCGATGAGTGACTTCTTCAGAAAGGGATCACGACCAACTGCCAAATGGTGTCTTCGTATCACTTGTATAGTCTTCCGACGCCCACCTTTGCAGTCCCTACAAGGGCACCTAAAAGACATGACATTTTTCTCAGTGGACACTCGCAACTTAGTTTGTAAAATTAAGTCCTCCACTGGGATGTGCCGTAGTGTACGTCCATCACTACATATCCGAATGGTTGCACCCGCCCCCCGCATACTACGGTTTATATGCTCAACCACAGTGCTCGTCGTCTATGTTGAAGGTGGATATGAATGTACCACAAACTTGCAGCGAAATGCTGTGCACTCTCTGCATACAGAAGAGTTAGCATGTCAGAGGACGTAGTCACCAAAAAGTAATGTGAGCCATATATCCTATGGATGCCATATCCGACATCAGAAGGGATCATTATTGTCAAAGAATACATTGCCTTGCAAACTTACGTGACGATGGCAATCTTCAGGATGTCCAACATGTCGTCCACCTTACTTTATGACACTGGGACAAATGCATGGCATTTTTTTGCATTTCCACAAACATGAAGAGGAATAAGCTTTGTCCAATACTTCGTGAACTATTCATTTCTCAACAGAACATTAAAGACATACTATAGACATGTTACATGTCCTTTTTCGACATACATGACAACAGACGTTCTCATGATGGGCTGCAGAGGACGTCCACAATAACGTGTTCTACGACAGCAAGATGTCTACTCTGACATGTACACGTCCAAGCGGACGTCTCGTTGGACATGCCAGTAGACACCCCATCGAATAACCAGCATCCCAAGACTTTCTAATATAACAAGTCCCACGTGTCTGTCCACTGTCGCACACGGCAGACGCAGTACAAGAAGGCGGGACACTTTTTGTTCGTCTGGCCGAACCCTAACGTTAGAACTTAGAATAGCAAGTGAAATTTAGGATTGTAGTGCAAGTGCTCACCGCTATGGCAATGATCGCTGCTGTTGTTGACCACTGTAGGGTTCTTGAATTTCCGAAATGTGCACACGAAGCGCACCTCGTAGAGGTAGATGACTGTGAGGCAGCTGTCGTTCTCTCCAATCTTGTATCAGCTTCCACGGTTCAGGAGTGCAAGAGGAAGTCGATGACTGCCAGATTGGACTGTGACGGCCATGCAGTTCTTCGACGAAGCGCACGTTTGCACAAGGAGACCACAGTGCCCATGGCCGCAGAAGGTCCGCAACCAATCCCACTTGCTTTCAGTGCACAAGCTATTGAGGTAAATTGAACAGAACCCTACTTCTCATTTTTTGTTGTGCTTGTGAGCATCATGAATTGCCCATTCTCCAGTGAATTTGGTGCTCAGCATGTCTGGTACATGGGAATTCGTGTAGTTGTCATTCACGAAAGTTGGCATTGGCGGCGGAGCCCTGGGCGGCAGTAGGACCCGGCCACGTTGGTAGGGCCTTTCACGGTTATAGGTCGGCTTTACATTTTCATAAATTGCATTTTTGTGTGCCGCCATTTCCATTTCTGTGTTTTGTGGGACGTGGGGCTTCCTTTGTGGCTGTCGTTTGCTGTAGTCTTCCCTGCCGGGGTTGTACGAAAGTGGTGACCTTAGTGCGACGGTGAGCTTACTGCAATGCAATTTGGGGAAGTCATGTGCACATGCTCCTCATGTTTTTTTGCACCGCTTGCATTTGCATTGCAGAACTTTGATGTCGTAAACGTCAGGTACTTCAAAATGTTGTTGTCACCTGCAATTCAGGGTTTGTGAGTAAGTAAATTATGTTTTGTGAATGCCGGTTCTGTCATTAAGTCCCAAGTCGGTCGTCCTTCAAATTCTGCCAGGGTTTGGGCGCAGCAAGCACATTGTATGCAGCAGTAGCAGTGGTGCTAGATCAAGCCGCCGGCCTGACAAAGAAAGTTGTACATGGGCCGGACACGATCACACAACAAATGCTATGAAGAAGGTCGTTGTACAAAGAACATGGCCTAGGAGACTTTTGGCAAAACAAAGGGCCACATAATGAGGGTTGCGGAAACACAAGAGAGTGCTAATACTGGTTGCTGCGCTGTCATGTGTGTTAGGACCGCAAGTTCTTTTTGAAGTGGGCAGTGCCTGCAGTGAACATGCCTCGGCCTCGTGAGCATTCCGGGAAGTGGAAGTCTGCCACACATCGGGGGAGTCCTGCATCTGACGAAGGACATCCTGTCGCTGTCGACAGTCGCATGCGTGCAGAGGGTGAGCGGAGGTCGAAGGCACGTGAAGACCCCCGACGTGGTGCAGTAGGCCAATCGAAAGCCCTCGTTGTTCCAGCGTCTCCTTCTAGGAAAGGCAAAAGATTGATTCCAGTGCCGTCAGAGTCTGAGGATGAACAAGCAGTACAAGGCGACCACAGCGTAGGCATGCCCGACATCTCTCAGTCTTGGAGGTAAGTTGTCATCAATTGTGGCTATTTTCATGCATAGTTAGTGATTGCTTAGGAGGACAGGCATGACGCGAAGACGTTCATCCTGACGTCAAGAGAAACATGCGCGTGTCATAGTAGACGTCACCATGGACGCGTGAATTGAATCAGTCGTTTGCAGTGACATCTCAGATGACATCTATATAGATATGCATGCGTTCCGTCTGACGTTTAGGAAGGCATTTTTGGTTGTGGTGGTCCTCAACTTTCTCATATTGTGCCTTCTTATGTTTAGGAGCCCATAAGATGTGTTTGTCAATGTTGTTGCAGAACTTTGTATTCATAGAACATATGTATAGTCATGACAAGTATTTGTTGAAGTGAAAGCCTTTCTTCATTGCCTTTCTTCTGGACATGTGTTCTGGTATATCTAAGCACAGGGATGAATGGACAACAAAGTTGCAACCTTGCAACGATATGCACAAATGAGTCATGGCATTCAAATTAGTCCTCGCCGCCTGTATGTTGTCCAAGATGTGTAAGCCTCGATTTCTAGAAATTGTAGAGGATGTATTAGCCATATTGTTTCTCATAGTTACTATTGTTGTGCAGCCGAGGCTATGATACAGCATCTGAAGAGGACTCAGATGCTGGCACAGATGATGCCATTGACGCATTGCAGCCATTGAAGAAGCGGAAGGGCACGGCGTCATCGGCAATGAAGAAGCCAATTGAACTAGATGGTCAGGGACAACCTTTTGGTTCTATGAAGGCATGCCTAGCGGATGATGTAAAGAAGTACGCAAAGGAATTAGATCCCACTACAGGATGGGAAGGACAACCACGGCGTAGACGAAGGCGCTTGTTCAAGCGGCTTTATACAGGTATGTCATGGACACCTTCTCACTGTGCATCGTGCGGTTGATAGCTTCTTCTGATTTTCATTCCTGTATTAGACATTATGGAAGACGTCACCCGTGACATCTCTTTTGACATTTGTATGTTCATGAGGACGTCAGTTGGGATACATGTGCACGGCAGCCACTTCTCCCATCGCCGAAGGATTCATCGGCCATCCACTGTACTGTTTGATCTTCTTAGTCTATAGTGATGTCGTTAATGTACATTGCCAATGTCTGCAGACGATAAATGATTCATGCAATTTGTTGTCCATGCAGACTGGCAGATGGGTGGTGACTCCAATAGAGTTAGTGAGAAGTGGATGCGGCCTATAATAACGAAGGTGCTCATTAACAGCAGGTGGAAAATCAATCAAATGATAGATGCCGACTTGCCTAGGCCAGCAGATGTGGAGCCCGATCATTGGAAGACACTAGTTGCTATGCGGAGCACGGAGGCCGCACAGAAGAAGTCAGAGCAAATGCGGTCAATATCATAGGGAAAGGGCTCACTAACAGCGCAAATGAGGGCCATTGAGAGAGAGGTCATTTCACGGCTGGTTAGTATCCTACAGTCCATGTGTTTGACTTTGCTTAGTTCTACATCCTTCTCACAGACGGACGTGCACTCCGATGTCAACATTGATGTCCACATTGACATGTGCTGTTCTTCCCTTCTACGGCAGTACTACAATGAAGCAGTTTGTCAATTTTTTATAGGGTGGTCGCACAGTTACGATGCACTGACAAGACTGTTTGCCGGAATGTGGTGGATGTTATGTGCAGACCATGCTGAAGAATCGTCCACCATACGATAAGGAAGTAGACGCAGAAGTGGCAAAGGAATACCAACGCTTACAGAAAGAGAAGCGTCAGAAGCGTCCGAACGTCGGTCGAGACATAGAAGACATGCAGAGTCGTTTCACTGACTTGGAAGATAGCGTCACACGACTAGGAGAGAACATGACAGCATCGCACAAGCGTTTGGAGGAAATGCTCCAACAATTGCTGTGTAGTCTACGGCCAAAGGAAGTCGCGGCATTAGAGGACAAAACAGAGCCGTCATCATCCACAATGGTGTTGGACACATTGGTACTCACATGCACCCCAAATTGAACATGCAGAATTGCGTAACATACTGTCTTCGTAACAATGCTAATTCAGTAGTCCACTCTGTAGGTGCCAGCACCATCCTCGGCAGCCGTTCATGGACACAGGAAAACAAGTCCTTTAGGAGACGCCTCCATCGACGACGAAGTCATGGAAGACATTCTAGGAAATGGCGTGGACGTAGGAAACAACGATGAAGGAAACAAGGTACTAGAGCCTGTCAACAACGTCGATGTCGTTGACACTCACGCAGAGGAGGTGGATGTGTATGCGATGGTCAGCAATGACGACGTGCAACAGGTGTTGCAGACTTCCATAACTGCTATCGATGACATTGCAGACCATGAGGTGTAGCACATTTCTGCTCTTCAGTATATGAAAGAAGTCGTGCTTTTGTTGAAGAACTGCAACTAAGCTTCCAGGGTTGTGCTTTAAGTGACTATCCATTGAGGGCAGGGATGTAGCAATGTGAAGTCGTTGTGTTTTAGGTGGCGCGGTCTATTTTGGCCGACATCCCGTTGCATGTCCAAACAAACATATTGTCTACCAATGTCCATGAATAGAAGCACTTCTTTTAATATGTCATTGCAATAAATATGTTTTGCTCGTCTTAGCACACGCTACTTTTTTCTTCTTTTATGGTGGGGTTCCATGACAATATATACTGCAAGTGTCCAGGAAATATAATAAGAAGCTCTTGTTCAATAATGTCTGCAACGACTCAGTCATTCATGTAGACATACTAATACTTACACATTCTCATGTAATTGGAAGAATGGGGCTTGCAGAATGACGTCAACGTCCAAGGGGAGTCCGCAATTCGCACGCGACAAGCAGCAAAGAATACTGTAGCACCGAAGGCACCGAAGGTACTTCCGAAGCCTGGAACAACCAAAGCAGTTGTTCCAAAGGCAACTGCCTTGCCTAAACCTCCTGCAACCTCTGCCAAGGTGGGTATGCATTCACTTTTTCAGTAGTTGACAATCTGACATGTGGTAAAGAAGTTTTCATAATTAATGTCTGAGTGATGTTTCATTTTACGAATTACAAAGCCATGCATTGAATTTTCACAAAGATTCCACTGGTTTCTCATGCACTACTTCTGTTCACATGGAATGCCAACATTGCAGGTGCCTGCTTCAAAGAAAGCTGAGCCATGTCGACAGAAGAAGTGAGCATGTATGTACATTCATGACGTAGATGTCAGCGCAGGCGGACATTGTTAGCGATGACGTCTACGAAAGCATTGTATAGTTGTCTGCGTCTCTGAGTAGGCAGTTCTATCATGTTTTTGTTTTGGACTTCTGCAACATCAAATTTTTTGCCTGCTACTCCAGTATGCATATACATAGTTTACATGACACTACCACTTTCTGGCTTGTACAATGAGTTCATTGCATAGCCACTGCTGTACAGGACAAAACGATGGCTTTGGTAAACATTTTTGTTTTTTCTGTACTCTTGTGGGTGAACACGTCAATCACGCAATGATATTGTTCAGTAATATTTGTAGGCACGGCATTTGCAGCGACGTTGCCATACATATAGTGACCTATACGGCCCATACTCCTTCATGTTTGCTATCACATTTCATGGGACGACTCTTAAAGAATTGCTTGTCCACCAAGGCATCTACAGTGATGTCTCAGAAAACTCAGTCACATGTTCCATTGGGGAAATTATGACATTCAAAATGCTCTAGCAAACAAGACGTGTGTAAACTTATACATTGTTGGAAGCAACTATGCAAGGTCTTCGAAACATACTTTATGTCCACGTGAGTTCTGAAATTTGATAGTGACGTCCACTCCGCTGTCCCTCACAATGGCGTCAAAGATGGCGTCAACACTTTCACTTCCATGCATGTTTCATTCCTTGTCTACAAAAACGATCATCTCATAAGGAACAATCAGTATACATGTCTCGCGTGACGTCCACTACCACGATGTACAAAATTCCTACACTCGGACAACGTCATTTTTCATGTTCACCAGGACAACATTTTAGACACACCTATGTTCTTCAACATGTGTCCTACAATGTCCCATGCTCTACTACTATATATTTGAAGATCAATTATTCGTCCGCTTTGACGTCCAATAAAACATCCTTCTGTCATATACGATGTCCTAAAAATCATGCATTCCTACAGCCAAAACAAGAATGCACTGTACACGTATACATCTAAGAAAGCCAACTCACATTTAATGAGGTCCACGTCACTATTTCCCGCCTCCACGTCAATGTCCACGTAAGTCACGGGCTGCAAGAAAAAAATCATTACGTGGCACTTGTCATCTATGTGGCGCTGATGTGGACAACAATTGTCGTCCATGTGTCGCACATTTACAGCATTGGAAAACCTTGTCTTCAGCAACGTTTTCAGAAAACAAGCTCAAATCCGTCATGTTTCTTTTTATTTTTGCATGTTTTTTGGTGATCCATTATAACAGATTTTAGGAGACGTCTACGCTAATCACTGACACGTTTTTTTAGACGTCAACTACTGTTTTTCAAAATGTCAAATAAAACTACTGTTTCTTATAGTGAGTCCAGACCATCGCGCATTTTTATGAATGGAGTAATTTAGACCGCGAGGTCTAAACCACTTTCATTTCATGTAGTACTTAGGAACCAGACCATCAACGCACAAAGTCAATTATTTTGGTCACACATTCATAGAATCTTAATACAAGAGGTGAATATGTATCCTCTTAAGCCTTAGTAGGAATTTTTATTTCAATCCGGTGCCTAATTAAATTGAAAGCTATGCATTACAAGCTTTTGGCAATTCGAGTTCGGGTAGCTACCACTATAAGAAAATTGCGTTTTTGGTGAGTTAGCCACAAAACGGCACATGTTTTTTGAGATGTCCTGCGTTTTCAAATTAACGTACGTAGTCGTGCAAATTTTTTTTGACGTCTATACAGACATGGCATTGTAAACATTAGAACGCCAGATGTCAAATGAGACGTGTACATCTTTGAAGACATCCCAAAAAACATCACTTACAACAACTTTGTCCACGTCAAAATTAATTACAATTTGCACTTGCAAAAGTTAGTGCGGTCAGCGATAAAGTATTGACCGTTGGTAAAAAATGCAATTCGGGCAAAAGGCAAAGATGTCAAGTGAGACGTTTACGTCTTTGAAGACGTTTGCAGGAACGTTCCAAAAAACATAATTCATTGTACATCTCCTTTTTTACTTATCCCATATCGTTTGTCTCTCTGTGGGCAGAGAAAGAATATAAGTAAATCCTCGAAATCCTTCATTTTCACTAAATTTTAATGAAGAAATTCCTTCATTATACCATTAGAAATTTACTTGAAGGTAAATGGTAAGTTTTTTTCAATTTTTGTTGAATTTGACATTTTTTTTTAATTTTTTAATTTTTTAATTTATCTTCATTTTATAGATAGGATATGTTATATGTACCAATTGATGTTTCAAAAAATGTCTAATTTGACGTCTCAGAAAACACCAATAAAATTTTCAAATGATACAAAAATGATCTGACCGGATGGATGAAAAATTTCACATGTGGCATTGCCCGCCAAAAATAGGTGATGTGTCGGTGACGTGTCTTCCACGTGGCTTGTTTTTTGAAGCTTAAAAACACACGTTCTTCTTGACGTCAACAAAAAACATGCCAAAATCGGACACGTTTTAACATGTTTGTTACGCGTTTTTTGCTAGTCAATTATAACGGATTTTAGGAGACATCTACGCTGATTACTTCCGTGTCAAAAAAGACGCCAGCCCATGTTTTCTGCAACATAAAAAAAAACTCTGTTTTCTTATAGTGTACGGACAACATGTGTTCCTCCTATGATTCTAAATTTTTATAGGTTAGAAGCTTTTGGCAATTCAAGTTCGGGTAGCTATGGACAACATGTGTTCCTCCTATGATTCTAAATTTTTATAGGTTTGTAACTTACAATTTATAAGATCCAAATGTCAAAAGAAAAAAACATATGTAATGTAAAAAAAATTCCACCCAGAATCCTAAATTTTAACATGTTTGTAATTTACATGTTACAAGATCCAAGTACCCAAGATCATTTGGTCCTTTTTGGGTTAAAAAATCTCATTATTGAAATGCATTTTAGGAATGTTTGTAACATTCTCATTTGATTTTATAACACTCATTCTCACTTGATTTTCAAAACACAAGTACATGACATCTGATTTTAAGCATCAAAGTGGATATTTTCTTTGTTTATGATGGCAGCGGGGCATCTAGGGACCAAACATAATCATTCGTTTAGGCTTATTGTTTATTGGTGGGAAGTAGGCATTCAAGAAGACGAAAGAAGGCAACTTGATTTAGAAGCCAACATGACACACAAAATTCCTTACTTGCTTCACCATGAAATAAATAACCAATGATTGTATAACATCCTCATTAAAAGGATGCAAGATAAATCAAAGATGAAGTCGAGTTTTAGAAGAAGTCTAATGATCCTTCATTATACATCCTTTGCTCAACATATACCATAATTTACCACAATTATGCACCTTCATATTTGAGTTACTCAATATCAAAAACCACCACTATTGGGATTGTGAAGCGCACAAATTGAACTCCTAGTATGACCATTATGCTAACATAGTGCAAGGAAGTCGACGGAAGTCATGCAGCCAATTCCAATTGATTTCCTTAGAACAGAAAATAGATGTCCCATATAGGCTAAGTTCAGTTTCTCTGTTTGCATATCTTATATTGGTCGAACCACCACATTCAAGATCAATCTATTGCTAATAAGAAAAAGTGTCAGTTGAGTACCGTAGCTAGAGATTGGATTGTGTTTTTCTTTAAAACAGGGCACCAAAATATAAGTCAAATCGTCACACTTCAAATGCAGTCTCAAACTTGCACTTTTATCGCCAGCTCAAAAGAACATTGAGAGGTATTCATTGTAGGATTAAGTAATACAGGTTTGCATCATATTGAGTAAGAAACAGTGGAATTTTAAAGAGAACCCTGTGTTTTGATTTTTGATGCAGTTCATTTGGAAGCAACTCACATCAATGCATCAATGTCTTTTAAAAAAAATTCTTCTTTGCTTTGATTGTCACTATATACAGTACAATTTCATGATCAGAACTTGCTTATTTTTAACACTGTCAATGGTAAAGTGTGTCTGTACTTAAAATATAATTTGGCATTGTGTGTGTAAGAGGATGGTTGATGACACCCAAGCTTATGAAAAAACTCATGATGACAAGGCTCCTCGTCTTTATATTTGAGAATTTGTAGGGGTGGTATATATCCGATCCAGTCTCATACAAAACAAACACAATGGACTCGATCGGCTACATTCACGTGATTGATGCTTTGAAAAACGAGTTCCAATCACGTTTTATAAGTTCCAACTAGAAGTGGATGTCTGTTCCAATTCCATGTTTCTCAGCTGGACTGGACATTGGAGCACCAAAAGATTTTCAAACCATGCTTTACTGCTATGGTAGCAGGCTTATAGGGTTTTTTAAATTATTAGGGTTTAAATTACCTTTTCTTGGTCTTGGACAGGGTGATATTTTGAATGTAAAATCTATGACAGTCATTGATGAAGCAAATACATTTAAGAGGATGATTTGAAGCCTGCATACTTTTAGTTTGCCATGCTATGCTTTGGGGCTTTGATAAGCACCACTTCACACTATGGTCAAAGGTCAAGAGGTCTTGAGTTTCTACCAATGGAATTTCAAGAAATCACTAATTAGGCCTCTCGACCCTTCACACTAGAAAGCACAAGTTCAAAGGCCATCACCCTCCAACTACCTATATGGCAATAAATTGTCTACATGGCGATGGCTTCTCAAAAGAAGTTTGGGTCAACTAGAAATGGAGACCCAAACTATGGCTGAGAGGGCATCGTTGGCTTATGACAAGATCTCAACTGTTAAATTGGTATGGGTTAGGACTTTGGACTTGGCCTTTGGAATCTTCAAACTACGACCATCCAAATCAAGAGGCCATGGGAGTTCATTGCCAAGGGTTTGAACTTTGGCCTTGGCCTTTGGAGGCTTCACACTATAACTGGTCAAAGGCTGCAATTCCTATCATTTATTACCTGTTAAAAATCCATTTTTTTGAACTCTCTCCAAAGGTTTGGCCACTCACTCCCATGGCCTCTCAACTTGGACAGCTTTAGTGTGAAGTGGCCCTAAGTAGAGAAAGTTCAATAAAAAAGCAACTACATGAACAAAGTTTCAATTACTTTCAGTGAACTAATTTTTTGGAAGAATAAAAATCTGAACATTCAACACAAAATTTTCCTTCTCTAAAAAAAGGAAAGAAAAGAAAATTAACTCTTGAATTTACACTAGTAATGGTTTTAAAATTGTTCTAAACAACTGTTTTTAGTGCATTGAGTGAAAATTGTGAAAAAGAGAATTTTTTTTCATTTTTCAACCTTCCTATACTAAGGGGAGTGCGTGGCAAATTTTCAGGCTTGCATAGATTGCACTTTATACCCCTCATCTCTTCCAAGAGCCTGAGGAAGTCTTCAGATACAAAGTTGGGAGCAAGCAAGAACTTGCCTAAAAGTCTGTAGCCAGTTATGACCTTCAAACCAAAAATGAGGTTGTCTACTGTCCGTGGAAAATAGCGGTCTACATCCTCCTTACCTCTTACTTAGAATGATTGCACAAGAAATAAAGTGAAAAACATGGCATCCCAAGAGAGTTTGGCTCATGTAGTAAGCGAACTGATCTCTCCACAAGCCTTCTACACTGATCTCCCAATGAAAGCACACTCGTGCATATTGGTTCAAATGCCCAAACTGATGCAAATGGTACCACCCTCTGCGTAGCCTTGCATGATTCCCTATGGAGTAACGTTCCAAAAAACTCGACAAATCAGAGATATCTCTCCATCCTTGTGCAGAATTTCCGGGAGGTCGTGCCACTCACTGGTCGAAAAGTTCAGAATGGAACAAATCTGGTTTCTGCTGCAAATATGGTTACGTAACATCAAAACATCTTCACATGCATGAAAATCTTCCTCTTCAGGAAAGCATTCGCCGTGTGTCCCAACTGGCACCAACACCTCAGCACTCTTTTGAAACTGGAACTCTGAGATGAAATAAAATCTTGACCCAATGTCGTCTTGATCCAACTTAATTCCGTTCAACACAAACATACGGTCACCCACAAGCGCGGAACTCATCTCATACGCTCCTTGGATACTCATCTCTTTGGGTTCGCACTCCTTCAGCTGCCCTTCTTTAGGGTCAAAAGCACATGACCAAGAAGCGTTCAAGTCGAAACCATTGACATCACGAACCTGCCAAACACGCCCAAGACCCAAAATGCGACCCCAGGATGGCGCTGCTCAACTCCATTCCCTCGAAACAGAATCATATGTTTCTACTGTGTAACACTCGGCTTTCCTTTCGAATACGACAACCACCTTATACCCTTTGGTCTCGGAGTCCACTTTCATGTGCACCAGTGTGGGCGGGAAAGTGTAAACATGCTGGAGAGGAGGGAGCTCATGCTGAACTCGTGTCAACGGATTGATCACCACAATGCACAAGGGACTCGCCTCCGTGTATATCCAAGTGGAGACGAAACAGACCAAACCGCCATCGTCTGCCAGCGGCATCCAAACACTCTTGTTCCAAATAGAATCGAACTGGCTAGGTGGATTCCCCCGATTTTCCAAGCAGAAGCGATACTCATACAGCCAGACGTATTTGCTGAAATCGAAGACTCTTACTGAGAACTCATTGTCTAGCCGAGCACCCGAAAGAAGTGCCGCCATGTTGGGGTTGCTTCGTCACATGCTTGGTTGAACTCTATGTTCATGGTCCATTCCTTGGAGAGCTGGATACGCAGGCGGATGATTTCGAGCACTGGCAGACGTGCCAGGATAGGCACCAGCAACTCCCTCGGAAGACTTCCCCAAAGAACAGGATTCATGATGGCACATGAAACAACCTTGTGCGAGGCAGCCATGTAGAGTAAGTGTCGAAACCTGTCGTAACCTCTCGCCGGGAAGTTCTCCACTGTCACCTTCTAGAAAGGCGCTCAATTAGTAATCTGGCTCAGCATGGGCATCCAATGTCGCCATCTCTCTACACTCCTCCATGCTCATTCAAAACTATCAGTCACACAATCATAATCAGTTGAGAAATCAATTTGCAAGAACCTCACTTACAAGCATCGTGAAAGCCCCCTGAACTATGAACTCTAATATGAGAGTTCCACATTAGAGTCGATGAGCTCGGTAGCGCTCACTGTATGTGAGCGTGGAAGAGCACCGTCTCCGAAGTCAAGTATCAACACGCTCGTGGTACAGTACTGTACTACTCAGGAGCTTCAAAATTTCCGAGTTTTCATTCAGACCAAGGTTCCTCTTTTGGTTTCCTCATTTCAGTGCAACTGAAAGGTAAGGGGATATTCAGTTTATACTTTAAATATGGAATTGCAAAATGGCTTGAGCCAAATCATGGATTGTAAGTCTGAAACTGAGCCGACGAAAGAAGAAGATTGAACTAGCAGTCCTCTGTTTTGGGGCTCAATATTGCCAGATTATTACAAATTTTTGGGTCTAAGTACAAGCCTAGAGGAAAAAAGAACAAGGATCAGGAGGACATGATGACTTCCAGGGCCCCAGGTTCCAGGCATACGATTGCCCAGATAGCATGCTAAGATATATACGATCAAATTTTGCAAACGTGACAGCACTTGTGACTCGAGGAACAAAACCAGTGTTGTACTGTAATCGCATCAAATGGATTGCCATATACATTTAAAAGTTTATAACTGACCTAAAATGTACAAGGCAAGTCATCTGATGCGATTACAGTACAACACTGAACAAAACTTGCTCCAGTACTAGTAATAAATTAATAATATTATCATTCTTCTCCATTCACTCTCGTACTCAACGTGTCAGAAGCTTGTGGAGAAGCTCCCAACCCTGTACAGTACTGTAGGACGTTGATTTCCTGATAAGGCAAAATTGAACATGACCTCTCGAGGGGAACACTCAATAAATCAGTCAATGCAATTTCCCTTAGAAAAACTAGAGATTAATGTGCACGACGCGGAGACTAAACCATGCTTTCGCCAACATCACGAGTAAGAACGTTAACCCTCCCCCTAAAGTTTAGCTTCGTGTGGCTAGGTTTTCAGAAACTAGAGCCGGGGTTTCTACTCTTGCAAGGGTCAGACTGAAAACTCGAATTGAAGGATGTGAACATTCATGCGGCAAATGAAATTTAATTTGAGATAACTAGCTAGAACAGAAACAACACAATACTTGCAGTGTAGTACTCACCTACTGATCAAGAGGCTCGCCGGTCTTGATGCAGAAAAAGCCACGATCGTGCGATTGATTGCTCCGTTGCCGATGACTGAATTCCGCAGCAACAACGCATGCAACACTTGCAGAACGTTTGCAAAGAAATGTTGGAACCGTTTGATGAATCCTGGCAAACTTGATTGCAAATTCACCTTCGTGTTCCCTGAGTCGCAGAAACTGTGAGCGCACTGAAATCAAATCAAGTTGTGCAAGGAAGCATGGAACTGTAGCCTTCACTGAATCACCTCATCTTGCAAGAGAAGCTTAGGGTTCAGGATGTCGGTAGAAAGCCAATTCTCCGTAGTGAGCTATTTCGGTAGATGCAACCACAGTAACAAAAGCCTCCAGCTAAATTGGCCAGAAGAATTGACATCGTCAACCAAATTCAGGGAGCTACCACAGCAATAAATTAGAAAACAAGAAAAGAGAATGCTGCTGCATGGAGGCAGCACTCGTAAAAGTAGCGACATGCACGCAGGCGGAGTGGCCAAGTAGAACGAACGAGGATCGATGTTCTTACCAAGATCATCGGCCGGGCGACTTTGTTTGGCTTAAGGTTTGCGCAGCGTGCACGACGACCGAGTGCGGCACGTAAACAAAAAACAAACAGACGAATGATCAATCAAGCAAACGAAGGGACAAACGGCTTGCAATCAATGCAGCTTGAAACGCCGTCCTTCTCCCCAAGGGCAAGTGACGACGGAATTGGGATACCGTGCCTACACAAAGCATCTCCAGCAGTACGGGCAAACTTCAGCTCGGCAAAATACAGGGACACTAATTTGTTGCTACAAATTCTTGCTTTTCTAACGGATGGACCTCGCTATCATGTCTTCCAAGGCTCGTAGGGGTCCAAAGCAAAAGTAAATCTCCATTGTTGCTAATCTAATGAACTCTTTGCCAGCCCATGGTAATTTGTCCAAATTTTCATTTTGCAGTAAAATATTCAATTGTTACATTTATCCTATATATCACCAAGATACTTGTCTGAAAATAATCAAATTCTAAGGTAACAATATGGTATTTTTTTATTTTTGGAGAAATTTTGGAGTGAATAATACAAGATGAAATATTTCGGATCATCTTACAATCAATTATATTTCATTGATGCAAACTCATAAATTCATAAATTTTGCACTATACACATGATCTCCCAAAAGCATTGTTGTTCTTCCTCATGACTAATCTTGTTAAGTTTCTACATGAGGAAAAATTTGAATTCTATTGAGGAATTTTGTAACAAATAAAGCTTTGTTAATTTGTGCCTTGCTCGTAGAACCACATGTCCGGTTGGGTTGGAAATCTCTATTCTTGAAATAGGTTTTGCAATATCTGTAGTTTTCAAACTTTAAAGAGCCACTAGTATAGATCAAATATTGGTACCAAAATTTAATGTTTAAGCTAATGAATATTAGAAGGATGCTCATTCAAAGTCGCATTTTCCAAGAAAAGTTTGTATATAATCAAATGACAATGTACATTCAACAAATTGTGTAATTAATAAATGTAGTCATTGGTTGTACATCCTCACCATAAAATTTGTGAAAACCCTAAAGTATTGCTACTACCATTTACAAATTTCTAGTAAGAGTTTGTTGCTATTTGTATCATTATTTGGTTTCAACTTGAGTAACTTGACATCTTTTATTTGTGCCACTTTCACTATTTCAACTAAGGATGCTATTCACTTTAAAGACTTTAAATACTTTGATCTTTTCATGTGTGTTGATTATAATTGACCTTGATTCTTGTAGATTCTTCTTGTATATGATTTTGTTGAACTTGCCATTTAATCTTTTGAGGAGCAATGATTTGTCCAGATTTTTCAAATTGTGAGGATTTTTTTATGAAATGCAACTTGGTGAAAAAATTAATGATGAATTTCAACCAATGTTAAAAATGGGGATAAAAATGAAGATCCATAGATCACATCCATACAGCTAGATGTAGTGCATTTCTAATCAATAGTTTCAATCAAGATCAAATTAGAAATTCAAAATCCTTCTGAAATTGATTGTAAATTTATTATTTGTAATTTTCTCAAAGGAAAAATATTTCTTTAAGTTCAAAATATCAATTTCTAGATATAGTGACTTTTTAATGAATTTTTGTTTACATATTTACTCAAGTAGTTTTTGAAAGGTCATATTTTGAATTGAACAAGTATTTTTTTGCCTATCAATGGGCATATTTTAAAAAGGGATTACAATTAGGTGTAGTTACCTAGCTTAGAGTCTCACAACGAGATGGTGAACTAGTGAATGAAAAATTGTTAAAGTACTTGTGGTTCAATAACGAGACAATTGAGAAAGGAGGTGACACTAAATGACCTTATATGATTCAAATTATGCATTTATGAGAATTCCAAATATCATAAGGTATTCACAATATGTGACTTCTGAGAAAGTTTATGCCAAGAGTAACTTAATTTTCATGATGTATCATTTTTATGCAATTAGGTATTCTACTGTACAATATTGATTGGGCTATGTATTATTTGGGTATGGTTTATTGGAACAAAGATGTAATGTAAACATGCCTATGACAAGCAAACCACCCATAACAAGCACCTAGGAAATGACCCATTTCACTCTTACATCAACCCATGATAGACTTTTCTAATAAATGAGGATGAACTTCATTAGGTTGGTCAGTGAGATGGCGATCGGGTGTTATTAGTGACTGCTTCAAAAACTTCTACCTTTTCAATGTAAATTCTTCAAAGCATGTGATTTTTTTATTCCTTCATCTTTTGGCCATGTTGGAAAATATTGTGATTGCCTTAAGTGGTAAAATGGCTAACAAGCATACACTTCATTTTGGGGTACTCTATAAACTCTTTTGGGCCAATACAACAGCATGCTTCAATAAAATAAAATTTCAATTGCTCTCTTCATTTCTCACATTTTTTTGTATGGAAATCTGAATTTTTTTGCTAATTGTAACACAACAAAATACTCATTCTATCTATCTTAGGTAGGTTTACCTTAATGCACTTTGATAATAAGGGTAGTCGGTGGGATGTATTGAAGCATGTAATGTATTGTATAGAAGCATTTACAAGGTTGATTTTAAAAATCACAACACTTGAGACTTTAGAACCAAATTATAACAAATTTTGATACAATGATTGGATGTATTAACCCCTAAAGAACAAAGGCACATTTCAGGCACAAATTGTAAAGAGAACTGCTCAATTTAGATCTTGAAAGGTACATTACTAGCACATAGTGTCCCAGTAGAGTCAAATGAACTGCAACACAATTACTCGCACAATTAGCATGGCTTATCTTATATTGGTCAAACCATTGCAATAGCATGGCATTCAAGATGAATCTATTGCTAAGAGGGCACCAAAATATAAGTTTGATCCCCGGGGGGAACACTTACGGTTTTTAGAAAACTACGTGAGTTAAAAGATAGGGTTCATTTAATTCAAAGGGGGCAAATTTTATATAATTTGTAGAGCTACTATAAGGTTCATGAAATGCTACACACTCTAATATATATAAATTAGGGTATGTAAAAACATCATATAATAGGAATTTTTATTAATAAGTTAGCCTTGACAAATAGAAGTCATGCAAATTTTTCATAATATGATGAGTATAGATGTAGACAAATAATTTCATATGGGTGATAAAATGGACATATTCAAGAAAATCTATGATGAAAGGCGGTCCACTAAAATTGTGCCATGGTACTTGTAGTATATATATAAAAACAAACTAAATGTAAATGTAAGACATCAACTAAAAGTGAAAAAATTGTCACATTGTATGAATAGGAAGATTTACCTTAGTGGGTTCAACAAACTGAAAATTGTACAATATGAAGATAGAATTAATAGTTCATTTAACTCTAAGCTTTGAAGCCATAAGGTAGCAACGCCCATAACCATTAGTGTACCCATACTTCGATAGTAGAGTTCCCTTAAAGTGTCTCCAAATGTACTTTGAAACCGTGCCAATTCTTAATTGTGGTTGGTAGGCTCTAATTTTTTTAGATTTTGGAACTACAATCAAGGCAACTTTAGTAGAGTGTGGTTTAGGGTGCCTTAGTGAGTTCTACTTTGAAAATTCACAGAAATTAGATGCCTTATCCAAAAATTCTAATTCTTTTTTAAAAAATTCATGATTTTCAGTTGCTAATACTAAAAAAATATTTTTTCTAGAAAAAAGTGCCTCCAACTATGTTGAATTGCTTAATTTGACAGTTATGGGTGTTGCTACCTTATGTGTTAATCACACTCATATTGAATGAGATTTTCATAGAATAGTTTCATTAGGAATTCTAAAGTGTTCAATGTTATTAACCCCTAAAGACTAGAAGGTGTTTTGGAAGAGGAAGAATCCAAAATTGCTAATTTTGATGCATTGTCTAAAATAAAAAATTATTTGAAAAAAATCCAATTGTATAAAAGTGTATTATGTAGTTATAACAACGAGTAGAAACAATTTCAGCCCATTTGACCATGTGGATTGAAAGATTATAATGTTTGAAGTGAGAAAAAAAATCTTTATTTTCGTTCTTGCAAACTAAGATCAACAAACTTCAAGCCCTCTTAGAGTAAAATATTTGGTCTACACAAAAATGAGGATTTTGACTATTCATAAATATATGATGTTGGATTCACTCATAAAAAATCTGAATCAACTTGCAATGCAAAGAGGTTAAATGCATTGGCAATACACTAGTCTTTTTTTGATGATTTCTTGTGCAATGAGATATTTTTTAATTTGGAATCCAAATGGTTAAAAATTAGAGACAAATATTTAGAATATTTGGGAAAATTTTCAAAAACTTTGACTTCACATATTGCAAGATAATAGGGCTTGAGGTTAGAAGAAAAGGTTATTTTTCTTGAAGCCACCCTAACATAGCTAATAAAGTTTGACTCCTTTGAGAATGTGATTTGAGAACTAAATTACTTTTGATAATTGTATGCCATATTTTATTAGTAACTTAAATGCCAAATTTCAATAGTTGATGAGATTTTTTGCAAAAGATGCCCCAAAGATGCTCAAATTGCAAGGGCTACCAAAAAAATTTAGAGCAGAAAGAAATTATATTTCCACTAAGAAGATACATTTTCACATCTTGTGTCAAAATTTTATGAACATTTGACCAAAATTGACTTCATAGGGACCTACCCAAAGTTTCAATTGTTCATTCAATGGACAATTGGCCTTTATGGGTTAAAAATTGCCACTTGAATTCAATTGATTATTGTTAATTTCACAATGTCTACCCCATACATAGTTGCAGTAGATGGAAGAGAAAATTTGTGAAGAAGGGTGGGGGTGGGAGAAAATTGGACATTTAAATTTTATATGTAAGATAGATCCATTTAAAAACTTGCATGAATGAATTTATAAAAACTATAGGGTATTGGAAATATGCCCTTTTTAGCTTTTTATGTAAAAATACGATCATCTTAAATGCAATAATTAAGGTAAATAGCCCCACATAAAATACCCTCTTAACTCAAGTATATACCTTAAATTACAAGGAGTGATCCCCCGAGGTTTGATCGCCACATTGACTTGAAATTGTAGTTTCAAACTTGCACTTTTAAAATTTTACTAGAAAGACACAAATATCTTGTAAATTCTTACTGAAAATCTCCTAAAAAGGTCATTACTTAAAATGTTATCTCTAGGACTATACTTAAAACACCCCTTTCTCTTGTAGTGTCTCCGGGCCGAGTGAAAAAAATCCCATGTGGCATTGCCCACCTACATGGCGTTTACGTGGAAGTGATGTGGCTGCCACATGGCACATTTTGACACTTTCTTTGACCATGTTTGTTCAGATGTCACAACAAAAACATGACATATTTTCTTAGATTTTTACATGTTTTTGCCGCATAATTTCAAACAGATTTTGTTGGACATCGATGGTGACATACTTAACATCAAAAAGAACGTGTCACCATGTTTTTTGGCACGTCCAAAAAAATAGGATTTTTTCAAAGTGCATCCAACTCAAGATTGACTTTCAAGGAACATACACAAATTTTCAATGGTCCCTTTTGACATTCAATTGTCTTTTAGGGGTTAATTTAAAAACATTTATGGTTCCTATTGTTTCCATCCTCAAAACTTTGTAAAATTCTTGCTAGTAGCCATTTGGGAACTTAGGATTTAATCTTTAATTCTAAAATGTGTAGTAGGTCAAAGAATGATTTAAGGATGGTCAAAATGTCTTCTTCATAGTGTAAAAACACATGAATTTAATTGATTGCTTAGATGAAGCTTTGCATTGTTAATGAGTATATTTGTGTCATTTAATTGAACTTTAGTCATTCTGGTTATTTTGTGATTTTACATGGGATTTCCCTTCAAATAAAAGACATAGTACATTGTGTGATTGGGTAGTTGCAAGTACTATTTGAGGCGCTATAGCTCCAATACTCAAGAAATTTCTTTCTAAAGTACTTCTACACACACCAAAAGAAATACCTAAACATGTTTTTCCATGGTTCAAAATGTATGCAAGAACAAGCTCACTTTGTGAACTTCCATACAACATAGAAATAGCAGTGCTCAAGAAGATTACAGTATTAGCCCAAACATGCTAACATGCTTATCGCATTTTACATAGTCTATTAGCAGAAAACCAAAACTGCCAATGAACAAAGACTACTACAATGACTTGCATTATCCACTAAATTATCCAGAGTATGTACAATTTCTCTGGAACCAAATTGATCCCAACAACAACACCTTAACTTCTGGATTCCATAAGAGCTTAAAAAACAGTGAAGCATGAGGGACCTGATCTCGTCTCCTATGCACTCATCGACCTCTGTTTCGAACCACCATTCATCTCCTCGAAGAGACTGAGTAAGAATTCAAATAGTAGGTTGGGCGGCGTTCAGCAAGACTCGCCTACATGCCGACAGCCAATGATATTCGAACCGAAAACGGGGTTCTCTACTGTCCGCAGAAAATAGTGCTCTACAACCTCCTCACCTCACTTCTCTTACTTTGAATGATTGCACAAGAAATCTTTAAAAATTGAGTGAAAATAGTGCTTCTATCCTGATACCTAATGAAAACACATTCCTGCACATCGGTCCAAATGTACAAACTGACGCAAATAGCAGCCTTTGCTTTACATGATCCCCGATGGAATAACATTCCAAAAAACTCGACACATCAGTGAAGGATAGCGAAACTCCTGAGAAAATTCTGGGAGGTCATGCCACTCACCTCTCGAAAAGTCCACCAAGCAGCAACGCTGCTTTTCACCGTACTTTTTTATACCGACCTTCTCAAGCATCAAAACCATCAAAACATCTTCACAAGCATAAAGTTCGACTGGGAGACCCTCCTCAGCAGGCGTGCATTGGCCTTGTGTCTTCACTGGCACCCACACATTAGCAGTACTTTGAGACTGAAACTCAGTAATAACTTGGTTCGTTCTCCCTTTTACGAGCAACGCAAAGATGCGGTCCTCTGCAATCGCGTAGCGCACCATACGCGCCCCATTGAATTCATAATCTTCAAAACTGAAATGCTCCGGTTGTCGTCCTACAAGGTCGAATGCACAAATTCTTGCCCTTTGCGAGAGGAAACGCGTACGGTTGGGATCAAAATTCTTCCATTCGTACGCACGACCCAAAATGCGACCCTGGGATGGGGCTGCTCGGCTCCATTGCCTCGAAACAGAATCATAGGTTTCTACTGTGTGACGGCCTTCATTATTGCCTACGACAACCACCTTAAACCCTGTGGTTTCGAAGTCCACTTTCATGTGCACCATTGTGGGCGGGACAGTGTACACATACTGCAGAGGAGGGAGCTCATGCTGAACTCGTGTCAACGGATTGATCACCACAATGCATAAGGGATTCGTCTCCGTGCACATCCAAGTGGAGACGAAACAGACCAATCCACCATTGCCTGCCATCGGCATCCAAACACTCTGGGTCCCTAAAGTATCAAACCAACTAGGTGCATTAACCCGATTTGTCAAGCGGAAGCGATACACATAAAGCCATACGTATTTGCTGAAATCAAAGATTCTTACACAGAACTCATTGGCTTGCCCTACATACGAAAGAAATGCCGCCATGTTGGGGTTCACTTCGTCACATGCTCGGTTGAACTCCATGTTTATGGTCCATTCCTTTGACAGCTGGCAACGTAGACGGGTGATTTCAAGCACTGGCAGACGTGCCAGGACCAGCACCAGCAACTCCCTCGGAAGACTTCCCCAAAGAACAGGATTCATGACGGCATATGAAGCAACCTTGTCGGAAGCCGCCATGTAAAGTTAGTTAGCATCCGTAACTTCTCGCCGGTGAGTTCTCTACTGCCACCTTCTAGAAAGGCGCTCAGCTACTCTTGCAAGAGTTTCGTTAATTGTAGGTAATCTGGCTGTGCACCATCAGCAAGGTCTTCCATCGTTGCCATTGTTCTGGACTCCTCCATGCTTGTTCAAAACTGTCAGCCACACAATCATAATCAGGTGAGAAATCAATTTGCAAGAACCTCACTTCCAAGCATCCTGAAAGCCCCCTGAAATATGATCTCTAGTATAAGAGAAAGAGAATCCCGGCCGCACAGTACAGCCGTTGAGCTCCGTATCGCTCTCTTCGTGACTGTGGAAGGGCACCCTCTCCAGAGTCAAGAATCAAGGCGCTCGTGGAACAGGACTACTCAAACCCTAAAATGAGCTTCAGAATTCCCGCTGTTCCGTCAAACCCCGAGGTTCCTCTTTTGGTTTCCTCGTTTTGTACGTCAATTCAGCAACTCGCTTCGGTGCAGCTGGAGCATAAGGTGTAGTGAGCGCAAGCATGCGGACACGGAATTGCAGAAACGCGTGAGCCAATAGCAAAGCGATTTCAGCAGAGCAGACTAAGGAAAAGAATTGCTCTAGTATGGGATTGTATTTCCTCCAGCTGTTGACAAGCACCACAGCCGATCGAGCTACAATTCCGAAGGACAATTCAAGAGGACTCAAATGCGATTATATAACCAGATTGCTAGACAATTTTCGAGCAAATCGTGAGAACTTGTATTTCGGTAGAAGCAATCAAACTAACAAAAGCCTCATGCTAAATTGGCCAGCATTCACATCGTCAACCAAATTCATGGAGCTACCAGAGCAATGAATTAGAAACAAGAAAAGAGAATGCTCCTGCATGGAGGCAACACTGGTGAAAGTAGCGACATGCACGCATGGGGCGTGGTGAAGTTGCACGAACGAGGATGTTCTTACCAGGATCATCCAGCGATTTTTTTGGCTTAAGGTTTGTGTAGCGAGCAGGACGACCGAGTGCGGCGCGTAGACAGAAATCAAACCAACCAACGAACAATCAAGCAAACGAAGGAACAAACGCGAGAGGTCCCGCAGTTCCGCAAGGGCAAAGAGAGGATGGGATAACGGGGACATTTGCAGAGAGCATGACCAGCAGTACAGGCCAACATCATTTCGGTCAAATACAGGGACACTGTTTCCTGTTGCTACAAATTCTTTGATTTTCTACTTAGTGGAACTCACAAGCAATTCAGCATGGTTCCCATTATTATATTGGAATTTTTTTGTGGGGTCATGTTGGTAGTGAAAAGATGATTCTAGATTCTCTTGAAATGTATTTTTTGGACACTCTATGAATAACTACAAATTTTCAAAGTGCTAAAAATAGGTATTCCTAAAAGCGATCGTAGAGTCTCATGAATAGTGGGAGTATATTTTAGGCAAGAATCCTTAGTGTGCAATTTGAGGAAGCGTGCAATTTTAGGTGTAGTTACTTTATATAGCGGTCCAAAGCAAAATGAATCTTCATCATTGCTAATCCAAATTTAGGTAAGAGCTTTACTCATCAAATTTCTCTACATGTTAAACTTCAAAAAATTGGCAATTTTAATTTTCAAATGCCAATTGGAACCTGAGATTCTATCAATCTGAGTTTTAGAGCTTTGAGCACATGAGTGTCTTAATTTTGGAGCTCTCAAATATTATGTGATTTTAATGAGTTTGAGTAATTTGGGAAGAGGTATTTGAGTAATTTGGGAATACCCATCCTCTCATAAGCAACTCCAACAATATGCCAAACAAGCCTAACGCATTGCTGTTTTAGGAAGAATAAATAAACGTTTGATTCCATCAAAATATTTTCTTTGGCACTACAAAAATTACAATTTTGCTAGGGACAACAATTCCTCCAAAACTACTTTTTCTTCCTCATATAGTTCATTACTGGCATGAACACGAAAAAACAGCCTGTTGGGGGGGAAATCTTAGACAAACCATCAACTTCGGCTATTCTTATAGAGAAGAGCTACCAATAGCCGAAAATTCCTGCATGACATTGTACAATTACGAAATATCAAAACCTGCTTCAGGAGATTGATATTTGGAAAGGAGAGCAACATTCAATACCGAGAAGCAAGGCATGAATTCAAGTGGTCAATTCGAGAAGATCAAATAACATGCACTCACACAATTCACAAAATACATCAAGCTTGGCCAGAATCGCAGTTTCTCTTGAAGTTAAATAATACGCAATCAGCTCCACGACCTTGAATTAAGTCGAAACCTCCTCTTCTCCTCCTCATTCTCTTCTCACAAAATCTTACCAGATACTGGGTTCCGAGTAATTCTTCTGAAACCATGGCAATGGATATCGCCACTTCAATGCATCGTATTCAATACTGGCCATTAGTTTGACAATTTTCTTCACTACATTTCAACGGTTCGACAGGGCTGTTGCATCCCACAACGACGTGGTCAGCTTCTGAAGAATCAAAGACAACGTACCAATGCAATTAAGTAATAAGGTCCCCAGCTTGAACTTTCTAGAGAATGAGCTTGCGGACTTACACATGAACTTCTCTGATAACAGCCCGATCACGATCTGATAAAGTGCCCCTTCAGTTCTTGAGGAAATTGTTGAATAGCCCTAAACACTAATCAGTCAAAGATGGGTCCATGGTCGGGATTAGGGTTGGACAAGTAAGTCGTCACTCACCTTTTTCTGAGATGGCGATGTTAACACTGGGAACATATTGCTCGATCTGCAACACTTTGGCCATGTCGAGAGCAGCCACTTTCGTGTTTTTTGCCAGCAACTTGTGCCTTCCGGTCTCAGGAAAGACACCAAACGCAGGGGCAAATCGCCCAAAATAGCTGTGGAATCTTCAGAAAGCTCAACCCAATGGACACGCCTGTGCAGCTAATGCCCGGAAATTCTGAAATTTGGAATCAATGGCTACCTCGTGAAGCTGGAAAACTCAACCGTCTAAGGTCAGAGCTCTGGGTGTCATAATTTTTTGGCGATCCAGAAGCCATCTTTCACGGGGAGGTTATCCTTGTTTCCTTACGCGAGAATGAGAAGTTTCCCACAGGATTTTGCATTTGGAAGGGGGCATCAGAGAAAAGAAGCAGTAGAGAAATTCAGTGGCACCAATCAGGGGACCTAAAGTTTCACTCCCTGCAGAGAGAAACAAAATGGCCCGAAGAAAGTGATGTCAAAATGTCAAAATCTTAGAAGATGCTCAAAGCCTTTGTTTCTTCACGTGTACAACTCTGTAAGAACCCAGATTTTCAAACTGTAAGTTAATGCCTCTCAGATCCTCAGAAGTAGAGAGAATTCAGCTATTAAAAAGAAGCATTGTTGTTTTCCTTCTAAGAATTAATCTTGAAAATGCTGTAGATGAGCAAATGTCGACACGTGGACTAAGCTTAAGTTAGGGCATGGGAACAGTGACAAACAGTGAGCCGAAAGCAGCTTCAAAAATACTTTTGGAGCTGAGGCTCTGTTCGCTGTAGGAGTCTGTACCGACAGTGGCCGTGTTTGTCACGCTTGCCCGATCTATAACTTGTCCGGCTTGGCTATGGAATTCAAGCTCGTCCATACTCGATGCCGCTAGGGCCAGAGGTTCTGACAGAGAGAAAGAGAGAGAGTTTTTGGTGTGGGACTTGTGATTCTTTGAGGAATCCACCGATTTCGGCTTGCTCCTTGTGGCTGGGTGAAGTTTGGGGTTTCTTTCGAGGGAAAGCAGTCATAGTGGATTTCTGTTCGAGTGCCGTGGGTATAAAAAACGAGCTTTCTTCCGGTGCCCGGACGTGATGGCGGTGGCGTGGTGCGAGAAAGGTTGTCCTCGAACCCGCCTTGATTTTATGTTAGTTTGGGTATGATCCAGTTTTTTCTTGCAATTCTTTGTCTTCTTGCTTGTTGGATCCTTTTTTAGTCAATCCTAAGAAGTATGTAGTTCACTTTGAAACAAAGCTCTAGGTTAGTATCTTACTGAAACAGGACTTTGGACAATATGGTTTGAAATGCCATGCTCTTCTTGAAGCGATACTGGTACTACGTCTTCGATGCTACTGCTTTGCTTCACTTCCTGCATTGTTCCTCAGTAGGTGACCTACTTTTGTAGGTGCTTAAGAATCTTCAGTATTGCACTTGGAAATTAGCTTCCAGACTCTGTACTGCCATCTTCCAAATTATCTAGTCGACCAAAGTAACTATGAGTTCCATGAGTTCCCAAATTGTGGGAAATTGTACACATGTGCAGTCTGATGTGACCAAAGTTTGACCATGTCAAATAATAATATTTAATTATTATTTAAATAAAATAATTATTATTTTAATTATTGTTTAAATAAATAAAATATTTTTTAAAATTTAAATACAATAATAATTATTTTAATTATTTAATATTCAACTTGCATAGTACTAGTTCACAACAAGGGGAACAGGTTTGAAAGGCTTTCCCCTTGCTTCAAATTTTTCTTATGCTATGGTTTAGTCTTTAAATTGTTTAGTTTATGAAGAATTAGAATTCTAGGTTAGCATCTTATTGAAACAAAGTTATCCGGTGTACTAATAAACAATGTCATGATCACCACAGGTATTGTGTCTTCAATGTTGTTACAATGCTTTACTTCCTTCATTGTTCATTAGGATTAGGTGACCTATTTTAACCATGTGCTCAAAATCTTCTGGATGCAGTTATTGCACTTGGAAATTATATTCTTGTCGATGTTCAAACCCTTTGCATTTCTAAGCTTGCTTTATATTGAACACAATCGCAGGCATTGTCAAGTAATCCCTGCACAAATTACCTCCATGGAACTTCGAGGAGGAAGTTATTGCCGCATTTCCTTGCAGGATGTCATCTCCATACTTGGTATGCTTTTCTCCTTTGTCAATCTATTTGGTTGTATCAGTTGTTGGCTATAAGCATTGGAATAAATTAGCAGATGTAGAGACCTATCGATGGGTGGGTTTTGATCGTCCTGGTCTCATGTGCTTGTCAATATTTAGTAGAGGTCTAGTTTTGTGGTTGTGGACCAGTGCTATTCGTTTTCATAACTTAGTTGAGCCTTCTTGTTGTTTATAAGTTTAATAGAGGATATAGTGTTTGTGTCACTTTGATCATTCCAACGTCTGAAGAAGTGTGATTTTGAGAGGATATATACAATTGCGGAAAGATCTTTGGGTATGAGAGCCCAATTTTGTTGAGATCAATTCTCATACTTTATTAATTTCTTATTTGACTTCAATATAGGAGGTAGCAGATCAATATAAGTGACAATAGATAACCAATTTTTGTTGAAAGATCAGTGTCCTTAGACAGTAGTCAAGTCATGCTAACAAGGGTCATTACAGCATGATTGCCAACAAGTCCAACCAAGTTATGAATAGAAGAGTCAGTATTGGAGATATTAGGATTAGAGCCCCATCAATTTTAGTATCCAATCCCTTGAGAATTAAGGTTTGTGGTGTGTATTTTTTGACGTGCAGATCTAGAAGGAATGATGTATGAAACATGCAAGAGCTAACAAGTCCTGCATCACTAGTGATGGTGAAATGATCAATGGATTTATAAATGTCCTAGTCTCCAGGTACGGTGATGCTTTTGGATGGGCTCAGTTCTGGGACTTTTTATTTAACCATTGTCAAAATAGTTTAGAAAATGTTGGCATTGTTTCAAATCCATGATTGAACCTCGAGTATAGCATTGTGGAAAGTAGGGTTAGATGGGGTCAAATTCTTGATCACCAGAATCAATGAAGAACATTGTGTGTATGTTGGTTAGAATTTTTTTTAAATGGATCAAAGATGGTTTAGGGTTTCATCCCTAGGCACATAGAAAGATTGGAAAACGTTCAAGATGGAGAGCAAAATGAAATGGTTCATCGTGCCATCCCTTACCATGCTTTACCTAGATCAATGAAGAACATTGCGCCTATGTTGGTTAGAAATTTTTAAAAATGGACCAAAGATGGTTTAGGGTTTCATCCCTAGGCACACATAGAAAGATTGGAAAACGTTCAAGATGGAGAGCAAAATGAAATGGTTCATCATGCCATCCCTTGCCATGTTTTGCAAGTCATTCTACTTCAAAAGTTAGTTCCTTGATTTGGTTAGTGAGGTTCTCTAAAGCATCCACAAGTATATGTTATAATTTGAGCCTAGTTTAGTAATTCTTGTAGATTAGGAATTTGATTTTCAGAATATGTAGGTATGCATATCAAGTATCAACAAGGATGATGTGTGGAAGATGCATTTGTTGACAACATTTGGATTACTAATATGATCTTGAAGCTCACACAATCAATATTCCTATGAGTTATGTAGCAAATTTATTGGGAGCTTTGACTCTAAACCCTAAACCCAAAGTAACCCAAAGTTGACATTATATGTGAGTACTCAAGTCATGTCCCCATCTTTATCAATTATCTTGTAATTTGTGATGACATGAATTCCTTGAATTTGGAATTCAAAGGATGCATTAATAGTGACTTGTGCGGTGGTTGAATTACAAACTAATATATTTTGTCCCAACTACAAACTCCTTTTTCATTTCTTGTAGGCATTAGCGTATATTTCAATTTTGAAGTGGCAAGCATGACAAATGATATGGAGAGTGATGCAAAGAGATTTTGTGCAAGTGGATCAAGGCTTAGCAAGAGATTGTGTACAGAAGGTGGTTACTTTACTTTGGGCTACCAACCTATTCTTTTCTTATTGAATTTTGAAGTACAATCATTTATAGTTTGATAATGCTCACCTTGAATTCAATTGTAAACATTATTTGATACTCTTGGATGTGGGTTTTAATGAAGTAGATTGATCATTGGTTGTGGTGCAGATGAGTTTGCAAACTATGATGTTTTTATAAGTCATAGAGGCCCTGATGTCAAGACGGGTTTCGTGGGTTTTTTATATGATGCTCTGGAACGAGTTGGTTTACATGCCTTTTTGGATTGTGAATCCATTGGTAAAGGCCTAAATTCTTGGAAATGCATTGACCATGCCATCCAAACAACACCCCTAGCCCTAGTCATCTTTTCCGAGACTTTTACTCAATCGGAGTGGTGTATGAAAGAATTACATGCAATGTTGAACCCTCCTTCAATGAAGGTGCTACCAATCTTCTACAATGTTCAACCATGGGAAGTAAGATTTCCAGAAAAGGGTCAATTAGCTATTGGATTTACAAAGTTGATTGAGAGGCATGATACGACTACTATGGAACAATGGAGGGCCGATTTGGAAAGAGCTTCAAAGTTGAATGGTTGGGAGCATAAAGTAGGAGACAAGAGGTAAATATGTGGACATGCACTATATGTTTTGAAGAATTTATGGTTGAACTTGACATTGACATTGTACTTTGTGGTATTGATATTTATTACAATTTGTTTATAGGTTGGAAAAGAACTTGGTGTCGGAGGTGGTGGCTAAGGTTTTTGAATTGGCAAATAAGTCACTTTCCTTGGATGTAAGTGATCATATTGTGGGTGTGAAGCAAGTTGTTGAGAACCTCATTCAAGCTCTTACTGAGAAGAAAGTATTAATGTTGGGATTATGGGGAATGGGTGGAATTGGAAAGTCTACTTTGGCGAGGGAGTTATACAACCAATTAGAGCAAAGATTTGTTGAAAGGTGTTATGTGGAAGATGTGGCAGAGAAGGTGAATCAAGATGGTGTGACTAATGTCCAAGAACATATTTTGAAGGCCTTTTGTGAGAATGAGAAAATTACAAACAAATTTCATGGGAAGCATATTCTTAAAGAAAGGTTATCTAAAAAGCCCATTCTTTTGGTTTTGGATGATGTTAATGACAATGATGACATAGATTTTTTGATGTCACGCCAAATGCTCAAGGAAGGTAGCCTATGCATTGTCACTTCTCGAAATCGACGCATCTTTGAGAAATCAAATTTATTTGATGACAAACATGAGGTTCACACTCATGATGTTCAATTATTGAATGAG
Organism: Rhytidiadelphus loreus; assembly: GCA_947034895.1. Classification (NCBI taxonomy): domain Eukaryota; kingdom Viridiplantae; phylum Streptophyta; class Bryopsida; order Hypnales; family Hylocomiaceae; genus Rhytidiadelphus; species Rhytidiadelphus loreus. Next base: position 45,773,417 of record OX344765.1, read on the forward strand.
TGCCATTCTCGAAGTGTCTTTGCATGTCATGCATTTGGAGGTGAATCTAAAGTACCTCCAGAATTTGCAAGTCTTGTTGAAGAGGTTAGCATGGCATGTGGTGGAGTTCCCTTGGTGTTGAAGGTTTGTGGGTCTCGTTTGAGGAACGAGGTGGAAATGGAGATTTGGGAGGAAGTTTTGAAGGAATTGAATTGTGGCACTATTATGGATGAGAAGAAGATATTTAAATGTCTTCGCATTAGCTATGACGCTCTTCAAGAGAAACATCAAGAAATGTTTTTGGATATTGCATGTGCATTATTGGGAGAATCTATGGAGATGGCTAAACTTGTTTGGAGGTCCCAAGGTTGGTCTGCAGCATCTGGTGTGCAAACTCTTGTAGAGAGGGCCTTGATTAGAGTGGATGAGCAAGGTGCCTTTTGCATGCATGACCATTTGAGAGATATGGGCCGTGCAATTGCGAAGGAGGAAAGTGCAAGTTTGGGTATTTACAAACGCTTATGGGGTTTGGAAGCCTTGGCATTGTTGAACAAGAATGAGGTAAGCTTGATGGCCATTAAACTTTAGTTTGGTCAATCTTTTGAATAGAGTATAAGTATGTAGTTTTGTAGTAATATATTAGAGATAACACTTCAAAGATTAAAAGAATAGTGCTTACTCTAGTTTGATTGTTTGAGAATTCAAACCTGTAGTGTATGTAGTCTTTTTCTAGTTATATTAAATGACGCATGCCATATATTCTTTTATTGAGTTCAACCATGCCTAGTTTGATTCAAGAAACATATATATATTAAAGCATTTCAGGCTTATTTGACTTTTTTGAATTTGTGTTTGCAGCCACTACCAGATTCTCTTCAAACTTTGATTCTTCCATCATGGCATGGAATTCCAGTTGACCTTTCTGGCATGAGACAATTGCGTATATTGACATGTGAGGATTGCTTGTTTTTGACATCATCACTTCCAAAAAATTTGCGTTTCCTTTATAACAACAAGGGAATGTATGCAATAAGGAATCATTTTCCGAACTCACCTAAAAACAATGAATTGGTGATATTATTTTGGAGCGATAATTCAATGAAGAGCTTGCCTAAATCTTTGGGAACATTGAACAAGTTGAAAGTGTTGAATCTCAAATCTTGTAGTGAGTTGAAGAAGCTACCAGATTCATTGCAAGGCCTCCACAATTTGGAAGACTTGAATCTTAATTGGAGTGGAATCCAAATCTTACCCAAATCTTTGGGAACATTGAGCAAGTTGAAAGTGTTGAATCTCGAATCGTGTCGTGAGCTGAAGGAGCTACCAAATTCATTGGAAGGCCTCCACAATTTAGAAGACTTAAATCTTTATGGGAGTGGAATCCAAACGTTACCCAAATCTTTGGGATCATTAAACAAGTTGAAAGTGTTGAATCTCAAATTCTGTAGTGAGCTAAAGGACCTACCAGATTCATTGGAGGGCCTCCACAATTTGGAAGATTTAAATCTTTATTGGAGTGGAATCCAAACGTTACCGAAATCTTTGGGAACATTGAGCAAGTTGAAAGTGTTGAATCTCAAATCCTGTGATGAGCTGAAGGAGCTACCAGATTCATTGGAAGGCCTTCACAATTTGGAAGACTTGAAACTTTATGGGAGTGGAATCCAAACGTTACCGAAATCTTTGGGAACATTGAGCAAGTTGAAAGTGTTGAGTCTAAAGTGGTGTGGTGAATTGAAGGACCTACCTGATTCATTGGAGGGTCTCCAAAATTTAGAAGACTTGAATCTTTATAAGAGTGGAATCCAAGCTTTACCCAAATCTTTGGGAACATTGAGCATGTTGAAAGTGTTAAATCTCAAATTGTGTGTAAACCTAAAGAAGCTGCCCAATTCATTGGAAGGCCTCCACAATTTGGAAGACTTGAAACTTTATGGGAGTGGAATCCAAACGTTACCGAAATCTTTGGGAACATTGAGCAAGTTGAAAGTGTTGAATCTAGAATCGTGTCGTGAGCTGAAGGAGCTACCAAATTCATCGGAAGGCCTCCACAATTTGGAAGACTTGAATCTTTCTGAGAGTGGAATCCAAACGTTACCGAAATCTTTGGGAACATTGAGCATGTTGAAAGTGTTGAGTCTCGAATCCTGTGGTGAGCTGAAGGAGCTACCAGATTCATTGGAAGGCCTCCACAATTTGGAAGACTTGAATCTTTCTGAGAGTGGAATCCAAACGTTACTAAAATCTTTGGGAACATTGAGCATGTTGAAAGTGTTGAATCTAGAGTGGTGTAAAGAGCTCAAGGACCTACCAGATTCATTGGAAGACCTCCACAATTTGGAAGACTTGAATCTTTCTGAGAGTGGAATCCAAACGTTACCGAAATCTTTGGGAACATTGAGCATGTTGAAAGTGTTGAGTCTAAAGTGGTGTGGTGAATTGAAGGACCTACCTGATTCATTGGAGGGTCTCTAAAATTTAGAAGACTTGAATCTTTATAAGAGTGGAATCCAAGCTTTACCCAAATCTTTGGGAACATTGAGCATGTTGAAAGTGTTAAATCTCAAATTGTGTGTAAACCTAAAGAAGCTGCCCAATTCATTGGAAGGCTTCCACAATTTGGAAGACTTGAATCTTTCTGAGAGTGGAATCCAAACGTTACCAAAATCTTTGGGAACATTGAGCAAGTTGAAAGTGTTGAATCTAGAGTGGTGTAAAGAGCTCAAGGACCTACCAGATTCATTGGAAGACCTCCACAATTTGGAAGACTTGAATCTTTCTGAGAGTGGAATCCAGACGTTACCGAAATCTTTGGGAACATTGAACATGTTGAAAGTGTTGAGTCTCGAATCCTGTGGTGAGCTGAAGGAGCTACCAGATTTATTGGAAGGCCTCCACAATTTGGAAGACTTGAATCTTTCTGAGAGTGGAATCCAAACGTTACCGAAATCTTTGGGAACATTGAGCATGTTGAAAGTGTTGAGTCTCGAATCCTGTGGTGAGCTGAAGGAGCTACCAGATTTATTGGAAGGCCTCCACAATTTGGAAGACTTGAATCTTTCTGAGAATGGGATCCAAACGTTACCGAAATCTTTGGGAACATTGAGCATGTTGAAAGTGTTGACTCTCGAATCCTGTGGTGAGCTGAAGGAGCTACCAGATTTATTGGAAGGCCTCCACAATTTGGAAGACTTGAATCTTTCTGAGAGTGGAATCCAAACGTTACCGAAATCTTTGGGAACATTGAGCATGTTGAAAGTGTTGAATCTAGAGTGGTGTAAAGAGCTCAAGGACCTACCAGATTCATTGGAAGACCTCCACAATTTGGAAGACTTGAATCTTAATTGGAGTGGAATCCAAATGTTACCCAAATCTTTGGGAACATTGAGCAAGTTGAAAGTGTTGAATCTCGAATCGTGTCGTGAGCTGAAGGAGCTACCAGATTCATTGGAAGGCCTCTACAATTTAGAAGACTTAAATCTATATGGGAGTGGAATCCAAACGTTACCCAAATCTTTGGGATCATTAAACAAGTTGAAAGTGTTGAATCTAGAATCGTGTCGTGAGCGGAAGGAGCTACCAAATTCATTGGAAGGCCTCCACAAATTGGAAGACTTGAATCTTTCTGAGAGTGGAATCCAAACGTTACCGAAATCTTTGGGAACATTGAGCATGTTGAAAGTGTTGAATCTCGAATCCTGTGGTGAGCTGAAGGAGCTACCAGATTCATTGGAAGGCCTCCACAATTTGGAAGACTTGAATCTTTCTGAGAGTGGAATCCAAACGTTACCAAAATCTTTGGGAACATTGAGCATGTTGAAAGTGTTGAATCTAGAATCGTGTCGTGAGTTGAAGGAGCTACCAAATTCATTGGAAGGCCTCCACAATTTGGAAGACTTGAATCTTTCTGAGAGTGGAATCCAAACGTTACCGAAATCTTTGGGAACATTGAGCATGTTGAAAGTGTTGAGTCTCGAATCCTGTGGTGAGCTGAAGGAGCTGCCCAATTCATAGGAAGGCCTCCACAATTTGGAAGACTTGAATCTTTCTGAGAGTGGAATCCAAACGTTACCAAAATCTTTGGGAACATTGAGCATGTTGAAAGTGTTGAATCTAGAGTGGTGTAAAGAGCTCAAGGACCTACGAGATTCATTGGAAGACCTCCACAATTTGGAAGACTTGAATCTTTCTGAGAGTGGAATCCAAACGTTACCGAAATCTTTGGGAACATTGAGCATGTTGAAAGTGTTGAATCTAGAGTGGTGTAAAGAGCTCAAGGACCTACCAGATTCATTGGAAGACCTCCACAATTTGGAAGACTTGAATCTTAATTGGAGTGGAATCCAAATGTTACCCAAATCTTTGGGAACATTGAGCAAGTTGAAAGTGTTGAATCTCGAATCGTGTCGTGAGCTGAAAGAGCTACCAGATTCATTGGAAGGCCTCTACAATTTAGAAGACTTAAATCTATATGGGAGTGGAATCCAAACGTTACCCAAATCTTTGGGATCATTAAACAAGTTGAAAGTGTTGAATCTAGAATCGTGTCGTGAGCTGAAGGAGCTACCAAATTCATTGGAAGGCCTCCACAAATTGGAAGACTTGAATCTTTCTGAGAGTGGAATCCAAACGTTACCGAAATCTTTGGGAACATTGAGCATGTTGAAAGTGTTGAATCTCGAATCCTGTGGTGAGCTGAAGGAGCTACCAGATTCATTGGAAGGCCTCCACAATTTGGAAGACTTGAATCTTTCTGAGAGTGGAATCCAAACGTTACCAAAATCTTTGGGAACATTGAGCATGTTGAAAGTGTTGAATCTAGAATCGTGTCGTGAGTTGAAGGAGCTACCAAATTCATTGGAAGGCCTCCACAATTTGGAAGACTTGAATCTTTCTGAGAGTGGAATCCAAACGTTACCGAAATCTTTGGGAACATTGAGCATGTTGAAAGTGTTGAGTCTCGAATCCTGTGGTGAGCTGAAGGAGCTGCCCAATTCATAGGAAGGCCTCCACAATTTGGAAGACTTGAATCTTTCTGAGAGTGGAATCCAAACGTTACCAAAATCTTTGGGAACATTGAGCATGTTGAAAGTGTTGAATCTAGAGTGGTGTAAAGAGCTCAAGGACCTACGAGATTCATTGGAAGACCTCCACAATTTGGAAGACTTGAATCTTTCTGAGAGTGGAATCCAAACGTTACCGAAATCTTTGGGAACATTGAGCATGTTGAAAGTGTTGAATCTAGAGTGGTGTAAAGAGCTCAAGGACCTACGAGATTCATTGGAAGACCTCCACAATTTGGAAGACTTGAATCTTTCTGAGAGTGGAATCCAAACGTTACCGAAATCTTTGGGAACATTGAACATGTTGAAAGTGTTGAGTCTCGAATCCTGTGGTGAGCTGAAGGAGCTACCAGATTCATTGGAAGGCCTCCACGATTTGGAAGACTTGAAACTTTATGGGAGTGGAATCCAAACGTTACCCAAATCTTTGGGAACATTGAGCAAGTTGAAAGTGTTGAATCTAGAATCGTGTCGTGAGCTGAAGGAGCTACCAAATTCATTGGAAGGCCTCCACAATTTGGAAGACTTGAATCTTTCTGAGAGTGGAATCCAAATGTTACCCAAATCTTTGGGAACATTGAGCAAGTTGAAAGTGTTGAATCTAGAATCGTGTCGTGAGCTGAAGGAGCTACCAGATTCATTGGAGGGCCTCCACAATTTGGAAGATTTAAATCTTTATTGGAGTGGAATCCAAACGTTACCGAAATCTTTGGGAACATTGAGCAAGTTGAAAGTGTTGAATCTCAAATCCTGTGATGAGCTGAAGGAGCTACCAGATTCATTGGAAGGCCTTCACAATTTGGAAGACTTGAAACTTTATGGGAGTGGAATCCAAACGTTACCGAAATCTTTGGGAACATTGAACAAGTTGAAAGTGTTGAGTCTAAAGTGGTGTGGTGAATTGAAGGACCTACCTGATTCATTGGAGGGTCTCCAAAATTTAGAAGACTTGAATCTTTATAAGAGTGGAATCCAAGCTTTACCCAAATCTTTGGGAACATTGAGCATGTTGAAAGTGTTAAATCTCAAATTGTGTGTAAACCTAAAGAAGCTGCCCAATTCATTGGAAGGCCTCCACAATTTGGAAGACTTGAATCTTTCTGAGAGTGGAATCCAAACGTTACCAAAATTTTTGGGAACATTGAGCATGTTGAAAGTGTTGAATCTAGAGTGGTGTAAAGAGCTCAAGGACCTACGAGATTCATTGGAAGACCTCCACAATTTGGAAGACTTGAATCTTTCTGAGAGTGGAATCCAAACGTTACCGAAATCTTTGGGAACATTGAGCATGTTGAAAGTGTTGAGTCTAAAGTGGTGTGGTGAATTGAAGGACCTACCTGATTCATTGGAGGGTCTCTAAAATTTAGAAGACTTGAATCTTTAAAAGAGTGGAATCCAAGCTTTACCCAAATCTTTGGGAACATTGAGCATGTTGAAAGTGTTAAATCTCAAATTGTGTGTAAACCTAAAGAAGCTGCCCAATTCATTGGAAGGCCTCCACAATTTGGAAGACTTGAATCTTTCTGAGAGTGGAATCCAAACGTTACCAAAATCTTTGGGAACATTGAGCATGTTGAAAGTGTTGAATCTAGAGTGGTGTAAAGAGCTCAAGGACCTACGAGATTCATTGGAAGACCTCCACAATTTGGAAGACTTGAATCTTTCTGAGAGTGGAATCCAAACGTTACCGAAATCTTTGGGAACATTGAGCATGTTGAAAGTGTTGAGTCTAAAGTGGTGTGGTGAATTGAAGGACCTACCTGATTCATTGGAGGGTCTCTAAAATTTAGAAGACTTGAATCTTTATAAGAGTGGAATCCAAGCTTTACCCAAATCTTTCGGAACATTGAGCATGTTGAAAGTGTTAAATCTCAAATTGTGTGTAAACCTAAAGAAGCTGCCCAATTCATTGGAAGGCCTCCACAATTTGGAAGACTTGAATCTTTCTGAGAGTGGAATCCAAACGTTACCGAAATCTTTGGGAACATTGAACATGTTGAAAGTGTTGAGTCTCGAATCCTGTGGTGAGCTGAAGGAGCTACCAGATTCATTGGAAGGCCTCCACGATTTGGAAGACTTGAAACTTTATGGGAGTGGAATCCAAACGTTACCCAAATCTTTGGGAACATTGAGCAAGTTGAAAGTGTTGAATCTAGAATCGTGTCGTGAGCTGAAGGAGCTACCAAATTCATTGGAAGGCCTCCACAATTTGGAAGACTTGAATCTTTCTGAGAGTGGAATCCAAATGTTACCCAAATCTTTGGGAACATTGAGCAAGTTGAAAGTGTTGAATCTAGAATCGTGTCGTGAGCTGAAGGAGCTACCAGATTCATTGGAGGGCCTCCACAATTTGGAAGATTTAAATCTTTATTGGAGTGGAATCCAAACGTTACCGAAATCTTTGGGAACATTGAGCAAGTTGAAAGTGTTGAATCTCAAATCCTGTGATGAGCTGAAGGAGCTACCAGATTCATTGGAAGGCCTTCACAATTTGGAAGACTTGAAACTTTATGGGAGTGGAATCCAAACGTTACCGAAATCTTTGGGAACATTGAACAAGTTGAAAGTGTTGAGTCTAAAGTGGTGTGGTGAATTGAAGGACCTACCTGATTCATTGGAGGGTCTCCAAAATTTAGAAGACTTGAATCTTTATAAGAGTGGAATCCAAGCTTTACCCAAATCTTTGGGAACATTGAGCATGTTGAAAGTGTTAAATCTCAAATTGTGTGTAAACCTAAAGAAGCTGCCCAATTCATTGGAAGGCCTCCACAATTTGGAAGACTTGAATCTTTCTGAGAGTGGAATCCAAACGTTACCAAAATTTTTGGGAACATTGAGCATGTTGAAAGTGTTGAATCTAGAGTGGTGTAAAGAGCTCAAGGACCTACGAGATTCATTGGAAGACCTCCACAATTTGGAAGACTTGAATCTTTCTGAGAGTGGAATCCAAACGTTACCGAAATCTTTGGGAACATTGAGCATGTTGAAAGTGTTGAGTCTAAAGTGGTGTGGTGAATTGAAGGACCTACCTGATTCATTGGAGGGTCTCTAAAATTTAGAAGACTTGAATCTTTAAAAGAGTGGAATCCAAGCTTTACCCAAATCTTTGGGAACATTGAGCATGTTGAAAGTGTTAAATCTCAAATTGTGTGTAAACCTAAAGAAGCTGCCCAATTCATTGGAAGGCCTCCACAATTTGGAAGACTTGAATCTTTCTGAGAGTGGAATCCAAACGTTACCAAAATCTTTGGGAACATTGAGCATGTTGAAAGTGTTGAATCTAGAGTGGTGTAAAGAGCTCAAGGACCTACGAGATTCATTGGAAGACCTCCACAATTTGGAAGACTTGAATCTTTCTGAGAGTGGAATCCAAACGTTACCGAAATCTTTGGGAACATTGAGCATGTTGAAAGTGTTGAGTCTAAAGTGGTGTGGTGAATTGAAGGACCTACCTGATTCATTGGAGGGTCTCTAAAATTTAGAAGACTTGAATCTTTATAAGAGTGGAATCCAAGCTTTACCCAAATCTTTCGGAACATTGAGCATGTTGAAAGTGTTAAATCTCAAATTGTGTGTAAACCTAAAGAAGCTGCCCAATTCATTGGAAGGCCTCCACAATTTGGAAGACTTGAATCTTTCTGAGAGTGGAATCCAAACGTTACCGAAATCTTTGGGAACATTGAACATGTTGAAAGTGTTGAGTCTCGAATCCTGTGGTGAGCTGAAGGAGCTACCAGATTCATTGGAAGGCCTCCATAATTTGGAAGACTTGAAACTTTATGGGAGTGGAATCCAAACGTTACCCAAATCTTTGGGAACATTGAGCAAGTTGAAAGTGTTGAATCTAGAATCGTGTCGTGAGCGGAAGGAGCTACCAAATTCATTGGAAGGCCTCCACAATTTGGAAGACTTGAATCTTTCTGAGAGTGGAATCCAAACGTTACCGAAATCTTTGGGAACATTGAGCATGTTGAAAGTGTTGGATCTCGAATCCTGTGGTGAGCTGAAGGAGCTACCAGATTCATTGGAAGGCCTCCACAATTTGGAAGACTTGAATCTTTCTGAGAGTGGAATCCAAACGTTACCAAAATCTTTGGGAACATTGAGCATGTTGAAAGTGTTGAATCTAGAGTGGTGTAAAGAACTCAAGGACCTACGAGATTCATTGGAAGGCCTCCACAATTTGGAAGACTTGAATCTTTCTGAGAGTGGAATCCAAACGTTACCCAAATCTTTGGGAACATTGAGCATGTTGAAAGTGTTGAATCTAGAGTGGTGTAAAGAGCTCAAGGACCTACCAGATTCATTGGAAGGTCTCCACAATTTGGAAGACTTGAAACTTTATGGGAGTGGAATCCAAACGTTACCCAAATCTTTGGGAACATTGAGCAAGTTGAAAGTGTTGAATCTAGAATCGTGTCGTGAGCTGAAGGAGCTACCAAATTCATTGGAAGGCCTCCACAATTTGGAAGACTTGAATCTTTCTGAGAGTGGAATCCAAATGTTACCCAAATCTTTGGAAACATTGAGCAAGTTGAAAGTGTTGAATCTAGAATCGTGTCGTGAGCTGAAGGAGCTACCAGATTCATTGGAGGGCCTCCACAATTTGGAAGATTTAAATCTTTATTGGAGTGGAATCCAAACGTTACCGAAATCTTTGGGAACATTGAGCAAGTTGAAAGTGTTGAATCTCAGATCCTGTGATGAGCTGAAGGAGCTACCAGATTCATTGGAAGGCCTTCACAATTTGGAAGACTTGAAACTTTATGGGAGTGGAATCCAAACGTTACCGAAATCTTTGGGAACATTGACCAAGTTGAAAGTGTTGAGTCTAAAGTGGTGTGGTGAATTGAAGGACCTACCTGATTCATTGGAGGGTCTCCAAAATTTAGAAGACTTGAATCTTTATAAGAGTGGAATCTAGCTTTATCCAAATCTTTGGGAACATTGAGCATGTTGAAAGTGTTAAATCTCAAATTGTGTGTAAACCTAAAGAAGCTGCCCAATTCATTGGAAGGCCTCCACAATTTGGAAGACTTGAATCTTTCTGAGAGTGGAATCCAAACGTTACCAAAATCTTTGGGAACATTGAGCATGTTGAAAGTGTTGAATCTAGAGTGGTGTAAAGAGCTCAAGGACCTACGGGATTCATTGGAAGACCTCCACAATTTGGAAGACTTGAATCTTTCTGAGAGTGGAATCCAAACGTTACCGAAATCTTTGGGAACATTGAGCATGTTGAAAGTGTTGAATCTAGAGTGGTGTAAAGAGCTCAAGGACCTACCAGATTCATTGGAAGGCCTCCACAATTTGGAAGACTTGAATCTTTCTGAGAGTGGAATCCAAACGTTACCAAAATCTTTGGGAACATTGAGCATGTTGAAAGTGTTGAATCTAGAATCGTGTCGTGAGCGGAAGGAGCTACCAAATTCATTGGAAGGCCTCCACAATTTGGAAGACTTGAATCTTTCTGAGAGTGGAATCCAAACGTTACCGAAATCTTTGGGAACATTGAACATGTTGAAAGTGTTGAATCTCGAATCCTGTGGTGAGCTGAAGGAGCTACCAGATTCATTGGAAGGCCTCCACAATTTGGAAGACTTGAATCTTTCTGAGAGTGGAATCCAAACGTTACCAAAATCTTTGGGAACATTGAGCATGTTGAAAGTGTTGAATCTAGAATCGTGTCGTGAGTTGAAGGAGCTACCAAATTCATTGGAAGGCCTCCACAATTTGGAAGACTTGAATCTTTCTGAGAGTGGAATCCAAACGTTACCGAAATCTTTGGGAACATTGAGCATGTTGAAAGTGTTGAGTCTCGAATCCTGTGGTGAGCTGAAGGAGCTACCAGATTCATTGGAAGGCCTCCACAATTTGGAAGACTTGAATCTTTCTGAGAGTGGAATCCAAACGTTACCAAAATCTTTGGGAACATTGAGCATGTTGAAAGTGTTGAATCTAGAGTGGTGTAAAGAGCTCAAGGACCTACGAGATTCATTGGAAGACCTCCACAATTTGGAAGACTTGAATCTTTCTGAGAGTGGAATCCAAACGTTACCGAAATCTTTGGGAACATTGAGCATGTTGAAAGTGTTGAATCTAGAGTGGTGTAAAAAGCTCAAGGACCTACGAGATTCATTGGAAGACCTCCACAATTTGGAAGACTTGAATCTTTCTGAGAGTGGAATCCAAACGTTACCGAAATCTTTGGGAACATTGAACATGTTGAAAGTGTTGAGTCTCGAATCCTGTGGTGAGCTGAAGGAGCTACCAGATTCATTGGAAGGCCTCCATAATTTGGAAGACTTGAAACTTTATGGGAGTGGAATCCAAACGTTACCCAAATCTTTGGGAACATTGAGCATGTTGAAAGTGTTGAATCTCGAATCCTGTGGTGAGCTGAAGGAGCTACCAGATTCATTGGAAGGCCTCCACAATTTGGAAGACTTGAATCTTTCTGAGAGTGGAATCCAAACGTTACCGAAATCTTTGGGAACATTGAACATGTTGAAAGTGTTGAGTCTCGAATCCTGTGGTGAGCTGAAGGAGCTACCAGATTCATTGGAAGGCCTACATAATTTGGAAGACTTGAAACTTTATGGGAGTGGAATCCAAACGTTACCCAAATCTTTGGGAACATTGAGCATGTTGAAAGTGTTGAATCTAGAATCGTGTCGTGAGCGGAAGGAGCTACCAAATTCATTGGAAGGCCTCCACAATTTGGAAGACTTGAATCTTTCTGAGAGTGGAATCCAAACGTTACCGAAATCTTTGGGAACATTGAGCATGTTGAAAGTGTTGAATCTAGAGTGGTGTAAAGAGCTCAAGGACCTACCAGATTCATTGGAAGGCCTCCACAATTTGGAAGACTTGAATCTTTCTGAGAGTGGAATCCAAACGTTACCAAAATCTTTGGGAACATTGAGCATGTTGAAAGTGTTGAATCTAGAGTGGTGTAAAGAGCTCAAGGACCTACGAGATTCATTGGAAGACCTCCACAATTTGGAAGACTTGAATCTTTCTGAGAGTGGAATCCAAACGTTACCGAAATCTTTGGGAACATTGAGCATGTTGAAAGTGTTGAGTCTAAAGTGGTGTGGTGAATTGAAGGACCTACCTGATTCATTGGAGGGTCTCTAAAATTTAGAAGACTTGAATCTTTATAAGAGTGGAATCCAAGCTTTACCCAAATCTTTCGGAACATTGAGCATGTTGAAAGTGTTAAATCTCAAATTGTGTGTAAACCTAAAGAAGCTGCCCAATTCATTGGAAGGCCTCCACAATTTGGAAGACTTGAATCTTTCTGAGAGTGGAATCCAAACGTTACCGAAATCTTTGGGAACATTGAACATGTTGAAAGTGTTGAGTCTCGAATCCTGTGGTGAGCTGAAGGAGCTACCAGATTCATTGGAAGGCCTCCATAATTTGGAAGACTTGAAACTTTATGGGAGTGGAATCCAAACGTTACCCAAATCTTTGGGAACATTGAGCAAGTTGAAAGTGTTGAATCTAGAATCGTGTCGTGAGCGGAAGGAGCTACCAAATTCATTGGAAGGCCTCCACAATTTGGAAGACTTGAATCTTTCTGAGAGTGGAATCCAAACGTTACCGAAATCTTTGGGAACATTGAGCATGTTGAAAGTGTTGGATCTCGAATCCTGTGGTGAGCTGAAGGAGCTACCAGATTCATTGGAAGGCCTCCACAATTTGGAAGACTTGAATCTTTCTGAGAGTGGAATCCAAACGTTACCAAAATCTTTGGGAACATTGAGCATGTTGAAAGTGTTGAATCTAGAGTGGTGTAAAGAACTCAAGGACCTACGAGATTCATTGGAAGGCCTCCACAATTTGGAAGACTTGAATCTTTCTGAGAGTGGAATCCAAACGTTACCCAAATCTTTGGGAACATTGAGCATGTTGAAAGTGTTGAATCTAGAGTGGTGTAAAGAGCTCAAGGACCTACCAGATTCATTGGAAGGTCTCCACAATTTGGAAGACTTGAAACTTTATGGGAGTGGAATCCAAACGTTACCCAAATCTTTGGGAACATTGAGCAAGTTGAAAGTGTTGAATCTAGAATCGTGTCGTGAGCTGAAGGAGCTACCAAATTCATTGGAAGGCCTCCACAATTTGGAAGACTTGAATCTTTCTGAGAGTGGAATCCAAATGTTACCCAAATCTTTGGAAACATTGAGCAAGTTGAAAGTGTTGAATCTAGAATCGTGTCGTGAGCTGAAGGAGCTACCAGATTCATTGGAGGGCCTCCACAATTTGGAAGATTTAAATCTTTATTGGAGTGGAATCCAAACGTTACCGAAATCTTTGGGAACATTGAGCAAGTTGAAAGTGTTGAATCTCAGATCCTGTGATGAGCTGAAGGAGCTACCAGATTCATTGGAAGGCCTTCACAATTTGGAAGACTTGAAACTTTATGGGAGTGGAATCCAAACGTTACCGAAATCTTTGGGAACATTGACCAAGTTGAAAGTGTTGAGTCTAAAGTGGTGTGGTGAATTGAAGGACCTACCTGATTCATTGGAGGGTCTCCAAAATTTAGAAGACTTGAATCTTTATAAGAGTGGAATCTAGCTTTATCCAAATCTTTGGGAACATTGAGCATGTTGAAAGTGTTAAATCTCAAATTGTGTGTAAACCTAAAGAAGCTGCCCAATTCATTGGAAGGCCTCCACAATTTGGAAGACTTGAATCTTTCTGAGAGTGGAATCCAAACGTTACCAAAATCTTTGGGAACATTGAGCATGTTGAAAGTGTTGAATCTAGAGTGGTGTAAAGAGCTCAAGGACCTACGGGATTCATTGGAAGGCCTCCACAATTTGGAAGACTTGAATCTTTCTGAGAGTGGAATCCAAACGTTACCAAAATCTTTGGGAACATTGAGCATGTTGAAAGTGTTGAATCTAGAGTGGTGTAAAGAGCTCAAGGACCTACCAGATTCATTGGAAGGCCTCCACAATTTGGAAGACTTGAATCTTTCTGAGAGTGGAATCCAAACGTTACCAAAATCTTTGGGAACATTGAGCATGTTGAAAGTGTTGAATCTAGAATCGTGTCGTGAGCGGAAGGAGCTACCAAATTCATTGGAAGGCCTCCACAATTTGGAAGACTTGAATCTTTCTGAGAGTGGAATCCAAACGTTACCGAAATCTTTGGGAACATTGAACATGTTGAAAGTGTTGAATCTCGAATCCTGTGGTGAGCTGAAGGAGCTACCAGATTCATTGGAAGGCCTCCACAATTTGGAAGACTTGAATCTTTCTGAGAGTGGAATCCAAACGTTACCAAAATCTTTGGGAACATTGAGCATGTTGAAAGTGTTGAATCTAGAATCGTGTCGTGAGTTGAAGGAGCTACCAAATTCATTGGAAGGCCTCCACAATTTGGAAGACTTGAATCTTTCTGAGAGTGGAATCCAAACGTTACCGAAATCTTTGGGAACATTGAGCATGTTGAAAGTGTTGAGTCTCGAATCCTGTGGTGAGCTGAAGGAGGTACCAGATTCATTGGAAGGCCTCCACAATTTGGAAGACTTGAATCTTTCTGAGAGTGGAATCCAAACGTTACCAAAATCTTTGGGAACATTGAGCATGTTGAAAGTGTTGAATCTAGAGTGGTGTAAAGAGCTCAAGGACCTACGAGATTCATTGGAAGACCTCCACAATTTGGAAGACTTGAATCTTTCTGAGAGTAGAATCCAAACGTTACCGAAATCTTTGGGAACATTGAGCATGTTGAAAGTGTTGAATCTAGAGTGGTGTAAAAAGCTCAAGGACCTACGAGATTCATTGGAAGACCTCCACAATTTGGAAGACTTGAATCTTTCTGAGAGTGGAATCCAAACGTTACCGAAATCTTTGGGAACATTGAACATGTTGAAAGTGTTGAGTCTCGAATCCTGTGGTGAGCTGAAGGAGCTACCAGATTCATTGGAAGGCCTCCATAATTTGGAAGACTTGAAACTTTATGGGAGTGGAATCCAAACGTTACCCAAATCTTTGGGAACATTGAGCATGTTGAAAGTGTTGAATCTCGAATCCTGTGGTGAGCTGAAGGAGCTACCAGATTCATTGGAAGGCCTCCACAATTTGGAAGACTTGAATCTTTCTGAGAGTGGAATCCAAACGTTACCGAAATCTTTGGGAACATTGAGCATGTTGAAAGTGTTGGATCTCGAATCCTGTGGTGAGCTGAAGGAGCTACCAGATTCATTGGAAGGCCTCCACAATTTGGAAGACTTGAATCTTTCTGAGAGTGGAATCCAAACGTTACCAAAATCTTTGGGAACATTGAGCAAGTTGAAAGTGTTGAATCTAGAATCGTGTCGTGAGCTGAAGGAGCTACCAAATTCATTGGAAGGCCTCCACAATTTGGAAGACTTGAATCTTTCTGAGAGTGGAATCCAAATGTTACCCAAATCTTTGGGAACATTGAGCAAGTTGAAAGTGTTGAATCTAGAATCGTGTCGTGAGCTGAAGGAGCTACCAGATTCATTGGAGGGCCTCCACAATTTGGAAGATTTAAATCTTTATTGGAGTGGAATCCAAACGTTACCGAAATCTTTGGGAACATTGAGCAAGTTGAAAGTGTTGAATCTCAAATCCTGTGATGAGCTGAAGGAGCTACCAGATTCATTGGAAGGCCTTCACAATTTGGAAGACTTGAAACTTTATGGGAGTGGAATCCAAACGTTACCGAAATCTTTGGGAACATTGAGCAAGTTGAAAGTGTTGAGTCTAAAGTGGTGTGGTGAATTGAAGGACCTACCTGATTCATTGGAGGGTCTCCAAAATTTAGAAGACTTGAATCTTTATAAGAGTGGAATCCAAGCTTTACCAAAATCTTTGGGAACATTGAGCATGTTGAAAGTGTTAAATCTCAAATTGTGTGTAAACCTAAAGAAGCTGCCCAATTCATTGGAAGGCCTCCACAATTTGGAAGACTTGAATCTTTCTGAGAGTGGAATCCAAACGTTACCAAAATCTTTGGGAACATTGAGCATGTTGAAAGTGTTGAATCTAGAGTGGTGTAAAGAGCTCAAGGACCTACGAGATTCATTGGAAGACCTCCACAATTTGGAAGACTTGAATCTTTCTGAGAGTGGAATCCAAACGTTACCGAAATCTTTGGTAACATTGAACATGTTGAAAGTGTTGAGTCTCGAATCCTGTGGTGAGCTGAAGGAGCTACCAGATTCATTGGAAGGCCTCCATAATTTGGAAGACTTGAAACTTTATGGGAGTGGAATCCAAACGTTACCCAAATCTTTGGGAACATTGAGCAAGTTGAAAGTGTTGAATCTAGAATCGTGTCGTGAGTGGAACGAGCTACCAAATTCATTGGAAGGCCTCCACAATTTGGAAGACTTGAATCTTTCTGAGAGTGGAATCCAAACGTTACCGAAATCTTTGGGAACATTGAGCATGTTGAAAGTGTTGAATCTAGAGTGGTGTAAAGAGCTCAAGGACCTACCAGATTCATTGGAAGGCCTCCACAATTTGGAAGACTTGAATCTTTCTGAGAGTGGAATCCAAACGTTACCAAAATCTTTGGGAACATTGAGCATGTTGAAAGTGTTGAATCTAGAATCGTGTCGTGAGTTGAAGGAGCTACCAAATTCATTGGAAGGCCTCCACAATTTGGAAGACTTGAATCTTTCTGAGAGTGGAATCCAAACGTTACCGAAATCTTTGGGAACATTGAGCATGTTGAAAGTGTTGAGTCTCGAATCCTGTGGTGAGCTGAAGGAGCTACCAGATTCATTGGAAGGCTTCCACAATTTGGAAGACTTGAATCTTTCTGAGAGTGGAATCCAAACGTTACCAAAATCTTTGGGAACATTGAGCATGTTGAAAGTGTTGAATCTAGAGTGGTGTAAAGAACTCAAGGACCTACGAGATTCATTGGAAGACCTCCACAATTTGGAAGACTTGAATCTTTCTGAGAATGGAATCCAAACGTTACCGAAATCTTTGGGAACATTGAGCATGTTGAAAGTGTTGAGTCTCGAATCCTGTGGTGAGCTGAAGGAGCTACCAGATTCATTGGAAGGCTTCCACAATTTGGAAGACTTGAATCTTTCTGAGAGTGGAATCCAAACGTTACCAAAATCTTGGGGAACATTGAGCATGTTGAAAGTGTTGAATCTAGAGTGGTGTAAAGAGCTCAAGGGCCTACGAGATTCATTGGAAGACCTCCACAATTTGGAAGACTTGAATCTTTCTGAGAGTGGAATCCAAACGTTACCGAAATCTTTGGGAACATTGAACATGTTGAAAGTGTTGAGTCTCGAATCCTGTGGTGAACTGAAGGAGCTACCAGATTCATTGGAAGGCCTCCATAATTTGGAAGACTTGAAACTTTATGGGAGTGGAATCCAAACGTTACCCAAATCTTTGGGAACATTGAGCAAGTTGAAAGTGTTGAATCTAGAATCGTGTCGTGAGCGGAACGAGCTACCAAATTCATTGGAAGGCCTCCACAATTTGGAAGACTTGAATCTTTCTGAGAGTGGAATCCAAACGTTACCGAAATCTTTGGGAACATTGAGCATGTTGAAAGTGTTGAATCTAGAGTGGTGTAAAGAGCTCAAGGACCTACCAGATTCATTGGAAGGCCTCCACAATTTGGAAGACTTGAATCTTTCTGAGAGTGGAATCCAAACGTTACCAAAATCTTTGGGAACATTGAGCATGTTGAAAGTGTTGAATCTAGAATCGTGTCGTGAGTTGAAGGAGCTACCAAATTCATTGGAAGGCCTCCACAATTTGGAAGACTTGAATCTTTCTGAGAGTGGAATCCAAACGTTACCGAAATCTTTGGGAACATTGAGCATGTTGAAAGTGTTGAGTCTCGAATCCTGTGGTGAGCTGAAGGAGCTACCAGATTCATTGGAAGGCTTCCACAATTTGGAAGACTTGAATCTTTCTGAGAGTGGAATCCAAACGTTACCCAAATCTTTGGGAACATTGAGCAAGTTGAAAGTGTTGAATCTAGAATCGTGTCGTGAGCTGAAGGAGCTACCAAATTCATTGGAAGGCCTCCACAATTTGGAAGACTTGAATCTTTCTGAGAGTGGAATCCAAATGTTACCCAAATCTTTGGGAACATTGAGCAAGTTGAAAGTGTTGAATCTAGAATCGTGTCGTGAGCTGAAGGAGCTACCAGATTCATTGGAGGGCCTCCACAATTTGGAAGATTTAAATCTTTATTGGAGTGGAATCCAAACGTTACCGAAATCTTTGGGAACATTGAGCAAGTTGAAAGTGTTGAATCTCAAATCCTGTGATGAGCTGAAGGAGCTACCAGATTCATTGGAAGGCCTTCACAATTTGGAAGACTTGAAACTTTATGGGAGTGGATTCCAAACGTTACCGAAATCTTTGGGAACATTGAGCAAGTTGAAAGTGTTGAGTCTAAAGTGGTGTGGTGAATTGAAGGACCTACCTGATTCATTGGAGGGTCTCCAAAATTTAGAAGACTTGAATCTTTATAAGAGTGGAATCCAAGCTTTACCAAAATCTTTGGGAACATTGAGCATGTTGAAAGTGTTGAATCTAGAATCGTGTCGTGAGCGGAAGGAGCTACCAAATTCATTGGAAGGCCTCCACAATTTGGAAGACTTGAATCTTTCTGAGAGTGGAATCCAAACGTTACCGAAATCTTTGGGAACATTGAGCATGTTGAAAGTGTTGAATCTCGAATCCTGTGGTGAGCTGAAGGAGCTACCAGATTCATTGGAAGGCCTCCACAATTTGGAAGACTTGAAACTTTCTGAGAGTGGAATCCAAACGTTACCAAAATCTTTGGGAACATTGAGCATGTTGAAAGTGTTGAATCTAGAGTGGTGTAAAGAGCTCAAGGACCTACGAGATTCATTGGAAGACCTCCACAATTTGGAAGACTTGAATCTTTCTGAGAGTGGAATCCAAACGTTACCGAAATCTTTGGGAACATTGAACATGTTGAAAGTGTTGAGTCTCGAATCCTGTGGTGAGCTGAAGGAGCTACCAGATTCATTGGAAGGCCTCCATAATTTGGAAGACTTGAAACTTTATGGGAGTGGAATCCAAACGTTACCGAAATCTTTGGGAACATTGAGCAAGTTGAAAGTGTTGAATCTAGAATCGTGTCGTGAGCGGAAGGAGCTACCAAATTCATTGGAAGGCCTCCACAATTTGGAAGACTTGAATCTTTCTGAGAGTGGAATCCAAACGTTACCGAAATCTTTGGGAACATTGAGCATGTTGAAAGTGTTGAATCTCGAATCCTGTGGTGAGCTGAAGGAGCTACCAGATTCATTGGAAGGCCTCCACAATTTGGAAGACTTGAATCTTTCTGAGAGTGGAATCCAAACGTTACCAAAATCTTTGGGAACATTGAGCATGTTGAAAGTGTTGAATCTAGAGTGGTGTAAAGAGCTCAAGGACCTACGAGATTCATTGGAAGGCCTCCACAATTTGGAAGACTTGAATCTTTCTGAGAATGGAATCCAAACGTTACCGAAATCTTTGGGAACATTGAGCATGTTGAAAGTGTTGAGTCTCGAATCCTGTGCTGAGCTGAAGGAGCTACCAGATTCATTGGAAGGCCTCCACAATTTGGAAGACTTGAATCTTTCTGAGAGTGGAATCCAAACGTTACCAAAATCTTTGGGAACATTGAGCATGTTGAAAGTGTTGAATCTAGAATCGTGTCGTGAGCTGAAGGAGCTACCAAATTCATTGGAAGGCCTCCACAATTTGGAAGACTTGAAACTTTATGGGAGTGGAATCCAAACGTTACCCAAATCTTTGGGAACATTGAGCAAGTTGAAAGTGTTGAATCTAGAATCGTGTCGTGAGCTGAAGGAGCTACCAAATTCATTGGAAGGCCTCCACAATTTGGAAGACTTGAATCTTTCTGAGAGTGGAATCCAAATGTTACCCAAATCTTTGGGAACATTGAGCAAGTTGAAAGTGTTGAATCTAGAATCGTGTCGTGAGCTGAAGGAGCTACCAGATTCATTGGAGGGCCTCCACAATTTGGAAGATTTAAATCTTTATTGGAGTGGAATCCAAACGTTACCGAAATCTTTGGGAACATTGAGCAAGTTGAAAGTGTTGAATCTCAAATCCTGTGGTGAGCTGAAGGAGCTACCAGATTCATTGGAAGGCCTTCACAATTTGGAAGACTTGAAACTTTATGGGAGTGGAATCCAAACGTTACCGAAATCTTTGGGAACATTGAGCAAGTTGAAAGTGTTGAGTCTAAAGTGGTGTGGTGAATTGAAGGACCTACCTGATTCATTGGAGGGTCTCCAAAATTTAGAAGACTTGAATCTTTATAAGAGTGGAATCCAAGCTTTACCCAAATCTTTGGGAACATTGAGCATGTTGAAAGTGTTAGATCTCAAATTGTGTGTAAACCTAAAGAAGCTGCCCAATTCATTGGAAGGCCTCCACAATTTGGAAGACTTGAATCTTTCTGAGAGTGGAATCCAAACGTTACCAAAATCTTTGGGAACATTGAGCATGTTGAAAGTGTTGAATCTAGAGTGGTGTAAAGAGCTCAAGGACCTACGAGATTCATAGGAAGACCTCCACAATTTGGAAGACTTGAATCTTTCTGAGAGTGGAATCCAAACGTTACCGAAATCTTTGGGAACATTGAACATGTTGAAAGTGTTGAGTCTCGAATCCTGTGGTGAGCTGAAGGAGCTACCAGATTCATTGGAAGGCCTCCATAATTTGGAAGACTTGAAACTTTCTGAGAGTGGAATCCAAACGTTACCCAAATCTTTGGGAACATTGAGCATGTTGAAAGTGTTGAATCTAGAATCGTGTCGTGAGCGGAAGGAGCTACCAAATTCATTGGAAGGCCTCCACAATTTGGAAGACTTGAATCTTTCTGAGAGTGGAATCCAAACGTTACCGAAATGTTTGGGAACATTGAGCATGTTGAAAGTGTTGAATCTCGAATCCTGTGGTGAGCTGAAGGAGCTACCAGATTCATTGGAAGGCCTCCACAATTTGGAAGACTTGAATCTTTCTGAGAGTGGAATCCAAACGTTACCAAAATCTTTGGGAACATTGAGCATGTTGAAAGTGTTGAATCTAGAATCGTGTCGTGAGTTGAAGGAGCTACCAAATTCATTGGAAGGCCTCCACAATTTGGAAGACTTGAATCTTTCTGAGAGTGGAATCCAAACGTTACCAAAATCTTTGGGAACATTGAGCATGTTGAAAGTGTTGAGTCTTGAATCCTGTGGTGAGCTGAAGGAGGTACCAGATTCATTGGAAGGCCTTCACAATTTGGAAGACTTGAAACTTTATGGGAGTGGAATCCAAACGTTACCGAAATCTTTGGGAACATTGAGCAAGTTGAAAGTGTTGAGTCTAAAGTGGTGTGGTGAATTGAAGGACCTACCTGATTCATTGGAGGGTCTCCAAAATTTAGAAGACTTGAATCTTTATAAGAGTGGAATCCAAGCTTTACCCAAATCTTTGGGAACATTGAGCATGTTGAAAGTGTTAAATCTCAAATTGTGTGTAAACCTAAAGAAGCTGCCCAATTCATTGGAAGGCCTCCACAATTTGGAAGACTTGAATCTTTCTGAGAGTGGAATCCAAACGTTACCAAAATCTTTGGGAACATTGAGCATGTTGAAAGTGTTGAATCTAGAGTGGTGTAAAGAGCTCAAGGACCTACGAGATTCATTGGAAGACCTCCACAATTTGGAAGACTTGAATCTTTCTGAGAATGGAATCCAAACGTTACCAAAATCTTTGGGAACATTGAGCATGTTGAAAGTGTTGAGTCTAAAGTGGTGTGGTGAATTGAAGGACCTACCTAATTCATTGGAGGGTCTCTAAAATTTAGAAGACTTGAATCTTTATAAGAGTGGAATCCAAGCTTTACCCAAATCTTTGGGAACATTGAGCATGTTGAAAGTGTTAAATCTCAAATTGTGTGTAAACCTAAAGAAGCTGCCCAATTCATTGGAAGGCCTCCACAATTTGGAAGACTTGAATCTTTCTGAGAGTGGAATCCAAACGTTACCAAAATCTTTGGGAACATTGAGCATGTTGAAAGTGTTGAATCTAGAGTGGTGTAAAGAGCTCAAGGACCTACCAGATTCATTGGAAGACCTCCACAATTTGGAAGACTTGAATCTTTCTGAGAGTGGAATCCAAACGTTACCGAAATCTTTGGGAACATTGAACTTGTTGAAAGTGTTGAGTCTCGAATCCTGTGGTGAGCTGAAGGAGCTACCAGATTCATTGGAAGGCCTCCACAATTTGGAAGACTTGAAACTTTATGGGAGTGGAATCCAAACGTTACCGAAATCTTTGGGAACATTGAGCAAGTTGAAAGTGTTGAATCTAGAATCGTGTCGTGAGCTGAAGGAGCTACCAGATTCATTGGAGGGCCTCCACAATTTGGAAGATTTAAATCTTTATTGGAGTGGAATCCAAACGTTACCGAAATCTTTGGGAACATTGAGCAAGTTGAAAGTGTTGAATCTCAAATCCTGTGATGAGCTGAAGGAGCTACCAGATTCATTGGAAGGCCTTCACAATTTGGAAGACTTGAAACTTTATGGGAGTGGAATCCAAACGTTACCGAAATCTTTGGGAACATTGAGCAAGTTGAAAGTGTTGAGTCTAAAGTGGTGTGGTGAATTGAAGGACCTACCTGATTCATTGGAGGGTCTCCAAAATTTAGAAGACTTGAATCTTTATAAGAGTGGAATCCAAGCTTTACCCAAATCTTTGGGAACATTGAGCATGTTGAAAGTGTTAAATCTCAAATTGTGTGTAAACCTAAAGAAGCTGCCCAATTCATTGGAAGGCCTCCACAATTTGGAAGACTTGAATCTTTCTGAGAGTGGAATCCAAACGTTACCAAAATCTTTGGGAACATTGAGCATGTTGAAAGTGTTGAATCTAGAGTGGTGTAAAGAGCTCAAGGACCTACCAGATTCATTGGAAGACCTCCACAATTTGGAAGATTTGAATCTTTCTGAGAGTGGAATCCAAACGTTACCGAAATCTTTGGGAACATTGAACATGTTGAAAGTGTTGAATCTAGAGTGGTGTAAAGAGCTCAAGGACCTACCAGATTCATTGGAAGACCTCCACAATTTGGAAGACTTGAATCTTTCTGAGAGTGGAATCCAAACGTTACCGAAATCTTTGGGAACATTGAACATGTTGAAAGTGTTGAGTCTCGAATCCTGTGGTGAACTGAAGGAGCTACCAGATTCATTGGAAGGCCTCGACAATTTGGAAGACTTGAAACTTTATGGGAGTGGAATCCAAACGTTACCGAAATCTTTGGGAACATTGAGCAAGTTGAAAGTGTTGAATCTCAAATCCTGTGATGAGCTGAAGGAGCTACCAGATTCATTGGAAGGCCTTCACAATTTGGAAGACTTGAAACTTTATGGGAGTGGAATCCAAACGTTACCGAAATCTTTGGGAACATTGAGCATGTTGAAAGTGTTAAATCTCAAATTGTGTGTAAACCTAAAGAAGCTGCCCAATTCATTGGAAGGCCTCCACAATTTGGAAGACTTGAATCTTTCTGAGAGTGGAATCCAAACGTTACCAAAATCTTTGGGAACATTGAGCATGTTGAAAGTGTTGAATCTAGAGTGGTGTAAAGAGCTCAAGGACCTACCAGATTCATTGGAAGACCTCCACAATTTGGAAGACTTGAATCTTTCTGAGAGTGGAATCCAAACGTTACCGAAATCTTTGGGAACATTGAACATGTTGAAAGTGTTGAGTCTCGAATCCTGTGGTGAACTGAAGGAGCTACCAGATTCATTGGAAGGCCTCGACAATTTGGAAGACTTGAAACTTTATGGGAGTGGAATCCAAACGTTACCCAAATCTTTGGGAACATTGAGGAAGTTGAAAGTGTTGAATCTCAAATCCTGTGATGAGCTGAAGGAGCTACCAGATTCATTGGAAGGCCTTCACAATTTGGAAGACTTGAAACTTTATGGGAGTGGAATCCAAACGTTACCAAAATCTTTGGGAACATTGAGCATGTTGAAAGTGTTGAATCTAGAGTGGTGTAAAGAGCTCAAGGACCTACCAGATTCATTGGAAGACCTCCACAATTTGGAAGACTTGAATCTTTCTGAGAGTGGAATCCAAACGTTACCAAAATCTTTGGAAACATTGAGCATGTTGAAAGTGTTGAATCTAGAGTGGTGTAAAGAGCTCAAGGACCTACCAGATTCATTGGAAGACCTCCACAATTTGGAAGACTTGAATCTTTCTGAGAGTGGAATCCAAACGTTACCGAAATCTTTGGGAACATTGAGCATGTTGAAAGTGTTGAGTCTCGAATGCTGTGGTGAGCTGAAGGAGCTACCAGATTCATTGGAAGGCTTCCACAATTTGGAAGACTTGAATCTTTCTGAGAGTGGAATCCAAACGTTACCAAAATCTTGGGGAACATTGAGCATGTTGAAAGTGTTGAATCTAGAGTGGTGTAAAGAGCTCAAGGACCTACGAGATTCATTGGAAGACCTCCACAATTTGGAAGACTTGAATCTTTCTGAGAGTGGAATCCAAACGTTACCGAAATCTTTGGGAACATTGAACATGTTGAAAGTGTTGAGTCTCGAATCCTGTGGTGAACTGAAGGAGCTACCAGATTCATTGGAAGGCCTCCATAATTTGGAAGACTTGAAACTTTATGGGAGTGGAATCCAAACGTTACCCAAATCTTTGGGAACATTGAGCAAGTTGAAAGTGTTGAATCTAGAATCGTGTCGTGAGCGGAACGAGCTACCAAATTCATTGGAAGGCCTCCACAATTTGGAAGACTTGAATCTTTCTGAGAGTGGAATCCAAACGTTACCGAAATCTTTGGGAACATTGAGCATGTTGAAAGTGTTGAATCTAGAGTGGTGTAAAGAGCTCAAGGACCTACCAGATTCATTGGAAGGCCTCCACAATTTGGAAGACTTGAATCTTTCTGAGAGTGGAATCCAAACGTTACCAAAATCTTTGGGAACATTGAGCATGTTGAAAGTGTTGAATCTAGAATCGTGTCGTGAGTTGAAGGAGCTACCAAATTCATTGGAAGGCCTCCACAATTTGGAAGACTTGAATCTTTCTGAGAGTGGAATCCAAACGTTACCGAAATCTTTGGGAACATTGAGCATGTTGAAAGTGTTGAGTCTCGAATCCTGTGGTGAGCTGAAGGAGCTACCAGATTCATTGGAAGGCTTCCACAATTTGGAAGACTTGAATCTTTCTGAGAGTGGAATCCAAACGTTACCCAAATCTTTGGGAACATTGAGCAAGTTGAAAGTGTTGAATCTAGAATCGTGTCGTGAGCTGAAGGAGCTACCAAATTCATTGGAAGGCCTCCACAATTTGGAAGACTTGAATCTTTCTGAGAGTGGAATCCAAATGTTACCCAAATCTTTGGGAACATTGAGCAAGTTGAAAGTGTTGAATCTAGAATCGTGTCGTGAGCTGAAGGAGCTACCAGATTCATTGGAGGGCCTCCACAATTTGGAAGATTTAAATCTTTATTGGAGTGGAATCCAAACGTTACCGAAATCTTTGGGAACATTGAGCAAGTTGAAAGTGTTGAATCTCAAATCCTGTGATGAGCTGAAGGAGCTACCAGATTCATTGGAAGGCCTTCACAATTTGGAAGACTTGAAACTTTATGGGAGTGGATTCCAAACGTTACCGAAATCTTTGGGAACATTGAGCAAGTTGAAAGTGTTGAGTCTAAAGTGGTGTGGTGAATTGAAGGACCTACCTGATTCATTGGAGGGTCTCCAAAATTTAGAAGACTTGAATCTTTATAAGAGTGGAATCCAAGCTTTACCAAAATCTTTGGGAACATTGAGCATGTTGAAAGTGTTGAATCTAGAATCGTGTCGTGAGCGGAAGGAGCTACCAAATTCATTGGAAGGCCTCCACAATTTGGAAGACTTGAATCTTTCTGAGAGTGGAATCCAAACGTTACCGAAATCTTTGGGAACATTGAGCATGTTGAAAGTGTTGAATCTCGAATCCTGTGGTGAGCTGAAGGAGCTACCAGATTCATTGGAAGGCCTCCACAATTTGGAAGACTTGAAACTTTCTGAGAGTGGAATCCAAACGTTACCAAAATCTTTGGGAACATTGAGCATGTTGAAAGTGTTGAATCTAGAGTGGTGTAAAGAGCTCAAGGACCTACGAGATTCATTGGAAGACCTCCACAATTTGGAAGACTTGAATCTTTCTGAGAGTGGAATCCAAACGTTACCGAAATCTTTGGGAACATTGAACATGTTGAAAGTGTTGAGTCTCGAATCCTGTGGTGAGCTGAAGGAGCTACCAGATTCATTGGAAGGCCTCCATAATTTGGAAGACTTGAAACTTTATGGGAGTGGAATCCAAACGTTACCGAAATCTTTGGGAACATTGAGCAAGTTGAAAGTGTTGAATCTAGAATCGTGTCGTGAGCGGAAGGAGCTACCAAATTCATTGGAAGGCCTCCACAATTTGGAAGACTTGAATCTTTCTGAGAGTGGAATCCAAACGTTACCGAAATCTTTGGGAACATTGAGCATGTTGAAAGTGTTGAATCTCGAATCCTGTGGTGAGCTGAAGGAGCTACCAGATTCATTGGAAGGCCTCCACAATTTGGAAGACTTGAATCTTTCTGAGAGTGGAATCCAAACGATACCAAAATCTTTGGGAACATTGAGCATGTTGAAAGTGTTGAATCTAGAGTGGTGTAAAGAGCTCAAGGACCTACGAGATTCATTGGAAGGCCTCCACAATTTGGAAGACTTGAATCTTTCTGGGAATGGAATCCAAACGTTACCGAAATCTTTGGGAACATTGAGCATGTTGAAAGTGTTGAGTCTCGAATCCTGTGGTGAGCTGAAGGAGCTCCCAGATTCATTGGAAGGCCTCCACAATTTGGAAGACTTGAATCTTTCTGAGAGTGGAATCCAAACGTTACCAAAATCTTTGGGAACATTGAGCATGTTGAAAGTGTTGAATCTAGAATCGTGTCGTGAGCTGAAGGAGCTACCAAATTCATTGGAAGGCCTCCACAATTTGGAAGACTTGAAACTTTATGGGAGTGGAATCCAAACGTTACCCAAATCTTTGGGAACATTGAGCAAGTTGAAAGTGTTGAATCTAGAATCGTGTCGTGAGCTGAAGGAGCTACCAAATTCATTGGAAGGCCTCCACAATTTGGAAGACTTGAATCTTTCTGAGAGTGGAATCCAAATGTTACCCAAATCTTTGGGAACATTGAGCAAGTTGAAAGTGTTGAATCTAGAATCGTGTCGTGAGCTGAAGGAGCTACCAGATTCATTGGAGGGCCTCCACAATTTGGAAGATTTAAATCTTTATTGGAGTGGAATCCAAACGTTACCGAAATCTTTGGGAACATTGAGCAAGTTGAAAGTGTTGAATCTCAAATCCTGTGGTGAGCTGAAGGAGCTACCAGATTCATTGGAAGGCCTTCACAATTTGGAAGACTTGAAACTTTATGGGAGTGGAATCCAAACGTTACCGAAATCTTTGGGAACATTGAGCAAGTTGAAAGTGTTGAGTCTAAAGTGGTGTGGTGAATTGAAGGACCTACCTGATTCATTGGAGGGTCTCCAAAATTTAGAAGACTTGAATCTTTATAAGAGTGGAATCCAAGCTTTACCCAAATCTTTGGGAACATTGAGCATGTTGAAAGTGTTAGATCTCAAATTGTGTGTAAACCTAAAGAAGCTGCCCAATTCATTGGAAGGCCTCCACAATTTGGAAGACTTGAATCTTTCTGAGAGTGGAATCCAAACGTTACCAAAATCTTTGGGAACATTGAGCATGTTGAAAGTGTTGAATCTAGAGTGGTGTAAAGAGCTCAAGGACCTACGAGATTCATAGGAAGACCTCCACAATTTGGAAGACTTGAATCTTTCTGAGAGTGGAATCCAAACGTTACCGAAATCTTTGGGAACATTGAACATGTTGAAAGTGTTGAGTCTCGAATCCTGTGGTGAGCTGAAGGAGCTACCAGATTCATTGGAAGGCCTCCATAATTTGGAAGACTTGAAACTTTCTGAGAGTGGAATCCAAACGTTACCCAAATCTTTGGGAACATTGAGCATGTTGAAAGTGTTGAATCTAGAATCGTGTCGTGAGCGGAAGGAGCTACCAAATTCATTGGAAGGCCTCCACAATTTGGAAGACTTGAATCTTTCTGAGAGTGGAATCCAAACGTTACCGAAATGTTTGGGAACATTGAGCATGTTGAAAGTGTTGAATCTCGAATCCTGTGGTGAGCTGAAGGAGCTCCCAGATTCATTGGAAGGCCTCCACAATTTGGAAGACTTGAATCTTTCTGAGAGTGGAATCCAAACGTTACCAAAATCTTTGGGAACATTGAGCATGTTGAAAGTGTTGAATCTAGAATCGTGTCGTGAGTTGAAGGAGCTACCAAATTCATTGGAAGGCCTCCACAATTTGGAAGACTTGAATCTTTCTGAGAGTGGAATCCAAACGTTACCAAAATCTTTGGGAACATTGAGCATGTTGAAAGTGTTGAGTCTTGAATCCTGTGGTGAGCTGAAGGAGGTACCAGATTCATTGGAAGGCCTTCACAATTTGGAAGACTTGAAACTTTATGGGAGTGGAATCCAAACGTTACCGAAATCTTTGGGAACATTGAGCAAGTTGAAAGTGTTGAGTCTAAAGTGGTGTGGTGAATTGAAGGACCTACCTGATTCATTGGAGGGTCTCCAAAATTTAGAAGACTTGAATCTTTATAAGAGTGGAATCCAAGCTTTACCCAAATCTTTGGGAACATTGAGCATGTTGAAAGTGTTAAATCTCAAATTGTGTGTAAACCTAAAGAAGCTGCCCAATTCATTGGAAGGCCTCCACAATTTGGAAGACTTGAATCTTTCTGAGAGTGGAATCCAAACGTTACCAAAATCTTTGGGAACATTGAGCATGTTGAAAGTGTTGAATCTAGAGTGGTGTAAAGAGCTCAAGGACCTACGAGATTCATTGGAAGACCTCCACAATTTGGAAGACTTGAATCTTTCTGAGAATGGAATCCAAACGTTACCAAAATCTTTGGGAACATTGAGCATGTTGAAAGTGTTGAGTCTAAAGTGGTGTGGTGAATTGAAGGACCTACCTGATTCATTGGAGGGTCTCTAAAATTTAGAAGACTTGAATCTTTATAAGAGTGGAATCCAAGCTTTACCCAAATCTTTGGGAACATTGAGCATGTTGAAAGTGTTAAATCTCAAATTGTGTGTAAACCTAAAGAAGCTGCCCAATTCATTGGAAGGCCTCCACAATTTGGAAGACTTGAATCTTTCTGAGAGTGGAATCCAAACGTTACCAAAATCTTTGGGAACATTGAGCATGTTGAAAGTGTTGAATCTAGAGTGGTGTAAAGAGCTCAAGGACCTACCAGATTCATTGGAAGACCTCCACAATTTGGAAGACTTGAATCTTTCTGAGAGTGGAATCCAAACGTTACCGAAATCTTTGGGAACATTGAACATGTTGAAAGTGTTGAGTCTCGAATCCTGTGGTGAGCTGAAGGAGCTACCAGATTCATTGGAAGGCCTCCACAATTTGGAAGACTTGAAACTTTATAGGAGTGGAATCCAAACGTTACCGAAATCTTTGGGAACATTGAGCAAGTTGAAAGTGTTGAATCTAGAATCGTGTCGTGAGCTGAAGGAGCTACCAGATTCATTGGAGGGCCTCCACAATTTGGAAGATTTAAATCTTTATTGGAGTGGAATCCAAACGTTACCGAAATCTTTGGGAACATTGAGCAAGTTGAAAGTGTTGAATCTCAAATCCTGTGATGAGCTGAAGGAGCTACCAGATTCATTGGAAGGCCTTCACAATTTGGAAGACTTGAAACTTTATGGGAGTGGAATCCAAACGTTACCGAAATCTTTGGGAACATTGAGCAAGTTGAAAGTGTTGAGTCTAAAGTGGTGTGGTGAATTGAAGGACCTACCTGATTCATTGGAGGGTCTCCAAAATTTAGAAGACTTGAATCTTTATAAGAGTGGAATCCAAGCTTTACCCAAATCTTTGGGAACATTGAGCATGTTGAAAGTGTTAAATCTCAAATTGTGTGTAAACCTAAAGAAGCTGCCCAATTCATTGGAAGGCCTCCACAATTTGGAAGACTTGAATCTTTCTGAGAGTGGAATCCAAACGTTACCAAAATCTTTGGGAACATTGAGCATGTTGAAAGTGTTGAATCTAGAGTGGTGTAAAGAGCTCAAGGACCTACCAGATTCATTGGAAGACCTCCACAATTTGGAAGATTTGAATCTTTCTGAGAGTGGAATCCAAACGTTACCGAAATCTTTGGGAACATTGAACATGTTGAAAGTGTTGAATCTAGAGTGGTGTAAAGAGCTCAAGGACCTACCAGATTCATTGGAAGACCTCCACAATTTGGAAGACTTGAATCTTTCTGAGAGTGGAATCCAAACGTTACCGAAATCTTTGGGAACATTGAACATGTTGAAAGTGTTGAGTCTCGAATCCTGTGGTGAACTGAAGGAGCTACCAGATTCATTGGAAGGCCTCGACAATTTGGAAGACTTGAAACTTTATGGGAGTGGAATCCAAACGTTACCGAAATCTTTGGGAACATTGAGCAAGTTGAAAGTGTTGAATCTCAAATCCTGTGATGAGCTGAAGGAGCTACCAGATTCATTGGAAGGCCTTCACAATTTGGAAGACTTGAAACTTTATGGGAGTGGAATCCAAACGTTACCGAAATCTTTGGGAACATTGAGCATGTTGAAAGTGTTAAATCTCAAATTGTGTGTAAACCTAAAGAAGCTGCCCAATTCATTGGAAGGCCTCCACAATTTGGAAGACTTGAATCTTTCTGAGAGTGGAATCCAAACGTTACCAAAATCTTTGGGAACATTGAGCATGTTGAAAGTGTTGAATCTAGAGTGGTGTAAAGAGCTCAAGGACCTACCAGATTCATTGGAAGACCTCCACAATTTGGAAGACTTGAATCTTTCTGAGAGTGGAATCCAAACGTTACCGAAATCTTTGGGAACATTGAACATGTTGAAAGTGTTGAGTCTCGAATCCTGTGGTGAACTGAAGGAGCTACCAGATTCATTGGAAGGCCTCGACAATTTGGAAGACTTGAAACTTTATGGGAGTGGAATCCAAACGTTACCCAAATCTTTGGGAACATTGAGGAAGTTGAAAGTGTTGAATCTCAAATCCTGTGATGAGCTGAAGGAGCTACCAGATTCATTGGAAGGCCTTCACAATTTGGAAGACTTGAAACTTTATGGGAGTGGAATCCAAACGTTACCAAAATCTTTGGGAACATTGAGCATGTTGAAAGTGTTGAATCTAGAGTGGTGTAAAGAGCTCAAGGACCTACCAGATTCATTGGAAGACCTCCACAATTTGGAAGACTTGAATCTTTCTGAGAGTGGAATCCAAACGTTACCAAAATCTTTGGAAACATTGAGCATGTTGAAAGTGTTGAATCTAGAGTGGTGTAAAGAGCTCAAGGACCTACCAGATTCATTGGAAGACCTCCACAATTTGGAAGACTTGAATCTTTCTGAGAGTGGAATCCAAACGTTACCGAAATCTTTGGGAACATTGAGCATGTTGAAAGTGTTGAGTCTCGAATGCTGTGGTGAGCTGAAGGAGCTACCAGATTCATTGGAAGGCCTCCACAATTTGGAAGACTTGAAACTTTATGGGAGTGGAATCCAAACGTTACCGAAATCTTTGGGAACATTGAGCAAGTTGAAAGTGTTGAATCTCAAATCCTGTGATGAGCTGAAGGAGCTACCAGATTCATTGGAAGGCCTTCACAATTTGGAAGACTTGAAACTTTATGGGAGTGGAATCCAAACGTTACCGAAATCTTTGGGAACATTGAGCAAGTTGAGAGTGTTGAGTCTAAAGTGGTGTGGTGAATTGAAGGACCTACCTGATTCATTGGAGGGTCTCCAAAATTTAGAAGACTTGAATCTTTATAAGAGTGGAATCCAAGCTTTACCCAAATCTTTGGGAACATTGAGCATGTTGAAAGTGTTAAATCTCAAATTGTGTGTAAACCTAAAGAAGCTGCCCAATTCATTGGAAGGCCTCCACAATTTGGAAGACTTGAATCTTTCTGAGAGTGGAATCCAAACGTTACCAAAATCTTTGGGAACATTGAGCATGTTGAAAGTGTTGAATCTAGAGTGGTGTAAAGAGCTCAAGGACCTACGAGATTCATTGGAAGACCTCCACAATTTGGAAGACTTGAATCTTTCTGAGAGTGGAATCCAAACGTTACCGAAATCTTTGGGAACATTGAACATGTTGAAAGTGTTGAGTCTCGAATCCTGTGGTGAACTGAAGGAGCTACCAGATTCATTGGAAGGCCTCGACAATTTGGAAGACTTGAAACTTTATGGGAGTGGAATCCAAACGTTACCGAAATCTTTGGGAACATTGAGCAAGTTGAAAGTGTTGAATCTCAAATCCTGTGATGAGCTGAAGGAGCTACCAGATTCATTGGAAGGCCTTCACAATTTGGAAGACTTGAAACTTTATGGGAGTGGAATCCAAACGTTACCGAAATCTTTGGGAACATTGAGCAAGTTGAAAGTGTTGAATCTCAAATCCTGTGATGAGCTGAAGGAGCTACCAGATTCATTGGAAGGCCTCCACAATTTGGAAGACTTGAATCTTTCTGAGAGTGGAATCCAAACGTTACCAAAATCTTTGGAAACATTGAGCATGTTGAAAGTGTTGAATCTAGAGTGGTGTAAAGAGCTCAAGGACCTACCAGATTCATTGGAAGACCTCCACAATTTGGAAGACTTGATTCTTTCTGAGAGTGGAATCCAAACGTTACCGAAATCTTTGGGAACATTGAGCATGTTGAAAGTGTTGAGTCTCGAATCCTGTGGTGAGCTGAAGGAGCTACCAGATTCATTGGAAGGCCTCCACAATTTGGAAGACTTGAAACTTTATGGGAGTGGAATCCAAACGTTACCCAAATCTTTGGGAACATTGAGCAAGTTGAAAGTGTTGAATCTAGAATCGTGTCGTGAGCTGAAGGAGCTACCAGATTCATTGGAAGGCCTCCACAATTTGGAAGACTTGAATCTTTCTGAGAGTGGAATCCAAACGTTACCGAAATCTTTGGGAACATTGAGCATGTTGAAAGTGTTGAGTCTCGAATCCTGTGGTGAGCTGAAGGAGCTACCAGATTCATTGGAAGGCCTCCATAATTTGGAAGACTTGAAACTTTATGGGAGTGGAATCCAAACGTTACCAAAATCTTTGGGAACATTGAGCATGTTGAAAGTGTTGAATCTAGAGTGGTGTCAAGAGCTCAAGGACCTACCAGATTCATTGGAAGACCTCCACAATTTGGAAGACTTGAATCTTTCTGAGAGTGGAATCCAAACGTTACCCAAATCTTTGGGAACATTGAGCATGTTGAAAGTGTTGAGTCTCGAATCCTGTGGTGAGCTGAAGGAACTACCAGATTCATTGGAAGGCCTCCACAATTTGGAAGACTTGAATCTTTCTGAGAGTGGAATCCAAACGTTACCAAAATCTTTGGGAACATTGAGCATGTTGAAAGTGTTGAATCTAGAGTGGTGTAAAGAGCTCAAGGACCTACCAGATTCATTGGAAGACCTCCACAATTTGGAAGACTTGAATCTTTCTGAGAGTGGAATCCAAACGTTACCCAAATCTTTGGGAACATTGAGCATGTTGAAAGTGTTGAGTCTCGAATCCTGTGGTGAGCTGAAGGAGCTACCAGATTCATTGGAAGGCCTCCATAATTTGGAAGACTTGAATCTTTATGGGAGTGGAATCCAAACGTTACCCAAATCTTTGGGAACATTGAGGAAGTTGAAAGTGTTGAATCTAGGTTTTTGTCGTAAGCTTAAAGAGCTACCAGATTCATTCAAAGGCCTCGACAATTTAGAAGACTTGAATATTGTAATGAGTGGAATCCAAACGTTACCCAAATCTTTGAGAACATTGGGCAAGTTAAACTGTTGAATCTAATGTCGTGTTGTAAGCTCTAAGAGCTAGAAAATTCATTGGAGGGCCTCCACAATTTGGAAGACTTGAATCTTCATGAGAGTAGAATCTAAACATTACCCAAATCTTTGGGAACATTGAGCAAGTTGAAAGAGTTGTATCTAGAGTGGTGTGAAGAGCTCAAGGAGCTACGAGATTCATTGGAAAGTCCTCTATAATTTGGAAAACTTGAATCTTTATGGGAGTGGAATCCAAACGTTACCCAAGTCTTTGGGAACATTGGGCATGTTGAAAGTGTTGAATCTAATGTGGTGTGGTGAGCTCAAAGAGCTACTAGATTCATTGGAAGGCCTCCACAATTTAAAAGACTTGAATCTTTATAAGAGTGGAATCCAAACATTACCCAAATCTTTGGGAACATTGAATAAGTTGAGAGTGTTGAATCTCAAATCGTGTGGTGAGTTGAAGGAGATACCAATTCATTAGAAGGCCTCCACAATTTGGAAGACTTGCATCTTTTTGGGAGTGGAATCCAATGTAGAGGCCTTCAATGTCATTATGAGGCCTCTACAATTTAGAAGACTTGGCTCTACAAAAGTGTGGATTCCAAACGTTATCCAAATCTTTGGGAACATAGAACAAGTTGAAAGTGTTGAATATAGGGTGGTGTGTTGAACTCAAGGAGCTACTAGATTCATTAGGAGGCTTCTAGAATTTAAAGACTAAGATCTTCAAGAGAGTGGAATTGATAGTGACACAACTTTTGGAAGGTTGAGTAAGTTGAAAGTATTGAATTTAGTGTGTGGTAATCTTGAAGAGCTACTAGAATCATTAGAATGCCTCAAAAATCTAAAAGATTTATATCTTAAAAAGAAAGGGAATCCGAAGATTACCAAAATCTTTGGGAGTGATGAGTAAGTTGAAAGTATAAAGTCTAGGTTGTTGTGGTGAGCTTGTATAGGTACCTCAAGAATTTGAAGAAGTTAGACCTTCAATTCAATTCACTCCGAAGTTTATCTAAATCTTCTAAAAATTTGAATAAGTTAAAAGGGTTGAACCTAGGATGTTGTGGAAAACTTATTGAGCTGCCTAATTTGTTTCGAGGACTCCAAAATATAGAACACTTATATCTCAAAAGAAGTGAAATCCATAAATAACCCAAATCTTTTTGGAGTGTTGAGCAATTTGGAAGTATTGAATCAAGAGTGTAGTGGATAGCTTATTTAGCCATCAAATGCATTGTAGGGCCTCCAAAATTTGAAAAACTTGCAATTTAAAGGATGTGGAATTTTGAAGTTACCTTGAATGCCCTTGAATCATGAGCAATTTCAAAGTGTTAATTTTACAAGGTTGTGGCAAATTAAAAAAGCTACTTGATTTGCTTGGAGACTATAACAACTGTGAATCAAATGAATCTTGGAGGAAGTGGAGTTCATATTTTTATCCAATTGCTTTGAAAAATTGAGCAAATTAAAAGTGTTGAATATAAAAGTTGTTGCAAGCTTAAGAAGCTATTAGATTGGTTTGTGAGGCCTCCTAATTATGAATCAATTGGATTCTATAGGAATTAGAATCCAAAATTTACGCAAGTTTTTTGGAATGTTGGGCAATTTGTAAGTGTTGAAGCTACTAGGTTGCTAAAAACTTAAGAAGCTACCAAATTCATTGGAGGTTGTCAAAATTTGAATCACTTGGATCTCAAAGAAAGTGAAGTCTAAAGCTTATCCAATTCTTTTGGGGTCTTAGAAGTCTTCAAAATTGGAGCCTTGTAGGGTGTATAGTTTAAGATTTGCCTAAGTATTTTGGAGGTCTCACAAATCTACGGACCACTATTTGGAATCTATCTATCATTTGCAAAATTGTGCAACTTCGTTTATATGATTCTTGGTAGAAGCAAATTTCTAAAAAAATGACTTGGGTCTTTTTGACAACTTATTAATTGAAGGAAGTTGGTTCTAGAAGATAACTTTGTAGTTTAAGATTTTAAATTCATAAAAAGTTTTTTGTCACGGGATTTTGATGTTCGCTTCGAAGATGACCTGACCATTTAATGGAACGGGGGAGATCCATCTTGGTGGAACAAAGAGGTGACTTTCAAACAGTTTCTCTTTTAGTGCTTTCTAAGAACTGCCAAAAAACAAATTGATAAATTGATTGTTGATGAGATAATGGATTATTGTACCTAGCGACCCATTAATTTTCCTTACATTCAATTTCTAGGTGTCATTAGTATGCCTATAGTTTACATTACATGTTTGCATTACTGATTTGCTTTTAATTGCTTCTAGGTGGAATTTTCTCACCCTTGGTTTTCATGTATAGTATATAGTTGCTATCACAAGATTAATATGAGTCACTACTCTTTTGAATGTTGCCAACATTGAGACAAAGTGAGTCCATTTTTGGATGCTAAAGTTTTCAAATTGAATTGATTCATTGAGATAAGAAATTTGTGTCATTTGGACACTAAAAATTAGTATATGGTAGGATTTGTGAGCAGACTATGCATCTTTATTTGAATCACTACTTTGTGTGAGTTCTAGAATGTGAATTCTAGCAATTCCCTAATGCCATTTGAGGTGTATGTCATGAAGAAGGGATACTCAAAAAGACATTTAGATGGAAGGTATTTAAGAATGTGTGGCTTTCAACTTTCAAGACTTCATTGTGTGACTTATTTGTGTTGGTTTTGTCATGTATCTACTTTCCATCCTTGTTTTAGAAATGACAATATCCATTTTAAACTTACGTCAACTAAGGAAGTACATAAGCATTTGAGTTTACATTATCCCAAATTTAAATTTAAAAGATTCAAAGTCTTAAAATCTAGTTACAAAAGGAGCAAAGTACCTAATTTTCTTTACTTTGAACACAAACATCTTGCAATCTACATAGTATAAGTCTTGGAAATTTCTTTGAACAACACATTTTTATACTAGTCTAGTGCAAGATCCTCTAAATAGATATGCGAGAAAGAAATTTACTTTTCATTATTTGCAATAGAAATGGCAACTTTTTGAGTGGTTTTTGATGAAAAAAAGGACCTTGGGAGTTAGGATTTTACAAGTTAACATAGTTATTGTATATCTTGATACAATTAATTTTTGAAATTCTTACAATATTTATTTTATTTTTCTGTAGATTGAAGTAACATCCTGAAATTATCTTTTAGCATTTCTTAAAAGAACATATCTTGCCATTTCTTGAAATTCAAAAGAATTCTTGGTTATGAAGACTTGACAAATTTAGATTCAAAGAGCTAGTCAACCATAGGCCTTTATATATTAAAAATGAACCCACATTTGGATTTTGAAAGTAAAGTATATAGGTTCATAGGATTCAAAGGATGATTTGTTTATTTTATTATTGTTATGATAAATAAATGCAACATAAGTCTAATTTATTTATTTATTTTATTTTTTGAAT
Organism: Rhytidiadelphus loreus; assembly: GCA_947034895.1. Classification (NCBI taxonomy): domain Eukaryota; kingdom Viridiplantae; phylum Streptophyta; class Bryopsida; order Hypnales; family Hylocomiaceae; genus Rhytidiadelphus; species Rhytidiadelphus loreus. The sequence goes on from OX344765.1 coordinate 45,810,945, forward strand.
AGTATGAATTTTTGGTCCATTTAATCAAAAATCCTTGTAAATTTATATATGACTATTTTATATTTTTTTCAAAACCATTAGATGTTTTTTCGGGCCTTCGGGAGACCTCGGGTTGTAATGCTGTGATAACCAAGGAACATGACAGCTGCAGTGATACCTCTGCGGTCCTACATGGCTGAGAGGTTGCCAGCTCATTTTTCAAAAATAAAATTCAAATTTCTATTGGGTTTGAAGAATTTTTTTTTGACAGTCGACTGTTCCTTTAGTATAGAGGGAACAGTGAGGGCATATGCTTCAAACAGTCTATTAGAGGCCCAAAAAAACATCTAATGATGTAAAATTTTCAAACCACATCAAATTTTTTAGTTCAACAGCTATTTGAGTACAAAAATATCTAGAACTTTTGAAATAAAAAAGTGCATCTAACATTTCACCAATTCTATTTTTAATTTTTTCCACTAAATAGACCAAGAAACTTCCAAAAGTTGTTAGGTTATTGAAACTATCCAAGCCATATACACTATAAGAAAACCGCATTTTTGCTATCGTTGGACTGAAACTTGTCATGTTTGGTGAGATGTCACGCGTTAAGCAGTGATGGGTGCAAAAGTGTGAATCTGATTTGATGTTGCGGAAAACGTGTGCAACTAAGTTTAAGAACAAGTAGATGTCACCACAGAAAGAGATGTTCTTAACGATGTTTGAAAAAACAAGCTCATGTTTTGTTGTGACATCCCAAAAAATATAGATTGCTACGTCAACATGAAGTCCACTTTGATTATGGATAAATTACTAAAAATTACTATGGTCAATGGAAAAATATTGACCTTATATAAAAAATTTAGGGAAAGGGAAGTGATGTGGCATGCTTTCCAAAAAAAAGAAAATGGATGGATGAAAATGGATGTGTTCCATGGATGAAAACATATGGTCTGTATACAAGTGGGGAGGTAGGAAGAGAGATAGTTGATATGGGATATATCAAACAAAAATTGTATTGAAAGTGAAATGTCCACAAAAACGTGAAACAACATCTCTATGTTTGATAAAACATGTACATGTCAGAAACAATGTCAACATGTAGACAAGTGAAATAGCCATATTCTACTTATCCCATATTGTTTGTCTTTTCATGGGCAAGGAATGGATATAAATACAATCTCTTTACCCTTCATTTTTATTAACTTTTTATGAAGTAATTCCTTCTTTGGACCATTAAAAATTCTCTTAATGGTTGGTGGTAAGTTTTCTTCAATTTGTTGAATTTAGAATTTTTTTTCGTTTATTTATATTAAATATTAAATATTTATTGATATTGCCTTGTAGGTAGGGTATGCAGCAATTGATGTTTGAAAAAACGTGTAGTTTAATGTTACAAAAAATGTCTAATTTGACATCTCAAAAAACACCATTAAATTATTCAAATGACACAAAAATGAGCTAACGTGGCCTCCACGTCAATGATGACGTCACAATTTCCTGCCTCCATGTCAAAGACCACGTCGGCAACGGCATGGATGGAAAAAAAGATGATGTGGCAGTAGTCAAGCATATGGCACTAACGTGGCCTCCACGTGTCGACCTTTGCGGACCTTTCCTCACCTCGTGCTTGCAAATGGCACGTTTTTTGTGAAATCTGCACGTTTTTTGCCTATCAAATATAACGGATTTTAGGAGACATCTATGTTGATTACTTCCGCGTCAAAGAAGACGCCATTCCATGTTTTCTGCAACATAAAAAAAAACCTTGTTTTCTTATAGTGATAAATGAGTTTAAAGCTATGTAAAATCCAAATTACTCTTATGACTTATTATTTACCATCATCAACTTTAGTATTAAATTGATGCATAGGTTGCCCAAATTTGAAATACAAAAGAGAGAAGTTATAGAAGTGTTGATTGTTTGTAAATGGTCATTGGCTTCAATCATGTGGTATATGTTAGAGCCACATTTGAAAGATAAAAAAACTTTCTTGAAATATTGAAATATTGAAATATTGATCAACTTTAGCAATGTTGAAAGGACAAATGTGTAACCATCATAATTAACAAGAAGTGTGGGCCCTAGAGAATCACCTACAAAATTATATATTGAAGGAAGTTGCATTTATTATAAAGATTATTTTTTTATTAAAAGTATCTTTGTCTAAAACGTTGAAAATAACTATATAGGTGTTAGAATGTAGACTATCTTTAGGCTATTTGTAATGAATGCTTAATGTCTAAATCTTTTGTGGCAAGGTGGAATCTCTATAGTGTCTTTGTATAGGTAGCTAAAGGTTGAAGTATTGGTCGTCTCTAGCATAGGATCAATTGTACAGTAGAAACCTTTGATTCTGACTTGAATTAAAGTTTGTTCGTGCTTGAAGGATAGATCTTCCAATCTTCATTGTGTAAGTTAAATGCTACACCCTCATACTTGTAGTGGAAAAAAATACTCTCTACTTTAAATACTTCAATTTCACAAATGATGAAGAATTGGAATCTAAAACTTTTTGACATATTCTATATGAAGATGGGATTAAAATCTTGTGGTTTAGATTTTCATTTTAATATTGGATTCAATCCAAAAATCTTCAATCAGAAGTGAGTTTTTTCTACATTTTTGGTCTCTAAACACAAAGATTATTTAGAGATAATTAGCCCTAAAGGCCAGAAGGTGTTTTGGAAGAAGATAAGTCCAAAATTGCCAATTTACAATGATTATTTAAATCCAAAATTAAAACTTAGAAAAAATTCTAACCTTACAAAAGTATCCTAAACAAAAAAAGCAATATATGGAAAAAAATTCAGCCCATTTGATTGTGTGGATTGAAAGTTAATAACATTTGAAGTGAGAATATCTAATTGAAGTGACCATTTTTTATACACTTTTATATATAGTACTTTTGGAATACATAATTGTTTTAAATATATCATTGACAAGGTGGAATGGCACTAAAACTTTGAGCTACAAGATATAATTGCTGTAAATTGATTTGAAGTATGTATCTAGATACATGTATTGTATTACTAAAAGAATATATATACATATATATATATATATATATATATATATATATATGATCATCACCTTCATCAAGTAAGAAAGTGTTTTAGCAAATTTGCTACTCATACTACCCATCAAGTAGATCGATATTTGTGACCAAAAGCTATACTATTGTGTATCCCTAACCAAAATCAACATATACATATTCCTACAACAACCATTGAATATGTAAGTGACATACTTGTGGAATTTTAAAAAAAAAATTCTACAATACCCCAAACCAATGGTTTTCAATACTTTAAGAAAATTTGAAGACTTTACTTGACAGGTATGTCAAAATTGACCATACCCATACAACACTTTTTCTATGTTTTTCTACGTTTTGACTTTTGACTGCGATTTGAAACGGAAACTCAACGAAAACAAGGTGACGTGTTTTCAGGGATTTTAACATGGTTTTCTTCTAGTAAGATTGGCCAATTAGTACTACATAGGACATGGAGAAAACCCAACCTATCAGACAAGTTTCATCTCCAAGCCAAATATTTTGGAGATTTGCAGACAAAGATCCATTCTTGGCTTCTAAGTGCTCTTCAAAGATACTTATAAAGCACAAATCGTACAGACCAGATCAAAGATCAAATAGGATTTGTGAAAAGGTCGAACAACTCCCTAAAGAATTGGCATAAATGGGCAATTAAAAGAAACAAGGATCTAAATATGAAATACCTTTCACTTGTGATGGTACCTTTCATTATTTGGGTTGTACTATTTGCCTACAATCAAAAGCAATTTCTGCCTTTTATTTTATTGAGTTGCAACTCCTTGAAAAAGATAGCAAGTATCATTTTTCGGTTACCTTGATGCCACCCATTCCTACTATAGTAGGTCTCAATACTATTCAAGGTGTCCATCACAAAATTAATTATACAATGCAAGAGATCTCTACTCTTACAAACGATTCTCAAATTCCATGCAAGTACAAGTATTTCTAAGTTTCTGAGGCGAGATTCTCAGGCTCAAAATTGTAGACTAATATCTTGCACTAGAAGTTGAAAGCCTTGACAAACCCTATTAGCAAATGCCAAAGAGCAAGCTTTCTATTCTACTAGACGAGGTCGATTATTTAACATAGTTTGAAATCTCTAAGTAGGAGCAGATGTGCTAGGAAGAATTTATGAGGTTCAGAGTTGCATAGGGTTCACAATAGAAGAAAGTAGAGACATTTTGCAATAGAAGTTGAGAGCTTTGATACAATTTGTTGGAAACTTATATCATCCTCCACCCCAACCCTTAAACCCTAAAAAAACCTTGATAGAAGAATCCACATCTACAAAAAGCTATGAAATGTTGCAAAGAGAGCCAAACCTAGGAATATGGAGTCAAGTATGGAATGCCCTAGCCATTTGTCGGCAATACCACAAGTGTTGTATAGATGAGTGATACCTTCCTCCAACAGCACCATGTCTAGGTCATCTTCAAATGATTTATCATATGTTCCAAACCGTTCTTTATTCTTCATCTTCTTCGGCTATGAGGGCTTCTTGCCATCTTTGGGTGGTTCACTTGCAAAAACAAACTTGACAATCTTAGTCATCAATTCTACAATGTATGAACCAACCCTAATTCTATCTATTCCCTATTGTTGAATTGGAAACTAACATTGATTTTTTTTGTTAACCCTAAATAAAAAATGATGATAAACCTAACAACATTACATTTCCGAGCACTTATTGAAGACAAATCTCTAATCAATGAAGCCTAGGATTGGAGAACATGAAAAAAAACTTAAGAAATTTTGACAATTGAGTGATGAATTAGTAATTAGTATCGATTGGCACAAATCTTCAGAAGAGGTAATAAATGGGATGGAAGAGAGTGTATTGCATTTCCTCAATGGGAACGAGCATGGCAATGACATCGTCATTGAATGTGACAAATACAACACTTGGTCTACCTGTCGCCAAGTAGCCCGCTAACCATGTTGTATACCTTCACCAAACACTCAAATCTTGAATTCTTCAGATGGAATAAAACACCCACAAGACTTAAATAAATTGCATTATTTTGATTCCTAATATTCAAAATTCACATGATGAATTGTCTTAAATTCCTTAATGCCACCAACACATCTACAAGACCTCATGGAACCACATAACCTTATTTCTTGGTAGGAAAAATTCTCCCGACCATACTCTCTAATCCAAATACTTACATGATTCCCATTCCTAAAATTTCACAAAAAAAATGTGATATTTTGGTTGCACAACTTGTTCCCAATGTCCCCAACATTCCCCCAACGTGGTGTTGAAGTTCTTGAAGTCATGGGAGCATCCACATCTTTTGAAGGGGCCCATAAAAATTTTGTAACAAAAAACACATTAATTCAATTAGTGCTTGATTCACTAAATGTTTTCTTTAATATTTTTCTACCAAAACTAAATTTATTTCCAAACTTGTAATGACCTCAAGGATAAACAACAACATGGTGACTCCTTTTTTCTCCTAGGTATCCTTTACAGAAACAAACAAAAAGTGATTTCTTATAGAAAAATATAATATTAAGCAATTAGTGTGTCTCTCATTAATAAAATCCATTTGAACTGTAAAAATATTTTAAATAAATCTTAACAAGTTAATTTTTCTGGTCCAAAATTTAATCAACTAAAAAATAATTAAGTTTTACTTATTCAACCTCTTCATGTGGTAACTTGAAACTATATGATTGTAGATAGTAGATAGTTATCAAACAAAATGTAGACATTATTTTTACTATAATGTTGTTGATCCTTGACTTTAGTAACAATGCAAAAACCAACTCATTGTCACCTCAAATCTCAGAGAAAGAGGAATATACTTCCCTAAGATATGTAAAAGGGTATGTTAAGTAATATACTTTTGAAAGGACTAGGAATGAATGAGACCCCAAGGAATCTTCTACAATGTTTACAATGACAAGTTGATGTTATCGACTACCCATGTTCATAACATTGGCTAACCAAGCAATTATAGTCCTCCACATGCTAAAAAGATATTATGATTTGCTAGATACCAAAGAAAAACTCATCATTCATTCTAGGATTGGAGTTAGTTGAGAAGTCACATATAAGACAATTTTGTTCATTGTAGTGGTCCCCTTTCTAAAGATGCATAAAGGACACCAGACCCAAGGGTAAACAATTTTATGTTTGGTGGGGAGCAAAGAGACCCCACAACATTGGTAATCAATGATGTGAGCATGAGTCAATGACACTCTTTTGAATTGATCCCAAACCATGTTTCAAAATAAGTTTGAATTGTTTGGAAATGGAGGATTTCCCACCATTGTCTAAACCAAGAGCTACCATGAAAGTTTACAAACTAAGCTCAACCCTTAAACATTGACACGGACGTTTGGCGTCCAATAGATGACAAAGAATCCTTGTAGTAGGATAGAAGTGCAACTATTCATCCTCAAAATTTTGTTGTGAAAATCTTCTACAATAGTTTGACTTCCAATGCCTTCCAATGAATGTGAATGTCCTAGTACCTATTTGGGCGTTAACATTTAAGGCTTCAATGCTAAAACACGTTTCCCAAGTTGTGCATCGTCTCTCATATTGTTTGCCATTTCTTTGGTGATGAACGTATTAACTAGTTCTCTTGTGGAAAATTGTTCGTGTTCGACGTAACTAAGGTGACCAGTTTGACTCCTCCAAGTTTCTGATTTGAGACATGTTGTGATTCATTTGGTCAGTAGCACATTCAATCACATTCTCTTTTCAACGCCCATGGAATTCATTCAGGTCTTTACCCCACAATATGTTGTCCCTTGAACGATTGACTGAGTCTGTCCACGGAGCTGGTGCGGACTACTTCGTGATCAGCAGAGGGATTGCCATCAGTTGCATGCTCATCATATTTCCAGATGGAGTTCTGTTTGTCCAAACGAATATTTTTTTGAGTTTTTTAATGTCATATAGGGGGTAATGAAAACCATTTCTAAGGATGGGGTTTCATTGCCATTTCTAAGTGTGTTTTTAGTGCCATTTTAGAGGGTTTTCAATGCCATTTAAGGAGGTATTTTTGTGAATTGGCAATTGGCAAATTCCCAAAATGAGGTGCACAAGTGGTTCCTCGTTCAAAAGCTAGGACAGATCTAGATTGAAGCAAATCTTTGCCACTTTACCGAACTCAATTAGAATTGCATTTGTGGCAGGTGGAGGTGGTGAGCCCGGGTGCTTTCACCAGTGAGGAGCTATTACGAAATGCCGAAGATTCGGGGACGTCGGAGTTGTTCGAAATCCAAGCGAGAGATGATGACTGTTTCATCTTCTCTGTGGAGTCCACAGGAGCCATCCCAGCTGCCAAGATATTCCTGGATGCCATCAAAGTAATGAAACAGAAGGGAGTCCACTAAAACCCACCCCTCCATTGATGGCTCTGCCATTCTGACCCATGCTGGCCCTTCCTGTCGTGTTCCCCCCTCGTGCTGTTTGCATTAATTTTAGTTGAATCCCTGACAGTTCCCCGGGTACCTGTTGGTGGTGATTTTAATGATAAAATTCCGGTCCAGTGCTTCGTCTGACAGCTGTGCCTGTACCGTTGGGCATGGCATGGCAGTGCTATGCAGAAGAGTGCCTCCTGCCTTGCGTATGCATTCAACGCAACAATGCATGGCAGCTATGTTTGACAGTGGATCACTGTCAACTATTTTGGTGTCCAAGAGTTGTGTCTCGTGGGCTCTGCATCAAGGGATAGTGTTCCACGCTCCTGTGTTTTGTGGATTCATTGTCAACAGACAGTGTTCCAAAGAATTGTTTCTCGTGGTTTCATTGTCAGAGGCCAGTGTTACGTGTATAGTAGGGCAATATTTGTGGCATCAACGAGGGGAGGAGAAGGCTATTTGGTTTTAGCCATGAAGTGAAATGGAGCCTCAAACACCGTAGATCTTCGATAGAAGAGTACACTAGAAATTAATTAAACAGAATTATAGAAAACATTTTGAGGAGCTATACAACATTGAGTGCAGTAATACTTGTTAGGCCCTTCACTCTCATTTTGGGGGTGACCAATTTTGTAGGTTTGACAAGGCCAAAGAGAGCTCAATCATTGTCATAGTTCTCCCCCCCATGATGGCATGATCAAACATTATAATCTTTCAATCCATAATTGGTATTGTAGTGTTCTAGGGTCTTATGTGATCTCTCACATGTGTAGTTCGAATTAGTACGGTTCGAATTTGAAAAATATTGATTCAACTTATGAAAATGTTAACTTCTTGTTAAATTTAGAACAAATTTGAAGAGGCTTGAAACAAGCCTAGGGCATTTTGGGGTTAATATTGTTTTTTTTTTAATTTCTAAAGAAATTTGTTCACTAAGCTGTACACCAAAATTGGTAAATAGTGTTGGCAACACTAATTACCAACACTAACAATAACTGACTGTGATGTGCAAGGTTAGCATTAGGAAAATTACTTACCCAATCTAACAATATTTGAGCTGTATAGTAGAAGTTGGAATGGTGGGGAAAAGCGGTCTATAAAATATTGAAATAGACAATGAAATGCTGATATACACCATGAAATGGTGAAGGGGACAACATTAATTATCACCCACCAGTATTTACCAATTTTAGGGTAGTGTGTGCAAGTCTTCATTCCGTGAGTGGGACCATATACATTGGGTTGAAGATATTAGCATTCAAAGTTGAAAAGAAATTGGAATTCCCCCAAAAAATGGAAGTCGAAAAATTGAAATGAAAAAAAGGATGTCATGGAAAGAAAATGAAATGAAAAAAAAAATGGAAATGGAAAAAAAGTTGGAATGAACAAAAAAATTTAGGGAAACTAAATGAAAAGAAAGAAAAAAAAAAGGGAAGAAAAACAATATTAAAAAAATTTGTAATGGTAAAAAAGTAAAGGGGAAAAATCGAATTGAAAAACAAATTGTAGGGGAAAAGAATAAAATGAGAAAAAAAATGAAATGAAAAGCAAAATTCCCAAAAAATAGGAATGAAAAAAATGGTTCTAGGGGAAAACAATGAAATGAAAAAAAAAATGGAATGAAAAGAAATGAAATGACACAGAAAATGTAATGAGAAAGAAAAGGGAGAAAAGTACATGTAATGAAAAAATGCTTGAAATGAAAAATAAAAAGTTTAGAAAAAATGAAAGAATTGAAAAGCAACCTGAAAAAAAAAATGAAATGAAAAAAAATTGAACTCAGGAAAAAATAAAGGGAAAAACATAGAATGAAAAAAAATAAAGGAAAAGAATGAAATGATAAAAATTGGTACTAAAGAAAAAAGAAAGGAAAAATCAATGAAATGAAGTGAAAAAAGAAATGAAAAAAAAAAGGAAATGAACAAAAAGAATAAAAGGAAATATCTTATTAGATGGAAAAAATAAAATGAAATGAAAAAAATATAGAAATGAAGAAAACAATTAAGGGAAAAAACATGGAATGATAAAAAAATAGGAGAGGAAAACAATGAAATGAAAAAAAGGAGGAAAGGAAAAACAAATTGAAAAAAAAAAAAAAAAAATGAAAAAAAATGAAAAGAAATGAAAGGGGAAATCAATCGAATGAAAAAAAAATGAAAAAAAAATGAAATGGATACAAAGAATCAAAGGAAGTATCTAATTAAATGGAAATCAATGAAATGAGTTTGTACGGTTACAATTTGGAAAATATTGATTCAACTTATCAAAATGGTCACTTCTTTTTCAATTTAGAACAAATTTGAAGAGGCTGGACACTAAAATTGGTAAATAGTGTTGGCAACACTAATTACCAACACTAACACTAACTGATTGTGATGTGCAAGGTTAGTATTAGGAACATTGCTTACCCAATCTAACAATATTTGAGGTGTATAGTACAAGTTGGAATGGTGGAGAAGAGTGGTCTACAAAATGATGAAGTAGACAATGAAATGCTCATATACACCATGAAATGGTGAAGGGGACAACATTAATTATCACCCACCAGTATTTACCAATTTTAGGGTAGTGTGTGCAAGTCTTCATTCCCAAAGTCTGACCATATACATTGGTTTGAAGATATTAGCATTCAAAGTTGAAAAGAAATTGGAATTCCCCCCCAAAATGAAAGTGGAAACATTCAAATGGAAAAAAGGATGTCATGGAAAGAAAATGAAATAAAAAAAATAAAAAAAATAAAAAAATGGAAAAAAAAAAGGAAATGGGAAAAAAAGTGGAATGAACCAAAAAATTTAGTGAAACAAAATTAAAAGAAAGGAAGAGAAAGGGAACAAAAAAAGGAATTAAAAAAATTTCAAATGACAAAAAAATAAAGGGGAAAAACTCAAATGAAAATAAAATGTAGGGGATAAGAATTACATGAGGAAAAAATTGAAATTAAAAGGGAAATTAAAAATAAATAGGAATGAAAAAAATTGTTATAGGGGAAAAACATGAAATGGAAAAAAAATTGTAATGAAAAAAATTGAAATGAGAAAAAAAAGGTGGAAAAGTACATGTAATGAAAAAATGTTTTAAATTAAAATAAAAAATTAATGAACAAATTAATGAATTCAAAAGCAAACTGAAAAAAAAAGTGAAATGATAAAAAACGGACAAACGGGCACCGGGGAACCTTTTGTTGCTATCAGCCCACGGACATAGGAAAATGGCAATGTTTTGAGGCAGCGGGGGGTACAACGCGAGGCGACCCCGATCACTCCCATGTTTTGCGATTGTGCGTGGAGGGTGTTCGTGAGTGTGTGTTCGTGCACTTCGACACAGCTGCACATGCGGGAGAGTGAAGTTTCTGGCTGGCCATTGACGACTGCCGAGGCGCGGTGGACATCACTTCCGACTCGCGATGTCACTTCGGTTCATTTATGGCAACTGACTCCCATCATTGCGTTGTACTCGGGCGCTCAAGCTCAAGCTATGGAGTCGCCTACGTCGACCACGAGTCATTGCTGCGCTGCTGAAGACCTTCGCCGCAGCTCGGTTTCCAGTCACATTATCAAGGTGAGTGCTCCGAGGCTTCATGATCCTCCGCTGTTTAGAAGTGGGGCATGCTCGTGTCGAAGGAATGGGATTTAGGGTCCGCAGACGTGAGAGTGGGGCTAAGGGTCCATGTCGAGCTTGGTGGGAAAAAATGCAAGCATTTCCGTCGAGTCGCCGTAGCGCAACGCTTCCTTTGTTTTAGGGTTTGGATGACGAGCATGCGCACAGTTACAGGAGTGTGACGAGCCGCCTGCGATGACTGATGACAGCAGGTGAGGGCACCCCGAGTTCCTGAATGGCGACACACTGACGACCTTGTGCGTGAGGTTGAATATAGTACCGCCCTACACAGGTCTCACGTTGTCGGTAATTTGTACATTCCCGGGCTATAGTACTGTGAACGGATAACACTGAACTAATTAATGGTCACGTCGTGCACTACAGGGTTGCGGTTCAGTACCCAGATTTCTACTACTTTTACAAGCCAGTGTATCAATGGGGCGAGCACATTGGGTGGCGTAACTGGTTTAGAGCTGCGGACGTGGGGACCCCGCTTGGCCAGTGCTGTGATATGGCCAAGATTAAGCGAACTGAGCGCCATGCAGAAGAAGCGTCTTTGGAGGTTCAGGACGCTGGAGATGGAGGAAGTCCAAGCCAAGGGTCAGGGCACTACAAGAGAAAGGGGTGTTTTAAGTATAGTCCTAGAGATAACATTTTAAGTAATGACCTTTTTAGGAGATTTTCAGTAAGAATTTACAAGATATTTGTGTCTTTCTAGTAAAATTTTACTAGAAAGACACAAATATCTTGTAAATTCTTACTGAAAATCTCCTAAAAAGGTCATTACTTAAAATGTTATCTCTAGGACTATACTTAAAACACCCCTTTCTCTTGTAGTGGGGGCAAATGATTTCCAGGTTAGATTCGCGACATTACGAATGAGCACACACTTGTTTCCATTTATTTGAAGAATGCATTTGTCTTAAACGAACCCCTGCTGCTCCCCCGCTTTAGGGCGGTCAAGCAATGGCTTGATTTTTGTGCTGAAGTGAGAGTGTGTGCACCGAAACCCAGCAGGAGGCGGATGCCCTACGAGGGGCCACGGCAGCAGCAGCAACGCAGGTTCCGGGTTTTTGGTGCACGGTCACCATTGACACGAGTACATTTTCGGTGAATTATGGCACACAGGAGGAATACAGCAGGTTGCTCAAAGAGTGGTCCGTGGACGCGTACACCAACGTTCCCAGACCCACAACACCTAATAGAAAGTTCTTCCAGTTGTGAGCCCTCAAGTTGGCACTTGGAACTCTGAACTTATTTTTCGCGATTTTTAGTTATTTTTTAAGTGAAAAATAGGAAAAAACATATAAAAATACAATTATTGTGGGTTTTGGTAGAAGTCCCTACCAAAGAGGTGTGTCATGGCCTTAAATGCGTGAAATACGTAAGACGTTACATTTTCACTAATTTTAGGTCTTATTAGTAGAAATAAGTAGTTAAGTCAGTAATTCCGAGCGATGTGAGAATTTGAGAGTTAACCAGTCCTAGTGTCTTGTTCATGTAATACAACAGCTATAAGTATACATGTAACAAACTGGTTAAAAGTTAGAGTCTAGTCAGAGTCAGTCCAAATCCAACTCGAAAGAGTTAGATTTATTGTTTGCAGGTAATTTTGAGAAATACAGTCATTCGCAGATCAAGATGGAGGAAATGATGATTGGAACATACAGAAAGGTGCTTTTCTAGGTCAAAGCATGCCAGGAGGTCAAATAGAAGCCCAATCATCCAAGATTCCCCTGGTATCAAGAATAATTTCCCCCCCGGGTGGAAATTATTAAAGAATTGCTAAAAATAGCATTCTTATTGGAGATTTGGTTTTGCCCTTAGTTGATGGACATCTTGTAGAAGATTGCCCAAAAGTTTCGGGATTTTACAAAACTCCACGATGACTCCATGGAAAGTCAACCGCTTAAAACTGCATTCGTAAATTCCTAGAAATTACCAATGTTGCGGTAAAATCTCACTAAAAATTAGGATAGTGTTTTGTGTGCCAATAAAGAGCCCTGTCAAGTTTGAAGACATTCCGACATTCCCAAGTACCAGAATCAGAACCGACAGCGAATTTTACAAGAATTTACAACTTGGCGGCGGGTTGACCGGCGAACCAAGAGCTAGCGGTGTCCGAATGGAGCGTTTCAAGGGTCAATTCTTACTCCCACGAATATTCTAAACCATCCAAGACCGACAGTTTCATCAAAAGACGCAAACTCCAAAAGTTAGCTTTTTAACTTTTGTTCTGAGTTACCGTGACTCAAATTTGCGCTTTAAAACGGCTGGAGAGGTAGGGGTAAGGGGTCCTTTAGGCTAATTGGGGTCTTCTGAACACGATGGCGCAATTTGTTTTCAGTTTCGAGTTGTCCCTCAAAAGATAGAGAGGGTCAGCCCTTAGTTTGACTTTTAAAAGGTAATTTTTGATTAATCTGGGTTGATTTTGCAAATATCTCTTGTAAAATCGAAGATTGGATTTGCCCAAGATACTTGTCTTGCGTAAGAAGCCATCTTTTGGACTAAAGAAAGCCAATTTAGAACTAACTCTAGATTAAAACACAAAATATCTTCATTAATTAGGTAGGTTTTCAAAATATCTTTGGGAAAATCAAATATTTGATTTGGGAAAAGATTCTAAGGCCATTTAGGGCCTAGAAGGAACTCGCTTGAGAACCTTCCTTCCCATTAAACAAAGATTATTTTGAAAATACGTTTAGGTAGTTTAGCAAAATATTTAGATTGAAAGTAAAAGATAATTTACGAACAACTTACCGGGGGGGGGCCTGGAGCGAGTATATAAGGCCCTTCCTCGAGGTTGTTCGTGGCCCTCAGTCTTTGTTTCATTCTTGTTGTTGCTCTTGTCGTGCTACCGACACTTGTTGGAGCACTTTTTAAGCCAAATTTTGGCTATTTTCTTCTATTTTCTTGTTCTCTCTTGTATTTTGAAGGTCCGGAGGGCCCCTTCAAAGCTTTGTTTTCTTTTCTTGTTGAATTTGGAGGCTTCAAGCCCCAAAACTTTGCTTTTAAAAGAGTTTAGGTGGAGGAAATCCCCTAACTCTAGTGTTGTTTGTGTTAACTAACTTATTTCTTGAATTTGGAGGCTTCAAGCCCCAAAACTTTGATATTTTAGGAATTGTGGGAGTAGTTCCCAAACTCGACTCTGATATTGTTGTTATTTTGATACTAACCAACCATTTGTGTGAATTGAGAATAGTCTGTGAACTTAAAACTTTAAAGCGGCGAAGCTAGACTTTGCCAAAAGGTTTTGAGCATCACCACGTGCCAAAACTCGTTGTATAACGGGTGTTTGGTTTGAATAGTTGCTAATGTTCGGTTAAACACTGTCATGTGTACCTCTTTTAGTGATTAAACTTAAAACTTTGCTTTGAATTTTGGAAATTAGTTTTTAATGTTCGGTTAAACACTGTCATGTGTACCTCCTTTAAGAATTAAGTTTTCAAAATACTAGTTTGGGTCCTTGGATACTGGTTATTCCTGGGACTGCTCCCACACGGCGGAGCTTTGACTTTGAAACCTGGAAACGGGTACTTGAAACTTTGATTTGTCAGTTAATTCCTGGGGTTGCTCCCGCACGGCGGAGCTTTGACTTTGAAACCTGGAAACGGGTACTTGAAACTTTGATTTGACTGTTAATTCCTGGGGTTGCTCCCACACAGCGGAGCTTTGACTTTGAAACCTGGAAACGGGTACTTGAAACTTTGATTTGACTGTTAATTCCTGGGGTTGCTCCCATACGGTGGAGCTTTGACTTTAAAAGGTTAAAATTTACTTTTAAATTGACCATCTAATCGTGAATTTAACCTATATGGCGAAGTTTTGAAACCAAGGAATCAACGGAATAAGATTCTCATGAAACTTATTTAAGGTCCAAATTTCAAAGATTGAACTCTCTTTTGCTTGTGCATGTTTTGGAGGTATTTTGCTTTCAACTCTTTGTTGACTTATTTCCATTTTAAATTGCTAGATTAATCATCATTTTAGAACCTATTTAATTAGTAGTGTTTGGATTGTTCTGTAATTCAATTATATCCATAGAAAGTAATTTCTTTTGTTGTTCTTTTGTGGGTGATTTTTCATGAAAACCTTGACGTTCTGCCTTTATTAATTTACAAATTTCAGTCTGAGAGAAGTCCAGTTCAGCCATAGGGGCTTAGACAGTCAAGGCCGTGGAGGTACCAAGGGAACGCCATTACAGTCGCCGAAACCGTGAAGCGCGGGAACCGGGTATCAATTTTGGAGGCGGGTATCAGCTGGGCAGGGTATCGATCCCATGCGGCCAGTACGTCGGGAACGCCGGAGCAACGGGTAACGCCGCGAGAACGAGGGAACGCGCTGCGAGGACAAAGAGAACCGACGGACCAGTCGCGACACTCCACGTGGCACAACGACGGGGGCCAAAGCCGATACTGAAGAGGAGGACAACTCGGTACTGAAGGAGAGAACAGATCGTGGAAAGAAAGGCAGCCAGGCTCAAGTCCCGACCAGCTCGCAAACAAGGCAAGGCTCATCCAGCACTGAAATTTTAAAAGACAAACAAACAACCAAACTATTGATACATTCAAACTACATACATAACCAAGCATAGGCGGTTGTTGCCACGCTCAACATTTTGGTTTTCTTTTGGAAAAATTGAACACTAGGAGTCTTGAACTAATCATTCATCTCTTCTCTTGGATCTCTCAAATCCTCTCAAAGGCCATAGCCAAGAATTCGACAACAACAACAATAAACCAACAATCGAAAGAAGGAGAAGAATAAGAAGAAAAAAAATTCGACACGTGAAGGAATTAACGGATTAAACAACTATTAAGGTAAGAATCTAACTATTCATCAACTAATTGTTTTGGCATTGTTTATTTGTTTTTATTCTTTTTACTATTCATTTGGATTGTCGTTCATCCTTTTATTCTTTTTCCTATTCATTGATAGATTTGTTTTAGATTATTTAAGATTATTTTATTAGAATACTATTCATTCGGTTGGTTTTAGTTATTAATTAGGATTCCAAATCCAAATTAGTTGTTTGTTTGTAGTTTGGGGGATTTGTTTTATTAGGCCTAATAAGCCAAAACAATAAAAACAAACAACAACTAATATCTTGGAATATTTAATAAAATAACTATTAAAAAATTGGCAATCGAATAAAACTACTATTCATTGAAAACTTAGGAAATATGAATTAAATTTATCATTTAATTTAAATTCCTAAAATCAAAGGATTAGTTTTAAATTGCCAAAACTAACAAATTTGGACTTTTTAGATAGGTTTTTAAAACAAGAATACTAAGATTTCTTCCACATCCATGAAAGACAATGGAGAATTTCGAGGAAACGATTATGATGGTGTTTTGCGATGATGGGACGATCGACATTCTTGACACCAAGGTATGATTTCAAATTTTATCTTTTGTCTTTTCTTTTGCTTTCATTCTTTTAAAATTTAGATTAGAAAATTAAAACTAACAAAATCCAATAGCTAGTAGAATTTAAATTGTTAGAAAACCTTTGAAAATTTATCTAAAATAGTAAAAAGTAATAATTAGATTAACTTTAAATTAATTTGGAAAACGAAATAGTAATCTCATCCAAAAGAATCTCAAAAGGAATCTAATTTAATTTAGGAACTTAGGGAATATTAGAATAATTAGGGAAAGTCAAAACCTAATTTATCTACTTATTCTCTTGAAAATTACTAAAGGAAGGGATTCCATCCAACCAAGGGGAATTTTCATCCATTTACAAGTTTTCACCTAAAAGTTCTAAATTTTTACTTTTTATCTTAACAAGACGTTAATTAATCACTTTACTCATAAAAACCATAAAACCCTAAAAATTCACTAAAATTAGAATAATAACTTAGAATTAGGATTAATTAAAGAACAATTAGGAATATTCTCAAGGCACGACTAGGGAATCTTTTGAAAACATAATCTTTTAAAGAATCTCTTGAAGATTCTAAATCCACCTTTTACTTTTTAAATTACTTTAATTTGGAAAGATTAAAGAGTGGATGAAGTTTTGACCTAAATTTGGATGAAAAATCTTAAAATAGGTCAAAATTAGGTTTTCTCTAAAAATTCCGTTAAATAACTTAATTAACCTTTGAACCCTGAAATTTAGATTTATTTTACATTATTTTGCTATTTTAAGTTGACGGATGAAGTTTTTAGGATAGAATTAGGTACGAATTTCATCCACACATAACTTTCATTAGGAATATCAGAATCCAACTTGCTTTACCATTTTGGAAAGGGCAAATTGTATTCTTTGATTTAGTTTAGGTAAAATTTTAGTTTAGTTAGAAGTTTAAATCACAATTAACAACTCTCAACAACCTTTATTTCTTAACTATTAGAGTGTTTTGAAGTACTTAATTTAGATAAAAATCAACATAACAAAGTGTCCATTGCTTGGAAGGCCAAAGAACACTGAGTTTACCATTCACCCAATTAAACCATTAACTTATGCCGTTAGAACCTGTGTGCAACTTTCTGACTTAAGGGTGGAGTTAGAAACACTCACACCAGTGCATACATTGCAAAAACCAGAAATTCACTAGCAAAATGCGACTGAACAAGCATCGCTGGGATTGCAAGTGTCCTGCCGTGAAGGACGAAGTGGGGAATCCCCTGCGACTGCTGCCGTATCCAGAACAGGGCCAGAGTCAAGGCAAGTCGTCCGAGATGATGCGTAAAGGGAAGGACAGTGAGGGTTTCAGTAGAGGCGCACGCAGGTCCCGGAAAAAAAACCCTCCACTCAGGCGACACAGTGTTCCGCAGGGACAGAAGGAGAAGGGCAAGCCCAACACACGCAGCACAGAGAGACGGCTTTGCCGCAGGAAGGGCGCGCGGGTGAAGGCATGACGGAGCAGCCAAAGCAGCGCAAAGGAGTGAAGACATCGGGAGGGGATGTGGCACATGGCACAGCGGTAGGGGACACGGGATTGGACTTGCCGGAATTGGCGGACTGCGCGATGCAGGAGAATTCCGGTCGGGCAGAGGAGGGGGGCGCGGAAGAAGGCATAGCGGCTCGTACGAAGTTGAGGAGGTCCACGAAACAAGGTGGAGTGGAAGGTGGATTTTGGGTGCCGGTGGAGAGGGACGAGCGTGAAGTTAGGATGCGTGCACGAGTGAAGGCAGATGCGTTTGCAGAATCGTCACCTAAGCCAAAACCGCCGACGCCCTTAGCGACACCTGACATTTTCCACCTTTTTAACGTTTTCCCGAAGTTGCTGAATTGGGAATATGCGGGACAAACTGTACCTGACTTTCGACACGCCGTTTCTGTGTCGTGGGAGAATGGGACGTTCCAAGCAGCAACCCGGGACTGCGGTGTGTGGTGGCTGTGTGAGGCAAAGGTGAGCTTCCTAAACTCTCTCCATTTAATACTTCCATTGTGCACGTCCGCCAAATGTAGTTGCACGTCGTTCGTCATTGTCTGCTATGGTCATGCGTGGCGCGGGGACCTGATTGACCTGGTACAACCGCTTGAAAGCACCGTCGTTTGTGTAGGAGGAGGATTATGCAGAGGTCAGCACGGCCATTGGACGCGCCGTTGCCTCCATTTGCAAAAGCGTTAAGTATGGTGAGATGCCTTCGGATATTGAAGAACTCGCCAATTACCTTCAGTTTAGGCGCGACGTCGAAGCGTACAAGGAAAGCCGTGCGCAGGTCCGTATGCATCAGGAGCGCATTGTAGAAGAGGTTGTCTTGAAGTTCAAGCGCGACACTGAATTTCGCCGCGAAAGCTATCGCTGGGATTGGTGCCCTCTGTGGTCGGTCGTGTCGCAAGTGAACGTACTGCACAAATTGCCACCGCTGCCTTGGCGGCACGACGGTAAGTTCGGCCTCCCTGCCGCATTGTACTCAGTGACAGAGGTTATGGGTCGTGGTGCACTGCCCAGTGTTTTATTCGTCCTTCGGTTCGTTGCACTGACATTGCTGTGCACGGCGCAGACGCGGAGGTGGACGAGGTGCGCCGAATCCTTCTTGCCAACCGAGTGCCTCGTATGAAGCCACCACACTTTGTGCAGGTTCTTCGAATTGCCATGAACATCGTATTTGGCAGGTTCAGGCAGCTCAGCTGCCCAATATTTGGAGTGAATAGGGCGGCGCTGCGCGCCATGTGCCGTAGCCACAGTGACATCGTGCGAGCCCTTGCCATGTACATTCACGAAGCACCTTTCCGTTTTGCTGGGATTGTGGACTGGGAACCAGATGTCATTCACAGCACAATGATGAAAGATGCACAACTGGTCTGCGACGGAAAAGAGGACCGTGTGTTTGATGGAATCATGGAGTGGGTGGAGAATGTACGTGTGCGTGTGTTGCAGGACCTTGCAGTGCACCACCCTGTTGTGTTTCGGACGTGCTGGAGGACCACAACACACGAACTGTGGGGGGACCAGTCCAAGTTCTGGAGCAAGTGTCTACGCACGCACGAGGATTTTGACATTGGGTGGGTGGCCTCGAAAACGCAGCCGCCCTGGGCTGTGAGGGTGAAGGACATCCGTCAGCAAATCGTGCATCTAGTTCAGTCCTTGGGATCGGCATTTCAGGAGGACGACGACTCAGCGTGGTCTACTCAACTTGGAAATCCCGCAGCGGCGCAGGAGGCAGAGTGCGAGGATGCTCCCAAACACCTGGTTGAAGAATTGGTGGGCAACGACGTCGTCACCCCTAACATTGATACCCTCCCCATGTCGCAGACTTTGAATGTCACAGAGCTGCAGCAGGAGGTGGCGCTTGCGGTTGATGACATTTCAACATAGGACTTGAACCTGAATGGCCTACCTGAGTCGGTAACGCCGCTGAGTAGGGTGGGGTTTGTATTAGCGTCAAGTGGGGACCGTACTCACCCGGTCTCGCTAATGAGAGCGTCCCCGATTTGCTTGGAGGACGTCTTCAAAGCCATTTCCAGTATATCCGATGAGGCCAACTCAGACCGCGACAAGGACAGCGACGAAGAGCCTCAGAAGCAAGCAAAGTTGCCCCGTGCTGATGAGGATAGACCCCCTGTCGCGCGACATAGAAAAGCCTGCACGTTTGTCCCCTTGCCCATATCCGATGAAGACTCGAAGGGTTGGTGCAAAGTTTCAATCCCCAAGGCTTATGAATATTTTCAGCTTGATGACCTCATGGAGGCTGTGCCCAAGTACGTGGTCTTGGCTTCAATCCTAACCCGAGTTTCTCTTTCTATGTCATTGACACTAGGCCCTTGAACACTGAAACCTGAATCCGGTACTGTGCAGGAGAGGAGCGGGCGATGAAGACGCTGGCACGATCAACTTTTATGGGGACCCAAATTGGGACTCTCTGCCGGTGCCAGTGTCAGAGTTACGCAATTTGAAGTGGACCAAGTGGTTTCTGGGCCAGAACATTGTCGAACTACTCAGTCGGCGCCTTTGGTGGAGTCTGTCCCCAGGTGCACAGCAGAAAGTGTACGTGGCGCCTTCGTTTATGCAAGGTCCCCTTGTGTCGGCTTGGGATACAGGCAGCGACGATGCCCTGTTCAAATGGGGTCGAGAGTACCTAGTGCCCGTCCGATTCTACAGTACAGTGGAGGCTGACATGGAAGTGCTCGTACCCTATGTTTCAGGGAAGCACTGGTCGCTCTTCATCTTGACGTCAACGCGGGTGTTGCACTTGGACAGTGCAGCCATGCACGGCGCCGCCTTGGACTTAGAGTATGTGGGTCGCGTGCGGAAGGTCTGGGAGATGCTCCACGAACCCAGGCTAGCGTTGCCGACCGTATGCGACACAGTGCAGTGTTTCTCACAGTATGGGACGTACGAATGTGGTTACTGTGTTGTACGCTTCATGGAGTCGTACCTCCGAGTATTCCATGCCAACGAACCACTTGTTGACGCAGGGAAGGCGTGGTTAATGTTCATTGACCTCGTGAATAGCCCAGAACGTGGTCGAGAGTTACAGAAAAACGTCATCGCCGCAGTTGCGGATGAGCTTTCTGAAAGCTCTGCTTCCGACCTGTACCAGTGGCCCTACGGGTGTTGGTACACTATACAGCGGGAGTCTAGTCCGGAGTTTCTGCGGGAGTCCAAGAAGGGCGAGGCATGATAGTGTTCTGCCATTGATTAGTATTTTCCCCGATAGAGTCTCCCTTGCGAGTGGCATTGTATATTTGTATCTTCCGTATTTCTGAAGTAGTGTCTTATGTTGCTGTAGTCGACCATTTCTGGCGAGTATGTAAAGTGCTGTGACAAAGCTACTTTAGTTATTATGCGGGACTCGGAAAATCGGGCATTCAGGAACTTTTAGTTTTACTTCGAAAACTGCACGCGCCAATGTAAAATATAATCTGTTGTGACCAACAGATTTTAGGGCACTAGGGCGTGTCTACGAACATGAGTAACGTGTATTTACATTGACATTCACTTCTCATTTTTAGCATTTCATTTTTCATTTCATTTCATTTTTTATTTATTTCAATTTCCGTTTCCTATAATATTTTTTTCCTTTTCCTATAATATTTTTTTCCTTTTCCTATAATTTTTTTTTCCGTTTCATAATTTTTTTTTTCCTTTTCCTATTTTTTCATCCATTTTTTATTTATTTATATCAATCTCTCTTCCATACCATTTTTTTCACATTTTTCTTTTTTCACATGGAATTTCTTTTGGATTTAATTGATTTTTTTTTTTTCCTTTCATATGATTTGCTTGGCCTTTTTTTTGGTATTTGTTTTTTTCTGCAATTGTACCTATATGGTCCCCAAAATCAGGAAGTTGTGGTCTCTTTGAAGGTTGAAGAATTTTTCCTATTGCCTTTTTACCATCCTAAGGGTTCTCAGACTGTCTTCTATATACTTCTGGTGAGCGCTATGGACATGGTCACCTTTGATTTCTAGCAAGAAAATTTGATTTTCAAAGTATTCAAACTGCATTGATATGGTCCCTATTCAAACTAGATTGATAGACCTTGTCAGAATGTTGGCTTCTTATTCAAATTACAACAAATTCCTCAAAGCGTACTCGGAAAACCTGTGAAATTTCGGGATTCAAAGAGTAAAACAACACTGCACCGTTACAACACTGTCCACAATTCTAAAACACTGCACACGAAACACTGGCCTCTGCCAATGAACCGACGACCTCCAACTGCTTGGAACAGTGTCTGTTGCCACTGACGGGCAGGATCAGAAATGCGCATGGCGGGACAAAGCACTTTTCCCCGGTAGCGAAGTACGGCTTCCAATGAGCACTTTTGACGATCCTCTAATACACGAGTCACTCTATACGAAGAACACCCACAACATGTCCTGGGCCGACTGACATTAAGCTTACTTAGCATATAAGGTTTGTATTCCCAGAAGAAATATTAAATTCATGAATGCAGAGAATAAACAATGAGCAGCCCTCCAAACAAAACTGCTGAAAGAAGAACAAGAAATAATTCCTGGAGTTCTGGTCGGTACATGATTGGGAAACACTGTTCTAGGATCCTGAACCTTCGGTCAACTTCCAGGATGCGTTCGAACACTGTACTGTATCAACATTGTTCTGGAACTCATTCCCCACAGCATTTCAGGTGAGTACTGCCCTATGAAGATGGAGAATTGGCCTCCAAACGCAATCTTCTTGCCGCAGGGGGCGTCCACCCCTCTCTAGCATGTCCCTCATTCGCGGCAACCGCATACCCATCCCGTCCTCCACCCTCTGAAACACTGGCAGTTGGCATTCAGGGTGGATAACCCCAGTGTCGATGTTAGTAGCCAGTTTTTTCATCTTTCCGAGAAGCTTGTTGAAGTCAGCGCGAAGGTGACGCTGGAGTGTAGCGTTCCCCATTACGAATCCGAGGACATCTTCTGCTTGCCTTCTCAAAGCACAAGACAGATCCAGTGTGTTCAAGTTTTCGTCCACCTCCACAACGTTAGCAGAATGTGCAACAGTGACAGTGGAGCCTGGGGTTCGAACTCCCCGCGTTCCGGTGGACCGCTACAGTGTTGACATGGGCGGGTGCCCTCCCAAAACCGTACCCTTCAGAGAACCGCAGTAACGTGCCATTGTCCCTTCTGCCAATTCTGGATGCAGAAGCATCAACACTTTTATCTTGTGTTTGCAAGTATTTCTTCTTAGGGAATGCATACAAGTACATGTGGCACACATCAACCCTGGATTGAGCACAATGTAACGTAAATGCCTGTGCGTGGAAGAAGTCACGGATGCTGGCCCACCCTCCACTTGCGGTAGTGTTACGTCACTGTCCGGGATGTCCCGCGCAAGGATGAGCGAGGACACCACAATGCCTCGCTCCTTCCGGTTCTCAACAAAACCATATTGCTTCCTGATTCGGTGGTACCAATAGTGAGTCAAAATATCACCTGTGAGTACATGGATGCACCAATCCACCCTACGCCCAGTCATTCGGCTTCTCTCTGCCTTCAGCACACTTTTCATGTAGCCATGATAACTTTCTACTGCAGCGTTAGTGTCCTGTCCAGCATATGGTAAGTTCCGGTATCCTACGACCCACATATGTACCTTGGGAATCCACTGGTCTAGAACGTAACCCCAGAACTCATTTTCAGCTGGATACGCTTCTTGTAGTATGCCCAGCTTCATAAGCGCCCATGTAGTTGCAACTGGCCCTCCGGGGCCTTGACGGTCATACATGATAGATGAGAGCCCCCTTAAGATAGCTGCACGAATATCCGCATCCCGGATCTTGATGCAAGCCTGCTTCTGCCATGCTTTGTGAACGTGCCACAGACACAGGAAAATGGCAGTCGACGGCCAGACAGTGCTGCGTGAATCATGAAGTTTGAATTCAGTGTTTCTTACTAGTGCATTTCTGAAAGTGCCAGCAATGCTTTAGAAGACACAAAGTGTTTTTCGTGCTAAATTGCAGCGGCCTACAAAGTTGAAGATCAGTGGATACGTGATGCACTAGTGCTGTACACCGAAATTTTATAGTGAACGACGGTACATTGTGATCATCAAAAGTAGACTGCATACCTGAGGCTATTGATTTCCCCCTGGGCGCAGTCGACGATGAATGCATTTGGTTTCCAGTCATGCCTAAACCGCTTCAATGAAGCGTCCAACTCCCTCATCCATGGAGTGAGATCATCTTGGGAAGAGCGTGACGTGAGGATGAAGCCAACGGGAATGCCATTATGCCATTCATCAAAAACCATGACGGTGTAAAGAAGAAACTGCAGAGTACAGACAGTGGAGGAAATAAGCCGCCGGGCATTTTTTCTAGCAATAACCCAGAACATTGCAGTGTAATGCAACAGGCTTAGCGGAGGCTGTCCACAGAAGATGTTGCTTTTTGGGTGTACCTTATTCTCGTTAGTGCCAAACGTGGCATCTAATGATACTCCACCTTCGTGTCCGTACTGAAGCATTACTTCCCGCTGCCATGGCGTTTGAATGCCCAAGGTGAATGGGATAGTAGAAGGCGTAATTGCGCCCTGTGTGATTGGACCAGTCTCTTGGTAGAAGAAAACACAGTCCCGATTACCCTGTACCCAGAGTTGCACGCTCCTGGCATCGCCACTGTCAAGCATGTAAGTTTCCCGTGCAACCTTCGTTGCCAAGTTCCGGACGTCCCTTTCGTGCAGGAACATGTCGCGTGAAATGTCCTTGCCAGCAATGAGGGATTCCTTCACAACCTGCATGTGCTTTGACATTACCTGTGGAAAACTGTGTCCATCACGCAGCAGCTTTAGCACAAAGTCCTTGATATCACTTGACAAGTGCCAACTGAAGGCACTACGGTCACCACTATTATTCAGTCCGTGACACTGGAAGCCAGCTGCGTTGACATGCTGCCCCTCGTAGATCGAGATCTCCGTGATGTGTGGCAGAAGATATAGGCTCTTTACACTGAAAGAGGCGAGGCATCCCCGCTTCAGTGAAGCCCCCCACTGCTTCCGTGAATCACGAGGTTTTTCGGGCTTACCGATTTTCTTCCCCTTTTTTGGGATGGGTTTTTTTTGGGTGGGGTTGGATTCCGGAAGTGGAGGACGTCCTTGCTCATCTGTAGTAGGTAGAAGCGGATGAATCACCTCCACTGTCCCGTCCGCCTGAGAATGAACAATGCCGTGAGCGGATCCTGCAAGCGCGGCAGTTGCTTTAGTACCTGAAAACGGAGCTGCAGCACCAATGCGTTCAGCGAGCATGTTGTCCCCGTATAGAGCAATACTCGTTGCACTGGAAGAGGAAAGTCATATCCCAGATCCTACTTACAGAGCAGTGTTTCGCAAATGAGGTGAATGAGTGCGGGTTGTCTGGGATACGCTCGCGGAAGCAGTGACCAATGCACCGTCCGTCAGCATGCAAATGCTGTCTTCGGCGGGTAGGGCATTCAAATCAAGGTTCCGAAATCCGACCACCATTTTGGAGGACGGTCGTTTTGAAGGTTGAGGACGCTTACATAATACTGGTCTCCGCTCTCTACGGCAGTTGCTCACAGTAAAGGCCCCCCCACGTAAAAGTATATTGTCACTTGGAGGTGGCGGGGGCGTGGAGGTGTCACTATGTCTGTCCTGTTCTGGTAAATTCAAGTCTACATTGAGAAGTGGATATGGTACGCAGACCTGATTGGAATCGACATTCGTGCTGCTTCGTAAGAGCGCTAGAGGTTGATATGGACTCGGAGCTTTGAATTTCCGAATCCGACGTTTTGGGGAAGCTCTATTCATGGGCGACTTAGGCAGCACGGTGGACCCTGAAAAGGTAGAAACGTCCTGGACCGCAGCGTTGCATTCTGATGCCTGTCTATCTCCAAAGCGCCTATTCTGTTCCGTGGTTTGAAGATCACCGCTCCCCATGGCACTATGTCCTGTATTGTTCCCTTCAACAGTGACAACGGGCTGCGCAGATGTTTTCCCCTTTCGCGAGCGCTTGGGCTTTTCAGCAGGAGGCTGTGTTCCATCCTGTTGGGTTGCCTTATTCCTGCCTCTTCTCTTCACTGGTTTTGCCCCAGTAACTGCCCCTTCAATGGGAACTTGTTTCTTTTTTCGCAAACGCCTTGTCGCTGCAGCTCCAGCCACGACCACTTTTGGTCTCTACTTCGGCAGTAACATGGACGTCACTTCTTTGACGTTGCCAGTGTGGTCTTCCGGACCATACTGGCAGTGGCACCTGCACAATTGTAACGAAGGGATTACTCACGCTACTGTTTCTGGAGAGGGAATGTGAAAATGACAATAAAACAGTGAGTGAGTATAAGGGTCATAACCTTGGCTTACCGTATAAATTCATTAGCGGTACTCCCAGAAGCTTCGAAATGAATTGGTCCCTTTGCTCTCTTGGTTCGTATCACCCTGAACTTGCAAGGAATACCTTCGTTGGCAGTTTCCATACCACATATGAAATTGTCCACCCTGTTGGTCGGGATGAAACACTGCTCTACAACAACTACCTCATTCTTCTGAGTGTCTCGTATTCTGCGGCGCCGGTGCGTTTGTCGAAGCTCCCATAGCAGGTCCCCCTTGCATATCAGCCCCGCAGGTGGACTTTGAACCCTAGACAAAATGCATTCAAGCTTCACGTCGCCATTGAATGTCGTGGCCATGAGAAGTAGCGGCTAGATCCTACGGACCCTACTTGCAGATGTACAGGACTTCCTGTTAATCACAGCTGAACTCTGATATGCATCAAACCCTAACAATGAAAGACTCAATCCACAACCCTGCAACAAAGTTTAGATACGTGAACTTATAGCACCAAGTCTAATCCAACGCCCTTTCTACCCTGATCCCACAAAGCACCAAAACACAGAAAGCACAACATTCTGCAAGGATTGGATTGGGCTATGTGAACATACAGTACCTAGTGTAATCCAGACTAATCCAACACCCTTCATACACTCAACCCACGGAGCACTAAAACAGCCAGCTCCAAGAGAAAGTCCAACATTGAGCAAAGAGTGGCTGGGGTGTGTGAATCACCTAAATAAAAAAACGGTGGCGCAACGCTGGAGCCCGTCGATGGCAATTGGCGAAGCAATCCACCACAACAATCAACCGTAGAGTCCGTAGGACGCACCGTGCACACCAGACGTCGTAACATTGAAACCCTGAATTCTAAACCATTGCATGAAAACTGCAGCGACACTGAACAGTCGCAAAACCAGAACGCACGTGAACCCTAAACCCTAATAGACCTCAATAGCATAACCCTAAACCCACAGCACGACAAATGAACTTGGCCGCGTCAACTTCTCTCGAAACACTGTGCGGGCTCGAACACCGACGAAGTGTAATTCAAATCGTGGGGGAAAATCCCTACATGTGAGATGCTGGTCCGGAACACTGTGTGCTTTCTTTCGAAAATTTAAAAAAAAATAGGACCCTAAAACCGCCACGCTGGCCTTCGTCCGTCCGGATGTAAGTGGATCCGTAGGGTCTAGAAATGCTGACCACTGACGGACTGGACAGCCGGGCGCTTGCGCGCGTCCCGATTTACTGGCCACCTAGAGGGGCCTGCACGCGTCCCAAGCAGTCAGACTCATCAATGGAGGGGTGGATTTTAGTGAAATCCAAACAGAAGCTTCTTGCATTGCGTCTTGAATTGCAGAAGACGGCTCTGCCTTGCCAGTTGCGGATCATGAAATTGGTGCCACTTCTCCGGAAAGGAATAATTACAACAATCAAAGTGTTCCAGACGATGTCTAGAATGGCTTCTCAAAAATTAACCTTTGAGGAAGAAGCGAAAGCTGAGGCAGACTGGGAATTCTGATGTATGCCTTTTGAAAATCAACTTGTCCATTTCAAAGCTTTCATTGGAGATACTGCTAGTGACGATTTCCGTGACTCCCTTTGATGAACTCATTTAAAGCTTTAAGTCTCACGCCAGTTCATTTCTCAAGCTCCAGTGTTTTCCAGGGAATTTGTAGTCATGAAGTGTCTCGCTTGAGGATTAATTGCGTGCGTACAAGTGCAGGCTATTCAAATCGAAATGCGCCTATGAAATGCAAGAAGGCTAGTGTCTAGCGAAGTTCAAGTTTTACGGTTGTGTAAATGTGGAGTCTTTTCAAGTGCATTGGAGGCGTATAAAACTTCCCAAAACATATCCCACAAGAAATATATGGAATTTACGGCCTCCAAAATGCTTCATGAGTGTGCTACCACAGGAAGATTTCGAGGGATTAGCAGGGGCTAATGCTTCACGCAATAACCCCTACTTTAGCCCCTTTTTACAAGGGACTCGAAATCACAAGGGACTCGAAATTGCGCTTGCATTCTAATAATGAGGTTCTTCATCTTCATTTGTAAGTACAACCCACGATCTTGCATTACATCAACATTCAACAATCCTGGTGATTGTTGAGGGTCTTCATCTAGCAAAGTTTCTTCCGGAAATTGCGCTTCATCTTGCAAACTTAGCGTAGGTGATGCATCCCTTTGAAATTGTAATGCAATATCTTTTTTGTGATGCCGTTGTTGAGTCCTATAAGTCACAATGTTGAATTCAGTTTCTTCATTGTTCAACCTACATTTACTACATCTACACTTCACTTGTTTATTGGGACGTGTAGAAATTCACGTCATTATAGAAGAAATCAATTTTCCAGAAGAATATATGTATGTATGAATGAACTAGAATATAAGCGAGAATATATATAATGAAATGGATGGAGATTTTAAAAAAATTAAACATAAGATATATATTATTTGTAAACATATTTATATTGGAAATTTACGTACTGAGCTCCTATAGTCAAATTTTTATTGGTATACATGAAATGGAAACAACAACTTATAGAGTCATAGCCATCTACTAATTGTGGCGTATGTGTCAAAGTATTTGATTTTTGCTAGAAGAAAATTCTAAGAATGATAAAAATTTAGTTATGTACAATAAGAAGGAACATTAAATATTCATAAAAACACAAAAAAATGATAAATAATTGCCTATATTAGAGAAATTTACAAATATAAAATCACAAGGTATAGAAGTAAGTTTGAGGTGTACCTAAAGCTTACCTCAAGTGTGCGGAGGTTGGTTTGAAGTTAACATGTAGTTTACCTCATTCATGTTGAGGTAGATTTGAGGTCTATTTGAAGTTAACCTCAAGACTCAAGTGTTTTTTTCATAGCAATATTTTTAAGTGTTTTGGGAATATAATATTTACTTCAATTTGTGTGTGGAACAAAAAATTATACCACAATGAGCCTCATACTCACTACTAAATTAAAAAAATATTTATTTCCCCTTCAAATATTATATATTTGTCTTTATGCAAAGTTTAGGGTAAAATGTAGTAAGACTTGTGATGATAAAGTCATTGCATATTTTCAAAATTGAAGCAATATAAGAATGCTAAAATATTTACCTATATGATTCATTTGTGAATGCAATTTTTATAATTGTTCATTTTTTTTTTTGAGAAGGTGCAATTTGCTTGCTAGTTCATCCTCACTATAGAAATGAACTTATGAAAAATCTTTTTTATATTTGTAGACTTAGAATTCTTTTGAAATACTAGTGTACAAATTAAGGTTAAAATCTTCATATACTTTAAGATTTTAACAAATCCAATTGCTATCTCATTTAGTTAATTTGTCACAATATATCTTCCAAAAAATATCCCAAAAAAAACCTTACTGATTGTCCAAATGCATGATCATGATGCTTGAATTCTAAAAAGAAGTATTTTTCAACTATTCCCAAATGGCTAGATTACAGCATTCAAACTTTTTACACCAAAAATAGCACCCCCTACAACTTCTTGTTCTCTTGCTATAATATGTTGAAGAATTACATAGGAAATACATATAAAAAAAACTTACTCCAAACAATAATTTATGTATAGATTGAATAAAATAGTAAGTAAAAATAATTAAAAAATAATTTCTAATATTGATTTGTTAATAATTTAATTGTTCGGAAAAATTCCAATTCCAAAGCTTGCAATGTTACAAATAGGTAATTAGCATGCAATGCTTTTATCACTCATTCAAAAACATTGAACAATGAGTGAAATAGAAGACTTCAAAGCTTATTTTAGAGTAGAGATTCTATACTTGCCTACAAACCCTAACTCCTCATAGCTTTTATTTCATTAATTGAAATGGACTGATCCAAAGCTTTCTACATATGTACACATGTAGGGAACAAATATTAATTTTTTTTCCCTTAAAAAATTCATTCTTTGAACTGCTCGAGTTAAGAAAAAAAATAACATATCATAAAATAACTTTATGAAGTTGTGGAAAAAAATTATGAAAATTATGAAGTTATGCCTTTAATGTACCCCTCGACCACATGTTGTTAGTAAATTTTAAGAAAAAAAGCCATTCTTAGTGAGTTGTATAAGATATTTCTAATTTACCAAAAAATATTGTTTGATCCTTTATGGGTTATTTAATGTATACTAGTTCCATCTTAGAGCTATTAATGATTTAGTTTCTTGTTCAATATTTGACCTATTTTTACTTCATTATTACATAAGGAATAAAGATTAATTTTTTTTTATGTTTAGATATATTTCTTAGACTTTGAATACAATTTCCAATGTAAAATATTTTATTTTCAAAGCCCAAGGAACAAAGTATGAGGACACAAGGTATAAACGTTAGCCCTGCCCAACACGAAATTGAATCTGTGAAATTACAAAGTACTTTAACCCTGCCCAACACAAAATTGAATTTGTGAAATTACAAAGTACTTTAGCCCTGCCCAACACGAAATTGAATTTGTGAAATTACAAAGTACTTTAGCCTCGCCCAACACAAAATTGAATTTGTGAAATTACAAAGTACTTTAGCCTCACCCAACACAAAATTGAATCTGTGAAATTACAAAGTACTTTAACCCTGCCCAACACGAAATTGAATTTGTGAAATTACAAAGTACTTTAGCCCCGCCCAACACAAAATTGAATCTGTGAAATTACAAAGTACTTTAGGCCTGCCTAAACCCAGGGGTCTAAAGCTGGGGAGTTCAGGCCCCCCGACGAAGATTAGACCCTGGGGCTAACGTAGTGAAATCTTCCTGTGTACAGGTATGCGTTTGGACCTCTTCCTGTAGCGTACATACTACATCAATGATGTCTTCCTGCAGCGTACGTACAGCCATAAGAATGTGATGCAAACCCATTGATAAACAGATCGTGCATTAGTCACAAGCAGAGGCAACACCACTAAGTGATACTCTGAAATGAACAGTGTAGCACAGTGGGGGTTTTTAGGCGATAAAACGACTAAAAGAACCAAAAAAATATCTTCCACACCAGCACCTTAGAAAATTTTGGAGATAAAAAAGTAAAAAAAGTAAAATCTAAATCTTAGATCACATCCTAGTAGCCACTGCCTCAACCATGAATACTAGGATTTGTCACTTTGTTGCCACCTATCTAGATGTGGATTCTACAATTTTTCATATGTTGTCACCTAAAATATAACAAAGTTGAAGATATGAATATAGATTGTAGCCACATATACGCAAGTACCTTCATTGTATCACCAGGTGGTGTAATCATAAAACATCAAGGTTGCACCACTACTAAAATAATTGTTGCCCTACTTATTGCTATTGATGGATAAATTAAGACTTTGATAAGTTTGGCCATGTGTCAAGAGAGACTCACGATGCACTTGTTTGTTTGTTGATGTGTTTTGACACAAGTGTGGCATGGTTGTTTAATAAATAAGGACTTTTAGGGCTTTAGGCATCTTGCAAATGTTGATTCAACAATTATGCATTATGTATAGCAAGTTCTTTAAGTCTGAATTTGATTCTTTTTCATTTTGCATCACTTTTTGAAACTTGGTTGCTTTATATTGCACCAATCTAAGAGCTGAAATTGTCAAAGATGTTTTTTTAGGTTTTGTTTTAAAGCCATACAACTCACAAAGTTTCCTAACTTGAAGCCAAATTTTGCACCAAAAATAAATTTGAATGCGCCTAACCTCAGATACTTACTTCTTACTTGGAGCCCACATCCTAAACCCTTAAAATTTTAAAAAACAAACTAGTGTAGCTCTGATACGTAGCTGCGGTGGTAATAGGCCATAAATGAATTGGATCACTGGTAGGCCACCAAAACTTGTTTTTTTCACTTTAAATGCAGATATCTTGGCTGCAATTTGTGTGCTTGAAATTTTTGAAATTTTTTCCACACATTCTCATACTAGTTAGGTGTAAGATCCTACAGTTAGATGTACAAAAAAACAATTTTTAAATTTGATTACTCTTTGCTATAGAAATGGTAGTTTTAATTGCTTTTTGGTAGAAAAAATGGTCTTGGTCCTTTATGGGTTATCTATGGGTTATCCATTGCTTCAAGTATCAACCTCTTTTTTTCTTCAATTTGAAACGACAAACATGCATTGAACTTCCATCTTGTTAAACTCCTGCACTGACTTTGGTTATACTACCACACACTTGTCCCCAAATAGAAGTTTATATGATTGAATGAACATGACATATCACCGAAAGTGTTGCGTATTTCTTCAACTCCATACTCTTTTAATATGATATGTATAGTGGGAGGCCCTCCTCTCAAAGGCCTTCCGGGTTGTGTGGGCCCTACCTCAAAGCCTTGAGGGGTGGGGGCACTCACAACCCTTGTTCTTTGAGGGAAGCTAGGGGCTCCATGTACATTAACCCCTAAAGGACCAAATTGTGTTTTTCTTTGCAATATAGGAATTTAGGGCAGCTCACTATGAATGGAATTTTTTTTTTTGAAATATTTCTTACAACATGTGCCCAAGGAGTACCTTTAAGGCCCAACAATTTTCATAACTTTTGATTACATGATTAAAAAGTAATTTTATGGTATGTAATTTTCTATGAATTGTAGGCAACCTATGCACTCAAAAAAATTCTTAAGGATTCACTAATTGGTTCAATCTCTAGATTTATATGTACATGAAAAGCTTTAAACCATTCCATTTTGATTAATGAGATGAAAGTTATGAGGACATCTAGTTTGCATGTAGTTATGGATTCTCTACTCTAAAATAAACTTTGAAGTCTTTTATTTAACTCAATTTTCAATATTTTTTGAAAAAATCAAATCATAGGATGTAGATTGTTTATTACAACATTACAAACACTGGGATTGGCATTTTTCAATTCTATAATGAAATTCTTATCAATTTAGTATTTTGAATCTACTTACTATTTTTTTCATGCCTGTTGTACAATTCTAAATAATCTGAAAATTTTCAAGCATGTAGCCAACTTGCCTTGAAGAATGAATCCAAAGAAGCACCACCAACATGGACATTTTTTCATACAAACATAACCTTTTGAAGTGCAGTTGCCTAGTTTGTCGAAGGGCCAAAAAAATGATTTTTGGTAGTTTAAACATTAATATCTTGCAATCCACACGGTGGAAATTTCTGAAATTTTTTCCACATCTTCTCAAACTAGTGTACTACAAGATTCTACAATTACATGTGTCCAAAAATGATTTTTTAATTTATAAATTTGGTACTTATACTAGAAATGACATTTTTCGAGCATTTTTGATGAAAATATAGTTTTAAACCTTTAGGGGTTAAGCAATGGGCCAAGTCAAATATCATGCCAAGCATTTGGTGATATCATGCAAGGTGGGATACATAAATTTCCAGTCAGTCTATTCCAACATATAGTCTTACAAACTTTCACCACATAGTTGGATGGCCAATTTGCATAGTTAACAATAGTGGCAACACTTGAGTAATTTGGGTGCACCATATAACATTAGAGTAGTTTTCGGACCCTTGGAGGGCCGTTTCAAGCAGCTGCGGGGAACTGTCCCCCCTACAGTTTTCGGGGAACGGCTATTCCCAATAAAAAAATTTAAAAAAAAAATAAAAAGTTTTACTCTTGAAATGCAAAAAAAAAACAGAAAAAAAAAATTATTTTTTTCCGACGTGGAAGTCGCCATTCCACGTCTGCAAGCTGCTGCGGCCCCCTGCAAACCAGTTCCCGCAGTCTGGGAACTTACAGCCCTCTGGGGGGCTGAAATCTCCTCTAATGCAATGCACATTCCATGGTTTGTAAAGTCTTCATTTTTCAAAGTAAATTGGGAGAATTTGGATGTATAAAAAGTTATAACTTTTTGAGTTTGAATTGATATAGGATAATGTTTTGTATATGTTCTAGTGTATCTATATATCCATATCCATATATCGTATCAGTATTGTATATGGGACAAGACACAGGATCTCGGGGGGTGCACTTAGTTCTACTATAACAAACCACATGCAAACAAGTGGTTTCTAATAAACTATAATTTCAACCTAAAATTTTGAACATTATTTAATGATGACTATAGCTTTCTATTGCCAAAATTTCCAACATAAATAAAATATGAAATGATTTCTAGAAGAGGTTGAAAATGAACTAAAATGGCATGTTTTTCAACTCAAATAATTATAGAAGACACATTTAGATGACCATTGAGTCAATATTCAACTCAAAATGAGCTTTCAATAATGAATTATTTTTAGGAATTTTTTGTTCATTTTTTAGACAATTTTTTCTTATATAATATAGGGGTGTGAAAGTTATTTGTTAGTTCTATAGTGTATCTTTTTACTTTAAAAATTTGTAACTAATTATTATTAACAAATAAAAATATCAATAATTCAAAACATAAACTTTTAAAGTAGAAAAATCTATTCATATTTTTTTTAATTTAATTTAATTTAAAATTCAAAAAGTATATAAGGGGTCCAAAGTTTTGTTCACACATGGTTTCTAATGACCACTCTAAATGACCCCCCCAAGCACAGGATACCACTTGGCTGCCATTTTTGGATGCATAATACTGCATAGTGTTAACATGTGCATACATTTTGATCTCTTTATATGACTACATTTACTCCCGTCATAGTGGTCATATTGGGGAGGTGTCCTAGTGTAGAATTAGCATGCATTTATCACATTAAAGAAACAATTGAAAATAAAGTTTTGAAAATTAAAGGTCGATGTATTTCAAAGAGTGAATGTGTAAATGTGTAAATGATCATGGAACAATACTAGTATGTAGTATGCAACTAGTACACAATACAACATACCATTTATATTATATAATACAATGCAAGTTGAAATTTTTTATTCTTCAAATAGTTTTTGCAAGATTTGTAGTTTTTAAACTTTAGAAAACCACTTGTATGGATTAAATAATGGTAACAAAATTTTGTGCTTAAGCTAATTAATATTAGAAGGATGCTAATTCATAGTCACATATTCTAAAAATAGTTTGTAACAATGTGCATTCAACAAATGGCACAAACATTACTGAATGTAGTCCTTGGTTGCACATTGTAACCATAAAAAATTTCCTAATTTTAAAATATCATTGCTACTACTTACAAGTTTCTAAAAGGTGTTTGTTGCAATTAGTGTCATTATTTGGTTTCTACTTGAGTAACTTGACATCTTCTTCTCATACCCCTTTCGGTATTTGAGCCAAGGTTGCTATCAACTTTAAAGACTTTAATTACTTTGATCTTTTGATGTGTGTCGATTATCATTGACTTAGATTTTTCTATGTTCTTCTTTTGTTTGATTTTATTGAACTTGCCATTTGATCCCTTGAGGATCAATGGTTTGTCCAAATTTTCCAAATTGTGAGGATATTTTATTAAATGCAAATTAGAAGCAATAAATTAATAATGACTTTCAACCAAAGATCACAAGGGTTACATTTTAGGTAGTTTGGACATTACATGTGACTAAGGGATATCATTAATGTGAATGTTTTGATAGAAGAAAATAATTTAAATAGACCATATTATTACCTAATTTTCTAATTGGCGTATTTTTGGATGATTGCAAGGAATACTTGCTAATTTTATTGCATTTCACAATACTCATGTTTTTTTCTCAAGAATACTTTGAAATTAAAAAAGTAAGTTAAATTTTTTTAAGCATATAACCAATGTATTCACTTTGAAAATATAGGTAAAAATTGAAGGAAAATCACAGAAAATTTCTTTAAGTAGGAGAACTAGAAAAATGCCAAACCTCAAAAAAATATTAGATACTTCAATGTTTTAATTCGTAAAAAATAGGAAAATAAATAAAATAAAATAAAAATTGTTCATTTGTAGCAATTCTATCAAGATGGTCATTCACCAAAAAAACACCAAAATAATATTTTACATATTTCAAAATGTAAGTAGAAAGACACTCACTTTGTAGACTTCCATACAATAAATAGTAAAATATTTTTAGAAATCCTTTGAGCTATAGCCAAAAGTCTACTACAAAACCATCCTCTCCAAGTTTTAGGTCCAAATTTGTTTCTTTGGGTATTACTTTGTTTGAAATAATCTAAAATTTGCAAGTGTGACAAATTAAAATTGGAGGCTGTTTTTGGTCAACAAAGCATTTTTTTTTAACTCCAAAAAATTAGACAAGGTATTTAATTGTCATGAGTACTTTGCCTATGAATTTTGAGTCATTTGGATCCAAATGCAAAAGTCATGGCTAAAATACAAATTAGCTATAGACATGTGATAGAGTACAATACGTGTGTTTCTCACAATGACTTTTTTAAAGACTAAATGCCCAACCAAATTCTGATGTCAATAACACTTTGAAGTTAAATAAAACCTTACCAAGTTACTATTTCTAGTATTTTATATTTTTGAAGAATTCTTTTGAAGTCTATTTTTAGCATCAAAAAGCTAACTTTGAAAATGAATGATTGTGATTTTCTATTCAAGATTCAAGATTCAAAATTCCTTGCCTAAAACCATGGTCAAGTACTCAAATTCATTAAAATCACGTATTGGGTGATTACAAGAAACACTTCACGTTTTTTTTGTCCCCTTGACCTTAGACATGTGGTTTTTTGCTCATAACTTTTGCATCGTGTGTCCATCTTCTATGAAACTTGAAATAAAGGTACATGTGGTAGTTTCAAATGTTGAGTAATTTTTTGGTTTTTTTAAAAATTATTTTACTATTTTAAAACTGCCCCCAATTGGATGTCTACCTTGGCCATTTTGAAGGTTTTTAGTACTATTTTTCATCCAAAAATACAAATTTGAATCTCAAAATTGGTATACTAGGACTTCTACTAAAGTTACACAAGCTTACCAAAGGTTTTCTAAAAATAGTTAATTTTCCATCTTCCACATGTGCTCAAAGTGCACTACCTTTGCACAAGTGTAGAGAACACAATTTTATTTTTACAATAGTGAAAATTGGTGAAAAGGAGTATCTATAAGTTAGAAAAAATGTCTTTTTTTAATGATTTTTTTGAATTTTTTTACTATTTTTTAAGAATTAAATTTCAAACTGTCTATTTTCTTGCATTTTTCAACCCTCTTTGACCGTGCATAACTCTTAGAGATAAATTTTTTTAGGTCTGAATTTTTGCACATATCATTTTTTTAATGCTTTACACATTATCCATATTTTATTTTATTTAAAAAAAATTTATTCCAAAATCCACGAACAGGAGTGAAATGGCCGTTTTGAACGAAAACCAGTAGGTGTTTCTTGCAACTACCCTATTGGAGAGCTCCAAAATTGAGACATTCATGCAATCAAAGCTCTAAAAACTCCCATGATATAAATCTCAAGTTCCAATTCTAGTTGGCATTTGAAAATTAAAATTGCCAATCTTTTGAAGTTTAACATGTAGAGAAATTTGACGAATAAAGCTTTGACCTGAAGACTAGCATGAACAATAAAAAAAAACTATTGTACAAAAAAATCTTGGACAAATCATCAACTTCGGCGATTCCTTTAGAGAAGAACTATCGATAGCCAAAAATCCCTTCACACCATCATGACATGGTACAATGAAGAATATCAAAACCTGCTTCAAAAGATTATATTTGGACAGGAGAGCAACATTCACTATACTAATGATGATATACAGTGTTGTGTTACAAATAGTGTTACCTAGCTTTCTACCCCGTCCACTCTAATCTTCAAGTACTTGACTAATGGTGTTCAAACCCTAAATTTCCTCCAATTCCTTCGCCACCTACCCCTCCACCGCCTTCTCTCCAACCCCTCTACCCTCCAATCCCTTCGCCCTCCAACCCCTCGCCGCCTACCTCCGCCCTAGCCCTTCTTCGTCCTTCCCTGCTTCCTCCCTCCTCTTACTCCTCCTCCTTCCTCCCTGGCCCT
This sequence comes from Rhytidiadelphus loreus, assembly GCA_947034895.1. Lineage (NCBI taxonomy): Eukaryota > Viridiplantae > Streptophyta > Bryopsida > Hypnales > Hylocomiaceae > Rhytidiadelphus > Rhytidiadelphus loreus. The sequence continues at coordinate 45,849,030 of OX344765.1, forward strand.
CCTCTTGCTCCCTATTCCATGCCCCTCCTCCCTACCCCTCCTTGTTGCGGTCTCCCCCTCTTCCTCCTTGCTCTCTCCCTCCACCTTGACTCCTCCACCTACCTGTCGTACCTGCCCTCCTCCCGTATCAGCTTTCCTCCCTCTTGCACCAACTTTAGAAGACATTTGTCTTCACAAAGAGGTATGTTGTCAACATTTAATAATTTTTTATATGATTCATTGTTGTTTCCTTTTTTTGTTTGATATTTTTATTGTTAAAAATGTTTGTTGCATTCAATATTTATGAAATATATTGTAGTATTAGTAAGTATGTATATAGTGTCAAATGTGAAGAGATTAGTATGGGGTAACCTAATTTCACTATTTTTCATTGTTTGCACCACTCTTCTTACTTATATGATTTTTATTTATAAAATTTGATTTTGTTCATTTTATTTATTAGGATTTTTCTTCTTTTACTGCCATGGATGTCAATGCAGTCCCATGATCTCCTCCTCTTCATGACCTTAATCCAAACATTGGCACTTCACGTGCATTGCAACAAGTTTCTACTATTGCAACACGTAAAATTGTCATTGCTTGGATGATTGAGGATGAGTCATTGCATGGTCTTAGAGGACTTTGTTCACGCATAGTTGGAGCTTTTCCACAACACTTTCAAGGACAGAAAAGTGCCAACCTTATGAGAGCATCACGATGCCTGGTGGAAGTTGCGTGATACATTGACCAATGAAAATGGTGAAGACTCCAATTTGACTCTTTCTTGTAGTCGAAGTTGTGTTGGAATTCGGAAGCGCTTCTTGACAAAGGGAGTTTCTGGGCGTGGCCAGAAACGCTCCGATTGAGTACAATGGCTTTATCCTAAACTTCTTGATGCATTTGAAAGGTTCAAAAAGATTGGGGTGAAATTTCACTGGGGTTTCAAAAAGACTGGGGTGAAAATTTCTAAACCCTAAACTTACAAAAAAAAAATGTCATAGTTGGATGCAACAATTTATGGATGTTCACAATATTGTTCTACTATCTCAACGAGGTAGATTGACATATACTGTAGAAAAGGAGCATTTCATTGAAATGCAAACATCATATCATTTGGGTGTCTTGCAAGAGGGATTTCAATCTGGCTTGTTAGATGAAAACCTCATAGAAAACATAGATGAGACTTATTTTGTTGTCAACATTGACAACGGTCATACTTTGGGATTTCGAGGAGATACTTCTGTCAAATATGTTGAAGTAGTTTAAGGTGGAGATTCTATGACTATGGTTGTCAGAATCTCTGGAGGACGTCAAGCCATGATAGAAGCTCTATGCTAATATTTACTAATGCAAATAATAATTATCCCATTAGGGGCCTTGATGATGACATTCCAAGAGTGACTTATAGAAGTGGATCCAAAGGTTGGATGGATCAATTATTGTTTTCTCAATACTTTGAAGAACCTTGGGCTTTTCAAGCTGATGTGCAACATCGAACTAAAATGGTTTGGGTTGATAATTGTACTAGTCACAACATCACTGCAAGATTGGGGATCATTTTGGTTGAAAAACAAACAGTTTTGAGGTATTTTCCACCTTGTTCAACACATCTTTGTCAACCTGGGGATACATTTATCATTTCAAAGATAAAAGATGCCTAGACAAAGCATTGGAAAGCCAAGAAGACAGAATTAATTAGAGCCAATGCTCGGATTAGAGTTTGTATTTTCGAGCCAGCTTGTGCACCTTTCATGTCACTTTTGTGTTTGCTCTTTGGATCATTGTTTTGAGAGTCATCATGCTTAGTTGGCTTTGTTTTTGAGCTTTGTTGTTAATCCCTCATCGCCGGAGGGGACGAAAGGTGTCCTCATAGAAAATTCAAAGTGCTGTAACTTTTGCATCTGATGTCCAAATTCAATAAAAACTTGTTGGTAAAGTTGCGCTCTCTTTTCTAGTTTATGTGGTACAATTTTCAGATCAATCCAAGATGTATTGATTTCTTGGAAGTCAATCGAAGTTCACAGATTCAATTTGAATTCACCAAATTACATTTGAAGGCTGAAACTTTGGGGACTTGTATCTCCTTCATCCAATGTTTATTTTCAATAAAATTTGTTGGGTTATGTTCTCCTTGAAGTCTAGTTATTGTGGTAAAATTTTCAGGTCAATCCAAGTTGTTTTGAATGCTTGGGAGCAATTCGAAGTTCAAAATCCGGACATTTTTGGATTACCTTTGAACTTTGGAGGCTTATAACTTCCTCAGACAGGTTTTTTTTCCAATAATTTTTGTTGAAAAAGTTGCGCATACTAGTCTAGTTTTTGTGGTAAAAATTTCATATCAATTCAAGAAATTATGATTTATTGAGAAGCATTTCAGTAGAGGTAGGTTTAGCCATAGATATGTTTTTTTGCTACTTTTTTCACTGTTTTTTGACATTTCAATACAATTTTGCAAACGCATTGAGTCAAGTGAATGATTTTTTTTCCCATCAAAGTGTTTGTCTTTTGTTTCTAAATCACTTTGTAGTTTCAATTTTTTTCATTTGAATAGGTTTAGAAATCGAATTTCACCTCCAAAGGTGTTTTTAGGAAAATTTCAGCATCTTTTTTCAACACTAAAACATTATAATCTCTCAATCTATACGGTCAAATGACCCCAAATTTGATTTACACCATCTACAACATGCACACTACAAGATTGTACGGTTGAGATTTTCATACCTTTATCACATTTAGACTTATAACACTTGAAGAGCAAGGTTGTTTTTTGAATGGTTAGGCCTTGGGCGGTGAGGGGTTAATGGTTGGGCTCATTTAGGCGCTGCATGTCAATTATGTATTCTCAAGTCTACTGAATTTGTTTGTTCCAAATGTGGAGCTTGTATGCTAATTTGAGGTTTAGGAATGAAATTTTAATGCTTTTAGGGTCTGGTACTATCTCTAGTTGGTATGAATGTGACCTTGTTTAAACTCCCATTGATACGTATTTTCCAGAAAAGATTACATCTAGTTCAACTTAGATATAAGTTTGTTTGTTTTCTTCCAAAAATACCACCAAAACTTAATATGATTCAATATCAGCCATTAGATGGTTAGTTTGTGGACCTCCTACCTTACTCAATGATGTCTCTCATCTGGAAGAACTTATCAGCTCAAGCTTAAGCTTAGAAGAAGTGAGATTAATTAACATTATTCTTGATAATTGCACAAACATGATGGCTGAATGGAGTAGATGTAGTTTCAATAACTTATATAGAGGTCTAAACTCACCTATTGGGTATGTTAATTGAGAGTAGAATAGTTAATTAAGTTACCCTCTCAATCTTGATAATTTATTAAATTTGCCTTACTATTATGAGTTGTTTTGTGTTTAAAGAAGTACTTGCTATATTTGTGCACTTCATTTTCTAGGAGACAAATTCTTGTTGCTTGATGTCTAATTTTGAACATTCAACATATTGGTGTAGTTTTCAGTAAGGCTGCATCTTATTATCTACAATTCTAAAGAGTGAAGTATCATAATATTCATCTTTCTTCCATTGTGTTGCATTTATATAGGATTAGAAAGTAGAAAAATTAGAGCTTTATCAATAGTGGCATCAATAAATGTTGATGACCTTCAATCCTTCACATTGTTTAGATTTGGTTTGTCATCAAAGTTCAGCATTTCAAAAGTTAAACACAAACTGAATTCAAGTTTGGTGCTTGGTGTTTGTGACATGTTCATAGGCGATCTACAAGATTAACAAAATAGCTCTTTCAAATTTTCTTCATATACACTATGAAGATTTTTTTTAATAAATATGCAACCCATAATTTTTTGTAGCTATTTTATTTAATTTTGTCTTCACCCAACATTTTGGTCATTTTAATTCCATTTTATTTTTACAAAAGCCATCCTTTAAGCTGTTTTAATGCCAATGACACTTGCATATAATATGGGAGTTGCGTACCCAGAAGTGGACATTTTCTATGCTTGTGATGACAGTGTTGGCATCCAACGACTAAACAAAATCATTCATTCAAGCTCGATGTTTATTGCTAGGAGGTAGGCATTGGAGAAGAGGAAAGAAGGCAACTTGATTTCGAAGCTAGCCTGACATCCAAGATTTCCTTTCTTGCTTCACCATAAAATAAAATAACCAATGATTGTGTAACATCCTCATTAAAAAGATGTGAGGTAAATCAAAGATGTAGTCGAGTTGTAGAAAAAGTCTATTGATTCTTCATTAAACATCCTTTGCTCAACACATACCATAATTTACCACAATGGAGCTTCAGATTTGAGTCACCTAAGTGCATATTCATTAGTGTTCCAACACTCAATATCATCAACCAATTTGGGACCATTATGCTAACTTAGTGTAAGGAAGTCACTGGAAGTCATACAACCAATTCCAACCAATTGCAAGAACTAATTTCTTTAGAACAGAAAATAGATTTTCCATATATTTATTTTCTCTATTTGTGTAAGAAACATATTTGAATAGTTGTGTAGACCACCTAGACTTGCAAATTGTTTCTTGCAATGTCGAGGAGTCCATTAGTCAAACACAAAGCCTAAATGTAGGATTGCATTTTCTCGATGTTACTTTAGTAAGATCAAAAGTTTTATACTTCTCAAAAATACTAGAGTTCAATTGTTTCTTTGCAATAGGTTCAACCAAGGGAGTCTATCCAACAACCGACATTCTTAAGAATAACACCCTCAATCATCTTATACTAACCTTCAATTATCTTATCCACAATTGACATGTTTAATGATCTCACATTTTCCTTTCTTGCCCCAAAATTTCATAAAGTTACCAATCTAACAAAACTAAATCGATAAAGTAATCCGATTCTTTTTCAATGCTATTGCTATCTTTGGAAATGCAATGAAGGTCTCACTTATAAAACAAACAAGCATTGAAGATTTTGGCCTCTAGAATATTCCAACAACCAAAATGCAATGAGAAGGAAAGATAAGAGATTGAGCATGTTGAAGGAGATTGGTGAGCTTTGTGATGAGAGCACTCAATGACGTAACTTCACCTAATTGTGACATGTTTGTACAACCATTCCATCTAGATTCCATCTCACCTAAATGTAAGCACTTTGAATATGAGAGCCAAGAGTTGATTTTGGAAACATTGGTAATTAGAACTTTAAAAATTCATTAGCTATTCATATTTTGTGCAAAAAATGCATACAAAATGGTATCTTGAATCTCTTTTTGATTGCGAAGAAGACCCAACAAGAATTTACACAATATAACCATGCTCAAATCCTTGTTCAAATAATTTTAGTTAAAGTTATTTTATTCTTGTCTATTAGAATTAACATAAGTTAACTCCCTACTAGTTTTTAGACACAAAAAAAATATGAACTTCTACTTCACAATTCCCCTACAAATTTAGAGTCTAATTTTTTTTGGTTTAAATGCACAAGCAAAACTCACCCTTAATTGCTTAATTCTTAAGGAACATTGTATATACAATCCAATTTGATCAAACTTCATTAGTTTTCTATATTAAAATATACCTTTCAAAAATTTGATATTTTTGCCTTGTAGTAATACATATATTTATACAAAATTAAAATTTATTTATTTTAAATAAAAAATATCAAAATAAAATTCACATGAATTCATAAATTCAGGTATGCATTGTAGAGTAACTAATATCAGTTTGAGTAAGAAACAGTCTGGGTGGATTTTAAGAGGAGAATCCTGTGTTTTGATTTCTGATGCAGTTCATTTGGAAGCAACTCACATCAATGTCTTTTTACAATTTTCCATCTTTGCTTTTGATTGTCATAGCGTTGTGTGTCAAAGTATAGCTCTTTGCGCAACTGCATGATGGAAACTTCTGCTAATTTTTTAACACTGTCTGTCAATAATAAAGTGCCTTATTTAAAATCATGTAATTCGGCATAATTGTACGTGTCAAAGGATGGTTCGGATGACACCCAAGCTTAAGTCTGTACGAATTTTTTTTCCATATAATCAGCATATTCTATGCATTGTGTTTGTATGAAATTGGGTACCACCCCTACAAACTCTCAAATATAAAGGCGAGGAGCCTTGTCATCATGAGCAGTAGAAATTGAAAGAGAATCAGTGCGATGGCCGCAACTGCAACAGAAAGGAACGACATGGTGAATCAAAATGGACTCGATCAGCTACATTCACGTGATTGATGCTTTGAAAAACGAGTTCCAATCACGTTTTATAAGTTCCAACAACAAGCGGATGATTGTCTGCTTGGAAGTGGAATTCGAAGAGAGACGAAGCTCACTGTTTGGTGCTTTCCCTTCCGCAGACTTTCCTCCAATTCCATGTTTCTCAGTAGGACTGGACATTGGAACACCAAAAGATTTTCTAACCATGCTTTACAGCTATGGTTTTAATTTTTTTTAATCTTTTTCTTAGATTGGGTGACGTTTTGAATGTAATATCTATGGCAATCATTAATGAAGTAAGTTCATTTAACCCGTAAACGATGCCAAGGCCGTTTTTTGGTCGATGAATGACAAAGAATCCCTCCACATAGGATAGAAATGCAACTATTCATCCTCCAAAATTTGTGTGGAAAGGGAAGACCATCTATTAATAATAGTTTGTCTTCCAATGAGTACTTTTTCATTTCTTTTAAGCCAACAATTCACTCGGTGATGAAATAGATGATTTCCACGGTGACCAGCCTAGCGTTTAAGGGTTAAAAGGATGTTTTATGCACACTCTACACTTTAACCTTGCAGAGGTGGGATTCCCCATGACTGAGGTAGTCACCAAAATACTCCAATTATTAGATCAATAGGCACATTCTTTGTTTCTACAATTAACAGTGAAGTCATCCATCAAACCTTACAGGGTTTGTAGGGTTCTTACAAGATTAATGTTCAAGTTTCTTTTTAGAAATATTGGACATTTTTGCTTATATTTTTGTATAAATTGAATTACTTAGTTCAATCTCATCAAATAGGTTATAAAAGAAGGTTGTCTTTTAAAACATTCAAGTATTACCTTTGATGAATGAGAGTCTGACAAAAACATTGCTTGAAAGCTCTTTCACTACAAGAAAATGGGGGTATAAATGACTTGTCCACAATGACTCCACCAACAACAATGACTGCAAATTAGTCATTTTGCAGTCACTTTGAAGTCATTGTTGTTGGTGGAGTCATTGTGGACAAGTCATTTATACCCCCATTTTCTTGTAGTGTTTGTTCATCATCCATATTTTGTACTTTGGAATGTTAGTGGTCAAGTGCCAAGATTGAAAACCAAAATTCTGTATTAGAAGTCAATGGTAGAACATCAAAAAAGTTATTGTTAAAAATTTAACAATGGGGTTTAAATCCTCAAGGATTTTGTTAAGTTTTGGGCAAAAGTGGTTAGTAGCTCCAATATTTTAGTTCATTGACTAATAATCCTCTTAAGAGAATTTTTTTGGAATTAAACTACAAAAAATTGCACTACACTACTATAATGGAGTTTGTGAAAAAAATTTAGAAGCTTGTAGATTGCAAGAAGATAGCCTTTTTAATTAGAAGAGAAATATTCTTTAGTCTTACCCTATTCATTTAAGTATCTTTGACTGCTCTTGGAGTGAGTTTTTCACTTTACATCAAGGTTCTTTTTTAACAATTTCAAACTAAATCATGATAGTTACAAATGTTCTACCACTCAAATGAAGAAGATTTTTGTAGAAATTTCTCCAAGGTGTTGGCTTTGCATGAATTTTTTTTGTGTTGCATAACTATTAATCCACACAACTCATCCAAAAAAAAGGGAACATTTTTTCACCTTGTGTTTAAATTTTGAATATACATCCAACTCAAGATTGACTTTCAGAGATCATATGCAAATTTTCAATGGTCCCTTTTGAGGGACAATTGTCTTTTGGAGTTAATTTAAACATATTTTATGATTCCTATTGTTTCCATCCTCAAAACATTGTAAAATCCTTACTAGTGACTATTTGGACACTTCGGAATTAATCTTTAATTCTAAAATGTATAGTAGGCCAAAGAATGATTTATGAATGGTGAAAAGGTCTTCTTCATAATGCAAAACACATGAATTTCATTCATTGTTTGGATGAAACTTTGAATGGTTAATAAATATATTTATGTCATTTAATTGAGATCAAGTCATTTTGGTTACATTGTGATTTTAAATGGGATTTTGCTTCAAATAAAAGACATAAGGTAGAAGGCTCAAAAATCATCCATCAAAAAGAAAACAACCTTCTGGAGAGAAATGAATACTTGAAAAAAAATTTGACATATTTTCGGTAGCTAGGGAATTGTTGAACAATTCAATGGCATAATTCAAAAGAATTTTTAGAGCCAATACGAATTAGATACAATTTTCCAAAGGTGAAGCACCATAGGTGCCTACTTATGCTCATAGGTAGGAGATCAATGAATCACAACCTGGCTTTGAAAATCCCAATGAATTTCATAAAGTGATTCAACAAAGCTTGAAAATGCTCTTGTCAATCTTTTAAGCATTCAACTCATTTCTAAAATAACACTCGTGCATTTGTGTCAAAAAATAAATAAAAATAAAAGAACTTAACTACCATCTACATACACCCCATCCAAAAAACTAATAAGTCCATTAAGTGCACTTCACTTTTACCTTCATTGTATATATAACTCCACTTTGTACCAAAACCACACATTATAGTCATCTCTTTCACTTCATAACTACTCTAGAATCATGCACATATGACCCTACTTTTATAATGTCTACAAATAGTTTCATTTTAACATCCTTCTGCACTGTTCATGGCACTTCTACCCAAATTGTTTTCGAGCCCTCTCCCATAGTACATTGTGTGATTGGGTAGTTGCAAGTACTATTTGAGGCACTAGCTCCAATACTCAAGATTTTCTTTCTTAAGTACTTTTACACACACCAAAAGAAATACCTAAACATGTTTTTCCATGGTTCAAAATGTATGCAAAAACAAACTCACTTTGTGGACTTCCATACAGCATAGAATTAGCAGTGTTCAAGAAGATCATAGTATTAGCACAAACCTATGCTAACATGCTTATCGCATTTTACATAGTCTATTAGCAGAAAACCAAAACTGCCAATGAACAAAGACTACTACAATGACTTGCATTATCCACTAAATTATCCAGAGTATGTACAATTTCTCTGGAACCAAATTGATCCCAACAACACCACCTTAACTTCTGGATTCCATATGAGCTTAAAAAACAGTGAGGCATGAGGGACCTGATCTCGTCTCCTATGCAATCATCGACCCCTGTTTCGAACCACCATTCATCTCCTCGAAGAGACTGAGTAAGAATTCAAATAGTACGTTGGGCGGGGTTCAGCAAGACTCGCCTACATGCCGACAGCCAATGATCTTCGAACCGAAAATGGGGTTCTCTACTGTCCGCAGAAAATAGTGCTCTACAACCTCCTCACCTCACCTCTCTTACTTTGAATGATTGCACAAGAAATCTTTAAACATTGAGTGAAAAACATTCGATCTCAAGAGAGTCTGATTCTTGTAGTACCCAAACAGATCCCTCTAGTGCTTCTATCCTGATACCTAATGAAAACACATTCCTGCACATCGGTCCAAATGTACAAACTGACGCAAATAGCAGCCTTTGCTTTACATGATCCCCGATGGAATAACATTCCAAAAAACTCGACACATCAGTGAAGGATAGCGAAACTCCTGAGAAAATTCTGGGAGGTCATGCCACTCACCTCTCGAAAAGTCCACCAAGCAGCAACGCTGCTTTTCACCGTACTTTTTTATACCGACCTTCTCAAGCATCAAAACCATCAAAACATCTTCACAAGCATAAAGTTCGACTGGGAGACCCTCCTCAGCAGGCGTGCATTGGCCTTGTGTCTTCACTGGCACCCACACAGTAACAGTACTTTGAGACTGAAACTCAGTAATAACTTGGTTCGTTCTCCCTTTTACGAGCAACGCAAAAATGCGGTCCTCTGCAATCGCGTAGCGCACCATACGCGCTCCATTGAATTCATAATCTTCAAAACTGAAATGCTCCGGTTGTCGTCCTACAAGGTCAAATGCACAAATTCTTGTTTTTTGCGAGAGGAAACGCGTACGGTTGTGATCAAAATTCTTCCATTCGTACGCACGACCCAAAATGCGACCCTGGGATGCGCCTGCCCGGCTCCATTGCCTCGAAACAGAATCATAGGTTTCTACTGTGTGACGGCCTTCATTATTGCCTACGACAACCACCTTAAACCCTGTGGTTTCGAAGTCCACTTTCATGTGCACCATTGTGGGCGGGACAGTGTACACATACTGCAGAGGAGGGAGCTCATGCTGAACTCGTGTCAACGGATTGATCACCACAATGCATAAGGGATTCGTCTCCGTGCACATCCAAGTGGAGACGAAACAGACCAATCCACCATTGCCTGCCATCGGCATCCAAACACTCTGGGTCCCTAAAGTATCAAACCAACTAGGTGCATTAACCCGATTTGTCAAGCGGAAGCGATACACATAAAGCCATACGTATTTGCTGAAATCAAAGATTCTTACACAGAACTCATTGGCTTGCCCTACATACGAAAGAAATGCCGCCATGTTGGGGTTCACTTCGTCACATGCTCGGTTGAACTCCATGTTTATGGTCCATTCCTTCGACAGCTGGCAACGTAGACGGGTGATTTCAAGCACTGGCAGACGTGCCAGGACCAGCACCAGCAACTCCCTCGGAAGACTTCCCCAAAGAACAGGATTCATGACGGCATATGAAGCAACCTTGTCGGAAGCCGCCATGTAAAGTTAGTTAGCATCCGTAACTTCTCGCCGGTGAGTTCTGTACTGCCACCTTCTAGAAAGGCGCTCAGCTACTCTTGCAAGAGTTTCGTTAATTGTAGGTAATCTGGCTGTGCACCATCAGCATGGTCTTCCATCGTTGCCATTGTTCTGGACTCCTCCATGCTTGTTCAAAACTGTCAGCCACACAATCATAATCAGGTGAGAAATCAATTTGCAAGAACCTCACTTCCAAGCATCCTGAAAGCCCCCTGAAATATGATCTCTAGTATAAGAGAAAGAGAATCCCGGCCGCACAGTACAGCCGTTGAGCTCGTATCGCTCTCTTCGTGACTTTGGAAGGGCACCCTCTCCAGAGTCAAGAATCAAGGCGCTCGTGGAACAGGACTACTCAAACCCTAAAATGAGCTTCAGAATTCTCGCTGTTCCGTTCAAACCCCGAGGTTCCTCTTTTGGTTTCCTCGTTTTGTATGTCAATTCAGCAACTCACTTCGGTGCAGCTGGAGCATAAGGTGTAGTGAGCGCAAGCATGCGGACACGGAATTGCAGAAACGCGTGAGCCAATAGCAAAGCGATTTTAGCAGAGCAGACTAAGGAAAAGAATTGCTCTAGTATGGGTTTGTATTTCCTCCAGCTGTTGACAAACTCCACAGCCGCTCGAGCTACAATTCCGAAGGACAATTCAAGAGGACTCAAATGCGATTATATAACCAGATTGCTAGACAATTTTCGAGCAAATCGTGAGAACTTGTATTTCGGTAGAAGCAATCAAACTAACAAAAGCCTCATGCTAAATTGGCCAGCATTCACATCGTCAACCAAATTCATGGAGCTACCAGAGCAATAAATTAGAAACAAGAAAAGAGAATGCTCCTGCATGGAGGCAACACTGGTGAAAGTCGCGACGAAGTTGCACGAACGAGGATGTTCTTACCAGGATCATCCAGCGATTTTTTTGGCTTAAGGTTTGTGTAGCGAGCAGGACGACCGAGTGCGGCGCGTAGACAGAAATCAAACAAACCAACGAACAATCAAGCAAACTAAGGAACAAACGCGAGCAACCTCTTCAGCTCCGCTATCCGCAAGGGCACGGCAGGATGGGATAACGGGGACAGATATGCAGAGAGCATCACCAGCAGTACGGGCCAACATCATTTCGGTCAAATACAGGGACACTGTTTTGTCGCTACGAATTCTTTGATTTTCTACTTAGTGGAACCCACAAGCAATTCAGTATGGTTCCCATTATTATATTGGAATTTTTTTTTGTGGGGTCATATTGCTAGTGAAAATGGGATTCTAGATTCTCTTAAAATGCATTTTTTGGATTCTATATGAATAACTACGAATTTTCAAAGTGCTAAAAATAGGTATTCCTAAAAGTGATCATAGAGTCTCATGAATAGTGGGAGTATATTTTAGGCAAGAATCTTTAGTGTGCAATTTTAGGTGTAGTTACTTTATATAGCGGTCCAAAGCAAAATGAATCTCCATCATTGCTAATCCATTACATTAGATTTCAGGCCAGTGGAAGACCCTGAGTTCTCCGACGTTCCCGGACTGTGGGAACATCGGAGAACCAACAGTCCAACCTCGCACATAGACTGTTAGGTTGAACTGCAGTAATGAATGAATGAATGAATTAATATTTAAAATAAATAAATAAATATATATATATATATATATATATATATATTTTTTTTTTTGAAATAATATTTAAAAATTTAATTTTTTTTTTCAATTTTTTTTAATTTTTTTTAATTTTTTAATTTTTTAATTTTTTAATTTTTTTTAATCAGGGTGTCCGGCCATGGTTTGTAGCATGGGGAACCATGGCCGGAAGGTCTCCCAGAGGCCTCAATTCCTTTCTAATGCAATGAACTATAGGAGGAAGAAAAAGTAGTTTTGGAGGAATTGTTGTCCGTAGCAAAATTGTAATTTTTGTAGTGCCAAAGATAATATTTTGACGGAATCAAACATTTATTTATTCTTCCTAAAATGGAAATGCATTAGGCTTCTTTGGCATATTGTTGGAGTTGCTTATGAAAGGATGGGTATTCCCAAATTACTCAAATACCTCTTCCCAAATTACTCAAACTCATTAAAATCACATAATATTTGAGAGCTCCAAAATTAAGACACTCATGTGCTCAAAGCTCTAAAAACTCAGACTGATATAATCTCAGGTTCCAGTTGGCATTTGAAAATTAAAATTGCCAATTTTTTGAAGTTTAACATGTAGAGAAATTTGATGAGTAAAGCTCTGACCTGAATACTGGCATGAACACGAAAAAACAGCCTGTTGGGGGGAAAATCTTAGACAAACCATCAACTTCGGCTATTCTTTTAGAGAAGAGCTAGCTACCAATAGCCGAAAATTCCTGCATGACATTGTACAATTACGAAATATCAGAACCTGCTTCAGGAGATTATATTTGGAAAGGATTATATTTGGAAAAGATTATATTTGGAAAGGAGAGCAACATTTAATACCGAGAAGCAAGACATGAATTCAAGTATGCAATTTGAAAAGATCAAATGGTCAAATTGAGAAGATCAAATAACATGCACTCACACAATTCACAAAATACATCAAGCTTGGCCAGAATCGCAGTTTCTCTTGAAGTTAAATAATACGCAATCAGCTCCATGACCTTGAATGAAGTCGAAACCTCCTCTTCTCCTCATCATTCTCTTCTCACAAAATCTTACCAGATACTGATTCTTCTGAAACCTTGGCAATGGATATCGCCACTTCTTGCATCGTACTCAATACAGGCCATTAGTTTGAGAAATTTCTTCACTACATTTCAACGGTTCGAAAGGGCTGTTGCATCCCACAACGACATGGTGAGTTTCTTAAGAATCAAAGACAATGTACTAATGCAATTATTAAGTAATAAGGTCCCCAGCTTGAGCTTTCTAGAGAATGAGCTTGTGGACTTACACATGAACTTTTATGATAACAGCCCGATCACGATCTGATAAAGTGCCCTAAACCCTAATCAGTCAAAGATGGGTCCATAGTCGGGATTAGGGTTGGACAGGGAAGTCGTCACTTACCTTTTTCTCAGATGGCGATGTTAACACTGGTAACATATTGCTCGATCTGCAACACTTTGGCCATGTCGAGAGCAGCCACTTTCGTGTTATATGCCAGCAACTTGTGCCTTCCGGTCTCAGGAAAGACACCAAACGCAAGCGCAAATCGCTCAAAATAGGTGTGGAATCTACAGAAAGCTCAACCCAATGGACACGCCTGTGCAGCTAATACCCGGAAATTCTGAAATTTGGAATCAATGGCTACCTCATGAAGCTGGAGAATGACTTGGCCCTATCAAAATGGAGGATTTCAATGAGATTGGCACCGTGAGATTAGTCGCCCAACTGAAACGTCAGATCCTCATCGTACCTACTGTCCAGAGCTCTGGGTGTCATAATTCTTTGGCCATCTTTCACAGGGAGGTTATCCTTGATTCCTTACGCGAGAACGAGAAGTTTCCCTCAGGATTTTGCACTTGGAGGGGGGTATCAGAGAAAAGAGGCAGCAGGGAAATTCAGTGGCACCAATCAGTGAACGTAACGTTTCACTCCTTGCAGAGAAACAAGATGGCCAGAAGCGAGAAACTAAAGTCAAAATATCAAAATCTTAGAAGATGCTCAAAGCCTTTGTTTCTTTACGTGTACAACTCTGTAAGAACCCAGATTTTCAAACTGTAATGCCCCTCAGATCCTCAGAATTCAGCCATAAAAAAAAGCATTGTTATTTTCCTTCTAAGATTTAATATTGAAAATGCTGTACATGAGCAAATGGAGACACGTGGACTAAGCTTAAGTTAGGGCATGGGAACAGTGACGAACAGTGAGCCGAAAGCAGCTTGAAATATACTTTTGGAGCTGAGGCTCTCTTGGCTGTACGAGTCTGTGCCGAAAGCAGCTTCAGAAATACAGAGTAACTTTTGGTTGGTTGGATTTGTACGAGTCTGTACCGACAGTGGCCGTGTTTGTCACGCTTGCCCGATCTAAACTTATTACTTGTCCGGCTTGACTACGGAATTCAAGCTCGTCCATACCCGATGCCGCAACGGCCCGAGGTTCTGACAGAGAGAAAGAGAGAGAGTTTTTTGTGTGAGACTTGTGATTCTTTGAGGAATCCACCGATTTCGGCTTGCTCCTTGTGGCTGGGTGAAGTTTGGGGTTTCTTTCGAGGGAAAGCAGCCATAGTGGATTTCTGTTCCAGTGCCGTGGGTATGAAAAACGAGCTTCCCTCTGGTGCTCGGACGTGATGGCTGTTGCATGCTGAGTCGGCAGGCGGTGGCGTGGTGCGAGAAAGGTTGTCCTTGAACCCGCCTTGATTTTATGTTAGTTTGGGTATGATCAGTTTTTTCTTGCAATTCTTTGTCTTCTTGCTTGTTGGATCTTTTCTTAGTCAATTTTAAGAAGTATGTAGTTCACTCTGAAACAGAGCTCTAGGTTAGTATGTTACTGAAACAGGACTTTGGACAATATGATTTTAAATGCCATGCTCTTCTTGAAGCGCTACTAAAACTACGTCTTCGATGCTACTGTTTTGCTTCACTTCCTGCATTGGTCATCATTAGGTGACCTACTTTTATAGGTGCTTAAGATCTTCAGTATTGCACTTGGAAATTAACTTCCAGGCTCTGTACCGCCATCTGTCGAATTATCTAGTCGACCAGAGTAAGTATCTAGATTTGATGCAGTTGTGGTTGGTGTCCACTCTTCTGGATACTGGACGGCCTGTTCTCCCACCGGGAACTGAGAATCCGTCGCAATTCTGAGCTTGTTTTTATTTGCCATGTGCGATCGCAGGTACTAGCAAGTAATCTTCACAATTGTTAACCCTGCGGACAACTGTTGCCCTGTGAGAGAAAGGTTATCCTCGATTCCACCCTTATTTTATGTTAATTTCATTCCTACTAGGGGTTCTTGCCATTCTCTCTTGTTACTGGTCCTCGTGCTTGTGTCTTAGAATTATGGGTCAGTCTTAGAATTATTTAGTTCACGAAGAATTGGAGCTCTAGGTGAAGTCAACCAAACAGACACTAGTGTCCGCAGGAGCCTTACAGGGTTAAGGCAATCAGAATCGCTATGAACCCCCCCGTGAAACCTCCATTAGTCAAGTGAGTTCGTGGGCATCGTAGTCTTAGGAGAACGGAAATTCGTGGTGACTGTTGACTAGCACGGTCACCAGAGACCGTCACTCAACTCATAGGGGGAGGCTGTGTATGCAAGATGTCCTTTGCCCTGTTGGGGCATTCAGTTCTTTGCCACTTCACCATGTTGTGAGTTCCTCGTGATTTACTTGTTGTGTAGAGATTCTATTCTGTTGGGATTCTATTCATATGCAGCTTTCAGCTTAGTTCCATGGGGGAGGGTTTGTACTGCACTAAGATTTTTGCTGACCTTTTCATCAGTATGAGCGTGTTGGTATCCAGGGATTGTGTGTTTCTTTCTAGGATTTGAAGGTCGCGCTCATTAGTGCTTGCTCTAACTTTATTGCAACGGATTTGCAGGTATATTGGATGTCCCCATTCCATGCGTAAGGTTTGAACAAGTGCAGTTCTATCTGGAGTCGGCTTTGCGTGTCTGCTGGTGTGGATTCTTAACCGTAATCAGAGTACTAGTGTACTTTTGTGCCATTTCGATGTCCACTGATATGATCAGGTTGTGAGCCTCTTAGCGAATCTTGTAGCGGCAGGATTACCGACAAGCTGAATCTTTTGTTGATTTTTCATTTTTGAATTGCGTTTCTGATCTGCTTAGCCTGTGTGTTTCCTTCATAACATTTTGGAAGAGTCTGTTTAGAAGCTGTAGCTACGTGTACAAGGATTTGTTTTTTTTACTGAATCTTTCGTTGATTTTTCATTTTTGAATTGTGTTTTTGATCTGCTTAGCCTGTGTGTTTCCTTCATAATATTTTGGAAGAGTCTGTTTAGAAGCTGTAGCTACGCTTACAAGGATTTGTTTTTTTATACGGAATCGTTTGTTGATTTTTCATTCTTGAATTGTGTTTTTGATCTGCTTAGCCTGTGTGTTTCCTTCATAATATTTTGGAAGAGTCTGTTTAGAAGCTGTAGCTACGCTTACAAGGATTTTTTTTTTTTTACTGAATCTTTTGTTGATTTTTCATTTTTAAATTGTGTTTTTGATCTGCTTAGCCTGTGTGTTTCCTTCATAACATTTTCGAAAAGTCTGTTTAGAAGCTGTAGTTACAAATACAAGGATTCGTTTTTTGGTTACCCTGGTTCAGCTCGTCATTCCTTGCCATGTTGTGCTAGTTATTTTTGTTGTAAGTTGGTTGCCTGACTGGGAGGTGTGACTGTGTCACTAGTGATGGCGAAATGATCGATGGATTCATGAATGTTCTTGTCTCCAGGTATGGTGATGCTTTTGGATGGGCTCAACTTTGGGACTTGCTTATTTAATCGTTGTCGAAATGGTTTAGATCAAGTCAGCCTTGTTTCAAATCCGTGATTGAACCTCCAGTATAAGCTTGCCAACACCTGCTCTCAGCATTATCCATTCGATTGATCCCTACCTGTTCATTGAAACAGGGTTTGACATTTCACATTGAATAACAAGTTCACTCCCAGTGATGGAGAAGTCAATGTGGAGGTTGGTAGCGCTTCAGTTCAGCTCAGGTTTACCAGGAAACGAAATCTTATGTTTCATTCCATTTTCTGTTGCTTTCTTTTATTGCCTTTTAGTCTGGCGTTCGAAAACTCTGTTCTCAACTTTTAACTCACCAATGATGTGTGTCTATGAACCGGCGAAGTCCATTGACCGCATTGTGGAAAGTAGGGTCAGATGGGATCAAATTCTTGGTCTCCATAATCTATGAAGAACATTGTGCATGCTGGTTAGAAATTAAAAATAATGAACCAAAGATGGTTTAGGGTTTCATCCCTAGGAAAGATCGGAAATCACTCAAGATGGAGAGCAAATTGAAATGGTTCATCTTGCCATCCCTTGCCATGTTTTGCAAGTTTATCTATTTGAGAAGTTAGTTCCTTGATTTGGTCCGTGAGGTTTTCTGTAGCATCCACAAGTGAATGTTATAATTGAACAAATTTGCTCAAGTTCTTATATTTGCGACTAGTTTGTGCTTTCTTATCAAGGTGTATAGCCTAATTTGGAATTCCTTGTAGATTAAGAATTTGATTTTCAGTGTATCCAAGTATACATATCAACAAGGATGATGTGTGGAAGATGCATTTGTTGACAACATTTGGGTTGCTAATATGATCTTGATGTTCACACAATCAATATTCTTGTGAGTTATGTAGAAAGCTTGCGAGGAGCTTTGACTTGGGAGTTAAGGAGAATAGATGTTACTAGCATTTGATCTATAGAGACCACATCCCTATGTTTTCAAGAGCTCTTTAAGAAGTGAATTGAAGGACTATCTTTCTTGCAACACATAATAATTACACATGGCTTGTATCTTGGAACTCCACATTGACATAGTGAAGGCTACCCCTTGTTGAGAAGAATGAAGTTGACATTATATGTACATACTCAAGCTATATCCCCATCTTTATCAATTATCTTGTATTTTGTATTGACATGAGTTCCTTGAATTTGGAATTCAAAGGTTGTATGAATAGTGACTTGTGGGGTGGGTGAATTACAAACTAATATATTTTATTCCAACTACAAACTCTTTTTTCATTTCTTGTAGGCATTAGTGTATATTTCAATTTTGAAGTGGCAAGCTTGACAAAGTGATATGGAGAGTGACACAAGTAATGAAGAGAGATTTTGTGCAAGTGAGGCAAGGCTTGGCAAGAGATTGTGTGCAACAGAAGGTGGTTACTTTACCTTGGTCTCACTACCAACCTGTTCTTTTTTTATTGAATTTTCAAGTACAATTGTCTATAGCTTGAAAATGCTCACCTTGAATTCAATTATAAACATTATTTGATACTCTTGGATGTGGGTTTTAATGAAGTAGATTGATCATTGGTTGTGGTGTAGATGAGTTTGCAAACTATGATGTTTTTATAAGTCATAGAGGCCCTGATGTCAAGACGGGTTTCGTGGGTTTTTTATATGAAGCTTTGGAACGAGCTGGTTTGCATCCCTTTTTGGATTGTAAATCCATTGGTAAAGGCCAAGATTCTTGGAAATGCATTGACCATACCATCCAAACAACACCCCTAGCCCTAGTCATCTTTTCGAAGACTTTTGCTCAATCCGAGTGGTGTTTGAAAGAATTACATGCAATGTTGGACTCTCCTTCAATGAAAGTGCTACCAATCTTTTACAATGTTCAACCATGGGAAGTGAGATTTCCAGAAAAGGGTCAATTAGCTATTGGATTTACAAAGTTGATTGAGAGGCATGATACGACTACTACAGAACAATGGAGGGCCGATTTAGAAAGAGCTTCAAAGTTGAATGGTTGGGAGCACAAAGTAGGAGACAAGAGGTAAAAATGTAGACATGCACTATATGTTATGAAGAATTTATAGTTGAATTTGACATTGACATTATATTTTGTGGTATTGATATTTGTTACAAGTTGTTTGCAGGTTGGAAAGGGACTTGGTGACGGAGGTGGTTGCCAAGATTTTTGAATTGGCAAATAAGTTGTTTCCCTTGGATGTGGGTGATCATATTGTGGGTGTGAAGCAAGTTGCTGAGAACCTCATTCAAGCTCTTACTGAGAAGAAAGTGTTAATGTTGGGATTGTGGGGAATGGGTGGAATTGGAAAGTCTACTTTGGCAAGGGAGTTATACAACCAATTAGGGCAAAGATTTGTTGCAAGGTGTTATGTGGAAGATGTGGCAAAGAAGGTGAATCAAGATGGTGTGACTAATGTCCAAAATCATATTTTGAAGGCCTTTTGTGGGAATGATAAAATTATAGACAAATCTAGTGGAAAGGTTATTCTTGAGGAAAGGTTATCTAAGAAGCACATTCTTTTGGTTTTGGATGATGTTTGCGACAATGATGAGATGGATTATTTGGTTTCATGCCAAATGCTCAAGGAAGGTAGCCTATGCATTGTCACTTCTCGAAATCGGCGCATCTTTGAAAAGTCAGCTTCATTTGATGACAAACATGAGGTTCACACTCATGATGTTCAATTATTGAATGAGCGCGATTCTCAAAGTGTCTTTGCATGTTATGCATTTGGAGGTGATTCTAAAGTACCTCCAGAATTTGCAAGTCTTGTTGAGGAGGTTAGCATAGCATGTGGTGGAGTTCCCTTGGTGTTGAAGGTTTGTGGGTCTCGTTTGAAGGACGAGGTGGATGTGGAGATTTGGGAGGAAGTTTTGAAGGAATTGAATTGTGGCACTATAATGGATGAGAAGAAGATATTTAAATGCCTTCGGATCAGCTATGACACTCTTCAAGAGAAACATCAAGAGATGTTTTTGGATATTGCATGTGCATTATTGGGAGAATCTATAGAGATGGCTAAACTTGTTTGGACATCCCAAGGTTGGTCTGCAGCATTTGGTGTGCGAACTCTTGTAGAGAGGGCCTTGATTAGAGTGGATGAGCAAGGTGCCTTTTGCATGCATGACCACTTGAGAGATATGGGCCGTACAATTGTCAAGGAGGAAAGTGCAAGTTTGGGTATTTGCAAACGCTTATGGGGTTTGGAATCCTTGGCATTGTTGAACAAGAATGAGGTAAGCTTGATAGCCATTAAACTTTAGTTTGGTCAATCTTTTGAATAGAGTATCAGTATGTAGTTTTGTTGTAATATATTAGAGATAACACTTGAAAGAATAAAGGAGTAGTGCTTACTCTAGTTTGATTGTTTGAGAATCCAAATCTGTTGTATATGTAGTCTTTTTCTAGTTTTATTAAATGAAGCCTGCATTATATATTTCTATTCATTTGAGTTTATCTATGCTTGGTTTGATTCAGAAAACATATGTATATTAAAATATTTTAGGTTTTATTTGACTTTTTTGAATTTGTCTTTGTAGCCTCTACCAGATTCTCTTCAAACTTTGATTCTTCCATCATGGCATGGAATTCAAGTTGACATTTCTCACTTGAAAGGATTGCGAATATTGAGATGCAAAGACTGTTTGTTCTTTATGTCATCACTTCCAAAAAATTTGCGTTGGCTTTATTACACCCAGAAAATGAATGCACAATGGAGTGCTTTTCCAGAGTCACCTGAAAACAATGAATTGGTGATATTATTTTGGAGGGATGACTCAATGAAGAGCTTGCCTAAATCATTTGAAAATTTGAGGAAGTTGAAAGTATTAAATCTTGCGTGGTGTGGTAAGCTTCAGGAGCTACCAGATTCATTGGGAGGCCTCTACAATTTGGAAGGCTTAGAACTTCGAGGAAGTGGAATCCAAATGTTACCCAAATCATTGGGATTATTGAGTAAGTTGAAAGTATTGAATCTAAGTTGGTGTCATCAATTAAAGGAGCTACCAGATGCATTGGGAGGCCTCCACAATTTAGAACACCTAGATCTACAAAGAAGTGGAATCCAAAATTTACCCAAATCTTTGGGAACATTGAGCAAGTTGAAAGTGTTGAATCTAAGGTCGTGTAGTCAACTCAAAGAGCTACCAGATTCATTACAAGGCCTCTACAATTTGAAAGACTTAGATCTTCATGAGAGTGGAATCCAAATGTTACCCAAAACTTTGGGAACATTGAACAAGTTGAAAGTGTTGAATCTAGAGTGGTGTGGTGAGCTCAAGGAGCTACCAGATTCATTGCAAGGCCTCCACAATTTGGAAGACTTGAATCTTCGAAAGAGTGGAATCGAAATGTTACCCAAATCTTTGGGAACATTAAACAAGTTGAAAGTGTTAAATCTCAGTTGGTGTTGTAAGCTCAAGGAGCTACCAGATTCATTACAAGGCCTCCACAATTTAGAAGACTTGAATCTTTATGACAGTGGAATCCAAAGTCTACCCAAATCCTTGGGAACATTGATCAAATTGAAAGTGTTAAATGTAGAATTCTGTGGAGAACTCAACAAGCTACCAGATTCATTGGAAGGCCTAAATAATTTGGACAACTTGAATCTTTATAAGAGTGGAATCCAAAGTTTACCTAAATCTTTTGGGAGGTTGAGCAAGTTGAAAGTGTTGAATCTAATGTTGTGTGTTGAGCTCAAGGAGCTACCAGATTCATTGGGAGGCCTCCACAATTTAGAAGACCTAAACCTCCAATCAAGTGGAATTCAAACATTACCCAAATCTTTGGTAACATTGAACAAGTTGAAAGTATTGAATCTAGGGTGGTGTGTTGAGCTCAAGGAGCTCCCTGATTCATTGGGAGGCCTCCACAATTTGGAAGTCTTGACTCTTCAAAAGAGTAGAATCCAAACATTACCCAAATCCTTAGGAACATTGAACAAGTTGAAAGTGTTGAACCTAAAGTGGTGTGATGGGCTCCATGAGCTACCAGATTCATTGGAAGGCCTCTACAATTTGGAAGACTTGAATTTTTATGATAGTGGAATCCAAACATTACCCAAATCTTTGGGAACATTGAAGAAGTTGAAAGTATTAAATCTACAATTATGTAGCGAGCTCAAAGAGCTACCAGATTCATTGGAAGGCCTAAACAATTTAGAAGACTTGAATCTTTTTGAGAGTGGAATCCAAAGTCTACCCAAATCTTTAGAAACATTAAGCAAGTTGAAAGTGTTGAATTTAGAGTTGTGTAGTGAGCTTAAGGAGCTACCAGATTCATTGGGAGGCCTCCACAATTTGGAAGACCTAAACCTCCAATCAAGTGGAATCCAAACATTACCCAAATCATTGGGAACATTGAACAAGTTAAAAGTGTTGAATCTAGCATCGTGTATTGAGCTAAAGGAGCTACCTGATTCATTGGAAGGCCTCCACAATTTGGAAGACTTGTATCTTTATGAGAGTGGAATCCAAACATTACCCAAATCATTGGGAACATTGAGCAAGTTGAAAGTGTTGAATCTAAAGCGGTGTGTTGAGCTCAAGGAGCTACCTGATTCATTGGAAGGCCTCTACAATTTGGAAGACCTAAACCTCCAATCGAGTGAAATCCAAACGTTACCCAAATCATTGGGAACATTGAGCAAGTTGAAAGTGTTGAATCTAAAGCGGTGTGTTGAGCTCAAGGAGCTACCTGATTCATTGGAAGGCCTAAACAATTTGGAAGACTTGTATCTTTATGAGAGTGGAATCCAAACATTACCCAAATCATTGGGAACATTGAGCAAGTTGAAAGTGTTGAATCTAGGGTGGTGTGTTGAGCTCAAGGAGCTACCTGATTCATTGGAAGGCCTCTACAATTTGGAAGACCTAAACCTCCAATCGAGTGGAATCCAAACGTTACCCAAATCATTGGGAACATTGAGCAAGTTAAAAGTGTTGAACTAGCATCGTGTATTGAGCTAAAGGAGCTACCTGATTCATTGGAAGGCCTCCACAATTTGGAAGACTTGTATCTTTATGAGAGTGGAATCCAAACATTACCCAAATCATTGGGAACATTGAGCAAGTTGAAAGTGTTGAATCTAAAGCGGTGTGTTGAGCTCAAGGAGCTACCTGATTCATTGGAAGGCCTCTACAATTTGGAAGACCTAAACCTCCAATCGAGTGGAATCCAAACATTACCCAAATCATTGGGAACATTGAGCAAGTTGAAAGTGTTGAATCTAGGGTGGTGTGTTGAGCTCAAGGAGCTACCTGATTCATTGGAAGGCCTCCACAATTTGGAAGACTTGTATCTTTATGAGAGTGGAATCCAAACATTACCCAAATCATTGGGAACATTGAGCAAGTTGAAAGTGTTGAATCTAGGGTGGTGTGTTGAACTCAAGGAGCTACCTGATTCATTGGAAGGCCTCTACAATTTGGAAGACCTAAACCTCCAATCGAGTGGAATGCAAACGTTACCCAAATCATTGGGAACATTGAGCAAGTTAAAAGTGTTGAATCTAGGGTGGTGTGTTGAACTCAAGGAGCTATCTGATTCATTGGAAGGCCTCTACAATTTGGAAGACCTAAACCTCCAATCGAGTGGAATCCAAACATTACCCAAATCATTGGGAACATTGAGCAAGTTGAAAGTGTTGAATCTAGGGTGGTGTGTTGAGCTCAAGGAGCTACCTGATTCATTGGAAGGCCTCCACAATTTGGAAGACTTGTATCTTTATGAGAGTGGAATCCAAACATTACCCAAATCATTGGGAACATTGAGCAAGTTGAAAGTGTTGAATCTAGGGTGGTGTGTTGAGCTCAAGGAGCTACCTGATTCATTGGAAGGCCTCTACAATTTGGAAGACCTAAACCTCCAATCGAGTGGAATCCAAACATTACCCAAATCATTGGGAACATTGAGCAAGTTGAAAGTGTTGAATCTAGGGTGGTGTGTTGAGCTCAAGGAGCTATCTGATTCATTGGAAGGCCTCTACAATTTGGAAGACCTAAACCTCCAATCGAGTGGAATGCAAACATTACCCAAATCATTGGGAACATTGAGCAAGTTGAAAGTGTTGAATCTAAGGCGGTGTGTTGAACTCAAGGAGCTACCTGATTCATTGGAAGGCCTCTACAATTTGGAAGACCTAAACCTCCAATCGAGTGGAATCCAAACATTACCCAAATCATTGGGAACATTGAGCAAGTTGAAAGTGTTGAATCTAGGGTGGTGTGTTGAGCTCAAGGAGCTACCTGATTCATTGGAAGGCCTCTACAATTTGGAAGACCTAAACCTCCAATCGAGTGGAATCCAAACATTACCCATATCATTGGGAACATTGAGCAAGTTGAAAGTGTTGAATCTAGGGTGGTGTGTTGAACTCAAGGAGCTACCTGATTCATTGGAAGGCCTCTACAATTTGGAAGACCTAAACCTCCAATCGAGTGGAATCCAAACGTTACCCAAATCATTGGGAACATTGAGCAAGTTAAAAGTGTTGAATCTAGGGTGGTGTGTTGAACTCAAGGAGCTATCTGATTCATTGGAAGGCCTCTACAATTTGGAAGACCTAAACCTCCAATCGAGTGGAATCCAAACATTACCCAAATCATTGGGAACATTGAGCAAGTTGAAAGTGTTGAATCTAGGGTGGTGTGTTGAGCTCAAGGAGCTACCTGATTCATTGGAAGGCCTCCACAATTTGGAAGACTTGTATCTTTATGAGAGTGGAATCCAAACATTACCCAAATCATTGGGAACATTGAGCAAGTTGAAAGTGTTGAATCTAGGGTGGTGTGTTGAGCTCAAGGAGCTACCTGATTCATTGGAAGGCCTCTACAATTTGGACGACCTAAACCTCCAATCGAGTGGAATCCAAACGTTACCCAAATCATTGGGAACATTGAGCAAGTTGAAAGTGTTGAATCTAGGGTGGTGTGTTGAGCTCAAGGAGCTACCTGATTCATTGGAAGGCCTCCACAATTTGGAAGACTTGTATCTTTATGAGAGTGGAATCCAAACATTACCCAAATCATTGGGAACATTGAGCAAGTTGAAAGTGTTGAATCTAGGGTGGTGTGTTGAGCTCAAGGAGCTACCTGATTCATTGGAAGGCCTCTACAATTTGGAAGACCTAAACCTCCAATTGAGTGGAATCCAAACATTACCCAAATCATTGGGAACATTGAGCAAGTTAAAAGTGTTGAACTAGGATCGTGTATTGAGCTAAAGGAGCTACCTGATTCATTGGAAGGCCTCCACAATTTGGAAGACTTGTATCTTTATGAGAGTGGAATCCAAACATTACCCAAATCATTGGGAACATTGAGCAAGTTGAAAGTGTTGAATCTAGGGTGGTGTGTTGAGCTCAAGGAGCTACCTGATTCATTGGAAGGCCTCTACAATTTGGAAGACCTAAACCTCCAATCGAGTGGAATCCAAACATTACCCAAATCATTGGGAACATTGAGCAAGTTAAAAGTGTTGAATCTAGCATCGTGTATTGAGCTAAAGGAGCTACCTGATTCATTGGAAGGCCTCCACAATTTGGAAGACTTGAATCTTTCTGAGAGTGGAATCCAAACGTTACCGAAATCTTTGGGAACATTGAGCATGTTGAAAGTGTTGAGTCTCGAATCCTGTGGTGAGCTGAAGGAGCTACCAGATTCATTGGAAGGCCTCCACAATTTGGAAGACTTGAATCTTTCTGAGAGTGGAATCCAAACGTTACCAAAATCTTTGGGAACATTGAGCATGTTGAAAGTGTTGAATCTAGAGTGGTGTAAAGAGCTCAAGGACCTACCAGATTCATTGGAAGACCTCCACAATTTGGAAGACTTGAATCTTTCTGAGAGTGGAATCCAAACGTTACCGAAATCTTTGGGAACATTGAGCAAGTTGAAAGTGTTGAATCTAGGGTGGTGTGTTGAGCTCAAGGAGCTACCTGATTCATTGGAAGGCCTCTACAATTTGGAAGACCTAAACCTCCAATCGAGTGGAATGCAAACATTACCCAAATCATTGGGAACATTGAGCAAGTTGAAAGTGTTGAATCTAAGGCGGTGTGTTGAACTCAAGGAGCTACCTGATTCATTGGAAGGCCTCTACAATTTGGAAGACCTAAACCTCCAATCGAGTGGAATCCAAACATTACCCAAATCATTGGGAACATTGAGCAAGTTGAAAGTGTTGAATCTAGGGTGGTGTGTTGAGCTCAAGGAGCTACCTGATTCATTGGAAGGCCTCTACAATTTGGAAGACCTAAACCTCCAATCGAGTGGAATGCAAACGTTACCCAAATCATTGGGAACATTGAGCAAGTTAAAAGTGTTGAATCTAGGGTGGTGTGTTGAACTCAAGGAGCTATCTGATTCATTGGAAGGCCTCTACAATTTGGAAGACCTAAACCTCCAATCGAGTGGAATCCAAACATTACCCAAATCATTGGGAACATTGAGCAAGTTGAAAGTGTTGAATCTAGGGTGGTGTGTTGAGCTCAAGGAGCTACCTGATTCATTGGAAGGCCTCCACAATTTGGAAGACTTGTATCTTTATGAGAGTGGAATCCAAACATTACCCAAATCATTGGGAACATTGAGCAAGTTGAAAGTGTTGAATCTAGGGTGGTGTGTTGAGCTCAAGGAGCTACCTGATTCATTGGAAAGCCTCTACAATTTGGAAGACCTAAACCTCCAATCGAGTGGAATCCAAACATTACCCAAATCATTGGGAACATTGAGCAAGTTGAAAGTGTTGAATCTAGGGTGGTGTGTTGAGCTCAAGGAGCTATCTGATTCATTGGAAGGCCTCTACAATTTGGAAGACCTAAACCTCCAATCGAGTGGAATGCAAACATTACCCAAATCATTGGGAACATTGAGCAAGTTGAAAGTGTTGAATCTAAGGCGGTGTGTTGAACTCAAGGAGCTACCTGATTCATTGGAAGGCCTCTACAATTTGGAAGACCTAAACCTCCAATCGAGTGGAATCCAAACATTACCCAAATCATTGGGAACATTGAGCAAGTTGAAAGTGTTGAATCTAGGGTGGTGTGTTGAGCTCAAGGAGCTACCTGATTCATTGGAAGGCCTCTACAATTTGGAAGACCTAAACCTCCAATCGAGTGGAATCCAAACATTACCCATATCATTGGGAACATTGAGCAAGTTGAAAGTGTTGAATCTAGGGTGGTGTGTTGAACTCAAGGAGCTACCTGATTCATTGGAAGGCCTCTACAATTTGGAAGACCTAAACCTCCAATCGAGTGGAATCCAAACGTTACCCAAATCATTGGGAACATTGAGCAAGTTAAAAGTGTTGAATCTAGGGTGGTGTGTTGAACTCAAGGAGCTATCTGATTCATTGGAAGGCCTCTACAATTTGGAAGACCTAAACCTCCAATCGAGTGGAATCCAAACATTACCCAAATCATTGGGAACATTGAGCAAGTTGAAAGTGTTGAATCTAGGGTGGTGTGTTGAGCTCAAGGAGCTACCTGATTCATTGGAAGGCCTCCACAATTTGGAAGACTTGTATCTTTATGAGAGTGGAATCCAAACATTACCCAAATCATTGGGAACATTGAGCAAGTTGAAAGTGTTGAATCTAGGGTGGTGTGTTGAGCTCAAGGAGCTACCTGATTCATTGGAAGGCCTCTACAATTTGGACGACCTAAACCTCCAATCGAGTGGAATCCAAACGTTACCCAAATCATTGGGAACATTGAGCAAGTTGAAAGTGTTGAATCTAGGGTGGTGTGTTGAGCTCAAGGAGCTACCTGATTCATTGGAAGGCCTCCACAATTTGGAAGACTTGTATCTTTATGAGAGTGGAATCCAAACATTACCCAAATCATTGGGAACATTGAGCAAGTTGAAAGTGTTGAATCTAGGGTGGTGTGTTGAGCTCAAGGAGCTACCTGATTCATTGGAAGGCCTCTACAATTTGGAAGACCTAAACCTCCAATTGAGTGGAATCCAAACATTACCCAAATCATTGGGAACATTGAGCAAGTTAAAAGTGTTGAACTAGGATCGTGTATTGAGCTCAAGGAGCTACCTGATTCATTGGAAGGCCTCCACAATTTGGAAGACTTGTATCTTTATGAGAGTGGAATCCAAACATTACCCAAATCATTGGGAACATTGAGCAAGTTGAAAGTGTTGAATCTAGGGTGGTGTGTTGAACTCAAGGAGCTACCTGATTCATTGGAAGGCCTCTACAATTTGGAAGACCTAAACCTCCAATCGAGTGGAATGCAAACGTTACCCAAATCATTGGGAACATTGAGCAAGTTAAAAGTGTTGAATCTAGGGTGGTGTGTTGAACTCAAGGAGCTATCTGATTCATTGGAAGGCCTCTACAATTTGGAAGACCTAAACCTCCAATCGAGTGGAATCCAAACATTACCCAAATCATTGGGAACATTGAGCAAGTTGAAAGTGTTGAATCTAGGGTGGTGTGTTGAGCTCAAGGAGCTACCTGATTCATTGGAAGGCCTCCACAATTTGGAAGACTTGTATCTTTATGAGAGTGGAATCCAAACATTACCCAAATCATTGGGAACATTGAGCAAGTTGAAAGTGTTGAATCTAGGGTGGTGTGTTGAGCTCAAGGAGCTACCTGATTCATTGGAAGGCCTCTACAATTTGGAAGACCTAAACCTCCAATCGAGTGGAATCCAAACATTACCCAAATCATTGGGAACATTGAGCAAGTTGAAAGTGTTGAATCTAGGGTGGTGTGTTGAGCTCAAGGAGCTATCTGATTCATTGGAAGGCCTCTACAATTTGGAAGACCTAAACCTCCAATCGAGTGGAATGCAAACATTACCCAAATCATTGGGAACATTGAGCAAGTTGAAAGTGTTGAATCTAAGGCGGTGTGTTGAACTCAAGGAGCTACCTGATTCATTGGAAGGCCTCTACAATTTGGAAGACCTAAACCTCCAATCGAGTGGAATCCAAACATTACCCAAATCATTGGGAACATTGAGCAAGTTGAAAGTGTTGAATCTAGGGTGGTGTGTTGAGCTCAAGGAGCTACCTGATTCATTGGAAGGCCTCTACAATTTGGAAGACCTAAACCTCCAATCGAGTGGAATCCAAACATTACCCATATCATTGGGAACATTGAGCAAGTTGAAAGTGTTGAATCTAGGGTGGTGTGTTGAACTCAAGGAGCTACCTGATTCATTGGAAGGCCTCTACAATTTGGAAGACCTAAACCTCCAATCGAGTGGAATCCAAACGTTACCCAAATCATTGGGAACATTGAGCAAGTTAAAAGTGTTGAATCTAGGGTGGTGTGTTGAACTCAAGGAGCTATCTGATTCATTGGAAGGCCTCTACAATTTGGAAGACCTAAACCTCCAATCGAGTGGAATCCAAACATTACCCAAATCATTGGGAACATTGAGCAAGTTGAAAGTGTTGAATCTAGGGTGGTGTGTTGAGCTCAAGGAGCTACCTGATTCATTGGAAGGCCTCCACAATTTGGAAGACTTGTATCTTTATGAGAGTGGAATCCAAACATTACCCAAATCATTGGGAACATTGAGCAAGTTGAAAGTGTTGAATCTAGGGTGGTGTGTTGAGCTCAAGGAGCTACCTGATTCATTGGAAGGCCTCTACAATTTGGACGACCTAAACCTCCAATCGAGTGGAATCCAAACGTTACCCAAATCATTGGGAACATTGAGCAAGTTGAAAGTGTTGAATCTAGGGTGGTGTGTTGAGCTCAAGGAGCTACCTGATTCATTGGAAGGCCTCCACAATTTGGAAGACTTGTATCTTTATGAGAGTGGAATCCAAACATTACCCAAATCATTGGGAACATTGAGCAAGTTGAAAGTGTTGAATCTAGGGTGGTGTGTTGAGCTCAAGGAGCTACCTGATTCATTGGAAGGCCTCTACAATTTGGAAGACCTAAACCTCCAATTGAGTGGAATCCAAACATTACCCAAATCATTGGGAACATTGAGCAAGTTAAAAGTGTTGAACTAGGATCGTGTATTGAGCTAAAGGAGCTACCTGATTCATTGGAAGGCCTCCACAATTTGGAAGACTTGTATCTTTATGAGAGTGGAATCCAAACATTACCCAAATCATTGGGAACATTGAGCAAGTTGAAAGTGTTGAATCTAGGGTGGTGTGTTGAGCTCAAGGAGCTACCTGATTCATTGGAAGGCCTCTACAATTTGGAAGACCTAAACCTCCAATCGAGTGGAATCCAAACATTACCCAAATCATTGGGAACATTGAGCAAGTTAAAAGTGTTGAATCTAGCATCGTGTATTGAGCTAAAGGAGCTACCTGATTCATTGGAAGGCCTCCACAATTTGGAAGACTTGAATCTTTCTGAGAGTGGAATCCAAACGTTACCGAAATCTTTGGGAACATTGAGCATGTTGAAAGTGTTGAGTCTCGAATCCTGTGGTGAGCTGAAGGAGCTACCAGATTCATTGGAAGGCCTCCACAATTTGGAAGACTTGAATCTTTCTGAGAGTGGAATCCAAACGTTACCAAAATCTTTGGGAACATTGAGCATGTTGAAAGTGTTGAATCTAGAGTGGTGTAAAGAGCTCAAGGACCTACCAGATTCATTGGAAGACCTCCACAATTTGGAAGACTTGAATCTTTCTGAGAGTGGAATCCAAACGTTACCGAAATCTTTGGGAACATTGAGCAAGTTGAAAGTGTTGAATCTAGGGTGGTGTGTTGAGCTCAAGGAGCTACCTGATTCATTGGAAGGCCTCTACAATTTGGAAGACCTAAACCTCCAATCGAGTGGAATGCAAACATTACCCAAATCATTGGGAACATTGAGCAAGTTGAAAGTGTTGAATCTAAGGCGGTGTGTTGAACTCAAGGAGCTACCTGATTCATTGGAAGGCCTCTACAATTTGGAAGACCTAAACCTCCAATCGAGTGGAATCCAAACATTACCCAAATCATTGGGAACATTGAGCAAGTTGAAAGTGTTGAATCTAGGGTGGTGTGTTGAGCTCAAGGAGCTACCTGATTCATTGGAAGGCCTCTACAATTTGGAAGACCTAAACCTCCAATCGAGTGGAATCCAAACATTACCCAAATCATTGGGAACATTGAGCAAGTTGAAAGTGTTGAATCTAAGGCGGTGTGTTGAGCTCAAGGAGCTACCTGATTCATTGGAAGGCCTCTACAATTTGGAAGACCTAAACCTCCAATCGAGTGGAATCCAAACATTACCCAAATCATTGGGAACATTGAGCAAGTTGAAAGTGTTGAATCTAAGGCGGTGTGTTGAGCTCAAGGAGCTACCTGATTCATTGGAAGGCCTCTACAATTTGGAAGACCTAAACCTCCAATCGAGTGGAATCCAAACATTACCCAAATCATTGGGAACATTGAGCAAGTTGAAAGTGTTGAATCTAAGGCGGTGTGTTGAGCTCAAGGAGCTACCTGATTCATTGGAAGGCCTCTACAATTTGGAAGACCTAAACCTCCAATCGAGTGGAATCCAAACGTTACCCAAGTCATTGGGAACATTGAGTAAGTTGAAAGTGTTGAATCTAAGTTGGTGTCGTAAACTCAAGGAGCTACTAGATTCATTGGAAGGCCTCTACAATTTAGAAGACTTGAATCTTTTTGAGAGTGGAATCCAAAGTCTATCCAAATCTTTAGGAACATGATTGAGCAAGTTGAAAGTATTGAATCTAAGTTGGTGTTGTAAACTCAAGAAGCTACCAAATTCATTGGAAGGACTAAACAATTTGGAAGATTTGAATCTTTCTCAGAGTGGAATCCAAAGTCTATCCAAATCTTTGGAAACATTGAACAAGTTGAAAGTGTTGAATCTAAATTGGTGTTGTAAGCTGAAGAAGCTACAAGTTTCATTGAGAGGCCTCCACAATTTGGAAGACATGAATCTTTCTTAGAGTGGAATCCAAAGTTTATCAAAATCTTTCGGGAGGTTTAGCAAGTTGAAAGCGTTAAATCTATAGTTGTGTAGGGAGCTCAAAGAACTACCAAATTCATTGGGAGGCCTCCACAATTTAGAAGAGTGGAATCTTTATAAGAGTGGAATCTAAACGTTATCCAAATCTTTGGAAACATTGACCAAGTTAAAAATGTTGAATTAGAGGTTGTGTGGTTAGCTCTTGGATCTACTTGATTTAGAAGGAGACCTCAAAAATTTGGAAGACTTGAATTTTCAGCTCAGTAGAATCCAAATGTTACCAGTGTCTTTCAGGAGGTTGAGTAAGTTGAAAGTGTTTTATCTAGAGTGGTGAAATGAGCTCAAGGATCTACATGATTCAATGGGAGGCCTCTACAATTTGGAAGACCTAGCTCTTCAAAATAGTGTAATTCAAATGTTACCCAAATCTTTGGAAACATTGAACAAGTTGAAAGTGTTGAATCTAATGTGGTGTAGTGAGCTCAAGGAGCTACTAGATTCATTTTAAGGCTTCTACAATTTAGAAGATTTGAATCTTTTAAGAGTGGAATCCTAACATTACCCAAATATTTGGGAACATTAAACAAGTTGAAAGTGTTGAATCTAATGTGGTGTAGTGAGCTCAAAAAACTACCAAATTCATTAGGAGGCATCAACAATTTGGAAGACTTAAATAGTTAAATCTTCAACTTAGTGAAATCCAAATGTTACCCAAATCTTTCCGGACGTTGAGCAAGTTGAAATTGTTGAATCTATAGAGGTGTGTTGAGTTGAAAGAGCTACCAAATTCATTGGGAGGCTTCCACAATTTAGATGACTTGAATCTTTATAAGAATGAAATCCAAACATTACACAAATCTTTGTGAACGTTGAACAAGTTGAAAGTGTTGAATCTTAAATTGTGTATTGAACTCAAAGAGCTACCAAATTTATTAAGAAGCCTCTAGAATGTAGAAGATTTGAATCTTTATAAAGGTAGAATCTAAACGTTACCCTAATCTTTCGAGAGGTTGAGCAAGTTGAAAGTGTTGAATCTAATGTTGTGTGGTAAACTCAAGAAGCTACTAGATTCATTAGAAGGCCTCCACAACTTAGAAGACTTGGCTCTTCAAAAGAATGGAATCCAAACGTTATCCAAATCTTTTGGAACATTGAGCAAATTGATAGGGTTGCTAGCGTGTGAGCGTGTGAGCATGAGCCTGTGAGCTTGTGAGCTTGTAAGCCTCCTTTTTTATTTTGAGAAAAAATGGTGAGGTACCTACGACCGTGGATTTAGGGTATTCTAATTTTCCAAAAATGGGAGTTCATTTAAGAAAATGACAAGTCGTTATGGATGGCACTTTTGAATGCGGGGCGGGTGGCTTTAGGGTAGATGTTTAATGGGACTCGACTCAACCCTCAACATTCAAACAAACTTTCTGATGAGTTGCCAAAATCTGGCTGTAGTACCCGATTCTTGCTAGTAGGGTTAAGGAAAATAGGATTATTCATTGGAATCAAGCCGGCCCTGAGGTTTTATCTTTTACTTGGGGTGTTTAAGGTAAACCAGCCTATGACAAGCAGATTGTCTGGTTTGCCTTGTTGATATATTTGAAATTTTGAATTTTTTTTTTCATATAAAGGCAAACATGAAAAATTGGTAGAATAATTGAAATTTTATTTTTTTGACAAAGTATGAATTTGTTACAAATTTTTGAAGTGAACTAGCCAAATGGCTCAAAACAGTCTCTAGACTATCCCACAACCATCAAAAACTATACCCATGGTAGTCATCAAACTACCTAATGCAGTTACAATATTTCCTAACATGGTTGAAATATTTTCTAACATAGACATGACATAAAGGAATAAAAAAAGTTAGTTCATGTAATGAATTACACTAGAAAAGAACGAGTTCCTAAAACAGTCTCTAACATCTCCATCACCATCATTCAAAACATTGATTTCAGCCATCAACCTACCTAATGAAGTTTTGCTTACATTAATTAGAAAAAACTTGGCATAAATTGATGGAAAACTATAACGGGTCATCTTATAGATGTCTATATTAGGCACTTGGCCTGTTATGGGCTGGTTTACCTTAGTTGTTCTGGTGGATGTTCCTTTTTGCTTGTTTTCTCTTCATTGGTCAGCCGGTTTGGCTTGACTTGTTGTCACTCTAGTTTCTTTTGAATGCAATGGGCCTACCATTTGTTCAAAAAAATAAAAAAATAAAAAAATGACAAGTCAATTAAAACTTTTTGTTATGAGACTCCCTTGCAACAAGCAATAGTGAGAACGTAAAGAATGACCTCACGCAATTCAAAAAAACAAGGAAAATAAATAACCCCTTATATGTAGCCATATAACTCACAAATGCAATAATAAATAAAATCCAAACATAATAGTTGACTCATGAGATATCTGTATCCCATGAGTCTAAGTCGCAGTGGACTCAGTCGCTGAATCGTCATTGGTAGACGATTCTGAAGTCTCTCTACCCTCGGATGCTGATCCATCTATAAACTGTAAAACATTTAGAGCATACGTATCTTTACGGCGTTTTGGTTTATGGCAACCAAAATCCGCAAAGGCTGTGGCCATGTGCTCAGCATACAGTGGAAGATGGAAACCTTTTTCCGGACTGTCGAAAAGACTTCGTTTCTTCATCATCGTATTTGATGACATCAATCCTCGATGGCTACAAACAAATAGGACAATATGTTAGATTTTTAAAATATAAAGAATGATATACAAAAAACGACTTTCTATAATGTAAACTTACTTACTGAATTTTCCCCTTCGAGCAAATTTGCGAGGCACTACGAGCATCTCATCCGAATCATGTGAGTCTTGAAGTGCTAGTGGTTTAGATGGTGCCTTCACCACGACTGAAGCAGACTTCCTCATGGGTTTGAGGAGGGCATTAAAAATGTCAATGTTCTCCTCCAAAGCCACTATGTGGCGGCCTGTGCCACGACAAGCTGTAATAGATGCACCTGATGTCAAGGAAATATTAAATATTAGTAAAATGAATTATTTATAGCATTTTTACTTGAATAGACAAGAAAAAAATATAACATGTACCTGTTGATGCAGTGCAATCAAGAACCAGGTCTCCCTCAACAGTTGTAGCTTCAATCAGGAGTTGGAAAAGTCGGGGATCCTTTTCACGAGCCCCCCGCCATGGCTTTCCATCTTTCATAGCCATATCATCCTCCTTCGTGTAGTTCATCAACATGTCATCTCGACCAATGTCAACACCAGCATTCTTCATCATCAAGGTGTGTTTGAAAGTGAAATTGGATTTCCCTTTCTCTCCGAAGTCCTTGACGAGGAGGCAAATTCCAAACCTTTGCATCTGAAATTAAAAAAACAATATATATATGAGAAGCCAATATGATATGATCCAAAGGAAAGGAGAATTCAAACTTCAAGAATCTCATGTCATCGGTTTACCGTAGCCCTAGTGTCCAATGCTGAGGTCAAGTGGAGACGATTCATTCCCCACCACTCCTTCTTTACCATGTAGTAAGCCTCACACAATCCTGCGATATCGCCCCTAACATCGGCGCTCCAGGAGTAAAATACTATCATGCATCCATGGTCTTACAAATGTTTGAATGCAAACTGAAATGCTGCTTGAAGAGCCTCATTCTCCAAATCTGCATTCCAAGTTGGTACCTTCGTCGATGGGGAAGAGAGGCCCAGGACAGGCAAGTTCTTTGGGCAATCAAAAAATACACTAGTAGAAAATCCTGCCCAATCTGTTGTTTTGGTCGCGTTGATTATCAACAAAATTCTGTTGATCAACAGAATTTTGTCGATGATCAACGCGACCAAAACAACAGATAGGGCAGGATTTTCTACTAGTGATACTAGGTCCACTCCAGGTCTGGCATTGGGCACTCTGTAAAACATGCGAGGCTTCCCCACAGACAACTGCAAAAATAGGATATTTGATGTTATCAATTAACCACGAACACAACTCTCATTTTGTAAACTTCGTAGAGTACTTTCGAATTACAAAGTAATCGAAGTATTACCTTTTTCTAGAAGTCCATGACTTCTCTGTACAAAGTAGGCGTCTCGGTTTCCATGTCTTCCACAAGGTCCTCAATTGAAATATTGAGGATTAAATCCTCAGTCTTCTCGAATTCATCATCGCCCAAAACAATGGCTTGAGTGCCCTGTGTGATGACGTCTTCCGTTAGCTGCCTAAGCGTCACCTTCCTCTTCACTCCGCTTTGAGTTCCACCTTCTATCTGAGAACTTTGGTCTACCGTCGATGATGTTGGAACCACACCACCGTCGGCCATCTTCTTTCCTTTGGCTAATAGCTTCTCTTCTTTCTCCTTCTCCTTTTCCGCCAACTTGGCCTTCAACTTTTCTTCTTTCTCCTTCTCCTTCTTGTCTTTTGTTTCCAAGAGAACTTGGAGCCGAACCACTTTTTTCCTATCGTTGGCCTCTCTCTTCGAAATGGCCCTACTTCTCTGCCTATCCGTGAATCCTGCAAACTCATCCACCTCCATGTCAATTGCACCAATGCCCTCCAAAATGTTCCGGAAATGAACTTCCGAGGGAAGAGTGTAGGAGACGGGACAGTCAATGTACCACCCTCCACCATTTAGATGAGCCGTCGTAAAAGTGCGGAGTTGATTCGGAGTGTACATGCAATCTGCAGAACTACGGTCTAGCCAAGTGAAAAGGAATGGTGGAAGATCGTTCCTCGCAATTGCTCCTTTTGCTTCCAACTCATGCTTGAAGTAACTACAACAGAACCACATACAAGTCATTTAATACCACATTTCAATTGAAATTCAAGGTACATGGATAAATATAATATCATCTTCAACTAAGAAAAAAGGACTCAAGCATGAATGTCATGAATTAAATTATGAAACACGCTATTGGAATACATGAAGACCCCAAATTAGACAACGGTATAATGACCAATAAAAGCTCAGTTACAGCCCCATAGATTTGTACAAGTAGCCTTACAACCCTCTAATTTATGTTCTTTGCTTTATTGTAAATTTTCAGCTTAACTAATCATGAGTTTCAATCAAGAATCACAGATTTGAATTTACAATATTTAAAATTCGACAAGTACAAAAAAATGTGAGAAATACCGGAAAAGAACTCTTCTAATTGCCTGTCTGGATCCATCGTAAGTCATGAAAGAATCACTTTTCTTGAAATAGTTGGCTCCCCACAGTACCGCCAGAAACCCTTGATCCCATATCTTCCTCCTCCACCCTTCGATATAATCCGCCAAGAACTCAAGCTGCTGCGGAACTGTTATGTTAACCGTGATGTTGTCTTGCCTCACTACGTCCTCAAAGTACTCCACAACAGCATCTTTGATCTAGCGAAATGCAAAATCAATTCAAATTTAGGTGTTTAGGACTTTAGTGTTTGAATTCAAAAAATTAGAAATGTCATTGAAAGAAGAAAAGGATTATGATAGTATTGAATGTGTGCATATGAGCACTTACCCCAGCATACCATACACATCTGTTCAAGAAGGGTCCGAGCAATGTCTTAGACACAGGTCGCGCTGGAAACCGTCGGGCATCACGTGATGGCAATGAAGAATTCCACCACTTCAAGAATTTGATCTTGTGATAGGGAGTGGTGTTGCAAATGGCCACCATTTGGAGTTTCTCCAAAGTCATCTCTGGAACCTCATTACTGCTCCAATACTTTTCCACCTGTACACAAACATTGTACAGTTGGAATTAAAATCATTGCTTCATCATACACTAGGAACACAAAGATACTTAGAGAATGTAGCACTTACTTCTACTAGGAAGTCAGGCCCATGAGCTGGATTGGCCACGGTTACCAACTTGATCATTTTCACGTACAGCTTGGTGTTTTTTTCTTTTGCTCCGACTCTCATTGCATTTGCAACACCTTCATGACTTTTCTCTTCAAATGGAATGACCTCATTGTACCTTCTCACTGCAGCATCAGCTGCCTGGGCGATCTCTTGCTACACAAGCCCACGGTTCAAGGGATGACTAACTAATTTGAATAATGACAATCAAAAATATAATAGAAAAATTGAAAAACATATAATTGCCAAGTTTGTTCTCACCCGAAAAACAAAGGAGGTCAAGACCTCCACTGGCATAGAGTACCAAGTTTTCTTGACTTTCAAGGCTCCACACCGTTTCACCTCTGATGGTCTCAACATCTCATTGAACCTGTCCATGGGTAGAAGACCGTACTTCTGAACTCGATACAAGGTGTGGACAAGATTAGTCTTCACGTGTGAGTCTTCTGTGGATCTACAATTTGTACAATCACACTTAGTTATTGTTTGCAAACACAATTTAAATATCTACCAACAAAAGTTAAGTGGAAAAAGAACAAACCATAAAATCAAAAAAATGAAATGCTTACTTATTTATGTCATGCATGACATGCATGACAAGCTCAATTCTCCCCTTTGTGTCCAACACAATAGAGTCAATTGTACAATGCTAGTCTCTCTTGGTGGAATGAAGCCTGGAAATATGGTCCATCCAAGCCAGGCGACGGTGATTCCCATCACAAACATAAGATTTCAAGTTCTTCAAGAACTTCAGCTCAGCCATGGACTCCACGTAGTCGTTGAAGATGTCATTCTTCTCTTTCCACAATGGCCCCCACTCATCCATTTCTATCTCCGAGAACTCCGAGCCAGGGTTGTCTATCCAGACGTGACGTGGGCTTTTCACGTCCGGATGTCATGACGCGTCCGTCCTGACGTCGGTATTGCCGTCAGCCCAAAAAAAAAAAAAAAAAAAAAAAAATTTTTTTTTTTGACAGCGAATTTGGCACCCTGGAGCAGACCAGTGAACAGCCAGGTCGTCAAAAAAAAAAAAAAAAAAATTTAATTTTTTGGACGGCCAATCCGTCCACCGTTCAGGTCGACAATCTGACCGTCCAAGGGACGGCCCGACCGTCCCAGGGACGGCCCGACCGTCCCAGGGACGGCCCGACCGTCCCAGGGACGGCCCGACCGTCCCAGGGACGGCCCGACCGTCCCAGTGGACGGACTACCCGTCAAGGTGGACAGACCACCCGTCCAGGTCAACAGACGGACCGTCCAGCGAAAAATAAAATAATTTTTTTTTTTTTTTTTTTTTTTTCTTTTTTTTTTTTTTTTTTTGTAATCCTGACGGACGCTAGGGTTGAATCCTGACGTCCGTCCGGACATCCTGACGGACGGACAAGACGTGACGGTGACAACCCTGCTCCGAGCTTTCTCCGGCCTCATTTGTTGTTGTTACATAGAATATAGCTGCTCCATCTCTATACCCATTCACGAATTCCTGCTCCAGCTTCACTAAGTCGCAAGAGAGGGTTGGGCGCACCATGGGCATGGCCACAAGTCTGCATAGTGGGATTTGGAGACGAAACAGTCTATTTGGCTTCATTCGAAGAGAAGCAATTGTAGCCACGGAGTCTACCTTCTGAAGTCTCCGAAGCTCATCCTCCAATAATTCCTTCTCTTCGTCCTCTTCGAAGTCCTCATCACCTCCAATATCAAGTTGAGCTGTTTCATTAGTTCCGGGAGTTCCGATAATTTTCTCCACGTGTGACAAATCCACTGGGGACACATCCATCTGGGCAAGCATAAAAGACAAGAGATCAAAATTGGTAGAATTGCAAAAGCATAATCAACACAAAATCCAAAGCATGTGATTCGACATGAAACCAAAAGTGGGGTATATATATATAAGTGCCGTAACATTAAAGGATAAAAATACTTATAATATAAATTATAAAAGGTAGATACGGCCTCACAAAGTGTAATGGAGTCTGATCAAAAATTGATTCCAGTGAAATAGAATTAGTCTATTTCTACATCATCATCCTCGTCTGAACTCAAAAGAATGAGTACAACTTCACGTGCTCCCTAACCTGTACTACAAACACACTGGCACGTCTCTACAAACATTGGACCATCTATCGAACAAGATAGATTACTATCCGAGCTATACTCAGTCTCAGAACTCTCTGGTGAGAACACTGGCATCCTACGTTTCCGAAACTATATCTTTGGCTCACTAACATGATTTCTTGATGCATGAAGGTCACTGACACGACTAAACATGGAATGCTCAAGAGCATCTGCAGCACGGTCAGCGGCATCCATAACATCGTCAAAGCTTACCAAATCTTCGATAGGATTTTCTTCGTCCTTTGAATCGCTAGAAACCTCCATGTTGGTGTTGGCAACAGTGAAAGGTTGTGAAGGGCCTACTACTTGAGACACTGGAACAATGATAGGCAATATCGATGATCCACGCCTCCCATCCTCGCCCTATCAAAATAGCACACATATTTATGAAAACAATGTCAGTTCAATGAAATGAAAAGTGAATTTTGAAAATAAAAAGTTGAATTGCATTGTAATGTTAGCAGAGCTATCAAACCTATACCTTTCATATTATGGAGAAATATTAACCGAGGACCAAATTTCTAAGGTCCCCTAAAATGCAACAAGAGATCAGTCGGATCCGACTGATCCAAGTTGACCTTTTGCTGGACCCCACAAAAATGGTAACTACACATATAATCTGAATGCCACATATTAAATATATGTAGAAATCGTTGATAACATTCCTTCAGAAAGATTAATAAATTTATCTATTAATTTGTAAAATAAGATTCCAATAAGAGATACACATCAAATAAACATGAAAAGATTAGAATGATGTAGTGGAACCTTACTATTTTTAAAATGCATCATATACCTTTCCAATGAACAAACTTTGTTTTATTAGAACTAACATTTTCATTGGTCCAAAGAGATTACCATTTTCTAGGGGTCAAGCTAAAATACATAAACCATGAGTCGGATCCGACTGACGTACTTCTAGTATCAACTGGACCCCCTCCAAATTTTACATGCTCTGGATCATCATCCAAACTTTTCCCAAGAATGTATCATAGAATGACAAAAAAGCTTAGATGAAAAATAATATGCATAGTTACGTGGATAAAAAAAGGCTTCCTGGATAAACATAAATAATAGGACAAATCATCTAAGACCGAGAAAAAACAAACCAAAACCAAATGAACCCCGTGGATGACAATTACAAAGGAACCAAACTAAAAAACAACAACAATAAGTGCGCCCAACTAAAAAATTAATCAAGTCTACGATTGTTCACAAGGTGGAAGAGAAATTTCTAAAAATCTTGACCTGAAGTACCATTTTGTGGGGGTTCCACAGATCATATTTATTGATCAGTCGGATCCGACTGACCTTCGTGGTGGGGCTGGTTGACCCTCTGAAAGTGGTACCATAGGTTTGTAAAAATATTCTTATTGCAATTCTGTCATTCACAGCAAAGCATGACACTCTATTTACAGCAAGAGGATAATGAAGACGATAAGAATTACCCCATGCGGGTACAAAACAAGGGGGTTTGATCAGTTCCATGTTTGACATTTTTGGGGTCCAACTGATGATGACCAACGATCAGTCGGATCCGATTGAAGACCGCGACGGCCTAGTCGGATCCCATCAAAAACTAGCTTGGACGAAGGACATGCTATCGACAACTTTTTTTTTCTCCTCAGATTGAACGGTTCTGAAAAACACGGAAATATTCTTTCCTGCCGAGAGTCCAAATTGGAAAAACACGTTCTAAGACCTAGGCTTGAAAGATGCAAGCAGAATCTACAAACGTCTGGTACTCGTCTGGTTCATCCTGAATCTTATCGGATGATACTATATGCTTTGAGCTTGTGTGCACGGAATCTAATAGACTGAATC
The DNA here is from genome assembly GCA_947034895.1 of Rhytidiadelphus loreus. Classification (NCBI taxonomy): domain Eukaryota; kingdom Viridiplantae; phylum Streptophyta; class Bryopsida; order Hypnales; family Hylocomiaceae; genus Rhytidiadelphus; species Rhytidiadelphus loreus. The sequence continues at coordinate 45,890,920 of OX344765.1, forward strand.
GACGTTCAAATTTCACAATTCAGAAATGAACTGCTAGATCTTCAATGAACTGCTGATCAGATTTCTCGTATACCCGATCACTTGTTGATCAGATTTCTCGTTTCCAAGATCAAGATCAACAGAGGGTATCAAAGTAAAAAAAAGGTTTGGACTTCACCGAAGAACTGGAGATACACGTTCCGGTGGCTTCACTGAAGACAAAATCGTCCGACGTCGAGATTCAAAAAAAAGTTCGATGATTTCGACGACTACCTGTTTTCGGAGGTCCGGTTGACCCTCGCCAGGGATCAGTCGGATCCGACTGGACCTCGGGGAGGACCAATCCGACCTCCAAATACAAGTAGTCGTCTAAATAAAAAACAAGAAAGAGGACCCCGAAGTTGCATCCAGAGAACCAGATTCCCAGCTCGAATGTTGTTACTTCTGCTACCAAAGATCAAGCGTGCTTGAATCAATCGTACTAGACTGGATGATGCTTGAACCAGTACTGATGAAACTGCCGAATTGGACATGTAGTGCAGCAGCCACAAACTTCAACGACACTAGACAATTCCAACCTCCAGAATCCAGATGTTTGAACCATGTACGACTCGAGGATGCTTGAACTAGTATTGACAAACTCGTCATACTTGACATGCGGTGCAATAGCCAAGAACTTGAACGAGACTAATACATTCCAACCTGAAGAATCCAGATGGTCGAACCGTATACTACTGGAGGATGCTTCAACCAGTACTGACAAACGAGTTATACGAGACATGTGGTTCAACAACCAAGAACTTGAACGAGATTAGTAAATTTTCAACTGATGAATCCAGGTGTTTGAGATTCCAAAAGCTCACGTGTATTGTGCCGTTACCTAGTTGTGTGGACGAGTTGGAGTTTCTCTTGCCCAATGAGCTTGAGAATTTGATTCCTCATGAACACTGCGGCTCCTGGTGTTGCGCGTCATCCTCCCCTACTACGAACAAAAAAATTTCCACAAATCAACTCCGCAGTTGGCAAAATGGAAGACGGACGTTTTGGAGTGTTTCGATAAAACGAAGCGATCTAGCTTCCAGCTTGACCAGGTGAAGGGAGGGACGCTTCCCCCGCAAAGGAAAGATCGAGGAGGAGACAGGTGTCCTACTAGCCTCGGGATGATCGTCCGGATCATCGAGGAAACAACAGCGGCACACAAAGCAAAGACCTAGTAACTTATCCTGCTGCAGCACCACCTGTGCCCCAAGATTTGCTACTATTCTCGGAATGATGGATGGGGGCTATTCAAGCGAACCTTTAAGAGTTGATTTGAATTTTTGGGAATCTAAACTGCTTTAAATAATTTTCTTTAAATATAAGTGGAACACGGAAAATGGAATTGGCATCCAACCCACGTAGTTTCATATAACTTGGACCTTCATTGAATTAATGACAAATAGACCTTCATCCCCCTACTTTATCCCATTACATTTGCTTTGTGACCACCTTCATAATAAACTTCAAAGGTGCATGATAATATTTTTAATTCACTAGTGGAATATACATTTAGGATGAGTTATTTCATAATTATTTGAGTTTTCAAACAATAGTGCCGTATCTTTCAGGTTTTAATAGCATAAAGTCATGAGAAAGATAACCTCGCTTGTAGGGCCATATTCATGCATTGGTAAAGGCTATGGATAATACTATTATTTGTTTATTGTTTATTTAAGAAGAAAGTCCATTTTACTGGTACATCTTGTTCAGGAGACCCTATTATAGTCTTCATATCCTTGTATCAATGCAATGGTGAGCAGAAGTAGTAGGTGCACAGTAAGAACAATATTGAACTATATGACCTGAATCCTAGGACTCTCTCAAATAATATGAATTAGGATTAAGAAATCTTACGTTTACTGTGTCCATGTCTCTTGCTCCATGTTGTTCACTATTACCTTCCTCGGACATCTCTTGAACCGCATCAACGATGTTGACTCCCACATCTTCTTGGTCGCCACTCACTCCACCTCCAAACGTAAGTACTTTTCGAGAATCTCCTCCCGTTCCATGAGCTGTCCTTGAAACCACTCTTTTACCTCTTGTCATCCTAGATCTTTTCAATGCTTTGCTAGATGAGAAAAATAACGAACTATGCCTCTTCCACCTCTTCCGGTGCTTAGTACAAGCGATATCAGCTATTTGGGCTTCTACATGCATGTGGTAAAATGTAACTACTTGGAATCAAATCATCTGAACTACAAGCGATACCAGAAACTAAACCAAAACAAATGGATACTTCTTAGAACAACCGAACCACCCATTATGTAGTGCAATGAAATGGTGGGAGCTGATGGTGGGAGCTGATGTCAATTGTCTGTGAAGGAAATGACGGTTGATGTACGTTTCATAGCTGCCACTTACTAATTTTTATATTCGAATCTCCCCCAAACAATGTTGGCTTTCATTGTTCACTCAATCGTGCCGGCGCAAGGTACGTCTCTTCATTAATCCTGTCGTTTGGTACTTCGAAAGGACTAAAAGGTTATGAAGACCAGCAAGTACATTGTTGTCAATTTAATGGCAAATCTCGGGTATCTCGAGCAAATCTCGAGTATGTTGTCAATAACCATAGCCCGCTATTATTTGCTTCTATAGTGTCTCGAAAACATAGCCCCACTGAATCCATCAGTGACCAGCTAGATTGTATAGTGGGAAAAATAATAGCTTGTCATGAGTGGCCTTCATGACGTACTATACCTCTGATTTCTGGGATTCCAAATAGTGCCAATGAAGCCGCCCGACTGTGTCATAAATTTGTGGGAAAATGCATACACGAATCAAAAATATCCCGTACTTAATAGAGATATCTATGACCAAATCTAATCTTCTATGACAAGGGATTATTTTGAAGATCCTGCCATGAAACCTTACTCATTAGGGTCTTCGTCGGAATGCTGGTAGTTATGGAATAAATATGACAACAATTAATGGATACATTCGAATTTCCAAAGTACGCCTCTAAAAAACATGAAAGGAATTTCATCTCGCATCCAATAATTATTAATACAATTGGGATCCATTTGCAATGCATGCATTATCTTCTTAGAATATTTGTTTTCGTAAGGGTTCCTTCACATATGTACACTTACAATTATTATACTAGTCTTGTCTCTTTTAAAAGGTGATTTAAAGTAGATTTTGTGCAGCCCTACCTGGCCTAGACACCTATTTTCATTTTAATGTAATCTTACATGATTGTCTATCAATGAACTTTATTAGATAGAAATGAATGAGGAAGATATTTGTCCGGCAACATTTTGTGATAAACTCAGAAGAAGCTAAGACGAGGCGGCACAATAAATAAGCTTCATGATGATGAAAAAAAAATAGCAAGTATAAAGTGAAGAGGGGGAACCAACTACCTTAGAATTTGTTTTGTACCTCATCTCCCACGTCGAATTCTGTGTTATTCTTCCTAGTATTCCCTTTGCAAATTTACATGATGGCATGCATTCAAGTAGATGGACATGAGGTCCCTATTGTGTTTCCGTTAGAGGATGGAGGACGTGCTAAAGTCCTATCACACCTTCTCCATGTCCGTTTTAGGTTTGTAGAAGCCTCCATATATGTCGAAGAGGAAAGGATGTTGGAATCAGGTCAAATTCAACAGTCTGTTCCTGTGTTGAGAACCGTGGAAGATGGAACGCAGTGCTGGTATCTTGCTCCCGGAAACTATAGAGCATATGGGCTTCCTCTTTCAATTATAGTTTCTTCTACTGAGATTCTTAGCCGCCAATCCGATAACTCTATAGTAGACATGCCTTATATTGCACACGTTGTTTCATTTAGTCCACCTCGTGAAGTTCAACCAGTCTTTCCAAAACCCTTAGTACTGAGGAAGGTGAAACTTGAGAAACTAGATCCAATCATAGAATTATCTAGTGAATCAGAAGGTGAGTCTCCTGACTTCATTCTTCAAAAGACAACAAGCTCTATCCATACTCCCTCAGTGAAAATGACTCTTATGAAGTCAATCTGTAGTACCCCTTCACAAAATCAGTCGCCGTCCTTACTCTCACATCCTCCGTTGCATCCATCTCCTACCAATAGAGACTAGCCACAATGCATCGATCTCGGAATGAATTGTCTATGATGGATCTAGATGCTGTGCAACACCATCATGTGCAATTCCTTCCACCCATTTTCAATGGTGATGTTATCTTTGAGTTACCTCTATGCCAATCATCTTCCTCTTCCTCTATAGCCAAGAACCTAGAAGGGATGGACAAGCGCTATGATGGGCATCCTTGGTGCAAAGTTTTGACAACGAACATCAACAACTGCGATAACTTAAAGTTTCGTAAGTCATACTGCGCTGGTCATCTTACTTGTCTGAATCCAAAGTGCGATTACCTAACTAGAGCTCATAAACGCAATGAAACAGAGTGGACCGGGTATACCACCTTCTCTTTCGCAATAGGGGATACTGCTCCCAAAGATTACACGTTAGTTTGTAAGCTTTGCAAAGTTACACCTACGTGTGTGAGTACATGCAGTGCTAGAATTTACTACTGCTGTAGTGAGAATCCGAAAATGAGTAGGGTGGCTATTCATATCGGAGATCATTGTCACCTAGTAGCAAAAGGCATGTATAGAGACTCTACAGAGAAGATTTGTGAACTCATTGCGGAGCAGGTGGCCAAAACACCTTTGGCCACCAACTCCGCAATTGCTCTCTCCGCTAGCAAAGATTTCCTAACAACCTACTTGTTTCACAATGAAGAGGGAGAGAAGAAGATGTTGAAAGGACAGGAACTAGAAAAGATCATGGACTGCTTTGAGTACTTAAGCAGTCCGAACATCCGCAACGTCATCTCTTCATTCCGCTCAAACAACCGCGGAGGTGTTATCGACAACATTATGACCATGAAGAAGGAGGCGAAGTTCGAATTCATTCACGACAGCGTTTTTCCGGGACAAGGGAAGGAGAAGGTATACATTTTCAAGATGCTTATAGAAGGACCCGGGAGTGGAGTGGATCTGGTGAAGCGCATGCAACCAGGAAGAAATCTACAAAATGCGTGGATGATGTTTGACTACGTGAAGCGTGTGAAGGACTGGACCACGATGGCTTGCCACGTGTATGACCCCGAGTACAAGAAAGTGATGACCATTTCCACATGCGATATGCAATCGGAAGATACCGAGATTCAAGTGGTTTTTTGGAAATGCTTGAATGCTGTCATGTCACGACACGGAATAGATAACCCAAACTTCAAGGGGTTTATGGCCGATAGCGCTATGGCCAATTGGAATGCGGTTTGTATCATCTATGGTAGTGGCTCTGCCAATCAGAAAATGGAAAATCGGGAGCGGACTTGTTTGTTACATTGGAGTTCTTCACTTCAAAAACACACACAGAAGTATATCAAGGAAGCATTCCAACATCAATACACTTCATTATGTAAGCAATACAAAGATTCAAAGAATATGGAGGACGCAGAGATCAAATACCTAGCAATTCGGTCATGGTGGTTATCTTCTGGAGCTACCACAGAAGATGCACTTCATCACTTGGACCATTGGCTTGCATTCTGGCATCTCTGTTATAGGCAGTGGGGAGGCTTCATGCAAATGGTAAGCTCACTATCAATACTTTCCTTATTTGTTTATTTCTGCATAGCCAAATAAATATTAAAATCTATTGGTCTTCTATGTTTTATGGTATATAACTGTTAGTTTTTTCTAATTACTAATGAAGGCCTAGGATTGCAAATTCCGAGAGGCCTAGCTTAAATTCTGGTTAGATCTTCTTTACGTATCCTTCATCGTCTGTGCTATGTACGGCCGTACATGAACTTACTGGTTTTCAATTTCCAGTGGTAATTGCTTCTATTCTTTTCCATTGAATGTGTTTTTTTCTGGGTGGAGGGGATTCTTAAGGATTGAGTTTGGAGGAGATGATTGACATGCCTTCATGCAACTTGTCAGAAACAATGCATAACAAGTGGCTTCAAATGTCTGGAAATCGAGGTAACAATTTGTTTGATGCCACTTGCGACGATAGTATCCGTGCATGGATGTAGATGACAAATTATCGCGCTTACTTGAAGGGACATGCATCTGGCTCTAGTCCATCAAAGGGAGAGTTGAAATTGAGAGTAGCAAGACGGAGCGGAGATCCCAAGAAAATTGCAGAGGCGTTGAATACAATACCCGGATCTGAAGGTGTTGGAAGTCGCATACCCCATTTGGAAGGAGAAGAGATATTTGGAAGCACGAAGAGGAAGTTAGATGTACCCATTGGTGATGCCGGAGACTCACATAGACCAGATAAAGTAAATTTCTCTCAACCTCGTGTTCGAACGAGGTCTACAACTGCTTTTGTCAACTTTGCTGAGGAAAAGTATACACAAGCTCAAGTGAACAGTTCACCGCATGTGTCCACTGCGTTTGAAAGTGACTGTGACACATCGAAGTGGCACATTGCGAGGATCAGCCACAAATCAAACGCCAAATGTCATGCTCAACAACGGAGGTCAGATATCAGATGCACTGCAAAAATTTCAAAATGACAGAAGGGAACCCCTGCTCCTACCTATCGTGGGAGAAAAGAAGACTACGGGAGTAAGCGCGAAGTGCTGGCGGACTTCTGGTTCTATGCAGATGACATTGAACGATGTGTAAAGGGGACCAAGCGGAAGTGGGTAATAGATTGGCCGGAGGTGCCAGAGGTGTGGCCTGTTCTCACGGGGACCAACTTGAACCGAGAGGAGACATTACTCCTACAGCATGCTGGATTTCGACTCTAGGAGCGTTCTACATTGTCTCCTCGTCGTCTATTCAATATGTCCAACGTTTTCAAAAGCGTATTTTATGATCAGCCAACTCCACATGATGCACATATGTATCCAACGGTTCGAAACAGTCAAAACATACGCCGAATCTCTACTGTATCAAGTACAGAACAACGAAACAAGTGGGAGAGTGCTGGCAATGTCAACGGACTAATATTTGGAGTGACATTGTTGCCTTTTCCAGGACTAGGTGCAATTGTGTCTCTAGAGACCGGGAGTGATCATAACCGAAATGTATATCACATTACAGTGGGTATGTACCCCTCATGCACATGCCCGGACTTTACCAACATGTGTGTTTCAGCTGTTGGAGGTCGCCAACAATATGTGAATTGCAAGCACTTGTACTACATGTTTCGGTATTTCTGCAAAATGGACATCCATGAGGACAAATTCATTCATGCACCAAGTTTTAGCTTCAATGAATTGAAGCTTCTCCTTGTAAAAGCAGGGATCATCACAGTCCTAGAGTAGTACTGGCTGCAATAGCAACAAGTATTACATTCTTATTGTATAAACTACCATTTGGTACAATTTATATGATTTGAAGCTTATGAATTCAAAAACGTCCATGCATTTCATTCAATTTGGGAGTATGTTCTACAAACCAAAAAAATTGGAAATGAAATTATGAATGACTGAACCATGAACCCAAACCAATCAGCCAGAAGTGTTCATATGAATTTGAAAACATTTTTAGCCATGTTTATGTGAGTCTCTTTTTTATTTTTGATCAATTTGTTTCCGCTTCTCTATTTTTTTGGCATTCACTCCTCTTTTTTTTGGGCTTCATTTCATTTTCTGGATTTCCTTTACCTTTCCTTCCATGCCATGTTCATTTTGTTGTCGTTGTTAACCCTACATTTTTTATTTAAGTATTCTTTGCCTAATACCTTATATTAAAATTTCTAGCAAAATTTGAAAGTGGGTAAATATGTAAACAATGTTAGGGGGAAATGAATGCTTCATTATACACAAAGGTTTCAGGATTTTTTCCAACAGGAAATTCTCCTTGGTAGGTTGTAGTCAGAATTCTGTGAATCCACGGTAATAGGGGTAGCGGTCATAGGTCCTCTAAATTGCTTGATATAACCAAAAACATGTCAAGTTCTGATTTTTTTTTAAAACAAAATGTGTTTTCACTATAAAAGTCTCAAAAACCTAACTTCGAGGCTCCATGCTCACAACTTCACCGCTCACAAGCTCACCGCTCCAAGCTCACATGCTAGCATCGTTATCAAACCTTATAGGATTTGTAGGGTTCTTACAAGATTAATGTCCAAGTTTCTTTTTAGAAATATTGGACATTTTTGCTTATATTTTTGTATAAATTGAATTACTTAGTTCAATCTCATCAAATAGGTTATAAAAGAAGGTTGTCTTTTAAAACATTCAAGTATTACCTTCGATGAATGAGAAGTTGTGTAACAAAAACATTGCTTGAAAGCTCTTTGTTCATCATCCATATTTTGCACTTTGGAATGTTAGTGGTCAAGTGCCAAGATTGAAAACCAAAATTCCGTATTAGAAGTCAATGGTAGAACATCAAAAAAGTTATTGTTAAAAATTTAACAATGGGGTTTAAATCCTCAAGGATTTTGTTAAGTTTTGGGCAAAAGTCGTTAGTAGCTACAATATTTTAGTTCATTGACTAATAATCCTCTTAGGAGAATTTTTTTAGAATTAAACTACAAAAAATTGCACTACACTACTATAATGGAGTTTGTGAAAAAAATTTAGAAGCTTGTAGATTGCAAGAAGATAATCTTTTTAATTAGAAGAGAAATATTCTTTAGTCTTACCCTATTCATTTAAGTATCTTTGACTGCTCTTGGAGTGAGTTTTTCACTTTACATCAAGGTTCTTTTTTAACAATTTCAAACTAAATCATGATAGTTACAAATGTTCTACCACTCAAATGAAGAAGATTTTTGTAGAAATTTCTCCAAGGTGTTGGCTTTGCATGAATTTTTTTTGTGTTGCATAACTATTAATCCACACAACTCATCCAAAAAAAAGGGAACATTTTTTCACCTTGTGTTTAAATTTTGAATATACATCCAACTCAAGATTGACTTTCAGAGATCATATGCAAATTTTCAATGGTCCCTTTTGAGGGACAATTGTCTTTTGGAGTTAATTTAAACATATTTTATGATTCCTATTGTTTCCATCCTCAAAACATTGTAAAATCCTTACTAGTGACTATTTGGACACTTCGGAATTAATCTTTAATTCTAAAATGTATAGTAGGCCAAAGAATGATTTATGAATGGTGAAAAGGTCTTCTTCATAATGCAAAACACATGAATTTCATTCATTGTTTGGATGAAACTTTGAATGGTTAATAAATATATTTATGTCATTTAATTGAGATCAAGTCATTTTGGTTACATTGTGATTTTAAATGGGATTTTGCTTCAAATAAAAGACATAAGGTAGAAGGCTCAAAAACCATCCATCAAAAAGAAAACAACCTTCTGGAGAGAAATGAATACTTGAAAAAAAAAATTGACATATTTTTGGTAGCTAGGGAATTGTTGAACAATTCAATGGCATAATTCAAAAGAATTTTTAGAGCCAATACGAATTAGATACAATTTTCCAAAGGTGAAGCACCATAGGTGCCTACTTATGCTCATAGGTAGGAGATCAATGAATCACAACTTGGCTTTGAAAATCCCAATGAATTTCATAAAGTGATTCAACAAAGCTTCAAAATGCTCTTGTCAATCTTTTAAGCGTTCAACTCATTTCTAAAATAACACTCGTGCATTTGTGTCAAAAAATAAATAAAAATAAAAGAACTTAACTGCCATCTACATACACCCCATCCAAAAAACTAATAAGTCCATTAAGTGCACTTCACTTTTACCTTCATTGTATATATAACTCCACTTTGTACCAAAACCACACATTATAGTCATCTCTTTCACCTCATAACAACTCTAGAATCATGCACATATGACCCTACTTTTCTAATGTCTGCAAATAGTTTCATTTTAACATCCTTCTGCACTATTCATGGCACTTCTACCCAAATTGTTTTCGAGCCCTCTCCCATAGTACATTGTGTGATTGGGTAGTTGCAAGTACTATTTGAGGCACTAGCTCCAATACTCAAGATTTTCTTTCTTAAGTACTTTTACACACACCAAAAGAAATACCTAAACATGTTTTTCCATGGTTCAAAATGTATGCAAAAACAAACTCACTTTGTGGACTTCCATACAGCATAGAATTAGCAGTGTTCAAGAAGATCATAGTATTAGCACAAACCTATGCTAACATGCTTATCGCATTTTACATAGTCTATTAGCAGAAAACCAAAACTGCCAATGAACAAAGACTACTACAATGACTTGCATTATCCACTAAATTATCCAGAGTATGTACAATTTCTCTGGAACCAAATTGATCCCAACAACACCACCTTAACTTCTGGATTCCATATGAGCTTAAAAAACAGTGAGGCATGAGGGACCTGATCTCGTCTCCTATGCAATCATCGACCCCTGTTTCGAACCACCATTCATCTCCTCGAAGAGACTGAGTAAGAATTCAAATAGTACGTTGGGCGGGGTTCAGCAAGACTCGCCTACATGCCGACAGCCAATGATATTCGAACCGAAAACGGGGTTCTCTACTGTCCGCAGAAAATAGTGCTCTACAACCTCCTCACCTCACTTCTCTTACTTTGAATGATTGCACAAGAAATCTTTAAAAATTGAGTGAAAATAGTGCTTCTATCCTGATACCTAATGAAAACACATTCCTGCACATCGGTCCAAATGTACAAACTGACGCAAATAGCAGCCTTTGCTTTACATGATCCCCGATGGAATAACATTCCAAAAAACTCGACACATCAGTGAAGGATAGCGAAACTCCTGAGAAAATTCTGGGAGGTCATGCCACTCACCTCTCGAAAAGTCCACCAAGCAGCAACGCTGCTTTTCACCGTACTTTTTTATACCGACCTTCTCAAGCATCAAAACCATCAAAACATCTTCACAAGCATAAAGTTCGACTGGGAGACCCTCCTCAGCAGGCGTGCATTGGCCTTGTGTCTTCACTGGCACCCACACAGTAGCAGTACTTTGAGACTGAAACTCAGTAATAACTTGGTTCGTTCTCCCTTTTACGAGCAACGCAAAAATGCGGTCCTCTGCAATCGCGTAGCGCACCATACGCGCTCCATTGAATTCATAATCTTCAAAACTGAAATGCTCCGGTTGTCGTCCTACAAGGTCGAATGCACAAATTCTTGCCCTTTGCGAGAGGAAACGCGTACGGTTGGGATCAAAATTCTTCCATTCGTACGCACGACCCAAAATGCGACCCTGGGATGGGCCTGCCCGGCTCCATTGCCTCGAAACAGAATCATAGGTTTCTACTGTGTGACGGCCTTCATTATTGCCTACGACAACCACCTTAAACCCTTTGGTTTCGAAGTCCACTTTCATGTGCACCATTGTGGGCGGGACAGTGTACACATATTGCAGAGGAGGGAGCTCATGCTGAACTCGTGTCAACGGATTGATCACCACAATGCATAAGGGATTCGTCTCCGTGCACATCCAAGTGGAGACGAAACAGACCAATCCACCATTGTCTGCCATCGGCATCCAAACACTCTGGGTCCCTAAAGTATCAAACCAACTCGGTGCATTAACCCGATTTGTCAAGCGGAAGCGATACACATAAAGCCATACGTATTTGCTGAAATCAAAGATTCTTACACAGAACTCATTGGCTTGCCCTACATACGAAAGAAATGCCGCCATGTTGGGGTTCACTTCGTCACATGCTCGGTTGAACTCCATGTTTATGGTCCATTCCTTCGACAGCTGGCAACGTAGACGGGTGATTTCAAGCACTGGCAGACGTGCCAGGACCAGCACCAGCAACTCCCTCGGAAGACTTCCCCAAAGAACAGGATTCATGACGGCATATGAAGCAACCTTGTCGGAAGCCGCCATGTAAAGTTAGTTAGCATCCGTAACTTCTCGCCGGTGAGTTCTGTATTGCCACCTTCTAGAAAGGCGCTCAGCTACTCTTGCGTTAATTGTAGGTAATCTGGCTGTGCACCATCAGCAACGTCTTCCATCGTTGCCATTGTTCTGGACTCCTCCATGCTTGTTCAAAACTGTCAGCCACACAATCATAATCAGGTGAGAAATCAATTTGCAAGAACCTCATTTCCAAGCATCCTGGAAATATGATCTCTAGTAAGAGAAAGAGAATCCCGACCGCACAGTACAGCCGTTGAGCTCCGTATCGCTCTCTTCGTGACTGTGGAAGGGCACCCTCTCCAGAGTCTAGAATCAAGGCGCTCGTGGAACAGGACTACTCAAACCCTAAAATGAGCTTCAGAATTCTCGCTGTTCCGTTCAAACCCCGAGGTTCCTCTTTTGGTTTCCTCGTTTTGTACGTCAATTCAGCAACTCACTTCGGTGCAGCTGGAGCATAAGGTGTAGTGAGCGCAAGCATGCGGACACGGAATTGCAGAAACGCGTGAGCCAATAGCAAAGCGATTTTAGCAGAGCAGACTAAGGAAAAGAATTGCTCTAGTATGGGATTGTATTTCCTCCAGCTGTTGACAAGCACCACAGCCGATCGAGCTACAATTCCGAAGGACAATTCAAGAGGACTCAAATGCGATTATATAACCAGATTGCTAGACAATTTTCGAGCAAATCGTGAGAACTTGTATTTCGGTAGAAGCAATCAAACTAACAAAAGCCTCATCCTAAATTGGCCAGCATTCACATCGTCAACCAAATTCATGGAGCTACCAGAGCAATAAATTAGAAACAAGAAAAGAGAATGCTCCTGCATGGAGGCAACACTGGTGAAAGTCGCGACATGCACGTATGGGGCGTGGTGAAGTTGCACGAACGAGGATGTTCTTACCAGGATCATCCAGCGATTTTTTTGGCTTAAGGTTTGTGTAGCGAGCAGGACGACCGAGTGCGGCGCGTAGACAGAAATCAAACAAACCAACGAACAATCAAGCAAACCAAGGAACAAACGCGAGCAACCTCTTCAGCTCCGCTATCCGCAAGGGCAAGGGAGGATGGGATAACGGGGACAGATATGCAGAGAGCATCACCAGCAGTACGGGCCAACATCATTTCGGTCAAATACAGGGACACTGTTTTGTCGCTACGAATTCTTTGATTTTCTACTTAGTGGAACCCACAAGCAATTCAGTATGGTTCCCATTATTATATTGGATTTTTTTTGTGGGGTCATATTGTTAGTGAAAAGGGGATTCTGGATTCTCTTAGAATACATTTTTTGGACACTGTATGAATAAACCACGAATTTTCAAAGTGCTAAAAATAGGTATTCCTAAAAGCGATCATAGAATCTCATGAATAGTGGGAGTATATTTTAGGCAAGAATCTTTAGTGTGCAATTTTAGGTGTAGTTACTTTATATAGCGGTCCAAAGCAAAATGTATCTCCATCATTGCTAATCCAATGAACTATATGAGGAAGAAAAAGTAGTTTTGGAGGAATTGTTGTCCCTAGCAAAATTGTAATTTTTGTAGAGCCAAAGAAAATATTTTGACGGAATCAAACATTTATTTATTCTTCCTAAAACGGCAATGCGTTAGGCTTGTTTGGCATATTGTTGGAGTTGCTTATGAAAGGATGGGTATTCCCAAATTACTCAAATACCTCTTCCCAAATTACTCAAACTCATTAAAATCACATAATATTTGAGAGCTCCAAAATTAAGACACTCATGTGCTCAAGCTCTAAAAACTCAGACTGATATAATCTCAGGTTCCAGTTGGCATTTGAAAATTAAAATTGCCAATTTTTTGAAGTTTAACATGTAGAGAAATTTGATGAGTAAAGCTCTGACCTGAAGACTGGCATGAACACGAAAAAAACAGCCTGTTGGGGGGAAAATCTTAGACAAACCATCAACTTCGGCTATTCTTTTAGAGAAGAGCTACCAATAGCCGAAAATTCCTGCATGACATTGTACAATTACGAAATATCAAAACCTGCTTCAGGAGATTGATATTTGGAAAGGAGAGCAACATTCAATACCGAGAAGCAAGGCATGAATTCAAGTGTGCAATTTGAGGAGAAGATAGAGTGGTCAATTTGAGAAGATCAAATAACATGCACTCACACAATTCACACAATTCATCAGCCTTGGCCAGAATCGCAGTTTCTCTTGAAGTTAAATAATACGCAATCAGCTCCACGACCTTGAATTAAGTCGAAACCTCCTCTTCTCCTCATCCTTCTCTTCTCACAAAATCACCATGCCAAGAGAACCTCATTTCAAATGCATTCCAACAAATTTTACTCATTTCAAATGCAATTTGAGAAGATCAAATGGTCAATTTGAGAAGATCAAATAACATGCACTCACAGAATTCATCAACCTTGGCCGGAATCGCAGTATCTCTTGAAGATAAATGAGCTCCATGATCTGGAATGAAGTCGAAACCTCCTCTTTTCCTCATCATTCTCTTCTAACAAAATCTTACCAGATACTCGGTTCCGAGTAACTCTTCTGAAACCTCGGCAATGGATATCGCCACTTCTTGCATCGTATTCAATACTGGCTATGAGTTTGACAATTTTCTTCACTACATTTCAACGGTTCGACAGGGCTGTTGCATCCCACAACGACGTGGTCAGCTTCTGAAGAATCAAAGACAACGTACCAATGCAATTAAGTAATAAGGTCCCCCGCTTGAACTTTCTAGAGAATGAGCTTGCGGACTTACACATGAACTTCTCTGATAACAGCCCGATCACGATCTGATAAAGTGCCCCTTCAGTTCTTGAGGAAATTGTAGAATAGCCCTAAACCCTAATCAGTCAAAGATGGGTCCATGGTCGGGATTAGGGTTGGACAGGGAAGTCGTCACTCACCTTTTTCTGAGATGGCGATGTTAACACTGGTAACATATTGCTCGATCTGCAACACTTTGGCCATGTCGAGAGCAGTCACTTTCGTGTTTTTTGCCAGCAACTTGTGCCTTCCGGTCTCAGGAAAGACACCAAACGCAAGCGCAAATCGCCCAAATAGCTGTGGAATCTTCAGAAAGCTCAACCTAATGGACACGCCTGGGCAGCTAATGCCCGGAAATTCTGAAATTTGAAATCAATGGCTACCTCATGAAGCTGGAAAACTCAACCGTCTCAGGTCAAAATGGAGGATTTCAATGAGATTGGCGCTGAGAGATTAGTCGCCCAACCGAAACGTCAGATCCTCATCGGTCGTACTTTCCAGAACTCTGGGTGTCATGAATTTTTGGCGCTTAGAAGCCATCTTTCACAGGGAGGTTATCCTTGTTTCCTTACGCGAGAATGAGAAGTTTCCCTCAGGATTTTGCACTTGAAGGGAGGGAAATTCAGTGGCACCAATCAGGGGACCTAAAGTTTCACTCCCCTGCAGAGAGAAACAAAATGGCCCGAAGAGAGAAAGTGATGTCAAAATGTCAAAATCTTAGAAGATGCTCAAAGCCTTAGTTTCTTCACGTGTACAACTCTGTAAGAACCCAGATTTTCAAACTGTAAGTTAATGCCTCTCAGATCCTCAAAAGTAGAGAGAATTCAGCTATTAAAAAGAAGCATTGTTGTTTTCCTTCTAAGAATTAATCTTGAAAATGCTGTAGATGAGCGAATGTCGACACGTGGACTAAGCTTAAGTTAGGGCATGGGAACAGTGACAAACAGTGAGCCGAAAGCAGCTTCAAAAATATATATATATATATATATTTTTTGAAACAAATGAAATGAGAATTCCATTGCAGAGAGAAGAATACAAAACACCAGCCACAGGTGCCCTGGAAAGCAGCTTCAAAATTACTTTTGGAGCTGAGGCTCTGGTGGTTGTAGGAGTCTGTACCGACAGTGGCCGTGTTTGTCACGCTTGCCCGATCTATAACTTGTGCGGCTTGGCTATGGTATTCAAGCTCGTCCGTACTCGATGCCGCTAGGGCCAGAGGTTCTGACAGAGAGAAAGAGAGAGAGTTTTTTGTGTGGGACTTGTGATTTCGGCTTGCTCCTTGTGGCTGGGTGAAGTTTGGGGTTTCTTCCGAGGGAAAGCAACCATAGTGGATTTCTGTTCGAGTGCTGTGGGTATGAAAACTCAGCTTTCCTCCGGTGCTCGGACGTGATGGCTGTTGCACGCAGAGTCGACAGGCATTGGCGTGATGCGAGAAAGGTTGTCCTCGAACCCGCCTTGATTTTATCTTTGTTTGGGTATTATCAGTTTTTTCTTGCAATTCTTTGTCTTCTTGCTTGTTGGATCCTTTTTTAGTCAATCCTAAGAAGTATGTAGTTCACTTTGAAACAGAGCTAAAGGTCAGTATGTTACTGAAACAGGACTTTGGACAATATGATTTGAAATGCCATGCTCTTCTTGACGCGCTACTGGTACTAAGTCTTCGATGCTACTGCTTTGCTTCACTTCCTGCATTGTTCCTCACTAGGTGACCTACTTTTGTAGGTGCTTAACCCCTAAATGCCCAAGGCACCAAAATATGGTGTTTGCAAAACTTTGAAGTTAAATAAATCCTAGTCAATTTGCTATTTTAGTAATTTATATTTTTAAAATATTTTTCTTGAAGTCTACTTTTGCCTCCAACAGTCCGATCTTGAAAATAAATGACAATAATTTTTCTATAAGAGATTTTGTGCATGGGTACCTTGTGCAATCTTGACTTTCCATAGTGTTAAGAGCTCTTGGAAATGAGCCTCAAATACACTAAATCTTGGAGAAAAAATGACATTCTAAATTCATTTAAAAAAGTTGTAGAGTGAATTTTGAGAAGTCGTAAATTAATTTGGGTTCTTCAAGTTAGGCCCGTTAACCTCATATTTTTCTGGTCATCAACTTTTTAGATCTGACTTGCAAAAAAGACTTCAATTTCTTTTTGCAATTTTAGCACCCTCATAATCAAACATTATAATCTTTCACTTCATAAGTGATATTGTTGTGCTTTTTCTTCCTATGCAATCTCTAACAAGTCTAGTTTGAATTTGTACGGTTACAATTTCAGAAAAATTGAAACATCTTATCAAAATGTTGGCATTTTGTTCAATTTACAATAGTTTTCAGGAAGCTGAAAATATACCTTGGGCATTTAGGGGTTAAGAAAACATGCCTTGGGCATTTAGGAGTTAAGAATCTTCAGTATTGCACTTGGAAATTAGCTTCTAGGCTTTGTACTGCCATCTGCCAAATTATCTAGTCGACCAGAGTAACTATGAATTCCATGAGTTCCCAACCAGAGTAACTATGAATTCCATGAGTTCCCAAATTGTGGGAACTTGTACACATGTGCACTCTGATGTGACCAAAGTTTGGCCAAGTCAAATAATAATATTTAATTATAATTTAAATAAAGTAATGATTATTATAATTTTTGTTTAAATAAAATTATTTTTATTTTTATTCAAATAAAATTATTTTTATTTTTATTCAAATAAAATTATTTTTATTTTTATTCAAATAAAATTATTTTTATTTTTATTTCAATAAAAATTATTTTCATTGAAATAAAATTATTTTCATTGAAATAAAATTATTTTCATTGAAATAAAATTATTTTCATTGAAATAAAATTATTTTCATTGAAATAAAATTATTTACATTGAAATAAAATTATTTTCATTGAAATAAAATTATTTTCATTGAAATAAAATTATTTTCATTGAAATAAAATTATTTTTATTTTTATTTTAATAAAATTATTTTTATTTTAATAAAATTATTTTTATTTTAATAAAATTACTTTTATTTTAATAAAATTATTTTTATTTTAATAAAATTATTTTTATTTTAATAAAATTATTTTTATTTTTATTTTTATTGAAATAAAATTATTTTTATTGAAATAAAATTATTTTTATTTTTATTTTTATTTTTATTTTAATAAAATTATTTTTATTTTTATTTTAATAAAATTATTTTTATTTTTATTTTTATTTTAATAAAAATTATTTTAATAATTTAAAAAAATTATTTTAATTATTTAAAAAAATTATTTTAATTATTTAAAAAAATTATTTTAATTATTTAAAAAAATTATTTTAATTATTTAAAAAAAATTATTTTAATTATTTAGTATTCAACTTGCATAGTACTGGTTCACATCAAGGGGAATAGGTTTGAAAGGCTTTCCCCTTGCCTCAAATTTTTCTTATGCTATGGTTTAGTTTTTAAATTGTTTAGTTTATGAAGAATTAGAACTCTAGGTTAGCATCTTACCAAAACAGAGCTATTCAGTGTACTAATGAACAATGTCATGATCGCTACAAGTATTGTGTCTTCAATGTTGCTACAATGCTTCACTTCCTTCATTGTTCATTAGGATTAGGTGACCTACTTTAGCCATGTGTTCAAAATCTTCTAGATGCAATTATTGCACTTGGAAATTATATTCTTGTCGATATTCAAACCCTTTGCATTTCTAAGCTTGTTTTATATTGAACATAATCGCAGGCATTGTCAAGTAATCCTTGCACAAATTACCTCCATGGAACTTCGAGGAGGAAGTTACCGCTGCATTTTCTTGTAGGATGTCATCTCCATGCTTGATGTGCTTTTCTCCTGTGTCAATCTATTTGGTTGTATTAGTTGTTGGCTATAAGCATGGGAGTAAATTAGCAGATGTAGAGACCTATCAATGGGTGGGTTTTGATGTTCCTAGTCTCATGTGCTTGTCAATATTCAACAGAGGTCTAGTTTTGTGGTTATAGACTAGTGCTATTTGTTTTCATAACTTAGTTGAGCCTTCTTGTTGTTTATAAGTTTAATAGAGGATATTGTTTGCGCCACTTTAATCATTCCAACATATGAAGGAGTGTGATTTTGAGAGGATATATACAATTGTGGAAAGATCTTTGGGTACGAGAGCCCAATTTTGTTGAGATCAATTCTCACACTTTATTAATTTCTTATTTGACTTCAATATAGGAAGTAGCAAACCAATATAAGTGACAATAGATAACCAATTTTTGTAGAAAGATTAGTGTCCTTAGGCAGTAGTCAAGTTATGCTAACAAGGGTCATTACAGCATGATTGTTAATAAGTTCAACCAAGTTATGAATAGAAGAGTCAGTATTGGAGATATTAGGATTAGAGCCCCATCAATTTTAGTATCCATTCCCTTGAGAATTAAGGTTTGTGGTGTGTATTTTTTGACATTCAAATCTAGAAGGAATGATGTATGAAACATGCCAGAGCTGACAAGTCTTGCGTCACTATTGATAGTAAAATGATCGATAGATTCATGAATGTCCTTGTCTCCAGGTACGGTGATGCTTTTAGATGGGCTCAATTATGGAACTTTTTTATTTAACAATTGTCAAAATGGTTTAGAAATGTTGGCATTGTTTCAAATCCATGATTAAATCTCCAGTATAGGCTTGCCAATATTGTCTCAACTTTGCCTTTTAGTCTAGAGTTGGAAGATTCAATTATGAACTTTTAACTTACTAACGATGTGGGTCTATGAACGGCGTATTCCATTCACCGCATTGTGGAAAGTAGTGTCAGATGGGGTCAAATTATTGATCACCATAATCAATGAAGAACATTGCGCATGTTGGTTAAAATTTTTAAAAATGGATCAAAGATGGTTTAGAGTGAAAACGTTTAAGATGGAGAGCAAAATCAAATGGTTCATCATGCCATCCCTTGCCATGTTTTGCAAGTCATTCTACTTCAGAAGTTAGTTCCTTGATTTGGTTAGTGAGGTTTTCTATAGCATCTACAAGTGAATGTTATAATTTGAACTTAGTTTAGTATTTCTTGTAGATTAGGAATTTGATTTTCAATGTAGCGAAGTATACATATCAACAAGGATGATGTGTGGAAGATGCATTTGTTGACAACATTTGGGTTGCTAAGATGAATGATCTTGATGCTCACACAATCAATATTCTTGTGAGTTATGTAGAAAATTTATGGGGAGCTTTGACTCTAAATCCTAAACCCAAAGTAACCCAAAGTTGACATTTTATGTGAGTACTCAAGCCATGTCCCCATCTTTATCAATTATCTTGTATTTTGTGTTGACATGAATTCCTTGAATTTGGAATTCAAAGGTTGCATCAATAGTGACTTATGTGGTGATTGAATTACAAACTAATGTATTTTGTCCCAACTACAAACTCCTTTTTCATTTCTTGTAGGCATTAGTGTATATTTCAATTTTGAAGTGGCAAGCCTGACAAAGTGATATGGAGAGTGACACAAGTAATGAAGAGAGATTTTGTGCAAGTGAGGCAAGGCTTGGCAAGAGATTGTGTGCAATAGAAGGTGGTTACTTTACCTTGGTCTCACTACCAACCTGTTCTTTTTTTATTGAATTTTCAAGTACAATTGTCTATAGCTTGAAAATGCTCACCTTGAATTCAATTATAAACATTATTTGATACTCTTGGATGTGGGTTTTAATGAAGTAGATTGATCATCGGTTGTGGTGTAGATGAGTTTGCAAACTATGATGTTTTTATAAGTCATAGAGGCCCTGATGTCAAGACGGGTTTCGTGGGTTTTTTATATGAAGCTTTGGAACGAGCTGGTTTGCATCCCTTTTTGGATTGTAAATCCATTGGTAAAGGCCAAGATTCTTGGGAATGCATTGACCATGCCATCCAAACAACACCCCTAGCCCTAGTCATCTTTTCAAAGACTTTTGCTCAATCCGAGTGGTGTTTGAAAGAATTACATGCAATGTTGGACTCTCCTTCAATGAAAGTGCTACCAATCTTTTACAATGTTCAACCATGGGAAGTGAGATTTCCAGAAAAGGGTCAATTAGCTATTGGATTTTCAAAGTTGATTGAAAGGCACAAAGAGACTATTATGGATGAATGGAGGGCTGATTTGGAAACAACTTCGAAGTTGAATGGTTGGGAGCACAAAGTAGAAGACAAGAGGTAAAATTATAGACATGCACTATATGTTATGAAGAGTTTATGGTTGAACTTGACATTGACATTATATTTTGTGGTATTGATATTTGTTACAAGTTGTTTGCAGGTTGGAAGAGGATTTGGTGTCGGAGGTGGTTGCCAAGGTTATTGAATTGGCAAATAAGTCACTTTCCTTAGATGTGGGTGATCATATTGTGGGTGTGAAGCAAGTTGCTGAAGACCTCATTCAAGCTCTTACTGAGAAGAAAGTGTTAATGTTGGGATTGTGGGGAATGGGTGGAATTGGAAAGTCTACTTTGGCAAGGGAGTTATACAACCAATTAGGGCAAAGATTTGTTGCAAGGTGTTATGTGGAAGATGTGGCAGAGAAGGTGAATCGAGATGGTGTGACTAATGTCCAAAGTCATATTTTGAAGGCCTTCTTTGAGAATGAGAAAATTATAGACAAATTTCATGGGAAGCGTATTCTTAAAGAAAGGTTATCTAAGAAGCCCATTCTTTTGGTTTTGGATGATGTTCATGACAATGATGAGATGGATTTTTTGATGTCACGCCAAATGCTCAAGGAAGGTAGTCTATGCATTGTCACTTCTCGAAATCGACGCATATTTGAGAAATCAACTTCATTTGATGACAAACATGAGGTTCACACTTATGATGTTAAATTATTGAATGAGTGCGATTCTCAAAGTGTCTTTGCATGCTATGCATTTGGAGGTGATTCTAAAGTACCTCCAGAATTTGCAAGTCTTGTTGAGGAGGTTAGCATGGCATGTGGTGGAGTTCCTTTGGTATTGAAGGTTTGTGGATCTCGTTTGAGGGACGAGGATGTAGAGATTTGGGAGGAGGTTTTGAAGGAATTGAATTGTGGCACTATAATGGATGAGAAGAAGATATTTAAATGCCTTCGGATCAGCTATGACGCTCTTCAAGAGAAACATCAAGAAATGTTTTTGGATATTGCATGTGCATTATTGGGAGAATCTATGGAGGTGGCTAAACTTGTTTGGAGATCCCAAGGTTGGTCTGCAGCATCTGGTGTGCAAACTCTTGTAGAGAGGGCCTTGATTAGAGTGGATGAGCAAGGTGCCTTTTGCATGCATGACCACTTGAGAGATATGGGCCATGCAATTGCCAAGGAGGAAAGTGTAAGTTTGGGTATTTGCAAACGCTTATGGAGTTCGGAATCCTTGGCATTGTTGAACAAGAATGAGGTAAGCTTGATGGCCATTAAACTTTAGTTTGGTCAATCTTTTGAATAGAGTATAAGTATGTAGTTTTGTTGTAATATATTAGAGATAACACTTCAAAGATTAAAGGAATAGTGCTTACTCTAGTTTGATTGTTTGAGGATCCAAACCTGTTGAGTATGTAGTCTTTTTCTAGTTATATTAAATGACGTATGCCATATATTCTTTTATTGAGTTCAACTAGGCCTAGTTTGATTCAAGAAACATATATATATGTTAAAGCATTTTAGGCTTATTTCACTATTTGGACTTTGTCTTTGCAGCCACTACCAGATTCTCTTCAAACTTTGATTCTTCCATCATGGCATGGAATTCCAATTGACCTTTTTGGCATAAAACAATTGCGTATATTGAAATGCGAGGATTGTTTGTTTTTGATGTCATCACTTCCAAAAAATTTGCGTTTCCTTTATTACAACAAGGGAATGCATGCAATAAGGAATCCTTTTCCAGACTCACCCCAAAACAATGAATTGGTGATATTAATTTGGAGCGATGATTCAATGAAGAGCTTGCCTAAATCATTGGGAACATTGAGCAAGTTGAAAGTGTTGAATCTAAAGTGGTGTCGTGAGCTGAAGGAGCTACCCGATTCATTGGAAGGCCTCCACAATTTGGAAGACTTGAATCTTTCTTGGAGTGGAATTCAAACGTTCCCCAAATCTTTGAAAACATTGAGTAAGTTGAAAGTCTTGAATCTCGAATCATGTGGTGACCTGAAGGAGCTAACAGATTCATTGGAAGGCCTTTACAATTTGGAAGACTTGAATCTTCATGGGAGTAGAATCCAAATGTTACCTAAATCTTTGGGAACATTAAACAAGTTGAAAGTGTTGAATCTCGAATCATGTGGTGAGCTAAAAGAACTACCCAATTCATTGGAAGGCCTCCACAATTTGGAAGACTTGAATCTTTATAGGAGTGGAATCCAAACGTTACCCAAATCCTTGGGAACATTGACCAAGTTGAAAGTGTTGAATCTATACTTTTGTCATCAACTCAAAGAACTACCAGATTCATTGGAAGGCCTCCACAATTTGGAAGACTTGCGTCTGTATGGGAGTGGAATCCAAACGCTACCCAAATCTTTGGGAACATTGAGCAAGTTGAAAGTGTTGAATCTAGCATTGTGTATTGAGCTGAAGGAGCTACCAGATTCATTGGAAGGTCTTTACAATTTGGAAGACTTGAATCTTTATAGGAGTGGAATCCAAACGTTACCCAAATCTTTGGGAACATTGAGCAAGTTGAAAGTGTTGAATCTAAAGTGGTGTATTGAGCTGAAGGAACTACCAGATTCATTGGAAGGCCTCTACAATTTGGAAGACTTGAATTTTCATGTGAGTGGAATCCAAATGTTACCCAAATCTTTGGGAACACTGAACAAGTTGAAAGTCTTGAATCTAGCATGGTGTATTGAGCTAAAGGAACTACCAAATTCATTGGAAGGCCTCCTCAATTTGAAACACTTGCGTCTTTATGGGAGTGGAATCCAAACGTTACCCAAATCTTTGGGAACATTGAGTAAGTTGAAAGTGTTGAATCTCGAATCGTGCGGTGAGCTGAAGGAGCTACCAGATTCATTGGAAGGCCTCCACAATTTGGAAGACTTGAATCTTCATGGGAGTAGAATCCAAACGTTACCTAAATCTTTGGGAACATTGAGCAAGTTGAAAGTGTTGAATCTCGAATCGTGTCGTGAGCTGAAGAAGCTACCCGATTCATTGAAAGGCCTTCACAATTTGGAATACTTGCTTCTTTCTGGAACTGGAATCTAAACATTACCCAAATCTTTGGGAACATTGAATAAGTTGAAAGTGTTGAATCTCGAATCGTGTGATGAGTTGAAGGAGCTATCTGATTCATTGGAAGGGCTCCACAATTTGGAAGACTTGAATCTTTCTAGGAATGGAATTCAAACGTTACCCAAATATTTGGGAACATTTAGCAAGTTGAAAGTGTTGAATCTTGAATTGTGTCGTGAGCTGAAGAAGCTACCTGATTCATTGAAAGGCCTTCACAATTTGGAATACTTGCTTCTTTCTAGGAATGGAATCCAAACGTTACCCAAATCTTTGGGAACATTGAATAAGTTGAAAGTCTTGAATCTTGAATCGTGTGGTGAGCTGAAGGAGCTACCAGATTCATTGGAAGGCCTCCACAATTTGGAAGACTTGAATCTTCATGGGAGTAGAATCCAAACGTTACCTAAATCTTTAGGAACATTGAGCATGTTGAAAGTGTTGAACCTCGAATCGTGTCATGAGCTGAAAGAGCTACCTGATTCATTGGAAGGCCTCTACAATTTGGAAGACTTGAATCTTCGTGGGAGTAGAATCCAAACGTTACCCAAATCTTTGGGAACATTGAGCAAGTTGAAAGTGTTGAATCTCGAATCATGTTGTGAGCTGAAGGAGCTACTTGATTCATTGAAAGGCCTTCACAATTTGGAATGCTTGCGTCTTTCTAGGACTGGATCCAAACGTTACCAAAATCTTTGTGAACATTGAGCAAGTTGAAAGTGTTGAATCTAACTTGTGTGTTGAGCTTAAGAAGCTACCGGATTCATTGGAAGGCTTCCACAATTTGGAAGACTTGCATTTTTTTGCGAGTAGAATCCAAACGTTACCCAAATCTTTGGGAACATTGAGCAAGTTGAAAGTGTTGAATCTCGAATCGTGTAGTAAGCTCAAGGAACTATCCGATTCATTGGAAGGCCTCCATAATTTGGAAGACCTCAATCTCGAAGATAGTAGAATCCAAACGTTATTCAAAACTTTGGGAACATTGAGCAAGTTGAAAGTGTTGAATCTTAAATCGTATAGTGAGCTGAAGGAGCTACCAGATTCATTGGAAGGCCTCCACAATTTGGAACACTTGCATCTTTATTGGAGTGGAATCCAAACGTCAACCAAATCTTTGAGAACATTGAGTTAGTTGAAAGTGTTGAATCTAAAATGGTGTCATGAACTGAAGGAGCTACTTGATTCATTGAAAGGTCTCCACAATTTGGAGAACTTGAATCTGGAAGATAGTGGAATCCAAACGTTACCCAAATCTTTGGGAACATTGAGCAAGTTGAAAGTCTTGAATCTAGCTCATGTGTTGAGCTCAAGGAGCTACCCGATTCATTGGAAGGCCTCCACAATTTGGAAGACTTACAGTTTTTTGGGAGTGAAATTCAAACGTTACCCAAATCTTTGGGAACATTGAGCAAGTTGAAAGTGTTGAATCTAGGGTGGTGTGGTAAGTTTAAGGAGTTGGGTGCAAATGAGCTAATAGGAGCCACCCAAGCCATTTGCTTAGGTGCTTTTGAGGTTCCTTTTGAAATTTTGATGAAATATTTTGTTCTAAAACTTCATCAATTTCATCAAAATTAGGTCTAAAAATTATTTAAAGTTGTCAACAATGACAAACTCCAATCAAAATATCATTACTTTCAATGAAAAAGTTTCTAAATCGTGTATTTAGAAATTCAACAAAGGAGTAAAAAGCACTAGTGACATGTGCTTTTTTGTACTTAATTACGATGACATAATGACATTATAAACTATTCAATAGAGAATCATGATACTATAATATATATGGAACATGGAGTAGTGTTATTTTGAAGAAATCTAAAAAAGTTTGAGCTACACAATCAATATGGTCCCCAAAAGGAGTGGTTACGGCAAAATTGGTTCCTATTACTTCATTTAGACCTAGTTACCAGATTCATTGGAAGGCCTCTAGAATTTGGAAGACTTGAATCTCTATAAGAGTGGAATCCAAACGTTATTGAAATCTTTGAGAACATTAAGCAAGTTGAAAGTGTTGAATCTAGCATCGTGTATTGAGCTAAAGAAGCTACCAAATTCATTGGAAGGCCTCCACAATTTGGAACACTTGCATCTTTATTGAAGTGGAATCCGAACGTTATCCAAATCTTCAGAAACATTGAGTAAGTTGAATGTATTGAATCTAATGTGGTGTATCGAACTAAAGGAGCTTCCAGATTCATTTGAAGACCTCCACAATTTGGAACACTTGCATCTTTATTGAAGTGGAATCGAAACGTTATCCAAATTTTTGAGAACATTGAACAAGTTGAAAATGTTGAATTAGGAGTTGTGTGTTGAGCTCCGAAATCTACTTGATTTAGTGGGAGACCTCCACAATTTGGAAGACTTGAATCTTCAACTCTGTAGTATCCAAACGTTACCAAAATCTTTGAGGAGGTTGAGCAAGTTGAAAGTGTTGAATCTAGATTGTTGTGTTGAGGTCAAGGGGTTACTTGATTCATTTTGAAGCCTCTACAATTTGGATTTTGGAAGACCTAACTCTTTGAAAAACTTAAAAGTGTTGAATCTAAAAGTTGTTGCAAGCTTAAGAAGCTATGAGATTGGTTTGTGAGGCCTCCTAATTAATTATAAATCAATTGGATTGTATAGGAAATAGAATCCAAAATTTACGCAAGTCTTTTGGAATTTTGGGCAATTTAGAAATATTAAAGCTTCAAGGTTGCTACAAACTTAAGAAGCTACCAAATTCATTGGAGGTTGTCAAAATTTGAATCACTTGGATCTCAAAGAAAGTGAAATTCAAAGCTTACCCAAAGCTTTGGGGAGTCTTAGAAGTCTTCAAAATTAGAGCCTTGAAGGGTGTATAGTTTAAGATTTGCCTAAGTATTTTGGAGGTCTCACAAATCTACGAACCACTATTTGGAATTTGTCTATCATTTGCAAAATTGTGCAACTCCGTTTATATGATTCTTGGTAGAAAAAAAATTCTAAAAAAATGACTTGGGTCTTTTTGACAGCTTATTAATTGAAGGAAGTTGGTTCTAGAAGATAGCTTTGTAGTTTAAGATTTTAAATTGCTAAAAAGTTTTTTGTCACGGGATTTTAATGTTTGCATGGAAGATGACCTGACCATTTAATGGAACAGGGGAGATCCATCTTGGTGGAACAAAGAGGTGACTTTCATACGGTTTCTCTTTTAGTGCTTTCCAAGAACTACCAAAAAACAAATTGACAAATTGATTGTTGATGAGGTAATGGATTATTGTTCCTAGCGACCCATCAATTTTCCTTACATTCAATTTCTAGGTATCATTGGTATGCCTATAGTTTACATTACATGCTTGCATTACCGATTTTCTTTTAATTGCTTCTAGGTGGAGTTTTCCCACCCTTGGTTTTTATGTATAGTACATAGTTACTATCACAAGATTAATATGTGTCACTACTCTTTTGAATGTTGCAAACATTGAGACAAAGTGAGTCCATTTTTGGATGCTAAAGGTTTCAAATTGAGTTGAACCATTGAGATAAGAAATTTGTGTCAATTGGACACTAAAAATTAGTATATGGTAAGATTTGTGAGCAAACTATGCATCTTTATTTGAATCACCACTTTGTGTGAGTTCTAGAATGTGAATTCTAGCAATTCCCTAATGCCATTGGAGGTGTATGTTATGAAAAAGGGATGTTCAAAAAGACATTTAGATGGAAGGTTTATAAGAATGTGTGGATTTTAAATTTCAAGATCGAGACTTCAATGTGTGGCTTATTTGTATTGGTTTTGACGTGTATCTATTTCCATCCTTGTTTTAGAAATGACAATATACATTTTAAACTTACGTCAACTAAGGAAGTACACAAGCATTTGAATTTACTTTACCCTAAATTTAAATTTAAAAGATTCAAAGTCTTAAAATCTAGTCACATAAGGAGCAAAGTACCTAATTTTCTTTACTTGGAATGCAAACATCTTGCAATCTACATAGTGTAAGTCTTGGAAATTTCCTTGAGCAACACATTTTTATACTAGTCTAGTGCAAGATCCTCCAAATAGATATGCAAAAAAAAAATTTACTTTTCATTACTTGCAATAGAAATGGCAACTTTTTGAGTGGTTTTTGATGAAAAGAAAGGCCTTGGGAATTAGGATTTTACAAGTTAACATAGTTATTGTTTATCTTGATACAATTAATTTTTGAGATTTTTACATTATTTATTTTATTTTTCTGTGGAATTGAAGTAACATCATGAAATTATCTTTTAGCATTTATTAAAAAAACATATCTTGCCATTTGTTGAAATTCAAAAGAATTCTTGGTTATGAAGACTTGACAAATTTAGATTCAAAGAGATAGTCAACCATGGGCCTTTATATATTAAAAATGAATGCACATTTGGATTTCATTACATGTGTTTTGGCTCTCGGGGAGGGCTGCGAGTTCCCAACTCGAAACCCCCCCGAGAACCGCCAAAATCCGCCGTTCCCGGCCTGTGCTGACCTGGCCGAGAGACGACCAGGTCAGATTTTTTGAAAAAAAAAAAAAAGAAAGAAAAAGAATTAACTTTGTTTCTCATTTTAAGGACTTTATTTTTTATTTTTTATTTTATTTTTTTCAAAAACAAAACAAAACGTCAGCGGTGTTCTTTGACTGCCGGGGGAACAGCGCCGGGAACGGCCCCGAAACAGCCCTTAAAATCCTGAAATCTCTTCTAATGTCAAAGTAAAGTATATAGATTCATAGGATTCAAAAGAAGATTTGTTTATTATATTATTGTTATGATAAATAAATGCAACAAAAGTCTAGTTAATTAATTGATTTTATTTTTTGAATGGTATGAATTTTTGGTCCATTTAATCAAAAATCTTTGTAAATTTTATATACGACTATTTATATTTTTTTCAAAACTATTAGATGTTTTTTCGGGCCTCTAGGAGACCACAGGTTATAATGTAGTGATAATCAGGGAACGTGATAGCTGCAGTGACACCTCTGCAGTCCTACGTGGCCGAGAGGTTGCCTGCTCATTTTAAAAAAAAAATTCAACTTTCTTTTGTGTTTGAAGTGTTTTTAAAAGGAAATTGAATTTTTTTTGACAGCCGGCCGTTTCTTCATTGCGGAGGGAACAATGAGGGAACAAGCCTCAAACAATCTCTCGAAGGCCCAAAAAAACATCTAATGATTTAAAATTTTCAATCCACATCAAAAAATTTAGTTCAACAATTATTTGAGTACAAAAATATCTACAACTTTTGAAATAAAAAAGTACATCCAACATTTCACCAATTTTAATTTTCATATTTTAATTTTTTCCACTAAATAGAGCAAGTAACTTCCAAGAGTTGTTAGGTTATTGAAACTATCCAGGCCATATAAATGAGTTTAAAGCTATATAAAATCCAAAATACTCTTATGACTTATTATTACCATCATCAACTTTAGTATTAAATTGATTTATAGGTTGCCCAAATTTGAACGACAAAAAAGAGATGTTATAGAAGTGTTGATTGTATGTGAATGGTCATTGGCTTCAATCATGTGGTATAAGGTAAACCAACCTATGACATGCCAACTGTCTAATGCAGACATCTACATAACCCCCCCATTACAGTCCATTTCATATTTTTGCTTCTACAATTTAATTAGGTTGGTTAGTGGCCTACATTAGTGCATTAGGTGATTGTGATAGAATTAGTAATGACTGTCATAGGACACTTACACATTGTGAGTGTAAACTCATCATAAAGAGTTGTTTTTTTATTCCTTTGTATGATGGCCACATTAAAAATTCTTGTGATTGTGTTAGGAAATCTGAAGACTGCATTAGGTGGTAAGATGACCATCATGAAGACATATTTTATTGATTTCAGATAGTCTACAGACTGTTTTGGAAAAATACTTAAAAAATTCATAACAAATTCCTACTTTGTCCAAAAACTAAAATTTTAACTGCTTCTTTCATTTCTCAAAGTTGTCTCTGCTAGAAAAAAATCTGATTTTATTTTGCTAATGGCAACATACCAAATCAGTCATTCTGCCTGTCATAGGCTGGTTTACCTTATGTTAGAGCCACATTTGAAAAAAACACCACTTTCTTGAAATATTGAAATATTTATCAGCTTTAGCAATGTTGAAAGGACAAATGTGTAACCTTCATAATTAACAAGACATGTGGGCCCTAGAGAATCACCTACAAAATTATATATTGAAAGAAGTTGCATTTATTATAAAGATTATTTTTTTATTAATAGTCTTTTTTTCTAAAATGTTGAAAATAACTATATAGGTGTTAGAATGTAGACTATCTTTAGGCTATTTGTAATGAATGCTTAATGTCTAAATCTTTTGTGGCAAGGTGGAATCTCTATAGTGTCTTTGTATAGGTAGCTAAAGGTTGAAGTATTGGTCGTCTCTAGCATAGGATCAATTGTACAGTAGAAACCTTTACTTCTGACTTGAATTAAAGTTTGTTCGTGCTTGAAGGATAGATATTCCAATCCTCATTGTGTAAGTTAAATGCTACACCCTCATCCTTGTAGTGGAAAAAAGTCCTCTCTACTTTAAATACTTAAATTTCACAAATGATGAAGGATTGGAATCTAAATTTTTTTTGAACATATTCTATATGAAGATGGGATTAAAATCTTGTGGTTTAGATTTTCATTTTAACATTGGATTCAATCCAAAAATCTTTAGTCAAAAGTGATTTTTTTCTACATTTTTGGTCTCCAAACACAAAGATTAACTAGGAATAATTAGCCCTAAAGGCCGGAAGGTGTTTTGGAAGAGGATAATTCCAAAACTGCCAATAGACAATGCATTATTTAAATCCAATATTAAAACTTAAGAAAAAAAATTTCAACCATACAAAAGTATCCTAAACAAAAAAGGTAATGTATAGAAAAACTTTCAACCCATTTGATTGTATGGATTGAAAAACAATAACACTTGAAGTGAGAACATCTAATTGAAGTGACCATTTTTTATACATTTTTTTCTATAGTACTTTTGGGATACCTAATTGTTTTAAAAATATTATTGACAAGGTGGAATGGCACTAAAATTTTGAGCTACAAGATATAATTGCTATAAATTGATTTGAAGTGTGTATCTAGATACATGTATTATATTACTAAAAGAATATATATATATATATATATATGATCACCACCCTTATCAAGAAAGAGAGTGATTTAGCAAATTTGCTACTCATACTATCCATAAAGTAGATTGATATTTGTGACCAAAACCTATAATTATCTATTGCATTAGAAGAGAGTTCAGCCCTACAGAAGATTGTGAGTTATCACAACATTTCCAGGCGTTCCCATGCTGATGTAGTCGGACAACGGCTACATCAACAGCACATTATTTAATTATTATTTTAAAATAAAGAAATTTTTTAATTTTAGTTTTTAAATTTATTTTTTATATAAAAGTTTTAATTTTTAAATTTATTTTTTATATAAAAGTTTTAAATTTAATTAAAATTTATTTTTTTTAAATTTAAAATTATTAAATATTCTGGGCAGCAAAACAGTGTTCACCAAAATGGAAATAGGGATGAAACGGCCTTCTAGAAGCTTGAAAACACATGTAATGTATATCCTTAACCAAAATCAACATATACATATCCCTACAACAACCATTAAATATGTAAGTGACACATTTGTGGAAAAAAAACTTAAAATTCTACAATACCCTTAACCAATGGTTTTTAATACAGACTTTAAAAATATTTTAAGACCTTACTTGATAGGTATGTCAAAATTGACCATACCCATACAACACTAGATATTACCCACTTGCTATCCAACATAGTTGAGTGAAGTCATTCTCCTAAAAATTGTCAATCAAACATTAACCACTAAAGGTCTAGGCATTCATAATTGAGTTGCTTTTACTAAAGAATTGTCACATCATGCATAGTCACATCATGGACCGTAAAAGGGTTAATGATATGCTACAAGACCAAAGCTAGAGCATAACCTAGACAAAACTACGAGATGGAAAGGAACAAAACAATAGGGGGACTTATGGCAAATCTCATTACTACCAGTCAATATCAAATTGAAAATTTGAAAAATATTTTTTTACTTGTTGGAAGAAAAAACAGTACAATGCATACTTTTTCTTTCTTCCAAAGATTACAAAATGTCATGATTAGCTTGAAATAGCAACGGTTGTTTTGGGTGGCAATGGTGGCATTGTACTACCGATTGTTGTGTTTGCCTCATCAAATGAGTGCATATAAAGTTTGCAACACATCTTTCATGTTCTCATCTCTCAAATCAAGCCTATACAAGAAGAGCAAATCCACGTTAATAGCAATCCTATTTCAAAAGCAAATACCAACAAACCAACAGATTGGCTAATTAGTACTACATAGGACATGGAGGAAACCCAACCTATCAGATAGGTTTCATCTCCAAGCCTAATGTTTTGGAGATTTGCAAACAAAGATCTAATCTTGGCTTCTAAGTGCTTTTCAAAGATATTTATTGAATTGCAACTCCTTGAAACAGATAGCAAATATCATTTTTTCGATTAGTTGCACTATTAGAAAATCCGACATTTTTGTTATTTTGGTTGCGTTGACCCGAACAAATTTTGTCAGAAATTTGTTGAATACAACAGATTTCTGACAGAATTTGTTCGGGTCAACGCAACCAAAATAACAAAAATGTCGGATTTTCTACTAGTGCTAGATGCCACCCATTTCTACTATAGTAGGTCTCAATACTACTCAAGTTGTCCATCACAAAATTAGGCCTTCTCTTGGTGGATCAATGTTTGGCAATGCTTCTTTTACATAGGGGTTCTAATTTGCACTCAAAAGTCAACATAGAAGCTCTCACAATATAGTTCATAAGTGCAGACCAATATAAATTAATTACATAATGCAAGAGCAATTAAATGTTCTTTTATCTTTCAAATGATTCTCAAATTCTATACAAGTACAATTATTTCTAAGTTTTTGAGGCGAGATTCTAAGGCTCAAAATTGCATACTAAAATCTTGCACAGAAGTTGAAAGCCTTGACAAATCCTATTAGCAAATGTCAAAAAGCAAGCTTTCTATTCTACTAGAAGAGGTCGATTATTTAACATAGTTTGAAAATTCTAACTAGGAGCAGACCTGCTAGGAAGAATTTATGAGGTTCAGAGTTGCATACGGTCCACACTAGAAGAAAGTAGAGAAATTTTGTAATAGAAGTTGAGAGCTTTGATACAACTTGTTGGAAACTTATATCATCCTCCACCCCAACCCTTAAACCCTAATAAAACCTTGATAGAAGAATCCACATCTATAAGAAGTTCTAAAATGTTGCAAAGAGAGCCAAATCTAGGAATATGGAGTCAAGCATGGAATGCCCTAGCCATTTGTTGGCAATACAACAAGAGTTGTATAGATGAGTGATACCTTCTTCCAGCAATACCATGTCTAGCTCATCTTTAGATGATTTATCATATGTTCCAAACCGTTTTTTATTCTTCATCTTCTTCGGCTACGAGGGCTTCTTGTCATCTGGGGTGGTTCACTTGCAAAAACAAACTTGACAATCTTACTCATCAATTCTACAATGTAAACCCTAAACAAAAAATGATGATAAACCTAACAACATTACATTTCCGAGCACTTGTTGAAGACAAATCTCTAATCAATGAAGCCTAGGATTGAGGATCATGAGAAAAAACTTAAGAAATTTTGACAATCGAGTGATGAATTAGTAATTAGTGTGGATTGGCACAAATCTTCATTAGAAGTACTAAATGGGATTGAAGAGAGTGTATTGCATTTCCGCAATAGGAACGAGCATGGCAATGACATTGTCATTGAATGTGACAAATACAACACTTGGTCTACCCGTCACCAAGTAGCCCGCTAACCATGTTGTATACCTTTACCAAACACTCAAATCTTCAATTCTTCAGATGGAATAAAATATCTGCAAGACCTAAATAAATTGCATTATTTCGATTCCTAATATTCAAAATTCACATGATGAATTGTCCTAAATCCCTTAATACCACCAACACATCAACAAGACCTTATAGAACCACATAACCTTGTTTCCTAGTAGGAAAATTCTCCCAACGATACTCTCTAATCCAAATGCTTACACGATTCCCATTCCTAAAATTTCACAAAAAAAATGTGATATGTTGGTTGCACAACTTGTTCTCAATGTCCCCAACGTTCCCCCAACGCGGTGTTGAAGTTCTTGAAGTCATGGGAGCATCCACATCTTTTGAAAGGGCCCATAAAATTTCTGTAATAAAAAACACATTAATTCAATTAGTGCATGATTCACTAAATGTTTTCTTTAATATTTTTCTACCAATTGAAAATTAAATTTATTTCCAAACTTGTAATGACTTCAAGGACAAACAACATAGTGACTCCTTTTTTCTCCTAGATATCATGTAAAGAAACAAACAAAAAGTGATTTCTTATAGGAAAAATATAGTATTAAGCAATTAGTGTGTCTCTCATTAATAAAATCCACTTGAATTGTAAAATTATTTTAAATAAATCTTAACAAGTCATTTTTTTTGGTCAAAAATTTAAACAACTAACAAATAATTAAGTTTTACTTATTCAACCTCTTCATATGGTAACTTGAAACTATATGATTGTAGATAGTAGATAGTTATCCAACAAAATGTAGACACTACTCTTATTATAATGTTGTTGACCCTTGACTTTAGTAACAATGCAAAAACCAACTCATTGTCACCCCAAATCTCAAAGAAAGAGGAATGTACTTCCATAAGATATGTAAAAGGGTACGTTAATTAATATACTTTTGAAAGGACTAGGAATGAATGAGACCCCAAGGAATCTTCTACAATGTTTACAATGACAAGTTGATGTTATCGACTACCCATGTTCATAACATTCATTTGGCTAACCAAGCAATTATGGTCCTTCACATGCTAAGAAGATATTATGATTTGCTAAATACCAAAGAAAAACTCATCATTCATTCAAGGATTGGAGTCAGTTGAGAAGTCATATAAGACAATTTTGTTCATTGTAGGGGGCCCTTTTTAAAAGATGCATAAAGGACACCAGACCCAATGGTAAACAATTTTATGTTTGGTGGGGAGCAAAGGAACCCCACAACATTAGTAATCAATGCTGTGAACATGAGTCAAAGACAATCTTTTGAATTGTTCCCAAACCATGTTTCAAAATAAGTTTGAATTGTTTGGAAATGGAAGATTCCCGACCATTGTCTAATAAAACCAAGAGCTACCATGAAAGTTTACAAACTAAGCTCAACCCTTAAACATCAACACGGACGTTTGGCATCCAATAGATGACAAAGAATCCTTGTAGTAGGATAGAAGTGCAACTATTCATCCTCAAAATTTTGTTGTAAAAAGGGGAGGTCTTCTACAATAGTTTGACTTCCAATGAATTTGAATGTCTTAGTATTAGTTTGGGCGTTAACATTTAAGGCTTCAATGCTAAAACACGTTTTCCAGGTTGTGCGTCATCTCTCGTATTGTTCGCCATTTCTTTGATGACGAATGTATTATTATAGACACGCTACTTATTGTGCAACTCCACTTACCGTGCATGGCCTTCCACTGCGCAGTGCCACTTACCGGGCACTTTTAATCTCAACCATTGAATCATCTGACATCTCAACCATCCAATTTTCCTTTTGCTCAATGACTACGCCAATGACCTAAGCTATCACTGTCAACTCAAATCACATTGATGATGGAGTCTCTGTCAAAGGATGATAAGGCCGCCACAAATCAAAGAGCTCAAAATTTCTAATCGTAGTCTCAAACGCATTGTGTCCGTGACAAATTGTGCTCCTTGTGTTTCTAATGAATTGTGTTCCTTTGTGCTCCTAACGAATTGTGCTCATTGTGCTCTGCATTTGAGCGTCTAGTTACCAGATCAATTACAAGCTTGGTGTACTGGACCGTAGCAAGGCTGCTAAAACTTTGCTTGTTGGTACTTGATTTATCATGTCCCCCGCAATGTTCACAAGGAGATGATTATGTGTTCATTGAGGATTCCTTGACTCGTCCTTGAATGCAAAGATAAACACATCTACATTGTACTGTGAAGGATGTTGCATTGTACTCTTACTTTCAGATGACTTATGCCTCTATCTTCTCTCACTATCTGGAACATAGAATGTTGTAAGTTGTATTGTGCTTTTTGAGGCATTATGTTTCTTATTGTTGGACATTTTGTTTTCGTTTCCGTTGTTTTACTAGTTTACAACTTTCTTCAGTAGTAAGGATCAATGGTCAAATTATGCCAAGTACGTATGTACAGTACAGCATCATGCATCCAAGCTATCAATCAATCCCCCAATCAATCCCCCCTTACTCGCTTTCTTGTTCCAATCAGTCTCCCCTTGCTTGTTTGTTCTGTTAATGCCATCACAAAAAATTTCATGCAAAACTTTTGTCAAGAATTTATTAAGCTATTCACACATGCACTATGAATCAATATACAATTCAGCTTTTGCTATATGTATGATGAGTGCAAACATTTGGAAGCCAACTTCCCATTTTATGAGTCAACATGGAATGCTACGTACAACTTACGTAGCATTATCAGGACGCCATCAATTAGGGAGAAAGTAATCATTCAAGCTATTCAAGATTACAAGTAGTATGCATTTTCATTATGGCTAGTTGCTTGTTCATCCCGTACACGTGTTTGCATGTTCTGGCAGGTTTGTTTTTTGGAGAGCAGTGGTGAAACATCGAAAGGACTGTGGATTTCAAGTCATTGTTGGGTACTACATCTGGCACCATTGGAGGTGCTTTTGAGAGATCTTTACTATGAGAGGCCCTCAGACAAGGGTCTCAATGAGTTCAAGCTCCTGAGCCAAAAGGAAAAAAATCCAATGTATGTGGACCTCATCGAGGACAATGGAGAGAGGAGTTGATGAAAATAGCCATTGACAGCATCAAATTAGGAGAAGATCCATTAGAAATGCTTTTAAATTTTTCTCAATCTTTGCATCATCAATTGCAGATTGGATGTATGGAAAGACTAAGAAAAAAGGCATGGCTTCAATCCCTACTTAACCGAGGCAGAAGAGTGTGAGTTGAAAGCATGGTGCTTTAAGTTGCAAGAAATGGCATTCTCTGTGACCTAACCAATTTTAGAAAATACTATCAAAGATATTGTAAGACGCCATCCAAGAAAACATTTGTTCAAAGATGACTGCCCTAGACAAACATGGTGGCAATGCTTCAAGTTACGACATCCAGAGGTGGTGTTGCGAGTAGGCAAAGGTTTGGAGATGAAGAGGTATATTGGTTTAAACAAAGTCTCATGTTCAAGGTTTTATGACAATTTGACTATTGTGATTACAACTCACAGATATGGAGCATCACATATTTGGAATGTTGATGAAATAGGGGTGCTAGCTGTGGGTAGAAACAATACTCTAAAAGTTGTGGCAAAGAAAGGATCAAGGAACGTGAATGTTCGTGCATGTGATAGTAGGGAATGGTTAACTA
The DNA here is from genome assembly GCA_947034895.1 of Rhytidiadelphus loreus. NCBI lineage: Eukaryota > Viridiplantae > Streptophyta > Bryopsida > Hypnales > Hylocomiaceae > Rhytidiadelphus > Rhytidiadelphus loreus. Next base: position 45,928,211 of record OX344765.1, read on the forward strand.
TACTAGTATGTATTAGTGCTATTGGCACTTTTATCCCTCACTATTTCATCTTGAAGGGAACCTACCTTCTTCACGATTATGTGCAACACTGTGGACCAGGAGCGGCAATGAATGTCCAAGAAAATGGATGGGTAACTAACGATATTTTCTACAACTGGCTTAACCACTTTTGACACAATGTTCCTGGAGGTGCGCATAATGATAATAAACACCTTCTTGTCTTAGATGGACATTGTAGCCATGTTAGTGCCACAACATTGGATACATGCATCAAGATGGGATTAGACATTATTACAATCCCTTCACATTCCTCACACCACATACAAACCCTTGATGTCTCCTACTTCAAATCTTTTAAGCAATATCTTCAGGAGGATAAAGCAGCTATGACATTTGAAAATCCAAATTGGAAAAATGGGATATTAATGTTGAAATCAACCTTGGCTAAAATGGTAGCAAATGCTTTGGACAAAGCTCTTAAGCCATCTAATGTAATATCAGGTTTCAAGACAACAGGTATGATCTATTCAACACTTTATTTGAATGTGTGCTAAGTTTTTTGCTTGAAATATCAATCATCAAAGATATATATGACTATTTGTTATATTTAACTTACTAATTGTTGGAATTGGGTTTTGTTGGATAATAGGCATCTTTCCAGTGGATACAACTGCAATGGATAAATACTATGGTCCAAGTCTACCTCATTTAAACACCCTACCTTTGCTTACACATGTGAAAGAAGAAGATGAAGAGCTACAAACTGAGGATTTTAATGAAATGCTATTGCATCAAAATGTTGACGAAGTGATTAACCATATTATCCAATAAAAGCTTTCTAAAGATGATACGTTTGAAGAGTATGCCATTGACATGCCAAATGAAGCACAAAAAGTAGTTCAAAATTCACTTGTTTGGCCAAGTGATGACCCCAATCCAGTGACAATTAGAACCATTGATTTTGAGTCTCTCACTCAAAGTCGATGCCTAACAGATACAACAATGGATTTTTTTATCTCAAATACCAGGAAAAAAAACATCAGTATATGAAGGGACTCTATTTTTTAATAGCTTCTTTTTTAGGAAGCTTGTGATTACCTCGAAGGAAGAGGATGCAAATGGATTCAAGAAAATTGCACAGTGGTTCAAAGACATCAATATCTTCAAGTGTGACTATATTTTTTTGCCTATCTTACTCAGGTATTCAATCTACATTTTATGAAATTTTATTTGAAGACTTGTTGAAATTTTACTTTACAGAATGCTACTAACTACGTTTTCTTCTTCACAGTGGATATTAGAACATGATTGTTATGTGTTACCTTGGAAGCTCCACAATAAAACCTTGTTTACTACATTTGAATTCAATCAAATTAACTATTCACTTGGATTTAAAAGAGTATATCAAATTGTAAGTATTTTCAAAGTATGTCAATTTGTTGCATCGTATCTTCCATTGTAGGTCATTATTTGATTGTAATTCATTAATGTTGACAATATGTTATTTTTATGGCAGTTTTTTGAGCTCAGAATGGGAAAGACAAAATAGCTTGGAAACTTTGAAGATTTCCAAGAATGATCTACTGGAGCTTCAAATGCAAGTGGTTGAAGTAAGTCATAATTTCAACATATATGTTTGAAGATGCATTCACTACAAGGGAAACTGTATCCTATTTGACAGAAAATTTGACAGAATTATGTTAAATGTACTATAGATTAGGAGTACTTGATTTGGACACTTAATTGACAGAATTCTGTCAATTTGGCTGTCATTTCAGACAAAGATATACGTCATACAGCTCTTCCTCTAATTCCTTTGCCACCGTGGATTTTTTTCCATGTCATTGAATCCAAAAAATTATTATTTAATTATCCATGGATTTAATAAAGTAGTTCAAATAATGGCCAGCAAAAAAAATGGATGAAATAATGTTGGATGAATGATAAATTTCTAGATGATTAAAAAAATTATTATTTTTTAATTAACTTTCAAATATTGACCAAAACAAACTAATAATATAGAATTAATTTATCCACTAAATTATTAGACTCCATGAACCATTTGTAATTTGTGGAAAGAATGGGAAAGAGAAGCTCTTTATACACACATATGGTGGTAGGAGGTCAACCAACCCATGTAGCTCATAGTTAAGTTAGAAATAAGAAATTTTGTATTAAAATTAGGATTTTAGATCTCATTTGAGCATAGTAGAGTACTCTTTTAAAAAAATCTTTAAACTAAAAATAATTATAATATGAATTGAAGTTTCATGTTCAAAAATCCGTTTGACATTTCAAGTTTTAAATCAATGGACAAATTTCAAAGTAGAAACTTGAAAAAATATAAAAAGAATAATTTTGAACACCTCTTTGAAACTTCATAACTTTTGATTGAAAACTCAAAATCTCAAAAGAATTTTTGTTTGCAAAACTTGAATTGATTTTTTAACTAATAATAGTTTTAATTTTTTTTCAAAAACACATTATACTATGCCTAAATGACGTCTGAAATCGTAATCTTGATACAAAATTTCCTATTTTTAACTTAACTTAGAGCTCTTACAACTTCTAAAATTGACATATCCCACATGGATTGGTCGACCTCTGTGGGCGCTTATTTACCCACCCTTGGTAAATCGACAAACACAACCAGGTTCTAGTCCTATGATAGGTTCCTACTCTAAGGGGTGTCTAAGCGTCAATCCATTGTGCCTTCCAAGCAATGGATCTTTTTTGCTAACTCCCTAATCGCGACTCTCTAATCGTGGCTCTAAACGACTCCTAAGTTGACTATCTTACTACGTCAGGTTTTTGTGTTTCCTATTCTTAAAGTTTACTCTATTAATCTAAAGTAGAAGATTATCTCATGCCATTTCTAAAAACCTAAGACTCGCTCAATTTGGATTCTCTGGGTAGCCGCTATGAGCGGATGAAGTTTTGACCGCAGGGCTATCAAACTTCATCCATGGGTTTCCATGGGTTTCCATGGGTTTCCACATCTGGTTGAAGGTGAAATTTGACCTATGGACCTGACTCCCTACTTTCTAGCTAAATCCTAAGTCCCAACTTAGTGGGAGGAGATCTCTATGATTTCATCCATCATGGGTTCTTAAACTTCATCCGTCCGTATCGTGGTCGTCCTGACTCCGATTTGGGCGTGTCTTATGTTTTTGGAAACCTCTCACCGTCTACTCTAAGATTTTCTAATCATATCTGACCTGACTTGGACTCTAATGGTACCTAGCTCTCGGCCTAGTTGGAATTTTCGCCCCTAGTGGGCCAATGACACGGGGGGAGTTTAGGTTCTTACCCCGGCATGGTGTCCCATAAGGAGGGCGGTCAATTCACCTTCTTCCACCATGGTAAGTTGCGGTTGTAGGTCATGTTTTCGTTGGTACCGTACGTGTTCGTATATTCCAAAGACTAGCACTTCTTTCCCTACATGCTACTTCCTTCTTTCTTCTTTTCTTTTTTCTCAACCCGCATGCCCAATTGGTGAAGAGGAGTGGGTTGGACACCTACCTACTTAGAAGGTCAAACCATGGCCTAACTACCACTTACGCGTCATTTTATCCTAATGTGAAAAGAATCTAGAAAGTCAAGATATAGCCTAACTACCACTTACACTCATCTCATCTTAATGGTGGAGAAGATTTCCTTCCTACCCTATCGATGGTGCCCCATTTCTATCTAAGCTCTTTCCCCCACTTCTCCTCATTACATTTGGTGGTGGTGATGTGTGGTGTTGGAGGGGAGAGTTGTTGAGGTGAGATGGAAATGTCTCTTGTATTTTGATTGCTCCTTCCCTTAGCGTGTATGGCGAGGTCCCTTCCTTGTCTCCTACACTATCTACTTGCTAATTTCCCCTAGTTTCCTACTCTATCTATTTGCTAATTTTCCCCTAGTTTCCTACTCTACCTACTTGCTAATTTTCCCCTAGTTTCCTACTCTATCTACTTACAAATTTTTTCCCAAAGAAACAATGAACCCCGACCCCAATTGGGCCGAGCTGCGGACAAGCTACGAGCGAGCTGCGGGGCAAGCTGTTGGGCTGGCTGCCTCGTAAGCTACCTGTGTTGGCTACCGGGCTGGCTGCCAGGGCAAGCTGCCGGTGCAAGCTAGCACTACTAGAAAGGGGGGCCCGGACTAGCACATTCTTTGTTGATTTCAGTTGATTTCAGCTGTGATTCATGCGAAAAAGGCAGTGTCATTGGATTTGGTTACACAATTAATAAATTTTTCTTTTCTATGTTGATCTCTAGAGTTCTAGGTTGGAAAAATGTTACTTGGCATCCTTCACAGCACACGTCATCGTGGGACCTACCCTTGTAATAAATGACCGTCTACAACCAATACCTCCAAATTTGGGCCTCTATCTACATATGTCAACGAAGGTGGAGACTGGATTCTACGATCACATGGGATTAACATCGAATAACCTTCATGATTTTGAAAGTAACTTCTGAACTACTACCACCATATTTTGGGCACAGAATCTACAGTTATCCCATTCTTTTTTTCCTTACATTCACTCCCACTTCGGCAAGCTATTTCTAGATTTTTATTTGTATATATCTTTCATTTTTTTTAATAGAATTTCTTTTCATAATCAGATTATATAATTTAGCTTGGTCAGTACTTTTAATCTAGTCTTCTTTTTCCTTTATCGATAGAAACTTCAGTACACATGTTTTCTACTACAACTACACTCACTTGTGCACTAATAAGACAAAAACATCTCATACATGTCAAGTAATGGACTAAAAATGCAAGGCAATCTCCAATAATTATATAGTGACTGTTTATGTTTAGGCCAATGCATATCTACCTTGTCAAAAATCCCTGTGAATTTTCATAGCACTGAAATAACCAATAGCCTCACTACCTGATAAATTCTTCATGTTCATGTAGGACCTTCAACTAAAAACATGCTTCCACAGGCTACACAACACACTGCCCAATATACTCCATAAATGATATTTCTCCAAAAAGGATAAATATTAATTAAGGGCACCCTCCAAAAAATTAAAAAAAAAAAACCAAAATCATTACAAAACCTTCTCGTCCTCGAAGGGTAGTGGACATAACAATGCATGCAGAAGACACATGCATAACTGCATATGTGACTACAATTGATTACAAGAATTTTAAATTCTACCTACCGATTTATCTCATGTCTAGGTCAGTCCCAATCTTCCGAAGATGAACCTGACTCTCCTACGTCCAAGTCCGGAAGGGGAGCCTCTGGCAGCCAATCCGCTAATGCTTCGTCCCGTCGAATTACCCTTCCTGTTGTGATTGCAGCCTCATTGTCCTCAGCAATCATGTGTGGAGCATGAAGTCCTTCATATTGTGTATCCTCTCCTATTGCAAACATTCTGTCTTCATCAATACCGCCGAACTCGCCGTGCACTCTCCGTCCCCGAATTTCCTTTCGTAAAACAATCTTCCACCCTGGATCTTCTCTGGCGTCCACAAAATATACTTGGTCTACGTGCATGGGAAATGCAAATGATTCACATCCAAAAGGAATGGGGCGTTGGAAGTTAGCCAAAGTAAAACCCCACTTGTCCTTCTTTATGCATGCTGTGCTTCCTTCGTAATTTGCTTTCACCCAACTACATAATAGAACAATTACACAAAGTCTCCTGTAATTTAGTTCCACAATCTCTTGGAGCTGACCAACATATTCCACGTCTGCCACTACAAGATTGCGGTCCCTCGATCCAGATCTCCAGGGACGTCTGAATGTTGTTGCTTCCAGAATCGCACGTCTTCAAATGCTGCTCTGCACTTGCGACACGTAGGTGGTTCCCAAAGGCCCACATGCTTTGATACTTAGTGGCCAGTTCGGAAGGCAGTTTTGACAAACAGAATACATCCGCTTCGACCTCCTCTGGGTTGGAAGCCATTTCTTCTTCCACTTGCTTTTCCAACCACTGCACAAAGCAAATCGGCCCTCTAAGCTCCAGAGGGTAAGGTACACTTCTATGACCACGTCTACGTGGGTTACTGGCCCTGAACCGCCTTTGTGCTTCCGTCAATCTGCTACAATACTCATCGTACCTACTGCACTTTCACATTAAAATCAAATGAGATTCCATTACTTCAAACAATCGGTGGATATTTTCAAAGGGGACACCATTAGAATTTATAAAAACATTCTACTGTAGATCCTCTTGGTTTCAAGAGTACAAAGAAGCCCATAAGTCCTCTACTAATAATTTCAAACATTCACAAATAAAAATTCATTTCTGCATAACACTGTCCTATATTCTTCAGTTCCGGAAAATACTTACTCCCTGTATGTCTGTAACTGCACCGCATTCTCAAGGACAAACTCGTGCATCCACTTCCTTAGTTCACTTGAAAGTTTGCGAGTTCTTCCTTTTCCTTCTACAATTTCATCTGTCATCACAGGATCTTCTTTGCTGTCCCATACACGCCGACTTGTTGGTGCATACTGTGTCATATACTTCGTGACAAATCCAAGCGCCTCTTCCATTTGATACCCTTGCGTAATACTTCCCTCCGGTTTTGCCAAGTTCCTAACAAACCCCTTCAGTCCTTTGAAATACCTTTCGTATGGATACATCCAACGAGTATGCACAGGGCCGCATAAAAACAATTCCTCAACAAGATGCACTGTCAAATGCACCATTATATCAAAAAATGATGGTGGGAACTCTTTCTCAAGAGTCACTAATGTCTCCGCCACATCCTCCATTAGTTGAACCTTGTTGTCGGGATTGATAGCTTTCATGCACAATCTCTGGAAGACTCTGCTTAGTCTCATGATGGCTCCCACAACACGGTTGTTACCAACGTTTCTAAGACATACTGGCAAAATTTGCTGTAGTAACACGTGATAGTCATGGGATTTTAGTCCACGCAACTTCCCATCGTTGATCTTAGTGTACAGTGCGGACACATACCGAGATGGGGTCCTCACTGACCTCAATGTCTCCAAGAACTCCTTCTTATCTGCAGTAGACAGCACATACGGAGCATCTGGAAGCCAGAACCGATCACCAAGGGGCCCCCGTGGTTGAAGCCACAGATGCGGACGGATTCCCCTTTGTTGCAAGTCCACTCTGACAGCGGCATTGTCTTTTTCTCCCATCAAAGTCTTTAGTACATTGTCACAAACATTCTTCTCACAATGCATCGGGTCAAGGAGATGTCGTACAGGAAGTTTCTGCATTCTCACACATTGTCAAAAGAATTTCATGACCGACTGCAATACTACTAGCATTATAATGTAGGACCACTTATTTATGGAGCATCACTTGAGGTGCCGTATAATACTACAAAATTGACAACGATAACAAAAAATTAATACAAATGAAGATATGAATTTCAATACCTAATCATTAATTACTATGCGTTTCACTAATTCCAAGTCCCTTCATCTGCTACCTTGCTGGAAAAAAAGACATCTACAACAAATGGAAAAGCATATCAGCACTCACTGTCCAGTAAGGTAGCAAATGTAGAGCGCAGACTCTCTTAACCCCGTGGAGTTTAACTGGATCATTTTCTCCATCTTCACGTCCTCCATCAACAAGGTATTGGACGCGTTGTACACCCATTTCCAATATCTCTTCTCCTGAAGGCCTCTTTGGAACTTCACGATGTTCTGGACTGCCATCGAAGGCTACACGTGCTCTTCTGAAACGATGATCGACTGGTAGCCACCTTCGACTCTCCAAATAGATCATTTTCTTCAAGGCAGTGGAGTGGTTCGCGCAAGTTTCAGTAACGCAAACGGGGCACCCTTTGTACCCTTTAGTTTGTTGCCCTGAAATTAATCCATACGCAGGAAAGACATTTATCGTCCACAACAATATTGCCCTCAATAGAAATATGCGGACAACATCTCGAACTGAGGAATCCAAGGTCCGCACACCTGTCCACAACTTCAACAGATCTCTAACCAATGGAGCTATAAAAACATCAAACGCTTCGCCATTCGGGGCCTTTTCCCCGGGAATGAGAATGCTTAAAGAAATGAAGAATTTTTTTGCCACGAGCTAGGGAGGGAGGTTGTAAATCACCAATAGCACAGGCCACATAGAGTATTTAGTGCTCTGGTTTCCGTAGGGATTCACTCCATCTGCTACCATGCCCAGATACAAATTTTTCCCATCATGGCTAAATGTAGGGTCAATTTCATCCACAACTGCCCACTACGGGCTGTCAATGACGGAGCACATGTGACCATCGGTGGATTTGTTGGACACATGCCACTTCATAAGCTCTGACACCTCTGGACACCGAAATAATCGTTGAAGACGTGGGATAATGGGGAAGTACCGCAATACCTTCTTAGGTATACGTTCGGAGCCGGTGATATATCGAGGCACACTGCACTTTGGGCAATCCATCAAATCAACATTGTCAGGCCCTTCGTATAATATGTGCCCATCCGGACAATAGTGGATTGCCTCGTGCTCCAAACCCATCTTCATTAACATTTTCTGGGTCTCATAAGTACTCCGGGGCAAGCAATTGGATTGAGGCAGCAGATCTGTAGCTACGAAGCTCAACAACTCATCCATGAACGTATTTGGAACACCATACAAGTTTGCCATGTTCATGAACACGATGCTAGCTTGCAATCGATTTATTCCACATCCTTCATATAAAGTTTGGGTACTTTCTTCAATTAAGTGCTCCATGTCTGCCATGTTTAGTTCCACTGTCTCGTGCAGTGGATCTTCGCACAAGTCTTCATATGGATCTCCATCACTTGCAGTTGTTTCTGTGTGAAGCTCATCCGCTCGTGCAAAAGCATCATGAACCATGTTCTCTACCTCTACCACTATTCGTGGAGGCCACACTAATCTTTCTCTTCCACCGTTCTCCCTTCGCCAAGCATATTCCTCTTCACGTTCGGAAGGACGCTCTGTGGGTCCCCTAATATTTCGCCCATCCTTAGTCTACCAGACAGTGCTACGCTAATGGTCAATTGAAACCCAGTAACCCACTTGTGTAAGCATTTTGAATTTGATAACTGTAATAGGATTATATCTAAAAAAATATGGCATACTACAGGTTATCTCCTGAAGTGATTGTACAGTCCTCGTCCATGTTGCAATTTCGGAGACCTACATGGTATTGGGAATCCTTTACACAGTTATCACAATAAAATGTATCCATTCCCACAATGTAGTTGTTCTTTTCAAGTTCACTATGTCTTATTATACCTTCATGGTCCTCATTACATACAAACAAATATAACATGCTAAACTTGCAAATGTAATTTTAGATTACCTAAGCCAACTCTTGAACGATATAAACATATTTCAAAATTCCCATTTATAAATGGAGTACAAGCATAGGATTTTACCAGTACATGGTACTTCAGATATGGGTCACGTCCATAACGCCTATGATGCGTTGATACAAGGGCAGTGCTCCTTATTCGTCCACCCTGACATCTTCGGCATGCGCATGGATACTCTGTCAATCCTTGCCTCAAAGCAATTGTCCTCTCTATATGGTATGCCACTCCATATTGTCGAGACCGCATTGTCATGCACACTGAGAATTCAACCAACAACACTACTTCAGCCATACTTGTGAACAAGCACTTGAATTCAATGCACTACCTGTAGATGTAAGCCAACTTATCCTTTTTATCAAAAAAAATTACACTTCGCGCAAGTTTTCAAGCATGAAATCAATCCCTGCATATCTATTAATGTCTTAAAAGAGTCAGCCACGTTATTTGACATTGCCATCATCTTGTTCACATCAGATTTCTAAAGGCTAGCATTCACATTCCTTAAAAAAATCACAGTTGCTATTGCTTGTACACATTGACAATAGTGGAAACAAAAGTGACTACTATAAATTGAACGTGGGTAGTAGACATGTTATTGAAGACTACTAAAGAGTTCTGTTCATTGCATTCTAGCACATAAACAGGACTAGCTCTTTGGGTGCACATATGTGTCATGTGGTACTAATTCTTTGAACTAAGAAGTCCATGGAATCTTTACAAGCGTCAAAAGAAATTGAGAATTCCCTTCAATTAAAGGGTTTTATTATTTCCTTACAAGCTGGAACAAGATGGAGAAGTTGACTTTCTTTTAGGGGACATTTGCAGGGCAACCTGAGGTTCAAGAGTCTCGTTCGGAAACCAATTCTACCTGTAAGGCAGAGTACGCTTCGCCGTATTTAGCTTGGTAAGCAGCATTCTCTGCCTGTACCTGCTCGGCTATAGCCCGGTAACTGACTTTGGGCTTCTCTTTCACTACTTCTGTACTCTTGTAATGCAGCTCGGTTCTTGTTGAATTTGTAGTTAGTGCTATACAATGCGAGCTTGCATGTTCTGAGGAAGCACGCACACCAGAAGTTTTGAACAGTACTTGTTTTACAGAAGCTTCGAATTCAATTTTTGTTGATATGTCCAACAAAGTAGGATTGTTGTTGGAGGATTCGGAGAAGCTTATATCGTCCACATCTTTGTCTTCGTCAGAATCTAGGCTACATACTCTACGTCTCTGTCTACGAAACAAAGGCGCTGCTTTAAGAACTCTACGCTTTGACATTTTCTGAATGCGATATTGTCGATGTTCTTACTTGATGAATAATCTACAAATACTGCTACTTGGTTTAGGGTGTTGTAAAGTTTTTCCAGATCACGTACATACTTGGTTTTTGGATGTGGACACAGTGAATGGAAGAGGTGTGTCGATTTCAACAAGGTACTCTTGAATTGAAGGATTCAATTTCATGTGACCGTTTAATGCAAATATAGAAGTTGTGTCAATGCACCTGCCACAACAAATAATGCATTACTTACAAAGATAACCCTGAATCTGAATGAAACAAAGTATCAATTTCCAGCCAAAAAATGCACCTGGACTTCTTAAATATTCAAAAACTGCAATGAACAAAATTTGATTGAGATGGTTATAACCTAAACATTAATTGACTAAGGCGACGTAATTACTGCAATGTCATCACACCGAACTTGATCTACACCCATCTGCATAATTACTACTACAAATTATGATGGAAACAAAGTGTCTGTTGTCACTTACCAGTACCATTTCCGTGAGCGCAGTACACGTATCAAATAAGTTTTGCCTTAAGCCTTCTGAAACTCCTTCCACTCTTACATAGTGTCCAACGCACGAAGACCATGAATCTACACACACAACTCGTCACTGCTGTGGACAGAAACAATTGAGGAGGACATTTGCAGCATATCCTAAGAAGATGGCTTCGAGTAGTGACTTGCCGGACATTCACAGAAAGAAACTATTAACGGACATATTTGCGCACATGGAGGACCTTATGAGCATGACTGATAGAGTTCTGACGGAATTCTTACCTCTGCATAATGAGTAAGTAGTTTTAGGGTTCTACATTCTCCTTTAGCACAAACTTCTGCTGATGCCATTGAGCACATTTCTCGGTTGACCTGTAGTAGAAGTTAAATGTATCGCATGTTTGGTAGAAGAGTTTGCGCCATGACAGTTCTAAATCAGTCTTCTCTGACGTAGGCAATTAGTATGAACTTTTCTGTACTCTAGATTAGTAACCAGGATCCCTAAAAATCGTGTTCTTCTAACATTACGGAGGTAACTACAAGAGATGGCCAAATATATGTGCGTGCTAATATTGAAATGCACGTATAATTAGGTCTTCTGCCTTTTCGTAAAGCCACTAAAACTGGATCTCCGACTTTAAGGCACGGAACCCGAAGAAGTTCCGCAGCATTACTTGAACTTCCACATTCAATGAATGACAATTAAAATCTGTTAATGAATTCAAGCAAATGACGGCAGCACTAACAACAATGTTTCTTTAGCATTTGGCATGGTAGGTTTCCTATCTGACATTGGTAAAACTTATTTCGTGATAAACCCTACCCTAGAAGAAAATTGGAAAGTGAAAAAAATTCATAAGGAAGTAAAGAGTCTTACGTACTTTTATTGAATTGTGTGTTGTTGTGAGTGGCCATCAGGGGTAACTCGACAGGTACATTGGTTGCCAAAGCCGAAGGTACCTTCTTGACGGTGGAGGAGGAAAGTTGTGTGTGTGCAACCCTTTCCGCTGGTGTGTTGCCAGCAGCAAATGCATGCAGAACAGGTGAAGAGTGTGGTGTGTTTTGCAACAGCGACAACATTGAGGAAACATTGCTTCAACGCACCAAAATACCGTTGCACTTATTGACGACCTTCGACAGTCCAGAGGCTGTTGTCGTTGAGGCGGACCCATCCGAGGGAGTCCAAGTTTTCCCATCAGGAGACGTGGAGAGGAAGGTTGTCGACGGAAGAACTTCTAGCGCCTTGCAAATCACTACCAAGGAAGAAGACGTCACTGGATTTGGTAAGGTGAAGAGTGACGATATTCTAGACGACTTAGAGAACACGGTGTCTGATTTATCTGACTTCACTTGGACTCCTGGATGTGAGCGATCGGATAGCTCCTTTGAATACTTTTCAGAACGTGCGGAGAACAGCAGAACTAGGGTGTTGAGAAGCACATCCCTAAATATTTCAAATCGTGAAATACATTACCATCCACAAAGCAACAGAAGACTGACTTTGGAGACAAGGAGCCGGAGAGCCAGCAGAAAGAGGGTAACGAGAATCGAAGGAAGAGAAGTTGTAGAAGAGGTAAGTATTTCTGTCACTAATGTCTTCCGGTAGTGTAAGGCTAATGTATTTGATGGAAATATTAACCTATACGTCATGGTGTTTTTCTTAAAAGCTTACAACGTGCATAGTATTTATTAGCGTTGCACTGATTGAACAAAGTGCAACACCATGTCCAAGTGGCCATCTTCAGCAACATGAGGAGTCCCACTGTGATGCGTGCTTCCATTTTGTGAATGGCAATTTTAACCCTTTAGTTTAATTAGGAAGTGCAAGAGCATACGTGACTGATTGTTTATAAAAACAGGTATTGCTGATTAATACATTATATTTTGTATACCGTCATATACATCCGAATATTGTGGATGATGAATGTTGGTTCCCACAGAAAATGAAGATCAAAGCATGTTGGTCTGAGAGAGTCATTTTTGCTTCGGGGTTCGTGCAGTTCATGTTGTATGTCATGTGCAGATTCAAGATCATTCAGAAACGAGGATGGGGAAGGAAAAAGAAACGTTCGAGGCATGGACAAAGGCAAAACGTGGTCGGAAAGTTAGTACTCGTGCAAACCCCTCTGCTGATCCAGCAACTCCAATAACAACACCACAACAAAGAAACAAAAAAAACATCAGTAAAACGCCTAGAGGTATGAAGTCCTCTACAGTGCAACCTTCTTTTGCAGAACAAACAAGTCCAGTAGAGGTTGACTGCGGGATACAAAATAACGAAGATGGCACCTCAAGAAGAGCCCTGAATGGAAGTGGACATGAAAAAGAAGCGGGCAAACAAAAAGAAAAGACGAGGCCTACCTTCAGTACCTTGGTTGCTGGGAAATTAACGACAAACAAAGAGGACAGAGAAAGCGGCCGAGGAACGAGCAAGGGAATGGAAATGCGTACAACAGATTCTAGAAGTCGAGGTCATGGTAAGGGGATAGCGAACTCAAGACTTGTAGATTACAATCGTTTCATGCTTTACAATGCATTCGGTATTTTATTCTATAAGTACCTTTATATACCAATGTGAATTAATGAAAATGTATTTGCCAAATGCATTGGTAGTGCAAGTATGAGAAAGTAAATAAAAAAACATAGTAGTTGTTCATTGCCTCTTCATTGTATCACTTGGTTAATTAGTATGGTGGAATGACAACATTGTAGATCATATAAAAGAGGGAGGAGACTCACCGGCAACCCAACGTCCAGGTAAGGAGAGGGCGTGCACACCTCTTGACATTCGTGGTGGGGACACACAATCATCCCATTCATCTGAAACCTCTGGCTCGCTCGAAAGGAATCTTGAAACACATCCAAGAAGCATCCCAAGATTAGTTACCTTCGAAAAAGCTCGAGGTAGTCAAAACAGGAAGATGGAGAAATTCAATGGACGTAGATCACGGTGGAATGCAGGTTCCTTTAGTAGTGAGGATTCACCATCACCTCAGGTAAGTCAAGTTTGCATTTGTCGGAAATTGTGTGTTATTCCGCTAGCCTTGTCTACTTTGAAGCTGAATAGTCACAGTACTTATTAGCACAGCAAAATTACCATTCAATTTTTGAATTTTGCTTGTGTGTATGTTACTTGTAAAGTTGTTTGAGAAATTTGTTTTTATATTGTCAGATGAGGAGGAAGAGCAAGCATGAAGGTCGTAGAGAAGGTGAACGAAGGTACAAGTATGAATTGGTGGAAGGATGTGGTCGTAGGAGGAAGTCAAGTCCAGATAAGAGTGACAACCATGCTCATGACAATAGTGACTACGACAGCTCCGTGTATCGTCGCGACAGAAGAAACGACAAAGGCCGTTATGCATCATCTATGCATACTAGAGTCCAAAAAAAACGTGACTACAGTCACGACTCCGAATCATGCAAGAGTACTTCGGAGGAAGAATTTTTTTCCCGTGACACTTCTGAAATGAAGTTACGGAAGGCTAAGGTGGAACCAATGGAAACAGAGACTGAAAAGCGGCGAAACAGACGGCATCGACAAGTGGAAAAGGAGGCTATGAGGCGTCAAAGAGAACAACAAGGGTTAAAGGGCCACTATCTTGCAGTGGACGGTAGAGGAATTCCATATTCATTTGGAGTTGGAGCGTGGCGAGCTAAATTGAACAGACTAAGTGCTTCATTGGACCCATCAGTGATGAACATCCGCAATCAACCTGAAGAAGATATGGCCTTGTTGAGGCGGCGCCTGAAGGAGAATTTTGATTATGCTGCACCAATTGATCGCGCTCATATAAGGAAACTTGCAGGAAAAAGTGTTACACAACGTCGTTCACGTCTACTGAAGTCCATGGAAGAAGGGGCATCATGTCCTACGGGGTTGGATAAGAATATTTGGGACCGCCTAGATCGTATTCGACAGGATCCCCATCGAGCTTTGCTTTCCGAAAGAATGAGGTCTGCAAATGCTGCAAGAGTGCAGTTAGGTAGAACTGGACCAAAGGGTGAAGAAGGCATCAAGGAGGACCTATCCCGTTTGTTAGGAAGGGATCCAGATCCATATGAGGTACAAGATGAGATGCGGCGGAAAAAAGGGTATACTGGTGTTGCTCGAAAGAGAAGAGAAGAGAAGAAATTGGATCCTTCATCTTCTGACGTCATGGAAGAAGGTAGTGCACTAGAAAAAAATGTTGAATCTGGATGGTACAAGGAAGATGGTCAGGAATTAAAAAGTCCTGGAGGAAAGTCAGGCGAGAGAGCCAAGTGTATTCCGTCAATTATGTGTCTAGCATGGCGAAGGAATTAGAGAGACTCAAATCCGAACTTAGAGCTACGAAGACAATTTCAATGGCAGAGGCAATTGAAGATGATGGACCGTCAATGTCTGTTGCTGGTTGTGGACAGCCGAGCAAAGCTCCGAATTGCATTGAAAATGATAATCCTGTAAGTAAAGAAAGAATCCCGTTTTTTTATTTGTAACAAGATGTACATGCGAAGTATGCTTTGAAGCTGAACATTGAGGATGTCACATTGCAGGATAGTGTCCAAGTATTATGTAGTTAAGATATAGTATGTTGTATATCTAGGGGATTGCAGTATTCATATTCTTTGGGTGTTGTTAGTATATGAAATCATGTTGTGCAGAGATGTAAGTGGCAAAGCAGATGTTTATTTCAGGATCTGTGTTGTTTCGAATATCATGAAGTATAAGTTCTCTTCTTGAAAATGGAAGAGTATACAGGGTTTTGCCAGATTCTATTGGCAGTAGTGTCATGCATTATGTCCCCCGAGGTCCTCATTTTTGCAGAAATGTGTGCTTTATGAAGAAGGTGGTTTGGCTCTCATGAAAGTACATTTGTAGAGGATAGTAGTTTAAAGCGACATAACTTGCCTGAGGAATCTCTTGAACTAGAGAGTGTATTCCTGGGAAATTCATGACTTAATGAATGTGTACGTAGCGTATCATTTTAGTGGGGTTATTTGATTAAAATTTGTATCACACAGTATTTGAATGTTCAAAATTGTGATGCGTGACGGTGTATTTGTACCTGACTTGTATGTTATGTTTTGAAATTTGCTTTTAGGAAATGTCAACGAAGGTGGCAGACATTACTGGAAAAGGAAAGGACATTGATACTGGAATTGCACCCCCGACAAAAAAATCAAGAGTGTTGCGGAAATGAACATGATGGGAGGTGAGTAATCTTGTTGAGGTGCCATTTGTTTTGCTTTGTCGGTATTCATCCAGTGTTGTTTGGTAGAATATATTTAGATCTAGCAATTAAAAACTGATAGGAAGTGTATGTGGTGAATGAGAAGAAGTTAGTGATAGTTGTGTAGGGGAAGATTGAAGTATCCTGCGGAAATTCAAGAATGCTAACATGCATTGTTTAACTTAATTGCATATAGATACCAGTATCTTCATTTTAACCTACATATGAAAATGCTAGTACAATTTGTGCAGGTAGTGGATGTCAATCAGCATTCTTGAATAGTTTTAAGTTCCGTTTAAATGTGTTTAGATGAAGTGGCTATATGGTAGACATGTAAACTTGTAAGTCAGTTACAGCGTCTGATGGAAAGGACTAAGGCCTATGACAAGGTTTGTGTTTGAATTTATATTAGTTGTGCTGAAACGCAGATGCATGCCATACAGCTAGAAGGCAATGAAGAGTCGAAGTGGAAGAAGGTAGCTAAGGAACTGAGAGTCCGTAGTACCGAATGAACAGGGGCTGAGAATTTGGCATTGGACAGATTGTTGTGAAGTGGAGGATTTGACCAAACAATGCTTCAAGATCAAAGCATTTGTGGCGAAGGGACGAAACGAAGGTGACAGGGGCAGACCTTGGTAGTGATCGATGCCTTCAGTAAACATAAGTAATGGCCAACTGCCAACTACAATATAGTGAAGTTTGGAGTAATTTACAGTATTGTAAATACCCTTTTGAAAGTTGCGTAGTAATTAGTATATGCATTAGCTATAATGGGAAGTTGCATTTGTAAAAGCAAAAATGCAGTTGTTTTGAATGTAGAACTCGGAGGATGGTAAAGCATGATTTGAATACAATGGAAGTGTTTAAAACTATAAGTATGTTTAGCCCAGGTTGCTGATTTTTTGCCATGTAGGTTTGCGAGATAATAAATGTGTACTTCATGGGGCAATTGCAATGTAGCAGGGCCTTGAATGGGAACAAATTGTGAGCAGGATTGAACATTGTAAATGACAATGGTAACTTTCAGAAATGTGTGTGTGCATGCATTGGCTAGTGAGGAGCAGCAGAATGCGTCCACGTTGCAGAATTCAAATGCTAATTTCGTGTGACAGTATTACGAAATTAATAGTAAATGACACGTCTAATGTTTCGTAGGTACGGCCAATTTGGTGGAATTGTAGAATGCCAAAAATAATAAGCTTGAAGGCACGTGTCAATCTAAATGAACACTGGAATAAAAATAACGCACGAAAGAGAGAATGGTAATATGGCATGTGGTTGTCTCTTATAGGTGGTGGCTATCTGAAGTTGACGAAATTAGCATACTATAATTAAGCCGTAGAGTCTCTTTAAACTTGCAAGAATTCAAGTTTAGCCGTAGTAAGTTTGAAATTAGAGTATGCTAATTTCAGTGACCACTTGTTGGTAGTGTGAACTGTGAAGTAAGTTCGTTTTACTACTTGGTAAAGCTGTAAACGTAAAAGTAAAGCCAAGCTGTACTGACCACGTGGCTGTGGCCAAACATGATAGAGTCCGACGTGGCATGATCAACACAAGTATGCTGTCAGACGTCCTAAACAAGTCGTCCGAACCAACTACGAAGATCAGCACAATTGTGCTAAATCTTTGCTACTTTGGACATGAATTTCTGTAGTAGTGTAGATTGGAAGCTGGGCGGGCTGCTGGTTTGAGCTGCCGAGCAAATCCAAAAAAACGTCCACACGCTTTGAGCAAACAAACTGGGGGACCCCTACTCCCTTGGGGGTTATAACAAGACACGACTGAGATTGGTTCTTACGGTTGACACACTACTTTTGAAGGCTAAACTTTGAATAATTTCCAAGTGTTTTGGAAACTAAACTTTGGAACTAACCACGGGGAGGGGGGGGGTTCAAGGCTTCGCCGTCAATTTGGCTTTAACACCAAATTTAGGATTTTTGCGTTCCTCTAGAGGTTCAAAGCTCCGCCGTGCGGTGGACCCTTTAACACACAATTTAGGACTAAACTTTGGACAAGGAACGGTGGGGTCTGGTTATCCCTAGGGGAACTACTCCACTCTTTTCCAAATACGGACACAAGGACTCGACTCAAATTCAAAGGTAATAGACTTGGTTAGTAACGAAATACGGAAAGAGACATGGTTAGTAAAGGAAGGTTAGTGCAACATAAATAACACAACATGAACTGGAAGCCCCCCAAAGCGGCATCGCCAAGGTACGGTGGAGGGTGGTTCTAGGATTAGTACAAGACACGGACGTAGGACACTCAACCCGACTTTGGACGGTAAGAAAATTTTAAAAAAAGAAACCACACAAGAGTTACAAGACAAGAAAGAAGGGCCCCCCACGGACCTTCAACACTAAAATTGCAACAACAAAGAGGAGCAAAGTGCTCCAAAAACACCGTAGGAAGTTTTGGCCAAAAGTTGCCAAAACCAAGAGAGGTTGGACCTACAGACCCAAAACAAGTATTGGGGGTGTTTTGGGAGAGAGAAGGGCCCCCTTTTATAGGTTTCCAAGGGCCCACTCCCCCCCTCGATGAATAACCTCATCCATCCGGATTTTCATCCAAATTTGAGATTTTCACCTAATTTTGGGTTTTATGCTGGTCCTAACTTCTAACTTTTGGAGTTTAGCTCGGAATTGCAAATGGATTGCGCCAATGGTTTTAGAATGCCATATTTAGTCTAAAGGAGCCCCTACCCCTATTTCTATCCCAAAAAATCCATCAGAAACTAGTGCCAACTGGGGCCAATTAAAAGGGTAAAAACCTAACTTTGGGGGTTTACCTCTTTTGGCCTGGGTAACTAGCTAGGGTTGTTGGGGAGGCTCTAGGGAGTAAGAAAAGACTCCTTGACGTCTTTGTTCCGACTTCGTATGCTCCCGGGACGCCGGTCAACCCCGCAAAGATCTTGCCGTAATTATTAATTGGGGGGATGTTGTCAGTTTCGGCTGCCTCCCGCTATTGGAACACTATGAAATTTGTCAGGGCACGTTATTAACATAAAAGATGCTAGTCTAATTTTTAGTGAGATTTTACCGCGGCCTGGGTACTTTCCATGAATTTTCCGTTGTGGCCTTTGGCGGTTGACTGCTCGGAAAAAGATCCTTCGGAAATCAGAAAAAACCGAGACTTTTTGGGGAACCTCTCATGGAGTCTCCCAAGCCACGTGCCAAGTCTTGGGCTAATCTGGCACACAATCAATGGCGAGGTGAAAACTGACTTCGGTTGAATTACCGGCAGTCAGGGAATCTTTCACACGTAAGGGAATCTTGGCGAATGGATTTCGCTGTAGATATCCCAACATGTTCCAGATCCAAGAACACTATCCGGCGGCTGTGGATTTCCTCCATGCAGCCTGTCTGGGACAAGTAACACCTGCAAGCTAACAATTTGGATTCCTAACGTTTTGTCGATGGAATGGGGAAACTAGAACCTATCTTTGGAGATTTATGTGGGGACCTCCCTAACTCTCCTAAGACCAATTTAGCCTATCATGGTCACATGCACTGGGTTTGGGCTATTTTGGATAAGTTCCCGATAGCCCTATTGTTTCCCACTATTTACGGGTTCTAACCTATATACAAGTGGATTTTGTGGTTACTCTATGGACAAAAGGCTATTTATGACCAAATGCTATACTAGTACGTGACATACCTATTTTGGTTCTACACTCTTTTTTGGGCTTTTTGTAGTACTTTATGCCTTACTTTGTACTAAACTAAAAAAAAATAAAAAAATGAGTCCCAAGTGACGAATTTGGGGCTCACAACCTCCTACCACCCCACATATATAGAGAGAGTTTTACTCCACTCTAAACAAGTAAAGCTAATGTATAAATGGCGAGTGGTTGAAAATTGCAATGATGTATATCTCCTAGTAGTATTGATAAATATTAGCAATAGATAAAACTTGTTGGATTTTTGGAAGACATTGACCGTCTTGTTTATCAAAATTGACTAAGAAATTGACAAGAATTTGACAGACACTACAATATTGACCGCATTGACAGGGTGCCAACTTCCCAAAGTTGTGGTGGTCATTTCGGACACTTTTCTGTCAAAATTTCAGTCAATTAGGGCCCATTTCCTTTGTAGTGATTATTAACTTAGCATATTGCATTGAATTTTTGTTTTTTCAATTCTAATACAAACTTAAGTTCATATTTTGTATGTATGTAGGTTCCTCAACAACCCGAAGACAATTCCACAGATTGTGGGATTTGATCAAAAGTGTAGATATTTTTTTGAATACAATTGTGGAAGGTGTTTTTTTGGGACAAAATAGTGAGAATATAGTAAGTGTGTATCCTTTATACCTTTATAAACTTAAGAATTTGAAGAGTCTCAAGCCTTTTTGAATTAAAGTTATATTAATTTGAATTAGAGTATTTCAAGAGTTCTAGGTGCTTTTGAATTGGTTTTATATTAACTTGTTGTTAATATATATTTGCTCAGCTGTAGAAAGTGCATTGGAAAATCCAGAATGTGACATTTCAAGATGCAGAAGTGAATTCTAAGTGGATAAGTATAAAGCAATCAATATTGATGCTTGAAGGAGGGTTGATTTTTTCAGCAAGTGATAAAGACAAGTAAGTCATCTAATCTACTTTTAAAATAATATCTTACTAATTTTTACAATGTTATTTAAGCTATTTCAAACACATTGATGTTCAAATTTATATATGTCATTGCAAGAGGAATAATAATTGTACATTGGAAAGTAAAGGAGTCCTATCCAACATTTTGAAAATTCCTTTATATTCTTGTTCCACAAGGAGAAAACCAAAAAATCCTAAGAGACTGAATCCCCATGGCAAATGCCTTACTTCAGAGGAATTTACCTTGAATAGGTTGAAAGCAACAAAAGAAGAAGAAGACAATTTTTATGAGAAAGAGGAAAAGAAGAAGAAAAGAGTAGACCTTGCAAATGCCAGAAAAGAAGCAAAAATTCAGCAACAACTTGAGAAGAAAATGGCTATAGAAGCCAAAAGGACAATGATAAAACCTCATAAATTTCCTATACTCACAAAAAGGAGGGCAACATTTGTAGCTCCTATAGTGAAATCTAATGTGCACGGTTAGTAGATGGTATATTGACATCACATTAGTGAAGTACTTGTGAACTTGATTGTAGAAAGGTCACAACTTTTCAAATACAATTGTATTTTCATTTTACTACAATGCTCAAATATCATTTACTAATAACAATTCCAAAAAAAATTAGTGAAAAAATGATACCCACTTTGCAGAAAATCATTTGAAACTCAAATGTGCACAGTTAGTAGCATGTCTACGATAACTAGTTCTCTTGTACATAGAAAATTGTTCGTGTTCAACATAACTAAGGTGACCAGTTTGACTCCTCCAAGTTTTTGATTTGAGACATGTTGTGATTCATTTGGTCAATAGCACATTCAATCACATTCTCTTTTCAACGCCCATGGAATTTGTTCAAGTCTTTACACCATAATATGTTGACCCTTGAACGGTTGACTGACTCCATGGAGCTGGTGCGGCCTAATTTGTTATAAGTAGAGGGATTGCCATCACGAAGCTACTCAAGGGGCACGAGATAGCCGTGTTGGGCAGCTTGCATGCCAAATAGTCGCTAGTGGCCACAATCACGTTCCACCAGGAGCCAGAAATTTTCATCAACGAAGTAGAAATGGACAAACTAACGCTCCTTGAGAAGCAGGCTTGGGTGAACTCGACTCTCACCATCACATAGAGCGTCGCCCCCACCAAAGTCTTCAAACTGGAATCCAACACTCAAACTGAGGTCCATCCTCGGGATCCTCCTCCTCAGTTTCTAGTGAGATGGAGTTCTGTTTGTCCAAACGAATCTTTTTCTAAGTTTTTAAATGTCATGTAGGGAGGTAATGAAAACCATTTTTGAGAATGGGATTTCATTGTCATTTCTAAGTGTGTTTTTAGTGCCATTTCAAAGGGTTTTCAATGCCATTTAAGGAGGTATTTTTGTAAATTGGCAATTGGAAAATCCCCAAAATGAGGTGCACAAGTGGTTCCTTGTTCAAAAGTGTGAGCCCTCAAGCTGGCACTTGGAACTCTGAACTTATTTTTCGCGATTTTTAGTTAATTTTTGGGTGAAAAATAGGAAAAAACACATAAAAATACAATTATTGAGGGTTCTGGTAGAAGTCCCTACCAAAGTGGTGTGTAATGGCCTTAAATGCGTGAAACATGTAAAATTTTATATTTTCACTAAATTAAGGTCTTATTAGTAGAATTAGGTAGTTAAATTAGTAATTTTGAGTGAAGTAAGGATTTGAAAGTTAACCAGTTTTAGTGTCCTGTCCATGTGATACAGTACCTATAAGTATACATGTAACAAATTGGTTAAAAGTTAGAGTCTAGTCAGAGTCTGTCCAAATCCAATTCGAAAGAGTTAGATTTGTTGTTTGCAAGTAATTTTGAGAAATACATTCATTCACAAACCAAGATGGAGGAAATGATGATTGGAACATATAGAGAGGTGCTTTTCTAGGTCAAAGCATGCCAGAAGGTCGAATAGAAGCCCGATCATCTAAGATTCCCTCGGTATTAAGAATAATTCCCCCCCGGGTGGAAATTATTAAGGAATTGCTAAAAATAACATTCTTATTGGAGATTTGGTTTTGCCCTTAGTTGATGGACATCTTGTAGAAGATTGCCCAAAAGTTTCGAGATTTTACAAAACTCCATGATGACTCCATGAGAAGTCAACTGCTTAAAACTGCCTTCGTAAATTCCTAGAAATTACCAATGTTGCGGTAAAATCTCACTAAAAATTAGGATATTGTTTTGTGTGCCAATAAAGAGCCCTGTTAAGTTTGAAAACATTATGACATTCCCAAGTACCAGAATTAGGACCGACAGCGAATTTTACAAGAATTTACAACTTGGCGGCGGGTTGACCGGCAAACCAGGAGCTAGCGGTGTCCGAATGGAGCGATTCAAGGGTCAATTCTTACTCCCACAAATATTCTAAACCACCCAAGATTGACAGTTTCATCAACAAACGCAAATTCCAAAAATTAGATTTTTGACTTTTGTTCTGAGTTACCGTGACTCAAATTTGCCCTTTAAAACGGCTGGAGAGGTAGGGGCAAGGGGTCCTTTGAGCTAATTGGGGTCTTCTGAACGCAATGGTGCAATTTGTTTTCAGTTTCAAATTATCCCTCAAAAGATAGAGAGGGTCAGCCCTTAGTTTGACTTTGAAAAGGTAATTTTGGATTAATCTAGGTGGATTTTGCAAATATCTTTTGTAAAATCGAAGATTGGATTTGCCGAAGATACTTGTCTTGCATAAGAAGCCATCTTTTGAACTAAAAAAAGACAATTTAAAACTAACCTTAGATAAAAATGTAAAATATCTCGGTTAATTAGGTAGGTTTTCAAAATATCTTTGAAAAAATCTAATATTTGATTTGGGAAAAGATTCTAAAGCCATTTAGGTCCTAGAAGGAACTTGCTTGAGAACCTTCCTTCCCATTAAACAAAGATTATTTAGAAAACGCGTTTAGGTAGTTTAGCAAAATATCTACATTGAAAATAAGAAAATATTTACGAACAACTTACCGGGGGGGAGGCCGGAAGCGAGTATATAAAGCCCTTCCTCGAGGTTGTTTGTGGCCCTCATTCTCTTGTTTCATTCTTGTTGTTGCTCTTATCGTGCTACCGACACTTGTCGGAGCACTTTTTAAGCCAAATTTTGGCTATTTTCTTCTATTTTCTTCTATTCTCTTGTACTTTGAAGGTCCGGAGGGCCCCTACAAAGCTTTCTTTTCTTTTCTTGTTTGAATTTGGAGGCTTCAAGCCCCAAAACTTTGCTTTTCAAGAGTTTAGATAAAGGAAATCCCCTAACTCTATTGCTGTTGGAGTTAACTAATTTCTTTCTTGAATTTGGAGGCTTCAAACCCCAAAACTTTGATATTTTGGGACTTGTGGGAGCAGTTCCTAAACTCTAATTTGACTTTATTGTTCTTTTCGATACTAACCAACTATTTGTGCAAATTGATAACAATTTGTGATAACTTAAAACTTTAAAGCTGCAAGGCTAGATTTTGCCAAAAGGTTTTAAGCATCACCACGTGCCAAAACTTGTTCTATAACGGGTGTTTGATTTGAATAATTGCTAATGTTTGGTTAAACACTGTCATGTGTACCTCCTTTAGTGATTAAACTTAGAACTTTGTTTGGAATTTTGGAAATTAGTTTTTAATGTT
The DNA here is from genome assembly GCA_947034895.1 of Rhytidiadelphus loreus. Lineage (NCBI taxonomy): Eukaryota > Viridiplantae > Streptophyta > Bryopsida > Hypnales > Hylocomiaceae > Rhytidiadelphus > Rhytidiadelphus loreus. The sequence goes on from OX344765.1 coordinate 45,952,713, forward strand.
CGGTTAAACACTGTCATGTGTACCTCCTTTAGTGATTAAACTTAGAACTTTGTTTGGAATTTTGGAAATTAGTTTTTAATGTTCGGTTAAACACTGTCATGTGTACATCCTTTAAGAATTAAGTTTTCAAAATACTAGTTTGGGTCCTTGGATACTGGTTATTCCTAGGGTTGCTCTCGCACGGCGGAGCTTTGACTTTGAAACCTAGAAACAGGTACTTAAAACTTTGATTTGCCAGTTATTTCCTAGGGTTGCTCCCACACGGCGGAGCTTTGACTTTTTAACTCCTGGAAACGGGTATTTAAAAATTCTAATTCTTTTATTCTTTCATGTTGTCTGGGGTAGCTCCCGCACGGTGAAGCTTTGACTTACCAAATAAGAATCAACGAAATAAGATTCTTTGAAAACTTATTTAAAGGCCAAACTTCGTTGATTTTTCTTCTTTTGGTGTTGCACACATGGTGGAGGTATTTGGTTCCCAAACTTGCCATTGGTTGTTTGTTTCATTTGAATTGTTTTGCTTTGTCTTCTTTTCTTTCAATTTCATCAAAATAGGTCATCTTGATTATTTCATTCACAACATTAATTCTCCCTTATTTGGCAAATTAGGAGTGCTTAACCTTTTTAAAAAATTAAATATTTTTTCAAATTTGTTAAAAATTACGGTTCACCCAAATTAGTTTATTGTTTCTTTTTAGTGTTCAGTATAATTTCAATTAGCTGAAGCAGGGACAGCCTAAGAGCCTACAACACAAGAACGAGCCTACAATACAAGAACGAATTCACAGTTGAGAACGAGCTCACAGCACGGGAACAAGTTCACAGTTGGGAACAAGCTCACAGCACGGGAACGAGCTCACAGCACGAGAACGAGCTGCAGTGGCCAATCGCGCCGCGCCACGTGGCAGCGACCGGCAACGTGGGAAGGGTAGCCCAGCCTCAGTCCATCGACCAACAGCGTGGGAGGGTAGCTCAGCCTCAGTCCAGGGATCAGCAGCTTGGGAGGGTAGTCCCAACCCCAGTCCAGCGACTTTGGTCCAACAACCATTCAGTCAGATCAAGACATTGACAAGGCCTCTCCAAAATTTCAGTAAGCTCTCTCACACAAAACTAACACACAAATTTACATATTCTTCTAAAGAATATATTATTTAAGAGTTGGCCGTTGCTTCGCCACACCAAAACCTTTGACTTTAAAACTAAAATCTTCTCTTCAACCTCCTTGGAAATTCCATCTCTCATTTTTTTCCGGTTGTGCACTAACTCTCACCATAGCCAACTTTGAAGCTCCAAAAGAAAAGAGAATGAATTAGAAAGGGAAGGGAATGATATAGAATGAATTAAACACGTGAAGAATTTCTATGATTAAAAAATTATTAATGTAGGGAATCATACTATTCAATTTGGCTTTGTTGTTAGATTTTATTCCATTTACTATTCACTCAATTGTTTGGTAGTTATTAATTAGGATTCCAATTGTATTAATTGGCCCATTTCGTTATTTAGAGTTTTGTTTTATTAGGCTAATAAGCCAAATAGATAAAACAAAAGACAACTAATATCTTTGGAATATTAAACTAAAAACTATTAAACAATTGGCAAGGGAATAATCACTATTCATTAGAATTAGAGAACTTAAATGAATTAATTAGTTTACAATAAAAACCCTAAAACATAACTATTATCAAAACTAACAAATTGGACTTTTTGGATAAGTTTTTAGGACGACAATTCAACAAAAATTGATCAAAAACCCACTAGAATCTTGTGAATTCATGAAAGATAATGGAAGACTTTGTGGATACAATCATGATGGTGTTTTGCGACGACGGATCCATCGACATCTTCGATACTGAGGTATGATTTCTAAATTCGTTTTTTTTCTTAAATTTGCTTTTCATTTAAATCACAATTAACATTTGGAATCCCATTTGCTACGTAGAAGTTTGAACATTGCTAAAATTCTTAAATAACCTAATTAAAATTGTGGAAGTAATAAATTGATGAATTTGGAATTAATTTGGAAATGAAATAGTAATTTCATCCAAAAGAATTTCAAAAGGAATCTAACTTAATTTAGGAACTTAAGGAATATAAGAATAATTAGGAAAAGTTAAAACCTAATTTATTCCCTTATTTTCTTGAAAATTATTGAATGAACTAATTCCATCCAACTAAGGAGAATTTTCATCCATTCAAAAGTTCTCACCTAGAAGTCCTTAATTTTTACTTTTTACCTTAGTAGAAAGGCAATTTATCACTTTCTTCATAAAAATAATAAAGAATCCAAAAACTACTAATTTTAGAATTATAACTTAGACTTAAGATTGATAAAGGAACAATTAGGAATATTTTTAAAGAATAACTAAGGAATCTTTTGAGACTATAATCATTTAGGGAATCTTTTGAAGATTCCCAAACCAACTTTTATTTTAGAATTACTTTAATTTTAAAGGAGTAAAGGATGGATGAAGTTTAGCCTAAATTTGGATGAAAAATCTAAAAATAGGTCAAAACTAGGATTTCTCTCAAAAATTCATTAGTTGAATTAATTAACAAATTGACCCTGAAATTTAGATTTATTTAGAATTTATTTTCTATTTTTAGTCAACGGATGAAGTTTTTAGGATAGAACTAGAGACAAATTTCATCCATCAATATCTTCTAGTAGGAACACCAGAATTCAACTTGCTTTACCATTCTGGAAAGGGCAAATTGCATTCTACACATTAGCTTAGATAGATTTTTAGGTTAGATTAGATTTTATTTATTCATCACTGTCTTGAACTTGTAACATTTAAATTGATTTGAAACAGTCGAATTTAGGATATAACCATAACAAACAAAGTATCCATTGCTTGAAAGGCCAAAGAACACTACGTTTATAATTCATCCATTTGAATCATTAACTTATGCCGCTAGAACCTGCGTGCAACTTTCTGACTTAAGGGTGGAGTTAGAAACACTCACAAAAACTAGGACAGATCTAGATTTAAGCAAATCTTTGCCACTTTACCAAACTCAATTAGAATTGCATTTGTAGCAAGTGGAGGTGGTGCTTTCATCAGTGAGGAACTATTACGAAATGCCGAAGATTCGGGGACGTCGGAGTTGTTCGAAATCCAAGCGAGAGATGATGACTGTTTCATCTTCTCTGTGGAGTCCACAGGTGCCATCCCAGCTGCCAAGATATTCCTGGATGCCATCAAAGTAATGAAACAGGAGCTGCTTGCATTGCGTCTTGAATTGCAGAAGACAGCTTTGCCTTGTCATTTGCGGATCGTGAAATTGGTGCCACTTCTCCAAAAGGAATAATTACAACAATCAAAGTGTCCCAGACGATGTCTCGAATGGCTTCGCAAAACTTAACTTTGAGGAAGCTGAGGCAGACTGGGAATTCTGATGTATGCCTTTTGAAAATCAACTTGTCCATTTCAAAGCCTTCATTGGAGATACTGCTAGTGATGATTTCCGTGACTCCCTCTGATGAACTTGTTTAATGCTTTAAGTCTCATGCCAATTCCTTTCTCAAGATCCAATGTTTTTCAGGGAATTTTGCTGTCATGAATTGAAGTGTCTCCCTTGAGGATTAATTGCGTGCGTACAAGTGCAGGCTATTCAAATCAAATTGCGCGCATGAAATGCAAGAAGGCTAGTGAATAGCGAAGTTCAAGTTGCAGTGTAAATGTGGAGTCTTTTCAAGTGCGTTGGAGGCATATAAAACTTCCCAAAACATGTCCCACGAGAAATCTATGGAATTTATAGCCTCCAAAATGCTTCGTGAGTTTGCTACAGGCATGCGTTCAGTAACGTTTGGACTTAATGCCCATCGATGACCTCTTTGTGACCAATTCCAAATGAGTTGAAAATTTTCAAGCATGTAGCCAACTTGCCTTTAAGAATGAATTCAAAGAAGCACCACCAACATGGACATTTTTTCATACAAATGTGACCTTGTGAAGTGCAGCTACCCAGTTTTTCAAAGGGCCAAGAAAGGATTTTTGTCGCTTTAAATGTTAATATCTTGCAATCTACAAAGTGGAAATTTTTGAAATTTTTTTCACATCTTGTCAAATTAGTGTACTACAAGATCCTATGATCACAAGTGCCAAAAAATGATTCTTTAAAAAAAAAATTTGGTACTTGTATTAGAAATGACAATTTTAGAGTGTTTTTGGTGAAAACATAGTCAAAAACCTTTAGAGGTTAAGCAATTATGGGCCAAGCCAAATATCATGCCAAACATTTTGGATATCATGCAAGGATGTGCTGTATAAATTTCCAATCGCACAATTCCAACATATAATCATACAAATTTTCACCACATAGTTAGATGGCCATGGTTGGATGGCCAATTTGCATAGTTAATGATAGTGGCAACACTTGCATAATTTGGGTGCACCATGCAACAATGCACATTTCATGGCTTGTGAGGTCTTCATTTTCTAAAATAAATTGGTAGAATCTGGATGTATCGGAAGTTTCAAGATTTTGAGTTTCAATTGATAAAGGATAATGTTTTGTATCTGTATCCATGTATCTATATATTCATATCCATGTATCCATATATCATATCAATATTGTATATAGAACAAGACACGGGATACCACTTGGGTGTGATTTTTAGATGCATTATATTGCAAACTAAATGTTAACACATGCATACACTCTAACCTCTTTATAATGACTTTGTTTACTCCCGTCATAGTGGTCATATTGGGGAGGTGTCCTAGTGTAGAATTAGCATGCATTTGTCACATTAAAGAAGCAATTGAAACTAAAGTTTTGAAAATTCAAGATCAATGTATTTCAAAGTGTGAATGTATAAATACATAAATGATCATGGTACAATACTAATATGTTATATGCAACTAGTACATAATACAATATACCATTTACATTATATAATACAATGGAAGTTGGAAATTTCACATGTCACATGTCTCACGAGAAATGTATGGAATTTTCAGCCTCCAAAATGCTTCATGAGTGTGCTCCAGGTAGATGTTCAGCAACGTTTGGACTGAATACCCATCGATGACCTCTTCCTGCAGCATACGTACAACCATAAGAATGTGATGCAAACACATTGATAAATTAAATACATCGTGCATTATTTAGTCACAAGCAGAGGCAACCCCATTGAGTACTACTCTGAAATGTAGAAAACAACACTGATACATAGCTGTCGTGGTATTTTTTTCACTTTAAACGCAGATATCTTGCTATTTGTGGAGTCAAAATTTCTGAATTTTTTTTACACATTCTCATATTAGATAGGTGTAAGATTTTACAATTAGATGTGCAAAAATAATTCAAATTTGTTTACTCTTTGCTATAGAAACTCGGAGGTGCACATAAGGTAAATTAGCCCATTGTGGTCAAATGATCCACACTGGTCACCTACCAAATGACCCCATTATGTTTTTTTCAATTTTTTCAGATTTTGATTTCAATACATGTCTTACATGACAGTAATGAAGTAGTTAGTGACTTCACTAGGAATATTCAATTTTTCAGTGAAAATTCATTGTGAAAATTGACTTTTTAGGCCTTCCATATTAGAAAAGACTTTGACTGCTTTAGGTGAGTCAAAGGGGCATGATTGATTCAGATTTTGTTGATTTTAAGGTAGTCTTCATACTCTTATGGGCAAAAATGCATTGAACACTTCAAAAATTCATAACAAATTCATACTTTGTCAAAAAAAAAAATTCAGTTGCTCTCATTGTTTCTCACACTTGTAGTACTATGGGAAACAATTTGAAAATTTCAGTAACCACATGATGTCAAACTCCTTGTTCTGATGACAATAGGCTGATTTACATTATTTCTACTACAACAAACCTCGTGCAAACCAATGGTTTCTAATAAACTATAATTTCAACCTAAAATTTTGAGCATTGTTCAATAATGACTATAGGTTTCTATTGCCAATATTTTCAACTCAAATAAAATATAAAATGATTTCTAAAAGAGGTTGAAAATGAACTAAAATGGCATGTTTTTCAACTCAAATAATTATAAAGAACACATTTAGATGACCATTGAATCAATATTCAACTCAAAATGAGCTTTCAATAGAGAGTTATTTTTAGAAAAAAATTGTTCATTTTTTAAACAATTTTTTCTTATATAATACAAGGAGGAGAAAGTTATTTTTCAATTCTATAGTATATCTTTTTACTTCAATTTTTTTTAACTAATTATTATTAACAAATAAAATATCAATAATTCAAAACATAAACTTCCAAAGTAGGAAAATCTATTCATACATTTTCTAAATTTGATTTAAAATTCAAAAAGTAAATAGGGGTTCCAAAGTTTTGTTCGCACATGGTACTCTAGGTGACCCACCCCCCCGAGCTATAGAAATGGTAGTTTTGAGTGTTTTTTTGTGGAAAAAAAAGGCCTTGGTCAAGTAGGGCTTAAGTATCAACCTCTTTTTCTTCTTGAATTTGAAAAAACAAAAATGCATTGAACTTCCATCATGTTAAACTCCTGTAGCAACTTTGATTATACTCCTAAGCACCCGTTCCCAAATTCAAGTTTACATAATTGAATGAACATGACATATCACCAAATGTGCTACGTATTTCTTCAACTCCATATTCTTTTCATATGATATATGTATAGTGGGAGGCCCCCCTCTCAAAGCCCTCCTAGATTGTGTGGGCCCTACCACAAAGCCTTGAGGGGTGGGGGTACTTATAGCCCTTGAGGTCTAACGGAAGCAGGGCTCCTGCTATATAAACCCCTTAAGCAACGACGCTAGTTTGTGAGCCTAAAAGCATGAATTTAGGAGCTGTGAGCGTATGTTTTGTGAGCCAAGAGCATCAATTGAAAAAAAACTTGAAATTTTTGAAGCCAACAAAGAAAAAATGAAGACATTTCAAAATTTTGATTTTGATTTTGATTCCTACAACCGTGGACCTATGACCATGGGGCCTTGCTGGCATATGCACCGTGCTTGGCTTGGCACATTGACAGACGACAACTTTAATCCACCTCGAGACCCATTTTTGTTCTTCTTGTGAAAATGTTTGTTCATGATCAAGCTTTTGAAAAAATCCCAAGGGAAAACAAATATTTTGGACAATTGATAGAAGGCTCATGCAATAAACACCATCTCATAAGAACGAGGAAATTTTTAGAATGTCTTACCCCCCAAACCTCCAAAGGGACTTCCTAGTGCCTAAAGTTTTTTTGGGGGGTGATGGAGTTGTGACACACATTCATACTCAAAAGAAAATTTGAAAATTAAAAAAAAAAGTGTTTTCAAAGTCCCCTACTCCAAAATTTGCAAGAAGATTCTTAAGATGGTGAAGTTGTGGAAACAAACAAATAATAGATTTTTTTTAATTTTTAATTTTTAATTTTGAGAATACTAAACTCCAAATTCCATAAGGGGTTCTTCAATAACAAAATAGGGTTTTAAGGGGTTACACAGTTGTGATAAAGGAAAAATAAATAAAAGTAAAATCTTTTAATTATTCTTTTTTTTAAGAGTCCCAAATCCAAAACCCCACAAGGGATTTCTTGATACTGAAAGGGATATCTTTGGGTGATTAAGTTGTAGAAAAAATACAATAAAAAAATACTATTATTATTATTTTTTGTGGTTTAAATTTTTTTGAGAGTCCTAAAGTCCCGAATAAAAAACTTAAGAGAATTTTTTTTTTTTTTTTTTCTAAATTTAATTTTTTTTAAATGAAAGTTCCCAAACCTAGCTGGGGGTCTCTCGTTAGCGAGAGGGTTTTTTTGAGATGACAATCTCGCAAAAAAGAATTTAAAAAAAAAAATAATAATAATAACTTTTTTAGTTCAAAGTCTCAAACCCCCAAATCTAGCCAGGGGTCTCTCTATACCAAGAGGTTTTTTGACGTGGAAAAGTTGCCAAAAAAAATTGAAAAAAAATAAAAACTTAGTTGAAACTCCAAACTCCAAACCTTGCTAAGGGTCTCTCAATACCGAGAGGGTTTTTGAGGGGTAATGAAGTCGCAAAAGAAATTCAATAATTTTCAATAATTTTAAATTTAAAAAAAAAATTATTTTCCCCTGAGATTTCCAATCCCAAAACTCCACAAGGGGTTTCTTGGTACTGAGAGACCCTTAACCGGGTTTGAGGTTTGGAACTTTCAATCCAAAATGAGTTTTTTTAATTTTTTGTTGCAATTTTGTTACTCCCAGAAAACCCTCTTAGTATAGAGACCTCTAGTAGGGTTTGGGATTTGGGATTTCCAACCAAATTAAAAAATTAAAAAAAATTAATTTAATTTATTTTTTAAATTCAACTTTGTCACCTCAGAAAAACCCTCTTGTTGCAGAGAGACACCTTATGGGGTTTGGAGTTTGGGACTTTTACAAAAAAACAAAACAAAAACAAATTAACACCTTTTTTTAACTTTTTAATTTTTTTGCAACTTTCGAGAGTTTGGAGTTTGGGACTTGCAGCAGGCAAAAAAAATAAACAATAACAAATAATAATTATTTAATTTGAGAGTCCCAAACCCTAACACACGTAAAGGATATCTCAGTATCAAAAGGGATATGGGGGTGCCAAAGTTGCAGAAAAATTAATTAATCTTTTTTGAAAGTGTCAAATTTGAAAGCTTCCAATAGTTCCTTCAGTACCAAGATAAGTTTGTAGAGGTAATGAAGTCAAGGAAAAAATTGAAAAGATTTTTGAAAAAAAAATTGAAAAAAAAAAATTTAATTTTTTTGAGTCCCACATTCTGAAATCCCCAAGGGACCTCTCGGTACCGAGAGGGGTTTCTAGATGCGACAAAGTCATGGAAAAAAAATTTGAAAAAATAAAAATAAAAATTTTGAGAGCTTCAAATCCAAGGGACCACCGAATATCAAGAGGGGTTTCTAGGAGGTGATGGAGTTGTGAAATAATAATATTAATATTAATAAAAATAAAAATAATTTTTTTTTTAAATTTGAATTTTTTTGAGAGTTCCAAACCCCTGACCTTTCAAAAAATCTCTTGATATATATGATATACCTTGTTGTAATTTGTTATCAAGAATCTTCCATTTCCATCATTTTTTTCAAGATCAACCTCCCAAACACCTGCATTCTAATCCATGGTAATAGGTCCTAATCCAAAAAATCCCCCTCCAAAAATTCTAAAATCGGAAGCTCACAAGCTCACGGCTCTTGGGCTTCCACTCCAAGGCTCACAAAATAGCACCCCTGACCCCTAAAGGACCAAATTGTATTTTTTTAGCAACATAGCAATTTTGGATAGCTCACTATGAATGGGATTTTTAATTTTGTTCTTTGAAATTTTCACACAACGTATGCCCAAGGAGTAACTTTAAGGCCCGAAAATTTTCATAAATTTTGAATACATGGTTAAAAAGTTATTGTATGATATCTACTTTTCTACAAATTGTAGGCATCCTAAGTAGTTCAAAAAAATCTTTAAATTCACTTTTTTAAGAAATAAATTTGTTTATTGGTTCTCTAGATTTATATATACATAGGATGCTTTAAATCATTCCATTTTGATTAATGAGATGAATGTTATGAGGACTTTTAAAGAAGCACCAACAACATGGACATTTTTATGAAATCTCTACTCTAAAATAAACTTTGAAGTCCTTTATTTGCCTTGAATAAACTCAAAGAAGTACCAACAACATGGACATTTTTTCATACAAATGTGACCTTGTGAAGTGCAATTGCTTAGTTTTTTGAAGGGCCCCCTAAAGGATTTTTGTCACTTTAAATATTCACATCTTGCAATCTACATTGTAGAAATTTCTGAATTTTTTTCAACATCTTCTCAAATTAGTGTAATAAAAGATCCTATAGTTACATGTGTCTAAAAAAGATTTTAAAAAAACGTTTTGTACTTGTCTTAGAGTCTAGAAATGACAATTTTCGAGTGTTTTTGGTGAAAATATAGTCAAAAACCTTTAGGAGTTAAGCAATGGGTCAAGCCAAATATCATGCCAAGTAAGGGCATGTATAAGTTTCTAATCAGACAATTCCAACATATAATCTTACAAAATTTCATCATATGGTTGGATGGCCAATTTGCATAGTTAACAATAGTGGCAATTCTTGCATAATTTGGGTGCACCATGTAACAATGCACATTCCATGGCTTGTGAGGTCTTCATTTTCCAAAGTATATTGAGAGAATTTAAATGTATTAGAAGCTCCAAATTTTTGAGTTTCAATTGATATAGGATAATGTTTTGTATCCGTATCAATGTATCTATATATTCATATTCATATATCGTATCAATATTGTATATGGGACAAGACACGGGACACCACTTAAGTACCATTTTTGGGTGCATTATATTGCAAAGTGTTAACAAGTGCATACACTCTAACCTCTTTATAATGACTACATTTACCCCAGTCATAGTGGTCATATTGGAGAGGTGTCCTAGTGTAAAATTAGTATACATTTGTCACATTAACCCCTAAAGGACCATTGTCCCCTCGGGGGACAAAATGGATTTCGGGTAGGTTCCTATGATCTCAATTTTTAGTGAAACTTTTTGAAACTTTCTCATAAAATAGGAAAAATTATTAGCTTCGTGGGAATATAAATTTTATTTCAATTGGTGCCCGGGAACAAAAGTTATGGCATCTTAAACATAATTTTCACATCACCAGGCAGAAAAATAAATCTACAAAAATTTGAAATTAATTTTTTAATTTTTCTCTTCTTGAAGATCATATTTTTGTCTACATGTGAAGCTTTGATTCATTCCATTTGGATTAGTAATGTGAAAGTTATGAACAATCTTGTTTTTCGGGCAATTTGAGCATCTTCTTGAAAAAATAACTATAGAATGCAATTTTGAATGCAATTTTCACAATTTTTCAAAGAAAATTGTTTGACAAGGTTAAATTTTCTATTTAGAACAATCTCACTGTTGAGATTATTGTGTTTCAATACCATTTTAGTGCTATTAGCGATTTAGTTTTTCTTTCAATCTGAAATTGCAAGCCAGTGTTCAAAAAAACTTTCTTTTTTCAACTTTGAATGCTAATATCTTCCACTCTGTACCGTCAAATTCCATGAAAATTTTAAAACATGATCCTCAACTAGCAAAGTACAAGATCCTACGGTTAGATTCTAAAAAAAAGTATTTTGTTTTGTTTTTTTGGATGAATGAAGCAGAATTGGGAGTTTTGAGTAGTTTTTGACAAAAGAATGGCCTTGGTCCTTTAGAGGTTAAAGAAGCAATTGAAATTGAAGTTTTGAAAATTCAAGGTCGATGTATTTCAAAGAGTGAATGTGTAAATGCGTAAATGATCATGGTACAATTTTCTAGTATATAGTATGCAATAGTACACAATACCATTTACATTATATAATACAATGCAAGTTGGAAATTTTCATTTCTCAAATAATTTTTGCAAGATTTGTAGTTTTCAAACTTTAGAGTACCCCTTGTATGGATCAAATAATGGTAACTAAATTTTGTGTTTAAGCTAATTTATATTAGAAAGATGCTAAATTATAGTCACATCTTCTAAAGAAATTTATAAATAGTCTAATGACAATGTGCATTCAACAAATGGCACAAACATTACTAAATGTAATCCTTGGCTATACATTGTAACCATACAATTTTCTCCAATGGTTCGAATTGGTATTTGAATATTAAAATTGCCAACCTTTTCATGTAGAGAAATTTGACGAGTAAAGTTTTGACCTAAAGACTAGCATGAACAATAAAATAAAACAATTGGGGGAAAAAATCTGAGACAAATCATCAACCTCGGCTATTCATTTAGAGAAGAACTACCAATAGCTGAAAATTCCTTCACACCATCATGATATGGTACAATTAACCCCTAAGCGCTCCGACATCCACTTTGTGGATAGTGGATTGATTGAAACTCTTGGTTCTTTCTCATTCTCCTTGGATGAAAGTCATCCTAATTTGTGGAGATACTTTATTAAGTTCTTGTCCTATCTAATGGTTGGATTTGGTGTTGTCAAAGTACATATTTTTCTAAAATTACAAATGTGGGAGAATGTCAAGTGGTTGACCAAGCCAAAATTGTATTGACTCTAGTTCAAAACTAGATTTGCAAAAATGAGGTCATGGATTTTACGAACTCAAAAATTTCAAAAAATCACCATGCCAAGAGAACCTCATTTCAAATGCATTCCAACAAATTTTACTCAAAAAATGATAATATTTTGCTTGTAATCAAATTTAGAAGGAATTCTAAAATTTCTCTTTCAAAATTTATAAAAAAATATTGGTGATAGCATTGATGAATGTAACAATATGATTTGAATCTAAAATTCAAAATCTACAACTTCTATTTGTATATGAATTCCGAAATATTCTTCCAAATAGTACTTTATGATGATATTTCCCAAATCTTCAAATTCTGGAGAAGGATCTGGACATTTAGGGGTTATGAATATCAGAACCTGCTCCCGGAGATTACATTTGGAAATTACTGCATATTCAATACCGAGACACCAGACATGAATTCAATTATGCAATTTGATAAGATCAAATGGTCAATTTGAGAAGATCGAATGGTCAATTTGAGAAGATCGAATGGTCAATTTGAGAAGATCGAATGGTCAATTTGAGAAGATCAAATGGTCAATTTGAGAAGATCAAATAATATGCACTCACAGAATTCATCAACCTTGGCCGGAATCGCAGTATCTCTTGAAGATAAATGAGCTCCATGACCTGGAATGAAGTCGAAACCTTCTCTTTTCCTCCTCATTCTCTTCTAACAAAATCTTACCAGATATCGCCACTTCTTGCATCGTATTCAGTAGTGGCCATTAAATTGAGAATTTTCTTCACTACACTTCAACGGTCCGACAGGGCTGTTGCATCCCACAACGACGTGGTCAGCTTCTTAAGAACAATGTACCAATGCAAATACTGAAGTAAGTAACAAGGTCCCCAGCTTGAAATTTCTAGAGAATGAGCTTGTGGACTTACACATGAACTTCTCTGATAACAGCCCGAGCACGATCTGGTAAAGTGCCCATTCAGTTCGTGAGGAAATTGTAGAATAGCCCAAAACCCTAATCAGTCAAAGATGGGTCCACGGTCGGGATTAGGGTTGGACAGGGAAGTCCTCACTCCCCTTTTTCTGAGATGGCGATGTTAACACTGGGAACATATTGTTCGATCTGCAACACTTTGGCCATGTCGAGAGCAGCCACCTTCGTGTTCTTCGCCAGCAACTTGTGCCTTCCGGTCTCAGGAAAGACACCAAACGCAAGCGCAAATCGCCTGAAATAGCCATGGAATCTTCAGAAAGCTCAATCCAATGGACACGCCTGGGCAGCTAATGCCCGGAAATTCTGAAATTTGGAATCAATGGCTACCTCATGAGGCTGGAAAACTCAATCCTCTGAGTCAAAATTGAGGATTTCAATGAGATTGGCGCTGTAAGATTAGTCGCCCAACCGAAACATCAGATCCTCATCAGTCCTACTGTCCAGAGCTCTGGGTGTCATAATTTTTTGGCGATCTAGAAGCCATCTTTCACGGGGAGGTTATCCTTGTTTCCTTACGCGAGAACGAGAAGTTTCCCTCAGGATTTTGCACTTGGAGGGGGGTATCAGGGAAAAGAGGCAGCAGGGAAATTCAGTGGCACCAATCAGGGGCCAGGGAGAACTGACCCCCTCGCTCGGCCCTGCGGGCAAACCCTGGAATTATTTATTTTCTGCACATGAATTTTTTTGCAAATTTTGAATTCATTTTTGCGATCAGAGACCCTGGATTAGCTAGGTGAGGTGAAGATTATACCCTAGAACGGCCCAAAATAGGGGGCATTTTTTTTACTTGCACCCCTGGTAAGGCCGAGCGAGGGGGTCAATCCACCCTGATCCAATCAGGGTGCATAAAGTTTCACTCATTGCAGAGAAACAAGATGGCCTGAAGAGAGAAACTAATGTCAAAATATCAAAATCTTAGAAGATGCTCAAAGCCTTTGTTTCTTTACGTGTACAACTCTGGAAGTACCCAGATTTTCAAACTGTAAGTTAATGCCTCTCAGATCCTCAAAAGTAGAGAGAATTCAGCCATTAAAAAAAGCATTGTTGTTTTCCTTCTAAGAATTAATCTTCAAAATGCTGTACATGAGCGAATGTCGACACGTGGACTAAGCTTAAGTTAGGGCATGGGAACAGTGACGAACAGTGAGCCGAAAGCAGCTTCGAAAATACTTTTGGAGCTGAGGCTCTGGTGGCTGTAAGAGTCTGTTCCGACAGTTGCCGTGTTTGTCACGCTTGCCCGATCTAAGCTTATAACTTGTCCGTCTTGGCTACGGAATTCAAGCTCGTCCATACGCGATGCCGCTAGGGCCCGAGGTTCTGACAGAGAGAAAGAGAGAGAGTTTTTTGTGTGAGACTTGTGATTCTTTGAGGAATCCACCGATTTCGGCTTGCTCTTTGTGGTTGGGTGAAGTTTGGGGTTTCTTTCGAGGGAAAGCAGCCTTAGTGAATTTCTGTTCGAGTGCTGTGGGTATGAAAACTCAGCTTTCCTCCGGTGCTCGGATGTGATGGCTGTTGCACGCAGAGTCGACAGGCATTGGCGTGATGCGAGAAAGGTTGTCCTCGAACCCGCCTTGATTTTATGTTAGTTTGGGTATGATCCAGTTTTTTCTTGCAATTCTTTGTCTTCTTGCTTGTTGGATCCTTTCTTAGTCAATCCTAAGAAGTATGTAGTTCACTTTGAAACAGAGCTCTAGGTTAGTATGTTACTGAAACAGGACTTTGGACAATATGATTTGAAATGCCATGCTCTTCTTGAAGCGCTACTGGTACTACGTCTTCGATGCTACTGCTTTGCTTCACTTCCTGCATTGTTCCTCACTAGGTGACCTACTTTTATAGGTGCTTAAGAATCTTCAGTATTGCACTTGGAAATTAGCTTCCAGGCTCTGTACCGCCATCTGTCGAACTATGTAGTCGACCAGAGTAAGTATCTAGATTTGATGCAGTTGTGGTTGGTGTCCACTCTTCTGGATACTGGACGGCCTGTTCTCCCACCGGGAACTGAGAATCCGTCGCAATTCTGAGCTTGTTTTTATTTGGCATGTGCGATCGCAGGTACTAGCAAGTAATCTTCACCCTGCGGACAACTGTTGCCCTGTGAGAGAAAGGTCATCCTCGATTCCACCCTTATTTTATGTTAGTTTGACTCCTACTTGGGGTTCTTGCCATTCTCTCTTGGTACTTCTCCTCGTGCTTGTTGGAACTATGCGTCAGTCTTAGAATTATTTAGTTCACGAAGAATTAGAGCTCTATATTAGCATCTTACTGAAACATAGCTATTCAAAGAACTAATGGACAATGTCATGATCGCCACTGGTGCTATGTGTTCAATGCTGCTACAGTGCTTCACTTCCTTCATTGTTCATTAGGATTAGGTGACCTACTTTAGCCACGTGCTTAAAATCTTCTGGATGGAATTATTGCAATTGGAAAGTGTATTCTTGCCGATGTTTGAATCCTTTGCAGTTCTAAGCTTGCTTCATGTTGAGCACAATCGCAGCCACTGCCAAGTAATCCCTGCACAAATTAACTCCATGTAACTTCGAGGAGGAAGTTACGGCCGCGTTTCCTTATAGGATGTCATCTCCATGCTTGGTATGCTTCACTCCTGTGGCAATCTATTTGGTTGTATCAGTTGTTGGCTGTAAGCATGGGAGTAAATTAGCAGATGTAGAGACCTATCGATGGGTGGGTTTTGATGTTCCTGGTCGCATGTGCTTGTCAATATTTCGCAGAGGTCTAGTTTTGTGGTTGTGGACCAGTGTTGTCTATTTTCATAACTTAGTTGAGCCTTCTTGTTGTTTGTAAGTTAGAAGATATTGTTTGTGTCACTTTAATCATTCCAACAGATGAAGGAGTGTGATTTTGAGAGGATGGATACAATTGCCGAAAGATCTTTGGGTTATGAGAGCCCAATTTTGTTGAGATCAATTCTCACACTTTATTAATTTCTTATTTGACTTCAATATAGGAGGTAGCAAACCAATATAAGTGACAATAGATAACCAGTTTCTGTTGAAAGATTAGTGTCCTTAGATAGTAGTCAAGTCATGCTAACAAGGGTCATTACATCATGATTGCCAACTAGTCCAACCAAGTTATGAATAGAAGAGTTTGTATTGGAGATATTAGGATTAGAGCCCCATCAATTTTAGTATCCAATCCCTTGAGAATTCAGGTTTGTGGTGTGTATTTCTTGACGTGCAGATCTAGAAGGAATGATGTATGAAACATCCAAGAGCTGACAAGATGTGCGCCACTAGTGATGGCAAAATGATTGATGGATTCATGAATGTCTTTGTCTCCAGGTACGGTGATGCTTTTGGATGGGCTCAGTTCTGGGACTTTTTTATTTAACCATTGTCGAAATGGTTTAGAAAATGTTGGCATTGTTTCAAATCCGTGATTGAACCTCTAGTATAGGCTTGCCTCTAGTTGCTTCCAGTTTGAAGACTATGTTGTCAACATTTAACTTACCAACGATGTGTGTCTATGAACCGGCGTTCCCATTCACTGCATTGTGGAAAGTAGGGTCAGATGGGGTCAAATTCTTAATCACCAGAATCAATGAAGAACATTGCATGTATGTTGGTTCAAAATTTTTAAAAATGGACCAAAGATGGTTTAGGGTTTCATCCCTAGGCACACATAGAAAGATTGGAAAAGATTCAAGATACAGAGCAAAATGAAATGGTTCATCATGCCATCCCTTGCCATGTTTTGCAAGTCATTCTACTTCAAAAGTTAGTTCCTTGATTTGGTTAGTGAGGTTTTCTCCAGCATCCACAAGTGAATGTTATAATTTGAGCCTAGTTTAGTATTTCTTGTAGATTAGGAATTTGATTTTCAGTGTATCCAAGTAAGCATATCAATAAGGATGATGTGTGGGAGATGCATTTGTTGACAACACTTGGGTTGCTAATATGATCTTGATACTTACACAATCAATATTCTTGTCAGTTATGTAGCAAATTTATGGGGAGCTTTGACTTTAAACCCTAAACCCTAAACCCAAAGTTGACATTATTTGTGAGCACTCAAGCCATATTCCCATCTTTATCAATTATCTTGTATTTTATATTGACATGAATTCCTTGAATTTGGAATCCAAAGGTTGCATCAATAGTGACTTATGTGGTGATTGAATTACAAACTAATGTATTTTATCCCAACTACAAATTCCTTTTTCATTTCTCGTAGGCATTAGTGTATATTTCAATTTTGAAGTGGCAAGCATGACAAGTGATATGGAGAGTGATACAAAGAGATTTTGTGCAACTGAAGCAAGGCGTGGCAAGAGATTGTGTACAGAAGGTGGTTACTTCACCTTGGTTTCACTACCAACCTATTCTTTCTTATTGAATTTTGAAGTACAATCATTTATAGCTTAATAATGCTAACCTTGAATTCAATTGCAAACATTATTTGATGCTTTTGGATGTGGTTTTTAATGAAGTAGATTGATCATTGATTGTATTGCAGATGAGTTTGCAAACTATGATGTTTTTATAAGTCATAGAGGCCCTGATGTCAAGACGGGTTTCGTGGGTTTTTTATATGATGCTTTGGAACGAGTTGGTTTGCATCCCTTTTTGGATTGTGAATCCATTGGTAAAGGCCAAGATTCTTGGAAATGCATTGACCATGCCATCCAAACAACACCCCTAGCCCTAGTCATCTTTTCGAAGACTTTTGCTCAATCCGAGTGGTGTTTGAAAGAATTACATGCAATGTTGGACTCTCCTTCAATGAAAGTGCTACCAATCTTCTACAATGTTCAACCATGGGAAGTGAGATTTCTAGAAAAGGGTCAATTAGCTACTGGGTTTACAAAGTTGATTGAGAGGCATGATATGACTACTATGGAACAATGGAGGGCCGATTTGGAAAGAGCTTCGAAGTTGGATGGTTGGGAGTACAAAGTAGGAGACAAGAGGTAAATATGTGGACATGCACTATATATTATGAAGAATTTATGGTTGAACTTGACATTGACATTGTACTTCATGGTATTGATAATTATTACAAATTGTTTGTAGGTTGGAAAGGGACTTGGTGTCGGAGGTGGTTGCCAAGGTTATTGAATTGGCAAATAAATCACTTTCGTTGGATGTAGGTGATCATATTGTGGGTGTGAAGCAAGTTGTTGAGAACCTCATTCAAGCTCTTACTGAGAAGAAAGTATTAATGTTGGGATTGTGGGGAATGGGTGGAATTGGAAAGTCTACTTTGGCAAGGGAGTTATACAACCAATTAGGGCAAAGATTTGTTGCAAGGTGTTATGTAGAAGATGTGGTAGAGAAGGTGAATCAAGATGGTGTGACTAATGTCCAAAGTCATATTTTGAAGGCCTTCTGTGGGAATGAGAAAATTACAGACAAATTTCATGGGAAGCATATTCTTAAAGAAAGGTTATCTAAGAAGTGCATTCTTTTGGTTTTGGATGATGTTCATGACAATGATGAGATGGATTTTTTGATGTCACGCCAAATGCTCAAGGAAGGTAGTCTATGCATTGTCACTTCTCGAAATCGACGCATATTTGAGAAATCAACTTCATTTGATGACAAACATGAGGTTCACACTTATGATGTTAAATTATTGAATGAGTGCGATTCTCAAAGTGTCTTTGCATGCTATGCATTTGGAGGTGATTCTAAAGTACCTCCAGAATTTGCAAGTCTTGTTGAGGAGGTTAGCATGGCATGTGGTGGAGTTCCTTTGGTGTTGAAGGTTTGTGGGTCTCGTTTGAGGGACGAGGTGGAAGTAGAGATTTGGGAGGAAATTTTGAAGGAATTGAATTGTGGCACTATAATGGATGAGGAGAAGATATTTAAATGTCTTCGCATTAGCTATGACGCTCTTCAAGAGAAACATCAAGAAATGTTTTTGGATATTGCATGTGCATTATTGGGAGAATCTATGGAGATGGCTAAACTTGTTTGGAGATCCCAAGGTTGGTCTGCAGCATCTGGTGTGCAAACTCTTGTAGAGAGGGCCTTGATTAGAGTGGATGAGCAAGGTGCCTTTTGCATGCATGACCACTTGAGAGATATGGACCGTGCAATTGCCAAGGAGGAAAGTGTAAGTTTGGGTATTTGCAAACGCTTATGGGGTTTGGAATCCTTGGCATTGTTGAACAAGAATGAGGTAAGCTTGATGGCCATTAAACTTTAGTTTGGTCAACCTTTTGAATAGAGTATAAGTATGAAGTTTTGTAGTAATATATTAGAGATAACACTTCAAAGATTAAAGGAATAGTGCTTACTCTAGTTTGATTGTTTGAGAATCCAAATCTGTTGTGTATGTATTCTTTTTCTAGTTGTATTAAATGACGTATGCCATATATTCTTTTATTGAGTTTAACCATGTCTAGTTTGATTCAAGAAACATATATATATGTTAAAGCATTTTAGTCTTATTTCACTATTTGGACTTTGTCTTTGCAGCCACTACCAGATTCTCTTCAAACTTTGATTCTTCCATCATGGCATGGAATTCCAGTTGACCTTTTTGGCATGAAACAATTGCGCATATTGAATTGCGAGGATTGTTTGTTTTTGATGTCATCACTTCCAAAAAATTTGCGTTTCCTTTATTACAACAAGGAAATGCATGCAATAAGGAATCATTTTCCGAACTCACCTAAAGACAATGAATTGGTGATATTATTTTAGAGCGATGATTGAATGAACAGCTTCCCTAAATCTTTGGGAACATTGAGCAAATTGAAAGTGTTGAATTTAGAGTTGTGTGGTGAGTTGAAGGAGCTACCAGATTCACTGGAAGGGCTCCACAATTTGGAAGACTTGAATCTTTATAGGAGTGGAATCCAAACGTTACCCAAATCTTTGGGAACATTGAGCAAGTTGAAAGTGTTGAATCTCATGTCATGTGGTGAGCTGAAGGAGCTATCAGATTCATTGCAAGGCCTCCACAATTTGGAAGACTTGAATCTTTATGGGAGTGGAATCCAAACGTTACCCAAATCTTTGGGAACATTGAGCAAGTTGAAAGTGTTGAATCTCGTGTCATGTGGTGAGCTGAAGGAGCTACCAGATTCATTGCAAGGTCTCTACAATTTGGAAGATTTGAATCTCGAAGATAGTGGAATCCAAACGTTACCCAAATCTTTGGGAACATTGAACAACTTGAAAGTGTTGAATCTAAAGTGGTGTCGTGAGCTGAAGGAGCTACCAGATTCATTGCAAGGCCTCCACAATTTAGAAGACTTGAATCTTTCTGAGAATGGAATCCAAGCATTAACCAAATCTTTGGGAACATTGAGCAAGTTGAAAGTGTTGAATCTGGTGCCATGTGGTGAGCTAAAAGAGCTACCAGATTCATTGCAAGACCTCCACAATTTGGAAGACTTGAATCTTTCTGAGAATGGAATCCAAGCGTTAACCAAATCTTTGGGAACATTGAGCAAGTTGAAAGTGTTGAATCTAGTGTCATGTGGTGAGCTGAAAGAGCTACCAGATTCATTGCAAGACCTCCACAATTTGGAAGACTTGAATGTGGAGTGGAGTGGAATCCATACATTACCCAAATCTTTGGGAACATTGAACAAGTTGAAAGTGTTGAATCTAATGTCATGTAATAAGCTGAAGGAGTTACTAGATTCATTGGAATGACTCTAGAGTTTGGAAGACTTGAATCTTTATGGGAGTGGAATCCAAACGTTACCCAAATCTTTGGGAACATTGAGCAACTTGAAAGTGTTGAATCTAGGGTTGTGTGCTGAACTCAAGGAGCTACCAGATTCATTGAAAGGCCTCTACAATTTAAAAAACTAAGATCTCAAAGACAGTGGAATTGATAGTTATCCAACTCTTGGAAGTTTGAGTAAGTTGAAAGTATGGAATTTAGTCTAGTGTGGTAATTTCGAGGAGCTACTAGATTCATTAGGATGCCTCAAAAATCTAAAAAACTTATAGCTTTAAAGAAGGGGAATTTGAAGATTACCAAAATCTTTGGGAGTGTTGAGTAAGTTGATAGTATAAAATTTAGGTTGTTGTAGTGAGCTTGTATAGATACCTCAAGAATTTGAAGAAGTTAGAACTTCAATTCAATTCATTCTGGAGTTTATCCAAATCTTCTAAAAATTTGAATATGTTAAAAGGGTTGAATCTAGGATATAGTGGTAAACTCATGGAGCTACCTGATTTGGTTGGAGGACTCCAAAATTTGGAACACTTATAACTCAAAAGACGTAAAATCCATAAATTATCCAAATCTTTTTGGAGTGTTGGATTGAGAATGTAGTAGTGAGCTTGTTTAGCCATCTAATGCATTGTAGGGCCTCCAAAATTTTAAAAACTTGCAATTCAAAAGGATGGGAATTTTGAAGTTACCTTGAAGACTAGAAAAAAATGAAGGGTTTTGCAAATGTAGTGTGCAATTCATTTTGTAGTTGCATATAGAGATTGCAGTTGCAGTGTAGTCACAAGTTTGCATGACTTATTTGCAACTTGTTTGTGACTAGTAGATTTTTAGATTTTTAAAATATTAATCTCAATAATTTGTAGATTTCTAATGTTCAAATCTATCTTTTATCTAGATTTTAGAATTTCATATCTACCTTTTTTTAGATTTTAGAATTTCAGATCTGCCAATATATGAAACCTTGCAATTTTGTAGATTGTAAATTTTTTGGATTTTAAATATTTTTTTATTTCTATAGATTGTAGAAGTCTATAAATTGTAGAAATCTACAAACTATAAAAATCTATAGATTGTAGAAATCTTAGAATTAAATCAATAAAATTCATTGCATAAGACTACAACAACATACAAGTCTTATAGGTCCAATCTAATAATACTCTTGACAATTGATGTGGGACCATTGTAATTGTTTTCTAGTTGAACTCTAGTTGTAGTCGAGTTGCTTCTAAGTTGTAATCTAATTGCTTTCAAGTTGCTAGTCTAATTGCAGTCTAGTTGCTTGTTGCTTCTAATAGATTCCTGTAATCCTAAACTTCACTTTGCAACTACTTTGCGACTAGAACAACGTATAACTTTGTTAATGTAAAATTTGGTGCAATTACAGAGGGCTACAGTTGCAGGACAGTTGTATAGGACACATAGTTGCATTACAGTCAGTTGTAGCAGACACATTTTTCTTCTAGTGGAATGCCCTTGAATCATGAGCAACTTTAAAGTGCTAATTTTACAAGGTTGTGGCAAATTCAAAAAACTACCAGATTTGTTTGGAGACTTCTACAACTATGAATCAAATGAATCTTGGAAGAAGTGGAGTTCATATTTTTATCCAATTGCTTTGAAAAATTGAGCAAATTAAAAGTGTTGAATCTAAAAGTTGTTGCAAGCTTAAGAAGCTATGAGATTGGCTTGTAAAGCCTCCTAATTATGAATCAATTGGATTGTATAGGATATAGAATCCAAAATTTATGCAAGTCTTTTGGAATTTGGGGCAATTTGGAAGTGTTGAAGCTACTAGGTTGCTACAAACTTAAGAAGCTACCAAATTCATTGGAGGTTGTCAAAATTTGAATCACTTGGATCTCTAAGAAAGTGAAATCCAAAGCTTACCCAAAGCTTTGGGGGGTCTTAGAAGTCTTCAAAATTGGAGCCTTGAAGAGTGTATAGTTTAAGATTTGCCTAAGTATTTTGAACGTCTCACAAATCTACGGACCACTATTTGGAATCTATCTATCATTTGCAAAATTGTGCAACTCCGTTTATATGATTCTTGGTAGAAGCAAATTTCTAAAAAAATGACTTGGGTCTTTTTGACAACTTATTAATTGAAGGAAGTTGGTTCTAGAAGATAACTTTATAGTTTAAGATTTCAAATTCCTAAAAAGTTTTTTGTCACAGGATTCTAAGGTTTGCTTGGAAGATGACCTAACCATTCAATGGTACGGGGGGGATCCATCTTGGTGGAACAAAGAAGTGACTTTCATACAGTTTCTCTTTTAGTGCTTTCTAAGAACTACCAAAAAACAAATTGATAAATTTTTTGTTGATGAGATAATGGATTATTGTACCTAGCGACCCATTAATTATCCTTACATTCAATTTCTAGGTGTCATGGTATGCCTATAGTTTACATTACATGCTTGCATTACCGATTTTCTTTTAATTGCTTCTAGGTGGAGTTTTCCCACCCTTGGTTTTTATGTATAGTACATAGTTACTATCACAAGATTAATATGTGTCACTACTCTTTTGAATGTTGCAAACATTGAGACAAAGTGAGTCCATTTTTGGATGCTAAAGGTTTCAAATTGAGTTGAACCATTGAGATAAGAAATTTGTGTCAATTGGACACTAAAAATTAGTATATGGTAAGATTTGTGAGCAAACTATGCATCTTTATTTGAATCACCACTTTGTGTGAGTTCTAGAATGTGAATTCTAGCAATTCCCTAATGCCATTGGAGGTGTATGTTATGAAGAAGGGATGTTCAAAAAGACATTTAGATGGAAGGTATGTAAGAATGTGTGGCTTTCAACTTTCAAGACTTCAATGTGTGGCTTATTTGTGTTGGTTTTGACGTGTATCTTCTTTCTATCCTTGTTTTAGAAATGACAATATCCATTTTAAACTTATGTCAACTAAAGAAGTACACAAGCATTTGAATTTATTTTACCTTGAATTTAAATTTAAAAGATTCAAAGTCTTAAAATCCAGTCACATAAGGAGCAAAGTACCTAATTTTCTTTACTTGGAATGCAAACATCTTGCAATCTACATAGTGTAAGTCTTGGAAATTTCCTTGAGCAACACATTTTTATACTAGTCTAGTGCAAGATCCTCCAAATAGATATGCAAAAAAAAATTTACTTTTCATTACTTGCAATAGAAATGGCAACTTCTTGAGTGGTTTTTGATGAAAAGAAAGGCCTTCGGAGTTAGGATTTTACAACTTAATATAGTTATTGTTTATCTTGATACAATTAATTTTTGAAATTCTTACATTATTTAATTTTTTTTTTTGTGGATTGAAGTAACATCATGAAATTATCTTTTAGCATTTTTTAAAAGAACATATCTTGCCATTTGTTGAAATTCAAAAGAATTCCTGGTTATGAAGACTTGACAAATTTAGATTCAAAGAACTAGTCAACCATAGGCCTTTATATATTAAAAACGAATGCACATTTGGATTTTCAAAGTAATATACATAGATTCATAGCATGATTCATAGGATTCAAAAGAAGATTTGTTTATTATATTATTGTTATGATAAATAAATCCAACAAAAGTCTAGTTAATTAATTTATTTTATTTTTTGAATAGTATGAATTTTTGGTCCATTTAATAAAAAATTCTTGTAAATTTTATATACAACTATTTATATTTTTTTCAAAACTATTAGATGTTTTTTTGGGCCTCTAAGAGACCGCGGATTATAATGTTGTAATAACCAGGGAACGTGATAGCTGTAGTGACACCTCTGCAGTCCTATGTGGCCTTGACGTTGTCAGTTTATTTCTCAAAAAAAATTCAAATTTCATTTGTATTTCAAGAATTTAAAAAAAAAATTGAATTCTTTTTTTGATAGCCGACTGTTCCTTCACTGTGGGGGGAACAGTGAGGAAACAGGCCTCAAACAATCTCTTGGGGTCCCAAAAAAACATCTAATGATTTAAAATTTTCAATCCAAATCAAAAAATTAAATTCAACAACTACTTGAGTACAAAAATATCTACAACTTTTGAAATAAAAAAGTACATCCAACATTTCACCAATTTTAATTTTCATATTTTAATTTTTTCCACTAAATAGACCAAGTAACTTCCAAGAGTTGTTAGGTTATTGAAACTATCTAGGCCATATAAATGAGTTTAAAGCTATGTAAAATCCAAATTACTCTTATGACTTATTATTTACCATCATCAACTTTAGTATTAAATTGATTCATAGGTTACCCAAATTTGAACGACAAAAAAGAGAAGTTATAGAAGTGTTGATTGTATGTGAATGGTCATTGGCTTCAATCATGTGGTATATGTTAGAGCCACATTTGAAAAAAAAAAAACTTTCTTGAAATATTAATCAACTTTAGCAATGTTGAAAGGACAAATGTGTAACCTTTATAATTAACAAGACATGTGGGCCCTAGAGAATCACCTACAAAATTATATATTGAGAGAAGTTGCATTTATTATAAAGATTATTTTTTTATTAATAGTCTTTTTTTCTAAAAGGTTGAAAATACTATACAGTGTTAGAATGTAGACTATCTTTAGGCTATTTGTAATGAATGCTTACTGTCTTAAATCTTTTGTGGCAAGGTGGAATCTCTTTGTATAAGTGTCTTTGTATAGGTAGCTAAAGGTTAAAGTATTGGTCATCTCTAGCATAGGATCAATTGTATAGTAGAAACCTTTACTTTTGACTTGAATTAAAGTTTGTTCGTGCATAAAAGATAGATCTTCCAATCCTCATTGTGTAAGTTAAATGCTACACCCTCATGCTTGTATTGGAAAAAAATACTTTCTACATTAAATACAAAAATCTTCAGTCAAAAGTGATTTTTTTTCTACATTTTTGGTCTCCAAACACAAAGATTAACTAGGGATAATTAGCCCTAAAGGCTGGAAGGTGTTAAAAGAGGATAATTCCAAAATTGCCAATTTACAATGCATTATTTAAATCCAAAATTAAAACTTAAAAAAATTCCAACCATACAAAAGTATCCTAAACAAAAAAGGCAATGTATAGAAAAACTTTCAGCCCATTTGATTGTATGGATTGAAAGATAATAACATTTGAAGTGAGAACATCTAATTGAAGTGAGAATATTTAATTGAAGTGACCATTTTTTATACATTTTCTTCTATAGTACTTTTGGGATACCTAATTGTTTTAAATATATTATTGACAAGGTGGAATGGCACTAAAACTTTGAGCTACAAGATATAATTGCTATAAATTGATTTGAAGTGTGTATCTATATAGATACATGTATTTTATTACTAGAAGAATATATATATATATATATATAACCACCACCACCCTTATCAAGAAAGAGAGTGATTTAGTAAATTTGCTACTCATACTATCCATCAAGTAGATTGATACTTGTGACCAAAACCTATAATTATCTATTGCATATCCTTAACCAAAATCAACATATACATATCCCTACAACAACCATTGAATATGCTTGTAGAAAAAAATCTTAAAATTCTACAATACCTTTAACCAATGGTTTTGAATACTTTAAAAATATTTTTAAGACCTTACTTGATAGGTATGTCAAAATTGACCATACCCATACAACACTAGATATTACCCACTTGTTATCCAACATAGTTGAGTGAAGTCTTTCTCCTAAAAATTGTCAATCAAACATTAACCACTGAACGTCCAGGCATTCATAATTGAGTTGCTTTTACTAAAGAATTGTCACATCATGGACCTTAAAAGGGTTAGTCATATGCTACAAGACCAAAGTTAGAGCATAATTTAGACAAAACTAAGAGGTGGAAAGGAACAAAACAATAGGGAACTTATGGCAAATCTCATTACTACCAATCAATGTCAAATTGATAATCTAAAAAATATTTCTCTACCTGTACATTGGAAGAAAAAACAGTACAATGCATATTTTTTCTTTCTTCCAAAGATTACAAAATGTGATGATTAGCTTGAAATAGCAACGGTTGTTTTGGGTGGCATTGTGCTTCTGATTGTTGTGTTTACCTCATCAAATGAGTCCATATAAAGTTTGCAACACATCTTTCATGTTTTCATCTCTCAAATCAAGCCTACACAAGAAGAGCAAATCCATTAATAGCAATCCTATTTCAAAAGCACATACCAACAAACCAACAAATTGGCCAATTAGTACTTTATAGGACATGGAGAAAACCCAACCTATCAAACAAGTTTCATCTCCAAGCCTAATGTTTTGGAGATTTGCAGACAAAGATCCAATCTTGGCTCACGTCTTGGCTTCTAAGTGCTCTT
This sequence comes from Rhytidiadelphus loreus, assembly GCA_947034895.1. Lineage (NCBI taxonomy): Eukaryota > Viridiplantae > Streptophyta > Bryopsida > Hypnales > Hylocomiaceae > Rhytidiadelphus > Rhytidiadelphus loreus. The sequence goes on from OX344765.1 coordinate 45,979,688, forward strand.
CAAAGATACTTATAAAGCACAAATCGTACGGAGCAGATCAAAGATCAAATAGGATTTGTGAAAAGGTTGGAACCTTTTATTAAAGAATTGACATAAATGGGCAATTAAAGGAAGCAAAGATCTAAATATGAAATACCTTTCACTTGTGATGGTCAACTTGTCATTATTTGGTTGTACTATTTGCCCACAATCAAAAGCAATTTTTCCTTTTTTCTTTATTGACAGATAGCAAGTATCATTTTTTGGTTAGCTGGATGCCACCCATTCCTACTATAGTAGGTCTCAATACTACTCGAATTGTTCATCACAAAATTAGGCCTTCTCTTGGTGGATCAATGTTTGGCAATGCTCCTTTTACATAGAGGTTCTAATTTGCACTCAAAAGTCAACATAGAAGCTTTCACAATAAAGTTCATAAGTGCAGTCTAATATAAATTAATTACATAATGCAAGAGCAATTAAATGATCTTTTCTCTTTCAAATGATTCTCAAATTCCATACAACAAGTATTTCTAAGTTTTTGAGGCGAGATTCTAAGGCTCAAAATTGCACACTAAAATCTTGCACAGAAGTTCAAAGCCTTGACAAACCCTATTAGCAAATATCAAAGAGCAAGCTTTCTTTTGTACTAGAAGAGGTCGATTATTTAACATAGTTTGAAAACTCTAAATAGGGGCAGACCTGCTAAGAAGAATTTATGAGGTTCAAAGTTGTATAGGGTCCACACTCAAAGAAAGTAGAGAAATTTTGTAATAGAAGTTGAGAGCTTTGATACAACTTGTTGGAAACTTATATCATCATCCACCCCAACCCTTAAACCCTAATAAAACCTTGATAGAAGAATCCACATTTATAAGAAGTTCTAAAATGTTGCAAAGAGAGCCAAACCTAGGAATATGGAGTCAAGCATGGAATGCCCTAGCCATTTGTCGGCAATACAACAAGAGTTGTATAGATGAGTGATACCTTCCTCCAGCAACACCAGGGTAATTGCAAGAAAGACCGAACGATTTTGGTAGCATTCTGCCAAAATTGTGATTTTCTGAGCTCAGTACTATGAGTACTACAATACTATGAAATAGAGCAATCTCAACCATTGATCTGAATAATCAACAACCAATAGTACTTTTGAGTATTTAATAATACTGAAACAATACTATTTGAAAAAAATGACAGTTTGTCACAAAAAGTAGATAAAATTAAGTATAAAATAATAATAATTAAAAAATCATGAATAAAAAAAACTAAAAATTGGCCATTTGTAAAGACTTAATAGTGATTACATTTCACCAAAAACTAGAAGTTGAAACCATCATGAATGTTTGGAGCGCTATGCACAAGGGACCCCTATTCACATGCATATTGAGGACAAAGAATTGTGTTTTTTTGAATGCCCTTTGGTGGCACATGTTCATCTAGTGTGGGAATAGCCTACAAAAAATTCAAGTGAACATCATAATTTTTGGATGCTCCACAGTACTAAAAAATCCTAAACTGCAAACTGTGACAAATTAACTAAATTGACATTTAATTATAAAATTATTTTTCAAAATTTATGAAAAAAAATGAATCTCATGATTTCTTAGTTAGCCATCTTCAATAAAAATTTCAAGTCCATCAACTTCATTTTCCGAAAGTTATGATTGATGGCAACTTAGTCACTTCAATTGTGACGCCAAATAGGACCGGTCTTTCTTGCAATCACCCACCATGCCTAGCTCATCTTTAAATGATTTATCATATGTTCCAAACCGTTTTTTATTCGTCATCTTCTTCGGCCAAGGGGGCTTCTTGCCATCTTTGGGTGGTGCACTTGCAAAAACAAACTTGACAATTTTAGTCATCAATTCTACAATGTATGAACCAACCCTAATTCTGACTATTCTTTCTTGTTGAATTGGACACTAACATTGATTTTTTCTATAAACCCTAAACAAAAATGATGATGAACCTAACAACAACATTACATTTCCAACTTCCGAGCACTCGTTGAAGACAAATCTCTAATCAATGAAGCCTAAGATTGAGGATCATGAGAAAAAACTTAAGAAATTTTGACAATCGAGTGATGAATTAGTAATTAGTGCGGATTGGCACAAATCTTCAGAAGAGGTACTAAATGGGATGGAAGAGAGTGTATTGCATTTCCGCAACGGGAATGAGCATGGCAATGACATCGTCATTGAATGTGACAAATACAACACTTGGTCTACCCCTCGCCAAGTAGCCTGCTAACCATGTTGTATACCTTCACCAAACACTCAAATCTTGAATTCTTCAAATGGAATAAAACACCCGCAAGACCTAAATAAATCGCATTATTTCGATTCCTAATATTCAAAATTCACATGATGAATTGTCATAAATCCCTTATTACCACCAACACATCTACAAGATCTCACGGAACCACATAACCTTGTTTCTTGGCAAGAAAAATTCTCCCGACCATATTCTCTAATCCAAATACTTACACGATTCCCATTCCTAAAATTTCACAAAAAAAATGTGATATGTTGGTTGCACAACTTGTTCTCAATGTCCCCAACGTTCCCCCAACGTGGTGTTGAAGTTCTTGAAGTCATGGGAGCATCCACATCTTTTGAAGGGGCCCATAAAAATTTTGTAACAAAAACACATTAATTCAATTAGTGCATGATTCACTAAATGTTTTCTTTAATATTTTTCTACCAAAACTAAATTTACTTCCAAACTTGTAATGACTTCAAGAACAAACAACATAGTGACTCCTTCTTTCTCTTAGGTATCCCTTAAAGAAACAAACTAGAAGTGATTTTTTATAGAAAAATATAGTATTAAGCAATTAGTGTGTCTCTCATTAATAAAATCCACTTGAATTGTAAAATTATTTTAAACAAATCTTAACAAGTTATTTCTTTTGGTCAAAAATTTAAACAACTAACAAATAATTAAGTTTTACTTATTCAACCTCTTCATATGGTAACTTGAAACTATATGATTGTAGATAGTAGATAGTTATCCAACAAAATGTAGACACTATTCTTACTATAATGTTGTTGACCCTTGACTTTAGTAACAATGCAAAAACCAACTCATTGTCACCTCAAATCTCAGAAAAAGAGGAATATACTTCCCTAAGATATGTAAAAGGGTATGTTAAGTAATATACTTTTGAGAGGACTAGGAATGAATGAGACCCCAAGGAATCTTCTACAATGTTTACAATGACAAGTTGATGTTATCGACTACCCATGTTCATAACATTGGCTAACCAAGCAATTATGGTTGTCCACATGCTAAGAAGATATTATGGTTTGCTAGATACCGAAGAGAAACTCATCATTCATTCAAGGATTGAAGTTAGTTGAGAAGTCATATAACACAATTTTGTTCATTGTAGGGGTCCCCTTTTCTAAAGCTGCATAAAAGACACTAGCCCTAACGGTAAACAACTTTATGCTTAGTAGGGAGCAAAGAGACCCCACAACATTGGTAATCAATGTTGTGAGCATGAGTCAAAGACAATCTTTTGAATTGTTCCCAAACCATGTTTCAAAATAAGTTTGAATAGTTTGGAAATGGAAGATTCCCCACCATTGTCTAAACCAAGAGCTATCATGAAAGTTTACAAACTAAGTTCAACCCTTAAATGTTGACACGGAAGTTGGGCGTCCAATAGATGACAAAGAATCCTTGTAGTAGGATAGAAGTGCAACTATTCATCCTCAAAATTTTGTTGTGAAAAGGGGAGATCTTCTACAATAGTTTGATTTCCAATGACTTCCAATGAATGTGAATGTCCATGTCCTAGTACCAGTTTGGGCGTTAACATTTAAGGCTTCAATGCTAAAACACGTTTCCCAGGTTGTGCATCATCTCTCGTATTGTTCGCCATTTCTTTGGTGATGAACGTATTAACTAGTTCTCTTGTGGAAAATTGTTCGTGTTCAACGTAACTAAGGTGACCAGTTTGACTCCTCCAAGTTTCTGATTCGAGACATGTTGTGATTCATTTGGTCAGTAGCACATTCAATCACATTTTCTTTTCAACGCCCATGGAATTCGTTCAGGGTCTTACCCCACAATATACTGACCCTTGAACGATTGACTGAGTCTGTCCAAGAAGCTGGTGCGGCCTACTTTGTGATAAGCAAAGGGATTGCCATCACGAAGCTGTTGAAGGGGCACGAGATAGCTGTGCCACCCATCGCCAGAAAAGGGGTGGGCAGCTTGCACGCCAAGTGGTTGCCAGTGGCCACAGTCACGTTCCACCAGGAGCCAGAAATTTGCATCAACGAAGTGGAAATGGACAAACTGGATCTCCCTGAGAAGCAGGCTTGGGTGAACTCGAGTCTCACCATCACACAGATCGTCGCCCCCACCAAAGTCTTCAAACTGGAACCCAACACTCAAACTGAGGTTCATCCTCGGGATCCTCCTCCTCAGTTGCGTGCTCATCATATTTCCAGTGAGATGGAGTTTTGTTTGTCAAAACGAATCTTTTTCTGAGTTTTTAAATGTCATGTAGGGGGATAATTAAAACCATTTCTGAGGATGGGGTTTCATTGCCATTTCTAAGTGTGTTTTTAGTGCCATTTCAGAGGGTTTTCAATGCCATTTAAGGTGGTAATTTTGTGAATTGGCAATTGGCAAATTCCCAAAATGAGGTGCACAAGTGGTTCCTCGTTCAAAAGCTAGGACAGATCTAGATTGAAGCAAATCTTTGCCACTTTACCGAACTCAATTAGAATTGCATTTGTGGCAGGTGGAGGTGGTGAGCCCGGGTGCTTTCACCAGTGAGGAGCTATTACGAAATGCCAAAGATTCGGGGACGTCGGAGTTGTTCGAAATCCAAGCGAGAGATGATGACTGTTTCATCTTCTCTGTGGAGTCCACAGGAGCCATCCCAGTTGCCAAGATATTCCTGGATGCCATCCAAGTAATAAAACAGAAGCTGCTTGCATTGCGTCTTGAATTGCAGAAGACGGCTCTGCCTTGCCAGTTGCGGATCATGAAATTGGTGCCACTTCTCCGGAAAGGAATAATTACAACAATCAAAGTGTCCCAGACGATGTCTCGAATGGCTTCTCAAAAATTAACTTTGAGGAAGAAGCGAAAGCTGAGGTAGACTGGGAATTCTGTTGTATGCCTTCGAAATCAACTTTTCCATTTCAAAGGCTTCACTGGAGATACTGCTAGTGACGATTTTCGTGACTCCCTCTGATGAACTTGTTTAATGCTTTAAGTCTCACGCCGACTCATTTTTCAAGATCCAGTGTTTTTCAGGGAATTTTGCAGTCATGAAGTGTCTCCCTCGAGGATTAATTGCGTGCGTACAAGTGCAGGCTATTCAAATCGAATTGCATGAAATGCAGAAGGCTAGTGATTAGCAGAGTTCAAGTTCAACGGTTGTGTAAATGTGGAGACTTTTCAAGTGGGTTGGAGGCGTCAAAAACTTCCCAAAACATGTCTCACGAGAAATCTATGGAATTTTCGGCCTCCAAAATGCTTAGTGAGTTTGCTACAGGTATGCGTTCAGCAACATTTGGACTGAATACCCATCGACAACCATAAGAATGTGCTGCGAACCCATGGATAAATACATCGTGTATTAGTCACAAGCAGAGGCAACACCTGAGTGATACTCTGAAATGTACAGTACAGCACTGATGCATAGCTGCGGTGGTAATAGGCCGTAACTGAATTGTGGCACTGGTAGGCCACCGAAACTTGTTCTTTTCACTTTTAAACACAGATATCTTGCAATCTGTTTGGTCAAAAAAATTGAAATTTGTTTCACACATTCTCATACTATTTAGGTGTAAGATCCTATAATTAGATGTGCAAAAAAAACAATTTTTGAATATGTTTACTCTTTGCTATATAAATGGCAGTTCTGAGTGTTTTTTGGTAGAAAGAAGGCCTTGGTTCTTTAGGGGTTAACCATTGCTTCAAGTATTGACTTTGGTTAGAGCATCCCCACCAGTGGCTTCCCTATCCCTATCCAAATGATTTTCATCCGGATAGGGAAGAAAACTCCCCCACCAACATTCCCTATCCCTAAAATTTAGGGAGGGCGGGTCCAAATTCTCCAAATGGGATGATGGATAGGAAACTCAAATGGAGTAACCCCTAAATCACTTTTCACCTTTCCAACATGAATTGTGCTTCATTGATTTGTGGAAGTACTATTCATTTGGCCTTATTACTATTTCTATAGTTCCCTTTTGACTTCTCCCTACCTCTATTTAGCACTAAGTTGAAAATTTAGGGAAGAACTAGTGAGAGCTTCTCTTCCCTATCCCCATTTGTGCTCCCCTTCATCCCAATAGAGAAAGGGATAGGGAAGCCACTAGTGGGGATGCTCTTATATTCCTGGGCACCTATCCCCAAATCAAAGTTTACATGAATGTATGAACATGACATATCACCAAAAGTGTTGCGTATTTCTTCAACTCCATTCTCTTTGGATATGTATGTATAGTAGGAGGCCCCCTTCTTAGATTGTGTGGGCCCTACCACAAAGCCTTGAGGGATGGAGGCACTAATAGTCCTTGAGGTCTAAGGGAAGCCGGGGCTTTTGCTGCATTAACCCCTAAAGGACCAAATTGCATTTTTTGGCAACATAGCGTTTTTGGATAGCTCACTATGAATGGAATTTTTATTTTGTTTTCTTTGAAATTTTCACACAATGTGTGACTAAGGAGTAGATTTAAGGCCCAAGAATTTTTATAAATTTGGAATTCATAATTAAAATGTTATTGTATGATATGTAATTTTTTTTGAATTGTAGGCAACCTAGGTAACTCAATTTTTTTTTAAATTCTCTTTTTTAAGAAATAATTTTTTTTGATTGGTTTTCTAAATTTATATGTATGTGGAAAGCTTTAAATCATCCATTTTGACTAATGAGATGCAAGTTATGACGACTTTTAGTTTGCGGGTAGTCATGAAATGTCGATATGTCAATGAGCCAAGCCAAATATCATGCCAAGCATTTTGGATATCATGCAAGGGCATGATATATAGATTTCCAATTAGCCAATTCTAACATATAATCTTACAAACTTTCACCACATAGTTCAATGGCCAATTTGCATAGTTAATGATAGTAGCAACACTTACATAATTTGAGTGTACCGTGTAGCAATGTAGATTCCGTGGCCTATGAGGTCTTCATTTTGGATGTATTAGAAGCTCCAAGTTTTTGAGTTTCAATTGACATAGGATAATGTTTTGTGTCTCTATCAATGTATCTATATATCCTAGAATTGTCCAATTGGAAATTTGCCTATATCTTCACTTGGGGGCCATTTTTGGATGCATTATATTGCATAGTATTAACACATGCATACACTCTTGACCTCTTTATATAATTGCATTTACTCCCATCAAAGTGGTCATATTGGGGAGGTGTCCTAATGTAGAATTAGTATGCATTTGTCACATTAACCCACAAATGACGCGGAGGATGTTTATTGACCGATGAATGACAAAGAATCTTTCCATGTGGGACAAAAGTGTAACTATTCATTCTCCAAATTTTGTGTCAAAAGGGAATGTCTTCTTCGGTAGTTTGACTTCCAATGAGTGCTTTTGCATTTTTAAGCCAACAATTCACATAGTTCTAAAACAGTTGACTTTCACGGTGACCAGCTTGTCGTTTAAAGGTTAAAGAAGCAATTGAAAATGAAATTTTGAAAATTCAATGTCAATATATTTCAAAGTGTGAATGTGTAAATGCGTAAATGATCATGGTACAATACTAGTATATAATATGCAACTAGTATACAATACAATATACCATTGACATTATATAATACAATGCAAGTTGGATATATTTATTCCTCAAATAGTTTTTGCAAGATTTGTAGTTTTCAAATTTTAGAAAACCACTTTTATGGATCAAATAATGGTAACAAAATTTTGTGCTTAAGCTAATTAATATTACAAGGATGCCAATTCATAGTCAAATCTTCTAAAAAAATTGTATGTAGTCAAATGACAATGTGCATTCAACAAATAGAACAAAAATTACTGAATGTAGTCCTTGGTTTCACATTGTAACGATAAAAAATTTCCCAATGGTTCCAGTTGGCATTTGAAAATTAAAAATGCCAATCCAATCTTTTGAAGTTTAACATGTAGAGAAATTTGACGAGTAAAGCTTTGACTTGAAGACTAGCATGAACTATAAAAAAACTATTGGGGAAAAAATCTTAGACAAATCATCAACTTCGGCTATTCTTTTAGAGAAGAACTATCGATAGCCGAAAATTCCTTCACACCATCATGACATGGTACAATGAAGAATGTCAGAACCTACTTCAGGAGATTAATATTTGGAAAGGAGAGCAACAGTCAATACCGAGAAGCAAGGCATGAATTCAAGTATGCAATTTGAGAAAATCAAATGGTCAATTCGAGAAGATCAAATAACATGCACTCACACAATTCATCAGCCTTGGCCAGAATCGCAGTTTCTCTTGAAGTTAAATAGAACGCAATCAGCTCCATAACCTTGAATGAAGTCGAAACCTCCTCTTCTCCTCATCATTCTCTTCTCACAAAATCTTACCAGATACTCGGTTCCGAGTAATTTTTCTGAAACCTCGGCAATGGATATCGCCACTTCTTCCATACTGGCCATTAGTTTGAGAATTTTCTTCACTACATTTCAACAGTTCGACAGGTCTGTTGCATCCCACAATGACATGGTGAGCTTCTGAAGAATCAAAGACAATGTACCAATGCAAATACTGGAGTAAGTAACAAGGTCCCCAGCTTGAATTTTCTAGAGAATGAGCTTGTGGACTTACACATGAACTTCTCTGATAACAGCCCGATCACGATCTCATAAAGTGCCCATTCAGTTCTTGAGGAAATTGTAGAATAGCCCTAAACCCTAATCAGTCAAAGATGGGTCCATGGTCGGGATTAGGGTTGGACAGGGAAGTCGTCACTCACCTTTTTCTGAGATGGCGAAGTTAACACTGGGAACATATTGCTCGATCTGCAACACTTTGGCCATGTCGAGAGCAGCCACCTTCGTGTTCTTCGCCTGCAACTCGTGCCTTCCGGTCTCAGGAAAGACACCAAACGCAAGCGCAAATCGCCCCAAATAGCTCTGGAATCTTCAGAAAGCTCAACCCAATGGACACGCCTGAGCAGCTAATGCCCGGAAATTCTGAAATTTGAAATCAATGGCTACCTCATGAGGCTGGAAAACTCAATCGTCCAAGTCGAAATCGAGGATTTCAATGAAATTGGCACTGTGTGAGATTAGTCGCGCAACTGAAACGTCAGATCCTCGTCGGTCCTACTGTCCGGAGCTCTGGGTGTCAATAATTTTTTGGCGATCTAGAAGCCATAATTCACGGGGAGGTTATCCTTGTTTCCTTACGCGAGAATGAGAAGTTTCCCACAGGATTTTGCACTTTGAAGGGGGTATCAGGGGAAAGAGGCAGCAGGGAAATTTCAGTGGCACCAATCAGAGGACCTAAAGTTTCACTCCCTGCAGAGAGAAACAAAATGGCCCGAAGCGAGAAACTAATGTCAAAATCTTAGAAGATGCTCAAAACCTTTGTTTCTTTACGTGTACAACTCTGTAAGAACCCAGATTTTCAAACTGTACTGCCCTTCAGATCCTCCAAAGTAGATAGAACTCAGTCATAAAAAAAAGCATTGATGTTTTCCTTCTAAAAACTAATCTTGAAAATGTTGTACAGGAGAAAAACTTTGAATTTTATTGAGGAACTTTGTAACTAATAAAACTTTGATCTCAAGATTTGTAGGCACAAACTTCATTAATTTGTGCACTACTTGTAGAGCAACATGTCCAATTTGGTTGGAAATTTCTATTCCTCAAATAGGTTTTGCCTAAACTGATGCAAACAGTGCCCTCTGTGTAGCCTTACATGATTCCCTAAGGAAGAACGTGCCCCAAAACTCGTCATGTCAGAAACACGTAGACTATTCAGTGAATTTTTCGGGAGCTTGTGCCACTCACTGGTCGAAAAGTTCAGAAAGGAACAAATCAGTTTTTTTTGTTGTAACCACATTTACGTAGCATCAAAACATTTTCACATGGAAGAAGATCGAAAAAACAATTCTTCTCTTCGGGAAAGCATTGGCCGTGTGTCCTCACTGGCACCCACACCTCAGAGCACTCTTTTGAAACTGAAACTCTGTGATGGAATAAACCCCTGACTCAATGTTGTGTCGATTCCCCTTTTCGTGCAACACAAACATACGGTCACCAGCAGGCGCCAACCGCTTCACAAGCGCTCCTTTGGAATGAAAGTTATCACAATCGAAAAACTCCAGTTGCCCTTCTTCAAGGTCACATGCACATGAAGTTGAACTTTTCAAGCGGAAATTATTCCAATGACGAAGCTTCCATTTACACGCAATCCCCCAAAGATGCGACCCCAGGCCGGTGCTTCTCTGCTCCATTGCCTTGAAACAGAATCATACGTTTCTACTGTGTGACGGACTTCGTTATTGAAACCCTTTGGTACGTCTCGGAGTCCACTCTCATATGCACCAATGTCGGCGGGACAGTGTACACATGTTGGAGAGGAGGGAGCTCATGCTGAACTCGTGTCAACGGATTGATCACCACAATGCACAAGGGACTCGCCTTTGTGTAGTTCCAAGTGGAGACAAAGCAGACCAATCCGCCATATATCACTAGCCATCGGCGTCCAAACACTCGATCCCGATAGAATCATCTAAGTGCATTCCCCTGATTTGTCAAGTGGAAGCGATACTCATACAGCCATACGTATTTGCTGAAATCAATGATTCTTACCGAGAACTTTCCCGGCATACAAAACAAGTGACGCCATATTGGGATTCCAATCGTCACATGCTCAGTTGAACTCCATGTTCATGATCCATTCCTTGCAGAGCTGGTAACGCAGGCGGCTCATTTTGGGCACTGGCAGATGAGCTAGAATAAGCACCAGCAACTCCCTCGGAAGAATTCCCCAAAGGATAGGATTCATGATGGCATACAAAACCTTGTGCATCGCGTAGAGTAAGCGTTGCAACTTCTCGCCGGGAAGTTCTCCACTAGCACCTTCTAGTATTCTCGCAATCACAGAATCACAATCAATTGAGAAATCAATTTGCAAACATAAAACATTTGATTTTAGAACTAAAAAATGAGACCATTAGGAAAGTTAGTCATGAGCATCAAAGTGGACATTTTCTATGCTTGTGATGACAATAGGGGCATCCAACGACTAAACAAAACCATTCATTCAAGCTTGTTGTTTATTGTTGGGAGGTAGGCATTGGAGAAGAGGAAAGAAGGCAACTTGATTTCAAAGCTAGCTTGACATCCAAGATTTCCTTTCTTGCACCATAAAATAAATAACCGATGATTGTGTAACATCCTCATTAAAAAGATGTGAGGTAAATCAAAGATGTAGTTGAGTTGTAGAAGAAGTTCATTATACATCCTTTGCTCAACACATACTATAATTTAACACAATGGAGCTTCAGATTTGAATCACCTTGCATATTCATTAGTGTTCCAACACTCAATATCAACAACCAATTTGGGACCATTATGCTAACTTAATTTTAAATAAAAAATATCAAAATAAAATTTACATGAATTCATAAATTCAGGTCTGCATTGTAGAGTAACTAATATCAGTTTGCATCATATGGAGTAAGAAACAGTCTGGGTGGATTTTAAGCGGAGAACCCTGTGTTTTGATTTTTGATGCAGTTCATTTGGAAGCAACTCACATCAATGTCTGTTTACAATTTCCATCATTGCTTTTGAATTTTAAGAGGAGAAACCGAAAATGAGGTTCTCTACTGTCCGCAGAAAATAGTGCTCTACAACCTCCTCACCTCACCTCTCTTACTTTGAATGATTGCACAAGAAATCTTTAAACATTGAGTGAAAAACATTCGATCTCAAGAGAGTCTGATTCTTGTAGTACCCAAGCTGATCCCTCTAGTGCTTCTATCCTGATACCTAATGAAAACACATTCCTACACATTGGTCCAAATGTATAAACTGACGCAAATAGCAGCCTTTGCTTTACATGATCCCCGATGGAATAACATTCCAAAAAACTCGACACATCAGTGAAGGATAGCGAAACTCCTGAGAAAATTCTGGGAGGTCATGCCACTCACCTCTCGAAAAGTCCACCAAGCAGCAACGCTGCTTTTCATCGTACTTTTTTATACCGACCTTCTCAAGCATCAAAACCATCAAAACATCTTCACAAGCATAAAGTTCGACTGGGAGACCCTCCTCAGCAGGCGTGCATTGGCCTTGTGTCTTCACTGGCACCCACACATTAGCAGTACTTTGAGACTGAAACTCAGTAACAACTTGGTTCGTTCTCCCTTTTACGAGCAACGCAAAAATACGGTCCTCTGCAATCGCGTAGCGCACCATACGCGCTCCATTAAATTCATAATCTTCAAAACTGAAATGCTCCGGTTGTCGTCCTACAAGGTCGAATGCACAAATTCTTGCCCTTTGCGAGAGGAAACGCGTACGGTTGGGATCAAAATTCTTCCATTCGTACGCACGACCCAAAATGCGACCCTGGGATGGGCCTGCCCGGCTCCATTGCCTCGAAACAGAATCATAGGTTTCTACTGTGTGACGGCCTTCATTATTGCCTACGACAACCACCTTAAACCCTTTGGTTTCGAAGTCCACTTTCATGTGCACCATTGTGGGCGGGACAGTGTACACATACTGCAGAGGAGGGAGCTCATGCTTAACTCGTGTCAACGGATTGATCACCATAATGCATAAGGGATTCGTCTCCGTGCACATCCAAGTGGAGACGAAACAGACCAATCCACCATTGCCTGCCATCGGCATCCAAACACTCTGGGTCCCTAAAGTATCAAACCAACTGGGTGCATTACCCCGATTTGTCAAGCGGAAGCGATACACATAAAGCCATACGTATTTGCTGAAATCAAAGATTCTTACACAGAACTCGTTGGCTTGCCCTACATACGAAAGAAATGCCGCCATGTTGGGGTTCACTTCGTCACATGCTCGGTTGAACTCCATGTTTATGGTCCATTCCTTCGACAGCTGGCAACGTAGACGGGTGATTTCAAGCACTGGCAGACGTGCCAGGACCAGCACCAGCAACTCCCTCGGAAGACTTCCCCAAAGAACAGGATTCATGACGGCATATGAAGCAACCTTGTCGGAAGCCGCCATGTAAAGTTAGGTAGCATCCGTAACTTCTCGCCGGTGAGTTCTCTACTGCCACCTTCTAGAAAGGCGCTCAGCTACTCTTGCGTTAATTGTAGGTAATCTGGCTGTGCACCATCAGCATGGTCTTCCATCGTTGCCATTGTTCTGGACTCCTCCATGCTTGTTCAAAACTGTCAGCCACACAATCATAATCAGGTGAGAAATCAATTTGCAAGAACCTCACTTCCAAGCATCCTGAAAGCCCCCTGAAATATGATCTCTAGTATAAGAGAAAGAGAATCCCGGCCGCACAGTACAGCCGTTGAGCTCCGTATCGCTCTCTTCGTGACTTTGAAAGGGCACCCTCTCCAGAGTCAAGAATCAAGGCGCTCGTGGAACAGGACTACTCAAACCCTAAAATGAGCTTCAGAATTCTCGCTGTTTCGTTCAAACCCCGAGGTTCCTCTTTTGGTTTCCTCGTTTTGTACGTCAATTCAGCAACTCACATCGGTGCAGCTGAAGTATAAGGTGTAGTGAGCGCAAGCATGCGGACACGGAATTGCAGAAACGCGTGAGCCAATAGCAAAGCGATTTCAGCAGAGCAGACTAAGGAAAAGAATTGCTCTAGTATGGGTTTGTATTTCCTCCAGCTGTTGACAAACTCCACAGCCGATCGAGCTACAATTCCGAAGGACAATTGAAGAGGACTCAAATGCGATTATATAACCAGATTGCAAGACAATTTTCGAGCAAATCGTGAGAACTTGTATTTCGGTAGAAGCAATCAAACTAACAAAAGCCTCATGCTAAATTGGTCAGCATTCACATCGTCAACCAAATTCATGGAGCTACCAGAGCAATAAATTAGAAACAAGAAAAGAGAATGCTCCTGCATGGAGGCAACACTGGTGAAAGTAGCGACATGCACGCATGGGGCGTGGTGAAGTTGCACGAACGAGGATGTTCTTACCAGGATCATTGAGCGATTTGTTTGGCTTAAGGTTTTTGTAGCGAGCAGGACGACCGAGTGCGGCGCGTAGACAGAAATCAAACAAACCAACGAACAATCAAGCAAACGAAGGAACAAACGCGAGCAACCTCTTCAGCTCCGCTATCCGCAAGGGCAAGGGAGGATGGGATAACGGGGACAGATATGCAGAGAGCATCACCAGCAGTACGGGCCAACATCATTTCGGTCAAATACAGGGACACTGTTTCCGGTTGCTACAAATTCTTTAATTTTCTACTTAGTGGAACTCACAAGCTATTCAGCATGGTTCCCATTATTATATTGGAATTTTTTTTGTGGGGGCCATGTTGGTAGTGAAAAGGGGATTCTAGATTCTCTTAAAATGTATTTCTTGGACACTGTATGAATAAACTACAAATTTTCAAAGTGCTAAAAATAGGTATTCCTAAAAGCGATCGTAGAGTCTCATGAATAGTGGGAGTATATTTTAGGCAAGAATCTTTAGTGTGCAATTTTAGGAAGTGTGCAATTTTGGGTGTAGTTACTTTATATAGCGGTTCAAAGCAAAATGAATCTCCATCATTGCTAATCCAATGAACTATATGAGGAAGAAAAAGTAGTTTTAGAAGAACTGTTGTCCCTAGCAAAATTGTAATTTTTGTAGTGCCAAAGAAAATATTTTGACAGAATCAAACATTTATTTATTCTTCCTAAAATGGCAATGCGTTAGGCTTGTTTGGCATATTGTTGGAGTTGCTCTAAACTTCACCTGTTGACTATGAAAGGATGGGTATTCCCAAATTACTCAAATACCTCTTCCCAAATTACTCAAACTCATTAAAATCACTTAATATTTGAGAGCTCCAAAATTAAGACACTCATGTGCTCAAAGCTCTAAAAACTCAGACTGATATAATCTCAGGTTCCAGTTGGCATTTGAAAATTAAAATTGCCAATTTCTTGAAGTTTGGCATGTAGAGAAATTTGATGAGTAAAGCTCTGACCTGAAGACTGGCATGAACACGAAAAAAACAGCCTGTTGGGGGAAAAATCTTAGACAAACCATCAATTTCGGAGAGAAGAGCTAGCTACCAATAGCCGAAAATTCCTTCATGACATTGTACAATTACGAAATATCAGAACCTGCTTCAGGAGATTATATTTGGAAAGGAGAGCAACATTCAATACCGAGAAGCAAGACATGAATTCAAGTATGCAATTTGAAAAGATCAAATGGTCAAATTGAGAAGATCAAATAACATGCACTCACACAATTCACAAAATACATCAAGCTTGGCCAGAATCGCAGTTTCTCTTGAAGTTAAATAATACGCAATCAGCTCCATGACCTTGAATGAAGTCGAAACCTCCTCTTCTCCTCATCATTCTCTTCTCACAAAATCTTACCAGATCCTGATTCTTCTGAAACCTTGGCAATGGATATCGCCACTTCTTGCATCGTACTCAATAGAGGCCATTAGTTTGAGAATTTTATTCACTAAATTTCAACGGTTCGACAGGTCTGTTGCATCCCACAACGACATGGTGAGTTTCTTAAGAATCAAAGACAATGTACTAATGCAATTATTAAGTAATAAGGTCCCCAGCTTGAGCTTTCTAGAGAATGAGCTTGTGGACTTACACATGAACTTTTATGATAACAGCCCGATCACGATCTGATAAAGTGCCCTAAACCCTAATCAGTCAAAGATGGGTCCATAGTCGGGATTAGGGTTGGACAGGGAAGTCGTCACTTACCTTTTTCTCAGATGGCGATGTTAACACTGGTAACATATTGCTCGATCTGCAACACTTTGGCCATGTCGAGAGCAGCCACTTTCGTGTTCTTCGCCAGCAACTTGTGCCTTCCGGTCTCAGGAAAGACACCAAACGCAAGCGCAAATCGCTCAAAATAGCTGTGGAATCTACAGAAAGCTCAACCCAATGGACACCCCTGTGCAGCTAATACCCGGAAATTCTGAAATTTGGAATCAATGGCTACCTCATGAAGCTGGAGAATGACTTGGCCCTATCAAAATGGAGGATTTCAATGAGATTGGCACCGTGAGATTAGTCGCCCATTCGAAACGTCAGATCCTCATCGTCCCTACTGTCCAGAGCTCTGGGTGTCATAATTTTCTGGCCATCTTTCACAGGGAGGTTATCCTTGATTTCTTACGCGAGAACGAGAAGTTTCCCTCAGGATTTTGCACTTGGAGGGGGGTATCAGAGAAAAGAGGCAGCAGGGAAATTCAGTGGCACCAATCAGGGGGCCTAAAGTTTCACTCCTTGCAGAGAAACAAGATGGCCTGAAGAGAGAAACTAATGTCAAAATATCAAAATCTTAGAAGATGCTCAAAGCCTTTGTTTCTTCACGTGTACAACTCTGTAAGAACCCAGATTTTCAAATTGTTTTGCCCCTCAGATCCTCGAAAGTAGATAGAACTCAGCAGTGTAAATCCTACATTTTTAGGAATGGAGCTGGGGTGGCAAAAACTGAAAATGCTTAATGTAAACTTTGGCTTCTTAGAGGGTTTGGGGAGTGAAGTGGGGTGGCTGTAGGGGAATATAAGACATAGAATTTTGGCATTTTTCTTTATTTATTTTTAGCCAGAAGCTGGCGATACAAATAGTGTCTAAGTAAATTCTACATGAACTATTGGCTACCTAAGTGCAAAAGAAGATGCTAAACTCGTGCTGAATTGTCTCAGAACCTTTGTCCATCTCCCTTCCCAACAATTGGTTTACAATGACACAAATGAAATGACACATATTTCAACCAACCATTCAAAGTATAAACTATGAAGCACTATAATATGAAGCTAAACCAAGAAAGCACGACTGAACCAAGAAAGCATTACTGTAAGTTCTAATACAAGTAGTGACGACTGAACCGATCAAGCTAGCACGACTGAATCGATCAAGCACGACTGAATCGATCAAGCACGACTGAACAGATAAAGCACAAAGGAAGCACCGTTACATACAAAGTTGCAAACACAACTGTAGTTCAACACAAGCAGACATTACAACTGCAACACAACACAACTCAATCCGGCTGTTGGGAAGGGAGGGGATTTGGTTTCAGAGCCGTGAGGTTTGCAGCCGCTAATCCCACGGCCCTTGTTTCATCATTGAAATATTCCTGCACATTACAACCACACATTACGTCAAACTTCCCTCCATCTTGCTGCACAATGCATGCACAGTAAGTTAGTCCTCCTTGCGAACATTCTTCTTCCAATCGTCGTAGGCAGCATTGTAAGGGAAGTCCGTCACTGTGTAGAACTCCTGCGCATGCATAGCAACTGCCAAGGGCAAGTGCATGTTCAAGCGATTCCTCAACTTGTTCTTCATGAAAGACAACGTGCTGAAGGTACGTTCATCTTCAACGCTCCCCAAGACTGCAACTACAGCGAGTTCGACGACCTTCAAGTACTCGGAGAGTTTATGCCGCAACAGGCCAGACGCTTCCAGACGACGCCAGAGACGAGTCAAGGGATTCAACGGCAGATCTCCCGTCATGGCGCCTTCACAATTCGACTTCATGGTGATCTGAAACATCATTGCCTGCTCTTCTAACTTTGCAGCACATAAGATAGGCTGAATTGTCTTCACGCCCTGAACCTCCTCTTGAGCTTCCACTTCCTCACCCGTCTTCAGCTTCTTCTTCTCAAACTCCTTTGGATAACAGTAGTGCTCCTTGATTACAGCAATATGCCGTTGGAAATTTTGATCTACCTCTGGTATCCTCCAGTACTGAGGGTACACAATCCCGAAAGCGTCCATAAGGCTTGATGAGGGAAATCGTGACAGGAGTTGATTGATCAAACGCTCTGCTGCATCTGCCACAACAAAACGACACAGTTAGATGACAAACGACAGTGTTGTGAATATGACAAACTCATGCCTAGCACCTAAACCTTGAACACAAGTAATCCTTCACAGTCAATGCAACATATGTAGTAAATATTTACCTGTACACGCTGCCTTAGTTAAGGCACAGATGCGTTCATGAACCTCTCGGCTGATTGGGGTTGAAGTTTCAGAGCCCGGTTCTGAATACAGAGCTTGAATGCTATTGCCTCCTGGAGTGAAGAACAAAAATTCTTGGCCATCTTCATTCAAATCCAAGGCGCTAGGAACCCACGCCATGGGAATGGCATCATGCCGAACTTGCAGTAGAGCCTTGAAGTCCCAGAATGCATCATGAGTGAACGCCGAAGATTCATGACAATAAAATGCCTGGAGTTCCGAGATACAAATCTGAATCGCTGACACGTAGTCGCAGATAAAGACTTCCCTACTTTGGGCGAATTTGATCAAGCTGTGGACTGATCGAAGCAAAGGAAGGAGCGCAGACAATGTCAGAAGAATTTCGTAATCTTGCAAGAAAGATAGGTTGCGGCTGGCAAGCTTCATAAGAAGCTTGTCCTTCTTACCTGCCTTACCGTTTGCGTCACGAGCAGGGGGCACGGAGTCGACTGCCATCTTCACCAAAAGAACCATGTACTCGTTCATCACCCTGATAGATGGTGATAACATGCTAATCCAACGGGTTTTAATATTCTTTAGAATCTTTAGTCCTTTTGAATGCATGACCTCCGCCAATTTCTGAAACTCCAAGTGTCGTTTCGGTGAGTGTGCAAAAAAAGCGTGTAGGGATTGCAGCATGCCCTCAATCCGTGACACAACAGGGAGAGTGCTCAACGATTCAACAGCGAGGTTTGTCCGATGGGCCTGCAAAACAAGGGCACCTGTCACACTTGAACCAAATCTGAATTGAATATACTAACACTCCAAATTGTACATATGCAATGAACATGACTGAAATTCAAAGTTAAACATGTGGGATGAAAACTTACCATGCAGTGCACGCCTATTACTCTAGGAGCCCAGCGTGTTTTGAGTTGTTGCACAACTCCTGTCCTCTTTCCTTGGAATGTATTAATTCCATCTGTACACACAAAATAAAAACACTAGTTTAGAAACAAACTAGTTTACATGAAGTAAAATCGACCCTTAACCCTACACAGCCTGAAGAGCCTAACACCCTAAACGAAATACAAGAATGAAAGCATGCAAACTGCAAAGCCCCTCCAAGAGAATGACGGACTTACCGGCACCAAATGAGACCAACCGTGTTCCGAGGTCTGCTGCCTCGATGCCACCGTAGTCCTTCACAGCATTCACGATCACCTTTGTCATGTTGTCAGATCCACCTCCGCTTACAACCCGCTCCAAAGACAAAAGCATCGGCTTCCGTTGCCAATCCTAGCACACATACCCGTGTATGCTAATCCAACTTTGAGTGTCTAGGGTAGACACTTCGTCACAGGTAATGGAGAAAAATCTGGCTGACCTCATTGTTGCTTTAGTCTTAGCTTGCACCTGCTTATACAAGCACTCAGCCAATTCCCAACCCGCACCATCCGACCAGTGTTTCTTTGGCAGTTTCGGTACACCGAGGAAGCTAAAGAGTCCATGAAGGGCGGTGTACTCCAACATGGGGCGACCATTCTGAAGCAAGTGTAGTATCGTAGCAAACTGGATTTGCTTCCTCGCTCGTTCCCCCTTAAGCACGGTGACTTGTTCTAGTATCGTAGTTTGGCTTCTAGCTGCGTATATGCGCTCATTGCGTAAATGCTTGCAATTCTTTGCAATGAACCATTGGTCCCTCTTGATCCCGTTAGCCATATCACAGGTGGCCTTCCGCTTGCCTCCATGTTTCTTTAGCGTGTCCCACTTCGGACCAAGAATTTTGGGTCTGCCCTCCACGGTCGAGCAGATTAAGCACTTCACGGACTCATACAGCCCATCACCTCCTCTGTACAATTCAGCCCAAGGGAGCCTCGCAACCCAAGTGTCCTGAAATTTTCGACTAGCTTCATATGATTTCTTCATTTTCTTCGGGACAGGCTCGCCAACAGAGCAATCTTCATCGTCTTCGTCGTCAAAAGCTTCGCACTCCACCAAGACCCCCTTCCCCTTGTCTACTGTCGATGCAGTAGGCGTTAAAATGTCTCCACTTGTTGTGGATGCTTCTGATGACAAGGACATCACTTCTACGACGTCATCGGGATTGGAATTCTTCGAGGGAACAACGCAATCTCCAGGTTCCACCAGAATCACTGCAGGATTCGACCTCCTTCGCTTTGCTAGTGCATTGATCTTCCGCTTGCGAGGCACATTACACACGGAGTTTCCTCCACTTTGGGCACTCAACTGAACGCTACAAGGCACCATAGAATCCGATGTACATGTCCCAGGATTTGAGCTGCAGCCATCTCCGAACACTCCCGACGACGAAGACGAACCTGTGTTTGGCAGTCTTGCAAAAAACCTGTGCAAAGACATACCAGGAGACATCTTCCCAAATACAAGCAATAGCAATCGAGAATACAAGATATCTGACGAGGACGATGCACCCTAAACCGCAAATATGCACAGACAAGGACGATGCATAAAAACCGCAAATATGCACATGATACCTCGCAAGTCGCAAGTGAACCAATTGCCGATCGCAGAACAACCCTAAACTCTCAACAATTCATACACGAAAGCAACAACGGAAGCTGCGGAACATTCACGGGAGTCGAGTGAAACCACCAAATACATCAGAATTGTAAACCAGCACAAACTCCGAATTGTAAACCAACAAATGCAGGGAACTTTGAACGCCAATTGCTGACCGAATTCCTCCAAGTCTCCATCGGCTGGAACGCCTGCAAGCCTCCACCATGGCCCATGATGGTGTACAACCGCAAGTCCGCAACGGAGTCATGATTTTGTGAAGCTGCAAGAATACGAAATTCGTTTGCAAGAACGCTCCCACTCAAAACCCAAACTCGCGAGTGACGCCTACAGCAAACAGCACTCAACACTTCAGCAGACAAGGAAAACCCCGATGGCCCGATGCATTTCTGAGTCGACATCTGGCACCAATCTTTCAGGAGAACCGCTAGATGGGAGCCGCTCAGGCGATGAGGACTCAGACGGCGCAGATTGGGCGCCGGCAAAGGTGGCGATAGGGCATCCCAACTCAAGGGAATGATGGCACTGCTCTGACGTGTCCGCCCCAAGTTTTGGCTGTCTCTTCTACGCCACATCACTTACTTTTTGACAGAAACGGGCAGGGGGCAAAAAAATTTCGCCTTTGGGCATTATTTCGCCCCTTAAAAAAACACTGGAACTCAGCCATATAAAAAAAGCATTATTGTTTTCCTTCTAAAAAATAATCTTGAAAATGCTGTACATGAGCAAATGTCGACACGTGGACTAAGCTTAAGTTAGGGCATGGGAACAGTGACGAACAGTGAGCCGAAAGCAGCTTCAAAAATACTTTTGGAGCTGAGGCTCTGGTGGCTGTAAGAGTCTGTACTGACAGTCGCCGTGTTTGTCACGCTTGCCCGATCTAAGCTTATAACTTGTCCGTCTTGGCTACGGAATTCAAGCTCGTCCATACGCGATGCCGCTAGGGCCCGAGGTTCTGACAGAGAGAAAGAGAGAGAGTTTTTTGTGTGAGACTTGTGATTCTTTGAGGAATCCACTGATTTCGGCTTGCTCCTTGTGGTTGGGTGAAGTTTGGGGTTTCTTTCGAGGGAAAGCAGCCATAGTGGATTTCTGTTCGAGTGCCGTGGGTATGAAAAACGAGCTTCCCTGTGCTGCTCGGACGTGATGGCTGTTGCACGCAGAGTCGACAGGCATTGGCGTGATGCGAGAAAGGTTGTCCTCGAACCCGCCTTGATTTTATGTTAGTTTGGGTATGATCCAGTATTTTCTTGCAATTCTTTGTCTTCTTGCTTGTTGGTTCCTTTTTTAGTCAATCTTAAGAAGTATGTAGTTCACTTTGAAACAGAGCTCTAGGTCAGTATGTTACTGAAACAGGACTTTGGACAATATGATTTGAAATGCCATGCTCTTTTTGAAGCGCTACTGGTACTACGTCTTCGATGCTACTGCTTTGCTTCACTTCCTGCATTGTTCATCACTAGGTGACCTACTTTTATAGGTGGTTAAGAATCTTCAGTATTGCACTTGGAAATTAGCTTCCAGGCTCTGTACCGCCATCTGTCGAATTATCTAGTCGACCAGAGTAAATATCTAGATTTGATGCAGTTGTGGTTGGTGTCCACTCTTCTGGATACTGGACGGCCTGTTCTCCTACCAGGAACTGAGAATCCGTCGCAATTCTGAGCTTGTTTTTATTTGGCATGTGCGATCGCAAGTACTAGCAAGTAATCTTCACCCTGCGGACAACTGTTGCCCTGTGAGAGAAAGGTCATCCTCGATTCCACCCTTATTTTATGTTAGTTTGACTCCTACTTGGGGTTCTTGCCATTCTCTCTTGTTACTTGTCCTCGTGCTTGTTGGAACTATGCGTCAGTCTTAGAATTATTTAGTTCATGAAGAATTAGAGCTCTAGGTTAGCATCTTACTGAAACATAGCTATTCAGAGAACTAATGGACAATGTCATGATCGCCACTGGTGCTATGTGTTCAATGCTGCTACAGTGCTTCACTTCCTTCATTGTTCATTAGGATTAGGTGACCTACTTTAGCCACGTGCTTAAAATCTTCTGGATGGAATTATTGCAATTGGAAAGTGTATTCTTGCCGATGTTCAAATCCTTTGCATTTCTAAGCTTGCTTTATGTTGAGCACAATCGCAGCCATTGCCAAGTAATCCCTGCACAAATTAACTCCATGTAACTTCGAGGAGGAAGTTACGGCCGCGTTTCCTTATAGGATGTCATCTCCATGCTTGGTATGCTTCACTCCTGTGGCAATCTATTTGGTTGTATCAGTTGTTGGCTGTAAGCATGGGAGTAAATTAGCAGATGTAGAGACCTATCGATGGGTGGGTTTTGATGTTCCTGGTCGCATGTGCTTGTCAATATTTCGCAGAGGTCTAGTTTTGTGGTTGTGGACCAGTGTTGTCTATTTTCATAACTTAGTTGAGCCTTCTTGTTGTTTGTAAGTTAGAAGATATTGTTTGTGTCACTTTAATCATTCCAACAGATGAAGGAGTGTGATTTTGAGAGGATGGATACAATTGCCGAAAGATCTTTGGGTTATGAGAGCCCAATTTTGTTGAGATCAATTCTCACACTTTATTAATTTCTTATTTGACTTCAGTATAGGAGGTAGCAAACCAATATAAGTGACAATAGATAACCAGTTTTTGTTGAAAGATTAGTGTCCTTAGACAATAGTCAAGTCATGCTAACAAGGGTCATTACAGCATGATTGCGAACAAGTCCAACCAAGTTATGATTAGAAAAGTCAGTATTGGAGATATTAGGATTAGAGCCCCATCAATTTTAGTATCCATTTCCTTGAGAATTAAGGTTTGTGGTGTGTAGTTCTTGATGTGCAGATCTAGAAGGAATGATGTATGAAACATCCAAGAGCTTACAAAACCTGTGTCACCAGTGATGATGAAATGATCGATGGATTCATGAATGTCCTTGTCTCTAGGTATGGTGATGCTTTTGGATGGGCTCAGTTCAGGGAGGGTTTTATTTAACCATTGTCGAAATGGTTTAGAAAATGTTGGCATTGTTTCAAATCTGTGATTGAACCTCTAGTATAGGCTTGCCAATATTGTTTCAACTTTGCTTGGAGTTCGAAGACTTTATTCTGAACTTTTAACTTATGAACGATGTGTGTTTGCATTGTGGAAAGTAGGGTCAGATGGGGTCAAATTCTTGATCACCATAATCAATGAAGAACATTGCATGTATATTGGTTAGAATTTTTTTTAAATGAATCAAAGATGGTTTAGTGTTTCATCCCTAGGCACATACAGAAAGATTGGAAAAGATTCAAGATGAAGAGCAAAATGAAATGGTTCATCATGCCATCCCTTGCCATATTTTGCAAGTCATTCTACTTCAAAAGTTCGTTCCTTGATTTGGTTAGTGAGGTTTTCTCCAGCATCCACAAGTGAATGTTATAATTTGAGCCTAATTTAGTATTTCTTGTAGATTAGGAATTTGATTTTCAATGTATCCAGGTATGCATATCAACAAGGATGATGTGTGGAAGATGTATTTTTTCACAACACATGGGTTGCTAATATGATCTTGATGCTCACACAATCAATATTCCTATGAGTTATGTAGCAAATTTATTGGGAGCTTTGACTCTAAACCCTAAACCCTAAACGAAAAGTTGACATTTTATGTGAGTACTCAAGCCATGTCCCCATCTTTATCAATTATCTTGTATTTTTTGTTGACATGAATTCCTTGAATTTGGAATTCAAAGGTTGCATTAATAGTGACTTATGTGGTGATTGAATTACAAACTAATGTATTTTGTCCCAACTACAAATTCATTTTTCATATCTTGTAGGCATTAGCGTATATTTCAATTTTGAAGTGGCAAGCATGACAAATGATATGGAGAGTGATGCAAAGAGATTTTGTGCAAGTGGAACAAGGCTTAGCAAGAGATTGTGTACAGAAGGTGGTTACTTTACCTTGGGCTACCAACCTATTCTTTTCTTATTGAATTTTGAAGTAGAATCATTTATAGTTTGATAATGTTCACCTTGAATTCAATTGTAAACATTATTTGATACTCTTGGATGTGGGTTTTAATGAAGTAGATTGATCATTGGTTGTGGTGCAGATGAGTTTATAAACTATAATGTTTTTATAAGTCATAGAGGCCCTGATGTCAAGACGGGTTTCGTGGGTTTTTTATATGATGCTTTGGAACGAGTTGGTTTGCATCCCTTTTTGGATTGTGAATCCATTGGTAAAGGCCAAGATTCTTGGAAATGCATTGACCATGCCATCCAAACAACACCCCTAGCCCTAGTTATCTTTTCCGAGACTTTTGCTCAATCGGAGTGGTGTATGAAAGAATTACATGCAATGTTGAACCCTCCTTCAATGAAGGTGCTACCAATCTTCTACAATGTTCAACCATGGGAAGTGAGATTTCCAGAAAAGGGTCAATTAGCTACTGGGTTTACAAAGTTGATTGAGAGGCACGATACGACTACTATGGAAAAATGGAGGGCTGATTTGGAAAGAGCTTCGAAGTTGGATGGTTGGGAGCACAAAGTAGGAGACAAGAGGTAAATATGTGGACATGCACTATATGTTTTGAAGAATTTATGGTTGAACTTGACATTGACATTGTACTTCATGGTATTGATATTTATTACAAGTTGTTTGCAGGTTGGAAAAGGATTTGGTGTCAGAGGTGGTCACCAAGGTTATTGAATTGGCAAATAAATCACTTTCCTTGGATGTAGATGATCATATTGTGGGTGTGAAACAAGTTGTTCAAGACCTCATTCAAGCTCTTGTTGAGAAAAAAGTATTAATGTTGGGATTGTGGGGAATGGGTGGAATTGGAAAGTCTACTTTGGCAAGGGAGTTATACAACCAATTAGGGCAAAGATTTGCAATGAGGTGTTATGTGGAAGATGTGGCAGAGAAGGTGAATCAAGGTGGTGTGACTAATGTCCAAAGTCATATTTTGAAGGCCTTCTGTGGGAATGAGAAAATTACAGACAAATTTCATGGGAAGCGTATCCTTAAAGAAAGGTTATCTAAGAAGTCCATTCTTTTGGTTTTGGATGATGTTCATGACAATGATGAGATGGATTTTTTGATGTCACGCCAAATGCTCAAGGAAGGTAGCCTATGCATTGTCACTTCTCGAAATCGACGCATATTTGAGAAGTCAACTTCATTTGATGACAAACATGAGGTTCACACTCATGATGTTCAATTATTGAATGAGCGTGATTCTCAAAGTGTCTTTGCATGTTATGCATTTGGAGGTGATTCTAAAGTACCTCCAGAATTTGCAAGTCTTGTTGAGGAGGTTAGCATGGCATGTGGTGGAGTTCCTTTGGTGTTGAAGGTTTGTGGGTCTCGTTTGAGGGACGAGGTGGAAGTGGAGATTTGGGAGGAAGTTTTGAAGGAATTGAATTGTGGCACTATAATGGATGAGACGAAGATATTTAAATGTCTTCGCATTAGCTATGACAGTCTTCAAGAGAAACATCAAGAAATGTTTTTGGATATTGCATGTGCATTATTGGGAGAATCTATGGAGATGGCTAAACTTGTTTGGAGATCCCAAGGTTGGTCTGCAGCATCTGGTGTGCAAACTCTTGTAGAGAGGGCCTTGATTAGAGTGGATGAGCAAGGTGCCTTTTGCATGCATGACCACTTGAGAGATATGGACCGTGCAATTGCCAAGGAGGAAAGTGTAAGTTTGGGTATTTGCAAACGCTTATGGGGTTTGGAATCTTTGGCATTGTTGAACAAGAATGAGGTAAGCTTGATGGCCATTAAACTTTAGTTTGGTCAACCTTTTGAATAGAGTATAAGTATGAAGTTTTGTAGTAATATATTAGAGATAACACTTCAAAGATTAAAGGAATAGTGCTTACTCTAGTTTGATTGTTTGAGAATCCAAATCTGTTGTGTATGTATTCTTTTTCTAGTTGTATTAAATGACGTATGCCATATATTCTTTTATTGAGTTCAACCATGCCTAGTTTGATTCAAGAAACATATATATATTAAAGCATTTTAGGCTTATTTCACTTTTTTTACTTTGTCTTTGCAACCACTACCAGAATCTCTTCAAACTTTGATTCTCCCATCATGGCATGGAATTCCAGTTGACCTTTCTGGCATGAAACAATTGCGTATATTGAAATGTGAAGATTGCTCGTTTTTTATGTCATCACTTCCAAAAAGTTTGCATTGGTTTTATTACAGAAAAAAAAGCAATGTGCAATGGATACCTTTTCCCAAGTTACCTGAAAACAATGAATTAGTCGTATTATTTTGGAGGGATTATTCAATGAAGAGATTCCCTAAATCTTTGGGAACATTGAGCAAGTTGAAAGTGTTGAATCTAAGGTGGTGTGGTAAGTTGAAGGACCTACCAGATTCATTGGAGGGCCTCCACAATTTGGAAGACTTAAATCTTTATGGGAATGGAATCCAAACGTTACCCAAATCTTTGGAAACATTAAACAAGTTGAAAGTGTTGAATCTCGAATCGTGTCGTGAGTTGAAGGAGCTACCAGATTCATTGGAGGGCCTCCACAATTTGGAAGATTTAAATCTTTATGGAAGTGGAATCCAAACGTTACCCAAATCTTTGGGAACATTAAGCAAGTTGAAAGTGTTGAATCTTGAATCGTGTCGTGAGTTGAAGGAGCTACCAGATTCATTGGAGGGCCTCCACAATTTGGAAGACTTAAATCTTAAAGAGAGTGGAATCCAAACGTTGCCCAAATCTTTGGGAACATTGAGCAAGTTGAAAGTGTTGAATCTCGAATCGTGTCGTGAGTTGAAGGAGCTACCAGATTCATTGGAAGGCCTCCACAATTTGGAAGATTTAAATCTTCATGGAAGTGGAATCCAAACGTTACCCAAATCTTTGGGAACATTAAGCAAGTTGAAAGTGTTGAATCTTGAATCGTGTCGTGAGTTGAAGGAGCTACCAGATTCATTGGAGGGCCTCCACAATTTGGAAGATTTAAATCTTTATGGAAGTGGAATCCAAACGTTACCCAAATCTTTGGGAACATTAAGCAAGTTGAAAGTGTTGAATCTTGAATCGTGTCGTGAGTTGAAGGAGCTACCAGATTCATTGGAAGGCCTCCACAATTTGGAAGACTTAAATCTTTGTGAGAGTGGAATCCAAACGTTACCCAAATCTTTGAGAACATTGAGCAAGTTGAAAGTGTTGAATCTAAAGTGGTGTGGTGAATTGAAGGAGCTACCAGATTCATTGGAGGGCCTCCACAATTTGGAAGATTTAAATCTTTATGGAAGTGGAATCCAAACGTTACCCAAATCTTTGGGAACATTGAGCAAGTTGAAAGTGTTGAATCTAAAGTGGTGTGGTGAATTGAAGGAGCTACCAAATTCATTGGAGGGCCTCCACAATTTGGAAGATTTAAATCTTCATGGAAGTGGAATCCAAACGTTATCCAAATCTTTGGGAACATTGAACAAGTTGAAAGTGTTGAATCTAAAGTGGTGTGATGAGCTGAAGGAGCTACCAAATTCATTGGAGGGCCTCCACAATTTGGAAGACTTAAATCTTTGTGAGAGTGGAATCCAAACGTTGCCCAAATCTTTGGGAACATTGAGCAAGTTGAATGTGTTGAATCTCGAATCCTGTGGTGAGCTAAAGGAGCTACCAGATTCATTAGAGGGCCTCCACAATTTGGAAGACTTGAATCTTTATGGGAGTGGAATCCAAACGTTATCCAAATCTTTGGGGACATTGAGCAAGTTGAAAGTGTTGAATCTCAAATTCTGTGGTAAACTGAAGGAGCTACCGGATTCATTGGAGGGCCTCCACAATTTGGAAGATTTAAATCTTCATGGAAGTGGAATCCAAACGTTACCCAAATCTTTGGGAACATTAAGCAAGTTGAAAGTGTTGAATCTTGAATCGTGTCGTGAGTTGAAGGAGCTACCAGATTCATTGGAGGGCCTCCACAATTTGGAAGATTTAAATCTTTATGGAAGTGGAATCCAAACGTTACCCAAATCTTTGGGAACATTAAGCAAGTTGAAAGTGTTGAATCTTGAATCGTGTCGTGAGTTGAAGGAGCTACCAGATTCATTGGAAGGCCTCCACAATTTGGAAGACTTAAATCTTTGTGAGAGTGGAATCCAAACGTTACCCAAATCTTTGAGAACATTGAGCAAGTTGAAAGTGTTGAATCTAAAGTGGTGTGGTGAATTGAAGGAGCTACCAGATTCATTGGAGGGCCTCCACAATTTGGAAGATTTAAATCTTTATGGAAGTGGAATCCAAACGTTACCCAAATCTTTGGGAACATTGAGCAAGTTGAAAGTGTTGAATCTAAAGTGGTGTGGTGAATTGAAGGAGCTACCAAATTCATTGGAGGGCCTCCACAATTTGGAAGATTTAAATCTTCATGGAAGTGGAATCCAAACGTTATCCAAATCTTTGGGAACATTGAACAAGTTGAAAGTGTTGAATCTAAAGTGGTGTGATGAGCTGAAGGAGCTACCAAATTCATTGGAGGGCCTCCACAATTTGGAAGACTTAAATCTTTGTGAGAGTGGAATCCAAACGTTGCCCAAATCTTTGGGAACATTGAGCAAGTTGAATGTGTTGAATCTCGAATCCTGTGGTGAGCTAAAGGAGCTACCAGATTCATTAGAGGGCCTCCACAATTTGGAAGACTTGAATCTTTATGGGAGTGGAATCCAAACGTTATCCAAATCTTTGGGGACATTGAGCAAGTTGAAAGTGTTGAATCTCAAATTCTGTGGTAAACTGAAGGAGCTACCAGATTCATTGGAGGGCCTCCACAATTTGGAAGATTTAAATCTTCATGGAAGTGGAATCCAAACGTTATCCAAATCTTTGGGAACATTGAGCAAGTTGAAAGTGTTGAATCTAAAGTGGTGTGATGAGCTAAAGGAGCTACCAGATTCATTGGAGGGCCTCCACAATTTGGAAGACTTAAATCTTTATGGGAGTGGAATCCAAACGTTGCCCAAATCTTTGGGAACATTGAGCAAGTTGAAAGTGTTGAATCTCGAATCCTGTGGTAAGCTAAAGGAGCTACCAGATTCATTAGAGGGCCTCCACAATTTGGAAGACTTAAATCTTGAAGAGAGTGGAATCCAAACGTTATCCAAATCTTTGGGAACATTGAGCAAGTTGAAAGTGTTGAATCTCGAATCCTGTGGTAAGCTAAAGGAGCTACCAGATACATTGGAGGGCCTCCACAATTTGGAAGACTTAAATCTTAAAGAGAGTGGAATCCAAACGTTACCCAAATCTTCGAGAACATTGAGCAAGTTGAAAGTGTTGAATCTCGAATCCTGTGGTGAGCTAAAGGAGCTACCAGATTCATTGGAGGGCCTCCACAATTTGGAAGACTTAAATCTTTATCGGAATGGAATCCAAACGTTGCCCAAATCTTTGGGAACATTGAGCAAGTTGAAAGTGTTGAATCTAAAGTGGTGTGGTGAGCTGAAGGACCTACTAGATTCATTGGAAGGCTGTCACAATTTGGAAGACTTGAATCTTTATGGGAGTGGAATCCAAACGTTATCCAAATCTTTGGGAACATTGAGCAAGTTGAAAGTGTTGAATCTCAAATTCTATGGTAAACTGAAGGAGCTACCAGATTCATTGGAGGGCCTCTACAATTTGGAAGACTTAAATCTTTATGGGAGTGGAATCCAAACGTTACCCAAATCTTTGGGAACATTAAGCAAGTTGCAAATGTTGAATCTCGAATCGTGTCTTGAGTTGAAGGACCTACCAGATTCATTGGAAGGCCTCTACAATTTGGAAGACTTGAATCTTTATGGGAGTGGAATCCAAACGATACCCAAATCTTTGGGTACATTGAGCAAGTTGAAAGTGTTGAATCTCGAATCCTGTGGTGAGCTGAAGGAGCTACCAGATTCATTGGAGGGCCTCTACAATTTGGAAGACTTAAATCTTTATGGGAGTGGAATCCAAACGTTACCTAAATCTTTGGGAACATTGAGCAACTTGAAAGTGTTGAATCTAGGGTCGTGTATTGAGCTTAAGAATTTATCAAATTCATTGGAAGGCCTCTACAAGTTGGAGGACTTAAATCTTGAAGATAGTGGAATCCAAACGTTATCCAAATCTTTGGGTACATTGAGCATGTTGAAAGTGTTGAATATTGGAAGGTGTGTTGAACTTAAGGAGCTACCAAATTCATTGGAAGGCCTCTACAATTTAGAAGAATAAGATCTCAAAGAAATTGGAATTGATAGTTATCCAACTCTTGGAAGGTTGAGTAAGTTGAAAGTATGGAATTTAGTCTGGTGTGGTAATCTTCAAGAGCTACTAGATTCATTAGGATGCCTCAAAAATCTAAAAAATTTATAGCTTGAAAGAAGGGGAATTTGTAGATTACCAAAATCTTTGACAGTGTTGAGTAAGTTGAAAGTATAAAGTTTAGGTTGTTGTGGTGAGCTTGTATAGGTACTTCAAGAATTTGAAGACTTAAGTTAGACCTTCAATTCAATTCATTCCGAAGTTTATCCAAATCTTCTAAAAATTTGAATAAGTTAAAAGGGTTGGCTCTAGGATATGGTGGTAAACTCATGGAGCTACCTGATTTGGTTGGAGGACTCCAAAATTTGGAATATTTATAACTCAAAAGAAGTAAAATTCATAAATTATCCAAATCTTTTTGGAGTGTAGTAGTGAGCTTGTTTAGCCATCTAATGCATTGTAGGGCCTCCAAAATTTTAAAAACTTGCAATTCAAAGGATGTAGAATTTTGAAGTTAACTTGAACACTACTAAAAAATGAAGGATTTTGCAACTGTAGTGTGCAACTTATTTTGTAGTTGCATATAGAGATTGCAGTTGTAGTGGACAAGTTGCATTAGTCGCAAAATTGCATTAGTTGCAGTGTAGTCACAAGTTTGCATGACTCATTTGCAACTTGTTTGCTACTTGTAGATTTGTAGATTTTAAAAATATTGATCTCAATGACTTGTAGATTTTTAATTTTCAAATCTATCTTTTATCTAGATTTTTGAATTTCATATCTACCTTTTTTTTAGATTTTTGAATTTCAAATCAACCTTTTTTTAGATTTTAAAATTCCAGATCTGCCAATATATGAAACCTTGCAATTTTATATATTTTAAAATTCTTGGATTTAAAATTTTTTTTTTCTATAAATTGTAGATGTCTATAAATTATAGAAATCTACAAACTATAGAAATCTTAGAATTAAATCAATAAAATTCGTTGCATAAGACTACAACAACATTCTTATAGCTCCAATCTAATAATATTCTTGACAATTGATGTGGGACCATTGTAATTGTTTTCTAGTTGAACTCTAGTTGTAGTCTAGTTGCTTCTAAGTTGAATCTAATTGCTTTCAAGTTGCTAGTCTAATTGCAGTCTAATTGCTTGTTGCTTTCTAATAGATTCATGTAATCCTAAACTTCACTTTGCAACTACTTTGCGACTAGAACAACGTATAACTTTGTTTATGTCAGATTTGGTGCAATTACAGAGGGCTACAGTTCTAGGACAAGACACATAGTTGCATTACAGCCGGTTGCCCGGTTGTAGGGGACACGTTTTTCTTCTAGTGGAATGCCCTTGAATCATGAGTAACTTTAAAGTGCTAATTTTACAAGGTTGTGGTACATTCAAAAAGCTACCTGATTTGTTTGGAGACTTCTACAATTGTGAATCAAATGAATCTTGGAGGAAGTGGAGTTCATATTTTTATCCAATTGCTTTGAAAAATTGAGCAAATTAAAAGTGTTGAATCTAAAAGTTGTTGCAAGCTTAAGAAGCTATGAGATTGGTTTGTGAGGCCTCCTAATTATGAATCAATTGGATTGTATAGGAAATAGAATCCAAAATTTATGCAAGTCTTTTGGAATTTGGGGCAATTTGGAAGTGTTGAAGCTACTAGGTTGCTACAAACTTAAGAAGCTACCAAATTCATTGGAGGTTGTCAAAATTTGAATCACTTGGATCTCAAAGAAAGTGAAATCCAAAGCTTACCCAAAGTTTTGGGGGGTCTTAGAAGTCTTTAAAATTGGAGCTTTGAAGGGTGTATAGTTTAAGATTTGCCTAAGTATTTTGGAGGTCTCACAAATCTACGCCCCACTATTTGGAATCTATCTATCATTTGCAAAATTGTGCAACTTCATTTATATGATTCTTGGTAGAAGCAAATTTCTAAAAAAATGACTTGGGTCTTTTTGACAACTTATTAATTGAAGGAAGTTGGTTTTAGAAGATAACTTTGTAGTTTAAGATTTCAAATTCCTAAAAAGTTTTTTGTCATGGGATTTTGAAGTTTGCTTGGAAGATGATCTAACCATTCAATGGTACAGGGGAGATTCATCTTGGTGGAACAAAGAGGTGACTTTCATACGGTTTCTCTTTTAGTGCTTTCCCGAGTGCTTTCCAAGAACTACCAAAAAACAAATTGATAAATTAATTGTTGATGAGGTAATGGATTATTGTACCTAGCGACCCATTAATTTTCCTTACATTCAATTTCTAGGTGTCATTGGTATGCCTATAGTTTACATTATATTCTTCAATTACATTTTTGCTTTTATTTGCTTCCGGGTGGAATTTTCTCACCCTTGGTTTTCATGTATAGTACATAGTTGCTATCACAAGATTAATATGTATCACCACTCTTTTGAATGTTGCCAACATTGAGACAAAGTGAGTCCATTTGGGGATGCTAAAGCTTTCAAATTGAGTTGACCCATTGAGATAAGAAATTTGTGTCAATTGGACACTAAAAATTAGTATATGGTAAGATTTGTGAGCAAACTATGCATCTTTATTTGAATCACCACTTTGTGTGAGTTCTAGAATGTGAATTCTAGCAATTCCCTAATGCCATTGGAGGTGTATGTTATGAAGAAGGGATGTTCAAAAAGACATTTAGATGGAAGGTATGTAAGAATGTGTGGCTTTTAACTTTCAAGACTTCAATGTGTGGCTTATTTGTGTTGGTTTTGACGTGTATCTACTTTCCATCCTTGTTTTAGAAATGACAATATCCATTTTAAACTTACGTCAACTAAGGAAGTACACAAGCATTTGAATTTATTTTACCTTGAATTTAAATTTAAAAGATTCAAAGTCTTAAAATCTAGTCACGTAAGGAGCAAAGTACTTGATTTTCTTTACTTGGAATGCAAACATCTTGCAATCTACAAAGTGTAAGTCTTGGAAATTTCCTTGAGCAACACATTTTTATACTAGTCTAGTGCAAGATCCTCCAAATAGATATGCAAAAAAAAATTTACTTTTCATTACTTGCAATAGAAATGGCAACTTCTTGAGTGGTTTTTGATGAAAAGAAAGGCCTTGGGAGTTAGGATTTTACAAGTTAACATAGTTATTGTTTATCTTGATACAATTAATTTTTGAAATTCTTACATTATTTATTTTATTATTTTGTGGATTGAAGTAACATCATGAAATTATCTTTTAGCATTTTTTAAAAGAACATAACTTGCCATTTGTTGAAATTCAAAAGAATTCCTGGTTATGAAGACTTGACAAATTTAGATTCAAAGAGATGGTCAACCATGGGCCTTTATAT
Source organism: Rhytidiadelphus loreus (assembly GCA_947034895.1). NCBI lineage: Eukaryota > Viridiplantae > Streptophyta > Bryopsida > Hypnales > Hylocomiaceae > Rhytidiadelphus > Rhytidiadelphus loreus. The sequence continues at coordinate 46,013,971 of OX344765.1, forward strand.
ATTAAAAATGAATGCACATTTGGGTTTTCAAAATAAAGTATATAGATTCATAGGATTCAAAAGAAGATTTGTTTATTATATTATTGTAATGATAAATAAATGCAACAAAAGTCTAGTTAATTAATTGATTTTATTTTTTGAATAGTATGAATTTTTGGTCCATTTAATAAAAAATTCTTGTAAATTTGATATATGACTATTTATATTTTTTTCAAAACTATTAGATGTTTTTCTGGGCCTCTAAGAGACCACAGGTTATAATGTTGTGATAATCAGGGAACATGATAGCTGGAGTAACACCTCTGCAGATTGCAGTCCTACGTGGCCGAGAGGTTGCTAACTCATTTCTCAAAAAAAATTCAAATTTCATTTGTGTTTCAAGAGTTTAAAAAAAAATTGAATTCTTTTTTTGACAATCAACCGTTCCTTCACTGAGGGGGGAACAGTAAGGGAATAGGCCTCAAACAATCTCTTGGGGGCCCAAAAAACATCTAATGATTTAAAATTTTCAATCCAAATCAAAAATTGAATTCAACAACTACTTGAGTACAAAAATATCTACAACTTTTGAAATAAAAAAGTACATCCAACATTTCACCAATTTTAATTTTCATATTTTAATTTTTTCCACTAAATAGACCAAGTAACTTCCAAGAGTTGTTAGGTTATTGAAATTATCCAGGCCATATAAATGAGTTTACAGCTATGTAAAATCCAAATTACTTTTATGACTTATTATTTACCATCATCAACTTTAGTATTAAATTGATTCATAAGTTACCCAAATTTGAACGACAAAAAAGAGAAGTTATAGAAGTGTTGATTGTATGTGAATGGCCATTGGTTTCAATCATGTGGTATAGGATAGAGCCACATTTGAAAAAAACACCACTTTCTTGAAATATTGAAATATTGAAATATTGAAATATTGAAATATTGATCAACTTTAGCAATGTTGAAAGGACAAATGTGTAACCTTCATAATTAACAAGACATGTGGGCCCTAGAGAATCACCTACAAAATTATATATTGAAGGAAGTTGCATTTACTATAAAGATTATTTTTTTATTAATAGTCTTTTTTTCTAAAACGTTGAAAATAACTATATAGGTGTTAGAATGTAGACTATCTTTAGGCTATTTGTAATGAATGCTTAATGTCTAAATCTTTTGTGGCAAGGTGGAATCTCTATAGTGTCTTTGTATAGGTAGCTAAAGGTTGAAGTATTGGTCGTTTCTAGCATAGAATCAATTGTACAGTGGAAACCTTTACTTCTTACTTGAATTAAAGTTTGTTCGTGCTTGAAGGATAGATATTCCAATCCTCATTGTGTAAGTTAAATGCTACACCTTCATGCTTGTAGTAAAAAAAAATACTCTCTACATTAAATACTTAAATTTCACAAATGATGAAGGATTGGAATCTAAAACTTTTTGGACATATTCTATGTGAAGGTGGGATTAAAATCTTATGGTTTAGATTTTCATTTTAACATTGGATTCAATCCAAAAATCTTTAGTCAAAAGTGATTTTTTTCTACATTTTTGGTCTCCAAACACAAAGATTAACTAGGAATAATTAGCCCTAAAGGCCGGAAGGTGTTTTGGAAGAGGATAATTCCAAAATTGCCAATAGACAATGCATTATTTAAATCCAATATTAAAACTTAAGAAAAAAAATTTCAACCATACAAAAGTATCCTAAACAAAAAAGGTAATGTATGGAAAAAATTTCAACCCATTTGATTGTATGGATTGAAAAACAATAACACTTGAAGTGAGAACATCTAATTGAAGTGACCATTTTTTATACATTTTTTTCTATAGTACTTTTGGGATACCTAATTGTTTTAAAAATATTATTGACAAGGTGGAATGGCACTAAAATTTTGAGCTACAAGATATAATTGCTATAAATTGATTTGAAGTGTGTATCTAGATACATGTATTATATTACTAAAAGAATATATATATATATATATATATATATATATATATATATATATATATATATATGATCACCACCCTTATCAAGAAAGAGAGTGATTTAGCAAATTTGCTACTCATACTATCCATAAAGTAGATTCACGAGTAGATTGATATTTGTGACCAAAATCTATAATTATCTATTGCATATCCTTAACCAAAATCAACATATACATATCCCGACAACAACCATTGAATATGCTTGTGGAAAAAAATCTTAAAATTCTACAATACCCTTAACCAACAGTTTTCAATACTTTAAAAATATTTTAAGAGCTTACTTGATAGGTATGTCAAAATTGACCATATCCATACAACACTAGATATTACCCACTTGCTATCCAACATAGTTGTGTGAAGTCTTTCTCCTAAAAATTGTCAATCGAACATTAACCACTAAAGGTCCAGACATTCATAATTGAGTTGCTTTTACTAAAGAATTGTCACATCATGGACTTTAAAAGGGTTAATGATATGCTACAAGACCAAAGTTAGAGCATAATTTAGACAAAACTAAGAGGTGGAAAGGAACAAAACAATAGGGGACTTATGGCAAATCTCATTACCACCAGTCAATCTCAAATTGATAATCTAAAAAGTATTTCTCTACTTGTTCACTACAACAAAAGCAGTGTTTTATAACTGCAAAATATAATTGCAATGAGTCATAAAATCAAAAATATGACTCACGCATAAATCACTGTAGATGACTCGGAGCATGATTAGGTCCAGTCATTACCGACGAGTCGCTTTGGACATTAGTCATATTTTGAGTCATATGGGTTGGGAGGTATAATTAGCCATATTTTGCCAACATGGCGTATATGTTAACTATCTGTGGGGGCTTGACTTTTTCTTGAGCTACCCGGTCCAAAAAAAAAATACTACGTGGCATATGACTCCGTTTAGTCATATTTTTGGCTGACGTGGAATATGACCGCGATGAGTCATATTTTGGCAAACGTGGAATATGACTACAATGAGTCATATTTTTTGTTGATGTGGAATATGATTGTGATGAGTCATTTTTTTGTTGATGTGAATTGTGGAATATCACTCTTGTAAGTCATATTTTCTACTATGTGGAAAATAACTCTCATGAGTCATATTTTTGGATGATGTGGAATATGAATATGACTCTTGTGAATCATATTCTTTACTAATGTGAAATATGACACTTGTGAGTTATATTTTTGATTGACATAGTAATTTTATGACTGATTGTAGTCATATTTTGGGATGTGTAAGGTTACATTTTGACACACGTAAGTATGAGCATTATATGACTATAACTAATTATATTTTGGCCAATATATTTTGTGAAATGTAACTCAAGCAAGTGATATTTTGGATAATTGAGAGTCATATTTTTAAAATTTGTGTATAGTTTGTGATTGGGATGATTCAGGTCCAAAATAGCTTTAATTACAAACTACAATTACATTTTTCATGCATTTTAAATGGACATGACACATTGCAATTATACATCAAAATGATTTAACAATTGCAAAAACACTTCATATAGTTAAAAACACATACACATGATTTTAGAGATATAGATGAGACAATCATATTACAGAGGGAGAATGCAAGAAGGAATGCAACTCTTTTCATTGACATTTATTAGCCAACAACATAAAACATATATATCACAATGAATCATTCACAAAATCCAATAGGGCCTATATTCCTTACAATAATGTGAAGATGGCTCTATTGGGTTGCAAGTAGCCTCCAACAACTTTGTTTCAACTTTTAGTGCTTGCATATACAATTAAAGAAATGAGAGGTCAATTTTTAATGAATGAACAACAAAAGCTCAACCTTCTAAGGTTTACAAAAAAAAATGTAACACAAGTTTAGAATAGGAAGAATAAAAATGGTGATGAAGGAAAGAAGAAGAAAAAAGTGACAAGTGCTAAAAGATAACAAGCAAGAGTTAAGATGCAACAAGAAATAACAACTAAGAGGCAATAAAAAACAAGTGATAAGAGGCAAAAAAAGAAAGTAAGAACTAAAAAGCAATAAGAGGAAACAAAAAGCAAGAACTAAGAAAAAGAAAGAGTTAAAAATACAAGAAGAAGAAACAAGATTCATAAACTAAAAAACAACAAGAAATAAGAGCTAAGATGCAACAAGAACTAAAATGCAACAAAAACCAACAACTAAAAAACAAAGAACAAGTAACAAGTTAGAGCTAAGAGACAACAAGCACTACAAGAAAATGGGGGTATAAATGACTTGTCCACAATGACTTCACTAACAACAATGACTTCAAAGTGATTGCAAAATGACTAATTTGCAGTCATTGTTGTTGGTGCAGTCATTGTGGACAAGTCATTTATACCCCCATTTTCTTGTAGTGAAGAAATAACAACTAAGAAGTAACAAGTAAGAGCTAAGAAACACTAAGAAGCATCAATTAAAAAGCAACAACTAAGAAGCAACAATAAGTAAGAGCAAGAGATAACGAAAGGCAAGTAAAAAGTGGCGGCCAGGGTTTCAAAACCCTAAAGAAGTGATTCAAAACCCAAAAAAATGACAGCTAGGATTTCAAAACCCTAAAAAAATGATGGCTAGGATTTCAAAACTCTAAAAAAGTGGTGATTAGGTTTGAAAATCCAAAAAGAAAATTGGCTAGAATTTCAAATTTTAAACAATGACTTGTCCATATTTTTTTAGATTGCCCATATTTTTTTTTAGACTACCCAAATATAAAAAAATGTCACTCACATAAAAATATGACTAGAAATATGACTCAATGTTCCCCAAACATGTTCTCTACGTTCTCTATGAAATACTTTGGTGTTCCCAATGGGCGTATAGTATACGTTTGTGAAGTACAAGATCCAAAAAAGACTAGCAGTCATATTTGTAGTCATATTTTTTCCCAAGGTGTTGGCATCCAAGAACATGACTGTGAGCAGCCGCCAATCATCCTCAGTCATATTTTTGCAGTCATAAAACAATGCTATTGTTGTAGTGGTTGGAAGAAAAAACAGTACAATGCATACTTTTTCTTTCTTCCAAAGATTAAAAAATGTCATGATTAGCTTGAAATAGCAACGGTTGTTTTGGGTGGCATTGTGCTTCCGATTGTTGTGTTTACCTCATCAAATGAGTCTATATAAAGTTTGCAACACATCTTTCATGTTCTCATTTCTCAAATCAAGCCTACACAAGAAGAGCAAATCCACATTAATAGCAATCCTATTTCAAAAGCACATACCAACAAACCAACAAATTGGCCAATTAGTACTACATAGGACGTGGAGAAAATCCAACCTATTAGACAAGTTTCATCTCCACACCTAATGTTTTGGAGATTTGCAGACAAAGATCCAATCTTGGCTTCTAAGTGCTCTTCAAAGACACTTATAATGCACAAATCGTACGGAGCATATCAAAGATCAAATAGGATTTGTGAAAAGGTTGGAACAACTCCCAAAAGAAATGGTATAAATGGGCAATTAAAGGAAGCAAGGATCTAAATATGAAATACCTTTCACTTGTGGTGGTCAACTTGTCATTATTTGGTTGTACTATTTGCCTACAATCAAGAGCAATTTTTCCTTTTTCTTTATTCAATTGCAACTCCTTGAAACAGATAGCAAGTATCATTTTTTCGGTTAGCTGCACTAGTAGAAAATCCAACATTTTTGTTATTTTGGTCGTGTTGACCAGGACAAATTCTATTAGAAATTTGTTGAACACAACAAATTTCTAACAGAATTTGTTCGGGTCAACGCGACCAAAATACCAAAAATGTCGGATTTTCTACTAGTGCTAGATGCCACCCATTTCTACTATAGTAAGTCTCAATACTACTCAAGTTGTCCATCACAAAATTAGGCCTTCTCTTGGTGGATCAATGTTTGGCAATGTTCTTTTTACGTAGAGGTTCTAATTTGCACTCAAAAGTCAACATAGAAGCTCTCACAGTAAAGTTCATAAGTGCAGGCCAATATAAATTAATTACATAATGCAAGAGCAATTAAATGATCTTTGCTCTTGCAAATAATTCTCAAATTCCATACAAGTACAAGTATTTCTAAGTTTCTAAGGCGAGATTCTAAGGCTCAAAATTGCATACTAAAATCTTGCACTAGAAGTTGAAAGCCTTGACAAATTCTATTAGCAAATGTGAAAGAGCAAGCTTTCTTTTGTACTAGAAGAGGTCGATTATTTAACATAGTTTGAAAACTCTAAGGAGGGGCAGACCTGCTAGGAAAAATTTATGAGGTTCAAAGTTACATAGGGTCCACACTCAAAGAAAGTAGAGAAATTTTGTAATAGAAGTCGAGAACTTTGATACAACTTGTTGGAAACTTATATCATCCTCCACCCCAACCCTTAAACCCTAATAAAACCTTAATAGAAGAATCCACATCTATAAAAAGTTCTAAAATGTTGCAAAGAGAGCCAAACCTAGAAATATGGAGTCAAGCATGGAATGCCCTAGCCATTTGTCGGCAATACAACAAGAGTTGTATAGATGAGTGATACCTTCCTCCAGCAACACCAGGGTGATTGCAAGAAAGACCAAACAATTTTGGTAGCATTCTGCCAAAACTATGATTTGTTGAGCTCAGTACTATGAGTATTACAATACTATGAAACGGAGCAATCTCAACCGTTGATTTGAAAAATCAACGGCCAATAGTACTTTAGAGTATTTAATAATACTGAAACAATACTATTTGAAAAAAATGACAGTTTGTCACAAAAAGTAGATAAAATTAAGTATAAAATAATAATAATTAAAAAATCATGAATAAAAAAAACTAAAAATTGGCCATTTGTAAAGACTTAATAGTGATTACATTTCACCAAAAACTAGAAGTTGAAACCATCATGAATGTTTGGAGCGCTATGCGCAAAGGACCCCTATTCGCGTGCATGTTGAGGACGAAGAATTGTGTTTTTTTGAATGCCTCTAGTGGCACATGCTCATCTAGTGTGGGAATAGCCTACAAAAAATTCAAGTGAACATCATAATTTTTGGATGCTCCATAGTACTAAAAAACTCTAAATCGCAAAGTGTGACAAATTAGCTAAATTGACATTTAATTATAAAATTATTTTTTAAAATTTATGAAAAATAATGAATCTCATGATTTCTTAGTTAGCCATCTTCAATAAAAATTTCAAGTCCATTAACTTCATTTTCCAAAAGTTATAATTGATGGCAACTCAGTCACTTCAATTGTGACGCCAAATAAGACCAGTCTTTCTTGCAATCACCCACCATGTCTAGCTCATCTTTAAATGATTTATCATATGTTCCAAACCATTTTTTATTTGTCATCTTCTTCGGCCAAGGGGGCTTCTTGCCAACTTTGGGTGGTTCACTTGCAAAAACAAACTTGACAATTTTAGTCATCAATTCTATAATGTATGAACCAACCCTAATTCTGACTATTCCCTCTTGTTGAATTGGACACTAACATTGATTTTTTCTATAAACCCTAAACAAAAATGATGATAAACCTAACAACATTACATTTCCAACTTCCGAGCACTAGTTGAAGACAAATCTCTAATCAATGAAGCCTAGGATTGAGGAACATGAGAAAAAACTTAAGAAATTTTGACAATCAAGTGATGAATTAGCTAGTAATTAGTGTGGATTGGCACAAATCTTCAAAAGAGGTACTAAATGGGATGGAAGAGACAGGGTTGACAGGGCGTCCGGACGTCCAGAGTCTGCGGACGCTGACCCCAGGACGTCTTTTGACATACCTGGCGGTAGATGGCGTCCGACCGCTGGACGGGCGGACGGTCGATTCTTCCGACGGAACAGGAGCGGACGGCCCGACGGAACAGGTGCGGACGGGCCGACGGTACAGGAGCGGACGCCCCGTCGGAACAGAAGCAGACGGCCCGACGGTACAGGAGCGGACGGCCCGACGGAGTAGAAGCGGACAGGCCGATGGGGCAGGAGCGGACGGCCCAACGGGGTAGGAGCGGACGGCCCGACGGAACAGGGGCGGACTGGCGACCGGATGTCCGTCCGCCCGTCGGGGGCCCGTCCGCTTTGGACGGTGACCGTGCGATGTGACGGACGCCGATTTTCCACCGTTCGATCTTGCCGTCCGCATGTGTGCCGTCCGATGCTCCCGTACGTGGATTCATGCCGTCCGACTGCATAAATAGCGGAGAGCACGGCTTACTTTGCCACAATCGTTTCCCTTGCGGAGTGGGTGATCTAGTGCCTAAGGCTATGTGCGCCTCTTCCGTTTTGGTGTGCAAATGATTGTGATCGAACCCTAAATTGTTTCAAGTGTAAGTGCGAATCATTAATCATTTAAGCAAGCTTACCATGCCTCGCGATAACAAATCGAAGTCCAGTAAGAAGGGCAAATCCCAAGACATAAATTAGGATGATTGGGACAACCAAATGTGTGTAGCTGAACCGGGATGGGAAGAAGAACCCAAAAAAACTTGGGACTGCACGACGTGCAAGAAGTACATCAAAATGACGCACCTCTCCAAAATATGGTCCAGAGAACGCGTAGAGGTGCAAGTTCGTCGTTGGGAAGGACAAATTTCCACATGCCAAAGCAAACACTTTGTTCATCGATACGAGGAAGTAACACGTTCAGCTCAAATACGGGACTCCAAACCGAATTTAATGAACTATTCCAACATGAGCATGGTTTGGGCGGAGATTGTACTCCACAAAGATGTAGATTGGCGCACAATTTACGGAAAAGATGTTATCCACTTGAATCGCAGTGATGCGGTACTTTATACCAGTTGGACTGGGCCGAGCGATTGCATGCCAGAGTGGTCTAATCGAGGCCAGTTTGGATTTCCACCGGTTGTATTGTCGGATGCAGAAGATGAATGGTCAGGTGATGATGATGAGAAAGACACTCCAACACCCGCGAGGATAGAAGAGATGCACGAGCGTACAGAAGATCGGGAGGACATTCAATACCAACAAGAAATGCGAGAGGCAATGCAAAGAAGCCTAGAGGACCGTGGTCGACAATATGGCCATCATGGGGTGTACAGACCCGATCGTGGTGCATATAGCTCGCAAGATACGCGAAGTATTTCACACTACGATAATGACCCTCAAGGGGGGTATCACAGCTCAAGGACAAGCCACGGAACCACGCATCATTTTGAAGGTAACCAGGGAGGCTCCCAATACAACTTTACGTCTACTGGAGGTGGTTCTCATGAACCTCAAGGAGGCCCTTCTTATGGCAGTTCAACTCAAGGAGCATCTACTCATAATGATTCAATTCCTCCTCCAACTTTTGGAGGTCCATACCAAGGACATTATGGACAAGCAAGTGGGCAAAACAGATATGGAGACGACTACTATGGCGGAGGACCATTTCTCAATGTTTATAGGTCTAGTGGTACAGGCCCAAGCCAAAAAGATGACACCGGATCAGAATCTGAGTGAAGTAGATTGGACTATTGGACATTTGTAAGATTGTAGTTGTTGTCTCACAATACAATCAAGTGATTGTAAATTTGTAATCTCTTGCCACATAATATAGAAAGTGACAAGCACGGTACAAAGATGTTGGCTCTTAACAAATAGTATTTTCCTATTTGTAAATTATGAATAAAATATATTGTAATTAAGCCCTAAAGCCCTATGGATGTTTTTAGAAAAATGGATTTGTTCAGACCACTTCTACGGTATATACCGTAGAAAAACATCAACACCAATTTCTGGGGGGAATTTAAATAAAGTATTTTGTACATAACTTATTTGAGAGCATGGCGCCAAAATTTCAAAAATTTTGATTGCATGGATTGAAAGATATGGCATGATAAGCACTGCATTTGAAATTAAGAACGCCTTTAATCTCAGACAAAATTTCAGTAAAGAATTTTTTACAAATTAAAATCTGCAATTTCAGTTTAATTTACAAGACCACAACCCAATTATGCTTTGGAATTTTAATTTCATTTAGGGTTCTAGAATAATGAACGGAAAATTGATTCAAGGAGTTTGGCACTTAAGCTTCTCCTAAACAAAATCAACTTCGCAAAACAACATATTGTATAATTGTATTATTTCAATACAAATGGTGTTGTTACTTTGTTGCCCCCCAATGAAAATTTGGGGGAGTCTCTTGCATGTGCCATATACATTTACACGATAGATCATACAATTTAGCACACCACCTTGCCAACCTAGGTGGCTAGGTACCCAACAATCCAACATCAATGATACATCAAGAAGAAGAACTCCAAGTCAACATTTCTCATCCACCCAAAAAAGATGTTTTGTATTTAAATAGTATGTGTTCCGAAAAATACAAAATGTTCAAAACGGAAAGCCAATTTCACATATATTGGCATACATTGATGGTGTATATATAGTCTATAGTTAGCACACATAGTAACGTACATCCTCACTGATACATTCATCGATTACTTCTATAATCTATAGTACTATGTAGCACACTCATATATTAATATGAGTGACAGAAGTGGTCATCTGGAATAGGCCAATTGTAAGAATTAGTAATCGTTGGATGATTTCGGAAAAACTTCCGCGCTCTGCAATCACTGAATTGCAAAGGCGATCCAAGTAGAGGTGAAATACCCTTGCCAAATCGTGGTGGCTAAACCTCGTATGTCCTTCATTTTCACGATGAAGCGATGTGTAGGCCTCTGACATGCATAGTTTGTTGATCCGTTGAGCTATTCGACCAACGGCATATTCCTCCGATTTACGTGACAAAGTTGGAATCATTTCCACATCCGCATCTTTGCGGTGTACGTATGCAATTGAAGGGTCCACCCACCACCTTCGGTTCAAAGCTGCATCCCGATCTGCCGCGGATGTGAACGTATACAATGACTTCATTAGTTCAGTACGAACCGTAGACATGCCCCAATCGCAAACTCCAATGTAAACACGTGATTCATCCTCAGGAAAGTGAAACATGATATTGTCGGGAGAAATATCATTGTGTAGATGACCCGCATTGTGGACCGCATTCATGATATGCACCAATGCCCATGCCAACTGGGTGCGCTTCTTTCTCCATCGACCAAGACGGAAAGCTTGAATCACCTCTTCAGGCGTTGGTCGTGAATAAGACAATCGAATGGCAATGTTATCTGGATAATCATTATCGAGAATCAACATTTGCCGCAATGTACCACCATTCCACCAATATGCATACCCTTCATTGTTTGTTGCATGGACAGCAGCAAACCGAATAACTCCGTCATGTGGAATCCTCACTGCCATTGATTCGTTTTGGTGCTCCAAATTCGCAAGTTGAGGACGATCCGTTGTTGATGAGATATCTTTGCAGCAAATTCCCAAAATGACGGAATCTCATGACATCCTTCAATTCGAACCCTGCAAATTGTTGCGTATCCGCCCTTCAAGATTTTGTCATCTTGTAGAATCACCCTTGCTGTGTCTGGTAGTGCTATGAGATGCCGTCGTCCACGTTGCAATTCTACATCTCCTTCATCCGAAGTCCACCAACCCAATGACCCTCGCCAATTGCGTCTCTTTGCAAACGGAGCGCAACGACGAACAAACAAGTCAGCTTTGAGAATGACTTGTTCAAAGCTTTCATCACTTGCACGGTGTTCCCTCCCGTATTTTTCTAGGATCACCTTCGCATTCCACAATGCGTCTTGTACCCTGTTCTTTAGAAATTGTTGGAAGCCTTTCTTCTCCATTTCATGAATCCATTCTGGAACGTTTAGAGCATCCGTGAACTTCTGTGTCATATCCATCTTGAATTTGTCTACACATTCCTCTTCGTATCTCACATATTTAGTGTCAAGAGACACTGTAGTTTCCGCCTCATAAAACTTCACAATGTATTCAATCAAGAATGCTTTGCAAGAATTGGAAGGAAGTTCACGTGCTGAGTCAATATCGGGCACCACATTCTTCCCCTTCGCCGCTCTCTTTGGTCTCGGCATCGTAGAAAGTATTAATTTTTAGTCCCAATTTAATTCATAAAAAATTACAGTGTACCAAGTACACATAAACTGGAAAAAATGGGCAAAATATAGGCCCCCAAAACCCAACTCCTACCTTCCCAACGAAAGGAGCCAATGGAGGATAAACCACCAAGCTCTCCGCTCTCTCTTGCAAAGCACAAGGGGGAAGGCAAAAGTGAGAGCGGACGGGCCGTCCGCACCGCCTTATATGAGGCGGATGGCCTCGAGGTCCGCACGAGCGGACGAACCCAAAGCGGACGGCCAACGATCCGCCTCGCTTCGGCCGTCCGATGAAACGGACGGCCAGAACAGACCGCCCAGCCGGACGGCGGCTCCGACGGGCGGACGGGGGCTCCAGCAGGCGGACGGCAGCGTGGGAACGGAGGACGGCAAGGTCCGCCTAAGCGGACGGGGGTGGGATTTTGAAGTGCATCCCGCCCAAATTGATCATTACGGCCTTAGGGGTCTTTGAATCCTTGATGTCACCAGCTGGCTGGCCCTCCGGTTCAATTTCATTTTTAATGTGGTTCCTTTGTGCCAATGGCGCTGGGATTTCATTTGATCTAAAAATTAAAAAATAAATAGAAAAAAGGATGTGTGAATTTAGGAATTATCTAAAAGATTCACATATTTTTGTATGTTGTTTTTACGTGCATGCATTGAGTTTATAATTTTCTCTTATTTTCTAGGGATGCAATTGAATTTCCTATGATATCAATTTTTAAATGAAATGAAGAATTGAACACATGGTAATTTAATTCTACTTATTTGAACTTCGAGAAAAAACTTAAAGCTTCTCATTGTCCAAATGAAGCTACGAGGTTTGTTTCTTGTATGTCAACACCTCATAAAATGGTCATTTCAAAACCAAAGACAAAAATTCTTTTAAATGGTATTTTGGGTTTAGGGGATATTAGGGGCTTGCAAAGGTTTTGATACTCTAGCATGAAAACGTGTGGAAGTAGATTTCTAGAAGTCTCCCCCCCCGTCCCTTTGAGTTGAATGAATTTATTGATTTCCAATGTATTGATTTCCATTCTTTAAAGAATCATAAGGTGCCAAAATATTAGCGCCAATTATATCAAGTTAAATTAATTCTAGTATGAAATTATAACTTGCTCAATCACTAGGGTGGGACAACGTGCTATGAAAATAGTGCATACACTTGTCTTCTTATAACCTCACAAGTTCATGTGCACCCTACTAGGCATTCAAGCAAAATTTTTAAAGTCTAAACATCTACATGGTTAGGGAATGCAAGGACAAATGTTTCTTTCGTTGTGGATACTAAAAGGCCATGTTTTTTTTTCATACGTACAACACACTTTGAATGGCTTGGGCACTCAAACCCCTAAAAGATTTGATCCATTGGAAAATTAATCAACTTTGAATATTACATGAATTGGACCTTGGGAATTGTTTGCAATTCAATAACTCCTTTCCATTTTGTTATTAGTTCTATTTGTAATTTTGGGGGGCATATTTGTTTATCCAAAATCAAAGACAAAGGATTGTGATTGTCACCCCCATTTTGACAACGAAAGGCCTAAACCCTAACAAGGGTTTGGAGGCATTGCATTAGTCAAAATACTACCTTTGAGTCCGTGGATTGCCTTGACATTTATGAAAACCAAGTCAATGCTTCGAACATTGAAACATTCCTTTATCAATGAGCACCCGGTACTAGTACAACGTCTCTACATTCCCAAATGAAAGAATCCTATGCTTCTGGAAATCAGGAGAGGACTAGAGGACTCAAGAGGGTGAAAACAAGGCCCAAACTCCCCAAAGTGTGCTTGGGCGGACCTCGGGGAGGGAAGGGCGGACGGCCGCGTCGGAAATGTGGACGGACCCGTCGGAATGGCGGACGGAGCCGTTGGAGCAGGCGGATGGTGACTCCGACGGGCGGACGGCCCGTCGGAAATGCGGACAGAACTGTCGGAAATGCGGACGGAAGCGTCGGAATCGCGGACGGGGGGCAGCAGGCGGACGGCGGCGGCGGGAAGGCGGACGGCAGCGTTGGATTTGGAGACGGATGGGCCGTCCGATTGAGCGGACGTTCAGGTCCGCTTCGCATTGGTCGGGGGAGGTTCGGTGGCGGACGATCTTAGGTTTGGTTTCGAACGGCTATAAGGGCGGACGGCCTTCTTGTTTTTTCTCACTTCCCTCTCCTTCCTAGGACTCACAACCGTGTTGGATGTGCTACTGTTGCTTCATTGTGCCAGTTGCTCCTACATGGTGGAGAGGTGGGGTCATTCATCTTTCATTATTGGTTCACATACAAACATTCATTGAAACTTGGGTGGATTGAAGACACATACTTTTGGTGACTATTTAAATTCAATTGGGGACAAGTTCAAGTTGACAACCATGAGTGGTCAAGGCGTTGAAGGTAGTGGTGGGTTGACCGGCGGAGGTGACAATAGTAGGAGGCCTAAACCAAAGGGAACCGCCCATGAGCTCCACTATGAGATTTTAGATGATCCCAACATCAAAGCAGAGGGTGGTTGGGAAGCGGAGGAAGCGGAATATTGGTCCTCCAAAACGTGCAAGAAGTATGTGAAGATGTACCACATCGACAAGTTGTGGCCTAGGGAGGCCCACATCATCCATACTCGTGGTTTTTGTTGCAAACCAGGGAATTGCAACAATGCGCACTTCATTCACCGAGCGCATGAAGTTTGGCGGGCCCTCTTCGGGGATAAAGCAATGTCCAAGGGGTATATAAACTACAGCTTGGCTTCTATGGTATATGCAGAATTGATATTGGCACGCAAGGTGGATTGGAGCACGTTTCCAACGACAGCGAACGCTCCACGTGTGCTTGAATGTAATCGGAAAGATATTCCCGATTTGTACAATCCACAAGCAGGGCCAAGTGAGGCATTTAAATCCAAAAGAGAGGTCAAACCAATGACAATGACTATGACCAAGGACGTGGAGGTCACAAGTTCGGCAATGCAATTGGCTTCAACACAAAACCGTACGGCAATACAAGATTTCAAAGGCGAGCATGTGGAGGGAGACATATTTTTAACTCCTCCAACGGATTTGATATGCACACCAAATGGAACAACAATGGTGGAGCACGTGGCCCCATCCACACCACATGAACGTCATGATGATGTCATTGAGAGAGAAGTTGCTAATGCGGGAATTGCCATTCAGAATCTTATAGACAGCAATGCTTTAAATCATTTGGCAAGTACTTCGAAGCAAAGTTTGCCGAAGACACCGAGCCCGACATTGAATCTAGGAGTTGAGGTGCATCCTTCACCTCATCATGGAGAACAATCGAATGGCGTGCTGCCAAATGAGACCATTCTTGGCGGATTTATCGATTCCAAGTATCCACATTTGTCATCATTGAGGACATCAAAATGGCAAATTGTTCGTTGGATGCCCTCGGTTGCATTATTAGAATCTTTGTGTAAAGGTTCACATTTGTGGCGGTCACACGAAGAACGTTTAAAGAACATGGAGCACACCAATGAGGATGGCACGAGTAACGGAGGCGCGGAAACCCAAGATGAGCCTTCCGAGAGTCAATGGGCTGATTTTGTTTTGACCGCATCAAAATTGGCAGTTACGGCTCAATTTGTAGCAGAAGTTGTTCCAAGGCTGCAAGAAGTTGCAACGGATTTTTCCAAATTAGCGCCTGAATTGTTGAGTGGTGCCTTAGACTTCGTGAAGTTCAGCCAATCTATGACACCATTTCTCGACGAGCGTGTTACAGATTTGAAGGTTTTGAGTGAATACCAAGAGGAGATCAAGAAGTATAAGGGTATAGATGTTGAGAATCTCAAGTTGGCGGCGGATGCTTCGAAATTGAAAGAGAAGCTAGAGACATTGGAGGCTCAATCAGATCGTCGCCATAATACATTGCTTTTTCAAAGGAAGTTTATTGAAGACTTGGAGTACAAAATTGTAGCGTTGAAGAAGAAAATCCGAGAAGGTGAGGTGGTTGTTGAGAAGGGAAAGGAGAAAGTGGAGGACAGACTAGATGGCATTGAGGAAAACAACAATCCGGATTTGTTGTATTTGACCCCCATCGGTAATACTAATTCCACATTCCACGATGCTTCCATGCAAACGGAAAGCAATGAGGTCAAAGAATTGAATCAAAAATTGAACGAGGTCACCGAAGAAAACACGCGTTTGGAGGCCGAGTTGAAACGATTGCAACGGATAGTGCAATTGGATGAATGTATGCCGAAGGGCACTTTGGACTCTCGATGGTTGGCATGGGTGCAAAAACTCGAAGACAAACCGTCTGTAATATCACGAGCAATGAAAGGGCTACTCAAATTGGCAATGAAGTCGGATGAAGAATGCGATAGCGTGGAGTCCTCTCTTTGGCGTTTGAAGAAGATGTTTGCCTTTGTGCCAACGGGGTCTACCGAAATTACATATTGGGGAGACATGGATGCAATGTTCGAGTGTTTGAACCACACAAAGAAGGAAGAGGTGGCTTCCATTAATTGGGCCTTGGAACTAGAAGAAGGTTGGGTCCCTTATCCCACGCTTTCGGCACACATCAAGAAGAATGACAAGACAATGGTGCATGCTTGTGATCCTTTAGCCTTAATATTGGAGGGTCATTGTAGCCTTTGTCGAGTTCATTTTGGGCCCGAGGGAGCCCTCACCATGGGCCAATGTCCCCACACTTTCCACGTCACATGCATTGTGAGAGCATCCCTTATTCGTTCGGTGTGCCCCGAGTGTCGTTCTCCCTTGCCTCCTAGGTTCTACGAAATGCTCGGGATCTCGGAAGCTATGCCCCCCGGCCATAAATACAATCAATGGACCCTTCCGTTAGACCAAGCGCCATTCAAATTTCAAAATTATGCGCATTGGGGAAAAAGTCTAACGTGGGATTCGGTAAATTCTACACATGGGCTATACGAATCATTGGAGGTGCCGATAGATTCCTTGGTGTGGATGACCCACGATCGAGAGGTGGAGTTGCGAGCTAGAGGTATTGCCAACGAGGAGGATCGAGAAGTGTTTTGTCGTAGTATGGGGGGCCATTGGAGCATGGAACACCACAAATTCTTTCGATTTCCCGAAAAGGAAGTGAAGAAAGGACTAGATGGCAATTGGATAGAGGTGGAGCCTACACAAGAGTTTAATGAGCAATACGGGGATTACAATCACACTTTGCTAGGGAGGGCCCTGTTTTTATCAAAGTTGGAGGAAGCTGCACAAGTTCGTGCCTTTGTGGAACTAGATGGGCAATCAAGCACAGAAAATTCAATGGTGGAGGTGGCGGGGGCATTTGATAAGAGGATGGGCGAAATCATAATGCATTGGAGGGCATTTTTAGTGGGGGGAGAAGAACCAAAGTGGTTTTCCATGAAAAATGATGATGACGTGGTCAACTTTTTGGTAGATAAAGTGGATGCTGCTTTGAGAGCGTTGAAGGCAGAAGACGTGGATTTGACTCCAAAACGGAAGAATAAACGGAAGATTGAAGACGAGGATGACTACTCTCCGGATACGAAACGACACTTTTCCGCAGTAGACATGGAAGCTGCGTTCAGGGGGCCTATGAGTGAGGGCAGTCTTGGTCCTCAAACACGCCGTGCAAGTGCAAGGCTAAAGGATAAAGAGGGTTCGTCGCGTCTTTCTGAGGGAGGTAGCACAGATAATATATAGAATAGTTACACCTTATTTGCATTTCGATATGACATTATGGAGTGTTGTTAATTTTGAATCTCGAGAGGATTCAATACTATTAATTCACAACACTCATAGTATGCTATGAGTTGCTTTTCATTAATATAAAAATATGTGGATTACTCAAATGTTTTTGAATTTACTCTCCTAAGTTTTTGATATTTTATACGATACTTTTTGGTCAAGTATGATTTTGGACATGCCTATCTCTCAACATAATTTTATCTCATTAATTTCTGTATTCCTAAAATATCACGCATCTCTAAACTAAGTCCCTAAAATTAAAACTTGTAGAATTAATGAATTAGTCAAAATCCACCAGCCGTCTGCTAGTCCGCCACCCGCCTACAATTTCGACGCTGCCGTCCGCCTGTCGGAGCTCGCCGTCCGCGATTCTGTCGCTGCCGTCCGCCTGTCGCAGGTTGCCGTCCACGATTCCGTCGCTGCCGTCCGCCTGTCGCAGCTCGCCGTCCGCGATTCCGTCGCTGCCGTCCGCCGTCCGCGATTCTGTCGCTGCCGTCCACCTGTCGGAGGTCGCCGTCCGTGATTCCGATGCTGCCGTCCGCCTGTCGCAGGTCGCCGTCCGCACTTCCGATGCTGCCGTCCGCCTGTCGTAGGTCGCCGTCCGCGCTTTCGTCGCTGCCGTCCACATTTTTGTTCTCGGAACCGTTGGGGCTTTAGAAATGTTTTAGTTTTTGCTGCTCAACGGTCATGAGGAATGGGCCTGATCTGAAATCTATAAGTTCTTAGAATTTCAGACTAACAAGCACTCCTGAGAAACTGAACGCTAAGATTTCCAAGGGCTAGGAGCTGCAATTTATTTTGTGTCCCTTGCTTGGTAATGCATAGTTCAGTGGACAGGGGGGCTTTGGTTTCCAAGGCTTCATTCACGCATTGTTTCTAATATTTTTTATAAATCTTATCCAATGGTTACATTTTTAATTTGAATCCAATTTACGGAATTGGAGGTGATCACTATGAGCAAGGATTGGTCTTCTTGGTATGGCTTCCCGGAGGTTGGTAAAGTGCAATGCCGGTTTTGCAACTTGGTGTTTGCCAAGAAAGTAAGCCGGTTGTTTAGCCACTTAGGATACCAAGGCACATCGGGGGCTCGTGACAAAGGAATTAGCCTTTGCGCAAAAATGACATCTCAAGTTCGAGCTTTATTTTTGGGTTGCCAAGGGGCGATCCCACGAAGATCGTCTCTGAACAATGTGGATGGCAGTGGCACACCTATGGCTATGCGGGAATGCGATAATTCAAATGGAAGAAACATGGCACAGTCTACACATTCCGACTCATGCACTGCACCGGAGGATTTGGATCCATTGTCTTCTGAAGTGAACCTCAGTACACAAAGATCAAGTGAGCGTGGTACTCCACAGGGATCAAGCAGTAGGCCTCTGATTAGTCAAAAGCAAAGTAGTCTGGTGAATGGATTTGAAGAAGCAAATAAACGCAAGTTGAATGCGGTGTGGGCCAATTTCTTTTATGCTGCAAACATACCATTTGCTATTGCGAGGAACCTAGCATTCAAAGAAGCGGTGAAGCGAACCGCCGAGTTTCAACGGCCTTATATCCCACCGTCTTATCACGACTTACGCCATAAATTGCTTGACCAAGCAAAGGCAGACATTGAGGTCAATCTCCGAAAGCGGACCAAACACAGCATTAGGAAGTTTGGAGCAACATTGTCTATTGATGGATGGACGTCGGTTACGAATCGGCCGTTGATAAATGCCATGCTCGTGTCTTCTGCGGGTGAGCAGTTCTTGGGAGCGGTGGATACGACAGGGCACAAAAAAAATGCAACATACTTGGCTGGCATACTTGAGAGCTTCATAGAACAAGTAGGCCCCAACAATGTGGTGCAGGTGAGTACAGATAATGCGTCAGTGAACCCTGCAGCATGGAATTTGATATCTAGTAAATATCCCCACATTTTTTTTCAAGGTTGTGTGGTGCACGCCCTCAATTTGTTGCTGAAAGATTGGGGGAATGAACAATGGATTGAAGAGGTCGTGGAAAATGCCCGTATCGTGGTGAAATTCTTCAAGAAGCGGCACGTGCCACTTGCAATATTTCGGAAGTACTCACCGGAATATAATTTGTTGATGGCGGTGGAAACAAGGTTTGCCTCTAATTACAACATGATTGGGCGCATGTTGAAGGTCAATGGGAAGTTGCAACAAACAGTGACGGACCCGCAATGGGATGAATACGCAAGGAAGTTTGGGCGGAACTCCAAATCCCGCAATGAATGTCGGATGGTAAAGAAGATAATTTTGAGCGAGCATTTTTGGCGCCGTTGTCAGAATTTCAAGGACTTGTCGGCTCCCGTTGTAAATGATCTACGTGACTTGGATGCAAAGAGGCCATGCATGGGCAAGGTGCTGCACATAATGAGGAAATTAGACAAACATGTCCTCTCTTTAGATAAACTGCCTTTTCGTTTATCCTCAGACCTTGCCATTCCACTAGTGCAACCGTATTATGCCCGACGGGAATTGGTGGAGACCGATCTACATTATGCAGGAGCTTTGTTGAACCCCTACCTTCTTGAAGACCAAGAGCTAGCCGACGACCAAGATGCAATGGATGCATGCAAGCGTGTTCTAATGAAAATTTGCAAACAAGGGGAGTACGCCTAGGTCGTGAAAGAATTTGTAGCCTTCCGCCACAGGGAACCTCCATTTCACAACATGTTGAACCCGGACGAGCAACAATTGTCGGCGCACGCTTGGTGGGATTTTGAAGGTGCGTGTGGAAAGCTCATTGCTCCAATTGCTAAGAGGATTTTTGGCCCAACCGGTATCTTCGTCTTCATGTGAACGAAATTGGAGTAGCTATTCATTTGTTCACAACAAATTTCGAAACAAGTTGAAGCCACAGAGAGCCCAAGATTTGGTGTATGTGTACACCAATTCCAAAGTCCTTTGTGCATCAAAGGAAAATGATGAGAAGAAGTGGTACACCGAGAATGTGGAGTCGGAAGATTCTATGTCGGAGGACGAGCGTGATGAAGATGGTGAAGATGGTGATCCTCTATTCGATGACGAAGATGCTATGAACGATGACATCACCAATTTGGATGATGAACCGCTCCGGAGCCCAAATCGGAACAATGAAGACAAGGATAGAAATGCGGAAGACATTTACAATTTTCCATTGGATGAAGACAATTGTGAATATGATGAAGGTGGCCCTTCTATAGCTAAATTTGTAGATGGAACCGGGTTGTTGACTAGCGAAAAGATTCTAGCCAATACGGAGGACACTCATGCGCAAATAGTGGAAGAAAATGAGGCAATGTTTGTCAATGATTGCATCCCCCAAACAGATGAAGTGATTCCAATTCTCGAGAGTCTACCCATGGCAATGGCACTTGTAGAAGAAAATCCCGAAGTCAATGACATGGGAGAGTGTGGGGTGAAGTCTGACATGAATGTGGATAATACAAGTGTTGAATGTGTGGAATTACCATCGAATATAGATGCACGTGTGACGGAATTTGATCGCCCAATGCTAGTTCACAATGTCGAAGACCAGAAGCAAATTGTGCAAGATCTCCAATTACGACCACGTAGCGATCGTCCATCAGCACTACATACAAGAGGTAGTACAACTTTGAATGGTCCCGGAGGCTCAAGATTTGGGAAACAAGTTGAACAACATTTGACCAGTCCGACCGGAATGCACCTTCGTGTCAATCCAGATCCATTCAATTCATCATGGAGCGATGATGAGAAGGACGAGACATTGGCATCAATGTTTGGTCAACGTTCTGGCCAAACAAAACGTGATTAATTCAAATCGTCTGATGGAACATTGCAGCAGATGATTGGAGAAAAGATACCCAATCAAGGAGGATCGCAAGTAAGACCACCAACGGTGAAAGAGTCCTACAAAGCTCGAAATAAAAGATTAATGGAGGCTTTTGCAATTTTCCCATCAAAGAGACAAAGTCTTGGTAAAACCCCTCTTGATGTATGTCAACCAATTTCAGCGAGGAAATTAAAACCGATTCATGGCCTTAAAGAAGGCATAGGAAAGTCTATACTAAGAGCCAAACAAGAGCAGAGGAAGGGCCAACCAACGAGGTCAGTTGCATCCAAGCAAGTACAAGGAGGGGCAATTGTACAATCTTTATCAGAGGATATGGAAAAGTCAGACAACGATGAAGATGAAGATTCAGGATGGGATACTAGAGGTCATAGTAGCGGGGCAGAGGTGAAAGGAGATAGTGATTATCAGCCTTCGGGATGAAAGGGATGTATAATTCATTATTCAAGTATTCATGATGAATTGTTACATGGAAGCATGTAACGGCAATTTATTTTTTGAACCTATCATTGTAATACACCTGAACTTAATGATGTTCAAAATATCATCAAGGTTTTTTTGTTTCTCAATAGTCAAGCACTATTGATTGAAATTACATTGTGTGCATTATTTTCTGGATCAAGTATTACCTACAAAAATGTAATAGTATAATGCATCAAATTTGGCTTCATGTACTGTAGTTTTATGGATGTCCACCCGTCTGCGCCGTCCGCCGTCCGCCGTCCGCGCCTTTCGTCCGCCGTCCGAACGGCCGACGGATGCCGTCCGATGGACGCCGTCCACATCGTCTGCGCGTCCCGAAAATGTGGACGTCCAGACGTCCGGACGTCCGAAAAATGGACGTGATTTTGCCCCGAACGTTGAAATTCATCAACCCTGGGAAGAGAGTATTGCATTTCCGCAATGGGAACGAGCATGGCAATGACATCGTCATTGAATGTGAAAAATACAACACTTGGTCTACCCATCACCAAGTAGCCCGCTAACCATGTTGAATACCTTCACCAAACACTCAAATTTTGAATTCTTCAAATGGAATAAAACACCTGCAAGACCTAAATAAATCACATTATTTTGATTCTAATATTCAAAATTCACATGATGAATTGTCCTAAATCCCTTAATACCACCAACACATCTACAAGACCTCACGGAACCACATAACCTTGTTTCCTGGCAAGAAAAATTCTCCCGACCATACTCTCTAATCCAAATACTTACACGATTTCCATTCCTAAAATTTCACAGAAAAAATGTGATATGTTGCTTGCACAACTTGTTTTCAGTGTCCCCAACATTCTCCCAACGCGGTGTTGAAGTTCTTGAAGTCATGGGAGCATCCACATCTTTTGAAGGGGCCCATAAAATTTTTGTAACAAAAATCACATTAATTCAATTAGTACATGATTCACTAAATGTTTTCTTTAATATTTTTCTACCAAAACTAAATTTACTTCCTAACTTGTAATGACTTCAAGGACAAACAACATAGTGACTCCTTTTTTCTCCTAGGTATTCTGTAAAGAAACAAACAAAAAGTGATTTTTTATAGAAAAATATAATATTAAGCAATTAGTGTGTCTCTCATTAATAAAATTCACTTGAATTGTAAAATTATTTTAAATAAATCTTAACAAGTCATCTTTTTTTGTCAAAAATTTAAACAACTAACAAATAATTAAGTTTTACTTATTCCACCCTCTTCATATGGTAACTTGAAACTATATGATTGTAGATAGTAGATAGTTATCAAACAAAATGTAGACACTATTCTTACTATAATGTTCTTGATCCTTGACTTTAGTAACAATGCAAAAAACAATTCATTGTCACCTCAAATCTCAGAAAAAGAGGAATATACTTTCCTAAGATATGTAAAAGGGTATGTTAATTAATATACTTTTGAGAGGACTTGGAATGAATGACCCCAAAGAATCTTCTACAATGTTTACAATGACAAGTTGATGTTATCGACTACCCATGTTCATAACATTGGCTAACCAAGCAATTATGGTCCTCCACATGCTAAGAAGATATTATGATTTGCTAGATACCGAAGAGAAACTCATCATTCATTCAAGGATTGGAGGCAATTGAGAAGTCATATAAGACAATTTTGTTCATTGTAGGGGTCCCCTTTCTAAAGATGCATAAAGGACACCAGACCCAACGGTAAACAATTTTATGTTTGGTGGGGAGCAAAGAGACCCCACAACATTGGTAATCAATGTTGTGAGCATGAGTCAATGACACTCTTTTGAATTGTTCCCAAACCATGTTTCAAAATAAGTTTGAATAGTTTGGAAATGGAAGATTCTCCACCATTGTCTAAACCAAGAGCTATCATGAAAGTTTACAAACTAAGTTCAACCCTTAAACGTTGACACGGAAGTTGGGCGTCCAATAGATGACAAAGAATCCTTGTAGTAGGATAGAAGTGCAACTATTCATCCTCAAAATTTTGTTGTGAAAAGGGGAGATCTTCTACAATAGTTTGATTTCCAATGACTTCCAATGAATGTGAATGTCCATGTCCTAGTACCAGTTTGGGCGTTAACATTTAAGGCTTCAATGCTAAAACACGTTTCCCAGGTTGTGCATCATCTCTCGTATTGTTCGCCATTTCTTTGGTGATGAACGTATTAACTAGTTCTCTTGTGGAAAATTGTTCGTGTTCGACGTAACTAAGGTGACCAGTTTGACTCCTCCAAGTTTCTGATTCGAGACATGTTGTGATTCATTTGGTCAGTAGCACATTCAATCACATTTTCTTTTCAACGCCCATGGAATTCGTTCAGGGTCTTACCCCACAATATACTGACCCTTGAACGATTGACTGAGTCTGTCCAAGAAGCTGGTGCAGACTACTTCGTGATCAGCAAAGGGATTGCCATCACAAAGCTGCTCAAGAGGCACGAGATAGCCGTGAAAGCCATCGCCAGAAAAGGGGAGGGCAGCTTGCACGCCAAGTGGTCGCCAGTGGCCACAGTCACGTTCCACCAGGAGCCAGAAATTTGCATCAACGAAGTGGAAATGGACAAACTGGATCTCCCTGAGAAGCAGGCTTGGGTGAACTCGAGTCTCACCATCACACAGATCGTCGCCCCCACCAAAGTCTTCAAACTGGAACCCAACACTCAAACTGAGGTTCATCCTCGGGATCCTCCTCCTCAGTTGCGTGCTCATCATATTTCCAGTGAGATGGAGTTTTGTTTGTCAAAACGAATCTTTTTCTGAGTTTTTAAATGTCATGTAGGGGGATAATTAAAACCATTTCTGAGGATGGGGTTTCATTGCCATTTCTAAGTGTGTTTTTAGTGCCATTTCAGAGGGTTTTCAATGCCATTTAAGGTGGTAATTTTGTGAATTGGCAATTGGCAAATTCCCAAAATGAGGTGCACAAGTGGTTCCTCGTTCAAAAGCTAGGACAGATCTAGATTGAAGCAAATCTTTGCCACTTTACCGAACTCAATTAGAATTGCATTTGTGGCAGGTGGAGGTGGTGAGCCCGGGTGCTTTCACCAGTGAGGAGCTATTACGAAATGCCAAAGATTCGGGGACGTCGGAGTTGTTCGAAATCCAAGCGAGAGATGATGACTGTTTCATCTTCTCTGTGGAGTCCACAGGAGCCATCCCAGTTGCCAAGATATTCCTGGATGCCATCCAAGTAATAAAACAGAAGCTGCTTGCATTGCGTCTTGAATTGCAGAAGACGGCTCTGCCTTGCCAGTTGCGGATCATGAAATTGGTGCCACTTCTCCGGAAAGGAATAATTACAACAATCAAAGTGTCCCAGACGATGTCTCGAATGGCTTCTCAAAAATTAACTTTGAGGAAGAAGCGAAAGCTGAGGTAGACTGGGAATTCTGTTGTATGCCTTCGAAATCAACTTTTCCATTTCAAAGGCTTCACTGGAGATACTGCTAGTGACGATTTTCGTGACTCCCTCTGATGAACTTGTTTAATGCTTTAAGTCTCACGCCGACTCATTTTTCAAGATCCAGTGTTTTTCAGGGAATTTTGCAGTCATGAAGTGTCTCCCTCGAGGATTAATTGCGTGCGTACAAGTGCAGGCTATTCAAATCGAATTGCATGAAATGCAGAAGGCTAGTGATTAGCAGAGTTCAAGTTCAACGGTTGTGTAAATGTGGAGACTTTTCAAGTGGGTTGGAGGCGTCAAAAACTTCCCAAAACATGTCTCACGAGAAATCTATGGAATTTTCGGCCTCCAAAATGCTTAGTGAGTTTGCTACAGGTATGCGTTCAGCAACATTTGGACTGAATACCCATCGACAACCATAAGAATGTGCTGCGAACCCATGGATAAATACATCGTGTATTAGTCACAAGCAGAGGCAACACCTGAGTGATACTCTGAAATGTACAGTACAGCACTGATGCATAGCTGCGGTGGTAATAGGCCGTAACTGAATTGTGGCACTGGTAGGCCACCGAAACTTGTTCTTTTCACTTTTAAACACAGATATCTTGCAATCTGTTTGGTCAAAAAAATTGAAATTTGTTTCACACATTCTCATACTATTTAGGTGTAAGATCCTATAATTAGATGTGCAAAAAAAACAATTTTTGAATATGTTTACTCTTTGCTATATAAATGGCAGTTCTGAGTGTTTTTTGGTAGAAAGAAGGCCTTGGTTCTTTAGGGGTTAACCATTGCTTCAAGTATTGACTTTGGTTAGAGCATCCCCACCAGTGGCTTCCCTATCCCTATCCAAATGATTTTCATCCGGATAGGGAAGAAAACTCCCCCACCAACATTCCCTATCCCTAAAATTTAGGGAGGGCGAGTCCAAATTCTCCAAATGGGATGATGGATAGGAAACTCAAATGGAGTAACCCCTAAATCACTTTTCACCTTTCCAACATGAATTGTGCTTCATTGATTTGTGGAAGTACTATTCATTTGGCCTTATTACTATTTCTATAGTTCCCTTTTGACTTCTCCCTACCTCTATTTAGCACTAAGTTGAAAATTTAGGGAAGAACTAGTGAGAGCTTCTCTTCCCTATCCCCATTTGTACTCCCCTTCATCCCAATAGAGAAAGGGATAGGGAAGCCACTAGTGGGGATGCTCTTATATTCCTGGGCACCTATCCCCAAATCAAAGTTTACATGAATGAATGAACATGACATATCACCGAAAGTGTTGCGTATTTCTTCAATTCCATTCTCTTTGGATATGTATGTATAGTAGGAGGCCCCCCTCTTAGATTGTGTGGGCCCTACCACAAAGCCTTGAGGGATGGAGGCACTAATAGCCCTTGAGGTCTAAGGGAAGCCAGGGCTTTTGCTACATTAACCCCTAAAGGACCAAATTGCATTTTTTTGGCAACATAGCGTTTTTGGATAGCTCACTATGAATGGAATTTTTATTTTGTTTTCTTTGAAATTTTCACACAATGTGTGACTAAGGAGTAGATTTAAGGCCCAAGAATTTTTATAAATTTGGAATTCATAATTAAAATGTTATTGTATGATATGTAATTTTTTTTGAATTGTAGGCAACCTAGGTAACTCAATTTTTTTTTAAATTCTCTTTTTTAAGAAATAATTTTTTTTGATTGGTTTTCTAAATTTATATGTATGTGAAAAGCTTTAAATCATTCCATTTTGACTAATGAGATGTAAGTTATGACGACTTTTAGTTTGCCAACTTTTAGTTGACTAATGAGATGCAAGTCATGAAATGTCGATATGTCAATGAGCCAAGCCAAATATCATGCCAAGCATTTTGGATATCATGCAAGGGCATGATATATAGATTTCCAATTAGCCAATTCTAACATATAATCTTACAAACTTTCACCACATAGTTCAATGGCCAATTTGCATAGTTAATGATAGTGGCAACACTTACATAATTTGGGTGTACCGTATAGCAATGTAGATTCCGTGGCCTATGAGGTCTTCATTTTGGATGTATTAGAAGCTCCAAGTTTTTGAGTTTCAATTGACATAGGATAATGTTTTGTGTCTCTATCAATGTATCTATATATCCTAGAATTGTCCAATTGGAAATTTGCCTATATCTTCACTTGGGGGCCATTTTTGGATGCATTATATTGCATAGTATTAACACATGTATACACTCTTGACCTCTTTATATAAGTGCATTTACTCCCATCATAGTGGTCATATTGGGAAGGTGCCCTAATGTAGAATTAGCATGCATTTGTCACAGTAACCCATAAACGACTCGGAGGATGTTTATTGGCCGATGAATGACAAAGAATCTTTCCATGTGGGACAAAAGTGTAACTATTCATTCTCCAAATTTTGTGTCAAAAGGGAATGTCTTCTTCAGTAGTTTGACTTCCAATGAGTGCTTTTGCATTTTTTTAAGCCAACAATTCACATAGTTTTAAAACAGTTGACTTTCACGGTGACCAACTTGTCGTTTAAAGGTTAAGAAGCGATTGAAAATGAAGTTTTGAAAATTCAATGTCAATATATTTCAAAGTGTGAATGAGTAAATGCGTAAATGATCATGGTACAATACTAGTATATAATATGCAACTAGTATACAATACAATATACCATTGACATTATATAATACAATGCAAGTTGGATATATTTATTCCTCAAATAGTTTTTGCAAGATTTGTAGTTTTCAAACTTTAGAAAACCACTTTTATGGATCAAATAATGGTAACAAAATTTTGTGCTTAAGCTAATTAATATTACAAGGATGCTAATTCATAGTCACATCTTCTAAAATATTTGTATGTAGTCAAATGACAATGTGCATTCAACAAATAGAACAAAAATTACTGAATGTAGTCCTTGGTTGCACATTGTAACGATAAAGATGTGCAATGATAAAATTTTCCCCAATGGTTCCAGTTGGCATTTGAAAATTAAAAATGCCAATCTTTTAAGGTTTAACATGTAGAGAAATTTGACGAGTAAAGCTTTGACTTGAAGACTAGCATGAACAATAAAAAAACTATTGGGGAAAAAATCTTAGACAAATCATCAATTTTGGCTATTCTTTTAGAGAAGAACTATCGATAGCTGAAAATTCCTTCACACCATCGTGACATGGTACAATGAAGAATATCAGAACCTACTTCAGGAGATTGATATTTGGAAAGGAGAGCAACATTCAATACCGAGAAGCAAGGCATGAATTCAAGTATGCAATTTGAGAAAATCAAATGGTCAATTCGAGAAGATCAAATAACATGCACTCACACAATTCATCAGCCTTGGCCAGAATCGCAGTTTCTCTTGAAGTTAAATAATACGCAATCAGCTCCATGACCTTGAATGAAGTCGAAACCTCCTCTTTCCCTCATCATTCTCTTCTCACAAAATCTTACCAGATACTCGGTTCCGAGTAATTTTTCTGAGATGGCGAAGTTAACACTGGGAACATATTGCTCGATCTGCAACACTTTGGCCATGTCGAGAGCAGCCACCTTCGTGTTCTTCGCCTGCAACTTGTGCCTTCCGGTCTCAGGAAAGACACCAAACGCAAGCGCAAATCGCCCCAAATAGCTCTGGAATCTTCAGAAAACTCAACCAAATGGACACGCCTGAGCAGCTAATGCCCGGAAATTCTGAAATTTGAAATCAATGGCTACCTCATGAGGCTGGAAAACTCAATCGTCCAAGTCGAAATGGACGATTTCACTGAAATTGGCACTGTGTGAGATTAGTCGCGCAACTGAAACGTCAGATCCTCGTCGGTCCTACTGTCCAGAGCTCTGGGTGTCATAATTTTTTGGCGATCTAGAAGCCATAATTCACGGGGAGGTTATCCTTGTTTCCTTACGCGAGAATGAGAAGTTTCCCACAGGATTTTGCACTTTGAAGGGGGTATCAGGGGAAAGAGGCAGCAGGGAAATTTCAGTGGCACCAATCAGAGGACCTAAAGTTTCACTCCCTGCAGAGGGAAACAAAATGGCCCGAAGCGAGAAACTAATGTCAAAATCTTAGAAGATGCTCAAAACCTTTGTTTCTTTACGTGTACAACTCTGTAAGAACCCAGATTTTCAAACTGTACTGCCCTTCAGATCCTCCAAAGTAGATAGAACTCAGTCATAAAAAAAAGCATTGATGTTTTCCTTCTAAAAACTAATCTTGAAAATGTTGTACAGGAGAAAAACTTTGAATTTTATTGAGGAACTTTGTAACTAATAAAAATTTGATCTCAGGATTTGTAAGCACAAACTTCATTAATTTGTGCACTACTTGTAGAGCAACATGTCCAATTTGGTTGGAAATTTCTATTCCTCAAAAAGGTTTTGCCTAAGCTGATGCAAACAGTGCCCTTTGAGTAGCCTTACATGATCCCCTAAGGAATAACGTGCCAGAAAACTCGACATGTCAGAGAAACATGTAGACTATTCAGTGAATTTTTCGGGAGCTTGTGCCACTCACTGGTCGAAAAGTTCAGAAAGGAACAAAACAGGTTGTTTTTGTTGTAACCACATTTACGTAGCATCAAAACATCTTCACATGGAAGAAGATCGAAAAAACAATTCTTCTCTTCAGGAAAGCATTGGCCGTGTGTCCTCACTGGCACCCACATCTCAGCACTCTTTTGAAACTGAAACTCTGTGATGGAATAAAATCCTGGCTCAATGTTGGGTCGATTCCCCTTTTCGTGCAACACAAACATACGGTCACCAGCAGGCGCCAAACGCTTCACAAGCGCTCCTTCGGAATGAAAGTTATCACAATCGAAAAACTCGAGTTGCCCTTCTTCAAGGTCACATGCACATGAAGTTGAACTTTTCAAGCGGAAATTATTCCAATGACGAAGCTTCCATTTACACGCAATCCCCCAAAGATGCGACCCCAGGCCGGTGCTTCTCTGCTCCATTGCCTTGAAACAGAATCATACGTTTCTACTGTGTGAGGGACTTCATTATTGAATACGACAACCACCTTAAACCCTTTGGTACGTCTCGGAGTCCACTCTCATATGCACCAAAGTCGGCGGGACAGTGTACACATGTTGGAGAGGAGGGAGCTCATGCTGAACTCGTGTCAACGGATTGATGACCACAATGCACAACACTAGTGCAAAAGGGGTGTTTTAATGACATTTTAAATGACATTTGGATGTCATTTCAACCCCCCCAAGGTGGTTTAAATGACATCCAAATGTCATTTTTTTGATGTCACTAAGACACGGAGGTTTAAATGACATTTTGAATATGTCATTAAATCATGTTTGTGGTGTACATTTTAAAATTTTAAAATCTATGTAGAATGAGGATTTTTTGTAATTCAAAATCAATTCAACATTTAACTGAGGTTTAGAAATTCTACACAATATTGTAGATCATAACTTCAAATTTTTTTTCAAAAAAATAGATCTTCATATCTGAATTTTTTGCAAGAAGTAGATTTCAATTTCAAAACATGTTGTGAGTGTGAACATTTATCAGTTTAGATTGTCACAACGTTAAAGATTTTAATTTCAGAATTCTTCTCAGATGTAGATTCCTGTAAATTCTGAACTGTAGATTCTGATCTCTAGCATCGTAGATTTTAATACTAGAATGTCTTTAATTTGTAGATTAGGAATTTAATAATCCTTTTCCAATGTAGATGTTAGTATCAAAAATTGACACATGATTTGGAAGGTTCTGAAATCTTGAAAATTTGTAGATTTTTTCCCTAGAATAATTCATATCAATTTGTAGACTCTACAAATGAAAAAAATAGGATTCTTGGTAGATGTCATTATCCCAGAGAAGGAACATAACACAACCCAAAATCTACAAATGGATGGAATACTAATATACAAAACCCTTTCTACAAATTTTCCCACCTACAAAATCTAAACTAACAGGTCCAGAGGTATGGAAGCTGAGGAGGGCTCCAATTTCCTTCAACTGGCTCCCTACCAGTCTGACACAACTTTGACGCTTCCCCGTTCGAGTCTTTCCGCCCCAATATCCTCTACACTCCTAGCAACCTGCAAACAAAAAATAAAAATGTCAAAAAAACTCCTTTCTTTAGATACATAACCAGTTTTCTTGCTGCCCTCCTCCGAAGAGTCTCCACTACAGGAAACTTTTCAAAATCAGTTAATAAAGAAAATTCATTCGCACGAAACTTACATAACAAGTCTCTCAAAAATTCCAATCTACATAGACTGCAAGGTTGAGAATTTCACATTAGTGCTAGGAAACCCTAAATTACGGACACCTACTCTATAACTCACAGTGATGTGAAATGTTAGGGTTTCAAGACAGAGAGTGTGAGAGAGAGCAAGAGGAACAGCACAACGATGCAAACTGAAACGTATCTAAATAGTTCAAGGCGTCAGATCGACAAGCAAAATGTGTGTGAACCTGGTAGACACATGAAATGGAAGAAATCAGAAGCGAGAAACGCATTACCCCGTGACTTTGCGGAGGGTTTGGTTGCGGCTGGTGCTCCGCTCTGCATTGGCAACTGCTCCTCCTACTCGAGGAGCATCTACAGCAGGTGGCTTCATCTTGGTGATGGCGATCGCGGTGTTGACTAACGCAGCTGGAGGATCAGAATGCTGACAGAATCATGACGAGGACAGGGATCGCACCGGATCGGCAAGACAAACTTAAAGAATGAGACACTTATGGCGAGCATGTATTAGATAACAAGAATCAATCAAACTGAATACAAGCTATGAGCATCTCATTTTCATTCAAATAATCTATTTCTACAAATTTCCAAAGGGGAAAAAACATAATGTGCTTAAAATTTCAAAGTTTCATTTTCAAAATAGACATCTTGGAAACCTATCGTATCTATATACATTCTACATATGAGCATCAACATTTCATAGAGATAATGTATTTTTACCTAGCTTGATGTGCTTTTGTCAATGCTTGGAGGAGGTATTTTTCCTTCTTTCTTACAAGTGGAAGGTGATTTTTCAACATGAATATTCATGGTCACCTCTTCTAATGGCATCATTTCAGGTTCTACCAAAACGATATCTTTGTTTATAATATATGTAGTTACTTTCAAATTCATTTTTCTACCGTGACCACTTGCCGTTTCTTCTCCCTATACGTCAACAACACAATACAAATTTAACTACCACTATTGCCATCAAATATAAATAACATTCTTTAGGATCATCCATATCATTGTAAAAATGATAATAAAAAGAACCACCAAGGAGATAAAGAGAATACCTCAATGATGTGGCAAATTATCTTGCCAAATCGATCCATTGAAAATGTTTCAATATCTTCACAAGGCCATTCAAATTGGACACATCAACACTATACTCCGACAAAAAAAACTGTTCAATGTACATCAATAGATCTCGTACAACACTAGTGCAAGGGACTCGCCTTTGTGTAGTTCCAAGTGGAGACAAAGCAGACCAATCTGCCATATATCACTAGCCATCGGCGTCCAAACACTCGATCCCGATAGAATCATCTAAGTGCATTCCCCTGATTTGTCAAGTAGAAGCGATACTCATACAGCCATATGTATTTGCTGAAATCAATGATTCTTACCAAGAACTTTCCCGGCATACAAAACAAGTGACGCCATATTGGGATTCCAATCGTCACATGCTCAGTTGAACTCCATGTTCATGATCCATTCCTTGCAGAGCTGGTAATGCAAGCGGCTCATTTTGGACACTGGCAGACGAGCTAGAATAAGCACCAGCAACTCCCTCGGAAGACTTCCCCAAAGGACAAGATTCATGATGGAATTCGAAACCCTGTGCATCGCGTAGAGTAAGCGTTGTAACTTCTCGCCGGGAAGTTCTCCACTAGCACCTCCTAGTATTCTCGCAATCACAGAATCACAATCAATTGAGAAATCAATTTGCAAACATAAAACATTTGATTTTAATACACAAACATAAGACATTTGATTTTAGAACTGAAAAATGAGACCATTAGGAAAGTTAGTCATGAGCATCAAAGTGGACATTTTCTATGCTTGTGATGACAATAGGGGCATCCAATGACTAAACAAAACCATTCATTCAAGCTTGTTGTTATTGTTGGGAGTCAGGCATGGGAGAAGAGGAAAGAAGGCAACTTGATTTCAAAGCTAGCTTGACATCCAAGATTTCCTTTCTTGCACCATAAAATAAATAACCGATGATTGTGTAACATCCTCATTAAAAAGATGTGAGGTAAATCAAAGATGTAGTTGAGTTGTAGAAGAAGTTCATTATACATCCTTTGCTCAACACATGCTATAATTTAACGCAATGGAGCTTCAGATTTGAATCACCTTGCATATTCATTAGTGTTCCAACACTCAATATCATCAACCAATTTGGGACCATTATGCTAACTTAATTTTAAATAAAAAATATCAAAATAAAATTTACATGAATTCATAAATTCAGGTCTGCATTGTAGAGTAACTAATATCAGTTTGCATCATATGGAGTAAGAAACAGTCTGGGTGGATTTTAAGCGGAGAACCCTGTGTTTTGATTTTTGATGCAGTTCATTTGGAAGCAACTCACATCAATGTCTGTTTACAATTTCCATCATTGCTTTTGATTTTAAGAGGAGAAACCGAAAATGAGGTTCTCTACTGTCCGCAGAAAATAGTGCTCTACAACCTCCTCACCTCACCTCTCTTACTTTGAATGATTGCACAAGAAATCTTTAAACATTGAGTGAAAAACATTCGATCTCAAGAGAGTCTGATTCTTGTAGTACCCAAGCTGATCCCTCTAGTGCTTCTATCCTGATACCTAATGAAAACACATTCCTCCACATTGGTCCAAATGTATAAACTGACGCAAATAGCAGCCTTTGCTTTACATGATCCCCGATGGAATAACATTCCAAAAAACTCGACACATCAGTGAAGGATAGCGAAACTCCTGAGAAAATTCTGGGAGGTCATGCCACTCACCTCTCGAAAAGTCCACCAAGCAGCAACGCTGCTTTTCACCGTACTTTTTTATACCGACCTTCTCAAGCATCAAAACCATCAAAACATCTTCACAAGCATAAAGTTCGACTGGGAGACCCTCCTCAGCAGGCGTGCATTGGCCTTGTGTCTTCACTGGCACCCACACAGTAGCAGTACTTTGAGACTCAAACTCAGTAATAACTTGGTTCGTTCTCCCTTTTACGAGCAACGCAAAAATACGGTCCTCTGCAATCGCGTAGCGCACCATACGCGCTCCATTGAATTCATAATCTTCAAAACTGAAATGCTCCGGTTGTCGTCCTACAAGGTCAAATGCACAAATTCTTGTTTTTTGCGAGAGGAAACGCGTACGGTTGTGATCAAAATTCTTCCATTCGTACGCACGACCCAAAATGCGACCCTGGGATGGGCCTGCCCGGCTCCATTGCCTCGAAACAGAATCATAGGTTTCTACTGTGTGACGGCCTTCATTATTGCCTACGACAACCACCTTAAACCCTTTGGTTTCGAAGTCCACTTTCATGTGCACCATTGTGGGCGGGACAGTGTACACATACTGCAGAGGAGGCAGCTCATGCTGAACTCGTGTCAACGGATTGATCACCACAATGCATAAGGGATTCGTCTCCGTGCACATCCAAGTGGAGACGAAACAGACCAATCCACCATTGCCTGCCATCGGCATCCAAACACTCCGGGTCCCTAAAGTATCAAACCAACTGGGTGCATTACCCCGATTTGTCAAGCGGAAGCGATACACATAAAGCCATACGTATTTGCTGAAATCAAAGATTCTTACACAGAACTCGTTGGCTTGCCCTACATACGAAAGAAATGCCGCCATGTTGGGGTTCACTTCGTCACATGCTCGGTTGAACTCCATGTTTATGGTCCATTCCTTCGACAGCTGGCAACGTAGACGGGTGATTTCAAGCACTGGCAGACGTGCCAGGACCAGCACCAGCAACTCCCTCGGAAGACTTCCCCAAAGAACAGGATTCATGACGGCATATGAAGCAACCTTGTCGGAAGCCGCCATGTAAAGGTAGTTAGCATCCGTAACTTCTCGCCGGTGAGTTCTGTACTGCCACCTTCTAGAAAGGCGCTCAGCTACTCTTGCAAGAGTTTCGTTAATTGTAGGTAATCTGGCTGTGCACCATCAGCATGGTCTTCCATCGTTGCCATTGTTCTGGACTCCTCCATGCTTGTTCAAAACTGTCAGCCACACAATCATAATCAGGTGAGAAATCAATTTGCAAGAACCTCACTTCCAAGCATCCTAAAAGCCCCCTGAAATATGATCTCTAGTATAAGAGAAAGAGAATCCCGGCCGCACAGTACAGCCGTTGAGCTCCGTATCGCTCTCTTCGTGACTTTGAAAGGGCACCCTCTCCAGAGTCAAGAATCAAGGCGCTCGTGGAACAGGACTACTCAAACCCTAAAATGAGCTTCAGAATTCTCGCTGTTCCGTTCAAACCCCGAGGTTCCTCTTTTGGTTTCCTCGTTTTGTACGTCAATTCAGCAACTCACTTCGGTGCAGCTGGAGCATAAGGTGTAGTGAGCGCAAGCATGCGGACACGGAATTGCAGAAACGCGTGAGCCAATAGCAAAGCGATTTCAGCAGAGCAGACTAAGGAAAAGAATTGCTCTAGTATGGGTTTGTATTTCCTCCAGCTGTTGACAAACTCCGCAGCCGATCGAGCTACAATTCCGAAGGACAATTGAAGAGGACTCAAATGCGATTATATAACCAGATTGCAAGACAATTTTCGAGCAAATCGTGAGAACTTGTATTTCGGTAGAAGCAATCAAACTAACAAAAGCCTCATGCTAAATTGGTCAGCATTCACATCGTCAACCAAATTCATGGAGCTACCAGAGCAATAAATTAGAAACAAGAAAAGAGAATGCTCCTGCATGGAGGCAACACTGGTGAAAGTAGCGACATGCACGCATGGGGCGTGGTGAAGTTGCACGAACGAGGATGTTCTTACCAGGATCATTGAGCGATTTGTTTGGCTTAAGGTTTTTGTAGCGAGCAGGACGACCGAGTGCGGCGCGTAGACAGAAATCAAACAAACCAACGAACAATCAAGCAAACGAAGGAACAAACGCGAGCAACCTCTTCAGCTCCGCTATCCGCAAGGGCAAGGGAGGATGGGATAACGGGGACAGATATGCAGAGAGCATCACCAGCAGTACGGGCCAACATCATTTCGGTCAAATACAGGGACACTGTTTCCGGTTGCTACAAATTCTTTAATTTTCTACTTAGTGGAACGCACAAGCAATTCAGCATGGTTCCCATTATTATATTGGAATTTTTTTTGTGGGGTCATGTTGGTAGTGAAAAGGGGATTCAAGATTCTCTTAAAATGCTTTTTTTGGACACTCTATGAATAAACTACAAATTTTCAAAGTGCTAAAAATAGGTATTCCTAAAAGCCATCATAGAATCTCATGAATAGTGGGAGTACATTTTAGGCAAGAATCTTTAGTGTGCAATTTTAGGTGTAGTTACTTTATATAGCGGTCCAAAGCAAAATGAATCTCCATCATTGCTAATCCAATGAACTATATGAGGAAAAAAAAAGTAATTTTAGAGGAATTGTTGTCCCTAGCAAAATTGTAATTTTTGTAGTGCCAAAGAAAATATTTTGATGGAATCAAACGTTTATTTATTCTTCCTAAAACGGCAATGCATTAGGCTTCTTTGGCATTGTTGGAGTTGCTCTAAACTTCACCTGTTGACTATGAAAGGATGGGTATTCCCAAATTACTCAAATACCTCTTCCCAAATTACTCAAACTCATTAAAATCACTTAATATTTGAGAGCTCCAAAATTAAGACACTCATGTGCTCAAAGCTCTAAAAACTCAGACTGATATAATCTCAGGTTCCAGTTGGCATTTGAAAATTAAAATTGCCAATTTCTTGAAGTTTGGCATGTAGAGAAATTTGATGAGTAAAGCTCTGACCTGAAGACTGGCATGAACACGAAAAAAACAGCCTGTTGGGGGAAAAATCTTAGACAAACCATCAATTTCGGAGAGAAGAGCTAGCTACCAATAGCCGAAAATTCCTTCATGACATTGTACAATTACGAAATATCAGAACCTGCTTCAGGAGATTATATTTGGAAAGGAGAGCAACATTCAATACCGAGAAGCAAGACATGAATTCAAGTATGCAATTTGAAAAGATCAAATGGTCAAATTGAGAAGATCAAATAACATGCACTCACACAATTCACAAAATACATCAAGCTTGGCCAGAATCGCAGTTTCTCTTGAAGTTAAATAATACGCAATCAGCTCCATGACCTTGAATGAAGTCGAAACCTCCTCTTCTCCTCATCATTCTCTTCTCACAAAATCTTACCAGATCCTGATTCTTCTGAAACCTTGGCAATGGATATCGCCACTTCTTGCATCGTACTCAATAGAGGCCATTAGTTTGAGAATTTTATTCACTAAATTTCAACGGTTCGACAGGTCTGTTGCATCCCACAACGACATGGTGAGTTTCTTAAGAATCAAAGACAATGTACTAATGCAATTATTAAGTAATAAGGTCCCCAGCTTGAGCTTTCTAGAGAATGAGCTTGTGGACTTACACATGAACTTTTATGATAACAGCCCGATCACGATCTGATAAAGTGCCCTAAACCCTAATCAGTCAAAGATGGGTCCATAGTCGGGATTAGGGTTGGACAGGGAAGTCGTCACTTACCTTTTTCTCAGATGGCGATGTTAACACTGGTAACATATTGCTCGATCTGCAACACTTTGGCCATGTCGAGAGCAGCCACTTTCGTGTTCTTCGCCAGCAACTTGTGCCTTCCGGTCTCAGGAAAGACACCAAACGCAAGCGCAAATCGCTCAAAATAGCTGTGGAATCTACAGAAAGCTCAACCCAATGGACACCCCTGTGCAGCTAATACCCGGAAATTCTGAAATTTGGAATCAATGGCTACCTCATGAAGCTGGAGAATGACTTGGCCCTATCAAAATGGAGGATTTCAATGAGATTGGCACCGTGAGATTAGTCGCCCATTCGAAACGTCAGATCCTCATCGTCCCTACTGTCCAGAGCTCTGGGTGTCATAATTTTCTGGCCATCTTTCACAGGGAGGTTATCCTTGATTTCTTACGCGAGAACGAGAAGTTTCCCTCAGGATTTTGCACTTGGAGGGGGGTATCAGAGAAAAGAGGCAGCAGGGAAATTCAGTGGCACCAATCAGGGGGCCTAAAGTTTCACTCCTTGCAGAGAAACAAGATGGCCTGAAGAGAGAAACTAATGTCAAAATATCAAAATCTTAGAAGATGCTCAAAGCCTTTGTTTCTTCACGTGTACAACTCTGTAAGAACCCAGATTTTCAAATTGTTTTGCCCCTCAGATCCTCGAAAGTAGATAGAACTCAGCCATATAAAAAAAGCATTATTGTTTTCCTTCTAAAAAATAATCTTGAAAATGCTGTACATGAGCAAATGTCGACACGTGGACTAAGCTTAAGTTAGGGCATGGGAACAGTGACGAACAGTGAGCCGAAAGCAGCTTCAAAAATACTTTTGGAGCTGAGGCTCTGGTGGCTGTAAGAGTCTGTACTGACAGTCGCCGTGTTTGTCACGCTTGCCCGATCTAAGCTTATAACTTGTCCGTCTTGGCTACGGAATTCAAGCTCGTCCATACGCGATGCCGCTAGGGCCCGAGGTTCTGACAGAGAGAAAGAGAGAGAGTTTTTTGTGTGAGACTTGTGATTCTTTGAGGAATCCACTGATTTTCGGCTTGCTCCTTGTGGTTGGGTGAAGTTTGGGGTTTCTTTCGAGGGAAAGCAGCCATAGTAGATTTCTGTTCGAGTGCCGTGGGTATGAAAAACGAGCTTCCCTGTGCTGCTCGGACGTGATGGCTGTTGCATGCTGAGTCGACAGGCGGTGGCGTGGTGCAAGAAAGTTTGTCCTTGAACCCGCCTTGATTTTATGTTCGTTTTGGTATGATCCAGTATTTTCTTGCAATTCTTTGTCTTCTTGCTTGTTGGTTCCTTTTTTAGTCAATCTTAAGAAGTATGTAGTTCACTTTGAAACAGAGCTCTAGGTCAGTATGTTACTGAAACAGGACTTTGGACAATATGATTTGAAATGCCATGCTCTTCTTGAAGCGCTACTGGTACTACGTCTTCGATGCTACTGCTTTGCTTCACTTCCTGCATTGTTCATCACTAGGTGACCTACTTTTATAGGTGGTTAAGAATCTTCAGTATTGCACTTGGAAATTAGCTTCCAGGCTCTGTACCGCCATCTGTTGAATTATCTAGTCGACCAGAGTAAGTATCTAGATTTGTTGCAGTTGTGGTTGGTGTCCACTCTTCTGGATACTGGACGGCCTGTTCTCCCACCAGGAACTGAGAATCCGTCGCAATTCTGAGCTTGTTTTTATTTGGCATGTGCGATCGCAAGTACTAGCAAGTAATCTTCACCCTTCGGACAGCTGTTGCCCTGTGAGAGAAAGGTCATCCTCGATTCCACCCTTATTTTATGTTAGTTTCACTCCTACTTGGGGTTCTTGCCATTCTCTCTTGTTACTTGTCCTCGTGCTTGTTGGAACTATGCGTCAGTCTTAGAATTATTTAGTTCATGAAGAATTAGAGCTCTACGTTAGCATCTTACTGAAACATAGCTATTCAGAGAACTAATGGACAATGTCATGATCGCCACTGGTGCTATGTGTTCAATGCTGCTACAGTGCTTCACTTCCTTCATTGTTCATTAGGATTAGGTGACCTACTTTAGCCACGTGCTTAAAATCTTCTGGATGGAATTATTGCAATTGCGAAGTGTATTCTTGCCGATGTTTGAATCCTTTGCAGTTCTAAGCTTGCTTCATGTTGAGCACAATCGCAGCCACTGCCAAGTAATCCCTGCACAAATTAACTCCATGTAACTTTGAGGAGGAAGTTACGGCCGCGTTTCCTTATAGGATGTCATCTCCATGCTTGGTATGCTTCACTCCTGTGGCAATCTATTTGGTTGTATCAGTTGTTGGTTGTAAGCATGGGAGTAAATTAGCAGATGTAGAGACCTATCGATGGGTGGGTTTTGATGTTCCTGGTCGCATGTGCTTGTCAATTTTTCGCAGAGGTCTAGTTTTGTGGTTGTGGACCAATGCTGTCTATTTTCATAACTTAGTTGAGCCTTCTTGTTGTTTGTAAGTTAGAGGATATTGTTTGTGTCACTTTAATCATTCCAACAGATGAAGGAGTGTGATTTTGAGAGGATGGATACAAATTGTGGAAAGATCTTTGGGGTACAAGAGCCCAATTTTGTTGAGATCAATT
The DNA here is from genome assembly GCA_947034895.1 of Rhytidiadelphus loreus. Taxonomy (NCBI): domain Eukaryota; kingdom Viridiplantae; phylum Streptophyta; class Bryopsida; order Hypnales; family Hylocomiaceae; genus Rhytidiadelphus; species Rhytidiadelphus loreus. The sequence continues at coordinate 46,054,659 of OX344765.1, forward strand.
CTCGCACTTTATTAATTTCTTATTTGACTTCAGTATAGGAGGTAGCAAACCAATATAAGTGACAATAGATAACCAGTTTTTGTTGAAAGATTAGTGTCCTTAGACAATAGTCAAGTTATGCTAACAAGGGTCATTACAGCATGATTGCGAACAAGTCCAACCAAGTTATGATTAGAAAAGTCAGTATTGGAGATATTAGGATTAGAGCCCCATCAATTTTAGTATCCATTTCCTTGAGAATTAAGGTTTGTGGTGTGTAGTTCTTGATGTGCAGATCTAGAAGGAATGATGTATGAAACATCCAAGAGCTTACAAAACCTGTGTCACCAATGATGATGAAATGATCGATGGATTCATGAATGTCTTTGTCTCTAGGTATGGTGATGCTTTTGGATGGGCTTAGTTCAGGGAGGGTTTTATTTAACCATTGTCGAAATGGTTTAGAAAATGTTGGCATTGTTTCAAATCTGTGATTGAACCTCTAGTATAGGCTTGCCAATATTGTTTCAACTTTGCTTGGAGTTCGAAGACTTTGTTCTGAACTTTTAACTTATGAACGATGTGTGTCTGCATTGTGGAAAGTAGGGTCAGATGGGGTCAAATTCTTGATCACTATAATCAATGAAGAACATTGCATGTATATTGGTTAGAATTTTTTTTAAATGAATCAAAGATGGTTTAGTGTTTCATCCCTAGGCACATACAGAAAGATTGGAAAAGATTCAAGATGAAGAGCAAAATGAAATGGTTCATCATGCCATCCCTTGCCATATTTTGCAAGTCATTCTACTTCAAAAGTTCGTTCCTTGATTTGGTTAGTGAGGTTTTCTCCAGCATCCACAAGTGAATGTTATAATTTGAGCCTAATTTAGTATTTCTTGTAGATTAGGAATTTGATATTCAATGTATCCAGGTATGCATATCAACAAGGATGATGTGTGGAAGATGTATTTGTTCACAACACTTGGGGGTTGCTAATATGATCTTGATGCTCACACAATCAATATTCCTATGAGTTATGTAGCAAATTTATGGGGAGCTTTGACTCTAAACCCTAAACCCTAAACGAAAAGTTGACATTTTATGTGAGTACTCAAGCCATGTCCCCATCTTTATCAATTATCTTGTATTTTTTGTTGACATGAATTCCTTGAATTTGGAATTCAAAGGTTGCATTAATAGTGACTTATGTGGTGATTGAATTACAAACTAATGTATTTTGTCCCAACTACAAATTCATTTTTCATATCTTGTAGGCATTAGCGTATATTTCAATTTTGAAGTGGCAAGCATGACAAATGATATGGAGAGTGATGCAAAGAGATTTTGTGCAAGTGGAACAAGGCTTAGCAAGAGATTGTGTATAGAAGGTGGTTACTTTACCTTGGGCTACCAACCTATTCTTTTCTTATTGAATTTTGAAGTAGAATCATTTATAGTTTGATAATGTTCACCTTGAATTCAATTGTAAACATTATTTGATACTCTTGGATGTGGGTTTTAATGAAGTAGATTGATCATTGGTTGTGGTGCAGATGAGTTTATAAACTATAATGTTTTTATAAGTCATAGAGGCCCTGATGTCAAGACGGGTTTCGTGGGTTTTTTATATGATGCTTTGGAACGAGCTGGTTTGCATCCCTTTTTGGATTGTGAATCCATTGGTAAAGGCCTAAATTCTTGGAAATGCATTGACCATCCCATCCAAACAACACCCCTAGCCCTAGTCATCTTTTCCGAGACTTTTACTCAATCCGAGTGGTGTATGAAAGAATTATATGCAATGTTGAACCTTCCTTCAATGAAGGTGCTACCAATCTTCTACAATGTTCAACCATGGGAAGTGAGATTTCCAGAAAAGGGTCAATTAGCTACTGGGTTTACAAAGTTGATTGAGAGGCACGATACGACTACTATGGAAAAATGGAGGGCTGATTTGGAAAGAGCTTCGAAGTTGGATGGTTGGGAGCACAAAGTAGGAGACAAGAGGTAAATATGTGGACATGCACTATATGTTTTGAAGAATTTATGGTTGAACTTGACATTGACATTGTCCTTCATGGTATTGATATTTATTACAAGTTGTTTGCAGGTTGGAAAAGGATTTGGTGTCAGAGGTGGTCGCCAAGGTTATTGAATTGGCAAATAAATCACTTTCCTTGGAAGTAGATGATCATATTGTGGGTGTGAAACAAGTTGTTCAAGACCTCATTCAAGCTCTTGTTGAGAAGAAAGTATTAATGTTGGGATTGTGGGGAATGGGTGGAATTGGAAAGTCTACTTTGGCAAGGGAGTTATACAACCAATTAGGGCAAAGATTTGCAATGAGGTGTTATGTGGAAGATGTGGCAGAGAAGGTGAATCAAGGTGGTGTGACTAATGTCCAAAGTCATATTTTGAAGGCCTTCTGTGAGAATGAGAAAATTACAGACAAATTTCATGGGAAGCGTATCCTTAAAGAAAGGTTATCTAAGAAGTCCATTCTTTTGGTTTTGGATGATGTTCATGACAATGATGAGATGGATTTTTTGATGTCACGCCAAATGCTCAAGGAAGGTAGCCTATGCATTGTCACTTCTCGAAATCGACGCATATTTGAGAAGTCAACTTCATTTGATGACAAACATGAGGTTCACACTCATGATGTTCAATTATTGAATGAGCGTGATTCTCAAAGTGTCTTTGCATGTTATGCATTTGGAGGTGATTCTAAAGTACCTCCAGAATTTGCAAGTCTTGTTGAGGAGGTTAGCATGGCATGTGGTGGAGTTCCTTTGGTGTTGAAGGTTTGTAGGTCTCGTTTGAGGGACGAGGTGGAAGTGGAGATTTGGGAGGAAGTTTTGAAGGAATTGAATTGTGGCACTATAATGGATGAGACGAAGATATTTAAATGTCTTCACATCAGCTATGACAGTCTTCAAGAGAAACATCAAGAAATGTTTTTGGATATTGCATGTGCATTATTGGGAGAATCTATGGAGATGGCTAAATTTGTTTGGAGATCCCAAGGTTGGTCTGCAGCATCTGGTGTGCGAACTCTTGTAGAGAGGGCCTTGATTAGAGTGGATGAACAAGGTGCCTTTTGCATGCATGACCATTTGAGAGATATGGGCTGTGCAATTGCCAAGGAGGAAAGTACAAGTTTGGGTATTTGCAAACGCTTATGGGGTTTGGAATCTTTGGCATTGTTGAACAAGAATGAGGTAAGCTTGATGGCCATTGAACTTTAGTTTGGTCAATCTTTTGAATAGAGTATAGGTATGTAGTTTTGTTGTAATATATTAGAGATCACATTTGGAAGAATGAAGGAGTAGTACTTATTCTAGTTTGATTGTTTGAGAATCCAAACATGTTGTGTATGTAGTCTTTTTCTAGTTATATTAAATGACGCATGCCATATATTCTTTTATTGAGTTCAACCATGCCTAGTTTGATTCAAGAAACATTTATATATTAAAGCATTTTAGGCTTATTTGACTTTTTTGAATTTGTCTTTGCAGCCACTACCAGAATCTCTTCAAACTTTGATTCTCCCATCATGGCATGGAATTCCAGTTGACCTTTCTGGCATGAAACAATTGCGTATATTGAAATGTGAAGAATGCTCGTTTTTTATGTCATCACTTCCAAAAAGTTTGCGTTGGTTTTATTACAGAAAAAAAAGCAATGTGCAATGGATACCTTTTCCCGAGTTACCTGAAAACAATGAATTAGTGGTATTATTTTGGAGGGATTATTCAATGAAGAGATTCCCTAAATCTTTGGGAACATTGAGCAAGTTGAAAGTGTTGAATCTAAGGTGGTGTGGTAAGTTGAAGGACCTACCAGATTCATTGGAGGGCCTCCACAATTTGGAAGACTTAAATCTTTATGGGAGTGGAATCCAAACGTTACCCAAATCTTTGGGAACATTAAGCAAGTTGAAAGTGTTGAATCTCGAATCGTGTCGTGAGTTGAAGGAGCTACCAGATTCATTGGAGGGCCTCCACAATTTGGAAGACTTAAATCTTTATGGAAGTGGAATCCAAACATTACCCAAATCTTTGGGAACATTAAGCAAGTTGAAAGTGTTGAATCTTGAATCGTGTCGTGAGTTGAAGGAGCTACCAGATTCATTGGAGGGCCTCCACAATTTGGAAGACTTAAATCTTTGTGAGAGTGGAATCCAAACGTTACCCAAATCTTTGGGAACATTGAGCAAGTTGAAAGTGTTGAATCTAAAGTGGTGTGGTGAATTGAAGGAGCTACCAGATTCATTGGAGGGCCTCCACAATTTGGAAGATTTAAATCTTTATGGAAGTGGAATCCAAACGTTACCCAAATCTTTGGGAACATTGAACAAGTTGAAAGTGTTGAATCTAAAGTGGTGTGATGAGCTGAAGGAGCTACCAAATTCATTGGAGGGCCTCCACAATTTGGAAGACTTAAATCTTAAAGAGAGTGGAATCCAAACGTTACCCAAATCTTTGGGAACATTGAGCAAGTTGAAAGTGTTGAATCTCAAATCTTGTGGTGAGCTAAAGGAGCTACCAGATTCATTGGAGGGCCTCCACAATTTGGAAGACTTAAATCTTGAAGAGAGTGGAATCCAAACGTTATCCAAATCTTTGGGTACATTGAGCATGTTGAAAGTGTTGAATATTGGAAGGTGTGTTGAACTTAAGGAGCTACCAAATTCATTGGAAGGCCTCTACAATTTAGAAGAATAAGATCTCAAAGAAATTGGAATTGATAGTTATCCAACTCTTGGAAGGTTGAGTAAGTTGAAAGTATGGAATTTAGTCTAGTGTGGTAATCTTCAAGAGCTACTAGATTCATTAGGATGCCTCAAAAATCTAAAAAATTTATAGCTTGAAAGAAGGGGAATTTGTAGATTACCAAAATCTTTGACAGTGTTGAGTAAGTTGAAAGTATAAAGTTTAGGTTGTTGTGGTGAGCTTGTATAGGTACCTCAAGAATTTGAAGACTGAAGTTAGACCTTCAATTCAATTCATTCCGAAGTTTATCCAAATCTTCTAAAAATTTGAATAAGTTAAAAGGGTTGGCTCTAGGATATGGTGGTAAACTCATGGAGCTACCTGATTTGGTTGGAGGACTCCAAAATTTGGAACATTTATAACTCAAAAGAAGTAAAATTCATAAATTATCCAAATCTTTTTGGAGTGTTGAATCAAGAGTGTAGTAGTGAGCTTGTTTAGCCATCTAATGCATTGTAGGGCCTCCAAAATTTTAAAAACTTGCAATTCAAAGGATGTAGAATTTTGAAGTTAACTTGAAGTCTTGAACACTACTAAAAAATGAAGGATTTTGCAACTATAGTGTGCAACTTATTTTGTAGTTGCATATAGAGATTGCAGTTGTAGTGGACAAGTTGCATTAGTCGCAAAATTGCATTAGTTGCAGTGTAGTCACAAGTTTGCATGACTCATTTGCAACTTGTTTGCTACTTGTAGATTTGTAGATTTAAAAAATATTGATCTCAATTACTTGTAGATTTTTAATTTTCAAATCTATCTTTTATCTAGATTTTTGAATTTCATATCTACCTTTTTTTTAGATTTTTGAATTTCAAATCAACCTTTTTTTAGATTTTAAAATTCCAGATCTGCCAATATATGAAACCTTGCAATTTTATATATTTTAAAATTCTTGGATTTAAAATTTTTTTTTTCTATAAATTGTAGATGTCTATAAATTATAGAAATCTACAAACTATAGAAATCTTAGAATTAAATCAATAAAATTCGTTGCATAAGACTACAACAACATTCTTATAGCTCCAATCTAATAATATTCTTGACAATTGATGTGGGACCATTGTAATTGTTTTCTAGTTGAACTCTAGTTGTAGTCTAGTTGCTTCTAAGTTGAATCTAATTGCTTTCAAGTTGCTAGTCTAATTGCAGTCTAATTGCTTGTTGCTTTCTAATAGATTCATGTAATCCTAAACTTCACTTTGCAACTACTTTGCGACTAGAACAACGTATAACTTTGTTTATGTTAGATTTGGTGCAATTACAGAGGGCTACAGTTCTAGGACAAGACACATAGTTGCATTACAGCCGGTTGCCCGGTTGTAGGGGACACGTTTTTCTTCTAGTGGAATGCCCTTGAATCATGAGTAACTTTAAAGTGCTAATTTTACAAGGTTGTGGTACATTCAAAAAGCTACCTGATTTGTTTGGAGACTTCTACAATTGTGAATCAAATGAATCTTGGAGGAAGTGGAGTTCATATTTTTATCCAATTGCTTTGAAAAATTGAGCAAATTAAAAGTGTTGAATCTAAAAGTTGTTGCAAGCTTAAGAAGCTATGAGATTGGTTTGTGAGGCCTCCTAATTATGAATCAATTGGATTGTATAGGAAATAGAATCCAAAATTTATGCAAGTCTTTTGGAATTTGGGGCAATTTGGAAGTGTTGAAGCTACTAGGTTGCTACAAACTTAAGAAGCTACCAAATTCATTGGAGGTTGTCAAAATTTGAATCACTTGGATCTCAAAGAAAGTGAAATCCAAAGCTTACCCAAAGTTTTGGGGGGTCTTAGAAGTCTTTAAAATTGGAGCTTTGAAGGGTGTATAGTTTAAGATTTGCCTAAGTATTTTGGAGGTCTCACAAATCTACGCCCCACTATTTGGAATCTATCTATCATTTGCAAAATTGTGCAACTTCATTTATATGATTCTTGGTAGAAGCAAATTTCTAAAAAAATGACTTGGGTCTTTTTGACAACTTATTAATTGAAGGAAGTTGGTTTTAGAAGATAACTTTGTAGTTTAAGATTTCAAATTCCTAAAAAGTTTTTTGTCATGGGATTTTGAAGTTTGCTTGGAAGATGATCTAACCATTCAATGGTACAGGGGAGATTCATCTTGGTGGAACAAAGAGGTGACTTTCATACGGTTTCTCTTTTAGTGCTTTCCCGAGTGCTTTCCAAGAACTACCAAAAAACAAATTGATAAATTAATTGTTGATGAGGTAATGGATTATTGTACCTAGCAACCCATTAATTTTCCTTACATTCAATTTCTAGGTGTCATTGGTATGCCTATAGTTTACATTACATTCTTGCATTACATTTTTGCTTTTATTTGCTTCTGGGTGGAATTTTCTCACCCTTGGTTTTTATGTATAGTACATAGTTGCTATCACAAGATTAATATGTATCACCACTCTTTTGAATGTTGCCAACATTGAGACAAAGTGAGTCCATTTGGGGATGCTAAAGCTTTCAAATTGAGTTGACCCATTGAGATAAGAAATTTGTGTCAATTGGACACTAAAAATTAGTATATGGTAAGATTTGTGAGCAAACTATGCATCTTTATTTGAATCACCACTTTGTGTGAGTTCTAGAATGTGAATTCTAGCAATTCCCTAATGCCATTGGAGGTGTATGTTATGAAGAAGGGATGTTCAAAAAGACATTTAGATGGAAGGTATGTAAGAATGTGTGGCTTTCAACTTTCAAGACTTCAATGTGTGGCTTATTTGTGTTGGTTTTGACGTGTATCTACTTTCCATCCTTGTTTTAGAAATGACAATATCCATTTTAAACTTACGTCAACTAAGGAAGTACACAAGCATTTGAATTTATTTTACCTTGAATTTAAATTTAAAAGATTCAAAGTCTTAAAATCTAGTCACGTAAGGAGCAAAGTACTTGATTTTCTTTACTTGGAATGCAAACATCTTGCAATCTACAAAGTGTAAGTCTTGGAAATTTCCTTGAGCAACACATTTTTATACTAGTCTAGTGCAAGATCCTCCAAATAGATATGCAAAAAAAAATTTACTTTTCATTACTTGCAATAGAAATGGCAACTTCTTGAGTGGTTTTTGATGAAAAGAAAGGCCTTGGGAGTTAGGATTTTACAAGTTAACATAGTTATTGTTTATCTTGATACAATTAATTTTTGAAATTCTTACATTATTTATTTTATTATTTTGTGGATTGAAGTAACATCATGAAATTATCTTTTAGCATTTTTTAAAAGAACATAACTTGCCATTTGTTGAAATTCAAAAGAATTCCTGGTTATGAAGACTTGACAAATTTAGATTCAAAGAGATGGTCAACCATGGGCCTTTATATATTAAAAATGAATGCACATTTGGGTTTTCAAAATAAAGTATATAGATTCATAGGATTCAAAAGAAGATTTGTTTATTATATTATTGTAATGATAAATAAATGCAACAAAAGTCTAGTTAATTAATTGATTTTATTTTTTGAATAGTATGAATTTTTGGTCCATTTAATAAAAAATTCTTGTAAATTTGATATATGACTATTTATATTTTTTTCAAAACTATTAGATGTTTTTCTAGGCCTCTAAGAGACCACAGGTTATAATGTTGTGATAATCAGGGAACATGATAGCTGCAGTAACACCTCTGCAGATTGCAGTCCTACGTGGCCGAGAGGTTGCTAACTCATTTCTCAAAAAAAATTCAAATTTCATTTGTGTTTCAAGAGTTTAAAAAAAAATTGAATTCTTTTTTTGACAATCAACCGTTCCTTCACTGAGGGGGGAACAGTAAGGGAATAGGCCTCAAACAATCTCTTGGGGGCCCAAAAAACATCTAATGATTTAAAATTTTCAATCCAAATCAAAAATTGAATTGAACAACTACTTGAGTACAAAAATATCTACAACTTTTGAAATAAAAAAGTACATCCAACATTTCACCAATTTTAATTTTCATATTTTAATTTTTTCCACTAAATAGACCAAGTAACTTCCAAGAGTTGTTAGGTTATTGAAATTATCCAGGCCATATAAATGAGTTTACAGCTATGTAAAATCCAAATTACTTTTATGACTTATTATTTACTATCATCAACTTTAGTATTAAATTGATTCATAAGTTACCCAAATTTGAACGACAAAAAAGAGAAGTTATAGAAGTGTTGATTGTATGTGATTGGCCATTGGTTTCAATCATGTGGTATAGGATAGAGCCACATTTGAAAAAAACACCACTTTCTTGAAATATTGAAATATTGAAATATTGATCAACTTTAGCAATGTTGAAAGGACAAATGTGTAACCTTCATAATTAACAAGACATGTGGGCCCTAGAGAATCACCTACAAAATTATATATTGAAGGAAGTTGCATTTATTATAAAGATTATTTTTTTATTAATAGTCTTTTTTTCTAAAACGTTGAAAATAACTATATAGGTGTTAGAATGTAGACTATCTTTAGGCTATTTGTAATGAATGCTTAATGTCTAAATCTTTTGTGGCAAGGTGGAATCTCTATAGTGTCTTTGTATAGGTAGCTAAAGGTTGAAGTATTGGTCGTCTCTAGCATAGAATCAATTGTACAATGGAAACCTTTACTTCTTACTTGAATTAAAGTTTGTTCGTGCTTGAAGGATAGATATTCCAATCCTCATTGTGTAAGTTAAATGCTACACCTTCATGCTTGTAGTAAAAAAAAATACTCTCTACATTAAATACTTAAATTTCACAAATGATGAAGGATTGGAATCTAAAACTTTTTGGACATATTCTATGTGAAGGTGGGATTAAAATCTTATGGTTTAGATTTTCATTTTAACATTTGATTCAATCCAAAAATCTTCAGTCAAAAGTGAATTTTTTCTACATTTTTGGTCTCCAAACACAAAGATTAACTAGGGATAATTAGCCCTAAAGGCCGGAAGGTGTTTTGGAAGAGGATAAGTCCAAAATTGCCAATTTACAATGATTATTTAAATCCAAAATTAAAACTTAAAAAAAAATTCCAACCATACAAAAGTATCCTAAACAAAAAAGGCAATGTATAGAAAAACTTTCAGCCCATTTGATTGTGTGGATTGAAAGATAATAACATTTGAAGTGAGAATATCTAATTGAAGTGACCATTTTTTATACATTTTTTTCTATACTACTTTTGGGATACCTAATTGTTTTAAATATATTATTGACAAGGTGGAATGGCACTAAATTTGAGCTACAAGATATAATTGCTATAAATTGATTTGAAGTGTGTATCTATATAGATACATATATTTTATTACTAAAAAAATATACATATATATATATACATATATATATATATATATATATATATATATATATATATATGATCACCACCCTTATCAAGAAAGAGAGTGATTTAGCAAATTTGCTACTCATACTATCCATAAAGTAGATTCACGAGTAGATTGATATTTGTGACCAAAATCTATAATTATCTATTGCATATCCTTAACCAAAATCAACATATACATATCCCGACAACAACCATTGAATATGCTTGTGGAAAAAAATCTTAAAATTCTATAATACCCTTAACCAACAGTTTTCAATACTTTAAAAATATTTTAAGAGCTTACTTGATAGGTATGTCAAAATTGACCATATCCATACAACACTAGATATTACCCACTTGCTATCCAACATAGTTGTGTGAAGTCTTTCTCCTAAAAATTGTCAATCGAACATTAACCACTAAAGGTCCAAACATTCATAATTGAGTTGCTTTTACTAAAGAATTGTCACATCATGGACTTTAAAAGGGTTAATGATATGCTACAAGACCAAAGTTAGAGCATAATTTAGACAAAACTAAGAGGTGGAAAGGAACAAAACAATAGGGGACTTATGGCAAATCTCATTACCACCAGTCAATCTCAAATTGATAATCTAAAAAATATTTCTCTACTTGTTCACTACAACAAAAGCAGTGTTTTATAACTGCAAAATATAATTGCAATGAGTCATAAAATCAAAAATATGACTCACGCATAAATCACTGTAGATGACTCGGAGCATGATTAGGTCCAGTCATTACCGACGAGTCGCTTTGGACATTAGTCATATTTTGAGTCATATGGGTTGGGAGGTATAATTAGCCATATTTTGCCAACATGGCATATATGTTAACTATCTGTGGGGGCTTGACTTTTTCTTGAGCTACCCGGTCCAAAAAAAAAATACTACGTGGCATATGACTCCGTTTAGTCATATTTTTGGCTGACGTGGAATATGACCATGATGAGTCATATTTTGGCAAACGTGGAATATGACTAGAATGAGTCATATTTTTTGTTGATGTGGAATATGATTGTGATGAGTCATTTTTTTGTTGATGTGAATTGTGGAATATCACTCTTGTAAGTCATATTTTCTACTATGTGGAAAATAACTCTCATGAGTCATATTTTTGGATGATGTGGAATATGAATATGACTCTTGTGAATCATATTCTTTACTAATGTGAAATATGACACTTGTGAGTTATATTTTTGATTGACATAGTAATTTTATGACTGATTGTAGTCATATATTGGGATGTGTAAGGTTACATTTTGACACACATAAGTATGAGCATTATATGACTATAACTAATTATATTTTGGCCAATATATTTTGTGAAATGTAACTCAAGCAAGTGATATTTTGGATAATTGAGAGTCATATTTTTAAAATTTGTGTATAGTTTGTGATTGGGATGATTCAAGTCCAAAATAGCTTTAATTACAAACTACAATTACATTTTTCATGCATTTTAAATGGACATGATACATTGCAATTATACATCAAAATGATTTAACAATTGCAAAAACACTTCATATAGTTAAAAACACATACACATGATTTTAGAGATATAGATGAGACAATCATATTACAGAGGGAGAATGCAAGAAGGAATGCAACTCTTTTCATTGACATTTATTAGCCAACAACATAAAACATATATATCACAATGAATCATTCACAAAATCCAATAGGGCCTATATTCCTTACAATAATGTGAAGATGGCTCTATTGGGTTGCAAGTAGCCTCCAACAACTTTGTTTCAACTTTTAGTGCTTGCATATACAATTAAAGAAATGAGAGGTCAATTTTTAATGAATGAACAACAAAAGCTCAACCTTCTAAGGTTTACAAAAAAAAATGTAACACAAGTTTAGAATAGGAAGAATAAAAATGGTGATGAAGGAAAGAAGAAGAAAAAAGTGACAAGTGCTAAAAGATAACAAGCAAGAGTTAAGATGCAACAAGAAATAACAACTAAGAGGCAATAAAAAACAAGTGATAAGAGGCAAAAAAAGAAAGTAAGAACTAAAAAGCAATAAGAGGAAACAAAAAGCAAGAACTAAGAAAAAGAAAGAGTTAAAAATACAAGAAGAAGAAACAAGATTCATAAACTAAAAAACAACAAGAAATAAGAGCTAAGATGCAACAAGAACTAAAATGCAACAAAAACCAACAACTAAAAAACAAAGAACAAGTAACAAGTTAGAGCTAAGAGACAACAAGCACTACAAGAAAATGGGGGTATAAATGACTTGTCCACAATGACTTCACTAACAACAATGACTTCAAAGTGATTGCAAAATGACTAATTTGCAGTCATTGTTGTTGGTGCAGTCATTGTGGACAAGTCATTTATACCCCCATTTTCTTGTAGTGAAGAAATAACAACTAAGAAGTAACAAGTAAGAGCTAAGAAACACTAAGAAGCATCAATTAAGAAGCAACAACTAAGAAGCAACAATAAGTAAGAGCAAGAGATAACGAAAGGCAAGTAAAAAGTGGCGGCCAGGGTTTCAAAACCCTAAAGAAGTGATTCAAAACCCAAAAAAATGACAGCTAGGATTTCAAAACCCTAAAAAAATGATGGCTAGGATTTCAAAACTCTAAAAAAGTGGTGATTAGGTTTGAAAATCCAAAAAAAAAATTGGCTAGAATTTCAAATTTTAAACAATGACTTGTCCATATTTTTTTAGATTGCCCATATTTTTTTTTAGACTACCCAAATATAAAAAAATGTCACTCACATAAAAATATGACTAGAAATATGACTCAATGTTCCCCAAACATGTTCTCTACGTTCTCTATGAAATACTTTGGTGTTCCCAATGGGCGTATAGTATACGTTTGTGAAGTACAAGATCCAAAAAAGACTAGCAGTCATATTTGTAGTCATATTTTTTCCCAAGGTGTTGGCATCCAAGAACATGACTGTGAGCAGCCGCCAATCATCCTCAGTCATATTTTTGTAGTCATAAAACAATGCTATTGTTGTAGTGGTTGGAAGAAAAAACAGTACAATGCATACTTTTTCTTTCTTCCAAAGATTAAAAAATGTCATGATTAGCTTGAAATAGCAACGGTTGTTTTGGGTGGCATTGTGCTTCCGATTGTTGTGTTTACCTCATCAAATGAGTCTATATAAAGTTTGCAACACATCTTTCATGTTCTCATTTCTCAAATCAAGCCTACACAAGAAGAGCAAATCCACATTAATAGCAATCCTATTTCAAAAGCACATACCAACAAACCAACAAATTGGCCAATTAGTACTACATAGGACGTGGAGAAAATCCAACCTATTAGACAAGTTTCATCTCCACACCTAATGTTTTGGAGATTTGTAGACAAAGATCCAATCTTGGCTTCTAAGTGCTCTTCAAAGACACTTATAATGCACAAATCGTACGGAGCATATCAAAGATCAAATAGGATTTGTGAAAAGGTTGGAACAACTCCCAAAAGAAATGGTATAAATGGGCAATTAAAGGAAGCAAGGATCTAAATATGAAATACCTTTCACTTGTGGTGGTCAACTTGTCATTATTTGGTTGTACTATTTGCCTACAATCAAGAGCAATTTTTCCTTTTTCTTTATTCAATTGCAACTCCTTGAAACAGATAGCAAGTATCATTTTTTCGGTTAGCTGCACTAGTAGAAAATCCAACATTTTTGTTATTTTGGTCGCGTTGACCCGGACAAATTCTATTAGAAATTTGTTGAACACAACAAATTTCTAACAGAATTTGTCCGGGTCAACGCGACCAAAATACCAAAAATGTCGGATTTTCTACTAGTGCTAGATGCCACCCATTTCTACTATAGTAAGTCTCAATACTACTCAAGTTGTCCATCACAAAATTAGGCCTTCTCTTGGTGGATCAATGTTTGGCAATGTTCTTTTTACGTAGAGGTTCTAATTTGCACTCAAAAGTCAACATAGAAGCTCTCACAGTAAAGTTCATAAGTGCAGGCCAATATAAATTAATTACATAATGCAAGAGCAATTAAATGATCTTTGCTCTTGCAAATAATTCTCAAATTCCATACAAGTACAAGTATTTCTAAGTTTCTAAGGCGAGATTCTAAGGCTCAAAATTGCATACTAAAATCTTGCACTAGAAGTTGAAAGCCTTGACAAATTCTATTAGCAAATGTGAAAGAGCAAGCTTTCTTTTGTACTAGAAGAGGTCGATTATTTAACATAGTTTGAAAACTCTAAGGAGGGGCAGACCTGCTAGGAAAAATTTATGAGGTTCAAAGTTACATAGGGTCCACACTCAAAGAAAGTAGAGATATTTGTAATAGAAGTCGAGAACTTTGATACAACTTGTTGGAAACTTATATCATCCTCCACCCTAACCCTTAAACCCTAATAAAACCTTGATAGAAGAATCCACATCTATAAGAAGTTCTAAAATGTTGCAAAGAGAGCCAAACCTAGGAATATGGAGTCAAGCATGGAATGCCCTAGCCATTTGTCGGCAATACAACAAGAGTTGTATAGATGAGTAATACCTTCCTCCAGCAACACCAGGGTGATTGCAAGAAAGACCAAACAATTTTGGTAGCATTCTGCCAAAACTGTGATTTGTTGAGCTCAGTACTATGAGTATTACAATACTATGAAACGGAGCAATCTCAATCGTTGATTTGAAAAATCAACGGCCAATAGTACTTTAGAGTATTTAATAATACTGAAACAATACTATTTGAAAAAAATGACAGTTTGTCACAAAAAGTAGATAAAATTAAGTATAAAATAATAATAATTAAAAAATCATAAATAAAGAAAACTAAAAATTGTCCATTTGTAAAGACTTAATAGTGATTACATTTCACCAAAAACTAGAAGTTGAAACCATCATGAATGTTTGGAGCGCTATGCGCAAAGGACCCCTATTCGCGTGCATGTTGAGGACGAAGAATTGTGTTTTTTTGAATGCCTCTAGTGGCACATGCTCATCTAGTGTGGGAATAGCCTACAAAAAATTCAAGTGAACATCATAATTTTTGGATGCTCCATAGTACTAAAAAACTCTAAATCGCAAAGTGTGACAAATTAGCTAAATTGACATTTAATTATAAAATTATTTTTTAAAATTTATGAAAAATAATGAATCTCATGATTTCTTAGTTAGCCATCTTCAATAAAAATTTCAAGTCCATTAACTTCATTTTCCAAAAGTTATAATTGATGGCAACTCAGTCACTTCAATTGTGACGCCAAATAAGACCAGTCTTTCTTGCAATCACCCACCATGTCTAGCTCATCTTTAAATGATTTATCATATGTTCCAAACCGTTCTTTATTCGTCATCTTCTTCGGCCAAGGGGGCTTCTTGCCATCTTTGGGTGGTGCACTTGCAAAAACAAACTTGACAATTTTAGTCATCAATTCTATAATGTATGAACCAACCCTAATTCTGACTATTCCCTCTTGTTGAATTGGACACTAACATTGATTTTTTCTATAAACCCTAAACAAAAATGATGATAAACCTAACAACATTACATTTCCAACTTCCGAGCACTAGTTGAAGACAAATCTCTAATCAATGAAGCCTAGGATTGAGGAACATGAAAAAAAACTTAAGAAATTTTGACAATCAAGTGATGAATTAGCTAGTAATTAGTGTGGATTGGCACAAATCTTCAAAAGAGGTACTAAATGGGATGGAAGAGACAGGGTTGACAGGGCGTCCGGACGTCCAGAGTCCGCGGACGCTGACCCCAGGACGTCTTTTGACATACCTGGCGGTAGATGGCGTTCGACCGCTGGACGGGCGAACGGCCGATTCTTCCGACGGAACAGGAGCGGACGGCCCGACGGTATAGGAGCGGACGCCCCGTCGGATCAGAAGCGGACGGCCCGACGGAACAGAAGCGGATGGGCCGACGGTACAGGAGCGGACGGCCCGACGGAACAGGGGCGGACTGGCGACCGGATGTCCGTCCGCATGTGTGCCGTCCGATGCTCCCGTACGTGGATTCATGCCGTCCGACTGCATAAATAGCGGAGAGCACGGCTTATTTTGCCACAATCGTTTCCCTTGTGGAGTGGGTGATCTAGTGCCTAAGGCTATGTGCGCCTCTTCCGTTTTGATGTGCAAATGATTGTGATCGAACCCTAAATTGTTTCAAGTGTAAGTGCGAATCATTAATCATTTAAGTAAGCTTACCATACCCAGGGTTGTCTACCCGGACAACTCGACAACTCGACAAACTCGACGTCGAAGACGTCTAGTAGAGAGGCCCGTCCGTCTAATAGAGTCAACTTTACCCTTTGACTTTTTTGGAATTTACCCCCCATTTACCTAGGCTTACTTGGCTGCCATGTGGCAGCCGCGTGGCAAATGTTGGGCGACCTCGGGTGAGGGCGACTTCGGGTAGGGGGCGACTTCGGGTGGGGCGACCTCGGGTGAGGGCGACTTCGGGTGGGGCGACTTCGAGTGGGGGCGACTTCGGGTGTGAGGCGACCGTGGGTCCGGGGCAACTTCGGGTAGGGGCGACTGCGGATATGGGGCGACTACAGGTCTTAGGCGAACACGGGTACTAGGTCGCGGTTGCCGATACCCGCACCTGTCGGCGCACTTGCCCTCATCCAAGACCCGCACTCGCCCTTCGTCACTTGCACGCGCCCCCCCAGGACCTACGGTCGCCCCCCAGGACCCGCGGTCGCCCCTCCAGGACTCGCAGTCGCCCCCCCCAGGACCCGCAGTCGCCCCCCCAGGACCACTGGTCGCCTACGTGACCCGCACGCGCCCATTTTGCATCCACACCCGGGTTCGCCTATATATGAAGTCGCCGAATCTTCATTCTCCCATGTTCATCACTAAGGCTTCTTGGCTTGTATCCCTTTCTGGCTACATGCATAAGCATTTGGTGTTGAAAATTTACTATTGACTACTTTCATCCAAGGTTCTTTTTCTAGTGGTTTGATTTCAACAATCCCTTTACATTTTTTAGGACCTTCATTTCAACAACCCACCATGGCTAGTGGAGACAATACACTGGAGAATTTCTTGCTGAAGCCCCTCCACCGGCTCCACGTCCACGTCGTGGTTTGGGATTGTGAAAGATTCAAAAAGACAAGGAACGGAAGCGTAGGGGTACTTGTCACCGAAAGCAATTGCATGTGTTGAATAGTGCTGACCACATTGCTTTCAAGGGGTGGAACGAGGAGCCTGAGCCATGGTCAATACAAACTTGCGAAGATTACATTGAGTGGTGCCACATCAGCAAGTTCTTTCCAGCATGGCGTCATCATCATCATCGACACACCAACAAGGCGAACTTGAAGTTCTGTGAGAATGAAATATTCGTGAACAGGTGCATTGAATTGTGGCAAGCTCTCTACAATACGGCCTCTGTAGAAAGGAATGAGGCCCCTCTTTTCCTTGCCAGAGGAGCCTATGCTGAAGTGGCATTGAAGAAAGAAGTCGATTGGAGCACAATCAAATCTAGTCCTCACGTAACCCGTCCAGAGGACGGGTGCATACCAAAAGGAATTCTCCTTTTTCCAGAGGGTGGATTGGGTCCTTTTCGAAGTGTTCCTAGGAATTAGGCCCAGGTTGAAATTGACACAGAGTCATCAGAAGAGGATGACAATTCAGATGGTACGCGGGTGCTTCGGGTAGAACGAGCCACGGAACTACCTATCGGCCTCCCCCCAAATCAGAATGAAATTATCCACGGCGTCGGAACATCACGGGGACGTAAATCGGGACAATCGTCAAGAGTGCGACGTTCCACTACACGAATTGGACCACAAGGGGCTTCTCCATCAGCTTCAAATCCACCATTGCCTGCATAGAATCCAAGTGATGTCTTCGAATTCAGTTGCAACGATGAAGGGCCCAGTGAAACAATTGTTGGTGCACCAACTCTTCAATCCCGAGTGGATGTAGGTCACAACACTCTGACCCTAGCAAAGGCTCAAAACATCATACAGATCAAAGACAACAAGATTGCTTCATTGGAAAGTAACTTGAAGAAATTGCAAGGACAGTGCCAACTGAAAGATGCTCTCATTGCACGACAATCTACCGAGCTTCAAGCCCTGCGAGAAAATCAGGCTGGCGCTTTCACTTTGTAAGATATGGATGAGGCTTTTGTTGACCATGATCCACATCATCTAGACAAAGTTGTGGGGGACCTTACCGACGATGTTCCTTGCCATCCACCACCTTCCAAGCGTGCTAAGGTTTTGCAAAATAATCGAAGTGCGTTCCTCACTACGATTGGTGGAGACACGACCACTAACACGAACGATATTCATGGAACCCAAGATTCACTCTCATTTCCAACAGTTCAACAATCAAGGCAGAGTGACAAAGAAAGAGACCTTGAAAAGCAGAACGAAAAGCTTCAACAACGGTTGGATCAATTGGTTGCCACGTACTACCATTGGAAGGTGGCGTGCATTCTCTCCGTGAACAGATCGCAGCAAATAGCCAAGGAATTAGATAAGGTTTCAAAGAATTTTGTTGCAGCTTTACCTAAACGTGAGAATGGACTCACATCCTGGGCACTCTTAGATGACATGTTTCCTGAAAACATGTCGATGTTGGCAGACACAAATATTATAGATTGGGCACAACAGGGCTGGGACCATGCAAAGCAAATGTCTAGTCACATGGAGGTGAAGGACCAAAAGCTACTATGGCCACAACCTGCAGCTTTCGTACTCGACCATACAAAATGCCCCATTTGTCAAGAGCAATTTGGCCCTGAAGGTGGTTGGGCTCTCGGGTCATGTGCACATGTGTACCATCCTCAATGCCTCCTTATGGGATGCCTCATTAGACGACGTTGTGTACTTTGTTCAGCACCATTCCATGATCGTTTGTATGCCATGTTCAACTTGATGACGTACATGCCACCTTCTTGGGAACATAGCATTGAAATGACGACTAATACGACACTGTGGGGTCGTGACCTCGTTTGGAGCTGGCGTCAAGGGCTACATGATGATGAAAAGGCACCTAGTAGCTCTCAATTGAACTGGGAAACTGACTCGGCGGAGATTGTCAAAGTGGCACCGAAGTTGATGGGAAAAGGTCCACACAATGAAGGGAGAAGGGCATTCTTCTACCAATGCCTTGGTGGATACTTCGAGAAGAGCTCGGGAGAATTCAAATGGGGTCCTCATCCGGAAGGACACCGTTGGGATAATGAAGGTAAAAGGGGACCCGATCGCAATCAATTTGCCTCTCTTGAAGACATGACTAACATGGCTTGCATGGACTCTACGTATGGACCTTATTACCAAAGTCAAGCATTGGACTATCTTTTGGAAGCACATTCTCCACAAACCACAAGGACCCTACAAGCTCTCCAAGATTCCAACGTCCTGGAATTCATTTTGAATGCGGAAGGGCCAGCTTCACGAACTCGTGCAAAGAAGAAGATAGTCCTTCAAGAGGCACTTCAACCTTCACATGGTGAAGCAAGTTCTTCTAAGAAGTAAAAACAATCCAAATGGATTTGACGTCTGAGAATTTAATGATGGACTTCATTTCTCCTTTGGTTACTTGGTTTACGTCCAAGGATATATAATGTCAAACCCCTAGTATATAGAAGCGTATTATATATGATAGAAGCGTGTAGCTCTCAGTCTTTTTGTTTTGTTCCATATAGGCCAACTTCGAGCCTTCTATGATTGTATGCTACACATTTGTATTGCAATATTATCGAGAATATTACAGTGCCTTCATTTTTGAAACATATTCTACATTATTTTCTACTCCAAAGACTTCACTATGTTCGAACAAAATCAAATATGTGGTACAACTGATTGTATGAAGCTTATTATCAAAGAGCTATTAAAGTTGAAGTTCACTTTGACATTGTCATTTGCATTGACATTTAAGCTTCTAAAATTAATTCAACTGTAAACTTTAAATTTTATTACTTAGAATTCAAAATTGTATATCATTGTAAGCAATCTCATTATCTCAATTCATATCATGGAAGATTGTAATTGTTATCATTTTAGTTCCATAAACAGAAAAAGTGAACATGATGAACCCCTTAAGTCCCATTGTCCCCTCTAGAGACAATTTGGAATTTGGGCAAGTTTCTATGGCTTGAAATTGTACCCTAATTTTTTGAAATTTTTTGTGAAAAGATAAAATCTGATAAGCTTTGAGGGAATATAATTTTTATTTCAATTGGTGTCCGGAAGCAAAAGTTACGCCACAAAATACCTAGAACTAAACTCGGCAGGCAGTACAAAAAAAATTGCAAAAATCCAAAATAGATTTAATTTTGTTCATGTTTTTGCTAACATTATGTTTTTGTCTACATAAAAAGATTTGATTCATTCCATTTTCATTAGTGATGTGCAAGTTAAGAACCCTGTTCTTTTTAAGGCAATGTAAACAAATATTTCAAAAAATAACTTATAGAATTCATTTGAAAATGCAATTTTCAAATTTTCTCTAATTAGTTTATTTTAAAGGAGAAGTTTGCTTCCTACAACAATCTCACCGTTGGGACTAACGGATTATTGTGTTCCAATCCCATGTAAGAGCTATTATCAATTTAGTTTTTCTTTTAACCTTGGATCTACTTCTACTTGACAATTTTTTGAAGTATGAAAAGGAAGTTATTATTTTTTGAATTTTTTTTTCCTACACTCCCAACTCAATTCTTCAACACAATAAATTTTAAATTCAAATTCCATAGTGCACATTTTTGGAAGAAATAGCAATCAAAGTCGTCTGAAAGTGTAGTCCAATGTTGCAAAAAAATTGTTCTTCAACTTTGAATGCTCATATCTCTAAATCTGTACAGTCAAACATCGTACAATTTTAACCACAAAATCTTAAACAAGTGAAGTTCAAGATCCTCAGCTTCAGTTCCACAAAAGTTTATTTTTTTCTTTTTACAAACACAATAGAATTATAGAAATGACAGTTTTGATTTTTTCTTCACCTAAAAATGGCCTTCGGACTTTATGGGTTTAGAAAAACACTGAAAATGGAAAAAACCTATTGGAATCATTTGAAAATTCACCAAGCCATGTAAGTAGCGATGGAAATTAGCTAGAAAATGAAGCAATTGGTTATTTTAACTGTAGAGGGTTAGGTCTTTAGGGCTATGTTTTCACCCAATAAATATCAAGATAAACATTTCTAGTACAAATCCAGAATAAAATGACATAACAAAACTTATTTGAGCAACATTAGGTCTTCTGTTCTTGTACTACATTGGTTTCAAAAGCTGTGACTAAATATTTCACGAATACACTAAGTTCAGAAATCTGCAATACACATTACAAAGTGTACAATAATTATTAAAAAACCACGTGAACTTTGAATGCCAAAAAAATTGTAGCATATTCTTTACAAAATCACGAGAGAGCCGCAATATCCAAAATTGGATCTTACTTACAAATTTACAATATTGTTCACCAAAATGCGGTACACTACTTTCTAAAAACCTCTTTTTGGTTTAGGAAGTCACTTATATTAGGAGGAGGACCCACTTTCTCGTATTCTTCACCTCTCTTTCCCGTTGTATCCTTCATCCACTTCATCCACTGCGTATAATACTCGCTTTCGGCTCTCAGATCCACAAACTCGTCTTCCAACACTTGTACTCTAGTCTCATGGAACTTCACCAAATTTCGAAGCATTTCTAACTCCTCTGGTAGATTACCGTATGTCGAGGCCGTTGCCAAAACGTCCACCTCCTTGACATGTTTTTTGGCTGCTTCGTAATATTTCTTTTCTTCTTCGGTAATTTGAACACGCAGTGCTCGCCGCTCATTCTGTGCTTTCCTACGTCTGCGTTGCAGGGTTTCTAATTTTGATTCCCACAATAAACAATGGTCAGCTTGCGACAATTTCCCGGTGCTCTGCTTAGTTAAATACTGGTCTCCATTCTTCTTAAAAGCAACAAAATCGTCATCTCTCTCTTTGAGTATTTGGTTGAGAGACCTCAATTGTTGCTTCAAATAAGCTTCAGTGGGAGAAGACACTTCGCGTTCCTTCAAATTCTTCAGTTCCTCACTCTTTGTACTCAATGATAAACGTGCACTCTCGATTTTGGCAATCAAGGTCTCCTCATTGTCTGATGAATCACTATCACCTTCTAGCATCGCACACTCCTCTGTGGAAAAGTCCTCCACTTCCATGGGGTCAACTTTTTCCAAGACTTCTTCATGGCTGGTTGAGGTAATGGGCTCTTTTCCACGATCTTTCTTCTTCTGAAGGCCCACATCCAAAGACTTCTTGGACTCGGTGACAAAAACATCTTCATCATCGCTAGAGAAGGAATATCCGTTGTACTCATGGGTGTGCTCGTCCGAGGAAGAAGTGGAAGACCAAACTACTTCTTCATCAGCAACAAATGATGCTCCACGCTTAATCGGTGTCATCATCTTGCTTATATCAAGAGGATACTTTGCCCACAAGTTGGAGGCTTCCTCCCACTCTTTTTGGTCCGGACGGACCGCAATAGGCATTTCTGGGAGTGTTGTCCAATCGACTACCTTCTTCAAAACAACTTCGGCATACACCATTCGTACAAGAAAGAAACTGAAATTATCGTTTCTGTACACCTTGGTCTCCAAATATAGAAGGGTCCATACTTCGCAGCATCTACGCATGAACCTTGTGTCCGTAGCATACGCAAGGTTAACCTTTTGGTTTTGAACGTGCAAAGGGTGACGACACAACGGAAATAACTTGCTGATGTGGCACCAATCCACATACTTCGCAACAGTCCGGTAACTCCAAGACTCTGGTTCATCCCTCCAACCCTTAAAAGCCTTAATCTTCGGATGAAGTAATATGGCCACACGCTTCTTGTGCTTCTTGCCTGACCGTTTTCGACCTTTGTCCTTCATCGCCCTTTTCTCTTGCGGAGTCAATGGAGTAGGTATGGTAGGAGGAGATGGCGAGGTCGTACGCTCCATGTTTTAACAACGTATGTATAACTAAGCAATATATACTATATAAAAGTCTCAATGCCAAAATACTTACTCTAACTAAGTGAAACTAGTAATCATACGTGTGACACATTTACAAATATCGAAGCAGAAGTAGATGTTCAAGGTTCAAAGATCGTAGTGGATAGGGTCAAGTTTACGAAACACCGCGGTTTAGACATGCATGGAATGAGAAGAATGAAATTCCTTCATTCCCCAATCCCTGCCTCACGCACATGCAGTCAGCCACTTCAAGGTGGATGACAGCCTTTGCACAGAAGCAGGGGGACTGACGACCGCAAGTCCACCCCACCCCATTTGTACTGGGACTAGCGGTCGCGGGAGGGCGAGTGCGGGTCCTCCAAGTAGGGCGAGTGCGGGTCCCCCGACCGAACAAGGGCGACTGCAGGTACCCAGGCGACCACGGGTCCACAAAGCGACCGCGGGTGCGGATCCCTGGGCGACTTCGGGTGCGGGTCCTTGGGCGACTTCGGGTGATTTTTCAAGCAAAGACAAATAAAAGAGGAATCTAACACAAGTGGTTTCATATTTTTGGAAGTATTTTATAATTACTTATAAATTTCCAAAGGACTTCTGTCATAGGTCCCTATTTATGCCCCTAGGTCTTCTGCAAAATGTTCACTTGCAACTTCTAAACATAAATGGGAAAGTAAAGATAATGGATTGGCTCTTACAATTCATAATTTTTTTTTATCGAATCATTTAATGATTATGGAGGTCAATTTATGAACTACAGATTGTCCATTTCAAAGCCACTTATAGAGTCCATTATTAATGCCCGCTCCATTTCAAAGTCTTCTACCTTATCTTTACTTTCACATCCACACAAATGGAGAAATGAACCCTCTTTAAAATCCAATGGACGTTGGATTTGGAGAAACTCCCCAACTAAAAAAATATTTACGATAGTGTTTCCTTGAGTGTCAAATGCTTCAATGCACACCCTTGCCTGAGCAAAAAAATTTATGTATCAATGAATAGGTGGTAGTGAAATCGTAGGCCACCAGAATTAAAAATATTCCCAACCTGTAATGAGTTTAATAGCTATTCAAGTGATATTAAGTTTTGGAAGAGAACATTTTAGAGTGCCAATATAATTTGTAGTTCTTCATTTCACCTTCAATCCCAATTTTCTTTTATAAGCAATACAATCAATAAAGAAAATGAAATTTTTCTTGGTTATCATCTCACAACTCTTATCCAATTTTGCACTCAAAGGAAACGTGCATACTAATACACAACTACACAAGCTAATTAAACATTCATACGGTTAGATTTTCGGGTTTAGGGTACTTGCTTCAATGGCAATTACTATAAGTCCATGCTCAATTTTCATAGGAAAAATACAAGAGGGAAAGGCTTAAGGCACTTAGGACTTTATTAGTAATGTACTCTAATTGTTAAGTTAAACTTATCTTTTGACCCTACATAGATTAAGCAAACACCCGTCTTGTAAAATCAAATTTCATTCAGAAGTATTTATTCGTCATTCTCCATAATGACGAACAAATCTAATTAAATAATGATTTACCACAATTGAATTCTAAAATACTCTATATCATTACAAATTAGTTACTTTAAAGTTTCAAAAAATCCCATGAAGACCTCGGTATAGGCCACGCGACGTGCTTCGAGGATTGAGCCAAGGACCACTTTGAATTCCGCACCGAAATGTTTTTCATCTCAGTGCGCAATTCAAAGTGGTCCTTGACCAAACCTGTAAGACCCAACCATAACCTCCTATATCATGCACACGGAGTTGGGAATCGAACCGTAGACCTCCCAGACTCCACTTGAGTTCGAAGAAGTTGACCCTTGTGTGAGAATCCCTTCCACTACTTCACCTTCCCGTTGGTCACATCGGGAATCACCTTTGATGCACCACTCCTTGTCCATCCCATCTTTATTTATTTTTTTCTTTGATTCTATTGGGCTTCAAAATACCATCAACTGCCCAACACGAAATAGTCTCAACGTTTGGACCCGAAGTCGCCCCACCCGAAGTCGCCCTACCCGCGGTCGCCCAAGTCCCAGAAAAGAGGGAAGCAAAAATGCGTGAGTTCTTCCCTCCTCTCTGGACCCGCGGTCGCCCTACCCGAAGTCGCCCTACCCGCAGTCGCCCCACCCGAGGTCGCCCCAGCACCGCAGAAAGAAGTCCCTAGTTTCCCCCTTTTCTGGACCCGCGGTCGCCTCACCCGCGGTCGTCCCTACATTGGTATTTGAAAGAGTGACTTACAGAAGACTGCAGTCATGGTAGGTGAGATCATAGAATAATCTCTAGATAGCTTACAATTATATCACATGATCATTTTATTAAATGGTCCTTAACAAGGCTTCAATATCCTCAAGCCCTACAATGATGAACCAAAAACCCTACAAAGCCCTCGCAAACTAGAACCAGAAACGCAAACCTAAACCCTGAAATGCCCAACGCATTTTAGGATGGTTTATGAATTTGCTTGAACCCCAAAATGACCCTGGAATTTGCTAAGCTTCTAGAATTTGCTCTAAATTGAACAAAAATCCAACATTTTGATACGTTCTATCCATTCTTTTTGAATTGTAACCGTGTAAATTCAAACTAGACGTATTAGAGATCACATTAGAAAAGAAAACACAACAATACCTCTAATTTATTGAAAGATTATAATGTTTTATCATGAGGGTGTTAAATTTGTGAAAGTGATTTGAAGTATTTCAATCCTCTTTTCAAATGTGAAATCTAAAAAGTTCGTCACCTAAAAAATATGAGCTTAAAGGGCCTAAGGTGCATAAACCCAATCAATTTATAACTTCTCAAAATCTACTTTATCATTTTTTTAAATTTCATTTGTAATGTGATATTTTCTCAAAGATTTAGTGTGTTTGAGGCTCATTCCTAAGAGCCCTCAACACTACAAAAAGTCAAGATTGCAAGTGTACACCCATGCACAAAATCTTAAATAGAAAAATCATAATCAATCATTTTCAAAATCAGATTTTTGAAGCTAAAACTAAACTTCAAAAAGAATTTTCCAAAAATATGAATTACTACATATAGTAATTTGGTAAGGTTTTGTTTAACTTAGGAAATTGGTTGAGGACCCATCCTGTCCTCGGGGTCACTTAGGGGTTCACTTGAACAAGAAGCCAACATCTTGAATTATAGAATCAATTTCTGTATACTTCTTCATTTTTCCTCCAATCCCAAGAAACTTTTTTTCTGCAAACTTTAAAATTGTTGTGGAGAGGGGTAATACACTCGAAGTGAAGAATGTACATTTCTCTTGTTATAATCTTAAAACTCTTCCGCAATTTTGCACTCAAAATGAATGTGCATACTAACAAGCAAGTTGTTTAAACATTCATACGTTTAGATTAAAAAATAAATAGGAAACTTGCTTCAATGGGAATAACTACAAGTCCATGCTCTTTTCAAAACAGAAAAACTAAGGTAGGAGGTTGTGAAAGAGTGCGGGCATTAAGAATGGCTCCTATAAATGGTTGTGGAATGGTGCATCTAAAGTTCTGAAATTGACCAATACATTCATTGAATGAACCAAGGAAGAAAACATTATTAATTGGAAGAGCCAATCATTCTCTGTGTTTTCTCCATTTTTATTTAGAATTGCAAGTGAACCATTCATGAAAGATCTAGGGTCACAAATAGGGACCTATGACCCAACTCGTTTGAAAATTCATAAGTAATTCAAAAATCTTTGGAAAAATATGAAACCACTTGGGTTAGATTCCTCATCAATTTCTCTTTGTCTGAAAAATGAGCTAAAAATATTCCCGTCCAAAGAAATACACGAAAAAGGCAGACCAGCCCTTAGGTGCACCATTTCTGAGCCTCCTACCTTACACTTGGAAAGGCATAGGCTCTTAGGGGTTCATTAGTAAATAATGCACTCTAATTGTTAAGTTAAACTTATCTTTTGACCCTACATAGATAAAGCAAACACCCCGTATTGTAAAATCAAATTTCATTCACAAGTATTTATTCGTCATTGTCCCTAATGACGAACAATTCTAATTAAATAAAGATTTAGCACAATTGAATTCTAAAATACTCTATATCATTACGAATTAGATACTTTAAAGTTTCAAAAAATCCCGTGAAGACCTCGGTATAGGCCACGCGACGTGCTTCGAGGATTGAGCCAAGGGGCACTTCGAATTTCGCACTGAAATGTTTTTCATCTCAGTGCGAAATTCAAAGTGCCCCTTGACCAAACCCGTAAGACCCAACTATAACCTCCTACATCATGCACACGGAGTTGGGAATCGAACCACAGACCTCCCAGACTCCACTTGAGTTCGAAGAAGTTGACCCTTGTGTGAGAATCCCTTCCACTACTTCACCTTCCTGTTGGTCACATCGGGAATCACCTTTGATGCACCACTCCTTGTCCATCCCATTTTTATTCCTTTTTTTCTTTGATTCTATTGGCTTCAAAATACCCGAAGTCGCCCAACACAAAATAGTCTCCCAGTCGCCCCACGGCTCCATAGCCCCACCCAAAGTCGCCCCACCCGAAGTCGCCCAATCCCCCAAAGAGGATTACAAATGTGTGAATTTTCCACGACTTCTAGACCCGCGGTCGCCCCACCCGAAGTCGCCCACCCGAAGTCACCTACCTGAAGTCGCCCCAGTCGAGGTCGCCCCAGCACCAAAAAAGCTGGAAGTCCCAAGTTCCAGGGCGACCTCGGGTGTAGGGGGCGACCTCGGGTTCAGGTTTCAGGACCGCTTTGGTACCCGCGGTCGCCCTTACCCGCACGCGCCCTGTCACCCGCACGCGCCCCTATGGCAACCGCGGGTACTTAAGCGGTCGCCCCACCCGCATTCGCCAGTCTTGGTCCTATGCTACGGCTTTCATCCACCTTGTAGTGGCTGAATGCGAGCTTGTGGGCCAAGGCGGTGATTGGGGGGTGGACTTGTTGCCCTTTTTTTCCACGACTCTATTTATTGATCGATTGTAGGTAACTTTGTGAAGGAAGAGCTATGTCTAATCCAGGAGAAGGGAGTAGTACAATGCGTTCGTCTCTATGGGATATTAACCACGATGACCCCCGGGAATGGGAGAATGCTACAAGGAAATATGTAAGGGGCACCGACCTTGACAATCCCGCGGAGTTCCAAGTGACTATTGACTCATACGAGTCAACGGGTGGAGAGTCATCATCAAAGTCGAAGAAGTCAAAGACGGCACATGATAAGGACCAAACTTATCCTCCACGTGATTATTCAATATTTGCACAACGAGTGTGTTTCGAATGGTATGAGGGACGCACTGTGGAATTCCTAGAGTCTACATACTTGAGGCATAAAGAATCAGGCATCATTAAGTTGAAGAGAGATTTGAGCACTTTTATTCTAAAAGAGTGCAAAGAATCCCCGAAATATGCTGACGTGGATGAAACGTACTTTGGCAACTATGAGAAGTGGATGGAGAACGTGCTCATGGAAATCATTTTCAATACCAAAAAAATCATTGTAGAGCACCGACCTATAGTCCCTGGGTGTGAAAATAAGGAGACCATCGAATTCCATGCAAAAATGGCATGGTGGCAGAAAGCGGCGTCTAGACTATCGAAGACTGTATCTAGGGCGATGGGGTGGCAATTGGACGCATTGACGGCTGCTCTTTCTCAAAACAGTGGATCGTCTCTCATGTGGATCAATTCTAGTGCAAAAGTGGTTCCGCTTAGTGGATATGACCAACAAGGGGGGTATGGAAAGGTGCGTAAGGTATACATTGATGGCATGTCTACAATACCCAAGCATGTACATTTTGCGGGGAAGGTGTCAAAGTAAACAAACACGCGTGATGCGAGATATGAACGATCCATTGAGGCCTTGGTGTGTCCTTTAAATCACCCAACCATTGTTAAATTTGTGGCTATCCACGCCAATACAATGGAGGCCTACACGTTGTGGTGGAATGGTGGTAATTTGAACAAACTTGTTCGCTTGAATGAGAAGGTCGTGCCACATGCCGATTGGCACGAAATCAAGTTGGTGAAGGAACTTCAACAAGAGCAGGTGAAGCAAATTAGCCTCTTTCGAAGGCACAAGGTGAAGTTAGCATGGGCCCTTGTTTATGTGACAAGTCTTGTACACAATGAAGGTGTTCTACACAACGATTTGTCTCCCAACAACATATTAATCCATTATCCGCCGTACTCGGATGATGTTATAAACATTGGGATTTGCGATTGGGGAATTGCCAGTCGTATACAAGAGGGAGCTCCCTCACATTTTGGATACAAAACCACGAAAGAGAGGGATGACATGTTGAAAGGCAGATGGTGGGTGGCTCCAGAGTTGTTCTATGTGTTTGGGCCAAAGGGTTCAGAAATGAGCCTTGACAAGATGCAAGCCAGGCACAAGTATACGGTTAAGTCTGATTCGTTTTCTATTGGTAAATTGATTTGGAACATGAAAATTGGTTATATGGGTGAATATGACAGGGAACTATTCAAAAACCCTGAGTCGGGAAAGTTCTTTACAATGAAGTTACGTGCGCTTATGGATCTTGACTTACAGACGAGACTCACATGTTCTGAGGTGGTAGCTTCACTCATGCTTCCACCCTGGAATATGAAGCCTCCAGAATTAGTTTTTCGGGACTCCGTGTTGTAGTGTGATAGAAGAATACCATAGTATCATTTTGGAGTAGTACTTCTAGTACATGTAATCAAATTTTAATATGAAGTGCCATTTTCCCCAAATTGGCAATATTGTGGATCTATTCTTCATGGTATGTTGTATTGAATCTCTCATATCAATGTTTGTATTTTGCTGCAATGAATGAATTAAATAGGCTCAATGTTCCAGTAAGATATCCTACAGTAAGATATATAGCCTTGGAATAATGGAGCCCATTTTCCTTCTAAAAAGCATTGACAATCGGCACTTGTATTGGTTCATCCGGCAAAAAAGGATGACTTTCTTGTAATCTTAATAGGTTTTTGGCAATAAAAATGACATTTCTCAATTGGTTTGAATGGGCCAGAAAAAATGGGAACATAAGGGTTAAATGCAATACACCATTTTTAGGTGAAATTAATTTCACCTTTATATGTAGAAATTACGTTTTCTCTCAACAAAACCATTTTGGTCTACAAATTAAAAATTAAATTTTGAATTTGCCTTTTAATGTTTCACAAAACATTTTTACAAAGAGTACTTTGAAGGCTTCTTCCAGGTTCATTACTTTTGAATACAAGGTCAAAATATTCTTGCAAGATCTATATGTTTGAGCCATAATCGAAAACTAATAAAAGTTTCTTTAGATGTGAATTTAACCCCTGAAGTTCGAAGGCCATTATAGGTTCAGAACCACTAAAAACCGTCACTTTGGCTACTTTGAGAAAAAATCTTGAAGTGCATTACAATAAGAGTGCATTAATTATTAAGCCCTATGTGCCTAAGCCTTTCCCTCTTGTATTTTTCCTATGAAAAAAAAGCATGGACTTACAGTAATTGGGATTGAAGCAAGTTTCCTATTTATTTTTTAATCTAACCGTATGAATGTTTCAACAACTTGCTTGTTAGTAGGCACATATAATGTTGACTTCTTGTACAATTTAAGCAAATTCATAAAACATCCTAAAATGCATTGGGCATTTGAGGGTTACGGTTTGGATTCTAGGGTTCTACTTTGCGAGGGCTTTGTCGGGTTTTCGGTTCATGATTGTAGGGCTTCAAAATATTGAAGCCTTGTTAGGGACCATTTAATAAAATGATCATGTGATATAATTGTAAGCTATCTAGAAAATATTCTATGATCTCACCTACCATGACAGCAGTCTTCTATAAGTGACTCTTTCAAATACTGATGTAGGGGCGACCGCGGGTCCAGAGAAGGGGGAGATTGGGGACTTCTTTCTGCGGTGCTGGGGCGACCTCGGGTGGGGCGACTTCGTGTGGGGCGACCGCGGGTAGGGCGACTACGGGTCCAGAGAAGGGGGAAATTGGGGACTTCTTTCTGCGGTGCTGGGGCGACCTCGGGTGGGGCGACTTCGTGTGGGGCGACCGCGGGTAGGGCGACTACGGGTCCAGAGAAGGGGGAAATTGGGGACTTCTTTCTACGGTGCTAGGGCGACCTCGGGTGGGGCGACTTCGGGTGGGGCGACCGCGGGTCCAGAGAGGAGGGAAAAACTCACGCATTTGAAATTCCCTCTTTTCTGGGACTTGGGCGACTTCGGGTGGGGTGACTTCGGGTCCAAAACTAGGAGATTAATTTGTGTTGGGCGGCTCATGGTGTTTTGAAGACCCGTACAATCAAAGAAAAAAAAAGAATAAAAATGGGATGGACAAGGAGTGGTGCATCAAAGGTGATTCCCGATGTGACCAACGAGAAGGTGAAGTAGTGGAAGGGATTCTCAGACAAGGGTCGACTTCTTCGAATTCAAGTGGAGTCTGGGAGGTCTATGGTTCGATTCCCAACCCGGTGTACATGATAAAGGAGGTTATAGTTGGGTCTTACAGGTTTGGTCAAGGACACTTTCGAATAGAGAACGGAGATGACAAACATTTCCGTTCTATACTCAAAAGTGTCCTTGGCACAATCATGGAGGCACGTCAGGTGGCCTAGACCGAGGTCTTCACGAGATTTTTTGAAACTTTAAAGTAACTAATTTGTAATGATATAGAGTATTTTAGAATTCAATTGTGCTAAATCATTATTTAATTAGATTTGTTCGTCATTATGGACAATGATGAATAAATACTTGCGAATGAAATTTGATTTTACAAGAGCGGTGTTTGCCTAATCCATTTACAGTCAAAAGATAAGTTTAACTTAAAGTGTATTACCCCTCTCTACAACATTTTGATAATTTGCACAAATAAATTTTGTGGGGATTGGAGGAAAAATGAAGAAGTACAAAGAAATTGATTCTATAATTCAAAATGTTGATTTCTTGTTGAAGTTAAAGCAAATTCATAAAACATCCTAAAATGCGTTGGGCATTCAAGGGTTTAGGTTTGCGTTTATGGTTCTAGTTTGTGAGGGCTTTGTAGGGTTTGGAGTTCATGATTGTAGGGCTTGAGGATATTGAAGCCTTGTTAGGGACCATTTAATAAAATGATCATGTGATATAATTGTAAGCTATCTAGAAAATATTCTATGATCTCACCTACCATGACAGCAGTCTTCTATAAGTGACTCTTTCAAATACTGATGTAGGGGCGACCGCGGGTGGGGCGACCGCGGGTCCAGAGAAGGGGGAAATTGGGAACTTCCTTCAGCGGTGCTGGGGCGACCTCGGGTGGGGCGACTTCGTGTGGGGCGACTACAGGTCCAGAGAAGGGGGAAATTGGGGACTTCTTTCTGCGGTGCTGGGGCGACCTCGGGTGGGGCGACTTCGGGTGGGGCGACCGCGGGTCTAGAGAGGAGGGAAAAACTCACGCATTTGAAATTCCCTCTTCTCTGGGACTTGGGCGACTTCGGGTGGGGCGACTTTGGGTCCAAAACTGGGAGATTAATTTGTGTTGGGCGGCTCATGTTGTTTTGAAGACCCGTACAATCAAAGAAAAAAAAAGAATAAAAATGGGATGGACAAGAAGTGGTGCATCAAAGGTGATTCCCGGTGTGACCAACGGGAAGGTGAAGTAGTGGAAGGGATTCTCACACAAGGGTCAACTTCTTCGAATTCAAGTGGAGTCTGGGAGGTCTACGGTTCGATTCCCAACCCGGTGTACATGATGTACGAGGTTTTGGTTTGGGCTTCTTGGTTCGGTCAGGGACCTCTTCGAACTCCACTATGAGATAAGAAACAGGTCATAGTGGAGTTCGAAGAGGCTCCTGGTCAAACCTTCGAAGCATGTCATGTGGCGTATACCGAGGTCTTCACGGGATTTTTTGAAACTTTAAAGCAACTAATTTGTAATGATATAGAGTATTTTAGAATTCAATTGTGCTAAATCTTTCTTTAATTAGAATTGTTCGTCATTATGGACAATGACCAAGATGTACTTGCGAATGAAATTTGATTTTAGAAGAGGGGTGTTTGCATAATCTATTTAGAGTCAAAAGATAAGTTTAGCTTAACAATTAGAATGCATTACTAATGACCCCCTAAGTGCCTATGCCTTTCCAACTGTATTTTTCCTTTATGAAAAGAGCATGGACTTATAGTTATTTCCATTGAAGCAAGTTTTATGAAATAAGAACCTAACCATAGGAATGTTTAATTAGCTTGTGTATTAGTATGCACATTTCATGAAGGTGCAATATTGGATAAGAGTTGTGAGATGATAACCTACCAAATTTACTTTTTCATGGTTGAGTGTACTGCTTATAAAAATAAATTTGGGATTGGAGTTGAAATGAAGAACTACAAATTATATTGGCACACTAAAATGTTCTCTTCCAAAACTTAATATCACTTGAAAAAGCTATTAAACTCATTACATGTTGGGAATATTTTTAATTGCGGTGGCCCACGATTTTACTACCACCTATTCATTGATACATAAATTGTACTTCCTTTCTCCATTTGTGAGGATGTGAAAGTAAATATAAGGTAGAAGGCTCTAAAATGGAGTGGGCATTAAAAATGGACTCTATAAGTGGCTTTGAAATGGACAAACTGTAGTTCATAAATTGACCTCCATAATCATTAAATGATTCGAGAAAAAAAAATTATCAATTGTAAAAGCCAATTCATTCTCTTTACTTCCCCATTTTTCTTTAGAAGTTGCAAGTGAACGTTTTACGGGAGACCTAGGGGCATAAGTAGGGACCTATGACACAAGTCCTTTGGAAATTTACAATTAATTAAAAAATACTTAAAAAAAATGAAATCACTTGTGTTAGATTCTTCTTTTATTTTTCTTTGTCTGAAAAATGATCTAAAAATATTTTCATTGAAGTAAATACATGAAAAAGGGAGATCAGTCTTGAGATGAGCCATTTGTGAGGGCCAGGGTGAATTGACTCCCTCATTGCCCATCCAGGGCTTGCCCTAGAATTTATTATTTGCATTGCTTAATTTTTTGGGGAATTCTGAAATCATATTTGCAATCAGAGGCCCCAAATTACTTCTAGGAGATGCAAGAATTACCCAAAAGTTGGCAGAATATAGGGGGCTTTTTTTTTAAATCTAAGTTGACGAGGGCAATGAGGGGGTCAATTCTCCCTCTGCATTTCCTGAGTCTACTACCTTTCCCTGGACCCGCAGTCGCCCTGAAGCCGCACGCGCCCTTCCTGGACCCGCGGTCGCCCAGAATTCCCTGTACCCACGGTCGCCCCACTTAACGCACTCGCCCCCCTAAACCCTGATCCCGCACGCGCCCAGGGCGACTTCGGGTACAAATGCGGTCGCCTGGGACGCGAGCTGCCACTTTCTTTTCCAGTACTGTGCATCGGCTTCCATATGCTTTCAAGCGTCTGGATGCGTGTTCGTGCACTGGAATCTTGTGTCTAGGACACTTTTTGTGTTGTCGTCGATTGTGGAAGACCATACTTTCTGAGCACTTGGAGGATACCAACACATCCTATATTCACCATGGCCCCCCCCTTTAAGAAGGCAAAGAAGAAAGGAGAGCGCCATAGTCGGAATGTAGCCATCCTTTTGGACCCAACAGCAAGGGCATTTCCAAATTGGCAAAACGTGCAATCGGATTGGACGTTCAACACTTGCAAGGCCTACGTAGGGTGGTGCCATATCGATAAGCTATTCCCTTACTTCCGGCACGATGTCCATATCAGCCAAAACAATGCTAATCTTCACTACTGCAGAGATGATGCATTTGTGCAGCGGTGCATCGAAGTTTACCGGACATTATATCAAAAACCAACAGTGAAGGGGAGTCAAGTTTCATTGGGTATATGCCAAATGGTCTATGCAGAGCTACAATTGCGACGAACTGTGGATTGGAGGACCATTAAGAAAAACCCCAATAGCATAGTTCCCACTACCAAAGACATTCCAAGGGCGGATCCATCAAATAATCCGAGGTATGGATTAGGGCCCAAAAAACATTTCAAAGAAGAAGTGTCGGATGAAGACTACGATTGGGGCCAGTCGTCCACCTCCACCGACTCGGATGAAGAAGACATTGCAGACCCTATGCCCCCAAATGAAGATCCAATACTTGAAGAAAATATGGCAGCGGTGGTACCTTTTGTTGGAGACTCAGAAGGGGCAGTAGTATTGCATGTCGCACCTCTTAGATCGTTGGAGCCAATGCACTTCCGTCATCCTGAGGAAGACGAAGTTCTTCAACATGTATATGCACGCATGCGAGAAATGGAGGAAGACAAGGAGGAGGGCGAGATCGGGTTGCAACGAGATGCTGAACAAGCATTGGTGATTTTTGATTCATGTGAAGAACTACCTCTTCAAGAAGCAGGAAGGGAAGTATTATATCTTGAAGACACGAGGAGGCAAGGAAAAGAAGCTTATAAAGCCCAGTTGAAGGCTATTCTTGGTAGACTGGTAGAAATAGAAATGGAATGTGAAAGGCAGCGTGAACGCACTGGTGGTGACATTCAGGACAACGATGAGCACACCCTTGAAGCACTAATCATAAGCGGGAAAGTTCGTTTGTCAGTTCAACAAAAGGAAATGGACGAGCTGGAGCAATTTTATTTGAAATTCAATAAAGGCAAAGATGGAGGCTCTACCTCAAATTCCACCCCGTTCTTGGATAAACGAATGGCCAAAATAATGGAAGAGTGTTTGGCAGAAGAAAACCGATTGAATACCAAAAGGAAAGCTGTGGAAGAGGCGCAGTCAAGGTTGAATGACCTAAAAGAAACCACGGTTTTAGGCCCCATTGACCTTCCAATGGCTTTGGATGCATTATTAGTAGATGAAGAGCATTGTGTGCTGACATCAGAGGTAGCTTCCTTGAAGCAGAAGTTAGTTTCTTTGAAGAAGCTTGAACACCAGTTTCAGAAGCACATAGATTTCCGGACTGCACACATTGGTTATGCGAGAACGTTCAAGAATTTTTGGATCAAAAACAAGATGTGGAACCATGACCTACCCCTTTTGAAGAGTGCTTATAGAATTGCAGCCCATGAGTTTGAAGTCATGAAGAAGAAAAGGGAAGAGGAGGCCAATACGGATGTTGCATGATTTTGGGCTAGAGGTAGTTTTCTAGTAAATAATAGACTAATAGGTAGTTGTTTTTCTAAACTTGTGTGTATCGGAAGGGTTGCTTTGACCTTTAGAACCACCTCATGTTGTACAATGGGGTCCATGTTTTGTTTCTTCAATAAAGATATATAAATATTCCTATATGAATTAGCCTTTATGTGTTTTGAAGATCTAATTCTTGATGATTAGACACATGTCAAATACATTTATTGCATGTGTTGTAGGTCAGTTTTCTACGTAGACTTTTGTGCTTTCATTTACACAAAATACCAACAATGTAATAATACCATTGTCTTTTTAAGAAATTCATACCAAACATCCAAAAAATTATTTATATTTGAACAACTTCATACAATTTCTAGTTTGCCATGTACATCAATTGCAAGATCTTCCTACGATGTGAAAATAAATAAAGTTTACTATAGATTTGAAGATATTCCTAAATCCTAAACCCGTAAGGAGTGAAATAGTTTGTTTTGGCATCATAGTGATATTTAGAAGGGAAACATGAATAAAATTTGTAGTATCTCCTTTGGCACAACATTTTTTAAAGGATTAAATTCGAAGCCTACCAAATTTTAGAACTTCTCACTACGTGGTTCAAATGTTTTTGTATGATAAGTAGTTTTCGATACTTAGCATTCAGTTGGTCCCCCGAAAAATTAATGATATTCTTCACAAATGACAAGGCATTTCCAATAACAAAATTGATATTGAAATTGGTTCTTAATTTCTTATGATTTATATCTATGTGAAAAACTTTGAATCATTTCATTTTGATTGCTTGCCAAACAATATTGTTCATAACTTTCACATTACTAATCGAAATGGAATGAATCAAAGCTACACATGTAGACAAAAATATGACCTTTAAGAAGAAAAAAATTAATTTCAAATTATTGTAGATTTCTTTTTCTGCCCTGAGACGTTCCTTACTTCCTTACAAATTATGTTAAAGATGCCATAACTTTTGTTTCCGGAATCCCAGGTACCAATTGCAACAAAATATATATTCCCATAAAGGTAATAAGCTCTTGTATATTATGAGATAGTTTCCAAAAAATTCATTAAAAATTGAGATCATAGGAACCTGCCCAAAATCCATATTGTTCCTTGAGGGGACAATGGTCCTTTAGGGGTTAAGTTAATCTTTATGCACATGAAGTCGCCCTTCTTTCCCCCGAGGTCGCCCATGGCACTCGAAGTCTCCCATGAAACCCGAAGTCGCCCATGTGGGACCCGAAGTCGCCCATCTGAGACCCGAAGTCGCCCATCCGGGACCCGAAGTCGCCCATGTGGGACCCAAAGTCACCTGTCTGAGACCCGAAGTCGCCCATCCGGGACCCGAAGTCGCCCTCCCTGGACCCGCGTTCGCCCTATTTCGGACCCGAAGTCGCCTGCCGGAACCCGCGTTCGCACCATGTGACCCAAAGTCGACTACTGCAAAGGCGCGCCCCTCCATATGCCTGGAGGTGGACCAGCGGTCGGGTAGGGCGACCTCGGGTGTAATAGAGTTTGGTAGCGGCGCCCTAAAACCATCCTTGGAGCGTGTGGAGGGAAGACCGAAAGCACTATAAATGTAGAGGAACAACATTGGATTTCCATTGCTCTGTTGATGAACATATGGCTTGGATCTTCTCAAGAGGCTTCATGCAATGTTATATTCTTCAGAGGGCAACAACCTTGCTTTGAGTGGTTAGAAAACTACTCGAAGCGG
The DNA here is from genome assembly GCA_947034895.1 of Rhytidiadelphus loreus. Lineage (NCBI taxonomy): Eukaryota > Viridiplantae > Streptophyta > Bryopsida > Hypnales > Hylocomiaceae > Rhytidiadelphus > Rhytidiadelphus loreus. The sequence continues at coordinate 46,092,493 of OX344765.1, forward strand.
TGGCTTTGTCATAATTTTTTTTTCCGAAGCACTTGGGTACATATACGTTTCCGTTTGGAATAACGCATATCAGATAAACAATATGGCAAACCGAGGAGCGGGGAGGAGGACGAACATAAATGATACTCGAAGAGCCACAAAGGAGTGGGATCCCTGGTTGGTTATTGAAACGAACCCCGCTCGTTCCGCAAATACGAGGACTTGTATTTTTTGTGGTTGGAACAAAGTTTTCGTGCGGAAGCGGGCATTTGGTCACTTTGGTTACCCCCGTACATCAACAGTGGAACGTTGTAAACGTATTCCATCCGTAGTCCTCGAATTATTCAGAAACTATGAAGGGAATGTACCAAAAGAAATGAGTTTGGAGGAGATGCATGGAGTAGATCTTGAGGTTGATGTTGTTGCTGAGTCCGTTGCAGGGTATACTGTGGATGCATCAGTGGAAGGGTCTGTGGACCCAAGCGACAGGACAGAAGCACCTAATGCACCGCCTCGTAATCCAGATTCAACGAATTCTACTCCTGTGACGGTGAGAAGGATGCGCTCAACCTCGACTTCTCGTCAACAAAGCATGGATGAATCATTCCGGGTCAATGAAAGACAAAACTTGGACAGACTATGGGCTTCTTTCTTTTATGAGGCTAACATTGCATTCAATGTGGTGCGGCACCCAGCCTTTGTGAATGCTGTGAAAGCAACTTCGACATGTGGATTTCCATATTCCCCGCCATCGTACAATGCGGTGCGCACTAAACTACTTGATGTGAAGAAGGAGGCTGTTACGAAAATGGTCAGTAGTCGAACAAAGAGTTCTATTACCCAATATGGAGCCACTATCTGTTCAGATGGATGGTCAGATACAAATCACCGTCCCTTGTTGAATATGATGCTCGTTTGCCCTGCGGGTGATGTCTTCCTGGGATCGGTGGACACCACAGGAGAGAGGAAAGACATGGCGTATACGGTGAATACAATGGCTACCTACATAGAGCAGGTGGGACCAGGAAATATTGTCCAATTGTGTACAGACAATGCTTCCGTAATGACAGGGTCAATGCGCGAGTTGCAAGCAAGGTATCCCCACATGCATACGCAAGGATGTGCCGCACATATATTGGACTTACTTTTGGAAGACTGGGGAAAGGAAAAAAGGATCAAAGATCTAGTGGATAAGGCCAGGGCAATTGTGAAGTTTATAAAGAAATACCACTTGACTTTGGGTCTTTTCCGTAAGTACTCGCCGAAGAAGTCATTGAGACTTCCCGCGGCCACACGCTTCGCAGTGCATTTTCTCATGATAGACCGTTTGGTAGAGTGCAAACAAGCGCTTCAATTCGTGGTGGGGGACGAGACGTATATGCCATTTGAGAATAGTTTGGTCAGCAGAACAAACGGACTCATTACAAGAGAGCGGGCCCGTAAAGCGCGAGAGGACATAGTTTCGGAAGTGTTTTGGGTGGAATGCGGTAATTTCCAGCACATGGTTCTTCCAGTGATTCCTGCTCTGCGCCAGTTCGATGGCAAAATACCGGCGATGCCGAAAGCTTGGATAATAATGAGTAGCCTTCGTCAGCACGTGTGCACTTTAAAAGAGGCTCCGTTCTTTCTTGATGAGCAGACCGCGACGAAGTTCCTAAAACAATTTGATACTCGTTGGAAGTTGATGCGCACGGACCCCCATTACGTAGGGGCATTGTTGAACCCGTATTTGACAGATGTGGAAGAGCTTCATAACAATGGAGAGGCAAAGTGGGCATTGAATCGAGTCATCAGAAAATTGAGCGGACCATTGAATGTGGATGAAGATGAAGCAATTGCTGAGTTGACGGAATTTGAAGAAAAGTCGGGTCCCTTTGATCCATTACAAGAGGCTCCAAATGTTACTCGATGTAACTTGTTGCCTCATCAATGGTGGAATCGTGTGGGTGGGAACGCTCTTCCAAAAATAGCAAGGAGAGTTTTGTCTCTGACATGCTCAGCATCATCTTGTGAAAGAAACTGGAGCATGTATTCGTTTGTACACGATAAAGTGCGTAATCGCCTAGCCACAAAGAAGGCTGAGATGTTGGTGTATATCTACACCAACAGCAAATTGGAACGTGAAAAACAAGGACACAATCCAGCACTATTCTACGAAAAGTACCTTGTAGATGGAGATACAGATGAAGAGAATGAAGAACCATATTCTTCGGGGGATGAAGATGAAGTTAGGTTTAGAGATTTGAGAGAAGAACAGAGACGTGTGGTAGTAGAAGAACGCCTCCGTGGAAATAGGTGGGCTGGTATGGTGCCCCGTGTAGGTAGTCCTCCACGAGGACGATACCACAACACTTTCGTGGGTGATGATGATGGATTGAGCTCTCCAGAGGCGTCGCACCACCACAGAGACGAAGCCCCTCATGTGTCGGCTTGGGATGCATTTCCGGTAATCAATGCAGACCCAACGAGGGAAAGAACTCCTGATGACAACAATGACGGTGCAGATATTCCAGTGGCAGATGAAGTGGAGCTTGTAAGGTCTCCAATTGCCACATGTCTGCCGCCTAGTATGCCAATGAACCTCCGAAGTGGTGTACGAGTTAATGTACAGGGTGAAAGGCAAGAAGAGGTGTCGCATATTGAAGAGGTACCTGCAGTTCGTCCAAGTTTAGCACCGACCAACAACACTACAACAGAAACTAGGGTGTACGATTCAGATGCGCCATTGCAAGTGGTATTCAATGAGACCCGTACCCGTGGGTCCAATCGCCCTGCAAGTGTAGACATTGCCACAACATCGAGGATAGTACCAACTCCTCTAACAAGGTCGCCGGCACATAATGATCTACGACAAATCGTTGATGAAGGAGTTCATGGCTCAGCTCCACAACCTACTCCGGCCTCGTTGATGTCAGGCCCTGGAGAATCATCCAGGCGATCGCGTGAACACTCCAAATCAGGAAATAAACGAACCCGCAAGACGCAAGACAAACTGACACGGAACCCCAAGCGTCAAAACCATGCGATCCATCCATTTGTCATTGGAGAACGAAATTCCACTCGTAATCCTTGGCCATCAAGCGCAGCAACGAGAGCAGAGCGTCAACATGTTGGGCAGCAAGTGCTTGAGCGACCGACAGGCCCTATTATCAATGGAACCACTGATGCATCGAGGCCGACAAAGCGATTAGTGCTAGCCGAAGTTGTTGGTGGTTTAGAAACGCAAGTGCGAAATTTGAACTCTGAGGTGGAACGTGAGGTGATCCTTCAACCTACAAGCAGAGAGGATGATGAAAACGAGGTCTCAGGAGCTAGTGACAGTAGTGGGCCACATGAAGACACCGACCCCAATGCAGATGAAGCGGAAAGCGATTCTACCTTCACAATGTAATGTGTTGCATTATAGATGTGGAGGCCTTCAAATAGTACTATAAGGATTTAACATCAATGCCTTGTAGTGAAGATTTGTTGCCAAAGCTTGTAATGAAATAGGTAGATTTTGAATTTTGTGTAGTCCATCACTTGGCTTCACAAAGTCAGGAAGATTGTAAAAGGTACTTTGGTGTTGACGATGATGATTAATGAAGGTATTCGTATTTTTTGCAAATAAGTGTGCAATTTCAAACAGGAGTGGTCTTGGTACTCAATTGTGAAGATCATCCCTATGTATGTACGCAGTTCCATTTAAATTAATATGATTATTGTCCAAGGTTTTTATTATTATTATGTTTTAGGCTTATGAATTGATTGTCCCATGATATATCATTATATAATGCATGTTCATTTGCTTTGGTACGTACCGAGCATATAATTCAATGCTTATATATTGCCGATTTGCCGTGGAATGTGTTGGTTGAAGAATAAATATTGGAAAAAAAATGTTGTGGGGGCCCCAGACTTGTAGCCCATGAAGTAGGACCCGCGGTCGCCCTGGATTTCGGACCCGCAGTCGCCCTGGACTTCGGACCCGCGGTCGCCCTGGATTCGGACCCGCAGTCGCCCAGGATTTTGGACCCGAGGTCGCCCTACCCGTGGTCGCCCCCTACCCGTGGTCGCCCCCCTACCCGCGGTCGCCCCTACCCGTGGTCGCCCCCTACCCGCGGTTGCCCCTACCCGTGGTCGCCCCCTACCCGCGGTCGCCCCCCTACCCGCGGTCGCCCCTACCCGCGGTCGCCCCTCAGGAAGCATGCCACATCACAGCCACGTAGGACAGTCCGTTTTACCAAGGGGTAAAAAAATTTGAAATCCGAAATCCGTACACGACAACAAAAACCGCCCTTACTCGACAACTCGACAATTCGACATGCGACATGCGACGTCTATTAGACACAAAAACTCGAAATTCTGTCAGACAAGACAACCCTGACCATGCCTCGCGATAACAAATCAAAGTCCAGTAAGAAGGGCAAATCCCAAGACATAAATTGGGATGATTGGGACAACCAAATGTGTGTAGCTGAACCGGGATGGGAAGAAGAACCCAAAAAAACTTGGGACTGCATGACGTGCAAGAAGTACATCAAAATGACGCACCTCTCCAAAATATGGTCCAGAGAACGCGCAGAGGTGCAAGTTCGTCGTTGGGAAGGACAAATTTCCACATGCCAAAGCAAACACTTTGTTCATCGATACGAGGAAGTAACACGTTCAGCTCAAATACGGGACTCCAAACCGAATTTAATGAACTATTCCAACATGAGCATGGTTTGGGCGGAGATTGTACTCCACAAAGATGTAGATTGGCGCACAATTTACGGAAAAGATGTTACCCACTTGAATCGCAGTGATGCGGTACTTTATACCAGTTGGACTGGGCCGAGCGATTGCATGCCAGAGTGGTCTAATCGAGGCCAGTTTGGATTTCCACCGGTTGTATTGCCGGATGCAGAAGATGAATGGTTAGGTGATGATGATGAGAAAGACACTCCAACACCCGCAAGGATAGAAGAGAGGCACGAGCGTACAGAAGATCGGGAGGACATTCAATACCAACAAGAAATGCGAGAGGCAATGCAAAGAAGCCTAGAGGACCGTGGTCGACAATATGGCCATCATGGGGTGTACAGACCCGATCGTGGTGCATATAGCTCGCAAGATACGCGAAGTATTTCACACTACGATAATGACCCTCAAGGGGGGTATCACAGCTCAAGGACAAGCCACGGAACTACGCATCATTTTGAAGGTAACCAGGGAGGCTCCCAATACAACTTTACGTCTACTGGAGGTGGTTCTCATGAACCTCAAGGAGGCCCTTCTTATGGCGGTTCAACTCAAGAAGCATCTACTCACAATGATTCAATTCCTCCTCCAACTTTTGGAGGTCCATACCAAGGACATTATGGACAAGCAAGTGGGCAAAACAGATATGGAGACGACTACTATGGCGGAGGACCATTTCTCAATGTTTATAGGTCTAGTGGTACAAGCCCAAGCCAAAAAGATGACACCGAATCAGAATCTGAGTGAAGTAGATTGGACTATTGGACATTTGTAAGATTGTAGTTGTTGTCTCACAATACAATCAAGTGATTGTAAATTTGTAATCTCTTGCCACATAATATAGAAAGTGACAAGCACGGTACAAAGATGTTGGCTCTTAACAAATAGTATTTTCCTATTTGTAAATTATGAATAAAATATATTGTAATTAAGCCCTAAAGCCCTATGGATGTTTTTAGAAAAATGGATTTGTTCAGACCACTTCTACGGTATATACCGTAGAAAAACATCAACACCAATTTCTGGGGGGAATTTAAATAAAGTATTTTGTACATAACTTATTTGAGAGCATGGCGCCAAAATTTCAAAAATTTTGATTGCATGGATTGAAAGATATGGCATGATAAGCACTGCATTTGAAATTAAGAACGCCTTTAATCTCAGACAAAATTTCAGTAAAGAATTTTTTACAAATTAAAATCTGCAATTTCGGTTTAATTTACAAGACCACAACCCAATTATGCTTTGGAATTTTAATTTCATTTAGGGTTCTAGAATAATGAACGGAAAATTGATTCAAGGAGTTTGGCACTTAAGCTTCTCCTAAACAAAATCAACTTCGCAAAACAACATATTGTATAATTGTATTATTTCAATACAAATGGTGTTGTTACTTTGTTGCCCCCCAATGAAAATTTGGGGGAGTCTCTTGCATGTGCCATATACATTTACACGATAGATCATACAATTTAGCACACCACCTTGCCAACCTAGGTGGCTAAGTACCCAACAATCCAACATCAATGATACATCAAGAAGAAGAACTCCAAGTCTACATTTCTCATCCACCCAAAAAAGATGTTTTGTATTTAAATAGTTTGTGTTCCGAAAAATACAAAATGTTCAAAACGGAAAGCCAATTTCACATATATTGGCATACATTGATGGTGTATATATAGTCTATAGTTAGCACACATAGTAACGTACATCCTCACTGATACATTCATCGATTACTTCTATAATCTATAGTACTATGTAGCACACTCATATATTAATATGAGTGACGGAAGTGGTCATCTGGAATAGGCCAATTGTAAGAATTAGTAAATCGTTGGATGATTTTGGAAAAACTTCCGCGCTCTGCAATCACTGAATTGCAAAGGCGATCCAAGTAGAGGTGAAATACCCTTGCCAAATCGTGGTGGCTAAACCTCGTATGTCCTTCATTTTCACAATGAAGCGATGTGTAGGCCTCTGATATGCATAGTTTGTTGATCCGTTGAGCTATTCGACCAACGGCATATTCCTCCGATTTACGTGACAAAGTTGAAATCATTTCCACATCCGCATCTTTGCGGTGCACGTATGCAATTGAAGGGTCCACCCACCACCTTCGGTTCAAAGCTGCATCCCGATCTGCCGCGGATGTGAACGTATACAATGACTTCATTAGTTCAGTACGAACCGTAGACATGCCCCAATCGCAAACTCCAATGTAAACACGTGATTCATCCTCAGGAAAGTGAAACATGATATTGTCAGGAGAAATATCATTGTGTAGATGACCCGCATTGTGGACCGCATTCATGATATGCACCAATGCCCATGCCAACTGGGTGCGCTTCTTTCTCCATCGACCAAGACGGAAAGCTTGAATCACCTCTTCGGGCGTTGGTCGTGAATAAGACAATCGAATGGCGATGTTATCTGGATAATCATTATCGAGAATCAACATTTGCCGCAATGTACCACCATTCCACCAATATGCATACCCTTCATTGTTTGTTGCATGGACAGCAGCAAACCGAATAACTCCATCATGTGGAATCCTCACTGCCATTGATTCGTTTTGGTGCTCCAAATTCGCAAGTTGAGGACGATCCGTTGTTGATGAGATATCTTTGCAGCAAATTCCCAAAATGACGGAATCTCATGACATCCTTCAATTCGAACCCTGCAAATTGTTGCGTATCTGCCCTTCAAGATTTTGTCATCTTGTAGAATCACCTTTGCTGTGTCTGGTAGTGCTATGAGATGCCGTCGTCCACGTTGCAATTCTACATCTCCTTCATCCGAAGTCCACCAACCCAATGACCCTCGCCGATTGCGTCTCTTTGCAAACGGAGCGCAACGACGAACAAACAAGTCAGCTTTGAGAATGACTTGTTCAAAGCTTTCATCACTTGCACGGTGTTCCCTCCCGTATTTTTCTAGGATCACCTTCGCATTCCACAATGCGTCTTGCACCCTGTTCTTTAGAAATTGTTGGAAGCCTTTCTTCTCCATTTCATGAATCCATTCTGGAACGTTTAGAGCATCCGTGAACTTCTGTGTCATATCCATCTTGAATTTGTCTACACATTCCTCTTGGTATCTCACATATTTAGTGTCAAGAGACACTGTAGTTTCCGCCTCATAAAACTTCACAATGTATTCAATCAAGAATGCTTTGCAAGAATTGGAAGGAAGTTCACGTGCTGAGTCAATATCGGGCACCACATTCTTCCCCTTCGCCGCTCTCTTTGGTCTCGGCATCGTAGAAAGTATTAATTTTTAGTCCCAATTTAATTCATAAAAAATTACAGTGTACCAAGTACACATAAACTGGAAAAAACGGGCAAAATATAGGCCCCCAAAACCCAACTCCTACCTTCCCAACGAAAGGAGCCAATGGAGGATAAACCACCAAGCTCTCCGCTCTCTCTTGCAAAGCACAAGGGGGAAGGCAAAAGTGAGAGCGGACGGGCCGTCCACACCGCCTTATATGAGGCGGACGGCCTCGAGGTCCGCACGAGCGGACGAACCCCAAAGCGGACGGCCAACGGTCCGCCTCGCTTCGGCCGTCCGATGAAACGGACGGATCGGCAGTCCGCTTCATCAGACGGGCGGATGGGGGCTCCAGCAGGCGGACGGCACCAGCAGGCGGACGGCAGCTTGGGAACGGAGGACGGTAGGGTCCGCCTAAGCGGACGGGGGTGGGATTTTGAAGTGCATCCCGCCCAAATTGATCAATACGGCCTTAGGGGTCTTTGAATCCTTGATGTCACCAGTTGGCTGGCCCTCCGGTTCAATTTCATTTTTAATGTGGTTCCTTTGTGCCAATGGCGCTGGGATTTCATTTGATCTAAAAATTAAAAAATAAATAGAAAAAAGGATGTGTGAATTTAGGAATTATCTAAAAGATTCACATATTTTTGTATGTTGTTTTTACGTGCATGCATTGAGTTTATAATTTTCTCTTATTTTCTAGGGATGCAATTGAATTTCCTATGATATCAATTTTTAAATGAAATGAAGAATTGAACACATGGTAATTTAATTCTACTTATTTGAACTTCGAGAAAAAACTTAAAGCTTCTCATTGTCCAAATGAAGCTACGAGGTTTGTTTCTTGTATGTCAACACCTCATAAAATGGTCATTTCAAAACCAAAGACAAAAATTCTTTTAAATGGTATTTTGGGTTTAGGGGATATTAGGGGCTTGCAAAGGTTTTGATACTCTAGCATGAAAATGTGTGGAAGTAGATTTCTAGAAGTCTCCCCCCCCTCCCTTTGAGTTGAATGAATTTATTGATTTCCAATGTATTGATTTCCATTCTTTAAAGAATCATAAGGTGCCAAAATATTAGCGCCAATTATATCAAGTTAAATTAATTCTAGTATGAAATTATAACTTGCTCAATCACTAGGGTGGGACAACGTGCTATGAAAATAGTGCATACACTTGTCTTCTTATAACCTCACAAGTTCATGTGCACCCTACTAGGCATTCAAGCAAATTTTTTAAAGTCTAAACATCTACATGGTTAGGGAATGCAAGGACAAATGTTTCTTTCGTTGTGGATACTAAAAGGCCATGTTTTTTTTTCATACGTACAACACACTTTGAATGGCTTGGGCACTCAAACCCCTAAAAGATTTGATCCATTGGAAAATTAATCAACTTTGAATATTACATGAATTGGACCTTGGGAATTGTTTGCAATTCAATAACTCCTTTCCATTTTGTTATTAGTTCTATTTGGAATTTTGGGGGGCATATTTGTTTATCCAAAATCAAAGACAAAGGATTGTGATTGTCACCCCCATTTTGACAACGAAAGGCCTAAACCCTAACAAGGGTTTGGAGGCATTGCATTAGTCAAAATACTACCTTTGAGTCCGTGGATTGCCTTGACATTTATGAAAACCAAGTCAATGCTTCGAACATTGAAACATTCCTTCATCAATGAGCACCCGGTACTAGTACAACGTCTCTACATTCCCAAATGAAAGAATCCTATGCTTCTGGAAATCAGGAGAGGACTAGAGGACTCAAGAGGGTGAAAACAAGGCCCAAACTCCCCAAAGTGTGCTTGGGCGGACCTCGGGGAGGGAAGGGCGGACGGCCGCGTCGGAAATGCGGACGGACCCGTTGGAGCAGGCGGACGGCGACTCCGACGGGCGGACGGCCCGTCGGAAATGCGGACGGAAGCGTCGGAATCGCGGACGGGGGGCAGCAGGCGGACGGTGGCGGCGGGAAGGCGGACAGCAGCGTTGGATTTGGAGACGGATGGGCCGTTCGATTGAGCGGACGTTCGGGTCCGCTTCGCATTGGTCGGGGGAGGTTCAGTGGCGGACGATCTTAGGTTTGGTTTCGGACGGCTATAAGGGCGGACGGCCTTCTTGTTTTTTCTCACTTCCCTCTCCTTCCTAGGACTCACAACCGTGTTGGATGTGCTACTGTTGCTTCATTGTGCCAGTTGCTCCTACATGGTGGAGAGGTGGGGTCATTCATCTTTCATTATTGGTTCACATACAAACATTCATTGAAACTTGGGTGGATTGAAGACACATACTTTTGGTGACTATTTAAATTCAATTGGGGACAAGTTCAAGTTGACAACCATGAGTGGTCAAGGCGTTGAAGGTAGTGGTGGGTTGACCGGCGGAGGTGACAATAGTAGGAGGCCTAAACCAAAGGGAACCGCCCATGAGCTCCACTATGAGATTTTAGATGATCCCAACATCAAAGCAGAGGGTGGTTGGGAAGCGGAGGAAGCGGAATATTGGTCCTCCAAAACGTGCAAGAAGTATGTGAAGATGTACCACATCGACAAGTTGTGGCCTAGGGAGGCCCACATCATCCATACTCGTGATTTTTGTTGCAAACCAGGGAATTGCAACAATGCGCACTTCATTCACCGAGCGCATGAAGTTTGGCGGGCCCTCTTCGAGGATAAAGCAATGTCCAAGGGGTATATAAACTACAGCTTGGCTTCTATGGTGTATGCAGAATTGATATTGGCACGCAAGGTGGATTGGAGCACGTTTCCAACGACAGCGAACGCTCCACGTGTGCTTGAATGTAATCGGAAAGATATTCCCGATTTGTACAATCCACAAGCAGGGCCAAGTGAGGCATTTAAATCCAAAAGAGAGGTCAAACCAATGACAATGACTATGACCAAGGATGTGGAGGTCACAAGTTCGGCAATGCAATTGGCTTCAACACAAAACCGTACGGCAATACAAGATTTCAAAGGCGAGCATGTGGAGGGAGACATATTTTTAACTCCTCCAACGGATTTGATATGCACACCAAATGGAACAACAATAGTGGAGCACGTGGCCCCATCCGCACCACATGAACGTCATGATGATGTCATTGAGGGAGAAGTTGCTAATGCGGGAATTGCCATTCAGAATCTTATAGACAGCAATGCTTTAAATCATTTGGCAAGTACTTCGAAGCAAAGTTTGCCGAAGACACCGAGCCCGACATTGAATCTAGGAGTTGAGGTACATCCTTCACCTCATCATGGAGAACAATCGGATGGCGTGCTGTCAAATGAGACCATTCTTGGCGGATTTATCGATTCCAAGTATCCACATTTGTCATCATTGAGGACATCAAAATGGCAAATTGTTCGTTGGATGCCCTTGGTTGCATTATTAGAATCTTTGTGTAAAGGTTCACATTTGTGGCGGTCACACGAAGAACGTTTAAAGAACATGGAGCACACCAATGAGGATGGCACGAGTAACGGAGGCGCGGAAACCCAAGATGAGCCTTCCGAGAGTCAATGGGCTGATTTTGTTTTGACCGCATCAAAATTGGCAGTTACGGCTCAATTTGTAGCATAAGTTGCTCCAAGGCTGCAAGAAGTTGCAACGGATTTTTCCAAATTAGCGCCTAAATTGTTGAGTGGTGCCTTGGACTTCGTGAAGTTCAGCCAATCTATGACACCATTTCTCGACGAGCGTGTTACAGATTTGAAGGTTTTGAGTGAATACCAAGAGGAGATCAAGAAGTATAAGGGTATAGATGTTGAGAATCTCAAGTTGGCGGCAGATGCTTTGAAATTGAAAGAGAAGCTAGAGACATTGGAGGCTCAATCAGATCGTCGCCATAATACATTGCTTTTTCAAAGGAAGTTTATTGAAGACTTGGAGTACGAAATTGTAGCGTTGAAGAAGAAAATCCGAGAAGGTGAGGTGGTTGTTGAGAAGGGAAAGGAGAAAGTGGAGGACAGACTAGATGGCATTGAGGAAAACAACAATCCGGATTTGTTGTATTTGACCCCCATCGGTAATACTAATTCCACATTCCACGATGCTTCCATGCAAACGGAAAGCAATGAGGTCAAAGAATTGAATCAAAAATTGAACGAGGTCACCGAAGAAAACATGCGTTTGGAGGCCGAGTTGAAACGATTGCAACGGATAGTGCAATTGGATGAATGTATGCCGAAGGGCACTTTGGACTCTCGATGGTTGGCATGGGTGCAAAAACTCGAAGACAAACCGTCTGTAATATCACGAGCAATGAAAGGGCTACTCAAATTGGCAATGAAGTCGGATGAAGAATGCGATAGCATGGAGTCCTCTCTTTGGCGTTTGAAGAAGATGTTTGCCTTTGTGCCAACGGGGTCTACCGAAATCACATATTGGGGAGACATGGATGCAATGTTCGAGTGTTTGAACCACACAAAGAAGGAAGAGGTGGCTTCCATTAATTGGGCCTTGGAACTAGAAGAAGGTTGGGTCCCTTATCCCACGCTTTCGGCACACATCAAGAAGAATGACAAGACAATGGTGCATGCTTGTGATCCTTTAGCCTTAATATTGGAGGGTCATTGTAGCCTTTGTCGAGTTCATTTTGGGCCCGAGGGAGCCCTCACCATGGGCCAATGTCCCCACACTTTCCACGTCACATGCATCGTGAGAGCATCCCTTATTCGTTCGGTGTGCCCCGAGTGTCGTTCTCCCTTGCCTCCTAGGTTCTACGAAATGCTCGGGATCTCGGAAGCTATGCCCCCCGGCCATGAATACAATCGATGGACCCTTCCGTTAGACCAAGCGCCATTCAAATTTCAAAATTATACGCATTGGGGAAAAAGTCTAACGTGGGATTCGGTAAATTCTACACATGGGCTATACAAATCATCGGAGGTGCCGATAGATTCTTTGGTGTGGATGACCCACGATCGAGAGGTGGAGTTGCGAGCTAGAGGTATTGCCAACGAGGAGGATCGAGAAGTGTTTTGTCGTAGTATGGGGGGCCATTGGAGCATGGAACACCACAAATTCTTTTGATTTCCCGAAAAGGAAGTGAAGAAAGGATTAGATGGCAATTGGATAGAGGTGGAGCCTACACAAGAGTTTAATGAGCAATACGGGGATTACAATCACACTTTGCTAGGGAGGGCCCTGTTTTTATCAAAGTTGGAGGAAGCTGCACAAGTTCGTGCCTTTGTGGAACTAGATGGGCAATCAAGCACAAAAAATTCAATGGTGGAGGTGGCGGGGGCATTTGATAAGAGGATGGGCGAAATCATAATGCATTGGAGGGCATTTTTAGTGGGGGGAGAAGAACCAAAGTGGTTTTCCATGAAAAATGATGATGACGTGGTCAACTTTTTGGTAGATAAAGTGGATGCTGCTTTGAGAGCGTTGAAGGCAGAAGACGTGGATTTGACTCCAAAACGGAAGAATAAACGGAAGATTGAAGACGAGGATGACTACTCTCCGGATACGAAACGACACTTTTCCGCAGTAGACATGGAAGCTGCGTTCAGGGGGCCTATGAGTGAGGGCAGTCTTGGTCCTCAAACACGCCGTGCAAGTGCAAGGCTGAAGGATAAAGAGGGTTCGTCACGTCTTTCTGAGGGAGGTAGCACGGATAATATATAGGATAGTTACACCTTATTTGTATTTCGATATGACATTATGGAGTGTTGTTAATTTTGAATCTCGAGAGGATTCAATACTATTAATTCACAACACTCATAGTATGCTATGAGTTGCTTTTCATTAATATAAAAATATGTGGGTTACTCAAATGTTTTTGAATTTACTCTCCTAAGTTTTTGATATTTTATGCGATACTTTTTTGTCAAGTATGATTTTGGACATGCCTATCTCTCAACATAATTTTATCTCATTAATTTCTGTATTCCTAAAATATCACGCATCTCTAAACTAAGTCCCTAAAATTAAAACTTGTAGAATTAATGAATTAGTCAAAATCCACTAGCCGTCCGCTAGTCCACCACCCGCCTACAATTTCGACGCTGCCGTCCGCGATTTCGTCGCTGCCGTCCGCCTGTCGCAGGTCGCCGTCCGCGATTCTGTCGCTGCCGTCCACCTGTCGGAGGTCGCCGTCCGCGATTCCGATGCTGCCGTCCGCCTGTCACAGGTCGCCGTCCGCGCTTTCGACGCTGCCGTCCGCCTGTCGCAGATCGCCGTCCGCGTTGCCGTCCGCATTTTTGTTCTCGGAACCGTTGGGGCTTTAGAAATGTTTTAGTTTTTGCTGCTCAACGGTCATGAGGAATGGGCCTGATCTGAAATCTATAAGTTCTTAGAATTTCAGACTAACAAGCACTCCTGAGAAACTGAACGCTAAGATTTCCAAGGGCTAGGAGCTGCAATTTATTTTGTGTCCCTTGCTTGGTAATGCATAGTTCAGTGGACAGGGGGGCTTTGGTTTCCAAGGCTTCATTCACACATTGTTTCTAATATTTTTTACAAATCTTATCCAATGGTTACATTTTTAATTTGAATCCAATTTACGGAATTGGAGGTGATCACTATGAGCAAGGATTGGTCTTCTTGGTATGGCTTCCCGGAGGTTGGTAAAGTGCAATGCCGGTTTTGCAACTTGGTGTTTGCCAAGAAAGTAAGCCGGTTGTTTAGCCACTTAGGATACCAAGGCACATCGGGGGCTCGTGACAAAGGAATTAGCCTTTGCGCAAAAATGACATCTCAAGTTTGAGCTTTATTTTTGGGTTGCCAAGGGGCGATCCCACGAAGATCGTCTCTGAACAATGTGGATGGCAGTGGCACACCTATGGCTATGCAGGAATGCGATAATTCAAATGGAAGAAACATGGCACGGTCTACACATTCCGACTCATGCACTGCACCGGAGGATTTGGATCCATTGTCTTCTGAAGTGAACCTCAGTACACAAAGATCAAGTGAGCGTGGTACTCCACGGGGATCAAGCAGTAGGCCTCTGATTAGTCAAAAGCAAAGTAGTCTGGTGAATGGATTTGAAGAAGCAAATAAACGCAAGTTGAATGCGGTGTGGGCCAATTTCTTTTATGCTGCAAACATACCATTTGCTATTGCGAGGAACCCAGCATTCAAAGAAGCGGTGAAGCGAACCGCCGAGTTTCAACGGCCTTATATCCCACCGTCTTATCACGACTTACGCCATAAATTGCTTGACCAAGCAAAGGCAGACATTGAGGTCAATCTCCGAAAGCGGACCAAACACAGCATTAGGAAGTTTGGAGCAACATTGTCTATTGATGGATGGACGTCGGTTACGAATCGGCCGTTGATAAATGCCATGCTCGTGTCTTCTGCGGGTGAGCAATTCTTGGGAGCGGCGGATACGACAGGGCACGAAAAAAATGCAACATACTTGGCTGGCATACTTGAGAGCTTCATAGAACAAGTAGGCCTCAACAATGTGGTGCAGGTGAGTACAGATAATGCGTCAGTGAACCCTGCAGCATGGAATTTGATATCTAGTAAATATCCCCACATTTTTTTTCAAGGTTGTGTGGTGCACGCCCTCAATTTGTTGCTGAAAGATTGGGGGAATGAACAATGGATTGAAGAGGTCGTGGAAAATGCCCGTATCGTGGTGAAATTCTTCAAGAAGCGGCACGTGCCACTTGCAATATTTCGGAAGTACTCACCGGAATATAATTTGTTGATGGCGGTGGAAACAAGGTTTGCCTCTAATTACAACATGATTGGGCGCATATTGAAGGTCAATGGGAAGTTGCAACAAACAGTGACGGACCCGCAATGGGATGAATACGCAAGGAAGTTTGGGCGGAACTCCAAATCCCGCAATGAATGTCGGATGGTGAAGAAGATAATTTTGAGCGAGCATTTTTGGTGCCGTTGTCAGAATTTCAAGGACTTGTCGGCTCCCGTTGTAAATGGTCTACGTGACTTGGATGCAAAGAGGCCATGCATGGGCAAGGTGCTGCACATAATGAGGAAATTAGAGAAACATGTCCTCTCTTTAGATAAACTGCCTTTTCTTTTATCCTCAGACCTTGCCATTCCACTAGTGCAACCGTATTATGCCCGACGGGAATTGGTGGAGACCGATCTACATTATGCAGGAGCTTTGTTGAACCCCTACCTTCTTGAAGACCAAGAGCTAGCCGACGACCAAGATGCAATGGATGCATGCAAGCGTGTTCTAATGAAAATTTGCAAACAAGGGGAGTACGCCTCGGTCGTGAAAGAATTTGTAGCCTTCCGCCACAGGGAACCTCCATTTCACAACATGTTGAACCCGGACGAGCAACAATTGTCGGCGCACGCTTGGTGGGATTTTGAAGGTGCGTGTGGGAAGTTCATTGCTCCAATTGCTAAGAGGATTTTTGGCCCAACCGGTATCTTCGTCTTCATGTGAACGAAATTGGAGTAGCTATTCATTTGTTCACAACAAATTTCGAAACAAGTTGAAGCCACAGAGAGCCCAAGATTTGGTGTATGTGTACACCAATTCCAAAGTCCTTTGTGCATCAAAGGAAAATGATGAGAAGAAGTGGTACACTGAGAATGTGGAGTCGGAAGATTCTATGTCGGAGGACGAGCGTGATGAAGATGGTGAAGATGGTGATCCTCTATTCGATGACGAAGATGCTATGAACGATGACATCACCAATTTGGATGATGAACCGCTCCGGAGCCCAAATCGGAACAATGAAGACGAGGATAGAAATGCGGAAGACATTTACAATTTTCCATTGGATGAAGACAATTGTGAATATGATGAAGGTGGCCCTTCTATAGCTAAATTTGTAGATGGAACCGGGTTGTTGACTAGCGAAAAGATTCTAGCCAATACGGAGGACACTCATGCGCAAATAGTGGAAGAAAATGAGGCAATGTTTGTCAATGATTGCATCCCCCAAACAGATGAAGTGATTCCAATTCTCGAGAGTCTACCCATGGCAATGGCACTTGTAGAAGAAAATCCCGAAGTCAATGACATGGGAGAGTGTGGGGTGAAGTCTGACATGAATGTGGATAATACAAGTGTTGAATGTGTGGAATTACCATCGAATGTAGATGCACGTGTGACGGAGTTTGATCGCCCAATGCTAGTTCACAACGTCGAAGACCAGAAGCAAATTGTGCAAGATCTCCAATTACGACCACGTAGCGATCGTCCATCAGCACTACATACAAGAGGTAGTACAACTTTGAATGGTCCCAGAGGCTCAAGATTTGGGAAACAAGTTGAACAACATTTGACCAGTCCGACCGGAATGCACCTTCGTGTCAATCCAGATCCATTCAATTCATCATGGAGCGATGATGAGAAGGACGAGACATTGGCATCAATGTTTGGTCAACGTTCTGGCCAAACAAAACGTGATTCATTCAAATCGTCTGATGGAACATTGCAGCAGATGATTGGAGAAAAGATACCCAATCAAGGAGGATCGCAAGTAAGACCACCAACGGTGAAAGAGTCCCACAAAGCTCGAAATAAAAGATTAATGGAGGCTTTTGCAATTTCCCCATCAAAGAGACAAAGTCTTGGTAAAACCCCTCTTGATGTATGTCAACCAATTTCAGCGAGGAAATTAAAACCGATTCATGGCCTTAAAGAAGGCATAGGAAAGTCTATACTAAGAGCCAAACAAGAGCAGAGGAAGGGCCAACCAACGAGGTCAGTTGCATCCAAGCAAGTACAAGGAGGGGCAATTGTACAATCTTTATCAGAGGATATGGAAAAGTCAGACAACGATGAAGATGAAGATTCAGGATGGGATACTAGAGGTCATAGTAGCGAGGCAGAGGTGAAAGGAGATAGTGATTATCAGCCTTCGGGATGAAAGGGATGTATAATTCATTATTCAAGTATTCATGATGAATTGTTACATGGAAGCATGTAACGGCAATTTATTTTTTGAACCTATCATTGTAATACACCTGAACTTAATGATGTTCAAAATATCATCAAGGTTTTTTTGTTTCTCAATAGTCAAGCACTATTGATTGAAATTACATTGTGTGCATCATTTTCTGGATCAAGTATTACCTACAAAAATGTAATAGTATAATGCATCAAATTTGGCTTCATGTACTGTAGTTTTATGGATGTCCGCCCGTCCGCCCATCGATCCGTCCGCCGACCGCGCCGACTGCGCCGACCGCCCGTCCGCGTCGTCCGAACGGCCGGCGGATGCCATCCGATGGACGCCGTCCACATCGTCCGCGCGTCCCGAAAATGTGGACGTCCAGACGTCCGGACGTCCGAAAAATGGACGTGATTTTGCCCCGAACGTTGAAATTCGTCAACCCTGGGAAGAGAGTGTATTGCATTTCCGCAATGGGAACGAGCATGGCAATGACATCGTCATTGAATGTGAAAAATACAACACTTGGTCTACCCATCACCAAGTAGCCCGCTAACCATGTTGAATACCTTCACCAAACACTCAAATTTTGAATTCTTCAAATGGAATAAAACACCTGCAAGACCTAAATAAATCACATTATTTCGATTCTAATATTCAAAATTCACATGATGAATTGTCCTAAATCCCTTAATACCACCAACACATCTACAAGACCTCACGGAACCACATAACCTTGTTTCCTGGCAAGAAAAATTCTCCCGACCATACTCTCTAATCCAAATACTTACACGATTTCCATTCCTAAAATTTCACAGAAAAAATGTGATATGTTGCTTGCACAACTTGTTTTCAGTGTCCCCAACATTCTCCCAACGCGGTGTTGAAGTTCTTGAAGTCATGGGAGCATCCACATCTTTTGAAGGGGCCCATAAAATTTTTGTAACAAAAATCACATTAATTCAATTAGTACATGATTCACTAAATGTTTTCTTTAATATTTTTCTACCAAAACTAAATTTACTTCCTAACTTGTAATGACTTCAAGGACAAACAACATAGTGACTCCTTTTTTCTCCTAGGTATTCTATAAAGAAACAAACAAAAAGTGATTTTTTATAGAAAAATATAATATTAAGCAATTAGTGTGTCTCTCATTAATAAAATTCACTTGAATTGTAAAATTATTTTAAATAAATCTTAACAAGTCATCTTTTTTTGTCAAAAATTTAAACAACTAACAAATAATTAAGTTTTACTTATTCCACCCTCTTCATATGGTAACTTGAAACTATATGATTGTAGATAGTAGATAGTTATCAAACAAAATGTAGACACTATTCTTACTATAATGTTATTGATCCTTGACTTTAGTAACAATGCAAAAAACAATTCATTGTCACCTCAAATCTCAG
Source organism: Rhytidiadelphus loreus (assembly GCA_947034895.1). NCBI lineage: Eukaryota > Viridiplantae > Streptophyta > Bryopsida > Hypnales > Hylocomiaceae > Rhytidiadelphus > Rhytidiadelphus loreus. The sequence continues at coordinate 46,111,716 of OX344765.1, forward strand.
AAAAAGAGGAATATACTTTCCTAAGATATGTAAAAGGGTATGTTAATTAATATACTTTTGAGAGGACTTGGAATGAATGACCCCAAAGAATCTTCTACAATGTTTACAATGACAAGTTGATGTTATCGACTACCCATGTTCATAACATTGGCTAACCAAGCAATTATGGTCCTCCACATGCTAAGAAGATATTATGATTTGCTAGATACCGAAGAGAAACTCATCATTCATTCAAGGATTGGAGGCAATTGAGAAGTCATATAAGACAATTTTGTTCATTGTAGGGGTCCCCTTTCTAAAGATGCATAAAGGACACCAGACCCAACGGTAAACAATTTTATGTTTGGTGGGGAGCAAAGAGACCCCACAACATTGGTAATCAATGTTGTGAGCATGAGTCAATGACACTCTTTTGAATTGTTCCCAAACCATGTTTCAAAATAAGTTTGAATTGTTTGGAAATGGAAGATTCCCCACCATTGTCTAAACCAAGAGCTATCATGAAAGTTTACAAACTAAGTTCAACCCTTAAACGTTGACACGGAAGTTGGGCGTCCAATAGATGACAAAGAATCCTTGTAGTAGGATAGAAGTGCAACTATTCATCCTCAAAATTTTGTTGTGAAAAGGGGAGATCTTCTACAATAGTTTGATTTCCAATGACTTCCAATGAATGTGAATGTCCTAGTACCAGTTTGGGCGTTAACATTTAAGGCTTCAATGCTAAAACACGTTTCCCAGGTTGTGCATCATCTCTCGTATTGTTCGCCATTTCTTTGGTGACGAACTTATTAACTAGTTCTCTTGTGGAAAATTGTTCGTGTTCGACGTAACTAAGGTGACCAGTTTGACTCCTCCAAGTTTCTGATTCGAGACATGTTGTGATTCATTTGGTCAGTAGCACATTCAATCACATTTTCTTTTCAACGCCCATGGAATTCGTTCAGGGTCTTACCCCACAATATACTGACCCTTGAACGATTGACTGAGTCTGTCCAAGAAGCTGGTGCAGACTACTTCGTGATCAGCAAAGGGATTGCCATCACAAAGCTGCTCAAGAGGCACGAGATAGCCGTGAGAGCCATCGCCAGAAAAGGGGAGGGCAGGCTTGCACGCCAAGTGGTCGCCAGTGGCCACAGTCACGTTCCACCAGGAGCCAGAAATTTGCATCAACGAAGTGGAAATGGACAAACTGGATCTCCCTGAGAAGCAGGCTTGGGTGAACTCGAGTCTCACCATCACACAGATCGTCGCCCCCACCAAAGTCTTCAAACTGGAACCCAACACTCAAACTGAGGTTCATCCTCGGGATCCTCCTCCTCAGTTGCGTGCTCATCATATTTCCAGTGAGATGGAGTTTTGTTTGTCAAAACGAATCTTTTTCTGAGTTTTTAAATGTCATGTAGGGGGATAATTAAAACCATTTCTGAGGATGGGGTTTCATTGCCATTTCTAAGTGTGTTTTTAGTGCCATTTCAGAGGGTTTTCAATGCCATTTAAGGTGGTAATTTTGTGAATTGGCAATTGGCAAATTCCCAAAATGAGGTGCACAAGTGGTTCCTCGTTCAAAAGCTAGGACAGATCTAGATTGAAGCAAATCTTTGCCACTTTACCGAACTCAATTAGAATTGCATTTGTGGCAGGTGGAGGTGGTGAGCCCGGGTGCTTTCACCAGTGAGGAGCTATTACGAAATGCCAAAGATTCGGGGACGTCGGAGTTGTTCGAAATCCAAGCGAGAGATGATGACTGTTTCATCTTCTCTGTGGAGTCCACAGGAGCCATCCCAGTTGCCAAGATATTCCTGGATGCCATCCAAGTAATAAAACAGAAGCTGCTTGCATTGCGTCTTGAATTGCAGAAGACGGCTCTGCCTTGCCAGTTGCGGATCATGAAATTGGTGCCACTTCTCCGGAAAGGAATAATTACAACAATCAAAGTGTCCCAGACGATGTCTCGAATGGCTTCTCAAAAATTAACTTTGAGGAAGAAGCGAAAGCTGAGGTAGACTGGGAATTCTGTTGTATGCCTTCGAAATCAACTTTTCCATTTCAAAGGCTTCACTGGAGATACTGCTAGTGACGATTTTCGTGACTCCCTCTGATGAACTTGTTTAATGCTTTAAGTCTCACGCCGACTCATTTTTCAAGATCCAGTGTTTTTCAGGGAATTTTGCAGTCATGAAGTGTCTCCCTCGAGGATTAATTGCGTGCGTACAAGTGCAGGCTATTCAAATCGAATTGCATGAAATGCAGAAGGCTAGTGATTAGCAGAGTTCAAGTTCAACGGTTGTGTAAATGTGGAGACTTTTCAAGTGGGTTGGAGGCGTCAAAAACTTCCCAAAACATGTCTCACGAGAAATCTATGGAATTTTCGGCCTCCAAAATGCTTAGTGAGTTTGCTACAGGTATGCGTTCAGCAACATTTGGACTGAATACCCATCGACAACCATAAGAATGTGCTGCGAACCCATGGATAAATACATCGTGTATTAGTCACAAGCAGAGGCAACACCTGAGTGATACTCTGAAATGTACAGTACAGCACTGATGCATAGCTGCGGTGGTAATAGGCCGTAACTGAATTGTGGCACTGGTAGGCCACCGAAACTTGTTCTTTTCACTTTTAAACACAGATATCTTGCAATCTGTTTGGTCAAAAAAATTGAAATTTGTTTCACACATTCTCATACTATTTAGGTGTAAGATCCTATAATTAGATGTGCAAAAAAAACAATTTTTGAATATGTTTACTCTTTGCTATATAAATGGCAGTTCTGAGTGTTTTTTGGTAGAAAGAAGGCCTTGGTTCTTTAGGGGTTAACCATTGCTTCAAGTATTGACTTTGGTTAGAGCATCCCCACCAGTGGCTTCCCTATCCCTATCCAAATGATTTTCATCCGGATAGGGAAGAAAACTCCCCCACCAACATTCCCTATCCCTAAAATTTAGGGAGGGCGGGTCCAAATTCTCCAAATGGGATGATGGATAGGAAACTCAAATGGAGTAACCCCTAAATCACTTTTCACCTTTCCAACATGAATTGTGCTTCATTGATTTGTGGAAGTACTATTCATTTGGCCTTATTACTATTTCCATAGTTCCCTTTTGACTTCTCCCTACCTCTATTTAGCACTAAGTTGAAAATTTAGGGAAGAACTAGTGAGAGCTTCTCTTCCCTATCCCCATTTGTGCTCCCCTTCATCCCAATAGAGAAAGGGATAGGGAAGCCACTAGTGGGGATGCTCTTATATTCCTGGGCACCTATCCCCAAATCAAAGTTTACATGAATGAATGAACATGACATATCACCGAAAGTGTTGCGTATTTCTTCAATTCCATTCTCTTTGGATATGTATGTATAGTAGGAGGCCCCCCTCTTAGATTGTGTGGGCCCTACCACAAAGCCTTGAGGGATGGAGGCACTAATAGCCCTTGAGGTCTAAGGGAAGCCAGGGCTTTTGCTACATTAACCCCTAAAGGACCAAATTGCATTTTTTTGGCAACATAGCGTTTTTGGATAGCTCACTATGAATGGAATTTTTATTTTGTTTTCTTTGAAATTTTCACACAATGTGTGACTAAGGAGTAGATTTAAGGCCCAAGAATTTTTATAAATTTGGAATTCATGGTTAAAAAGTTATTGTATGATATGTAATTTTTTTTGAATTGTAGGCAACCTAGGTAACTCAATTTTTTTTTAAATTCTCTTTTTTAAGAAATAATTTTTTTTGATTGGTTTTCTAAATTTATATGTATGTGAAAAGCTTTAAATCATTCCATTTTGACTAATGAGATGTAAGTTATGACGACTTTTAGTTTGCCAACTTTTAGTTGACTAATGAGATGCAAGTCATGAAATGTCGATATGTCAATGAGCCAAGCCAAATATCATGCCAAGCATTTTGGATATCATGCAAGGGCATGATATATAGATTTCCAATTAGCCAATTCTAACATATAATCTTACAAACTTTCACCACATAGTTCAATGGCCAATTTGCATAGTTAATGATAGTGGCAACACTTACATAATTTGGGTGTACCGTGTAGCAATGTAGATTCCATGGCCTATGAGGTCTTCATTTTGGATGTATTAGAAGCTCCAAGTTTTTGAGTTTCAATTGACATAGGATAATGTTTTGTGTCTCTATCAATGTATCTATATATCCTAGAATTGTCCAATTGGAAATTTGCCTATATCTTCACTTGGGGGCCATTTTTGGATGCATTATATTGCATAGTATTAACACATGTATACACTCTTGACCTCTTTATATAAGTGCATTTACTCCCATCATAGTGGTCATATTGGGAAGGTGCCCTAATGTAGAATTAGCATGCATTTGTCACAGTAACCCATAAACGACTCGGAGGATGTTTATTGGCCGATGAATGACAAAGAATCTTTCCATGTGGGACAAAAGTGTAACTATTCATTCTCCAAATTTTGTGTCAAAAGGGAATGTCTTCTTCAATAGTTTGACTTCCAATGAGTGCTTTTGCATTTTTTTAAGCCAACAATTCACATAGTTCTAAAACAGTTGACTTTCACGTTGACCAACTTGTCGTTTAAAGGTTAAGAAGCAATTGAAAATGAAGTTTTGAAAATTCAATGTCAATATATTTCAAAGTGTGAATGTGTAAATGCGTAAATGATCATGGTACAATACTAGTATATAATATGCAACTAGTATACAATACAATATACCATTGACATTATATAATACAATGCAAGTTGGATATATTTATTCCTCAAATAGTTTTTGCAAGATTTGTAGTTTTCAAACTTTAGAAAACCACTTTTATGGATCAAATAATGGTAACAAAATTTTGTGCTTAAGCTAATTAATATTACAAGGATGCTAATTCATAGTCACATCTTCTAAAAAATTTGTATGTAGTCAAATGACAATGTGCATTCAACAAATAGAACAAAAATTACTGAATGTAGTCCTTGGTTGCACATTGTAATGATAAAATTTTCCCCAATGGTTCCAGTTGGCATTTGAAAATTAAAAATGCCAATCTTTTGAAGTTTAACATGTAGAGAAATTTGACAAGTAAAGCTTTGACTTGAAGACTAGCATGAACAATAAAAAAACTATTGGGGAAAAAATCTTAGACAAATCATCAACTTCGGCTATTCTTTTAGAGAAGAACTATCGATAGCCGAAAATTCCTTCACACCATCATGACATGGTACAATGAAGAATGTCAGAACCTACTTCAGGAGATTGATATTTGGAAAGGAGAGCAACATTCAATACCGAGAAGCAAGACATGAATTCAAGTATGCAATTTGAGAAGATCAAATGGTCAAATTGAGAAGATCAAATAACATGCACTCACACAATTCATCAGCCTTGGCCAGAACCGCAGTTTCTCTTGAAGTTAAATAGAACGCAATCAGCTCCATGACCTGGAATGAAGTCGAAACCTCCTCTTCTCCTCATCATTCTCTTCTCACAAAATCTTACCAGATACTCGGTTCCGAGTAATTCTTCTGAAACCTCGGCAATGGACATCGCCACTTCTTGCATCGTATTCAATACTGGCCATTAGTTTGACAATTTTCTTCACTACATTTCAACGGTTCGACAGGGCTGTTGCACCCCACAACGACATGGTGAGCTTCTGAAGAATCACAGACAATGTACCGATGCAATTATTAAGTAATAAGGTCCCCAGCTTGAACTTTCTAGAGAATGAGCTTGTGGACTTACACATGAACTTTTATGATAACAGCCCGATCACGATCTGGTAAAGTGCTCATTCAGTTCGTGAGGAAATTGTAGAATAGCCCAAAACCCTAATCAGTCAAAGATGGGTCCACGGTCGGGATTAGGGTTGGACAGGGAAGTCCTCACTCCCCTTCTTCTGAGATGGCGATGTTAACACTGGGAACATATTGCTCGATCTGCAACACTTTGGCCATGTCGAGAGCAGCCACCTTCGTGTTCTTCGCCTGCAACTTGTGCCTTCCGGTCTCAGAAAAGACACCAAACGCAAGCGCAAATCGCCCAAAATAGCTGTGGAATCTTCAGAAAACTCAACCAAATGGACACGCCTGGGCAGCTAATGCCCGGAAATTCTGAAATTTGAAATCAATGGCTACCTCATGAGGCTGGAAAACTCAATCGTCCAAGTCGAAATGGACGATTCCAATGAAATTGGCACTGTGTGAGATCAGTCGCGCAACTGAAACGTCAGATCCTCGTCGGTCCTACTGTCCAGAGCTCTGGGTGTCAATAATTTTTTGGCGATCTAGAAGCCATCTTTCACGGGGAGGTTATCCTTGTTTCCTTACGCGAGAATGAGAAGTTTCCCACAGGATTTTGCACTTTGAAGGGGGTATCAGGGGAAAGAGGCAGCAGGGAAATTTCAGTGGCACCAATCAGAGGACCTAAAGTTTCACTCCCTGCAGAGAGAAACAAAATGGCCCGAAGCGAGAAACTAATGTCAAAATCTTAGAAGATGCTCAAAACTTTTGTTTCTTTACGTGTACAACTATGTAAGAACCCAGATTTTCAAACTGTACTGCCCTTCAGATCCTCCAAAGTAGATAGAACTCAGTCATAAAAAAAAGCATTGATGTTTTCCTTCTAAAAACGAATCTTGAAAATTTTGTACATGAGCAAAACTTTGAATTTTATTGAGGAACTTTGTAACTAATAAAACTTTGATCTCAGGATTTGTAGGCACAAACTTCATTAATTTGTGCACTACTTGTAGAGCAAAATGTCCAATTTGGTTGGAAATTTCTATTCCTCAAATAGGTTTTGCCTTTGAGCTGATGCAAACAGTGCCCTCTGAGTAGCCTTACATGATTCCCTAAGGAATAACGTGCCAAAAAACTCGACATGTCAGAGAAACATGTAGACTGTTCAGTGAATTTTTCGGGAGCTTGTGCCACTCACTGGTCGAAAAGTTCAGAAAGGAACAAAACAGGTTGTTTTTGTTGTAACCACATTTACGTAGCATCAAAACATCTTCACATGGAAGAAGATCGAAAAAACAATTCTTCTCTTCGGGAAAGCATTGGCCGTGTGTCCTCACTGGCACCCACATCTCAGCACTCTTTTGAAACTGAAACTCTGTGATGGAATAAAATCCTGGCTCAATGTTGGGTCGATTCCCCTTTTCGTGCAACACAAACATACGGTCACCAGCAGGCGCCAACCGCTTCACAAGCGCTCCCTCGGAATGAAAGTTATCACAATCGAAAAACTCGAGTTGCCCTTCTTCAAGGTCACACGCACATGAACTTGACCTTTTCAAGCGGAAATTATTCCAATGACGAAGCTTCCATTTACTCGCAATCCCCAAAGATGCGACCCCAGGCCGGTGCTTCTCTGCTCCATTGCCTTGAAACAGAATCATACGTTTCTACTGTGTGACGGACTTCGTTATTGAATACGACAACCACCTTAAACCCTTTGGTCTCGGAGTCCACTTTCATATGCACCAAAGTGTACACATACAGCAGAGGAGGGAGCTCATGCTGAACTCGTGACAACGGATTGATTACCACAATGCACAAGGGATCCGCCATTGTGTAGTTCCAAGTGGAGACAAAGCAGATCAATCCGCCATCACTAGCCATCGGCGTCCAAACACTCTCGATCCCAATAGAATCGAACCATCTAAGTGCATCCCCTTGATTTGTCAAGCGGAAGCGATACTCATAAAGCCATACGTATTTGCTGAAATCGATTCTTACCGAGAACTTATTGGCTTTCCCGGCATATGAAACAAGTGACGCCATGTCGGGATTCCAATCATCACATGCTCAGTTGAACGCCATGTTCATGATCCATTCCTTGCAGAGCTGCTAACGCAGGCGGCTGATTTTGGGCACTGGTGGACGAGCTAGAATAAGCACCAGCAACTCCCTCGGAAGACTTGGCACACGAAACAACCTTGTGCGAAGCGGCATTGTAGAGTAAGCGTTGTAACTTCTGGCCGGGAAGTTATCCACTGCTACCTTCTAGTATTCTCGCAAGAGTTTTGCTACTTGAAAGCAATCTAGCTCTGCACCATGAGTTTGGTCTCCATCGTCGCCACCCCTCTAGACTCCTCCATGCTCCTCAAAAACTAGCAGTCACACAATCATAATCAGTTGAGAAATCGATTTGCAAGAACCTCACTTACAAGCATCGTGAGAGCCCCCTCAAATATGAACTCTAGTTTGAGAGAGGGAACCCCGGCCGCACGGCCGCACGGTACAGCCGTTGAGCTCGGTATCGCTCTCTCGTAGTGACCTTGGAAGGACACCCTCTCCAAATCAAGACAAGTTTGTGAGAACTTGCATATTAAAACATGCATTCTTGTTTGATTTTAATAGACAAACATAAGACATTTGATTTGAGAACTGAAAAACGAGACCATTATGAAAGTTAGTCATGAACATCAAAGTGGACATTTTCTATGGCTTGTGATGAGAGCAGGGGTATCCAACGACCAAACAAAATCATTCATTCAGGCTTGTTATTTATTGCTGGGAGGTAGGCATTCGAGAAGAGGAAAGAAGGGAACTTGATTTTGAAGCTAGCCTGACATCTAAGATTTCCTTTCATGCTTCACCATGAAATAAATAACTGATGACTGTGTAACACCCTCATCAAAAAGATGTGAGGTAAATAAAAAATGAAGTTGAGTTGTAGAAGGAGTTTAATGATTCTTTGTTATACGTCCTTTGCTCAACACATAACATAATTTACCTCAATGGAAATTCAGATCTAAGTCACCTTGCATATTTACTAGTGTTCCAACACTCAATATCATGAACCAATTTGGGACCATTATGCTAACTTGGTGTAAAGAAATCATTGGAAGTTATACAACCAATTCCAACCAATTGCAAGAACTAATTTCCTTAGAATAGAAAATAGATTTCTTATGTATTTATTTTCTCTGTTTGTATAAGAAACATATCTGAATAGCTGTGTAGACCACCCAGACTTGCAAATTGTTTCTTGCAATGTGTAGAAGTCCATTAGTTAGACACAAAGTCTAACTACAAGATTTCATTTTCTCAATGCTACTTTAGTAAGATCAAAAGTTTTATACGTACTTCTTGGAAACACCAGAGTTCAATTGTTTCTTTGCAACAAGTTCTCGATGCTACTTTAGTAAGATCAAAAGTTTTATACTTTTCATAAAGACCAGAGTTCAATTGTTTCTTTGGAACATGTTCAACCAAGGCAGTTCATCCAACTGACATTCTTAACAACAACACCCTCAATTATCCTATTCAAAATTGACATGTTTAATGATCTCACATTTTTCCTTTCTTGCCCCCACCACTATAAGAACCCCATGTTTTATGTGACGTTTTCATCATTTTTTGTGATAGATTTTAGTGGACATTCAATAAAATAACTTGTGTTTTTATGTCAATAATAATGTTTAATGAATGTTGCATTGAATGTTATTATTAACATAAAAATACAAGTTGTTTTATTAGATGTTGACTAAAATTTGTTACAAAAAATGATGAAAACGTCATATAAACTTAGTCAATGAAGTAATGCAATTCTTTTTCAATGCTATTGCTATCTTTGGAAATGCAAAGAAGGTCTCACTTGTAGAGGACACAAGCATTTTGTAATGCAAAGAGAAAGAAAGATAAGAGATTGAACCTGTTGAAGGAGATTGGTGAGCTTTGTGATGAGAGCACTCAATGAAGTAACTACACCTAATTGTGACATGTTTGTAAAACTATCCCATCTGGAATAGTCTCGCCTAAATGTAAGCATTTTGAATATGAGAGCCAAGAGTTGATTTTGGATACGTTTGTAATTAGAACTTTGAAAATTCATTAATTATTCATATTTTGTACAAAAAATGCATGCAAAATGATATCTTGAATCTCTTTTTGATTGCCAAGAAGACCCAACGAGAATTTACACAACACAACCAAGCTCAAATCCTTATTCAAACAAATTTAGTTAAAACTATTTTATTCTTGTTTGTTAGGATTAACATAAATTAATTCCCTACTAGTTTTTAGACACAAAAAATATTAACTTCTATTGCACAAATTTCCTTAAAATTTATAGTTTAATTTTTTTCTCTAAATGCACAAGCAAAACTTAATCCTTTAGAGACATTGTATATATAATCCAATTTCATCAAACTTCATTAGTTTTTAAATTTTGATATTTTGTCTTGTAGTAATACATATAATTATCCAAAATTAAACTTGATTTATTTTAAAATATAAATTAAAAAATTAAAAAATTAAAAAATTAACATGATTTTTTATATAATTTTTTTTAATAAAAATCATAGTAATTACAAAATTAATTTAGATAGTATGAAATTTATATATAGAATGGTGATCATTGATAGTGACAAACATCATAGTGTAAGCTTTGAGCTCATGTAAAGGAAAAATGGGTAGAAAAAACACCAAAAAGGTGTATTCTAATCTTTCAAGATGCTACCTTCAAAGTGTCATAAAAACTACAATTTTAACAATTCTAAAAAAAATGGAATAGATAATAGATTATTAGAGTTATGTTTTGGATTGGTTTAAAATAACAGTTTGAAGATAGAATGATGACTATGGTACGTGAGCTACAATATAAAAGTTCCTTTTAATGAATTGAATTTGTTGGGCTACCGGACTAAATGTCATTCATCAATAGAAAACCAACTAAGCATGTGAAAAACACATCATACATCATACATCATATATAATAGATTACTTTAGTAATTCCATCAATCTTGGACAAAACAATGTTCTAGTCATTCTTTAAATAAAAATAAATAACACTATCCATATTTTCATCAATCATTGATACTAGCTAGTATTTTTATTACAAATTCTATTTTTTAATGTATATTTCTACTTCAACCATTCACAAAAGAAAATCAAATTGAACTAGAATGAAAGCCTCATAAGAAATCTATAATATATATCTTCAAACAACACTCCACATACAACAATGTATTCCATCAAAAAACAATTCAAATCCATCCTATACCATATGTAGGGCTCTTTTTGGACCATATTTGCCTTGATTACATAGGTAGTTCGACATATAATCAATCTCCACCAATTTAAAATTTGCACCTATTTTTTATTTTTATATTTCTATCCTATATATAGATTCTATATTTCTAATCTATTTTTATTCTTGGACTCTTTTCACCAAATGACCTTTAACAACTTCGACATTAGGACTTCAGTTAAGTAAGTCCAACTACTTTGTCCTATACTTTCATCTACTATTCTTCAATTTACATCATTTCCATTACCATTGTAATTGAATACTCTTCTTCTTCAATTAGCAAGATTCTTCAAAAACTATCCCTCAATGACAAGTTCTTTTTTCAACCAACATTCTTCACCATATAATGGTCTTCAATATGTAACTCTTCTTTGTCCAACATTGTTTGCCATACAAATCTTTGTTTGTCAATTGTTCTTCTTTGACCAAACACTATCCTTCATTCAATACCCTTCTTCCTCCAACTTCATTTCCATCCAATATTCTCCTTGGATAAAGGCCCAATTTCAATCCAACACTTTTTTTATCACTCTTTTTCACTACTATTCCACATCCACCGAGTCTTCTATGTCCAATACTTCTTTTCACCCCCTTCCATTCTTCATCTCTATCATTCTTCTTCGTTCAACAATCTTCAGCTTACAATGTTCTTGACTTCAACATATTTTATCAAAGTTTCTTCATCAATATAGTTAATCACCTACTCTTCTCCCTCCATTGTTGTTCTTTGACAAAGCACTGAAGTCACATATGATTCAACGATTGCGACGTTGACCATTAGAAGAGCCCACTCTATTCATGTCTAGCACAGGTTGACCAGGTTGTCGGGTCAACTTGAATCTGTGTACTTTGTGACCTCCAGTTCCCACCACAAATTCATGCTCGTCTACGGTGTACAATCCATCATAAGAGTATTTTTTGTAAGGAGTGATCTTCCCACTAAGACCCTCAATTTCCTGTACAGTTCTTCCGTATTTGCGACCACGAATTACACGAACAAGTGTTTTTTGTTTAAGGCTGTTTAAGAGACCCATATTTCCTGCTTTCAACTTTTGATCCTCCTTTTTGCCAACTCTGTGTTCATCATTCCCACCATGACCAGAGTAGTAAATTACATCCCCAAGGTCAACATTATCTTCATAACCACCCGAAAACACAACACTGCAGGCGATCACCTCATTTCCCAGATTGACACATGCAATGCCAGCTTCTTCCATCCGATGCAATCCAACAACATACATCTCAGCCCTGTAATCAAATGTGTCCCCCACTTCCACACCTGGAACGGTCCCTAACCCTTCGAACTTGAAAGAACTTGAATCAATGTTCATCTGTTTCATTGCTTCCAAATCTGGTCTCCTCACACACCGTAAGTAGTACCTAAAAAGCCGGTTAAACATGCCACACCGCTCGAAAAATTGCTCTCTTGGGAGTAATTTGTAAAAATTATCTGACAACTTTGCCTCTCGATTAGTGGCTTCCACAGGTCGATTTGTGTTCTCTTGAAAGCGTCTTGGGACACTCATGCAACCCGCGGGAAAATCACGCACGGCAGTAGGACCGCCATCTTCCCTGTCTTCTGTTAAGAACGTTCTACCGACAGTCGCCATGGAAGCGAGGGAGAAATGGCCTGGAACACTTCACTTGCACAACAACGTGGCGAATCTAGTCATTTGCCACAGCAAGATACACATCAGTGCCGGTTCACGAAATGGACTACATAAGAATCTTAGCTAAAAGTACACAAGAAACTGCAGAAAATTCAAACAAAGCACTTGAGAAGTTCACAGAGGGCTTAAGGAACTAGCTAGGAAGAAATCCAAACAAAAGATACACAAGAAATGGCACAAAAATCATCACACGGCACATGAGATGTTCACAAAGAACTAAAGGAGCTAGCCAGGAAGAAAACACGACAAAAAATACACAAAAAATTACACGAAAGTCTTAACACAGTGCTGGTGAAGTTCACGAAGAGCTAAAAAGGCGAAATCATGACAAACAAGAAACAAGAAACTCCAGAAAAAGCCCGGTGCCGTTCATGAAGGGCTTGCAGGGCAACCAATCTCAGCTCACCTGAACTCACACTCCACTAGGCTCACCACAACTTCCTTCTTGGTCGTCCCTGCTCCCTCGTGCAGGCAAACCACAATCTCACTCTCCACTAGGAAAAAAACAGCGTATTCTCTACCTTGAAAATCACAACAAAACATCATGCATCTAAAAATTCTCATAAGCAGCAGCATATAGTGACAAAACAAAAGGCCAACCCGCACGTTTCAGAACCTAAGAAGTTCACAAAGAAGCGAAATCAAGACAAAATGCACGCAAGACCTAATAACGCGGCATCAAAGACGTACACGAAGACCTCTTAAGCAAGGTCGGGCAAATCAACTAACCTGAACGTACGCACGCACACTTCACTAGCCTGCCGCAACACTTTCCTTCCTAATCGTCCCTGATCCTCGTGCAAGCAGAAACACAATCTCACTAAGAGCAAACCAGCTTACTCTCTATCTCAGAAATCAAGAACAAACTTCATACCCACGCACTAGCGCCTACTTAACAACAACGAAATGGTGAGTCTGCAAGCTCGCTGGCCCTCCAGGAAAGAAGATCCCGAAGCCTTGGAGCGCAAGTTTCCTGAACCTCAACAGCTCCTCACCTCCTCACAGCTTCACCACTCGGCGTCGCCTCAGTTCCTCTCCTCACCAGCACCTTCAGTTGCTTGTTCGCTTGTTCGTTACACCTTCAACACGATAAGACTTCCGGATCTCGATCGTTGAGTGCGGGCAAAGCAAACGGAGCATCATGCCAGACTTCTTGGGAAAGTTTGGGTGGCGGCACGGATTCCAAAATGGCGACTCTTGTGGACGAGCACAAACTTACATGAAAATGGCCGGGGACCCCGGGTGCTTCTCAACAGTGTAATTTGTCGGTACAGTACCTGCCACGAGCCTTCACACTGTTCACAGCACTAACTAAGCTTAGTCTGCAAGCGCAATTCACGAGAACGGAGTCTGCAAACTTGTCAGACAGTGCGAAATTTCGCCCTGAAAAAACAACTGCCACTGGAAGCTCGGCAGTCGAGACGTCGCTTGCAGGCTGCAGTCAATGGTCTGGAGCCCACCGATGGAGATCGGACGTGGCTGACGTGGCCGGATATGTGGAACGGGTCTGACCAGATCTCAATCACAGATGGTCGGATACAGGTAAGGGTATGTGGATCTGCAGATTTTCCTATCCCAAGCTGTATATCGGTTTAGTGAAATCTCAGTACACTAATAATGGTATATAGTGTTATGTTACAAATAGTGTTACCTAATTTTTACCAGACCCATTTAGAGTTTTACTTTCCACCTCTTGTGAGCTCATTTCTAATATGAAATTTTCTTTAACACTAAATGAAGTCTTGTTAAAAATTTATATCCCAAAATAATTCAAAAAGTTGTCAAATAGTGCCTGTATTGACATTTAGTGTTAGTAACACTAGTGAAATTGTTGACATTTAGTGTTGTACATCATAATTAGTGTTGCCAACATTATATACCATTATTAGTGTACCAGGGTGAATTGACCCCCTCATTGCCCCTCCAGGGCAAACCCTGGAATTTTTATTTGCAAGGCTTAATTTTTTTTTGAAATTCTGAATTCATATTTGCAATCAGAGGCCCCAAATTACTATAAGGAGATGCAAGAATTACCAAAAAATTGGCACAACATAGGGGGCTTTTTCTACAAACCTAAGTTGACCGAGGCAATGACAACGACGCTAGCATGTGAGTGTGTGAGCGTGAGCCTAAGAGCAGTGAACAGGGATTGTGTGAGCCTAGAGCCTAGAAATGTAAAGTATGATGTAATTTGTAAATATTTTTGGTTAAAAAGTTAAAAGACTAATTTTTTTTCACCAAAATTGCTATGTCTAGAAAAAAAAAGACCTATTACCATGGGACCTATGCCCGTGGATTTTATATCTAAAAGCTTGGGAAGTTGGTGCTATTGCATGTTTTGAAATTTATATTACATTCTAAGAGGTTGTTTGAGGGTGGATTGATCAAGTGAGAATACATATAATTTACAGTGAATTCTAAAGATAAGAAGAAAACAAATGCAGTGAAAATATCGTAGGATGTAGAGCATTGTGTACATAATAAAATATTCTTTCATTGCAACAAAGAATACATATTGGAATATGAAAATAATACTTTCTTATTCGAATTTAGAGATTTTAAAGATAATATATTGATACTAGGTATCTACTTCATATTATGCTATTATCTACCAACTAACTTGAATACTCGCACGTCTTGATGATTTTGGCAGCAACAATTACTTGCTTAACTTCATCCAAGCTGAAGGTAGGAGCGTAGATGAATGTGTCTATCTTATAATCAAATTTACACAAATAATGAAAGATATAATAAACGTGTTTGTAGTTTATGTACATGTCACGTTTTCTAATAGAGGCCTCATTTATATTTCCATAATGAAGACAAGTACAAGTTCATGGAAAATTGCAAAGTGTAATATTATAAACCTTCTGATTAGGGCTTGTACCAAACAAAAATACAATAATAGCACCTACATGCTAGAAGTTCAAACAAGATAGTAAGGAAATAATTACCCCAATTGATATTAACTTTGAATGTATATGTAATTTTTTGTTAAAGAATTTTTTTGAAACTTTATATCATTTTGTGCACTTTAGAAGCATGATTCCAACGGTATATAGCATATAAAAACGGATGCATATTGAGTCATTTATGACCTCAAAACTACAATAGCATCTTGAAATTTAGCTTGAAATGTTTAGATTTCAAAAAATTTAAGGTGCCTTGCTACCCCCAGCCGTTGACGGCTGCAATTTTCAAGGTTGCAATTTAGGGCAACAAATGTTAGGATTTCGTCAAACATTGTAGTTCATGTATTCTTTGCTACCTTCCGCCATTAACGGCTGCGCTTTTAGAGGATTCAATTTCGCTTCTTCGATGAACCTTGGTACCCCTCGCCGTTAACGGTTGCGCTTTTAGAGGATCCAACTTCGCTTCTTTGATGGACCTTACTATCCCCGGCTGTTAACGGCTGCACTTTTAAAGAATCCAACTTTGTTTTTTCGATGGCCCTTGTTACCCCCCGCCGTTAACGGCTGCGCTATTAGAGGATCCAACTTCGCTTCTTTGATGGACCTTGCTACCCCCTGTTGTTAACGGTTGTGCTTTTAGAGGATTCAACTTTGTTTTTTTATGGACCTTGCTACCCCCTGCTCTTAATGGCAGGGGTATGGAGATGCAATTTTTTTTATGGACCTTGCTACGTACCCCTTGTCATTAACGGTGGAGGGGGGTGTATGGAGATGCAATTTTTAAACTTTTTCTATGGCCCTTGCTATGTACCCCTCACCGTTAACCGCGTTATCCATAGCTATTAACGGCTGAGGGTTTAGAGATGCAATTTTTTTTTATGAACCTTGTTACCTCTTGCCATTAACAGCGGGGGGTTTGGAGATGCAACTTCTTTTTTTATGAACCTTGTTACCCCCTGCTGTCAACGGCGGGGGGTTTGGAGATGCAACTTTTTTATTTTTATGGACCTTGCTACCCTCTACCGTTAACGGCGGGGGGTTTGGAGATGCAATTTTTTTTTATAAACCTTATTACCCCCCGCCGTTAACAGCGGGGTTTTTGGAGATGCAACTTTTTTATTTTTATGGACCTTGCTACCCCCCGCCATTAACGGCGGGGGGTTTGGAGATGCAACTTTTCTTTTTTATGAACCTTCTTACCCCCCGCCGTTAACGGTGGGGGTTTTGGAGATGCAACTTTGGTTTTTTAATGAACCTTATTACCCCCCGCCGTCAACGGCGGGGGGTTTGGAGATGCAACTTTTCTTTTTTTTATGAACCTTGTTACTCCCCACTGTTAACGGCCAGGGGTTTGGAGATGCAATTTTCTTTTTTAACCCCTAAAGGACCATTGTCCCCTCGGGGGACAAAATGAATTTCGGGCAAGTTCCTATGATCTCAATTTTTAGTGAAACTTTTTGAAACTTTCTCATAAGATAGGAAATCTTATTAGCTTCGTGGGAATATAAATTTTATTTCAATTGGTGCCCGGGAGCAAAAGTTATGGCATCTTAAACATAATTTTCACATCACCGGGCAGAAAAATAAATCTACAAAAATTTGAAATTAATTTTTTAATTTTTTTCTCCTTAAAGATCATATTTTTGTCTACATGTGAAACTTTGATTCATTCCATTTGGATTAGTAATGTGAAAGTTATGAACAATCTTGTTTTTCGGGCAATTTGAGCATCTCCTTGAAAAAATAACTTATAGGATTCAATTCTGAATGCAATTTTTACAATTTTTCAAAAACATTTGTTTGACAAGGTTAAGTTTTCTAGCTAGAACAATCTCACTATTGAGATTATCATGTTTCAATCCCATCTTAGAGCTATTAACGATTTAGTTTTTCTTTCAATCTTGGACCTACTTCTACTTAACAATTTTTTAAAGAATGAAAATAAAGCGTGGTTTTTTTGAATTTTTTTTTCTGGACTTTCAACTCAATTCTTCAACCCAGAAAAATTTAAATTCAAGTTTCATGGTGCAAAAAAAATTCACAAATGGCAATCAAAGTCATCTGAAATTGCAGGCCCGTGTTCAAAAAAACTTTCTTTTTTCAACTTTGAATGCTAATATCTTCCAATTTGTATGGTCAAATTCCATGAAAATTTTGCCACATAATCCTTGACTAGTAAAGTATGAGATCCTACGGTTAGATTCTAGAAAAATGTTTTGTTTTTGTTTTTTTGGATGAATGCAGAAGAAATGGCAGTTTTGAGTAGTTTTTGATAGAAGAATGGCCTTGGTCCTTTAGGGGTTTGGAGATGCAACTGTGTTTTCTTTATGAACCTTGCTACCCCCCGCCATTAACGGCGGGGGGGTTGGAGATGCAACTTTTTTATTTTTATGGACCTTGTTAACCCTCGCTATTAACGGCAGGGGGTTTGGAGATGCAATTTTTTTTTTTATTGAACCTTCTTACCCTCTGCCGTTAACGGCAGGGGGTTTGGAGATGCAACTTTGTTTTCTTTATGAACCTTGCTACCCCCTGCCGTTAACGGCGGGGGTTTGGAGATGCAACTTTGTTTTTTTTATGGACCTTGCTTACCCCCGCCATTAACGGCTACACTTTGAGAAGATCCGACTTCACTTCTTGTATGGACCTTGTTATCCCCGCCGTTAACGGCAGGGGTTTTCAAGACCACAATTTTTTTTCTACATACTACCATAAGTGAAGGACAAGGTTGGCACTTTCATGTTGAATATTTTGGAAATTCAACATTACATTGAATAAAGTCCAAAATGTTCATCACAAAACCTCAAGAGTCACTTATTTGGATGTTGGTAAAAGTGAGGAAGATAAGATCTTTATACAAATTGTATGGTAGGAGGTGAAGCAATGGATGTGGGATATATTAATCTTTAAGATTAGTAGGAGTTCAATCTTCAAATTATCCCATATCCTTTGAAGGTTCATAAGGAACAATGGATTTCATTATAAAACCACCTCTTTACTTTCCATCCTCTCAAAGTATCATTGTAAAATTTCCTTTAGATTTTCATCAAGAATTTATTTGATTGTACATGTCTTTTGAACATTTCAACTTGTATAAAAAAAAATATTTTTTTACAACAATTTGCTCAATTAATTCTTGCTGAATTCGACAATTTCTTCTCTTTATTTTATTTAATTTTTTGCATACTTCAAAATAATTATTTTTCACTAATCTTATCTTTCACCTATAGTAAAATCCATATATTGCATGCTGAAATTTTTCACCTTACAACCTCCAGCCATTAATTGCTTTATTTTCATGATTTGATATTTGATTTCTATTGTCTTGTTTCTCAAATTGAATTTACCTCTATATGATGTAGCAACAATTTCATTCAATGCCTAAAACTTCATCCTGTGCCCAAATTGAACAATAAAACATGAGTCTTAAATCACACTCCACTGTTGGACTTTATGAAATTCTAGAAAATGAAATTTAACTTAGAATTCAATTAAACTACTACCATTGAATTAATCATGTCTTCTATTTATTAGAATTTTTTTTTTATTAAATAAATAAATAAAATTTAAATAAAGATAGTTAAAATAAAAGGGCATCAATTAGCAAAATAATCATTTAGAATATTAAGGGTTAATACATTTATTTGGTGTTTAATATATATCTACTATGTTCATTTTATATTTTTCATATTCAAGATATTTCTAAAAAATTTAAAGCATAGTTAAGAAAATAAAATAGGTGGACCATTTTCATCCTTTAAATTTATATAAAGGCCCGTGTTTCAATGTTTTCATACAAAATCATTAGTAGCATATTCATTTGTTGTTTAGTCGGACTATAGATCCTTTCATTTAATTCTACGGTCATAGGTCCCCAATGGATTTATAATTTCTAAATAGAAGAAAAAAATTGGAGGCTCACAGGCTCACGCTCTTAGGCTCACATACTAGCATCCCCGAGGCAATGAGGGGGTCAATTCTCCCTGCGCCTTAATAAGAGGGTTTGTTTTTTTGGCATTTTTTATGAAGTGCTAAAGTGGAGTTATAAAATGTTATAATGGTGCTCCAAATTTCAACATTTATCCACATATTGGATAGAAAATATCACATTAGCATATATTACACATTTGTAATTTTGTTTTCATCCACAATTTGGTGATTTCATTCAAGATCTTTTTCTTGTTTTGAAGTTTTTGGCAAAAAAGTTATGATTTTTCATCATTTTTTAGTCAAATCGTTTTTTTTGGGTGCAATTTGGCACTATAAAGCCAAAAAGAAGCCATGGATCTCACATGGTGTTGTAGGCCGAGTTGAACTGACCCCCTTGCTCATCCCCCTAAAGTCAATAAGTCATTGCAAGGGTGCATGTGAAATAAAAGACCCAATTGTCTTGTAGACCTAGCTCTAAAAAAGTTCTCTTTGGGAAAAACCTAGGAACTTATTTTTAATCGAGCACTTGTGATAAAATTTTGGAACATTTGAGGTCACATTGGCAAAACTTAATTAGTTAGAAGAGATTGAACTTCAAAATAAGGGGAGGATCTTTTCAATTATGCACCAAGGTGAAAATTTTAGAGTTTGGGCATAAAAAAATTTGTAAGATTAGTAGAAAACTAGCAGTAGCCATATATCTTACCTTATCACTTATTGCAAGGGTGGGGGTACACTCCAATTTCTTCAAGTTGGAAAAAATGTTCATGGATGTATTATTTACTAACAATAAAAAAAGGTTCAATCTGACAAAATTAAATTCATATTTGGATTTAAAGACCCAAATGACTAAATGGCTAAAAAAGCGTTGAGAAATATAAACTAAAAAGTACACATGTAGACATTGAAGATTCAATAGTCTGACAACTTTAAGTTAGAATGTTCAAAGTCCTTCTCAAGTGTTACAAACCTCCCACAATGAGACTTCCACAATTAAGAATACAAAAATATACTTATTAACAAAAATTCTTTTATAAAGAACTCAAACCACCCCCTTACTCCCAAGCTCCGTCTTATATAATAGAGACTATTAATAGAAGACTATTAGTTCTTAAGAACTTCTTTCCTACCTTTAGCTTTATATTCTTTGTTCTATCTAGAACCATCTACTAAAATATAAGCCCTAGTCATACTTATCCAAATTATATCTCATCCAAATCTTGATCTTCCACTTGGAATTTTCTAACTCCAATTTCCAACACACTTGTCTTTATATAGGAGCTATCTAATTTCAATGCACTCTCTAGTGCACTTGTCGTCTAATCTAACTCTAGTGCACAAATCCACCATAAGGAAATATCTATCTTCAAGCAATCTTTGCTTGTTCATTAGTGCATATTTCATCATGAATTGGTTCATCTATCAATGCATTTATCCATCAAGGGTCATGACAAAATCATCATGAATTCTTTCATCCATCAATGCATTCATCTATCAAAGGTTGTGACAAAGGTCATATTTGGATTTAAAGACCCAAATGACTAAATGACTAAAAAGGGTTGATAAATATAAACCAAAAAGTACACATGTAAATGTTAAAGGTTCAATAGCCTAACAATTTTAAGTTATGATGTTCAAAGTCCTTCTCATGCCTCAAGGCTCTTGACAGAAATTAGATTTTCCAAAGAAAATCAACCCAAGTGAGCTTCAAGAATACTTTAGAAGTTTGTCCCAATGTCTCAAGAAAACTGTGGACAACTGCCTTGACTTCCCGAATAGCAGGTGGATCAAGAGATCCCAGGTTTGGATCACTGGAGCCCCTATACTAGGACTATGTCCACATTTATCAAGCATTGAATGAGGAATAAGAATTTCATCGCCGAAGATTGAGCACCTCCAAAGTCACCTTAGGGTAGGAATTTCAACTCTACCAACATTTTGATACATCTTCTACAAAACCAATTTCCACACATCGTATAAGGTAACTCACCCTATGACTGACCAAGTTTGGAGCAACCTAATGTAGGCCAAAAAATTCTTGTGAAGTATATTTCACAAGACACATGTACATCTAAAGAATTTTTGGGCTTGCATTAGGATGCTCCAAACTAGGCCTGCTGTAGGCTAAGTTACCTTAATTCTAGGTTCCATTAAAAGAATGAATACATGAAGAAAAAAACTGATGACCATAAAAAAAAAAAGACACAAAGCTGGCGATTGCTCCAACTTTCTTTCTTTCAAGTGTAATCAAATGAATACAAGTGAACAACTCACAGCAACTGTTCCTTCTAGCTATAAACAAGGAACGTGTTATTGGATTAGTGCACCCACAGTTAGTTGATCGCCCTGTCGTTTTCAGCAATTTGCAGATGGAAACAAGACTTGCAGTTACATTCCTACTCGAAATCCGGAAATAAAAGAACTGACAGAGAATCGCTGTAAAGATCGCAAACTTATTATGCTTGTCAGCTCAGCTCTGAGACTTCAATACCTCTCTGCAAACGGTTGATTACAAGTTGCTCGCGTCTCTGGAAGAGAACTTCCATCCACCCTGCTAGCTCGTAAACTCCTGCTCAAAATTGGCTAACAATTTCTGATCTTGTCTTCGCTTTCAGCAGCTTACAAAAAAAAGGAACAAGACTGTTCAGCTTGCAACATACTCAAAACAAATTTCAAATTAAATTTCCTACAAAAGCTCCTACCAAATTAAACCTCGAGAGTGCTCAAATCATGTTACATGATACTCCTCTTATTAAGATTTATACCGTGGTCTCCACTCAAAGCTGTTGGCCATTCAAAATAAGGTGCGAATTCTACAAACGAAGTGCGAATTGATCGTTCAAACGAGAATGGTGAAGCTTGCAGAGCACAGCAATGCCTTGAAATTCCTCTTTCCTTCATGCAATTGCTACCTGAACTCCTTGTTATCACATTTTCTAAGATCACGTCTGCTCTTATGCATTGCAGGAATTCCTCGGTAACGCAAGTGCACACACATAATTGACACAAATCAAAACTGAGTATACTTAATATTTATTGAATACGGAGGAATTGAAACTGAGTGTACTTAATATTTTTATTGAATCTTATTGACAAATGAAAGAGCATTCCAACATATTTTAGCATGCATTATTTGGATACCATATGAATAAGTTATGAAAATTTTAAAGTATTGTGTGTAGGAATATCAAAAATTGACAATGTAAGCTCCCATGTTTTGATTGTGTACATCTTGTGTCATCGACATCTAGGGGTTGCATTTCATTTCAAGTAGTGATGATTATAGGTGTACTATCCCATCAAGAACATGGGCTATGCATTAAAAATAGGCAAACAATGGCTCTTGGAAAATCAAAGCTACAACAAAGAAAAAGAAGTAATTCAACCCACCTTCACAAATTGAATATGAATACAAATACATGACTCTATGGTATATATACATACAAGTATAAATATTATATACACATATACACAAATACAAGTTGTAAGTATAGATTTCTACAAATTCTATATTTTTTGTTGAAGTGCACGAGAGATGTATTCTACTATATGAGATATCAATTATTCCTAAATAATTCTCAACAAAAAGTTGACCTCATGATCTTGAAGGCTAGATCAAAATTCTACTTTTAAATATTTTCATTCTAATTCAACAATAAACAAATGACCTAATTATGATTTTTTTTGCTTTATAAGTAGCTTTTACAAAACATGGTAACCATGACTATCCCCTTTAAAACACTGGTACCATCCAAAGACAACTTTTTGATTATGGGTGCACATACTTTAACCCTAAAAGAATGTTACCTTAGTGGTTTGTACTCAATGAAATATGATTCAATTTTTGAACCAATAGGTGTATTATTTGTTTCTACAATAATAGAAAAATTCATCTATTGGGCACTTGGACACTTTAGCCCTCAACATTGCTTCAAAGGTTAATCCTTAAAGGACGAAGGGATGACCTTGGAAATCATCCCTTTTCATTACCGTGTGAATCATTGGCTTAAGAAATAGCAAAAGCACTCATTGGAAGTCAAAGCACTATAGAAGACCTCCCCCTTTTCACACCTAAATTCTGAAGATGAATAGTTGCACTTTTGTCCTACTAGAAGGATTCCCTATCATCCATAAGATGCCAAACTTCCTCCTCAACATTTAAGGGTTAAGGGATGTTCAATCCTTGTACAGAGAAGTAATTTTCAACTTCTGTTGCCTCCTAACAACACACTTCAATTGAGATTATCTAGTAGAGTACTTCTGATCTATCCATGCAATTGTAGTGGCAATTAGTACTGGAAATTTGGAACATGCAAAAATTGGATGAATGAATGACTTGTCAAAGTGGGGCCTGCATTGTGTAGTTTACTATGTATAAAATCTATGAAGAAAATCTGTGAAACATAACAGAAGAATATACAAAAAAAGATCATGTTCAAAATGAATCTAGGTCAAGGAATAGAAAAGAAATGATCAAAGTAATCTAAATTACATTGAAAGGGATATCTATGGACATGCTTCAAGTTCTCATTTCTACCACGCTTAAATTTTCTGAATGCTGTTGTTAGTGCGGATAGTGACAGTATTTGATGGCAGACAACATGCCAAACTATTGTACTCTACGTTTTCAAACTTCTCAGCATGCAAATGCTTTGTCTTGAAAATAGATTGTCTGATCTATACAATGCAATTTCCTGTTTTTAATCGTATTCAATGAGCAAAATTGAATATCCTGGAAAGCACGAGTTCGCAGTCTCACCTTTCTACAACCTCTCTGCCCAGCTCAGGCAAGTTTGTATTTTAATCTAAGGTACACAATCTAGCAGTCATTGTGACCTGATAATTGATTGAATGTCTACGTGTACGCCAGGACTTACTTACAGAGGGTTCTTCCACCCAGATTGAGCAACTGACTGATAAAGCATGTTACTTCCTCCGAGATGCAGAGTGCTGCTTAGTATTCATTCGATCTCTTTCCACCTTTCCGAGCTTTACAACTTCCTCCTCCTTCGGTATCTGAACATCTCTTTCCATCTTTCTGATTTTCGCAACTTCCCGCTCGTTCGGTATCTGAACACCTCTTCCCATCTTTCTGATTTTCGCAACTTCCTGCTCGTTCGGTATCTGAACAGGCTTCACAGGTGACTCTGGAGCACCCCAAATTTGAGTTACTAGACTACCGCCTAAAATGAAAGCCGCGCCTACCCAACCGCGCAATCCCCATCGTTCACCAAGTGCAATCCAGGCGAAGGCAGCGCCCCAAAGCGGCTCCAATGCATTGATCACAGCAGCTTCAGTTGCAGAAACATCTCGCATTGCAGTAAGCTGTCAAGACATCGAAAAACAATTTGTATTGGTACAACATATTTGCGGTAACTAAGGTGTGCTAATCATGTCTGAAAGAGCTGAGAAACGAGAACATATTCTACACCTGGACTGTTCTACACCACTGACTAGAACATAGGGGATCAGAGCGCACTGGTAAGCGAAGGTCAAAGATGGGGGGACAACAAGAATGTAAAACTGGCTACTGTGCTGAAGGTGACAGAAGACCTACCTCAGCGGATGAACACAAAGCTGTTGAAAAGAGGCCAGTATAAATCATAGGGATCCACGGCATCCCAAGCATGGTGTGATAGAACTCTGGCCATTCCAGATTAGCAACAGTTGGAAACGCCTCTCCGGATATTACGTGACTGGCAATCGACCACGAGACGGAGCTTGCAGCGATCACAGACATCTGCACAAATCATCGAAGTTTGAATATCATCTCACTATTAAGACAAGAACGACGTCTCGAAGTTCCCAGGTGATAGCATTCTCATTTCACAACAGCGAAGTCTGGCAATGTACTACCACACAAGGAGCTCACACTGCAGTGAATCTGACAAATCACTACTATTCTTTGACATAGTGCTCCAGAAAAGTAAGCATTAGCACCTGAAGAGCAATTATAGGGAAAGCGGCATTCGAACATTTTCGAGAGTGATATTCAGTTCGGATCATGTGGATTCCAAACACGACAGCGCTTAATAAGCTCCAAGCATCGCCCACCTGAAATCAGAACATGAAAACCTAATTTAGCTCTCTCCAGCCCACACTCGCAAGACTATCATATGGGTAATACCACGATTCACTGTCAGCAAGACTGAGTCACTTGAACCTTGCAAACAACTAGAAATAAGCAGGAAATGGTGTAAAGCAGATCACATCATGTGGTCGTACATCAAGAATTCTATAAGAAAGGTAAGTTTAGGTCGACCTACCGAGGGAGGTGCACCAGATGTTTCCAAAAGACCAACTCCAAAAAGAGCAGCAACAGCTGCAAACCAAGTAAGCAGTGGAATCTTTTTGCCCATCAAACCTGCGATGACGGGTACCGTCAAAACCTGCGCCAAACCACATCGACCTCAGAATGAAGGCTCATCCTAACCTAAGTTACTAGCTTCCGATCTACACGTCGGAACTTGGATTTGCTGCCCATCGCGGTTTGCAATTAGACCTATACTTTAACCCTAAAAAGAACTTGGACGTGGTAATGAAGAAACGCATACCGAAAATGTGGTAAAAAATGAGGCACGTCCAGCATCGGTAGTCATGAGGCCAACTGCCTGAGCAAGATACGCAATGCCTGCCCAAACTCCTAGTTCTAGGCCAGCTTTAGCTACCCCGGGCTGCTTGAATGCATCTTTTAAAAATGGTGCAAATACAAGAGCCGCTATAGCGAATCGTCCGACAGAAAACGAAGCTGGGTCAAGGGAAAATTCCGTCTCTTTTACGACTGCTATGTTGCTACCTGTAGCACATATTTCGGACATTAGTATCCACTATTAGAGTACAACACATGATTCAAACTCAACAATAGCACGTCAAAACCGAATGGATTGACCAGCACAGGTCTCAACGGATCATAGTGGAATTTGCAGGACTATCAATCATGAAGTTGGACACGCAGTAGTACCGTAAAGAAACGTGAGCACGTTGAGGATAATTATCCCACGAAGTCGAGGATTGATGGATTCCACAAATGCCGACAACCATTGCCTAACTGGAATTCCTTCAAGAGTTTCAACCCTAGAATCCAAAGGGTGATGATCGCTGCAAGATATCGCTGATTCTTCCGCTACTTCATCTTCGCTGTCTATGCATGCAATAGATGAATCTTCCCTGTAAGTCTCAATCCGGCCACCATTTTCGTTTACGTGCCCACTGATTCGCTCCTCCTTGTAGTCATCACATGGTAACAACAACGTTCCAGCTTCTCTTCTACCATTAATTTCTCCTGCGGGCCAATACCTAGTGGCCGGAATCGACTGCTTCTCTACTTGGAAAATGGACACCAAAGCCTCATCGCGTACGTCCCGGATCACCCGACACCTAACTAATGATCTACCAACAGAATTTTCGACTAATTTTGAAGGCCTTCGTAACTCTTCCTGTACAAGTTTCCGTTGAGGTAAGCGAAAACGCAACCTATGGGAACTTCGAGTATCCACAAGGGAAGAACTCGTGCCAGAGGATAATGAAGACCATGCCCTGGAAGAGGATGAAGAGGCGTCCATGGCTACAAAATTATGCTATGAAGTACAAGCTTGAACAACAACACCTCTCTCTCACCGCTGGAATTTGAACTCGGCCCCCCCTGAAATAATCAATTCGTCAGGAAATTTGAATTCAACAAGGCTTTGCTCACTCTAGTCTATGCAATAAACCTAAGAACAGAGCCCTACTGTTCAAATTACAATGTGCACGAAAAATCTCGCTACAAAGGTGGAATTGTAGTGCTCTGCTCGAAACGTGCGTTCCTAGCCTTCATTGCACATGCTTCGTCCAACGACACCTGTCCCGGTCACCTAATGTTTGATCGTTTGAACATGCACTCCTTTTATCTCCCTCAGTGAAGATATCCAGAGAGCAATCGAAACATGGTGACACCAAATATCATTCAATGAACAGCCCCAGACACGAACAAGAGCTTATACAAATCTAGTACCGGAAAACTAATCAACTAATCCAATTCCAAAATCCTTGAAAAGATCAGTCCAGCACCAAATTTGAATTACGCGAGGCTTGGCTAGACTGCGCTGGACCACGCAATGAACCCAAGACCAGAGCACTAACTTCCAAGCCTAACACACACACACACTCAAGAAAGCATCTCGCTACCACGCGCGTCTGGACCAAAATGCCGTCAAGCGCAACCAGACTCACGAGTCTGAGCTTCTACAATTCCACCACCGCTATCTAACTCCCAAAACCCAAATCAAATTTGAATCAGGCCAGAGAGTTCAAGACATCATGTCTGCAAAGAAACCTAAGACCAAACTCAAAACGATCAAATGTCACACACATTCAACGACAAATCTCCCCACAACGTGTTTCCACCCTCCATTTTCCTCCACATGCATCATCCAACGACACTTATCCTGCTCACCTCATCTCGCAACTTCTTATCTTCCGCAGTCCAGATCGCACCGAAAGATGTGCAAACTTCTGCACTAATAAGTTAGCTAGAGTTCAGTTGAAGCTTCTTCCAAATCCCAAGTTGCCCATCCACTCTCACTATAGTTCAGTCAGCAAATTGCGAAACGACAGCCAAACTAAGTGGAGTCAGCATGCGACGACGAGACTGAATATGGAGCGTGAGATTGATATGGTTCGCAGCGCAGACGCCGCTCCTCGACGTTGAAGGAATGATGGAGCAAGGATAAAGGAGCAGATAGGACGGGTTGGGTCCTGTAATCGCGGGTATGGGCCCACGGCCCGGCCCGGTTTGCAGGGTGACATGGACTGGTGACTCATCATTGGCTCGGAACAGTTATCTCTAGGAAATCTGATATTTGACGTGGTGGGCCGTGGGTCCAACTATTGGTCAGTGTTGTAGGACATTCCACCTGGACCTCTTTAATATTCTTCTTTTTCATATAAGGCAGGAGTTTCTAAAAGTGCTCAGGCTCTAAAATGGCCCACCTCCTTAAATGCGCACTATTTGTACATGTTGCTTTTTCATAGCCTTCAAGCAATGTACAGGTTTTAGGAGGTGAGCCATTATAGAGCCCTATGCCATTTCAACTTCAAAATTTTATAACTAATTCCACAAAGCTCCAAAAAATATGAAACGACTTGTGTTAGATGTCAATTTGACTTGTCTTTCAAGGAAAATTTATTGAAAAATATTTCAAGATGTTTCACCTCCCCAAAATTCAGTTCCAGTCCTTAGATGGTCCATTTAAGGACCTCCTACCTTGTTGTTTAACTTCTTCATTAGATGAGATTCAACCCTTATTAAGGACTGTGAGTTCTCCTTGCATTCCTTGCGTTCTGATCTGTGCCACATAGCTTGTTGACGTGGTTGAGAGATTGCCAACAAAAAACAACCTGGTTGAGCATTGAAATTTATTTATTTTATTTTAATAATTTAATTTTTTCTGTTTTTTCTAATTTTTTTCTAATTTTTTTTTCAAATAGGGCAAGCTAGTTGCCAATAACAAAAAAAAACCTGATACAGCCCACCCGTTAGGCCAAAAAACATGTAATGCTTTTAAATAGAATATCAAATTGCACAAGTTCATGTCATTATTCAATATAACATTCTATAATTGATAATTGACCTAGCAATGGTCCTCCCCATACTAGGAAGGTACTATGCTTTGGTAGATGTTTGGGAGGGATTTATCAATTAATAAAGGATTGGAGTTGGTTGAGGAGCCATATAAGATAATTTTGTTAAATGTAGAAGTCCCTTTTTCAAGAATGCAAAAGGACCCCCTACCTAATTGGTAAACAATGTAAGTTATGAACAATAGACATTGGATGTCATTTCTATCCACATAGAAAGATTATTACCATTGTTTTTTTGTTTGAAAACATGATTCTTTTTCACTATTCTTCTTTCTCAAGTTCTTTTTTTCTCAAGTTTAGTTTAGGCAACTAAAGTAGGATTGATCTAGTCAAAATAGGCAATACCATGTTTATTTAACCCTCAAACGCTTGAATCTTTTTTGAATTTTTGCTTATTTTTGCATATATTTTTATAAAGATGGTGTTCAAAAAATGCCTAGAACCTGTCTATTCATTGTCTGGAATTTGGACGTCAAGATGCTAGAAGGTTAATAATTAGCATCTTCTTATCAATGAGTCATTTATTCCCATATATATTTTTAGATAAAGTAGATTTCAGCCTCTAGAAAAATATTGATAATCTTTAGATTTTTGTGCTTATTAAGCATCGTCTATATTCATATTTTAGCCCTTTTGAGTTTAGAAACACTAAAATTTTCTAAAATTTTGGCATATGATAGATAGTCATATATTCCTTCTGTCCCAAAATTATCTTTCAATTATCTTTAATTTTTTGGTCCTAAAATAATCTTCTAGTTGTACGTTGTAATGTAGAAAGAAGGAGATTAGCAATAGTTCCCATAGCAGTTGCAATGGTAAATGATTGAAGGGGTCAATCAACATTATATGTCCAAACAATCAAGGAGTTCCCTATTGTATGTGTAATATAAATGTCAATTAGTAAGGGGAGTTGTTCTTACCTTTTGCATCTTCTTGAATGTTGCCCAATTGAAGGAGATGAAGCTTTGGGCCTTTCTAAGAGGCGCTACATTGATGGTTATGGGCCATACTAACTACCCACAAAATGATGACCTCATATTCAACAATTAAATCCCCACTAGTGCTCCTTGAAAATAACCACAGAATTTCACTTTTCAATACTAATTCAAATTCAGGTGGTTTGAAAAGGGCTCTAAAACTCAAAGTTTCAAGACAATAGGAGTGTACCAAATTCTACTTATAGCTTGAAGCATGTTGAAATAAGGTTATTTTCACCCTTGATCCTAAATATTTTGGCCAATTAGAAGATCATTTTGGAATGGAGGATGTAATACATACAATAGTTGATTTTTGTTGATTAATAATTTCAATTGATAACATTATTCATTAGTAATCCATGATAATCCATAAAATTAAGCATTGTGAACATGGTGATGAGCATGGAGAGAAGATTTTAACACACCTTAGCATGTAATTCTTGGACAATGTGAGATTAAATTGCAAATTTATAAGGCAAGTCATGGTTTTGAGTATTAGACTTCCTTAATATTGTGAATTTTTGAATTTTTTATTTATTTGAAATAATTAATTACAAATTTTGTAAGAAAATAAGTACATTGTATAGTTGAAAAACAAATTCGACCCCCTATTTTATATGGTAAATAATATTTTAAAAATAATATTTAAATTTCCAATAAATGAAGGCTTGGTTAAAGTTTATGCATACCAAAGTTGGATACAATTGTCATTCAAATGCAATCTTAATAAATATTTGAAGTGAAAATACAACCATTTTGGTGCAATCTTCAATTGTGCATTTGGATATCTTGTTGAATTCAATTGAATCCAAATTTTTTTTCACATAAAAGAAATATTGATTATGTAACAACAACCAAAAATCTAGAGCTAAATCAAAATTTATTAAAAAGTAAATAGGGATAGAAAATTTACTTGTACGCACGTGATGTCCAAAGAATACATTGAGACCACCCTCTGGGCCTTAGTTATAGTTGGCAATTGAAAATGGAACCTAAGAATTGACTCCTTACTTGTATTTTTTCTTGGATATTGCAAGTCAATCCAAAGGATATACTCAAAAAAAAAAATTTATACGAATCATTTTATAAAAGTGTTATTGATCATTCCAATTGTTCAAATACAATACAATGAAAGAATACTATGTTGTCAAATACAAATTAAACAAGCAACTAGTCACTATAAGAGGCTCAATCCTTGTAGTAGTGACTAACTTTCTAGTAAGGTCCTACTCAAATTTCCTCATATATAATTAGGCTTAGGTTCTTGCCTACATCCATTCTTGTAGGTTGTTTGTGAACACTTCTTCCTTTATGATGCACAATCAATCTTTCATGTAATTCTCAAATGCTAGTTCTTCAAAATCATTCTTGGACATCCCCTATAAATATGGGTTACAATTATTTATTATTCCTCTTATTATGAAATAAGTGTACAAATTAGAACCTCATATTTTTTATACCAATTTCATTGATTATATTGTAAAATGCATAATTCAAAAGAGACTAAATTTTATATCACCATAATCAATGAAGACCATTGTAAATATTCATTGCAACCTAAATAAAAATCAAGCCCAAAAAACCCTCCATACAACCTACTAAAAACTACTTAAAAAAACAAGAGTTTCTAATGCAGACAATTATTTTGAGACAAAGGCAGAACATGATCTTTTAAATTGATCTTATTATTTCAAGTTCAGAGTAATATTCATAGATTTTTTGGGTCATTTTTCATAATTTTAAATTCTACATACATTTTGCAATTTTAATACATCACATTGCATTTAATGGAATCTTGGATCCAATCCACCATATTTTAATTGCAATTAAATCGTGGTTAACGGGAGTAGGTTCATAGTATAGAAGTGAAGAGAAAATGGGTTTTGTTTTGTCCCCATAGAAAATCTTTCCATACTTGTTTGCAACCTCTTGATAAGTGAATAGAAAACCCTCCTTTTGAATGAAGGAAGCAACCTATCATGGTGTAATTAGTTAATTGGAGACCTTGTCAACATATAGCTTTGCCTTCATGTGGTGGTTGTTGCTCACCATATGGTCATCCTTCTTCTCCACTCTAATCCATTTCAAATACTTATAATTGAATGGAATTGGGGAGAAGGATTTATAATCATTTTTAAATGCTAATAAATTCTTCCATATGCCTCTCCAAAAATTCTTCGTGTTGCCCATTTCAAAACTCATCTTATGACCATTTTAAAAACACATTGTGAAATGACAACATTTGGGAACGTCGTGCTTACAAATACCATCGTGACTATTATATCTTGGATTGGGCGGAAGTTGAGGACAACTATTATCACAACAAGAGTAACAACTTGAAACTCATACACTCAAATCCTCTAAACATTTCATCCCTCAAATACTAAATCCTCAAATTTAAAATTAGCCCCCTCCTTTGTTGAAAACCTAGTTCATGGTCTCAATGAAGGGCCCTAAACCCTTGAATTCTTTAATGATGTAGCATCCTCGAACCCCTCTCCACCCTCAAGCTAACATAGAACTTGATGAAGTTTGATGTGGCACATAATGTTCTTAACCAACTTGAAGCACTCCCCCTTTGAGGAGGGATAATGCCTAAGAAAGAATTTAGTTATAATCTACAAAGAATGATTGGATGAATGGAAAGCTACAAGAGTCGATAGGTATTTGGGAAGGTGCCATGCTAGGTGGCTCTCACTTCTTGTAGAAGCAAAAGGGACCCCATAGTGTTAGTAAACAATTAGTTAACCCCTTTAGGATGTTAGTAGCTAGAATTGGCCTACAATTTATAATACAAAAAAATCTACATACTCTATTGCCTAGGCATTGAAGGGTTAAGGCATCCATGCGCTCTTTGGAGGAATGTAAATGACAAGCATTTACAGAATTGAGAGTTTAATAATGAAAAATGAGATGCAGCAATCATGCTACTAATCACTTGATCACTACACAGATTGCCTAAGCGCCCTATTCAGAGTTGAAATATAATGACATAAAACTTCAAGTAGTTGAAAACAATGAAGAAATGCGTCAATGATAATCTGTCTTTCAGCATCTCATCTTCAGTTATATTAAAAGAAGACGACTAAAGATCTCATTGAAGCACATTGCAGTCGTATTTCAATTTTGCTGGAAGAGTGCCAAATATGAAATCCCAGAATGGGGACGTGATGCCGTAGGCATCTTCTTGCATTTTGAAGTGATGGTTCAGGTGGTAACGCTGCAAAAAGAACATACTATTATGGCTTAGTACACAATGCTACTTATACTGTCTCAGAAACTTCACTCCCTACCTCGAAGTCTTGCTATTTCTTAGAGACATCTCAGGGCAAGCTCCATTAACAATTCAAATGCGACAACAGCAAGAAAG
The DNA here is from genome assembly GCA_947034895.1 of Rhytidiadelphus loreus. Lineage (NCBI taxonomy): Eukaryota > Viridiplantae > Streptophyta > Bryopsida > Hypnales > Hylocomiaceae > Rhytidiadelphus > Rhytidiadelphus loreus. Next base: position 46,145,214 of record OX344765.1, read on the forward strand.
GTAATGCAAAACAACATCAGGGGAGCTGTCGGCTTGAATTACCTTCAAATTTCGAGTAGCATCATTTATTGGGGTACCATGGTGGAGGAAGTAGTGTGTCACATCATACAGAATATATCCAAGTAAACCAAATCCGAAGACTGATGGAGCCCAGGTTCTTGAAAATAGGAGGTAAATTACACCATACAACTGGGGAGGAACACATCAAATTTGTCAGCAGTCAAACTGAGGCTCCAGCAATACTAAAACGAACCACAAGAATTCAAGGTTCTAATCAAAACATGTAACATGAATTCAAAGCGCGGAGAAAACTTGTGATGTTGCCACAAATCATAGAACTACCAGGTTGAGACACTTACAGGTGCAGCAAACATAGCTGCAAAGGTTGGTGGAAAGACAAGTCGATAACCATCCATGGGATGTTTATGATGGCAGCCATGAAGTAGATAATGAAGTGTATTTGGCCTACACGATTTCAAGCACTTATAGAATTACAGACAAGGCCCAAACAGTGGAGCTAATGACGATTCCCTCTTAAACACTCTTCAAATAGGCAGCAACACACACATATGCATAAATCCTGTGATGTAAAACCGAAACAACGTAACAGGTAAGTCTAATCCATACCCTCAAGTGAAATGGGGAAAAAGGTAACTCGAACTTACCAGTAGGATTTAGTCTTGACATGAAATAGGAAACGATGCAAGATGTACTCCACCATCGACCAGATGAAGATGCCTAAGGGCATAGTAGTAAGTAACTTGTCCACGGGAAAACCCCTTCGGATAGCAATGACTTGCAACCAAATGACAACCGGGATCCAGATGACGGGCACGACCCACCAAATAGTCTTCGTCAAAGACTGCAAATGGTAGAAAAGCTTCAGAAAAGAGGGATCCACACAACTTAGCACTCGTTCAAATTCACTGGTCTGCTTTTTAAAAGGCTGTGGTATTCAGTTTGGAAAAATGACGAATGACGTCTTTCTTTTCTGTTTAGTCTCTGCGAGATGACGTATAGGGATCAAACATTACCTCGAATAATTCTTTCAAACTAATGTTCCGAATAATACATCCACATTAAACATTAGTCACTTCTGTTATATGACAAAAGAGGGTTTTGAATTGTCAAACTACATTGTGTTGTAGTCGTCTTACATTGAGTCGAAGTCATATTAACTACAGAAATGGTCGATTTGAATTACAAAAAATCAGTTGCGTATGTGTTGTATAGTCAAATTTCTCGTATGATTGAGAGCCGCATTAGAGAGATTAGGCTGCATATAGGCCTTAGGACCCGCGGATAAGGTGAGAATCTGCATACCTCCATAAAATCATTGGCGAAAAAACGTGGACTCTCCTTTTGCACAATAGGCTGGTGCACCCACTCCTGGTAGCGATCGCCAAGATGCCCTACCTGTGATGTGCAAATATAAAATCTGCTGTGATTGATCGAACCGAGATGTATGATTCATAGTTATTTAGGTTGACATGTATTCTGTAGCGCTTCACAATTACAATTCATGGATATACCCAATACCAAAAATGTACAAAGATACAAATATTTCCTAGAGTAAACAATTCACATCCTTTTAAGATTAAGATGCAGAAGGGTTCTGACCCCCGGAATATGCCACTTTAATTACGCAGCATGAAGATAGTTCAATAAAATATAGAAACAGTGCTCCTACCTGGAAAACTAACGGCTCGTTTAAGTCCACTGAGTAAGTGTTGTCTTTGCCATCAACCCGTTCCGCAAGATGCATTGCCATTGAACCTGCACTGCACTTCACATATTTTCCTAAAGTCAATCATATTTACAAGTGCAGTAAATCTAAAATCTCACTACTTGTCCTGGCCAATGCCCTCCTGTTCCTCGATATCACCCTCAGAACTTTCCTATAAATGAAGAAACTAAACTCAAGAAAAACTGATGTACTCGTCTTAGGAAAATGTTCATCACTATTGCTATATGCTACAATGAAATATTGTGGACAATTCGTAACAGAGAGCTCATGCAGGACTACAGACTAAATTAAGCAGGAATGGTACAAAGTCATCATCAGGAAGACCAATTTTAGCCATCTTACCATGGCATATCGTTGAGACTTCCAACACGATAGTCTTTGAGCATACCAAAAGCAGCTTCGCTGTGAGCATGATCAGACGTGTCACTCATACCCCTCATCAACTGCCCTACATCCTTCTCCTGCAGGTGCTCCAGAATGACCTGAGCATTCAAAAGCCACAAGATGAAGATATTATTTGCACCTCTTAGCCTGCAAGCTAAGTCTTAAATACACTAGCATGAGTATCTAAATGGTTCTGACAAGATGATAAACCAAACGCCATTAGAAAAAAATCACTTCTTAACGAGTTCGCACACCAAGTGAGACGTGAATGCTACCTTACGGAAACCTTACAAGGACCGGAGATTTTTAAGGAAGAGATTAGCGCTTGCGAAATTACTGAAAAAAGACCTAAATGGAATTTGTCATCTCCAGCAATATTATCGAATTGGAATCAAATTGGAATCAAAATATGCAAGCGGCAACAGCGCGTCTCGTGAATTGACAGAGGTCTTGAAATTTAATGATCGTCAAAATAGCTTTGAGTCCGAATATTCTATTCTAAGGACACTACAAGCACAAATGTAGAATCTGCAGGACTAATATATGAAGCTAACAGGAAATATCATAATCAAAGGCAAATTCAATCCTTCTTGCACTGATTACATAAAAATTCACAGAGCGACACAAACCCTGCGCGCAGGTGAGATGTTCCAGAAGAAAATAATTGACAGTCTAAGATATCTTTGCAAACTGAGATAAGGAGAGAGGCAACGAGTACTGAACTGTGACAAGTCCACTATAATTGCTTCTCAAAACATTTTATACTTTCCAGGAGATACTGACTAGAAGGGGTAGCACGCGACATGTGTTTCTCATTGACGTACAGGGCATTTTTCTTTGACTCGATCAATAAGTGTCACAAAGATTTCAACTGCTGCTAAACCAAGACTTTGTAAACCAAATCAAAAAACTTGAAAAACTCTATCATCTCCTTCTACATTCGCACAGCAAGTTTCTTGACCGACTTTCCTACTGCAAGAAAACGACCACACTTACTTCGGGACCACCGGGATGACTCTGCAAAAATCCCGTCACATCGTACACCTCTCCGTCAACAACAATCCACGCATCGTCGCCACAGCTGTGCATGGCAACCTCTTCACTGCTAAACCTCCGCTGCTCCATACCTTCACCAAATCTCCCGCCATTGCACTCCGCCGAGGGCGCCATAGATCTTGACCGCAAAACTCAAACAGTACATCCAAATCTAAAATCTCCGGTCACCATGGACTCTAGATCTCTGCCTTCGCTCCCTCCCCAATCTCGCCCTCTCGCTCAAGCCAAGCACACAATGCAGCACAAAGAAGCGACGCCGCGATACTGAAACCCGAGAAAACACCAATGCTGCACAGCAAGAAAGAGATTCTAAATAGTGATACTCGGATACACAATGGCGGAAAGATCATCTGCCCATCCGGAAGAACGAGAAGTGCAAGAATTTGCTAAAGCAATGAGGGCCGCACACATGAGGCCGAACGGGCCGTCCGACTTCACGTATCCGACCCCGCAACGGCCGCGTCCGCCTCGACAGCTCCAGTCGAAGAACCCGCGCGACGTCACACCAACATATTTTCACCGCGACTCGCACTAAGGTAACTCAAAATTATTTATTTATTTAATTAATTAATTAAACAATTAAGAAGTAAGGTACCTCAACCTATGACAGGCCAACTTTGGAGCAGCCCAATGCAGGTCAAATTTTTTCTTGTAAAGTACATTTTACAAGACACATGTACATCTGAAGAATTTTTGGGTCTGCATTAGGCTGATCTGAGCTTGGCCTGTCATAAGCTGAGTTACCTATTTGTAACAACTTAAACATTTCAGCTTGTAGGATGTGGGCTAGTTGTGGAGAAATTGAGTTCAATGTGTGCAAATATAAGGATGAAGAAGAATGGATATTTTATTCAATATAAATGTAGATTTTTCATTTGGACCCATTCCAATTTCATAGACCTATTATGGTTAGCTTTGGCACTTCTTCCTAAACAAGAGGGAAAGGAGATGAATGGATGAGAAGGTACAAACATAGAATATTTTTCAATAGTTCATCCATCTATTTGTCCACAGTAGATCACCCTAAAAAACCTTTACATAGGGCTATCCGAAATAGGTACTTCTACCATAATTGATTTTTAAGGTTTTACACCAAGCTAGTCCAACAAGCTGCTCTAGCAAAAAAAAATGAATGCTCTAAGACATTAGACTATTTGTCTTCATACTCATCAATCCTCTTGTCCAATCGTGGCGTCATGTACACTTAGTATATTGGCCCTCCAAATATAATTATAACTTTATCACTTGTATATGATTAGAACTTGAAATTTGTATCATTGGAAGCACATTCCCAAGTTTGACTTGGTTTGTGTCAAGTTTGTGACAATTTGCATCACGTTTGTCAAATTTGCTCAATATGTGTTTATGGTAAGAAGTTCATAAAGTGACTATTTACCAATTGATTTGCAATTTGGGGGAGTTTGGCTTTTTGACATCTAATCCAAGTAATTTCATATTTTTTGAACCTTTGTGATTTTAATCATGAATTTTGAATTTTGAATAAAAAAAGCTCGGGGGGGGCATTTAGAGTGTCCATTAGAAACCACGTGCAAACAAAACTTTGGACCCCCTATATACTTTTTGAATTTTAAATAAAACAAAATTAAAAAAATATGAATAGATTTTCCTACTTTGAAAGTTTATGTTTTGAATTATTGATATTTTTATTTGTTAATAATAATTAGTTACAAATTTTTGAAGTAAAAAGATACACTATAGAACTGAAAAATAACTTTCACACCCCTATATTATATAAGAAAAAATTGTCTAAAAAATGAACAAAAAATTCCTAAAAGTAACTCATTATTGAAAGTTCATTTTGGGTTGAATATTGACTCAATGGTCATCTAAATGTGTCCTCTATAATTATTTGAGTTGAAAAACATGCCATTTTAATTCATTTTCAACCTCTTTTAGAAATCATTTCATATTTTATTTGAGTTGGAAATTTTGGCAATAGAAATCTATAGTCATTATTAAACAATGTTCAAAATTTTAGGTTGAAATTATAGTTTATTAGAAACCACTTGTTCGCATGTGGTTTGTTATAGTAGAACTAAGTGCACCCCCCAAGAAAAAAAGACCTTAAAAGTATCCAACCCTTCATATATTCACTATTGGTACGTTGACAAATGCAACTACTACATTGTAGAAAACTTTATGTATGTATTTGTGCATTAACTCTTAAGTGCTCCGACGTCCATATTCTAGACAATGAATAGAGGACTTCAAGGCACTTGTTCTGTCCAACTAACTTTTCATTCATCCAATGTAACACTTGAATCTTGAAAAGACAACCTTCCTTAATGATTGATTTCATGAAATTGTAGTAAATGATGTTTTTCTAGAAAGATATAAGCAAAAATGTGCCAAGATTAGAAAAAGGATCAAAGCGTTAAGGGGTTAAAGAACAAATCTAAAGAATAAATTGTTTTAGGGCTTCCTACTTTATTTTTTCAATTCACAAGGTATGAATTGAGATTAAAGAATGGTTTGAAGGTTAAAATGGTATGGACGCTAAAGAAAAATGAACTATGTAAAAAAAATCAATGGATGTTTGGATCAAGTATTTAATGTAATGTTTTTATGTCTAATAGAATGGTAACTATGTGTTATCAATGTATTTATTAGAATAGTGATATGAATGTAAAAAAGTTACAAAGACAAAAGAATGAGGCATGTGTTAAAATTCCATAATTCCATAAGAGGCCATCATTTGTAAGAACTAGTAGTTTTTACATTTGAGGGAATTATATTGCAAGGTATTGTAGTAGAAATAATAGTATTCTAAATTGACCAAGAGGATTACTTAAATTACTAGTACATCAAATTAAATAAGAACTATCTTAAAGATTATATGAAAAGAGACATGCAATAGTTATGGATTTTTAGTTGAATAGAGATAGTTTTCATTAGTTTTTTTTGTCGTAGTAGTTAATGTTGTTTACATTTTACATTTTTGAGTTCTAATGCTCATTGGCTCTTCAACAAATAGGAAAGGCCAATTGCATCAACCAACATTAAATGTGACACTTTGACCACAATTATTATTATGCAAATGGTTAAGATTTTATGAATTCTTGTTAGCAAGTGAATGACAATTCCAATGCTTCAAAAGAATGCATTTTCTTTCATATTGTATGCCAATGTTACAAATGTTTCTACTTTTTATAAGATATAACAATTAAATCCAAGACAAGTATGATACTAATACTTGTATTGTTCAAAATTTGATACCATGAAATCCTAAATATTGATTGTGGGAATGTATAAAAATCAATATTTAAGATTTCATGGTGTCACATTTTCTTGTCTTAGAGTAATAAGAAAGTTTTATTAAATTCTATGGCATCTAATTTCTTCCTACCTCAGACTAGTTTCTAATATGAAATAAGCCTTATAATAGTCTTTAAACCAATATTTGAAATGCCATATGCAAAAAATGCAATATTCAAATGGTTTCTTCTTCAAATAGGATAATGTCACTAATCATTTATGTATTATAATAAATTGAACTTTATTAAAAGGAGACAAGGTACATTTATAGTAAAAGTTCAAAAAAGGATATAAAAAAATAAAGAAAAAATGAAAAAATATTATTAAACTATTTTTTTTTGCTATATGCTAGTTATATGATTAATCAAAACAACATACTTGAAATCTTGAATTTTAAGAAATACACATAATTTTACTTAATTTTTCAATTTTATTTATTTATTTTTATCTTTTAATAAAAAAATGATTTCAAATATTTTTATTGGTATATTATTAATTTGGAAAAATTATTAATTTTTTATTAAAAGTTACTTCAACAAGAACGTCCTACAATACTAATAATCGTTGCAATAATTTGAGAAATATACAAAGGTGCAAAGGTCATTGATACAAAAGTTCATAGCATTTTACATAAAATGGCCTAAGAGATGACAAAAATATTTCTAAGTAGCAATTCAAAAATGTGCATTTTAGGATATTTTACAAAAATATACTGCATATACTATTCACCCAATAACGCCGCCACATTTGGATATTTGTACATATATTTGGATGAATAACAACGTTTCATCTATAATCCACACATTTCACGAATGCAAGGAGCTTCAACTACAAGTTACTAAATTTCAAAATAAAATCCCTATTCACACGACGCCCGGCTCTGTTGCCAGTCCTTCTCCTTGAGTTGGAGGACGCCATAGCTTTGGCAATTTCTTGCACTTCTCGTTCTTCCGAATGGCAGATGATCTTTTCGCCATTGCATATCCGAGAATCATTATTTAGAATCTTTCTTGCTGTGCAGCTTTGGTGTTTTCTTGGGGTTTAGTCTCGCGGCGGCGTTTCTTTGTGCTGCATTATTGTGTGCTTTCGCTTGAGCGAGAGGGCGAGATCGGGGAGATAGCTAAGGCAGAGATCTAGAGTCCATGGTGGCTGGAGATTTTAGATTTGGATGTACTGCTTGAGTTTTGCGTTCAGGATTTATGACACCCTCGGCGGAGTGCAATGGCTGGAAATTTGGTGAAGGTGTGGAGCAACGGAGGTCTTAGCAGTGAAGAGGTTGCCGTGGACAGCTGTGGATAGTTGCGTGGATAGTTGTTGACGGAGAGTTGTACGACGTGTCGGAGTTTTTGCAGAGTCATCCTGGTGGTTCTGAAGTAAGTAAAAAATTACACTTCATCCTTTTCCCTCCTTGACCAATTCCAAAACAAGTCTCAGCTAATGAGGACTCGCAAACCCTAATGCGGTGCCGAGTTGTGTCTCTTGATGCAGTCTCTTCGAGATTGATTGATTTCTGTGATTTTTGTGTTCAGAGTTTCGTATTTTCGATGTAGGAGGTTTGATTTGGGCGAAGGGAACGAACCGGCGAAGTCAAATTGGAAGGAGAATGGAGGAGAGTGCGAATGGCAACAAGGGGTCCTTCTTCGCCTGCTACTTGCTGACTTCGCTCAATCCACGTTACAAGGGATGCCATTACATTGGATTCACGGTGAATCCGCGTCGCCGAATCCGCCAGCACAACGGGGAATTGACGTCCGGTGCTTGGCGCACACACCGCAAGCGACCGTGGGATATGGTGCTCTGCGTCTACGGGTTTGCTTCGCAGGTACTTGCATTCTCTTTTTTGTGTTGCTGATGTTGCTTACGTGGACTTTCCGAGGCAACATCCTTGGTTACTCCGGACCGAACGGGGAGGAGGCCAATTGTATCAACACAACCTAAATGCGTTACTTTGAGCTTGTTTATTATCATGAGAATGGTCAAAAATTTATGTGCTCTTGTTAGGAACTCAACGACGATTCCAGTGCACGCGAGGATGCATTTTAAGATCATATGCAAATGTTATAAATGTTCAGAGTTTTACTGGTATATTACTTTAAATGAACACAAACTCTGATGTTAATTCAGTTTGCATTCTCAATTCAATATTTGGGGTGTCACATTTAGGTACCTCTAGTATGTAGGTGCAATACGAAAGTTTGATTAAGTTCTTAATTATAGTGTTTGGTCCTACTTGAAAGTTCAGTCCTAGTTCCTTACATGTAATAAGCTACATGTATATCGTACAATAACACTATGAGATGAGCTTCTGAGCTTCTGAGCTGCACTGCGGCAAGGACAGTTGCGTCGCTGCTTGTTATTCCATAAGATGATGTCTGACGGAGTTCTTTTAGGGGTTTATTCCGCACTTGCATATGGTCGGCGTTGCACACTTTTTATTGGATAATGTGGTTTCACGAAAGAGTTTATTTGGAGTAAAATTGGTGACTTGATTTATTTGAAGTCTGTGTGAAGGTCATAGAGAAAAAATTCAGGTTGTATGCGATGGTTGGATCTGGTGAGGTGATGGTTGCAATTAGGAGCTACTCGGTGCTCCAACCAGCTGAGTGTTCATGTTACGGATGGGCTTATGCAGATATTACGCGCTCTGGAGACGGGACAGAGCATCTTCATGCATATGATGACTTGATATTGGTTGTGTTTCAGGTAGAGGCATTACAATTCGAATGGGCCTGGCAACACCCTTTTAAATCGTTGGCTGTAAAGGAAGCAGCTGCTCGCATTCCGTCGTCCGTTCGAGGATTGAAGAAGCAGTTTTATCTGCTGTTTACCATGCTGAACTGTGATAAATGGAGTATCATGGATCTTAATGTGCAGTTTCTTTCTAGTAAGTATATTGATTATAGGAAAGGTTGTCCAGTGCTGCCTCCGCACATGGGCTTGTGCATTGCACCAGTGGATACATTGCCGATGAGTGCGGAGGAGGCTGATTCAGAATTGGATGTTGACGTGGAGAAGGAAAGAAGTTCGGAATCAAACTTTTCTGACACTGAACAGGACAATCCGGATCCGCCTACTGAAAATCAAAACTGTAGTAGAGGGGAAATAGGAAGACCGTTATTCTGTAATATGACAGATAAGCAAAATGAACCTCTCGATGTCATTGGGGAGCCTGTTGCGAGTACTTCATGTGCTCCATTCATTGCTCAACCGTTGGTAAATGCTATGGATTTGTCAGCGCAGGCGAAAGTGACGATTCTTGGGGATAGAAGACAGGCGGTAGATTTTCCAGCTGCTGATGACTACACTATTAGAAAGGCACATATGGGGGACGATGAATTTTTCCCAATCTGTTACAGGCAGGAACCAGCATCCACACTCAGTGTCCAAGTAGAAGCCTCAGTTTCAGTTGACTTACATCACATCCTCGAGACTTCACCAAGAAATTTGTGCCGCTCCAAAGATATGTCTGTTGAAGATGCTCGAGGTCAGAGCAAGACCAAATCGAAGTCAACTTCAGAAGTCTCGGAATCTGAGGACGTAGAAAGGCGAAGTAACTCTCATGGGGATGATTGCCTTGAGAGTTTACCTGAGGTTCTTTTGTCTTCGCCTTCTGAAAGTGGTGCTAATGAAATGTCATCAAAGTCTCCGTTTTCAGCGTTTCTGGAGCAATATCCCGTGAAGCCACCAAGCTCAATCGTAAGGCGTTGTCTTGAGCAGAAATCAAAAGCTCATATTCCAGATTCGAGTAGGTTTATCCGGAACTTGACCAGTGAGGGATTACCTGAAAATCTCCTAAGCACCCCTCCGTGTAGGTCACGGGTGGTGGTTGTGATACCTGATTTTACTCCGATTGCTTCTTCAAGAGAAGTGATTGACTTGACAGACTCTCCGTTTTGAATCAGAGTTCTTCTGGACACATATGCCATTTGCCATTTGTAAGTGCCTTTTCTCCTGTCACCCTTCTGCAATGGTTTTCCGTTTTAATTCCTGCAAATTTCCAATTCTGAGGTGGTAAATGCATTCGACAATTGTCCTCCGCTACTTGTGACTTAACAAAGTCAGCAATTCTTAGAGCACTTGTACTGAAATCTTGCGTAACCACATATGATATAATGTATTTGATATATTCTGTTCAGATAACTGACGTCGGCAACCATTTGAGAGATTGATGCGGAGATGGACAGTGATGAAGAATCATCCCATCTGGGGAGTCCAGCGTTTGAGCTCCTGCCCACGTAAAGCCAAAAATTCTTCAGATATCAAGTTCAACAGTTGCTCACCGCCTGTAGATCTCGAGACATTCTTGTTCTTCATGCCAAAGTAGGTGTGCCTTGTACTACTATCTCTCCATACTGACCATATCTAACTGTTTGTTTTACAATATTCTCTTCCCAGTAGATTTTTGAGCTTTGTGTTCACCATAAGAATATGTAGTGAAGCGTGACTGGGTAAATTCTGAGGAAAGCACACTTTCCGTGGACAGTCTAGCTATGTATAGTACAAGAGCTTCCTTGAAGCCCACATTGACAGTCTGCGTATGCTATGAACGATCAGGTGGTATCAATCCGAGTGGAAGCAAAGCTGTCATGATTCGCATTTCCCAACACAAGGTAAGCCCATATAAGTGCATTCTTTCGTGTACATAACATTCTTGAATAAGAGGGGCAGGTACCCTTTCTATAGTGCTCTACAGAAGCCCTGTAACACAAATATATTTGTGTTACAGTGGTCTTGATATGTGGGAAAAATTTCATTCAAGACTGTTAAGGGAGCGGGAGGTGCGGAAAGGAAAGAGTATTGCGGCCAGAATGTCATGTAGATGATAATGGCAATCTGAATTTATTTATTTTTCTAGTGTCTTTCGGTTAGCAGGATCCACCTTAGTTTGGGTTTGCAGAGACACGGAAACAGTTTGTCCCGCTCGTGTATTCCAAAGTTCATGTTCATCTGTAGAAAATACAGTACAAAACTCTTTTGCTCTCTGTGTAAGCTCTGTATAGCTCTTTTACGTAAATCTGAACTTATGCTTCCATATGTAATGGAGACTAATGTTTGCCGACTCACAACCTAAATCTGAATTTTTTTTGCAGTTTCTCCAAAAAGTCAGGCGAAAAAGAGAAAGGTTTTTTAGTTGAACAATCTGAAGCTAGAAAATTTTTTAGTGAAAATGCCATAAAGCGCGAACCAATGGAGAAAGTGTACCGGTATGTCGTGACGGAAAGAGAAGCATGCTAATTAGCGAAGTTAGAGAACCGAGGGTTTCATTCACAAAAGCAACATGTGAGGAGTGTGGCTATGAGACAACGCTTTCCTTTAACTCTGCGAACAAATACTTGCGGACAACAAAAAGTGTCCGATGTAAGACACTATACATCGTACTATTTTTGTATTTTTAGGGGGCAGTTTGGCATTCTTGGCTGGTAGACCTGATTCACCAAAAATGGAGTTCAGTACCCGGCAACAGTATTACGGACACACTATTGTGTCATTCAAAGGATTCAAAGGATTTTGCATATTATAGAATACAATTGGCATGTTTTTTTGTATTGCATAGTTAACATTCAATTTTTATGCAATCCCAATCAAGCATACTAAATTGCAGCTTCGAAAAATCAAAACTCCATTTTTGGTGAATTGTTTCATTTAATATTCATAATTTTATATAGTAATTGATTGAAAAGCATTGCTGATGAATTACATAGATATGTAGGAAGCATTCATATGCACGTTTTTCATGTTAAAAAAAAAATTCATTAACAAAAATATGATTTTTAGTGTAACGTGCGATAGGCCAAAATTTCGTAAAATAGATATCTCTGTATTTAAATCTTGATTATTGCTATAAAATTGTACCATCATGGTCAAAGTTACAAAATTAGTCATAGTGTAAGAATCAAATAGCAAAATTGAATTACAAGAGAGATCTATTTTACAAAATTTGGACATGGCTACCTCGAAAGTAACTCTTCCAAACATGGCTAGGGACATTTAGATCTTTTAATTGTCATTTTGAATAGAAAATACAAGTTGAACAAGAATTCACTTGCAATTAGGGCTAGATGGAAGTTGACATTTTATGATTTCCAAGAAAAGTTTATTTACTTGAAAAAACACTCTCAAGAATCTTTCACCGTTGTAATAAAAATAGTATGTATTGTTGTTGTAACTACAATAACCCAATCAATTTTCTAATTGCACTTTTTGACAATTTTTCCTTATTTAAATAAATTTCAGTCAAAAATATCTTTAATTAAATTTCATACTCAGTATCCATATGACATGAACATTTTAGGCAAAAATTGTAAGGGAGACTTTTCAAGCATGATGGCCAAATCTAAAATCAATACTTTGAAAATTCATAGTTTATTCATATGGTCAAAAAATACACTTAAAAAGAATCTTGAATCTTTCAATTGTTGACAAAATCTAAAAAAACAAACTAATGATAGGAACTATAATGAGTTGCTTATAGCATTGGTTTTTTGGGTCTATCCTTGATTCCTTGATAAGGTATGATGGAGGGCTTGGAGAATGTTTGGAGTGTCTTAGAGCAATTTTCATACTCTTCAACAATACATTAGACTATCAACATGCAAGGATGTGATGCTCTGAGGTGCAATTCTTGCACTTTTAATTGATATTCTTTCTTCCTTGTAATAATTTAGTGGTTTGAGATTTTTATTGGAATTGCACTAGGAAAAATGAATATGCAAATAATAATTTCTCATGGTTTAGGTACTATAATGGTATTCATATTGCAAGCACATGATACTATAACACATATTGTAAGCACACATAAACATTGCTTTTTGACAAAACTTGAACTTATTTTAACTAGTCTTCTCAAACCACAGAATTATTTTGTGGTAGATGTAGCCAAGTTATTTTCTCTTGAACCTACATAGCGGTCCCAAATATGAATTCATAGTAACTCACTCAAGTTGCTACAAACACCACTAATTGTCCCAATTATTAAAGTCTAACACTTATGTATTTACATTCTGTTGCAACGATAAAGAAATTGGTTCCATGCTTTTCTAAATTTAGAAATACAGAGTATTTGTGAACACTAGACTAGCAATGTCAAGAGCAAGGCTTTTCTTTTTGGCATTATAGTGTTAGATTGCTACAAAAAAAAAGAATTGGCTGAAAAATGGCAAAAAACCATGAAGTTTTTCACCACAAAACTTCAAATTAAAAAAAATCTTGGATGAAATCGTCAAGATTGTGGAAGAAAATAGAATTAGGGACATCTCATGTCATATGATGTCATATATGAGTGAGTGCTAATGTGATCTTTTCTATCCAATATGTGGATGAATGTTGAAATTTGGAGCACCGCTACAACATTTAATACCGCCACTTTGGCACTTCATAAAAAAATGAAAAGAAAAGAAAAAAGCCCTGGTCAGTAGGGTACTATCAGTCAGTCCATCAGGTGAAATGTCGAACTCCTTTGATCACAGATTTGTTGTCATAAAACACCTTCCAAAGTTCCAATCATACTTTTGACAGACTTGTTGTAAACAACATACATATGATACTTCTGAGCACAGGCTTGTCATAAATAACTCCCACACTTTTCAGCCTTTGCCAGAACAAGGTGGTTGTGGTGAGAGAGTACAAATAAAAATGGATGATTTCTCCCCATAGCTGAAAATTAAAGCTGTCACTCAAAAGTATGTGCACCCACAATCATCACCTGAAATGTTAACAGAACATTCATTTCAAGCTACTTGTCGTAAACAACATATGATACTTTTGAGCACAGGCTTGTCATACAGAACTTCCACACTTTTCAGCCTTTGCCAGAACGAGGTTGTTGTGGTGAGAGAGTACTATGATAATTAAAATGATGGATGGTTTCTCCTGGAGCTGAAAATTTAAAGCTGTCACTAAGGTATGTGCACCCAGAGTCATCACCTGAAATGGACACAGAACATTCATTTCAAGTGGCGATTCTGAGTGCAAATAACTTTCCATCTCTGTCATGAAATCACTTTGGAACCCCAAATGGAAAAAACAGTTTCGGGTACTACTTGATGTCTCACACTATGATCATTTATATATTTCTCTTCGTACATTGAATATTCATTTTTTCTTTCTTTCTTTTGCAGTCATCTCTATTTGTATTTGCCTATATTCAAAGAATTAAGTCTTGGTCATTGGTATCTACATTGGTCATTTAGTTTTGGAGTTCCTTTGTTTGTGTTTCTACGGTCGCAAGAGAGGTTCAGCACAAAATTGCAAAATCCTGTCAAAAGAGTACAAGGAACTACTCCCATAATCCCAAGCACTTGACACACCCTCCACTACTTCCCAGGCTCTACTGTCCAGCACAAGTGAAACTAGTCCGCCAACAGTCTGGCAAGCAGAGTTTCCAGATTATACCGTTTCAGCTACAGTTTGGTAAAGCAGCAAAAACAGAGCCCAGAATTACAAGTCTTCTTGCAACAAGTGATTTATCACTTCAGTTCTTGTAACAACAATGTCGGTGAGCACCACGACGACCAGCTCATCTATTACGTATGTGTACAGTACAGTAAACAGTGCCATGTTGGAACTAGTTCTCATGCAATTTGACGAGCATTCAGTCGGTAAAAGAAGAATCAAACTTTTGATTGACTGATGACAGGTTGTGCAGAAAAGAATCAGTCCAAAAATGAATAAAAATGTATCCTTCGAATCACTCCCCTAACTGAGCCTACCTACGCTCCAACTATGATCTCCAAGGGGGCAATTGCTTTCTCTAGCATGAATGAGCCGGTGAAAACCATCATATTAAGGTCCGTGTGAAACTGCGTCACCTGCACATGCGCATGTTACCGCTATTACTCTAAACAGACAACATCAAAAACATACTCCAGACACATTCCGAAAATGCCACCAAAAACTGAAGCATAGATAAATCACCTAAACTGCAAATTCTAATTGGGGAATCCAATTTCCGTTTTCAGCACTCAACCCTCTCTGATGACACTGCCTCCATTAGCACTCTGATGCACGTTCACAACTTGACATGTGGAAGGTGTCCAATCAGATGTGCACATAAATGACAGATTCTGAGGATGTACAGGAAGTGTGCAAATACAAGCGTGTCACAAGGGAGGGCTGAGGGCTGAATATAAACTATATTAAACTACAGAGAATAGACACATTCAACGTGTTAATCAATCATTTGGTCTCAAGGTAAAGTGCAGCAAGAGCTAAATACACACCTGCTCCTCACTCATGCGACTGAAGTCGAATTTATTCAGCCAGATACCCTCTGCACCGTGTGCTGCAGGAAGTGCCAGTCGTTCAACCCGCAGCACACCTAACAGTCTTTCAATTGACAACAAGAGTGCTTTACAGTGGCCCTGCACCATGGTAGAACAAGCACAGGTCAACTTGCATAACGGCTACAAAAAGAATTGCATGGAATACTATTGTAGATACTCCTGAAGAGCAAGGTCCTGAGCGGGAGGCCACGTTTCAAAAACACCCCACACAACGAAAATAAAGCTACAAATACCGACTCAATCCTGGAATAAACTCGTCAATCATTAGCCGGAAGTGCCCAAGTTAAGAATAAAAAATCCACTTTTGAAGAAAATAGATATTCAGAGTGACGTTCAAAACATACTCCTGTCATTCAAAAATGTGGGGTTTGATTCCTTGAAGCATCCTTGACTGAATAATTTCAATTTCTGTAGATACGAAATGAACCACTTCTGGCCAGTTGGGCACTTAGGGGTTACTTGCATTTGAAATAACCTTACTAACAGCATCACCAGTTTTATTAAGACTAAAGAACCAAAGACCGTACACCTACCTGGCCTTGATGTGAAGGACTCGTTGCTAAAAGCGGTAGTTCTGCTAGCTGCCTCCCAAAGATGCGGATAAGGGCTGTAGAGACGACTTTATTACTGCAGTTTCAAGGCCAACAAAATTAACGGACTTATATTTTAAACCAGTGATCTCAAGGTGATCATTCACAAATAAAGAAACCCAAAGTCTTGGGTACTCTTAGTTTGGGTGACGCCAGAAATGCAAGATGACAAAAGCAAATTACTAAAAGTTCAATGAAGAACAGATTCACTTACTAGTGCTTCAGAACAACACAGTAGATCCCTCGAAAATCTTGATCTCGAATGCTGCGCCTGAACGCCGAATTTCAAAACAAGTAAATAGATATTACATGCATCAAAGCTCTCGAGACTCGCGATGTTACAACATACGCAGTAATAAGTGCATATAAACTAACAACCTTGGTGGCACACGAAAACTAGAAAACCATTGGATGGACTCATAAAAGGGCTCTTACCTGTGTACCATAAGAGGAATCAAATCACCTCCCGATATTCCATCCGCAATGGGATCAAAACATTCCTGAACAAATAGCACCACAAATATGACATCTGGAGCTCAGTGATCCCATCTATCTGAATCAGAGGATTGCAGTGCTATAGACTTAATTGCATTGCCCACTTCAATTATGACAGTGTCTGACTAGTTAGATGTAGCTCTTAAATGGGCAGGGTTGACATTAGAGCCTCTCATTTCCGACATCTATTTTCGAAACTTTGTAACTGTTCTGGACCTTCCAACAATACTATTCTTCGGACACTCGTAAGAATACCATAAACAATCAAATTTAAACAAGAATTATTAGTAAGAGTTCAAAAAATGGCAGAAAACGAGGAATATCAATTTGATCGGAGGAAAAAGGACCGGTTCAAACTGCAACTCACCGAAAATATTTCAACTGCTTCTGAAAGTGTTTTACCATTCGCGGAATCTCCACCCCTACCATGCAGAAGCTGCCATTCAAAGCCTCCACAGCCCGACTCGGCTGATTCTTCAGATTTATCAAATTGAGGCCGAAATTTCAAAGCTTTACTGATTATGCTATCAGCTAAGGGCTCAGGCCCATTCGCCACTAGTAAACGTAGTATGCTATGAATGTGCTTGCAATCTTCACCACAGAACCACTCTCCCTCTGGAAGCTCCTGAAAACTCAGACGACGAGTTTGGTAATGAGATTTAAGATTCAAGAGCAATCGAAGAATAACTCACGCGCCTTTCAAAATATATCAAATAATGATCGAAGGACACCCAAGAACACAATCAGCTTCTTAAATTCCCTGTCATGTTCTACCAGTCACACCAGACTAGAACCGGTCGAGTATGATTATTACCTTCAGGTCTTCCAGACCATGCTTTTTTAAGCACCCAACGTGATATTCCCGCTCACACTGAAAACATAAAATAACATTAATAGAATGTACTGAAGGACAGAGAACCCAAAAAACTAAATACCTCTGCAGCTCAGAAGATCACAGGTTTCCAGAGCACGATAGATAATAACAAACTCATGACATCAACAAATAATAACGACAAGAAAGAAATCGAGGATGACAGTTAAGCATAAGAATAAGTGACAATGGTCCTTAACATGTGAATTCAAGCCCGAGGACAGCCAGTCTACTTCTCAGCTATGCTAGACGACTTGGAAGTGTTGCCAAACTGAGTATCTCTGTACTAGTACCATTAGCCTGTTGCTCACCTGATCACAAAGCAAAGTTGTCATTGGTCCAAATCCTGACTTGACAAAATCAGGAGATCTGCACAGAATCCAAATGATAATCAGACCAGATAACACTCGGTAAACTTCAAAAATATAAACAAATAATTGGCTTCGGACGACTGATGTTTAACAAACAGATTCTACTCCATAAGTCAAAAGCTAATATAACCATCCTAGTAAAAGTAGGAAATTTTTGCAGTAAATCAGATGTCCACGGGAAAAACAAAAAGGGAACTTCAAGCCCAGTAAGGGCACTCAAAGTAACAAAGACAACCACCCTTGCAAAACCGAAAAATCATGTGCACATAATGTTACCGCAAAATTAAACCCTCGAATTGCATAGTTATTTTAGTATATTAGTTATGTGATGATTCTGTGATGATTCTAAAAATAATTCTGGTACGTAGTCTTACTTGCAGAAAACGCAACCACCAATGGTGGTCGCTTCAGGAGTAACTTGCAGCAAGCGAGTACACCGGCCAGTAACACGATCCTTGGTAAGCAAAGTCTTAGCAGCCCCATTTGAACGCCTCTTGCCCATAGATCGGCGTCTGTCCTTTGTTCCACCAAATCGCTGCTCCTGACAGCTAGGACAAAAGAACTCACCAATAGATGAATCTCCTAAACCCAAACAATCTGCCAGAAAAACAGTCCAGTGTTAGTATACACCAATTCTCTACCTTACAATCCTCTAAAAATCAATAATCCCATTTAACAAACGAGTCGCAATAAGAAAGCATGCAAAGAGCGACTCCATCAGAATGATTGATGGTAGCGACGAAGAGTACCCAGATGATATGCATTAGGGCAACCAGTGCAAAGCTGAAGATCCCCTGTATCTCCACATTCAATACACTGGTCCAAATGGTCAATCTTCGTGCGGGTGATGCCTTCTTGCTTCACGGTCTGCTCGACCACAAGAGACTGAGCAGCATCATGAAGCGAGCGACCATCTGCTAAATAGATGCTGGTATACCTGTTCATTCAAAGTTACAATCGGATCAAGGGGTATTCACAAGTTTTATTCCCAGTGACAAATCGATAGAAAAAATAGAGGATACACACAACCTGCCTCATGACAAGATTCACCAATTTCACTCAACCACTATTACTCTCAGGTAAGAATCATATTTCATAGGTGTATGACTAGAAACAACGCCCTTGTCAAATGTTGAGCCTTGGTGCTAATGTTCGAGTACAAATATGAGAACAGAACAAGAAAACCAACTTGCATGAAAAATGATAAACATCCATGAAGACATGAATATGAAACTTACGGATTCCTTCGAGAACCCCAACCAGCATGCTGCTCAAATAAGGAGCAACTAATCTGCAATACAATCCAACACTTAATGAAAAGATAATCTCAAACGAGTCAAATGCAAGTAAACTTGAATACATACATAGAACCACATAGTATTGATATCCCAAACAAGATGTATTTCATCTCACATGGCATGCAGTCCGACCTCATAAGAATCCGTATTCACTATTGTGTATATAAAGCAGGAGGAATGAACACAAGAACGGAGGAGTCATACCACTTGTTTACAGCAACTGCAGAATATTCCTGATCCTCTTTTAACTCCGCTTTGGTATTTCTGCACAAATGCAAAGCAATATCAGTAAAACTGACGATTGAAAATGGATGACGCAACCTAGGAGAATAACACAAATTATGAACCACTTGTAGAGGATACGCAGTTCCAGAACACATCCAAGCCAGACAATAAGTCGGCGTAAGTAGCAGGACCAGTATCGAACCTGGCCCTTCACATAGTATCCAAGCTCAGTATCATCTTCTAAACCTCCTGGAAGAAATAGAGCTTTGTGTAAATTTGCACCACTCGTTTCTCTGCTGAGAACTGGGGAACTCGAGGTCTCCTTCTCTTTCGTAGTGCGGTCCCTGCAGTAAAATGCAAGTTCAATTATCCCACATAATCACAACTGCCATTAACATCTTCATGTCTACCTAAACCACGGCAAGTGTCTGACACCAAACATGACCTCTTTGCTCACACAAGTTCTTGCAGACAAACCTTGGCAGAGCAGCTCTTCCTTCGTTTCCTCTGACCTTCAATTCACTAAAGGGCCTTGGTTTTGTGTCAAGCGGCATCCTAGCTTTGACATCCAGCGGTATCCTCGGTTTAGAATCAAGCGGCAACCGGGGTTTTGTATCAAGAGATAACCTTGGCTTTATCTCAACCAACTCGTTTTGAATCGAAGACTGATCTCGTGCTCTGATCTTCATGGTTTCACCTCCAACTTCACCAATGGAAGACTTCAGCACATCCATAACGTTTACCTTCTGTTTGTTCGCATCCCAGCCGATCTCTAAAATTTCTTTCAAGCACTTGCCATTTTCTAAATAGATGAAGTCACTTGGATGTCGTGCTGAACTACCAGCGTGCTTCTCGAACGCAGAAACGTTTACAACCTTCAACCCCACCAGACAGCATCAGCATTGTTATAGCTAAGCCGACAGATGTACAACTACCTCCCTGTAACATCGCACACAATAAATTCTTGAGTAAACCATAGAATGCCAACCCTGAGAATCCATGAAGATGATACCTTCAAGCCCTTGCAAATGCCGCAGTTACAAAGTACACCTCCCTCTTTAATAATACCCGTTTGCATGACCTGTATCAAACCGGAAATCATTGTAAGAGAAAAAACATGAAAAAGTAGATACTATGAAGATAGAACGCACATACATGCTCAGAACCTGCAAATGATATTGGTAAACAACACATAATTAGACGCACTCTGAACTAGAAGCATGGACAGCATTAACCAAGCCATCCCAAAATACTCATGAAAAAACAGCCAACAAGACACCCAGAAGCCCGAAGCTTTGAAGAAAGTACATGGCCACCACGTCCGATATATCGCACAGAATGCCCATCAAGCAATCCTGATGCTAACAGAAGTTTGGCTGAAGCTGGAGCTTCCTTCAGTAAAATTTCCTTCATAGGAAAAGTCCTTCCAACAGCAAAGTTTGGAGATGCTTTCAAAGCAATTTCCCCTGGTCCTTTCAAACTTAATCGCATCTGCACCAACCACGCAGATAGAAGGAACACACTGTAAGCTTCAAAAAGATAAATCATTCCATCCTTCTATCTAAAACTTAAAATCTTTAAGAAAAAAACATCACAGTCGAAGTCAGCAACAGAATGATACATTGAGATTAGTAACACTCACCTTCATGCCAGATGACTCAGATTGAGCTGATGTAGCAGCAGAAGGTGTGGCAACCTCTGAATCTTGCCTATCCATGCTGTCATCTCCTTTATCACTACCTGATTGTTGAGCATAATCAGGATCCTTGTTCGAAGCCACTTGCAAACTGCAAGGATCTTCGAGAGCCTGTGTACTTGCATGCCTTACAGGTTGTACATGCAAATCATGTGAGATCATTCCGTTGCTCTGCTCATCGACATCAAGTGTCCCCCAAAGAAAGCTATTGGCTCGCTCTAAGTGTTCAGGCAGTTGAACAACTGGCTGAAACAGTTCTGGGATTTTATCCTCTTCAGAAAGTTCATTCCTAATATCTTTGCCTCTACTTCCATCCTCATGCTCACTCACACTCAGAGGAAATTCTACTGAAGGGTTGAGTGTTCCATCAACATGACTTTCTGCCACTTCCAATCCAGGGCTTTGCATAATAACTTCAACCATTCTCAGTTCCAGTGCCTTTGCTGCATCCACTTTCTCCACTTGCATCTCATCCACCTCACTCATTTCACTTCTCCCGTCAACAACTTCTTCCTCAGTAGTCTTGCCTTGAAGAACACCATCAGCGACAGCCGACTCCTCTATGACTTGGCATACTTTAATAGTATGGGAACCAATCGACAGCGGTGTCAATTGAGCTTCAGATACAGATACTTCACCCACTGACGTGGAGGAGGCACCTGCAATACGGAATTCACCTTTGATCTCCTCCGAATCTGCCTCACTCGGTCTTGAGAGTAATAAGCCATCATCGAAAGCTGTGTTAGGCGCAGATTTCTCCGTACCCATCACAACATTTGTCCCTTCCTCTTCTGGCGCATTAACAACAACTTGATCTGCCTCGAAGTCTAAATGACCATTCTTAGGACCGTTATGTAAGATCAGCGAGCCCTTCTCTCTTTCAACACCTACCTCTGTCACCAACCCAAGTGAATCACTACATCCGTTAATTGTCCCCATCTCCTTCACCTCTAACTGTGCTGACTTTAACGTACTAAAGTCTCCTTCACTACTGGCTAAATCTACATTGCATTCAACTGAAGACAAGGTAACATCAGTACTCTGCAAATTGGGGTCCAATTGGTCTGTTTCACACATACTCGTCCCTCCAGAATTAAAATGATTCCCCACTTCCAGAGAGGGACAGAAAACAGTGGGACAAGTTATAACAGAGCCAGAAGTCTGCTTGAAAGAACCAGGCCTTTCCTGGTTACCAGGGCTCCTGCACATAATACCCACGACTGATACTCAGCGCACTCGTGTATTCCAGACTCGTAATCGTGCAGCACCGGTCAAATACTGTTCCCTAATGCGCAAGTAGACTCCAAAGCAATCTTATGGCATAAAAAACTTGTATAACTCGTCACAACTCCATTCCAATACACAGAACAATAATTACTGAAAAACAAGCTTCTAGCTTACAACTCGCTGTTTCCCATACAACCAAGCAGCATTTCAAGATATGTTTGAGTTAGGCACATTTGATAGCTATACAGCGTGATACGAATTGAGCAAAAATCATCACCAAGGGTTGCTCGTGCAACTCACCTCCCTCCTGCTTCTTCCCGTGTCGTGTCGATGTTTATGGCCTCAGTTAACGGAGAACTAATTACCGCAGAATCTACTTCTGCGATTAAAACATCCGAAGACGATCTCATTGCAAGCTTCTTGGACGGGCTATGCAAATCCTTCGAGTCTTCATCAAACGCCCTTTTCTTTGTGTTCACTTTCATACTCACATCCTCCAAGTCCATACCGCTAGGATCCACCATATTACCAGTATCAGCAACTAAGGCGCTTTGGTTATTTCCCAGTGAACCGTTTTCACATAACCTATCTTCAGCTTCACAGGTACCTGGCACGTCAGCGTTACCCGCTTCATTTGCATTAGTATGGCCATTGTTGACCAGAATCTCCATCGCGGCTGCCAGGTTGCTTTGGCCAAAAAAGGGAGAATTGATTTCGGTGTCTTTCCGTGTGCTCTCCTACCGACACCTAGTTACATCATGTGGTCCGCAAGAATTTGTAACTGTGAACACGAACATGTCCAGTGAAGGTTAATAAATCCATTTACAGAGAAAGATTGTTTCCTAGCTGCATTCAAAGGAATCAAGATGAGCACACTAAAAGACTCGTCTTAACTTGCTACCTCAAACGGGATAATGGGTACTTTGCCGACAATAATGGCCCAAATTGCACCAGATTGAAATACTCAGTAAGATTCACTTCAGAGCAGACAGTGGTAACTTCACGGTCACCGAAGAAAATCCAAGCACGTGGACATGAAGTGGAAGATACATAAATTGTAAAACCCTCCTGCACTGCCTAAAACCCTCGCTTAGGAGTTAGGACATGCCCTTAAAAGTACGATTGTAAGATGCGGGTTTAGTCTTCCAGATGACTAATTACCAATCACAAATCGGGATGCTCCCTCCACAATCGATGAGATTGGATAGGGAGAAAAAAATAGGGGAGATGTGGGGAGAAGCAGTAGCCATTCGCGCCTACGCTGTCAGCCATTACTGCCAGCGTTTCTAAAAAAAACAAAGAAGTTTTGAATGTGGTTGCCCAGAAACCTAAACAAAAACGCTGCTTCCCGGACAAATCATCTCCCGCCGAATTTCTTAAAAAAAATGTTCTAACAAACTGCCAGTAGCAGGGTGCCAAGGCACAAAATTATGCGAAGATACAGCGCATGCAGTAACGCTGAGAACCAAAACCCAGACTAAAACCCCAGCTAAAGTAATCGCAGTTGACGGTCAAGATGATCTTCTTTTGAGGTGACCTGGTGAGCTGAACCTAGAGTACTAAGGGACCTCGCGACCCCGTGTGCCGCACGTACATCTCGTATAACTCACATCCGAACTCAACCAAAGAGATACAGGTTGATTCGCAAAGAAATCCTGGACTAAACAAGAGAATAGAATCTCTTGGACCTCACACGCTTCACAATCTAAGAGTCATTTAGCCACAATAAACCAGTAATGTAAGAGCTTATGCAAAACTCTTGCATATGGCGTTTTAAAAGAAAATAAAAAAAGGTTGATGAAATTGTAATAGGAAACTATCCTTGGCAAGGGCCAAGAGGAAAATACAGTAGAAAAGCAACAAAAAAATTGCCGACAACTTTGTACACTTCGCCATTTTCCCCCTCACAAAGTCAGAAGAGCCAAGTCATTAGACAATACAAAAGTAGCTATACATCGTCGACAGTAAATCACATAGACATCAGCATTGCCACCAAAACCTTTCCGCCACATTTAAAACTCCATACACTAGTGAAACTCGCGAGATAGCTGCACCTAAGATGCAAACTCCCCTCCACGTTGATCATCACGAGGTTTAGGTCAGATGCGCTCACTCCCGAAACAACACTACCTCAAACAGTAGGCGAATCACTCAAGTCCGCTCGTTCTAAATTGGATTACAAACCGAGCACTCCTCCGAAACAACAAAAGAAGGAAAAAAGCCAGCACGATCCAGAAGCTACGAAAACTTCTCTAACCAAAATAGTGATAGCAGCACGCACCTCACGCATCATACTCCTGCAAATCCTCTTGCAACTAAGGTCCGCATGCCCTAAAATCACAAACGCCCCAAGAAAAGTCAGCTCGGATGATGGACACACCGAGGCCAGGGTTTCACAAGGAAACTCACGGAAACTCCTGCTTAGATGAGATTGAACCAGACGCCCACGGAAAAGACCGAATAGCGACCCTCGGCTTGCGAGAGATTTCTGAAAGCGCTTCACGAGTACCGCAAAGAGCCAGGGATTGGGGAAGGAAAAACAGAGGTCACCGCGAAAGGGTAGCCGTGAAGGGAAAGCATGGTGTTGCCCGCCATAGCCAAAGCTTCTAAACCAAGAACACGACGAAGACGATGAGGCTTCGATGAAATAAAGTCGACGAATGAACAAAGTGAATCATTCGCGTGTCTTTCGTTGATGAATTTCGTTGAGAGAATGAGACTGACGTCATAGATGATGTCATAAAAGTCGACTAAATGAACAAAGTTGACTACTGAGTCCTTTCGTTCCAAAACTATCATCTAACGAAGACATAACGGACTTTGTCATAGTGGATGAAATAAATTCGACGAATGAATAAAATGGATGATTGTCTTCCGTTCATGCTATATATGACCCGCACTATTTCCCGTAACTATATAAAAATGACCAGACTGATGCAATGATTTTCCATTTTTGCTTTTTTATTTTTTATTTCCGTTGATGTGATGAACGTGCATCTGGATTGGATCGCCATTGGGGGCAATCTCTGGAAGCTAACTTAAGGTAGTGTGCTCATAAACCGTCACTGTAAGGGCTGATTCGCCTTTTCCACAGGTTTTAGGGGGACAAAATGATTTCTAACTCATTTTTCAGAGAAAGAAAAATAGATGCAGAACCCAACACAAGTAGTTTCATATTTTTCCAAGCATTTTTGAATTACTTATAAATTTTCAAAGATCTAGGTCATAGGCAACTATTTGTGACTATAGGTGTCCTAAAATCCGTCCCCTTGTGACTTATAAAGAAATGTGCAGAAATCACAGCCAATGATTGGCTCTTACAATAAAATAAAAAAATCCTTCTTGAATTCATTAACAGAGCAAAGAGGTCCATTCAAGGATCACCTTGCATCCATTCTACAGCTACCTACAGGACAATCTGAAGAAGAGGGGCGGATTTTGAACCACCTATTTTAACATTGTTTATTTATCAATGAAGTAGGGGTCCCTTTTGCATCCTTGAAAAGGGACCCTACATAGTTGAACAAAATTGTCTAAACTTGTTTTGGCTCCTTCGCCAATCCCAATCCTTGAATTAACTGAAAAGACCCTCCCAGGCATTTAGCAAAGCAAAATACCTTATTAGCATGATATTATATAAGAACATCTCCATTGTGACTCAACCTACATGGCTAGAACGCCATCACTCTGGCCCGAGAGCCCAATTGGCACCCACCGTGGCATAGACAACAATTTTTGAACCACCAAGCACGGGATACATGGTTGATTTTTCCATAGCTTCTCGTGTGCTCAGTGAACTTTCAACATGGCCCGAAGTTGTCAGCTTTCTGAAGACTTTTCCATGTTTTCTAACCTAGCTTCACTATTGGAAAACCTTGGAGCTTGTTAAATGAACAATCAAAGTTTTTAGTAGGAGTAGTAAGTTAGAATTTGATTATTTTTTAATAAAAAAAGTAGCATCCGGGACACTTTGCCCCAGTCCACACTGAGGACTTGGGGCCCCATAGTGCCTGGGCTACATGCAATGCCCATCATTTCCCATGGGGATTTGACCACCCCACATTGGTGATGCTATAACTTTTCCTAAGATCTACAAGATGTTTTAATTGAACATTATTGAGATTCACACACTAGTATTGGTACTAATAGAAACTCAACAAGAGTAATATTTTATTTTCAATATTCTAGGATAGAAACTATATTGACTTTATTTTACCAAAGTTAGTAATATTATTTATGAGATAATTTAATTAGCCTAGGCTAAACTATTATTGCATTATACCAATTCCTACAAAATAAAATCTTGTTTAGACACTAATTTTGCATCCTTGCTATTTGTACAATTTAAGGTGCAAAATTAGTATTACTACAAAATTTATTTTTTGTGGATATTGGTACACTAGCATAGTCTCCACTAATTTAATTGTTTCACAAATTAGTGTCACGCACACACCAATAGGATAAATTAGTGTAGTTTAGATGTATTCTATGTTGGAGTGATGAAGCATTTATATCTATAATTATGAATGGAATATGAAGAATGTGGATGAAATGACATTTATTCATCTAAAATCATGTACAATCATCAAAACATAGTAATTCATTCATCCAATATGGTGATATCTCCCCACTAACTAGCAAATTCTTATAGATTTTTCTTTAAAAATTCATTAATCTTTGATTAATAATCTTGCATCAAACTTTATCTCCAATGATAAGAATAGTTTAGTAAGGAGCTTGTTCATGTTTAATATTTTGTTTTTGTTTAAAAAATTTGTTTCAATGATGAGAGCACATGTTCAAAATGCATTTAGCTTAGGAAGCTCACACAATTCTTTAAAGCCAGTTTTTATACCAACTCTTTTTGGACTTTGCTTTTGGTATGAAATTGTGTTGAATATTTCCATCTTGAAAACCTCAAAAATCCCATATCTCTAGTTGGTAGCCACTTGTAGTGTAAAGAACAAGCCGTAGTGAACATCTTGTAATCACACATCTTCCCTTTTTTCACAAAATCTTAAGAAAATGGATGTACCTAATTAAAAATCACTCCAACCAACAAATTACTATTACACTTTCAAATGTGATGGATAGGTGCATGCAAATGTGACAATAAAAAATTGACAAGTGCAAGAAGGTATTATACAATAATCGTAATACATGATGCCAATAAAATAATTAAACACAATTGAAACAATCATTTATAGTATTTGCATCATATTAAAATTTATTGAAATGATAATAATTTTATTATGTATAAACATTATATTGCTCTCTATTCTCCTAGATGATCATATAAAGATTTCAAAACTTGAAAATGTTGGAAACTAAAAATTGTAAAGTTTGAATCATGTACATCCATAAGTTTTAATTAGATTAGAAAACCAAAGTAAACACCTCATCAATTTAGACAACCTTAGAGACAATCCTATTGTAACGGACTTCAAACGGTTAGCAACCTAATGCATTTAAGATATAAGATGTGAAGTTAAAACGGCTAGTGACATATCACTAGATGAAAGGACATACAAAAAGTGATCAAAACTCAAAACAAACTACCTTTACAAAAAAATGAAAATTAATAGACAAAACAATCATGACTTCACTATTCCATGGCCTAACTTGTTTTTACTTGTAGAACATTATACATCTCAATGGCAAAAAGACCCCATCGCTACTGAAAGTTTGACAAAAAGACGCTATATATATGTAATATAACAGCCTACAATCAAAAGGTCATCACTAGTAAGAATTGTTAATTTTATAATATTTTATTATTATATATACAATATAATTTAATAATTATAAAAAGTGATTTATAATATGATGATAATATTATTTTCATTTTATTCATAAAACTATAAAATTATTAAAATTTAGAATTTTCAAAGCCTCTACTTTATAGAGTCATAATTCTAATATATATATATAGTTTTGAATTGTACTTGTATGCACAATTTAAAAATAACCTCAATACTTTGAATTTAATTCAAAATTACACCAATGAAGTTTATGCCAAACCTTCTACTCATTAGCTATTAGTACTAAGAAAAATTGATTTGTTTTCATCATCAATTGTAAATGACTTTGTTGACCATATATTCAACAAAGTCATATATATATATATATATATTTTTTTTTTGTTTGAGGCCCAAACTTATGAAACCAAAAATAACCACATCCCTCATGGAGGACTTTTTCATGTTACTTATGAATAAAAAATGTCTCCTTCTATCCTACAATCTAATCTATATCAAATTTTATATTTTGACTATTTTTGTACTTTTTGACATCAAAACTTGTTTGAAACAAATTTTCTTTCCTATCATTACTTATGTGTAATTGAAATCAAATGAAATTTGAAGTGACTAAAGAAAATTTGAGTGCTTAAGAAAACATTCAAGAATTTAGGGGATAAGAAAAAAATGGAATTTTTGACTTGTAAAATAAATCCATGTCTTCAAGAAAAGCCTCTATTCATTCCATTTTGGTTAGTGAGGAAAAATATGAGGACTTCTAGTTTGATGACAATCAAAGAATCTCCAAGAATTTTTTTATGTGAAAAACTTTGAATATATATGAGCTTGGAGGTTCTAAAAAATTGACCTAGAAAATTGGTAGAGTAGTGGATATAGTAGTCACACACTACAAAGCAAATTCCTACAGTAATAAATTGCTAAAGAAGAAAACAAATTATTTTATTTATTCCACCTTGATTTCAACTTGTATTGTATTTGTAACAATTTTACTTAAGAACAACATAAATGATTTTGAAGTATTAAAAAAAAATCAATACATTAGATTCTCGGGGAGATCACTTAGTGCATCTAAAAGTAACCATGTGTGTTAAAGTGATTTTTTGACCCCCTATATACTTTTTAATAAACTATAATTTCAACCTACAATTTTGAGCTTTGTTTAATAATGATTGTAGGTTTCTATTGCCAAAAATTCCCAATTCAAATAACATGTGAAACAGTGATTTATAGAATAGGTTGAAAAATGAACTAAAATAGCATGTTTATCAACTAAAATATTTATAGAGAACACATTTAGATGACCATTGCATCAATATTCAAGAAAAATGAACTTTCAATAGAAAGTTATTTTCAAGAATTTTTTTATCACTTTTTAGAAAAAAAATTCTTATATAAAATAGGGGTGCGAAAGTTATTTTCAGCTCTACAGTGTATATTTTTACTTCAAAAATTTAACCCTAATTATAATTAATGAAAAAAAATTATCAATAATTCAAAACATAAACTTTCAAAGTAGGAAAATATATTGATATTTTTTTTCTCTTTTTATTTAAATTTTAGGATATAAGATAGGGGGTCTAAAATCTTAACGCACGTAGTTTCTAAATGGACACTCTAAGTGATCTCCCCGGGATTAGATTGAATGTTTCAAAAGTTGAATTGCTTGGTTATAGACTTAAATTTGGAGTTATATTAAAGTTTTATTAAAGCCTAGAAAAACATGATGATGATTCGTTAAAATTCAGTTAAAGTTTAATTCTATTATTGTTTCAAACAATAAATCTTGAATTTTTGAATGTAAATCATTTTTTTGTTTATACTTCAAACAAATTATTATTATCATTTTATTTATTTCATCATTATTGATTCAACTTACTAATTTGACATCAATAAATTGTAAAAATTAAACTTTAAATACAATTCATAAACAATTAGTATGTTTTTATGTCCTTATAATTTCAAAAAAATTAACTATTTAGCATTATATAGCATTGTTAGTTGAATTGTTGTTATTATTGTTGTAGTAGACACTAGTGATACATGTTGAAAATAAAAATAATTGTTTATATCATCTTGTAAAGGCCACACAAGGATTAACGAGCCTATAAGATTTAATATAAAGACTATAAACTATAATTATGTATATTATAAACTTTAAACTTGGAAGGAAGGTTAGCTTTAAGGCTTATTAGAATAAATGTGTTATCCCATAAAGAGTGCCACGTGTGAAGACTTACCTATTAACTATAAATTTTATCTATATTGACTTTAGGGCTATATTTTTTCTTCTTTTAAAGTTTTGATTTAAAAACTAAAAATGGATCCAATAGAAAAATTAAGAATGGAGCTGTTTTTTGACTTAGAAATTGGTCGATGGATCAATATTTGTTTTTTCAATGATCAAGAAGCTATCAAGAGGGTAGGGGATGCAAAACACTTAAAGGTTCATCAATTTTCTTTTAAAAAAGAGGACAAAACAACTTCCTTTGCATCAATAAAAGCAATCTTTATGAAATCGACATAGAATGATGGCCATGCAAAATATAATTATGGATCCACATTAAAATGTGTAGAAAGATATATATTCATATTCTTCATTAAGGAACATGAAGATTTTATTATTATTCATGATAGAAGCAAATTTTTCTTCACAAGGCATTCAATGGAGCAATTTATGGCACTTCATGCACTTTTGTATATGTTGAGAGTTTAATTGTTTAAGTTCTTCAAGTTTTAGTATTGGTTTGAAGACCCATTATTCATTTTTGACTTCATAATTAAAATGTAAAATATACCAATATTGTCTTTTAAGAATAACAAATGCTTCTAATGTACTTGCTAAATTGCCAAAATATTTGTTTCAAATTGGATTGGTCTCCACTTTATTTTTTGTACCCATAAAAATTCATTTAGATAAAAGTCATCCATTCCAAACTTATTTATCAACTCTACAAGAGTTATTTATGCACCTCTCACTATAACAAAAAATTAAGAGTAAAAAACAGTAATAGTATTTGTTGTATTATTTTTCGCAGGGAAATCACTCCTTGTAATTTAAGGTATATACCTAAGTTAAGAAGGTATTTGATGTGGGGATATTTACCTTAATTATTGCATTTAAGATGATCATATTTTTGCATAAAAAGCTAAAAAGGGTATTTTTCCAATACCTTGTAGTTTTTAAGTGGGGCTATTTTACATATAAAATTTAAGTGTCCAATTTTCTCCTCCCCCCACCCTTCTTCACAAATTTTCTCTTCCGTCTACTACATCTATGCATGGAGTATCAATTGTAAAACCAACAATAATCAATTGAATTCAAGTGGCAATCTTTAACCCTTAAAGGCCAATTGTCCAATTGAAACTCCGGGTAGATTCCTATGAAGTCAATTTTGATCACATGTTCATGAAATTTTGACACAAGATGTAAAAAAGTATCTTCTTAGTTGAAATATAATTTTTTTGCACCTTAAATGTTTTTGGCAGCCCTTGCAATTTGGTCATCCGTGGGGCATCTTTTGCAAAAACTCTCATCGACTATTGAAATTTGGCATTTATGTTACTAATAATATATGGCATACAATTGTCAAAAAAAATTTAGTTCTCAAATCACATTTTCAAAGGAGTCAAACTTTATTAGCTATGTTAGGTTGGCTTCAAGAAAAAAACTTTTCTTCTAACCTCAAGCCCTATTATCTTGCAATATGTAAAGTCAAAGTTCTTGAAAATTTTCCCACATATTCTAAATGTTTGTCTCTAATTTTTAACCATTTGGATTTTAAATTAATAAATATCTCATTGCACAATTAATCATAAAAAAAAAACTAGTGTATTGTCAATGCACTTAAACTCTTTGCATTGCAAGTTGATTCAAATTTTTCATGAGTGAATCTAACATCATATATTTATGAACAGTCAAAATCCTCATTTTTGTGTAGACCAAATTTTTTACTCTGAGAGGGCTTAAAGTCTGTTGATTCTAATTTACAAGAATGAAAATAAAGATTTGTTTCTCACTTCAAACATTACATCTTTCAATCTACAAGGTCAAATGGGCTGAAGTTGTTTCCACACATTGTTATAACTATATAATACACTTCTATACAATTGAATTTTTTTTAAATAGTTTTTTATTTTAAACAATGCATCAAAAATTGACAATTTTGGATTTTTCTTCTTCCAAAACACCCTTTGGTTTTTAAGGGTTAATAACATTGAACACTTTAGAATTCCTAATGAAACCATTCCATGAAAATCTCATTCAATATGAGTGTGATTAACACATATGGCTTTAAAGATTAGAGTTAAATGGACTATAAATTCTATCATTATATTGTACAATTTTCAGTTTGTTGCATCTACTAAGGTAAATCTCCCTATTCATACAATGTGACAATTTTGCCACTTTTAGTTGATGTCTTACATTTACATTTTATATATATATACTACAAGTACCATGGCACAATTTTAGTCAACCACCCTTCATTGTAGATTTTCTTGACTTTGTCCATTTTATCATCCATATGAAATTATTTGTCCACATCTATACTCATCATACTATGAAAAATTTGCATTGGTTCTATTTGTTAAGGCTAATTTATTAATAAAAATTTCTGTTATATGATTTTTTTACATACCCTAATTTATATATATTAGAGTGTGTAGCATTTCATGAACCCTATAGTAGTTCTACAAATTATATAAAAATTTTCCCCTTTGAAATAAATGGACCCTATCTTTTAACTCATGTAGTTTTCTAAAAACCGTGAGTGTTCTCCCTGGGTGTATTTTAAAATTTTAAAATTACAATACTATCACTTCTATTACTACATTTGAGTACTATTTTTTGGTTGAGTTAAAAAAATTAATTGTTCATCTTCACCTTGTTTTTTTGCAATTTAGACATATGTGTGTTGTCTCCATTTGTTCATGTAACTAAACAAATGAAATTCACTATTCATCCTTTCTCTTTTTTAAGACATATCGGTAATATTGATGATGAGTACTTTGCAATACTTAGAACTATGTAGCACAAAATAACACTAGTGTTTCTTGCAATCACCTTGCTAATAAATGTTAAAATAGGGATTGTTGAAAATCATCTTATGATAGCCTCAAAGGTTGTCAAATCAATTCCTTTAAATAAGCATAAGGAAATTCCTTAAAATTGAATATCAAAATAAATAAAAAATTGGGCTATCTTAGGTTTCAAGAATTTTTTATATTTAAGATTAGTATTAAGCTAAAAGAATTTATTCACCAAATATAAATTTTAAAGACATTTATTTTTAAAACCACAACCTCTATCACTTATAATCACAAAGGTCATGACACAATCTCGGAAACAATCTCTCCTTTAAAAGTAGTCATTGTCCTCAATGACAAAGTTAGGGTAATCTTTTCGAAACTTCTTCTTTCTTTCCCGTTAGGCTTCATTTTCAGAGTAATCTTTCCACTATACCAATAGCTTTTGGAATGATTTATTCTGAAGATGTTGTATATCAAACTTTAGTATGATCTCTAGTTATGCAAGTAATGTTGCTTCAAGAGAAACTTTAGGAAGCTCATGTAGCACATGGTTGGGTTCAAAAACATATTTTCGCAACAAATTCACATAAAAAACATTTTGAATCTTCCAACTACTAAGCAAGTTCAATTCAAAAGTGACTAGTCCTATTTGTTTGATCATTTCAAATGGACTCCAAAATTGAGGAGATAACTTCTTTGATTTATCAAGCTTCAATCTTAAATGTTGAGGTGTAACTTTCAAAAATACTTTATCACCTATCTCAAACTCACAATGACTCTTTTTTTTATCAACATAATAGACTCTTTTTCTTATCAACATAATATTTAGCTCTATCTTGAGTGTTTCTTGTACTCAACTTATAGATTCAATGACGTCATTCATATATCCCTTATCATTTGATTAACACTTTCAACCTTTGAGTTAGGGCCCGAGTTAGGGATATTGGAGTCCTACAAGCTTGACTATACAAGACAAAGAATGAACTAACACTAATACTACTATGAGCTATATTTAATAGTTATAAGAAAATTGTACGAAGTGTAGCCACTTATCCCCAAAGTGTTGTTTCTTACCACATACTCCGTACATCCTAAGCATATCCTCGAGAGTCTAATAAATTCATTCCATTTGACCATCAATTTCATAACAATAAGTTGTACATTGTTGAATTTTCGTTCTACATAGCTTAAAAAGAGATGACCAAAATTCACTTGTAAACTTACGATCTCTATCACTTATAATCTTTGAAAGTAGGCCATGATTTCCAAAAATATGTTTCATAAACAGTTTAAACAAAATTATAAACTAAAAATATTATCAACTTAAATGTTTATAGCTTTTGAGAATCTAAGAGTTGATAATTCCAATATTCTTAAACCTTCAATTGGTAGTCATATAATAATGGAGGAAACTAAAATCCTTATTATAAATTATTAAACGTTTAGGGTTTCACATAAAATTAGAAATATGTTAGTTGCTAAGATAATTTTCCAATATCTTAACAACAAATTTTTTCAAGACAATATTGGAATATTTTTTTGACCTGTTGAAGACCAAAAGTTTTGATTCCTACAAATTTTTGAACTTGGATATTTAGGTGGATGCATGGTTTGGTGTCTTAATAATCATGTTGCAAGGTTGATTTCAGGGAGGGTAATATATTCCAAAGTGAATATCACACAAATCATTCTTGTTCCTTATGCTATTTTGAGTGAAAATCATGAAAACTTGATTAAAAGACATCTATGTACTTTTTTTTGACAATTGATGTCTATCAACATTGATTTATAGACTCTTAAAAATAATGTATAGATTGTGGCAACAATTAATTTTTATACATATACACTTTTTTTAAACATAAATACATAGAAATGGTTTATAGTGACTAATGTAAGAGTAATTGAAAGCAATCTTTATCTAAAAATGAATTCTTTGATGCAAGCACCATTGTAATTCATATGGTTATGAACTTTTTATAGAGTAAAAATTAGGTCCAATCTTTGGAAGTCATTTTCTTATGAATTAATTTTTTTTCTTTCCTTTGCATAGTATATTTGAAATTCTAAGTGGGCTTGTTTTGATTCATTGCAATTGTTTTCTTAAAAAACAAAAAAAACACTTATGAAGGCTCTCATTAGATAGTTGATTAGTGATCAACTAGCGACAATAGAGAGACACCAAACAATGCATCCACCCATTTTAAGGTAGGAATAAGAAAATTCCATTGTTTGGTGATGATTTTGACTTGATTTGATTTCATTGTCATTTAGGTTTTGAAAGGAATTAAGTGCATTAAAATTAATGTCGAAACATCACCTCATAGAAGTAGTTTTTTCTACTTAAAGAAAGAGTTCACAAATCCTAGGTTCAACACTAAATTCTTGAAGAATGATGTTGAACAAAAACTACTTATTGTACAAATTCAAAAATAAAAGCAAAATCGTTAAAACATCAAATCTTTAAAATTAATCATTTCTTGAATAAGCCATCATTTTTGCTAATCTCTACAATTTCTACAATTTGCCAAAAATGCAATTTCAATTTTGATCATATAATTTATGGTATAATTGGCTAAATCTATTAAGTTACTAGCATAATGTAATGTGACCATCAATTTATTATTTGTAGTCAATAAACTACAATATTTTGTATATTGTGAATTTTTTATCAAAAGAAAAACTAAGACATTTGGTGGTACTAGTTTTTAATAAAACATCGCAAACATGTATAAAAAGCCATCATCTTATAATAGTTTATTGTCTATACCACCTTCCTAGCATCTTCTAATTAGACTCTCAAGAGATGAACAATGCATTTCTCGACACTGATTTGTGGTAGGACAACTACAGTTTAGATGATCGACTAAGTCATCTAGACCAAATGTTTTATTCAAATTCGTTCACATTCATTGCATCTGATTTTTGAATCTTTGGAAGATGAACTAACTTTGTGACCAATTTGAGGAAATTGAGGTTAGTAATTTATTTGATAAAATATATTTGCAAAAATGTGTAGAAACTCTCAAAATGGATTTGAATGTGAATGGATTAAATGAACTTCTTTACTTATTATTTTTGGAGGTATTTTTTGAAAATCATCAATTATTATATTTTTGCATGTCTAACCTTTGGATCTTGCACTAAATTAGTATAAGATTGCATGGAAGAAATTTCAAAAACTTTAACTACATGAATTGCAAGATATAAACATTTAAATTTGAAATGTCCAGACTATTCTTTTTGCACTTGTACATGACTATTTTACAAGGCTTTGAACCATCTTAACCCCTCACCGCCCAAGGCCGTTTTGGATTCAAAAATATCACTGCTTTTGAAGTGATATAGATTTAAATGTCACTTAGCTATATAGATCTTAATCGTACAATCTTGTAGTGAACATGTTGTAGATGACGTGGATCAATTTTGGAGTCATTTGACGGCATGAATTGCAAGATTATAATGTTTTAGTGTTGAAAAAGGATGCTAAAATTTTCCTAAAAACACATTTAGAGGCGAAATTTGATTTCTAAACCTAAT
This sequence comes from Rhytidiadelphus loreus, assembly GCA_947034895.1. Lineage (NCBI taxonomy): Eukaryota > Viridiplantae > Streptophyta > Bryopsida > Hypnales > Hylocomiaceae > Rhytidiadelphus > Rhytidiadelphus loreus. The sequence continues at coordinate 46,182,055 of OX344765.1, forward strand.
CAAATGAAAAAACTTTAAACTTTAAAGTGATTCAAATCCAGCATACAAACACATTGGTGGGAAAAAAAAATCATTCAATTGACTCAATGTCTTTGCAAAATAGCTTGCAAATGTCAAAAAATAGGCAAGAAAAGTTCCTGAAAACACAGACGAGGCTGAACCTCCTTCTACTAAAATGCTTCTCAGTCATTTATAACTTCTTGGATTGATATGAATTTTAGCCACACAAACTAGACTAGTACGTGCAACTTTTACAAAAACTTTTGTTGGAAACGGACACTATATGAGGAAGATACAAGTCGCCAAATTTCATTGTAGTCCAAGAATGGCAGGATTTTGAATTTTGAATTGCTCCCAAACATTCAAAACAACTTGGATTGACATGAAAATTTTGCCACAATAACTACACTTTAAGGGGAATATATCACAACAAATTTGATTGAAATCGAACATTGAATGAAGAAGATACAAGCCCCCAAAGTTGCAGCTATGAATTGCACTTTGGTGAATCAAATTGAACCTATGCATTTCGATTGGCATCCAAAAAATCATTACCTCTTGGATTGATCTTGAAATTTTACCACACAAACTAGAAGAAAAGGCACAAAATTTTCATCAAGTTTTATTGAATTTGGACATTGGATGTGAAAGTTACAGTACTTTGAGTTGGACCTGAAACTCTTTGAGGACACTTTGGGGCCCCTTGGGTAGTGAGGGGTTAACTTAATAAAAGTCACCACACATCTTTTCAATTTTGATTTTTATGTTGAAGATTCTATAGGGGAAAAAGAATAAAAAACAATAACTTAATATTAGTACTTAAGAAAATGATTAAGTAGACATATGTATTACATAGAAGGAAAAACTAAATTGTTAAAAGCTCTAAGATGGAATGGAAATACACTAATTCCAACAATGAAATTGTTCTAGCAAATCAACTAAACTTTATGGATCTTCTTTTTTTGAAAATTCATGAAAAGTGAGTTAAAAAACAAATCCTTCAAGTTAAGTCTTGATGACTAAGATGCTCTAATTGCCAAAAAACAACTTTCTCATTACTAACTCAAATTGTAAAAAGGTTCTTTTTCTGGTTGTGAAACTAAATATAAATTATATTTTCAAAATTCTAATCTATTATTTTATTTTAAAAAATAAATTCAAAAAATTACTCCAAAAAATTGAAATCATAAGAACTTGCTTAGACCTTTGAGTGTTCTCCAATAAGATACGTAGCTTTTGAGTGGTTAATGATTGATGAATTATTGGGATTGGAAGTAATTTATTGTAAAGTCTTATAATTCAAGAGTGTAATATATATGGTGCATTTTAAAACTTCAACCTTTAAATGCTAAAGACTACCTATATGTAGCATTCACTAGTACAAATCCATTATGGTTTAAAATGATTTTGTGCTTAAATGTACTAAATTTAACATAATTTACAACAAATGTAATACATAATTAACTCAAAATCATTTCATCAAGTGGTAGATTTGTACTAGTGACTCATTGTCTTCAAAGTCACATTGTGTTAATGCAGTAAACTACATCTTTTGAGCTCATTGTCATTGTCATTGTGACAAAAGTCACAACGAGCTCATTAATTAATTTTATTCCTTAATTAATTATCACCCCCCCCCTGCCCCCCCAATTCAGAAATTTAGAATTATTTTTAATTAAATTTTTACAGAACCTCCCCCTCCCCCTCTCCCCCCTTTCTTTTGTAATTTTGAGAAACAAATGATCTTACAATCAATATGGGATAAGTCAATGTTTCCCAAGTACGTATCCATATGCATATTAGTATGTATCCATATCCATATTTGTATCAGCGTAATGTATCCGTATCAGTGTATCTATATTAGCGTATGTGTATGCATATCAGAGTTTTTTTGAGATCAATGGCTGTGGGGGTGGTTTGTAATTTTTTTTGTAAAAATCAACAGTTGTCATTTTTTAGGAGGGGAGGGGGGCAACTAATGGCAGTGATTGCATCTTTTGGGCTCATTGTCTTCAAAGTCAATTTTTCATAATCCCCTAATAGGACACCTCCCTTGAAACTAGTGATTATGAGTTTCTCATCTAATCTAATAGTTGATCAACACAATATTTGCTCAATTGTCAATCATTTCTCCATTTTCCATAGATAGTTTAAGTTGTGCAATCTCTTTATCATCAGAATTTATGGCAAAATTGGCCCTCTATATTGGGCTTCATCCTCCTCTTCAAACAATTTATTTTTTATTTATTCTCCAAAAATCCCTTTTCAACATGTATATAAAATCCATCCATTAAATTAGGTTGTTTGTTTATTTGTTTGTAACAAAGATCTCTCTTAGACTATGAGTTGCCTAGTTGCATACTTGATACATTCAAAAAGTTATTTGTGAGGAGAGGTGCACAAGCTTTGTTTTGTGACATTTGGACATATGATGTGAAAGTTATGGATTTTTGAGTTATTTTTGGATCTTAAATTATCCTAAATTATGGATATTTTGGACGATGTGTCTCTCAATTGCATTCTTGGTACTATTAAAAATCTCTTTGCAAATAGGGGTGCATGGGCTTTGCAATACCTAAACCATTTGTAATAATGTTACAAACCTTAGTAAAATATAAATACAAAGATGTCATAAACCTCTGTAGATACTATAATTTCTAGAATTTTGAGTTATTTTTTAAATTAAAAATTAAAGATTACTTTTGTTCTCAAGGCACATTAAGGTAAACTACCCCATTACGAAATCAATGGGAGCAAGCCCATTGGGGCAAAATTTTAATGATGGTGTACATTTCAAAACTTGAATGTACACCACCATTAGAATTTTAGGACTCTCTCGAAAACTCCAGACTAAGGTACGAAATAGCGCAAGAGCCATCCAGGCCGGAAGGGCAGCCCTCTCGTCCTGGGTCGGCCCTGCCCGTAATCAAATTTCGACGCTGCCCATGACGGGGTCCCAGGTGGGCTTTCGTCTTCATCAGGGAAACCCTAGAGCAGGCCAGCTATTCTTGCGCTTCTTCTGTTTTGTTTTGTGAGCTTCATGTCCGTTCAGTGCGCGCTATCCGAATCTCCCTCGGCCGTTTTGATTGCCATCTGCTCACTCGTGTCTGCTCGCCTTTGCATCTCGCGCTCCTCGTACCTCCTGCACTTTCTGCACTCTCTTGGTGCTCTTTCACTGCACTTGTGGGGACGAAATTAGCTCTCCGGGGTTGATTTACGGTTGTCTGGGGACTCTCTAGTGTGTTGGTTTACGCTTTTTTACGAGTTCCAGTTTGCCTATACGCCGCCGTCGAAATTGGTCTTTGCTGCCAACGGAGGATTATCGGAGCCTGCGTATGTGGTGCGTGGTTCGCGGCATCGTTTAGTGGAGTTTTTCCAGCGTTGGTTCGGATTTCAGGTGAGTTTTCGTCTTTGAATCTGGCAGTCGGTGTTGGAGGTTCCGTGTTTCTGGATTTTTTTTATTCTTATTTTTTGAGTCGCGGTTCTTGGATGTGGATTCGGTCCGATCTAGACTCTGGGAATCGGAAATTGTGAGAGGTTTCGTGGGTCGTTTTGTTTTTATTTTGGAGCTTTGAGATTGCAGATGGTTTTGTTCTATGATGAGTGGAGGGTTGGTGTGCCGGCTTGGCAGCGGTTGAGTGCGATTGAGTGGGGATTTTAGAACGAGTTCAGGGGCGACTGAGATTGAATAGTCATCCGATTTAGGGTTTGGTGGCCGGGAGTTTGAAAGGCGGGGATTCGGGTGGAGGGGTACAAATTTTAGGTTAGAGTTTCTTGCTGGTGTGTGTGCGAGAGATTGATGTGTGATTTGCAGGTTTGGGGTTTGGAGGTTCTGGTGAGAGCGGGAGGTTGCGTGGGAGGACTTGCGGAGGAAGAAGGGGCCAACAAGGTGGCGGCAAACTCTTTTATGTCTGAAGCCGGCTGCTTCTACCTGGGGTCGGTCGGGCTCTTGGGAGAGTACTGTCCTACCACGCGGAAGAGACACAAAGCGCAATTACGTCGATCCGGCGTTCCGGTCGTGCTGCATGCGGCTCGTCTGACTAGTGGCGTGCGGTCTCCGTCGACAGCATCTGCTTGTGTTTCTTGACGTCCGCGGCGATGGCGCTTCAGAATATCGGGGCCGGTAACCGCGACGATGCCTTCTACCGGTACAAGATGCCGAAGCTGATCACGAAGATCGAGGGTCGCGGGAACGGCATCAAGACGAACGTGGTGAACATGGTGGACGTGGCGAAAGCGCTGGCGCGTCACCCCGCGTACACGACGAAGTACTTCGGTTGCGAGCTCGGCGCCCAGTCGAAGTTCGACGAGAAGACGGGCACGAGCATCGTGAATGGCGCGCACGACACGACGAAGCTAGCGGCGCTGCTGGAGAACTTCATCAAGAAGTACGTGCAGTGCTACGGGTGCGGCAACCCGGAGACGGAGGTGGTGATCACGAAGACGCAGCTGATCACTTTGAAGTGCGCTGCTTGCGGGTACCTTTCTGACGTGGACATGCGCGACAAGCTGACGACGTTCATTTTGAAGAACCCTCCGGAGCAGAAGAAGGGTGGTAAGAAGGACCGCGCTTTGCGTCGTGCGGAGAAGGAGCGTCTGAAGGAGGGCGAGGTCGCGGACGAGCAGCTGAAGAAGCTGAAGCGCGAGGCCGTGAAGAAGAGCAAATCCGGTCCCGACGACAAGGCAGCGCCGAAGAAGAAGCACGGTTCCGACGACGAGTTGTCGTCTCCCTCTGCGAGCCAGGCTGACGAGGAGGAGACCGCCGGCGACGGGGAGGACGACGTGCAGTGGTCCACGGACACCTCTGCGGAAGCGGCCCAGCGTCGCATCCTGGAGCAGCTGACGACGGCGACAAGCGAGATGGTGATCCTGGGGAACGGCGTGGACAAGAGCGAGGCCTCTCCGCGCGCGAAGACTCCGAAGGACGCTCCGAGCTCGAAGCCGAAGTTGCTGAAGAAGTCTTCTTCGAAGAAGTCTGAGCCTGACGTGGAGTCGAAGGATCCCGAGTCTCCGAAGTCGGAGGAGCCTAGTCCTCGTGAGAAGCTGCTGAACGACTTCCGCCAGTGTCTGAAGAAGGGTATGACTCCCGCGCAGCTGGCCGCCCATTTGCAGAGCAAGGTGGAGCCTAAGTGCGAGGCGATGGACGCGTATTTCGTTGCGCTATTCGAGGGTTGCGGTAAGGGTCTGCACAAGGAGATCTCGAAGAAGAAGACTTACTTGGATGCGGCTGTGCAGGACGAGGTTTCTCAGAAGGATCTGTTGAGCGCCATCGAAGCTTTCTGCTCGGATCTTCCTGCCAACGCGAGCAAGGAGATCGCTTTGCTTCTGAAGGTTTTGTACGACGAGGAGATTTTGGAGGAGGAGCAGATCTTGCTTTGGTACGACGCAGTTCCCGCGGCAGCGAACGGTGCCGGCGACGTTTCGAAAGGCGCTGCGGTGAGAAAATCTGCGCGTCCCTTCGTGGACTGGCTTCGTAGTGCCGAGGCCGAATCGGAAGAAGACGACGAGGAGTGACTAGCTGTTAGTGGTTGTCCTTGAATATGTGTGAGATATCGAGAGTGATATTGTTACACGCAGTCTTTTGTGAGGGTAATCAGATGTTGGAAATAATGTGCTGACTGTAGATTATCCAACCGTTTAGTGAGGCAGTTGGATGTGAGTTTTTTACCTTCGTTTTACAGAGGATACTTTTCGGTTGACCGAATTATTGTGTTCTCCTGCTTGAGTTTTCTATTCTTATATCAGTAGTTTGTTCTGGGTGAATGGCAGACTATTTTCTTTTCCTGCTTCTGTAGTTTCCTTCATGAACTCTTTTACTCGGCTTCGAATGATGTCCATTTGAAGGTTTTCTGACATGATACATTGAGTCTTTCGATCATGAACTACTGTACTCCGTAATTGCATAAGACGTGGATTTATTTAGTACTTATGATACGAATTCTTAAGTGTTTGCATATTCATCTGGTCGATTGCTTGTCGTAGTAACGTCGAATGGCTGTAGGCTTTATTTTTCACTGTCAAGTAACCTACTCATGATTTAAGAGTTTATTTGCTTGCACTGATCAGACTTGCTGTGCTGAGAAGGGAACTGTATCTGTTGGAGCTTATGATCTTCCTGTTTGTGATTGAATTATTTCATTGTTGCACCTGGCTTTGTAAAAATTGTATGATCAGAAGGTGGTAGCAGCCAGTACATGAGTTCTTTGAATGGGTATGTACTGGACGGTGATAGAAACCTCCTCATTGAGGTATTGTTGACCACTATACTTAACCCTTAAAGGACAGACATATAACCACTGTTTTCAATCCTCCTTGCTCATCACTCAGTTTGTTGCCATTTTTGACCTAGATTTGTATGCAAAAAATTATATTTATTTTTCAGAGATGAAATCACATGTCTTCTCCACTCCCAAAAAATTTGAGAATTTTTTGAGAAAAAATGCTTTTTATGAGAATTTTTGAAGATAAAGTGAAGAAAAAATCATATCGAATAGAAAATTATTCCAAAAAATCTGAAAATTTCACCATGTGTGTAGTTTACAGTGAAAAACATCATGGTGCAAAATCATTTTCCATGTACCTCTATAATTTGAAATCAGTAGACATTGAAAATACATCCAAATTGCAAATTGCAATAAAATATTCAATATTACGAATTTTTCCAAAATTCAAGCTGGAGTAGAAACTAGAATAGAGGGCCTTCATTTCATTAGTTGGGCTCAAACTCAAAGAATACCATTTTTGTGGAGAAATTTCAGATTTAGAGCGGGGAGCAAAATACACTAAAATGGCAAATTTTGCCATCCGTTTTTTTGAATTACTTCTCAACTACATAAAAATAAACACTAGTTAGAATAAAAACTCAAGTGGATACTCTTCCTAACTCAACATGAAAGGTCATGAAAAAAAAATTGGATGAAAACCTCCCGGTTAAGGTCTTCAGATGACCCCGGACTGTCATCCAAATGCCACAAAATGGCGCTGGCGGCAGTCCAGGGTTAAGAAGATGCTAAATGAATGGATTACATAACTTGCTCTTTTAAGTGTATATTGTCATCTTGTACATCATTGCTTTTGATTTGAATTTGAGCCTAAGTATTGAAATGAAACCAAGTCATGCTTTTACCCCAATTTGAAATTCTCTAAAATTCAATATTTTATTGATGTTTGAACTTTTAATTCTATAACTAAGGTCTATTGATGTTCTAATTATAGAATGATATGGAATTTTAGTTTATGTGATGATGTCCTAAACAATAATATATAGAATTTGTGAAATATTTGTGAAATTTTCAGATTTTTTAAACATGTTGTGTATTTGATATAAATTTCTTTAATTTATTCTTCAAAAATTCATAGTAATTTTAAATTTTTATCAATTTTTTTGAAAATGTAGAAGACATGCTATTTCATCTCTGAATAATAAAATAAAAATATTTCTACTCAAATTTAGTGAAAAAAATATAGTATACAAAGCCAAAGATATTGAGGTTTAATACACTGTTTTAGGGAGTTGATTGTTTAGGGGTTAAGAACACAATATAAGTGTTTTAGAGACTTTAGTATGTAGTGAAATTTTTGTTTGGGCAAATGGTAGAGGAAAGTTGTTGCAAATAGAATCCAAAATAATTTGCTACTTGAAGAATATGTTATAAAATTTCTAAAGCAATATGCTATAGGCCATATAATAGTTCAAATCATCAATAGGAAACGACACATTTGGAACTAGGAGTAATGCTTGAATAGACACTTTAAGTTGGAAATGCATGAATAATCTACTCAAGTTCTAAATAAAAGGCTTGATGGTTTAATTTGCAAGTTTGATTTGCCGTGAGGCAAGAATAGGTTTTCGGTTTGGGTACTTGTCAATTCAAGGTGCTATTACTTTAATGATTATGTATAGTTTAGGTTGAAAGAAGACTTTGGTTGAGTTTAAACACATTCCAAATTTGTTTGAATATTTCAAATTTCTCAAGTGGCTATTGCAAATTGTGAAGTGTGCAAGAAGTTTAGAGCTATTAAATTATGGAAAGACATGCAAATTGACTTAATTTGATTATGACTTGGCAATGTGAATTTGGGTGGTGGTTTAGGAGCATCTTTACCTTTTAAGGTGGATAAACAAAATTGTGACTTAGTTTAGAAATTGAGCTCTACATATTCGTGGAATGTACAACTTTAGCATAGCAAACCTTTGCCAAATATGATAGCCTAGGATATTTGTACCTATAACTAAAATTCTAAAAATTGATAGTTTATTCATAGAAATCCAAAAAGTACTTGCAACATAAGTTTCTAAATTTTATGATCTTTTGGTCATAAAATTAACCATGCACAAATGTATTGTTTCTTTTATATTTGTTAATGGATATTTCAATGATATTGTTTTTTAAGAATCGGGCACTACTTGTTAATGGCAAAGCATTCACATTTTGGCTTAAATTTTTTATTAAATGTACAATGTTTCTCAAAATATTTCATATACCTATAAAAATTGCCATAGTTAGTTGAAGAATTAGAGGTTTTCAACAAAATTAGGACATATTAAAGTACAAGTAATAAACTTGGATAGAATAACTTTTCAAAAAAATTTAAATATTTTTTGACTTTCAAGAATTTAATCAAAATTTATTTATGAAAAACAATTTTTAAAATAAAAAATATATATACCCAAAATTCTTTAGTACATAGATCTTTTTTTTATAAATTTTGTGGTAAGAATTTTTTAATATGAATATATTATATACTTTTCAAGTTTTCTACAATTTTTTGGAGATTTTTCAAGTGAATTACAAAAAATGGAAATAATTGAAGTCATATTTTATTCAATAATATTTTACACAATAAAATTTTAAAATTCATGATACATTTACCATAAAAGTCCAAAATGAACTCTCATTCTCTTTGCTAAAGAACTTAGAAAATTTTGTACTTGTGTTTTAAATTGTTTTTTTCCACTAACAAGTTTGACTAAATATTAAGAAAATCAAAAACTATTTCAGAAATTTAAAAAAATCATTATATGCAAATGTGTTACTTATACTACAATGCACATGTCCAAAATTTGTCAAAAAAACTAATTTCTCAATTAGTTATGGCAATTTTTGAAGTGTATAAAAAATTATAAGAGCCTCTATATTGCTACTTCATATATGTGATAAAACTTCAAGACATTTGATAATTGTTACAATTTTCATGGATTTTGCAATGTCAAATGACTTGTACTATAGTGTATTTTATCATTTTCAAACTTTTTCATGTTTGAGACCTATTTGGGCCTTGAAAAACATTTTAATTGAGTTTACTATGTGTGGTTTCTAATACAATTTATATAATACTAATTTTTTTCTAAAATTAGGAAAGCAATTGCTAGTGCAAGTTGTCTATATATTATTATGTTGTTCATGGTTTAAAGTTCCTTTGTCAAAATTTTCATGAATATTTTTTCATTGTGAAAAATAAAAGCAAAATATTGCGATATATATTTAACAATTTATTAGTGGATTCTTCATATGACAATTATACAAAAAACATTATAATTTCAACTCTAGCAATCCTTTATATGTAAATTATAGATATTTTGAGATAGTCACGAATATCCTATTCCTTTTATTCAATCAAAAAAATTAAAATTCAATATCTACAAGTATCAAATTTCATTTTTCAAATTTTATGGAATTTTCAAATATTTGAAGGTCAAATATTAACAATTTCAATAAAGGAAAATCTTACATAATGTATAAAGACATGTTAAGGTTGTGACTAGTTTTGTAATAATAGAAAAAATAATATTAAGATTTGTTTATTGAGCCTCTTTTCTTCAATAAACAATTTGTACTATTGAAAACTTTGAGATCCATTGATTTTTGGAATCAAAGTTACATATTGGTTCAATTTTCTGTAGAAGTGTACAATACTTTACATTACTTTACATCATACAACTTTTGTAGTGTTGAAAACTTTGAGATCCATTAACTTTTGAACTAAGGTTTCATACCATGGTTCAATTTTCTGTAGAAGCGTGCAATACCTCACATCCTACATTTTTTGTGTTCACACTTTTGCAATTTCTTTACTTCTTGTGCCATGGCTTATTGAATACAAATGGCCTTAAGAATGACTCAGATTTGTTAACCATTGTTTTTATGCTTGTGCTTATTGTAATGATTATAGGGGTGTAGATTTCTAAAATTTAAAAAGATGTGACGTTAATGCACCACAAAATAGAAATGTTTTTCATACGAATTAAACAAGCAGCTGCACAATGAGAGGGCTTTCCCAGAGGTAATATTTTCACCAAAATGTGAAGCTGCAACCATATCAAGTCCTGGATGTGCAAGGATGGGGTTGGATGGAACATTTCACTGAACATTTCTCTTTTCCACTACATGTTTTCATCCTCTACCCTCTTATCTCTCTCTGATCGTCAAAAACTATGTGCTGATTTGAACGAAGATTTGAATTCACAAAGGTGCAATTAGTCCAAGAGAGTACAAAAGGAAGTGGGAACCAGGGCATTAACTTCGTACTTTTCAGAATCGTTGCTATGATATCATTTTGTACATAACACTCTTGGGGTCCCTCGTGAAGGAAGAATGAAGGGCCCTAGGACTCAATAAGAGGTCCTACGACTCTAGGACGGAATTTTGAACCTCCAGGCCCTTTCCTTGCAAGCCTCTCAAGCAATCAATCATTGCTATATTTTGAAACCAAATAGTTTGCAAGTACATAAGGAAAAAACATTTCTTCAACGAGTGAAGTGGCTAAGGAATGTAAAGCACACCTTCAAGAGTGTCATATAAGTGGGAACCTCCAATTGCAATTAACCTCGGAGCCATCATCCCTTATAGAATCATTGGAATTGGATTCGAAAATTGAACTTGCAGCCATTGCTTGCAGGAAACTCTCTGGGCCACATCTTGACCAGCAGTGCCTACCAAGAGACAAGATCACATGAGCAGCTATAATTCCCCGTTCTTGTAAATAGCAAAGTCGTCGTTTTGGCTGCTCTCGTCCGCACAAGTCTTTTTCCTCCACTGCAATTTTGCCCAACTGCAACAGCTCCATTCCTTTCGGATTCAGTCGGTGAGGCAGTTTCTGCGGGTGTTATATAGCAGTAATTGATAATGGTGATCATCTAGGCAGTCCGGAGCAAATTCCGAGAATTTTTGCCATTCTTGAGTTTTAGAATGGGGTAATACTATAGATGGCAAAAAAATTGGTACCTCTTGGACAATTGTCGTCGAAGTCTTGCCGGCCATGATACGAAAGGGATGAAAACTTGAATCCTTCGTTTGAAGCATCACCTTCTACTAATTCTCACTCAGCATTGAATAAGGTCTTGAAACCCTTGAGCACATTTCTTATCAGCTCCTACATCATCATGGTAGCCCAAAGAATATTCAGATGTGGAGACGTCAAAGATTCATTACACCACGTGTTGCCGCTTTAGCCAGAATCGATAATCGCAAGTCTAATGGGACACCTAGATCAGAATCCTCTTGATACCGGTGAGGACTTTGCATTTGCTTGCAAGAGGTTCTCCACAATATCTGGAGTAAGAGCGTAATCGTGCAAACATGCTCATGATGCAGCAATCCATCATCGTCAGCAATGCCAGTGTTGAATGTGAATGCGAACATCAACGTCGAACGTGCGGCCTCCAAACATGCTATATAATTTTGACCTTGAGCATCTCAAGCTTTAAGTTGCGGACACTGAAGCAGGCCTCGAGAAATCTTCCAATTCCCTAACATCTTTACAGGGAAGCCAGTTTCTTGTTCACAACTGCTAGCTGAGATATAATGAATCGCCATTCTTCAAGTTTTGAATCAGATCTGCTCAGCCACTCTGTAGACATGCTATTCAGCAGAGAAAACCCTTCTTGCAGCATCAAAATTCCTGTTTTCACCTCATCTGGTTTCGACCTATCATTCTGCCCAACAGGCTTAGAAGGCCTTAAATCCGAATCCGTGGAATCGAGATCTATAACAATGGTCTTCTCTTCGGGAATTTCCCGTTCCTTTCGCTGCAGTGACTGGAAATAAGACCTACGCTGCTTCTTGGCTTCCTGGTGTAGCAAGTCGATCTCCGTGTCCGACATTATCAAAGAGGCGCACATAGTCTCCTTCTCGAGGTAGCTCTTCAATGTGCTCATGAACATATCAGCGCCGCTCTGTGTACTTTCCTGCACTTCCGATGCGAGCCCTGGGTCCGAAGGAACAAATCGCCACAGCTCATTGCAAGGAGTACACTCCGCAAAATGACCAAAAGATCTCAAACCGCAATGTACAAGGGCCCAGTGCTGTTCTCGCAAGACAGTGCGGTACAGATACCATAGAGCCTCGCTCACTGGATCGTCCACCACCTCTGGAAACTCAAATGAACTTAGGCTAGAAAGAAATTCTGCAAGCGGTACTTTCAAGAATCGACCGTCATCCTGCGGTGTTGACTTTACAAGATCCTCAATCTTTACCAAAATGTTTTGGAGGGTCTTGGGGTGCACATTGCGCTTCAGAAAGAACGAAGCGATGAGCAGTATTGGACTAATAACGGAACCACTAAATCGGTGACCGTTTGGTGTGGTTCGAGAATCATTTAAGAAGGCGTCGAAAGTTAAGCTCTTAATTTCTTGCATTTCCTTCGGTTCGATGACACTGTAATCCTCACTGCAAGAAAAAACAGCACGGCGTTGCCGTTTAGATAACGAAAAGTAAACGGGTTTTGAAACGAGCCAACTAAATGAATCTAACATCCCAAGTGCTGAGCATCAGAAGAGTTCGATTTAAGAACAAATTAAGATAAAATCGATCTGAGACTTTTGAAACTATGACCCCGTCAAAATCAGATGTATTACTGGCAGGTGATCTGATAGAGAAAGCAGGTAAAGCAGAACTCGAACATACCATTGATTCAAAAGATGCAACAAACACCATAAAGCACCCTGTTCTCTCCCATCTGGCCTTCCATTGCTCTTGCTCAATTGCTTGACAGCAGCTAAACAGTGCTTCAGGAAAGTGATGACAGAATCTTCTTTCGTTACTTCTGGAAGAAGTCTCATAGTGAAGCCTTCTTGTAGGAGAACCGAGACGATTTTGGAGGATGACTCAGTTGCAAAAGGATCCTCGTGGAAAACGAGACTGAAAAGGTGTGAGGCTCCAATACTTGGCACTGCTTGAACTAGGGAGCAAATCAATTGCGCCAATCTTTTAAGGGCCTCCTGCTGTGCGTCTTCGGCTGCCGCCACTGAACGCAAGATAGAAACAAGAGCAGATATCTGCTCTTGAACCAGTCCTTCGTCACTGTGTTTAGCAATAAAGAACCACAGGCGTTTTATAAGTTCGACACAAAGCGTATTTGAGTGGAGCGCATATTTGAACAGAAATTCTTGGATCACCGCCCAAGCCTCTGAGGAAGCCGAAGCAAGTATGGTAAACTTCTGAAGCGCTGTCACCACCCACAGATACATTAATTGAGACTTTGTAGTAGCCTCTGGGGAATTTGCATGGAAGATCTGAACCTGTACAAGAGCAGCGTAAACCTCATCCTCTGCAATCGAATCTAGAACCCAATCTAATCTGTTTGCAAGCTCCACCATTAAGACTGGTCCGTAGTTTTCAGAGCTTTCAAGGAGCTGCAGAAAAACCATAACTCGGCTGGGCAGATATCCTCTTTGCGAGCTGTTGTTCCAGAAGGGCAAAAATAAATCCCTTTCTGGCTCCTCTGAACCTGAACCAAGGTCTTCAACGGCTGGAAGAGGTTCATAACCAATGCCAACAGTCTGTAGCAGTTCTACCTTCAAACCTGTCTGCATCCCAGACGCCATAAGGGAAGGCAAAAGTCCAAAGACGAACGGTGCAGCAACCTCCGAGAGAATCTCAACAGCGTGTTTGGGAAGAGTCTCACCGTTGTGACCAAGAATTAGTGTTGCAAACTTCAGAGTATAGTCCACAATTGTAATTCTGAGGGCGGTCGCTTGCTCGGGGTAGAAAGTACACATCTTTGATACTTGCGATGCAAAGAACCTCACAAGTATACAGCGCTTCCTAAAGTCCACTTTAGTATCCGGGGCGACAGAAAATTCACTAGAAGGTCGAGCGAGCCACTCTTGGGTAGCCAACTTCAACGAATAAGTTCCAGCAGATATCAAGCGGGCGATGAACTTCTTGATGTCTATTTGTGGGGCAACTGTTGTGCGACTACCTTCTGACAAAGTGAGAATGGCCACACAGCTTCGCCATGAAATATTGAAAAGCGCGATGTTTTTTCCACCTGCACTTTGTACCATTCCCCATTCCACTCTAGCTGTCAATGTTCCCAGTTCCTCAAGGTCTCTTAATACAGATGTGATGATCTCCAATGCATCGGAATATCCCTCATTGGTTGAACTATTAATAGTTGTATTCGTTACTGTTCCATTCACTTTAGCAACGACTCGAAGCGCGGCTTGAAGCAGTTCAACGCCAACCTTAAGCATATCTGCTCCTTGCAGATCGATTCTCTGTTGCCAGAACAAACTCCGACAGTGTCAGGAATGTGGTCTTTACACCATGAAAGTAGAAATCCTAGTATGTGAAAACTACGAGCTTGGTTTCACTCACCGGGGTACTTGATAAGCAGAGAACTTTGATCAAGCTCAAAGATTCACTAATAAGCGACGCCACTGACGATATAACCTGTTTCTCCATCAAGAATGAGCATTCTACTGCTACAGAATATATGGCAACAGAAAAAGAATTGGTCTCCACCAGAAGCTGCAAAATTCCAACCTGAAGTTAATAAAGACAAAAAAAAAGCATCACGCAGAAAATGTTCTTGTCTAATCCAGTCTACTGGAATGTACAAGTCATTAATGCTAAGAGATTGAACCATGAAAACCAAAGCCTTATGAAATTCCTTAGTGAAAATCATTATATATCATGATATTTCATTCCTTGACCCTGTCGTTGATGCAAAAGGATTCGTGCAGAAGACTACATTCATACATCCCTTCTCATCAATCCATGAAGCTACAATTTCAGCTTCTAACGAAACATAGATGGCCGTACCTTCTGAAGGGCATCTTGCCGTGGACTTGCTTTCTTGGACTTGCTTTCAAATACTTCCTGCTTGCTCAGGCATGTTGAGCACCATGCACAGGCCTAGCAAAAACATAAAATGAAGAAAAATTGACAGATTTCAGCTATCCTCGAAAAAAAAGGAGCCATACGAAGGACTCATGTAGTACCAACGAAATGTGCTTCCATGTGCTTCCATGTGCTTCAGCTCCAATGAAAGTGCTTCAACGTCAAAAGACAAAGAAATAGATGTCAAGCGGTACATGCGTCTTCGGAAAATCCTTACCTTCGTGGCCAGCTGAACATATTGCGTGAAAATTTGAGATCCCTTCTGGATAAGTGGAAGCCTTGAACTACCTACACGACATATATTTGTTCGCCATTTGGAATCACGAAGTACAGAGCCCGAGGCTTCTTGCCAACATGTCTGCTTTTGCAGTTAGGGAATAGTCCAAATTGGTTATTGCGGTCTTCGTACCACCACATGACTAACTGAACTCGTTCCATCTTCGAAAATACATATCCTTACATTAGCACTTTAAATAACCCTGAGGCTCAGTGTAGTGCTAAGATTCAGGCGAACATTTTCAACAGCATGTCTATGGATACAAACACAACTTGCTTGGACGGACTTACATCATGTAAAAGGATACCACCAGAACTTCCAAAATGCCAAGCTCTTCGGAGGAGCTGCATTTAGAATATGATTTACAAAGATTCTCAAGAGCCTTGATACGTTCCTCTGCGACCTGATTTGAATCCGCTATCACAAGTTAGTGTATTTTTTTTATACCAGGTAATATCGACCAAGGCCAATAACGTCAATTGACAAGGGCTAGATAAATCGAAACGAGTCAATATCGAATCACATAGTGTTAAATGGAAACTCTGACATCGCCGGGTCATGGAACCGAACAAGGTAGAGCAACATTCCAAAAAAATCAATAATTCCTCTTACCAATACGAAACTGACGGCTTCCACGCGTTAAATGGCCAAAATTGACAGAGGAACAATATCGTGTAAATAAAACAAATTGCAGATCGAGAAGGAAGACATGTAGCTTACCTTAGATGCAATCAGCACTTTGAGCACACGAGAGAGATCATCTCCTTCCCCGATTACCGCCATTACTAAAAGTTCAAGCGTTTCCAAGCGTTCACTCCTTCAAACCTAGACGAAACAAGCCTTCCTAATTTGAACAGCAACCTAAAAAAATAGATTTACGCAAAGGCCGTCTCAAAATTGCACATCACTCAGTCTCACTCCGCTCCATACCTTACTGAACAGGCATATCAACAAACGAAATAAGCAACAATTACAAACCAAATCCTCGCGACGTGAGCAAACGCGCGGGAGCGAAAATGTACAGGCCACCGCAACCCAAATTCGTATAAGACACTGGACCAGCCTCAAGACTCTGTACATCCAAGTTGCGCGAGCCCATGGCCGCGCACATGAGAGGATGACCGTTCGATTCGCAGGGAGTATCTGAACCGTCGGATTCAAATCGTGGGGAACTTCGGGCACACTGGGCACGCCGGGACGACGACCCTTTTTTTTTAACTTATAGAGCGAAGATGGAAAATTTGGTGAAGCACTGTATTTCTACATTCATCTCATGAACGAGAAAATATTTTCATTATGCACTTTTCATCCAAAATTGGCAACTTCGTTCATATTTGAAATCCTAAATTTCTATGAGTTTTAAAAAGCTAAAATTGGTCTAATTTGACCTCTACTAAAAACAAGGTCTAATTTATATAACCTGAATTTTTTTATTTTAATATGATTGAATGTATGATCTTGTTTGTAGCCTATAAGGTAAACTACCCCACTACAAGCAAATGGGAGCAAGCCCATTGTGGGCAAGGCAAGAATGGCAAGATAAAAGCAATTCATGAATAGAGTACATAAATTTTAGATTGCAATTACTAGAAACAATTTAGCATATTATACTTGTGGCAAACTTAGAACAATTTTCCTTACCACTTGTGCACCTAATTAGGACCCATGTCTAACACCAACCCCTATTGATCCTTGCATTAGAAGAAGTTTGAAGGCATTAGAAGACCATTCTGAACCTGTTCCCACGGCAGCAGCAAATGCAGCAAGCAAACGGGCTGTCAGAATTTATTTATTTTTTTCAATTTTTTTTTAAAGTTCCTAATATATGAAAAAACATTGAAACTTTTTTTTTTTTTTTTTTTTTAAATCTAGTTGGCAGCCTCTCGGCCACGTCGGACTGCGCTGCTAGCAGCAATTCCGATGCTGCCAAACCTATTCCCTGCTGCGGGAACTCAAGGCCTTCTAATGGCCTCAAATTTTTTCTAATGTCTAAAGTGTACAACCTCAATTCATGAGAGGCTATCATGTATTCCTATTTTCAGCTCTTTGAAAACTCATACTTTATTCATATAGTATCCAAATAATGCATTTAAGAAGAAAATCTAAAATTTTCTTATGATTTTCAACATTCAACAAAAAATAGGGCAATTTAATTTTAGGAACAATGCTCAATTGATAATTTGGACAAATTTACATGTAATAATTGCTAAATGATCTCAAGTCTATGACTAAAGAGCCACTACAAAAGATAATATATTGCTTATACAATTATCTTACATGATTAGTAGACCCTACAAGGTCCCATTTTCAATCACATATGAGTTTCTACATTGGTTGCAATGAAAAATTGTATTATGAATCAAAGTGTTTGTTATATTGAATTCACATTTTCAAAAATCTCAAGCAAGTAGTACCAAGGTTTCAAGCTACAACGCATGTTACACCCATTCTTCACTTCCAAAGGAGAACAAAAAACTTCTCAACCTCCAAAGAATGGGCCTTCATACTCATTCTCTAAAGATTGAAAATAGGGAGAAGAAGGTATGACAACCATATCCCTAATGTCTTTCTTGATAGTCAATATCTCGTCAGCTACCAACCACCTTTAACTATTGTAGCAGGTTGGCCAATGCACATTGAAATATACACTACTCTTAACCAACATGTTTGAGTCAAAAATACACTGAATTTAGTAGAAGACTCAAATGTGGTCATACAATGGATTGTGGAATATACATGAACCTACCTTTTCTTTTTTCAAAAAATTGAACTATTTACTTCATGACCTTGTGCACACTTTCATAATTTAAATTATAACCCTATACTATTGTTTACATTGACATCAATTTTGAAGCCATTTGCAAAACCCTATGACAGTCATGTTGCCAAATTGCATGCACTTCTTCTACTAGCAAATTGAACTCTTGAGTTTCAAGCTTCTTAATTACATTTGTTTTTATGAATTACATATGTTTGAGCAATTTTGTGCAGCCATGTTGCATTACAAGATATGACTATAGTATGTTAGAGGAAGTCTTGTTTATGTCTAAATTAATTGTGAGTAGATATTGAAGGTAGACAATATTTTTTTGTTATGTATAGAAGGGACACATGAGGTCATAGTATTATAATATACTCTCCAAGCATGAAAATATTGGTTTTTGCAAGATTTTAATCTTATTTTCTACTTTGCCACAAATTGATAAAAATTTAATTTTGATTTTGAATGTGGTTGGCTATTCTTGTTGGACTTTTTCAAGGTTTTGTACTTTAACTTTGTTCTTTTATTCCACCATTATTGTTGTGTGGCAATGTAATGAATTCATTTTTACGTTGAGGAGTCCATAATGAGTACAAAATGGTTCTACTAAACCCCAAACATTCATTCTCCTATTTGCACTTTGCAATGGTTTATTGCATGGAGGTAGGATAATTGCTTCTATAGCAACGCAATATTATTGTCTTCCTAAATATGTTGCCAATATCTAAAATTATTACTACTCTTACAATAGGAAAAATTGCCCATATTTCTCCATAAATGCATTGAAAATATTGGCAAAACTTTAGTTTATTTTTGCCTATGTGTTTTATTCATAATTTGTTGCTAAATTTCTAAATTTGGAAACCATAAAGTGAAAACTAAAATTTATAAACTAAAAGATCTATATGAAGAAAAAAAAGGAAAAACCTTAAAGAAACATTACCTCCATCTAAAATACCTCATCTTAGAAAATCAAGTAACAATAGGCTAGGGTACCATAAATTCATGGAAAAAAACATAATATCCCCCATAAAATTCCTTTCTAGATGCACATATATGGAAAAAATAACATATAGTGACCCTTCAAGATTACATATCTTTCTATTATAATAATTATAACAAGACATGTAGGCCCTAAAGAATCGCCCTCAAAATCATATATTGAAGAAAGTTGAATCTATCATAAAGATTTATTTATTTATTAATAGTCTTTATCTCTAAAATATTAAAAATAAATATGTAGGTATAATAATGTAGACTATCTTTAGACTATTTGTAATGAATGCTTAATGTCTAGATTTTTTGGGTGAGGTGGAATCTCTACAACAACTCATTAGGGGAGAAATGAGACCTCTGAGAGACCGTCTGGCCATGGTTCCCCGTGCTGCGAATCATGGCTGGACAATCAGAATATTTAATAATAAATTTTGAAAAAAAAAATTAATAATAATAATAAATTAATAGAGTCCGATGTGGCAGTCTCTGTGCCATGTCGGACTACTGCTTCTACAACGTTCCTACAATCCGGGAACGTCCGAGAACTTGAAGTCTCTCAATGGCCTGAAAAATTCTCTAATGTCTTGTAGGTTGCTAGAGGTTGAAGTATTGTTCATTTCTAGTGTAGGTTCTGTTGCAGAATCCTTCATTTTTTGAATTAAAATTTGTGCATGTTCGAAAGATAGATCCTTCCAATCGTTGTGTACATTTCAACAACATGATATGCTGAATAATATATGTTCTGCAGTTGGAAACCGATGTAGAGTGCATAAATGATACTTGATAACTTAATAAGGTTAGTATAATTAAACAAGACACTATTGAAAATGCAACATCTAGATAAAAGGCAACACCGTACATCTCCAAATTGTCCCAAGCTTTCAAAAGTAATCAATGCAAATAGAGATCTCTGAGACAACCAATTGGCATTGAAGCACCTAAAATCTTTTGAGAATGTCAAACCAAGGGCAACATTAGTGAAAACATTAGGTTACCTACGATTTAAATATCAAAACCCATAGAATAATTATTGTTGGAGTGTAAAAAAATATATGAAACAACATAATTCTAAAAATTCATAATGCTCTTTCTAGTTGCTACAACGTTGAATTGAATGTTTTGCCCACACCCTCAAAAAAAATTTGGCATTCAAGATCAAATTCCATACCATGATCAATACTATGAATCTTATGAGGATGAATATAATCGACTACACCAGAGTCTCATAAGGTTCACAACTTTATGTTACTACCTACAATATGTGGTGAATGTTGAACAACATTATTCTGTTCCAATGTAAGATGTAAGTACTCTATCCACCTTCATTAACCTTGGAGCGCTCTGACGTCCAATTTCTCATTGATGTACAGATTCAAAATTAGATTTTTTTCTCATTACAGCTTGGATGAAAGTCATCCTATTTTCTAGAGATACTTTATGAAGTTGTGATCCTATCCAAGGGTTGGATTTGGTGTTACTAGAGCACATATTTTTCTAAAAATTACAAATGCGGAAGTATGTGAAGTAGTTGACTTGCATTGATTCTAGTTCAAACTTGGAATTGCAAAAATGAGGTCATAGACACAAAGATCACAAAACTTCCAGAAAATTTCTATGTCAAGAGAACCTCATTTCAAATCCTTTCCAACAAAATTAACCTCAAAAATGATAATATTTTGCTTGTATTTGAAGTTAGAAGGAATTTAGAATTTTCCCTTTCAAAATTTATAAAAAAAATATTGATGATAGCATTGGTGAATCTAACTGTATGGATAGAATCTAAAACTAAAACTCTACAACTTCTATTTGCATCTCAATTCCAAAATATTCTTCCAAATAGTACTTTATGATGATTTTTACGAAATTGCCAATTTCGGAGATGAGTTTGGACGCTTAGGGGTTAAAAAACTAGATATGATGAAATGTAGGAATTAAATGAATGATTTTTGAACCAAGAGGACATTGAGGTTTCGAGTTGGATACAACTTTGTGATGCTTGTGAACATAATTATATATTTGAAGGTTTCAGAAAAATCCATCCAGCTACCTCATTGTAGAATGAAACTTCCTTCCTCTCCTTCAGATACTCCAGGAGGGTTGAATTCAGGTTTTCAGGGAATGCCATGCTACCATACAAACTACGCATTTGTAGTAATCCATAATCAGGATGAGAAGCAAGAGTTCGGAGGCAAATTTGTCACAATGGTTTTTCACATCATCTTTGGTACCATGTCAATACTGCAGATTGCACACGAATCACTCAAAATCTCTACTGCAAGATGTCCTTGTGTGACAGAGAAGTGGGAGCACAGGCAAGCTTCTCACAAACAAGATTTAACAAAAATTATCAATGGTTTACAACTTCGTTTCATCATATTCGATCATTTGGTCAAATGTACAGTTTTTATCAACGACACGGATTTCTACAATCCCTATACCTATGTCGATCTAGGTTGCTCACTCCACTTGTGACATGAGCAACATCAATTGTTACATCTAAATGATTTGTCTTATTTGTTAAAGTGGCGTGTTCCATTTGACAATTTCTTAAAATTCAAGGAACCCAAAGATCTAAAAACTAGAACTGGCATCGGGCGGAGCCGCAGAGGCATCAGTAAGGCTACTGAAATTGCAGAAATTCACTGAAATTGCCCCTCCTTGCGACGATTGAGGATTCTCTCAGTGTCTTCATTGAGATCAATTTCCAGCAGGCTCGATCTTCTGTGGCCTGATTAATTAGTTACAAAGCAGTCACTAATTCCCGTGTGCGCCTCTGCTCCACCGCATTATAAATTTGGCGGTAATTTCTGGCATAAAACACCTCCCCACTGGCTACCATCCCGTACGCACACACCAGTCGATTCTTCATGCGCTTCCTTGCGATTGCCCACGCCGGCCAGAACACTAGACACAGGCACGACACACAACACAACACTTGAACGACTTTCGAATGCGCCGCTTTGGAAAACTTATTGGAAGCATAAGCCACCACTTTGTAATCTTGCATCGGAAAAGTTACGGTCACCGTGTGTCGATACCCTGTCGACCGCACAATCTCCTCGAGCGATTTTTTGAGCTCCTCGAAGTCCCACTCCACAAATTTGATGAGATGAAACTCCTTCAATGCGTTCTTGCTGCCCGCGTACTCCTCTAGCGTCTCCCTCACTGTAGGCGTGACTGCGTCTTTACTCGCCATGCGAGAAGGTCGGGTGAAGATCCGGGACCACTGCGGGTTCACGTACTTGGACACGTCCAGTTGGATGGAGAAATCGGTGACGGTGTGGCTGCTGGTGGACGTACTGGACACGCCGCTGGAGTTGGTTGAGGTGCTTGTGGTGGTTTCGGTGTGGGTGCCTTCAATGCGAACGGCCATGTGGGGAGACTTGAGGTGGGACGCGAGGAAGCGCCAAAGCTCCTCGGGGTTGCGGTCGAGAAGGGGGTCGTGGCTGTAGATCCCCTTGGTCTTGAGAATCGTTTGGACAGTGGAAGTGAGGGCGACAGAAGGGCGCTGCGGAGGGAAGAAAACGCGCGTGTCGGGGATGACGCTCATGTCGTAGTGGGATGCAGAGTCGCTGGTAGATGTGGTTTCTGGGGCGGCAGAGGGTTTAAAATTTGGGGTGCCTGTAGATGGAACGTCCGAGGCCTGCAACAGAGATCCGTTCATGGTTGCAGGGGATTCCATGCTGCGTTGAAGTCACAAATCAATCACTCGCCTGAGCGATCAACTGAATTCCAGATGCAAGGATCGATCGGTGTTGATGCGGTAGCCCCCCCAAAATCTGAGTTGAAACGTGAAAGCAAGCAGGTCACCACTGAAACCCTGTTCGAAACTTGTTCCTTCAGATAGAGATTCGGTGCTAGTTATAGGAGGGTGTTACAGACATACGATGCAAGCACAGACAGGGTTTGAAAAGTACTGTCTAGCAGCTAGAAACAGAGATTTATAAGAGACGGACAGACAAAGAGCAGTGATTGATAAGGTCCGGTACGTGGGTGGACTCCCTTGATAACGTACTCGGCACGGACAACGAGTAGTCTACCGTTCCGTCAACGCCGCGGAATTCATGGGCTGCGTCGTGACTGAACCTGCAGACAGTAGTGATGAGTGTCCGAGGGGAACTGGCTGCGTCGTCACTGAAGCTCAACGCGAACCTTCCCAGTCATTGTTGAGTGTTGACAGTCTCCCAAACGTGCCTTACGAACAACAGAAAGGTTTCCCAAACGTCGGTGGCGTGAGTGCGCTACGGACAGTAGAAATGGATGAATTTCATTGTCGTGACGATTTGCGGAGTGATGTATCCGTGACGTCATTCGTTGACCTCAGTTTATTCAACTGTGGTAGTACCAGACGTGTCTTGACTGCCGGTTACTAGTTCATGGATAGCTAGCGGAATTGGGCATAAAAAACGGTTGCAATTGGAAAACATTGGGAAAAAAACTAGTGAAATAATTTATAAAATTTTACTTAGGGTAAGTAAAAGAGGAAGAAGTGGACTTGGTACCTGGAAAACTACACTAATAATGATAAATAGTGTTAACCATACTAACTATTTTAGAAATGCTATAAGTTTTTACTTTTGATGAATATTTTTACTGAGTGTATAGATCCTAATATCATTTTAAGTGGGAGAACTTTACACCTATAGTTGGTAAAAATATTCATCAACAGTAAAAACTTATAGCTCTTTTAAATCAATTAGTGTAGGTAACACTATTTATCATCATTAGTGTAGTTCACTATGGGAATTAGAAGAAATTAAATGGTAAAACTCAAAGCTCTCAAATAGGTGGTAAAATTCCCAAATGTTGGTCTAAAGCAATGCATTTTTTTGGGAGGAGGGGGGGCAAAATTTTGCACTTTTTCATAGGTCTCATGGCCTATCAAACTTCATCCTTCTAGGATTGTGTCAATGGTATAAGGGCATGTGGCAGGTATTGTTCCAAAAAGAAATCAATAGTCTAGTAAAGAGAAGTCAAACAATAAGTAATCTATTCATTACATTGGAGATATTTTTAACCCTGTAACCCCTAAAGTTGTAAACTACATTTTTTTGGCAACATAGCAATTTTGGGTAGCTCACTAATATGAATGGAGTTTTTATTTATTTTTCTTTGAAATTTTCACATAACATGTGCTCGAGGAGTAGCTTTAAGACCCAACAATTTTATAACTTTTGACTACATAGTTAGAAAGTTATTGTATGATATGTTGTTTTCAGTGAAGTACAAGTAGTCTAGGATTGGTAGCTAAAAAAATTTCTTTAAAAATCACTCTTAAAAAAGTAAAAATTAGAAATTGGTTTTCTAGATTTATATATAAATGGAAAGCTTTTAATCATTCCATTTTGATTAATGAGATGAAAGTTATGAGGAGTTTTAGTCTATGAGTAGTTTGCAAGTAGTTATGGAATCTCTATTCCAAGATAAACTTTGAAGTCCTTTATTTAATTCAATTTTTAATATTTTTAGAAAAAAATAAAAACATTACATGCAGATGGTTTCTTACAACATTACAACCATTGGGATTGGCATTTTTCAATTCCATAAATAAATTGTTAACAATTTAGTATTTTGAATCATTCTCTACCTTTAGGGGTCAAAAATCTTTAGGGGTTAAACAACATTCACTTGCGTAGAGGGCAATCCAAAAGAGAATAAAATAATCTTTTAAAGTAGGGTATGGAACTTGTTTGCCCAATGTTTGTGTGGTTAGGTGTAAGCCCTCAAGTTGTCACATGGGTCTCAAGATTTTATTTTTTTGCTTTCACTTAGTTTCAATAGAATTTATAGTTAAAAAATCATAAAAAGAATCTTTACATCTTACTTTGTAGAAGTCCCTACTAATATGGTGATTAATCTCTAAAATTTTTGGAAGTGCCTTAAACACTTCCATTTCCTACTTCTAGTGTCTAAGTTGGGGATGCTAGTATGTGAGCTTGTCAACATGAGCCTATGAGTCTCCATTTTCTTTTTTCCATTTAGGGGTTGTAAATATGTTGGAGAACTATGACTATGAAATTAGACATAAGGATCTACAGTGCGAATAAACAACAAATGAATATGTTGCTATGTAATTTTGAATTAAAAAATTGAACCAATGTATTGGAATAAAGCCATGATGAAAATGGTGGAATGAATTTAGGATGAAAATGATAAAATGAAGCTAGAACAAAAACAATGGAATTTTGAAATTGTATGACTAAAACTAAAGCCCATAGTGCCTTTTGAATCGAAGGAGTTCAAAAGATCTTGAGGGAACCAATGAGAACCTTTAGGGTTCAATTAGTTTATGAAACAAAGGTCCCAAAAAGTGGAATTTGAAAAAGAAAATATGAGAGTCATAAAGGGTGCTCAAAAATTTTGAAAATTTCTTTGAAGGTTTGTTGTATAGTGTAGAACATCATGGTGCAAATTTTTCTACCATGCTACTCTAAAATTAAAAAATCAGCACTCTATGGTTATAGATCCAAAGTTCATATTGTTGTAAAATTCCAATTGGTATAGCCGATTTTTGAAGTAACCTTTGGGATTTTCCTAGTAACAAATATAGTCTATTGTGGGATTGTGGGATCTTTTGAAGTCATGGCTAAAAAAGTGGTGGAATGAATCCATGACAAAAATGGTCAAATGAAACTAAAATGAAAACATTTTAGCTTCACCTAAAATAATGGAATTTTAAAGTCACACAACTAAAATTGAAGCCCATTGAGAGTGTTGTGTTTTTTCAATTGAGGGAGATGAAATTCTTTTGAAGTAACTAATGGAAACTTTTGAGATCATTCAATTAATTTCTGAACAAAGAAAATAAAAGAATGGATTGGAATTTGGATTGAATTCAAATCCAAATATGGGTTTAAAAAAATATGAAGGTTGAAAGGGTCCACCAGAAGAAATTTTTTATTTGCCATTCTATTGCCCAAAAACAAATTGTGAATTTGATCAATCTAAATATATATATGTGCCATGATCAAGGAGATGACAAGAGGATTTTTTACCTTATTGACTAACATAAGAGAATTAATAGTAATCAAAGATATTGCCCAAACCAAAATTTATAAAATACATTTTTATAAATTCAAATATAGCTCAATAATTTGCCTAAGTTTTAACATTAATAAATAATCAATTTGTATGCAAATTCTACTTAGTAGCCAATAAATTAGTTGAAAATATTAAAAAACTACAAAGAAAACTAAACTGAATGAAACTTTTTTTTTTGAAAACTTGTTAAAATTGAGTAAGAAAACTGATTCAAAAACATTATTATCTCAAGAGTTGCTAAGATAGCTTACAAAACAAAAAGCTTCATAACTTTATATTACTTATCCAAATGGAATGAATCAAATCTTTCCACATAGACAAAAATATAGTCTATAATAACTAAAATATTATCTCAATTTTTGCTCCCAGACATTGATTGAAATAAAAATTATATTCTCACAACAAGAATAAATTTTCTTATCTTAAAAAAGTTTCAAAATAATCTTGCCAAAAATTGCAATCATAAGTACCTGAGTCTTCAAGAATTCCCAAAGAAAAGTCTAGAGACTTTAGGGATTAAATATGTTGTTTACGTTTTGGTTAATTTAAGAGTGTCCCTTTGAATTTAAATATTATACATTCAATATCAATATTTGGTTGATATTGATATTCGGTGTATAATATTCTATGGTCAAGTTAACATTTTAAATTGTATTTGACTTTAGCCTCATATTTATATTATGTGAAACTATATGTTGTTTGATGTTGTGAAAAAATGCAATTCACTTTATAATTTTTTTTCAATAATATAATTTTTGTAGCAAAAAAATGAAGATAAATTTCAAAAATATAAAAAGAATAATTCAATTAATTTGAAATTATTCTTTTAGTAGAACTGGCAATGAAGAATAGCATAAAGTTTTTACTAACAATCAATAGCTCTAACTTACAATGAAAACACCTTAAATTATATCGTTTTAGTCAAATTACCACTTTCAGGCTAATTTTTTTTACATCCTTTATCTATAAAATGAATAAATAAAGTATTTTTGAGAATTTTTCTATAAATGTTATGTTTTTCATAAATCTTCATAGAAAAATAAATGATTGCAATTTCTAAAAATATAAATGATTCATTGAGAAATTTTCATCAATAACAATATATTTTAAAATGATCTAAAATTTTTGCCAACAATAAAAAAATTCACACAATATTGAGTGATTTGGATTGTAATATGTGCCTTGAGCTTGCAAATTGTGGCAATACTTTATTGAACTCTTAGAATCCTTCAAAAAAATTTAAAAAAAATAATAATTAAACTTTTTAGATTTTATTTTTTTAATTTAAATCATATATAAAAAATGGATACTTCGAGAGCTAAAATTGAATTTGATCAAGTTTTGAATACATGGGTCTTTTAAAGATCAAACTTTCTACTAAAAATCAAAACCTCTCTCCAAATTATAAATAATTGGTCAAATCAATTTAAACAAAGCATCTTACTAACACATACCTAGTACCTTCATGCCCCCATCGAGGCCCCCATCAATAATTTTTTTGACATAAACCCAATATAGGACGGCTACTACTACTTGTAGCAAAGTCAATCTATTTTAATGTAGTCATTGTTGTTTTCATTGTCTTCAACATGGTCTAACTTTGCACCAAATATATAACCATAACTAACCTTCAAAGTTATATTACTAGAAGATGAGCTCACATGCCCTATATTAAGCTCTCCTATCCTAAATTAAGAAGTAATCCTTAATGCCTTCATGCCTTAATATCCAAGTGTCGATGGCTATATTGAATTAATCAATCAAAGATTATCTTGAAGTTTCCTTGAAGATGAAAATGAATATCCATAAAAAGAAGAGAAGCATTTCTACATTGTTGTAAGGCTCCATTGCTTCCACAATGAAATTTTAAATAAAATTAGAAATTATTTTTGATCTTGGGAATGTACTAGTATAATCAAAGATTGTCAAGTGCAATGGGAAATTTCAAAAATAGTAAACAAAGATTATGAAAAGCTTCATAATGCTTATTACACGGTTGCTAGGATGTGAGCCTAAGATCTTGAGCCCATGTTATAGGTACCTATATTATAAGCACCTTCCATAGTTATATGATATTTATATTATAGGAGCCTATGCTATAGGTACTTATGCTATAAACACCTTCCATGGTTATAAGATATTTATATTATAGGTGTATGTTATAGACACCTTCAATAGTTGTAGAGTACCAACTTACACCTAGGCTCAAGGCACATATTTCGAGGCTCACGTACTAGCGTCGTTGATGCTTACTATTTGATCCCCAAATTATTTTGGCATCAATTCCTTTCCGCTTTGGAGATAACATCCCTTATATTGCTTGCTACAATGTACCACAAATTGGCAGGCAAACCATTTTGCCAGGCCCCTCTCTCAAAAAAATCACTGGTTGTTGATTTTTTTTGGAAAAAAAATGCTTCCCCTCCCAGATGCCATCCATTTCTCAAAAAATCACAAGCCATTGATCTACATGAGATTTAATTTGAGCTGTCCAAATGAATCCAAAATATAGTAACAAATATGGATACAAATATAATACCAAATACTGTGCAAATACGGGTATGAATACAATATGGATATGAATACTATACAAATATGGGAGTGGATATGGGATTTATCCCATATCAAATGGGACCCCACCTGAAAATTACAAAGTGTGGATGGGGGGTATAAAATAATTTAATTGAAAAAAAATTGTGAGCTTATTTGGGGGATGAAAAAAATTCAATTCTCTTGCCATTTAACCCCTAAAGGACCATTGTCCCTTTGGGGGACAAATGCGTTTTTGGGCAGGTACTTACGGGCTGAAATTTTCTCCTGATTTTTTGAAATTTTTTTTGGAGGTAGAAAAGTTGATTAGCTTTGTGGGAATATAACTTTTTTCAAAATCAATGCCCTGGATTAATAGTTATGACCAAATGAGCTCAAACAAGGGGATGGCGAGCAGCTCGGGCAGTCCAAAAAAAATGGACAAAAATTTGAATTTTCTTTTTAATATTATTTTTTCTCATAGATTATATTTTTTTTCTATCTGGAAAGCTTTGATTCATTTCATTTGGATATGTGATGAGAAAGTTATGAACATTCTTGTTTTTCGGGCAATTAGAGCATCTTGTTGAAAAAAATAACTTGTAGGATTCATTTCTGAATGCAATTTTTCAAATTTTTCAATTTTTTTTTTTTTGCATGGTTTGATTTACTTGCTAGAACAATCTCACCATAGGGATTAGTGCATTTGAATTCCATCTAAAATATATGAATATTTTAGATTTTCCTTCTATCTCGTACCTACTTCTACTTAACAATTTTTTTAAGAATGATAATTAAATTTTTTTTGAATTTTTTTTTTACCTAGACTCTCAACTCAATTCTCCACTATAAAGATTTAAATCTAAAAACTCTGTAGTGCAAAAATTTTAAGTTAAAAATGTTCAAAGTCAAAAAATCTAGTCCCGCAATGTGCTGAAAAACTTGTTTTTTCCACTTTAAACGCAGATATCTTGCAATCTGAGCGGTCAAAAATTCTGAAATTTTTTCCACACACTCTCATACTAGTTAGGTGTAAGATCCTACGGTTAGATATGGGAAAAAAAACAATTTTTCAATTTTTGTACTCCTTGCTGTAGATATGGCAGTTTTGAGTGTTTTCTGGCAGAAAAAAGGGCTTGGCCCTTTAGGGGTTAATTTTTTTTTTTTAAATCAATTTAATTTTTTGAGCTCATTGTGACAGTTTGTCACAATGAGCTCAAAATTGGCAGTTACTGCCATTACACTATTGACTATTGGCAATTACTGCCATTACTGCTATTTGAAATTCTTTTGATTCTTCCAAAAATGGTATCCAAAAATATGGAATTTTTTGACATACTATAAGTGTGAATTTTAGGTTTATAGACCACTGGTTTATTTTGGTCAACTTTATTCATTTTAGCCTTAAAATTGCACCATTGGATTTGAATAAACTTTTGTGGACTGGAATGCAATGGAATCTTCTTTGTGATCTTATTGTTGCTTTATTGAAATATGCAACAACAAAGGAATTTATGATAATTTAGGGTGCAGACACAAAAACCATTGATGTTATGTACATGGCAATGGATTATACCAACCCATGTTTCTATTATGCTAAGTGCCACCAAGTAAATAGAAGGGAAGAATAGTACAAAAGGAACCAATATAAACATTGACAAATCAAATTGCATGTACTTCAAACTTATATTTTGTAGTTTAAAGTTGATGAGTACTATATCCAACTATGAAGGTTGACATTTTATACTAAATAATTAATTAAAATTAGAAAATTAGTTCAATAATTAATTTTAGAATTAAAATTTTCAAGTCTTTCTCAAAATTCACTGAACATTATAGAAACATTAAGAGGATGACAAATTTATTATTTTGAGATTTGCATGTCACACTTTGAAATTTGCATGAGGCCTATCTTTTGATAGTTTTGTATTTTTTATTCTCTCTCAAAGAAATTTAAAATAATTTAACTTCAATTTTTGTCAAACATGATAGTCAAGTATGATATTTGAATGTTGTACATGGGTCCCCATAATACTATTGAAGATCCTCAAATGTTGGCTCAAAGCAAAAAATTGTTCTTTATTGTGAGCTAGCTAGGGGAGTTAGGCCACTTCATTTGGGGGGCTCTCTTAAAGTTAAAAGGGACCCTTCAACAATTGATTAATATTATTTTGTGATACCATTGTATTTAAGGATATTTATATTTGAAACAAGACTTTTGGAAGTTTGAAGTGATTGATGTAGTAAATATGTCTTCTTAGATTTCCATATAAAAAACTTAATACCACCCCAATGCAAGACTATGACTATTACTTGCAACTAAGTCAATCTATTTCAATGTAGTCATGATTGTCTCCATTGTCTTCAACATGGTCTAACTGTGCACCAGATGTATATCTATAACTAACCTCCGATCTACTAGAATCACCATCATGACTAGAATCATTATCCATACTAAAATCACCATCTCTTTTGCTCTCACCATCAATGGAGAAATTTGTAACCATGGCCAATGCCTTCTGTAGTATTTCTTCATATTCTTTCACCATCAGCTTGCTATCCTCCAATTTTTTCAAATCCTTCTCATGTTCCAAAGCATCTACCTCCTTCACAAACATTGCCACCTCTAGGTATTTTACTTGTGTTCCATTATTGTCCACTTGAACAAGAGCCTCTCCTCTCCCTAGTTTGGATTGTGGTGTACTAGGTGCTTGCAAAGATTTGTTAAATGGTCTTCTTCCTTCATCTCTTCCTTTCAATTTTTCCATTGACATTTTGAAACCTCCTGCTTTTTTCTGTTCAACTAGAAAACCAAGAGGATCATGGGCTTTATTATCTTGTGAAACTAGGTCAATTGTGTTATCCAACCACTGTATATCATTGTCCTCCATCTTTGTCAAATCTATCAATTCGAAAGTCTCATTTGGAGTACCACTATCATATGCTATTCAATGCAACTTAGCTTTCTTATCATATCCCACAATCAATGCTTTATAGAGAATGTTATCTTCCCACCATCTTATTCGGAGGCTCCCACCCACCCAAGATTTATTTGCAGATGGACCTACACTCTTGAGGTGGCTACGTAGTGTTGGTCTACCCACTCTTTTCCCTCCTCTGCCTACATTGGATCCTAGTGCACCTTTGCTTACTACATTAGAATTAACTGCATTTGCAACGCCTTTCTTCAAATATGTTTTTCGCATAGGCAACCTTTGTCCATTTGAAGTTGAAGTTACAATACTGGGACGAAGAGGAGGTTTCAACAATGGAGTTGGTGGACTAGCATGGCATATTTTTTGTTTTTTTCTACTTTGAAAAGCAACAAGACTCAGAGGAGGAAGAGGTGGCGGCATGCTTGGGTCCTTTTCTGTACGTTTCCATGTCAAAAACAGTACAAGTGTTTCATCACCTTCAATTGTCTCCAACATTTGTCGGTATTCTTCATCTACAATTCTTAATTCTTTTATCAAATTGGACAATAACTTTACCCTTGCCGAAGGAAGAAGCTCTGACTTGGCATGGAATGTTTTTAGCAAAGCATAATATGCATCCCATTCAAGCCCCTGAATGAGCTCATCAATGTTGGAAGAGCTTGATGGGACTGCCTATTCACTAGGTCCACCTTTTTTAACACCACCTCCAATATGAATCCCCTTAGTAGGTGGGAGGTTGTCATCATCCTTGCCATTATGATTTGACACCATTGTTCCAAGGTCCTTCACAAATAAAAAGATTAGAGTTAAGTAATTCTTACTTTACCAACCATAGGTGTTTCTTTAACAAGTAAGAAAACTACCCTTCATCTATGTTTGGAGTAGGTTAGTAAATAATTAAGCAAAATTTGAAGTACATATAAAGTTTATTAAATCTGAAGACTAATATATGAAAAAAAAGAAAATTTTATTTGAAGGCATTTTTGTTCTATGTAAAATCTAAACACCAAAATTAAAAAAGATATTCTATGCTGTCTCAATTCCATAATTAAACTA
Organism: Rhytidiadelphus loreus; assembly: GCA_947034895.1. Taxonomy (NCBI): domain Eukaryota; kingdom Viridiplantae; phylum Streptophyta; class Bryopsida; order Hypnales; family Hylocomiaceae; genus Rhytidiadelphus; species Rhytidiadelphus loreus. The sequence continues at coordinate 46,214,776 of OX344765.1, forward strand.
TTTTCACATACAAGTGTTGAAAATAACCTACATGTATGGTAAACCCTATAAACTTTTGAGAAGAAAAGACTTGAAAAATTGATGGTGATGGAAGGTGGGTAGAAAGTGTGTCTTTGACAAAGAATAGAGACAAGCTATATACACGCAAAAAAGCCAACTACCGAGGTTATAGTATATGGAAGAGGTAACTTGTAAGGCACATATAATTCTATGTAGCTTAGCCTTGGTGGTCAGGTATAAACTATCTCTTTCTTGGTAGTTAGGAATAAACTACCCCCTCCTCGGTGGTTAAGAATAAACTATCCCCTCTTTGATAGTCAATATCAAACTATCCCCTCTTTGGTGGTCAATATCAAACTATCCCTTCTTTGGTGGTCAATATCAAACTATCCCCTCAAAACACTAGACACTCCTCAACAAATTATGTATGTAGGTACAAACAAGAATATGCCACATTAGGACCACATCAGATTGGTGATTTGAATTCATTTTTTAAATTTCCAAAAAAAACATTAAAAATTTAAAAAAACTATTATTTTATTTCTTTGTAATTGCACCGCCGCCAAAAATAAAATAGCTTTGTAATAGATTTGTTGAGGCCTCAAATTTTTTGTAATGCTTTGCAACATAGGATTTGGATCTTTAGAGGGATTGTATTGACAAAAACAGAGTTCAACACTTGCTACAGGTCAACATACACCTTCAAAGTCTAACATAATGAATTCACAATTGCTAAGACTTCAATTGCGGAGGCATAATTACATGTTTGGGGGTGTCATTGGGCATTAGTTTTAGAAATATAAATGATTCCAAACATATGATATTTTTTTTAAATTGGCAAAAAATTTGAATTTTCTTTGAAAATAGATGCTAGTATAGGAGTTTAAAACAACTATAGGATGCATATAGTAATTGCCTACCATCTTATATAGAACATAGGATGCCCTATAAAAATAAATTACGTCTGATGCCATATTAGATGTTTTATTCATTTATTGAAATAAGCTTTGTCCAAAACAAAGCTTGGTAAGTTGGCAGTCTCTTGTTGAAGAAATTCCATTCAATATTTTTGATGAGTGGAAATTTGATTGGTTTACACTATAATAAAAGTTGATAAAAGAAAAATGCACTTGATTTTGAGTGTTTATTTTACCAATTTTTGTTATGGCATATTTCAATTTCTCATGATGACTATTTGCCTACAGGTTGATACACATTTGCACCTACAACTCCGGACAAATTCTACATTTTCATCAACGTTCATGAACACCTTCTTGGAGATGGACCTTTAATTAGCAAAAAAAATAATAGTTTTGAGGTGATTTGCAAAATCCTATGCTTGCCATATTACCAAAAATTGCATGCACTTTCACTTGCAAATTGAACTCCCAAATTTTAGGCTTCATAGTTACATCTATCTTTATGAATTATGTATGCTTGAGTGCTTTAGTGCAACCATGACATATTACAAGATACAACCGTATATGTTGGAGGAGGTCTTGCTTAGGTCTATATTGATTGTAAGTAGATATTGAAGATGCATATTTTGTTGTTGTGTATATAGGGGGCAAATGAGATCATTTTTATTGTAATGTACACTCCAAGTATGAGAATATTGTTTTTTGTAAGATTTTAATCTTGTTTGCTACTTTGCCACAAATTGATAATTGCAAAAATTTATTTTTGGTTTTGAATGTGGTTGGCTATTCTTGTTGAACTTTAGCAAGATTTTGTACTTTAATTTTGTTCTTTTATTCCACCATTATTGTTGTATTGCAATGCATTGAATTCATTTTCATGTTGAAGATTCTATGATTAGTAGCACAAAATGGTTCTACTAAATCCCAAACATTCATTCTCCTATTTTCACTTTGCAATGGGTTATTGCACAGAGGTAAGATAAGTGTACCCGTTGTCAACCACTACCCATACCCTCGCCCATACCCAACTTGTAAGGGGCATTGTTTCTAACCAAGATTGAATTAGATTTTCAATTGAAGCTTGGAATATTTTTTATATCTCTTTCAAGGTTCTAGGGATTAATAAGATCATGACACATGTCCCAAAGTAGTGAGACTATGAGACTTCTCTAATTACAATTGGAAGACTCTAATTAGTGACTCTAATTAGTGAGACTATAATTAGTGACTCTAATTAGTGATTCTAATTAGTGAGACTCTAATTAGTGAGACTATGAGACTTTCGTAATTACAATTGGAAGACTCTAATTAGTGACTATGGGCTCCAAGCACTTTTGGGCTCACAAAATTCATGGTAATTTCAATTTTAGTAATAAAATTACGAAAGATTTGCAATCCCCATATTTCCAATCTTTCTACGTGGGAAAAATTGTCTCACCTTAAACTGATGATGATCTGTTGCAAATCCTTTAAGTAATGAGGTATGGATACATTTACCTTATGCTTAGAATGCTACTAGAGCAACACAATATTGTTGTCTTGCAAAATATGTTGCCCATACCTAAAATGGTTAATGCTCTTACAAATGCAAAATTTGCCCATATTTCTCTATGAATGCATTGAAAGTATTGGCAAAAATTCAACTTATTGTTGTCTATGTGTTTTATTTATAATTTGTTGCTAAGTTTCCAAATCCAACAACTATAAAGCAAATACTAAAATTTATAAATTTATAAAATAACAAATTTATATGAAAAAAAATAAGGAAAAAATTTGGAGAAACATTACCTCCATCTAAAATACCTCATCTTAGAAAATTGTGAATGTGGATTTTCAAGTTTTGCATTGTGATTATGGTTTTGGTGTGAAACAGGTTGTATTTCAATTTTATTTTCAAAAATTCATGCAATGTGTGAATGCAAATGTCATGAGATTTCAACGTAGATTTCAAAATGTGTGTATTGATAGTTGAAATGTTCAAATTCTAGGAACGGACAAGGACGGATGCAAATGAGGAGGAGTAGGTAGTATAATTAGTTAAAAGTTTTATTATGTAGGTGCGGATGAGTAGAGTCTAGCCTCTCTTTGTGTGTTCATCTTTCTATGATATATTTTCTATGAACATTTTTCTATGATCTTTTCTACAAACTATTTTATGTATATGTTTTTTCACATTTAAATTTAATGATAAATTATTTTGTGATGCATGAATATGCAATTGTGTTAAATTATGTTTGATGAACTATGAATGTATGTGTGATTCAAATTTAATGAGTGGTGAAATTAAGATAATATAAAATTGGAGTATGTGTAATTGTTAAGTCCAAATTTATGAGAGAAAATAAAAGAAAGATTGTTTATAATTTATAAGTGCATAGTGTGATATTAATCTTGAATCAAAATGGACTATTGCCATGGCCAATAGAAAATGGTTAAATGTTTGATTGCTAAGGCTATATAGTATTGTAGATGAGTGAAGATTATGAATGAAAGAGTAAAAATATTTTAAGAGAGAATAATTATTGGAAATCATTAAGTTTTGTGAATTCATGTTTAATGAAAATGAAATTAATTGAGAGGAGAGTATTGTGATAGAATTCATGGAAGAATTTATATATAATAAAAAGGTTATGGATATTGATTATGAAATTAAGACTATAGCTTCATTATAAATTTAAAAGCAATTACATAAAAATTGATTATGGCTATGAGTGATGTGCATTGAGAAAAAATAGATTTTTTAGTTCCGTGGGTTGTTTTTAATTTATCTATAGTAAACTTATTCATAGTTTTATTCATAGATCTCCCCTCTAAGATACACATGAACATTTTTAATGTTGATATTCCTTTATGAGACAAATTAGCCTATTATTTCCTATATAAAATGTCATATTACCTATAAGTGACCTTAGCTACATAAAACTCTAGCTAACTTGAGTCTTCCCTCAAAAGAATCCAATTTATCCAATTTGTTTCCCGGTTGTTTGGTTATTAAAATTTATACTACAAAAATTAAGTAACAATAGGGTACTATAAATTCATGGGAAAAAAAATATAATACCCCCCATAGAATACCTTTTGGACGTGCATAAATGGAAAAAATAACATATAGTGACCCCTTAAGATTACAAATCTTTCAATTAATTGTAACAAGATGTGTGGGTCCTAGAGAATCACCTACAAAATCATACATTGAAGAAATTGAAATTAGATCTATCATAAAAAAAAAAATTTAGTAATAGTTATTATCTTAAAAATATTAAAAACAATTGTATAGGTGCAACACTATAGACTATCTTCAATCTATTTGTAATGTATGCTTAATGTCTAGATCTTTTGGGGCAAGTTAAGTGAACTCTTTGCATGTCTTCTTGTAGGTAGCTAGAGGTTGAAGTATTGGTCATCTCTAGTATAGATTCCTTTGTAGAATTATTCATTTTTGAATTAAAATTTATACATGTTCAAAGGATAGATCCTTCCAATCATGTATAAGTTGAATATTACTTTGAATTGGTAAGCTTGAAATGATGATAGTTCACCATAAAGAATTGGTCTTAACATCTTTCATACTTGTGTCTTGTCTCTAGCTTGTTGTCCAACCTTTGGAATAACTCCTAGAGAACATTCATATACTTGAATGGAATACTTTTGGGTCCACTATAGAGTGATTGCAAGAAAGACTGAACGATTTTGGTAGCGTTTGGTCAAAAACTATGTTTTTTCTGCCTAGTACTAGGAATACTAGGAGTACTACAAAATAGAGCAATCTCAGCCATTGATCTGAAAAATCAACGGCCAATAGTACTTTTGAGTACCATTAGAAGAGATTTCACGTTGCTGGAGGGCTGCGAGTTCCCAACGTGGGAACTGCATTCCCGCAGCGTAGTGACATGGATTAGAGACTGTCACGTCATTTTTTGAAAAAAAAATTTAATTAAATTTTTTTTTTTGCATTTTAAGAAGAATTTTTTTTTTTTTTTAATAATTTTTTTAAAATGGTGACGTGGCAGCGCTGGCGTTCGCAGGGACTGCTGGGAACCAATGCCGAGAAGTGCTTGAAACGGCCCTCCAGGAGACTGAAATCTCCTCTAATGCTTTATAATACTGAAACAGGACTACTTAAAAAAATGATAGTTTGTCACAAAAAGTAGATAAAACTAAGTATAAATTAATAAAAATTAGAAAATCATGAATAAAAAAAAACTAAAAATTGTCCATTTATGAAGACTTGATAGTGATTACATTTCACCAAAAACTAGAAGTTGAAACCATCATGAAAGTTTGGAGTGCTATGCACAAGGGACCCCTATTTGCATGCATGTTGAGGACAAAAAATTGTGTTTTTTTGAATTCCCTTTGATGGGCATATGCCCATCTAGTGTGGGAATAGGCCACAAAAAAGTCAAGTGAACATCATGTTTTTTGGATACTTCACAATACTAAAAACCCCTAAGCCCCAAAGTGTGACAAATTAGCTAAATTGATATTTAATTATAACATTATTTTTCAATTTTTTTGAAAATTAACAAATCTCATGTTTTCTGAGTTAGCAATCTTCCATAAAAATTTCAAGTCCATTGGCTTCAATTTCCAAAAGTTACGGCCAAAACCAACTCCGTCACTTCAATTGTGACGCCTCATAGGACCGGTCTTTCTTGCAATCACCCTATACATCCCATCTAGTGTGATCCCTATGATTTTCTAGTTTAGAATAATAACCTTTGCATCCATTAAAGCTTGTTTTTTCTCTTTCAAAAGCATGTCATGTTGAATAATATATTTTTTGAAATTGGAAATAGACGTAGAGCATATAAACAATTCACTACAACAGAAATAGTGTTTTATGACTGCAAAAAACGATTGCAGTCAGTCGTAAAATCAAAAAATATGACTGGCGCCGAAATCACTGTAGATGACTCGGAATATGATTGCAGCAGTCGTTTAGAAGCAGTCGCTTCAAACATCAGTTATATTGGTAGTCATATAAGTTGACGGGTATAAATACCCATAATTAGCCATAGTATGCCAACAAGGCGTATATTTTGACTTTCTTTGACTTTTTTTTGAGCTGCCCGGGTAAATGAAAAAATCCTATGTGGAATATGACTGCGTTGAGTCATATTTTTTGATGACGTGGAATATGACTGTAGTCAGTCATATTTTGTGAAATATGACTGTGTTGAGTCATATTTTTTGATGACGTGGAATATGACTGCGGTGAGTCATATTTTTTGATGATTTGTAAAACGACTTTTCTCAGTCATATTTTTCAGTCATATTGAAAGCACCTAGTCATTTTTTGGAAATTATTATAATCATTTTGTGACTCCAAGTAGTCATTTTTTTATTGATATGTATTTTGAACTATAAATTGAACAAATCATATAACGGTTGTAGGATACCTAAGCATATTTGCAATCATACATTAAAATGATTTAACAATTGAATAAAAGATTTCATATAGTTAAGAACAAATACATATGATTTTAAAGATATAAAAGAAACAATTATATTAGAGAGGGAATATATAAGAAGGAATGTGACTCTTTTCAATGACATTTATAATTTATTAATCACAAATACAAAATATGTATATCACAATGAATTATTTATACAAGTCAATAGAGACTATATTTCTTACAATAATATGAAGTGAGTTGCAAGTAGCCTCCAACGACTTTGTTCCAATTTTGTTGCCTGCATATTCAATTAAAGAAATAGGAGGTTAATTTTTAATGAACATACAACAAAGCTCAATCTTCAAAAGTTTACAACAATAGAAAATATGTAATACAAATTTAGGGTAAGAAGAAAAACAAAGGTGATGCAAGGAACAAGAAGAAAAAAGGCAACAAGTGCTAAAAGATAACAACAAATACAAGTTAAAATGCACAAGAAACAATAAGGATCTACTACTAAGAAGTAACAAGAAACAACAAAAAAGAATTAAGATGCAACAAAAAGAAACAAGAAACAAAAAAAGAGAACAAAATGTAAGAAAGAACAAATAAGAAGAAGAAAGAATTAAGATGCAAGAAGAAAAAAAACAAGAAGCAAGAGTGAAGATGCAACAAAAGACAACAACTCTAAGAAGTAAGAGTAACTCAAGATGCAACAAAAGACAACAACTAAGAAGCAAGAGTGAATTCAAGATGCAGCAAAACACAACAATTAAGAAATAATTGTGAACTCAAAATGCAACAAAACACAATAATTAAGAAACAAGAGTGAACTCAAAATGCAACAAAACACAACAACTAAGAAACAAGAGTGAACTCAAAGAGACAAGAGACAACAAAGGTTAAGGAAGAAGAGTCAAAAGAAGTAGTGGCTAGGATTTCAAAACCCTAAAAAAATGACGGCTAGGGTTTCAAAACCCTAAAAAGTGGTGGCTAGGGTTTCAAAATCCTTAAAAAATGACAGCTAAGGTTTCAAAACCCTAAAAAGTGGTGGCTAGGGTTTCAAAACCCTTAAAAAGTGGTGATTAGGTTTCAAAATTTTAAACAATGGCTAGTCTATATTTTTTTTGATTGCCCATGTTTTTTTTAGGTTGCCCAAAAACAAAAAAATGTTACTACCATGAAAATATGACTAATAATATAACTCAATGTTCTCAAACGAGTTCCCTACCGTTCCCTATGAAATACTTTGGTGTTCCCAACGAACGTATAATATACGCCTGTGAAGTATAAAGATCCAAAAACGACTGGCAGTCATATTTTGCAGTCATATTTCTCCCCAAGGCATTGACCTCCAAGAATATGACTGCGAGTAGTCGCCAGTCATCCTCAGTCATATTTTTGCAGTCATAAAACACTGTCGTTGTTGTAGTGATTTTTGATAGCATCATAAGGTTTTTTTAGTATATTAGTAAATGAAAAACTAACCAAAATACAACAAGTAGTCATGTAGAGAAAAGGAAGCATGGTCTCCAAACTGTCATTATGAGCTTTCAAAAGTAATCAATGCAAATAGAGATCTCTGAGGCAACCAATGGGTGTTGAAGCACCAAAGATACTTTGAGAATGTCAAACCAAGGTCTACATTAGTGAAAACATTAGGTTACTTAGCTATGATTTAAATTTAAAAAATCCATAGAATATTGATGGAGTATGAAACAACTTAATTCTAATAATTTGTAGCGGTCAAGACCAAGATTCTCTCCACGATGGTGTACTACAATTGGCTACGAGCAAGCAAATTAGTGAAAACATTAGGTTACCTGTGATTTAAATATAAAAAACCCATAGAATAATTATTGTTGGAGTGTCAAAAAACACACCAAACAACGTAATTCTAAAAATTCATAATGCTCTTTCTAGTTGCTATAGCATTGAACTAAATGTTTTGCCCACAACCCCCCAAAAAATTATTGGCATTGAGGATCAAATTCCATACCGTGATCAACACTATAAATCTCCTGAGGATAAATATGATCGACTAGATTAGAGCAACAATTCCAAAACTAGCTAATTTGTGCTAGTTGTCTACCAAATACGGACATGTGCTAAATGTAGATTGGGGAAATGACCTTAGACAAAAGATTTTGAGCAAAATCTTGAAGCCCTGGCCATAGAATACTATAGTTTGGACTATTCATCTAAACAGTGAGTAGCACATGTTTTCTATTTTTTTTCATCTAGGAGCAACGAATTGTCTTTGGCCATTGATATTTTCGCTTGGTAGTTGCATCATGGGGCGGGGATTAGCAAGGTTAGGGTTTTGGAAGGTTGCCACGAACCTTAGCAATTAGCATTGTCTTCCTCATTTTGCAGTACGTTTCAATTGATAGTATTAATTCTTGACTTCTAAGTCTTGATGCTCGTCGTTTAGTAGTAATTTCGATGGGTGGAGTGGTACCATTACTGCCCTTCTTGGTTCTTGTCACTTTTTAGATGCATGCCTTAGATTTACGGAATTATGTCTATTTTTTCAAAATTGTTTCCTTCCTTGTTGGCTTTTGAATGTATTGCACCACTTCCTTGCTGTAGTGGAATTCTACAAGATTTGGAGGGTAACGGAATGATAGTCTTCTGACTTCTACATTCATTGCCATTTGGGAATGTAGGCGGCAAGTTGGCAACTAAACGGTTGTTTGAAGCATAAATTTAATTGTTGATGTTTCCTGAACTTGCATATTTGCTTTGAGTTGCGCCTTTGACAAGTTCCCAACTTCTGATTGTTGTCGTTGTTGCTACTACACCTTTGATGAGTTTCGAACTCCTAATTGTTGTTGTTGTTGTTGTTGCTGCGGATCGACCTCTGGTTCTTGCTTCCTTGGCTTTTAAATTCATTGGTTTTGGTTGTATTTGGCTTAGACTCTTGTTGTTCATGTATTTGCGTTGTATCTTGTGTGCTATTGTCTTGGATTATTGGGGTGCAAGACTACATGTGAATGTGGTGATCCTATGGGTCCCAAATTGAAATTACCGAAGAATTTTTAGGTCCGCACTTTTGGGTCCAACTGGAACACTAGCGGTTTGGGAAAATATATAATGCCCAACATCACTCACGTTTCTGAGATGCGCTTGGAAGAGTTTGTTTTGTTTGTGCTTTGTAATTGTCAAACTTTGGAGGTGACTGTGGTGTCTCCTATCACTCTAAGCGCAAGTAATTGCAAGGGGCTTGTGGTAGAGAAGAGGACCAAATTGGTGGCAGGGACGGGGCGGAAAAAGTCTAAAATCCCTCCAATACAATCACTCGCCGGTGGCAAGAAGTGTGGGCCTATAAGTTTACATGGGTTGAAGGCAATTTCAACTTTGATGGCGATGTGGTTGGGGTTGTTTGCTGAAGCTGCACAACTATTATGAGGAGGCACAAAGTGATGGTTCCCAAATTGGATAATTTGGAAAAACACGACGAGGGCAAGCATGTTTGCAAGGAGGATGGCCCTCTGGAAGCTCACTTAAAGAAGGGTGATGTCTTCATTAAGCATGATTGCAAGCACTTGCAAATGTGCAAATTGTGGGCGGGGCAGAAGTACACAGGGATTGTGGCTAAGCAACTAATGGGTGGTTTGGAGGGCAATATGAATAAAAAAGGGTCCAATTCTCAACCCTTTTCCATATTTTGTCTTACAATTGTTCCATGTGTGATTATGAATGGCAACAGTAGCTGCTTCGGTAGCTTAAGGTAAGAAATCTCCCGAGGACACACTGGTCAGAGACTATGAGTTGGGAGATGAGTAAACACCTACATAGATTTGTGCTTGCCACCTTTAAGGCCATTTTTCAAGCTACCAACATGATTTCTATTAGTATTGATGAGTTTACTATTGTAGGTAACACCTCATGGGTAGATGTTCACGTCTACGCAATGGAGAGTTGGGAGAGAGTGTCGCATCTTCTTCACTTGTCTTGCGTTTTGGAGAATGGTACTGTAGATCATTTGATTGAGGTGATTATGCATGTTCTAATTGGTGAGGGGGGCTTGTCTTGTGAGAAAACTGCTTCTAAATTAGTGTGCTTTGGAGCTAACAAAGTTAGCATGTTTCAAGAACCAAAGATGGGAGTGACAATCGAGATTCATGAAAAATGGGCACTGTTTCTTATTTTGTGGCAGTTGCATTAGTCACTGTTCAACCTTTTCGTTGAAACAATGTTGAAATTCCCGATGTTTGCACGGCTTGAAGGTCTCTTTCAATCCATGTATGCCTACTTTTGCCGCAAAAACAAACATCATGCTGAGTTGTAGAGGCTAGCTAATCTCATAGAAACTAAAGGAAACAAGATGGTAAGAGTTGTGGATACTTGTTAGATTTCTATGAGAAGTCCAACTATGAGAATAATGTCTGAGTACCAAATCCTTTTGGTCAAAATGGGGGTTGATATGACTGTTGCCCCTAGTCATAAACCGCAGGCTAGAGTTGTTGACAGCTTCAATTTGTTGGTTGATGTTGAGTTGCTTCTTTCCTTGGCTTGTTTCATTCCTCTTGTCCATTGTTTGATAAAATTGTCACAAGCTCGTGATATATTCATATGCAAGCTGTGAAGCTATGCCAGGGTGAATTTGCCCAAATGTATCTAAATGCCACCACAACGTACAACAAGGCCAAGTTCCAACGTTACAATGAATTGGTTTCATTGTTGTGCGATGAGATTCCCTTTGTAGTGGTGGACACTTTTAGGAGATAGTGGTATTGCCACTTATTGTTTGATTTTGAACACACACACGTCTTTGTAAGATGCCACAACAAGCAAACAAGGAACCACTTGTTCGTCACTCAAAAAGAATTTAATTGGCTCCAACTGAATATAGAAGGCCAGTTTTCAGATAAAGTTTTTTAGTTTCCATTTTTTTTTATGTTATTGTTTGTGGTTCACTATACTCTTTACTTTGCATCTTATGCCTTTTTTCTGTTGCATTTTTTTGGGTTTCTAGTTGTGCACAAGCTACCATGCGAATGTTGTAGGGTTGCGGGTTATTTGGTGTTTCGGTTGTTTGGTAGTTCTTAGGCTTGTGGATTACTAAATTCCATTTTTTTTTGGTTTTAGGTTGGCTATGTAGGAGCTCAACATTTTTTTAATACAATTTGCAGTAATTCCATCTAACAGGGTTGGTTCCTCAACTGCGTAGAGAATGCTCAAAATTTGTGTAATAAACTTGATTGAAGGTTCCCATAGTAGGACCTTCTTGATGCTTTCAAGATAATCTATCCCCAATATTGGTAGTACGATAGGGCAGAGGAGAGTTTTGCAAACCACTTGGCAGTGCTAAAAAAATTCTATGCTATGGCAAAGTCTTTGAAATAGGGGCAACCTTTCTTTGATGGGGGGACTAGTATAATGTACTAGAAATGCTATTAGCATCCAATTTGGACAACTAAGCGGGTCTTTTCAAAGTGACAATGAGGGCTAATTCAAATGCGACTTGTGGGCCATTGTTCCACATTAATTTCGTTATTAAGCTATGGCTTAAGCTCTCCCAATCACAGCATTTGAGTAAGCTTATCTCAAAATACTTTAAAGTTGTTGAAATTGGTTGGTTCTTGGTTCTTGGCTCGGTTCTTGGTTTAGTTGAGGATGAGAGATGTTTCTCAACTCTTAAATTTCTCAAATCCTGCCAAAGAAATAGATTAGGGAAACATTTGCCCCTTATTGTGCCCATGTTTAGCTCAAAATACTTTTCTTTTGACAATTTCCCTTACAAGGATGCAATTGAATCATAGAAAGGTGTTGTTAAGGTAGGCCGGCAAGGGGATGTGTAAGTAGGAGCAGTAGCAGACTAGGAGCAATACCCATTTGATTTCTTTAGTTTTTATGAGGTTAAGTTGGCTCTCCCAGTCAAATTAACCTTGACTTCAAGTTCCAACGCTTCATCGTGTTGCTTGTGACAATGCTGCAACTTGACCACTTATTTTTTGACATTGGTATGGGAGTTTTGGAATGCGACTGGAACTACCTGTGACATTGCTGTGACTTGGCCACTTGTTTTTTGACACTACTATGGGAGTTTTTTAACGCAACTGGAGCTGTGGGAGTTTGAAACAACCTCAGGGACTTGGTGTGGATCACTATTGTGAATTTGTGGTTTTTTACTAATCCTTGTAATTTGTCTTGCGTGTTTTGTGGTGTGCAGATCATTGATACTGCAAATTGGGCAATCTTAGAAGGTTCAATTCCCTTGTCAATCAAATGTTTCTTTAGTTAGTCATTTGTGACTCACTTGTATTCAATTGTGGCTTTCAATTTGATTCAATTTTCAATTTTCACTTACAATCGTAGAAGAGAATGATGTAAATGGCTTCAATAAATTTGTATTCATGAAAATATGAAAGATAACTTTGCTCACGCCTTGCACAAAGAATCGCAAGTTTGCAACGTATTGTGAGAATACTTAGCACTTGCAGCCATAAGCAAGATGAAAAATAGCTTCCTGTCTTGCACGCTACTGTCCCACGTTTCGCAACTTTCGCTTTACCACGAAAAGAAAAATTATACAGGATATTACATCTGGCATTCGAAATTATTTCCCTTTTAAACTGCAATTTGATAGACTTCCACATGATCCCAGAAGGAAGAAAAACCCCTCTCGCAAGTCGCAATGATCGATAGACTCCATGATTGCGATCAAACTGACCTGTGCCAAATTTTCTCGTCACTACAGCAGTAAAAGGTGGTTGAATGGGCTCGCTCGCTCGTCTTTCTCCTCTGAGCTGGTCACCATCGTTGCATCATCCGATGAAGCTTACGTCCGGTGAAGCTGCAGGAGAAAATTAAACTGGCAGCATGTATGATCGGACTCGAGCCGACTGAGGGAGGGAGCAGCATGAGGAAGCGGGCAAGCTGCAGATGTCCGTCTATCTCGACTGCGAGCAACAAAACCGGAGCCCAAATTCTTCATTTAACAGAGAAATCTCTCTTTGGAAGTCAAGAACTTTGACACCGTACGTACTCCCTCTATTGTCCTGTACAGTACATACAGTACAGTTTGGTAATTCTTTCTTTCTGCACAAGTCATTGGTGTCATAGACTTTAAATTGTGCTTGAGAATGGAAGAGCCAAAATGAGATAAAGTGAAATGTAGGAATTAAATGAATGATTTTTGAACCAAGAGGACATTGAGGTTTCGAGTTGGATACCACTTTGTGATGCTTGTGAACATGATATATTTGAAGGTTTCAGAAAAATCCTTCCAGCCACCTCGTTGTAGAATGAAAACTCCTCTCTTTGATACTTCAGGAGGGTTGAATTCAAGCTTTCAGAAAAATCCTTCCAGCTACCTCATTGTAGAATGAAAACTCCTCTCTTTGATACTTCAGGAGAGTTGAATTCAAGCTTTCAGGGAATGCGATGCTACCCTACGTACGCACTACACATTCGAAGTCATCCATAATCAGGCTGAGTAGCAAGAGTTAAAGGCAAATTTGTCACGATGGTTTTTTCATATCACCTTTGGTATCATGTCAATACTGCAGATTGCACACAAACCACTAGAAATCTCTACAGACTGCAAGATGTTGATATCCTTGTGCGACATACAAGTGGGAGCAGATGCTTACAACAACCAAGATTGAACAAAAACTATCAATGGTTTACAACTTCGTTCCATCATATTCGATCATTGGGTTTAATGAACAGTTTTTGTCAACGACGTGGATTTCTACAATCCCTATAACTATGTCGTAAGTTCTAGGTTGCTCACCCCGCTTGTGACATGAGCAACATCAATTGTTACATCTAAATGATTTGTCTTATTTGTTGTAAATAGAGTGTTCCAGAGCACCAAAATTGTTGAATTCAAGAGCCCAAAACTCTAATAACTAGAACTGGCATCGGGTGGAGGCATCAGTGAGGCTACTGAAATTGCACCAGTTCACTGAAATTCAACATTATTAATGACGAATACGAGGTGTACTAAAAAAGAACTGCTGAGAACGTCAGTGCAGTAAAAGTACATTCCACCTCCTGGCTTGTGACGATTGAGGATTCTCTCCGTGTCTTCAATTTCGAACAGAGTCGATCTTCTGTCAGTGGCCTGTTACAAAGCAGTCAGGAAGTCCTCTTTGAACCTCTGCTCCACCGCATTAAAAATTTGGCGGTAATTTCTGGTATGAATCACCTCCCCACTGGCTACCATCCCGTACGCACACACCAGTCGATTCTTCGTGCGCTTCCTTGCGATTGTCCACGCCGGCCAGAACACCACTTCAGCGACTTTCGAATGCGCCGCTTTGGAAAACTTATTGGAAGCATACGTCACCACTTTGTAATCTTGCATCGGAAATGTTATGGACACCGCGGATCGATACCCCGTGGACCGCACAATCTCCTTGACCGATTTTTTGACCTCCTCGAAGTCCCACTCCACAAATTTGTTGAGACGAAACTCCTTCAATGCGTTCTTGCTGCCCGCGTACTCCTCCAGCGTCTCCCTCAATGTGTGCGTGACCGCGTCTTTACTCGCCATGCGAGAAGTGGGGATGAAGATTCGGGACCACTGCGGGTTCACGTACTTGGACACGTCCAGTTGGACGGAGAAATCGGTGACGGTGTGGGTGGTGCTGGACGTATTGGAGCTGCTAAAGGAGCTTGTGGTTTCGGTGTGGGTGCCAACAATGCGAATGGCCATGTGGGGAGGCTTGAGGTGGGACGCGAGGAAACGCCAAAGCTCCTCGGCGTTGCGGTCGAGAAGGGGGTCGTGGCTGTAGATCCCCTTGGTCTTGAGAATCGATTCGGCAGGGGAAGTGGGGGTGACAGAGGGGCGCTTCGGAAGGAAGAAAACGCGCGTGTCGGGGATGACGCTCATGTCGTAGTGGGATGCAGAGTCGCTGGTTTCTGGGGCGGCATCGGGTTTAAAATTTGGGGTACCTGAAGATGGAACGTCCGAGGCCTGCAACAGGGGTCCTTTCATGGTTGCAGGGGCTTCTATGCTGCGTTGAAGTCACAAATCAATCACTCGCCTGAGCGATTAACTCAATACCAGGTGCAAGGATCGATCGGCGTTGATGGAGTATCCCCCCCCCCCCACACACACAATTTGAGCTGATACGTGCAAGCAAGCAACTCGCCACTGAAACTCTCGAAACTTGTTCCTTCAGAGATTCGGTGCTAGCTAGGAGGGTGTTACAGACAGACGATGCAAGCACAGACAGGGTTAGAAAAGTACTGTCTAGCAGCTAGAAACAGAGACTTGGAGATTTATAAGAGATAGAGAGACAAAGAGCAGTGATTGATGAGGTCCAGTGGAAGGACTCCCTTAATAACCTGGCACGGTCAGTCAAAGCCGCGGAATTCATGGGCTTCGTCGTGATGAGTGTCCGAGGGGAACTGGGGTAGCTCCACGCGGAACCTATCTCCTTATCGGCCATTCTTGACAGTCTCCCGAAATGTTTCCCAAACGTGCCGGCCGCCTACGAACAGTAACTTAGAAATGGATGAATTTCATTGTCATGACCCCCGAGTGACGCTTTGCTGAGTTGTTTATCGACGTCATCCAGACTCCAAAACACACACGCGCACACACAACGCTGCTGCCAAACATCATAATGGACTTGTTACAGTATGTCTTCTCCTCTTATTAGTCATGAAGTTTGCTCCATCTTTCAGCTCTCAAGCCAGGGCTTCTTGGACTTCAATCTTCAGGTCAGGAGCCCGGTCAGGAGCGTATCATCAACCGAACTTATTTATTAAACCAGCATCTAAGCTGTACATCCTATTTACTGTCTGGTACATTATTTTGTAGGCCTATGATACAATATGAATACCATGAATACCAAAAGGTTGTGTAACTATTCCTTGAACTCGGTTACAGGGAGGCACGATTAGCTGTGGGATGTGAACCGTACTTTCCCCGAGTTTGAAGAAATCTTCAGGGCCCCAATTGTCACCGAATTCATTGAAGGAGCGGTAGTTGCCCATTCGCAGTGTTTCACAACGATAATTTCAACGAATTTGGAGACAGGCACGGGAAAAGCTTCACAATTGTAATTCTCTGTAATGAACAATTTGTACTTGCTCAAAAGACTGCGGAATCTTTCCCGACCTCGGTGACAGAGTGACAGACTTGCTGGAGAATTTTCTAACACCGTGACTCCCGTAATGGTAATCGGCTTTAGAGCCTTTTCGTCAGGAACTCTTATTCCTTGTCGCAGAAGTTTGTTGATCTGGTGTACGCCGCAAGTGCATCTCAAGTGCAGCGTAGGATTTGCACCCGAAATTACTAGCAATGTCAGTTTTTCTCAGTTGTAGGGTTTAGGGTTTCGGAGCAATCCTGTCAAGGTGTGAGAATGCCGAACTCAAGGATTGGGGGTTTAGGCTTGAGGCTTGCTCCCCAGATTCTTCCGAGTTGAGCATCAACACAATTCAGGATGTTCTCCACGGAGAATTCGAGGCACAAATTTTCATTGCAATATCGGTTGCCTCCTTACGCCTCCAAAACACCGCCAGCAGCTTCGTCACTAGAGAGTCCTGGCACCGCTGACGCTGAAGACTCCGTATGCATCCAAGTCTTCTCCCGTGCTTGAGAAGTTCGTGGATCCCAGTCCCGATTGGACTTTACAAGACTTGCAATCGGAGCTCGATATCATTGCCAATCGCTACACGTCCACTGTGTCTTTAGATAATGAGCCTCCTCCTCCTTCCACCAACAGAGGGTACGCAGGATTCACATTGACATTTCGTTTTTCTGTGGAGACCATGTTTTTGTGTGTGATTCATAGCTGCAGGTGTGTTTTGTGGTTTGAGAGAGGGGGTGAAGTAAGGGTTGTAGAGGATGGACTTAGGTCGAGGAGGTTTTAATTCGCATATTACTTGGCACGTTCTCGTGGCAGGAATTCTCCGTCACCGCAGACTCTGGCAGGACGACTGGGACGTTTCGAATGCGAGCATTTGACTGTGATTCCGAGACGGATTCTGGTGATGATGAAGAAGGCGATGCTCCTTCTGTGCCAACCCCATCTGTTCTAATCGAGGATCAGATCCAAATTAAAGGCTACGTCAAGGTAAAGTTTGTGTTTGTACATTGGAGTTAATATCGGTGAGTCCTGTTTGCGAGTATAATAAGAATATAATTTGATCAGAAAGGGAAAGTGCTCTCGTGTACGATCCGGAAGGTAAATGACCCACGCATTAGAGCATGCCCACTCGTCATGCAAAACAGATGACTTGTCCTTGGGTGGCTTGCAAAAGTGCCCCACTCGTCTTGCAAAAAGGATGAACTTGTTAAGAGGCTGGGCAAAAAGCCTTGGGTGGCTTGTAAAATGGGGGATTTTGCAAGCCAAATCATGGCTTGCAAATTGGCTTGCAAACCACATGAGACAAGAGCACCGACACTTTCCCTCAAAGTACGGACCTTTAGTACTATAGCCCATTGGTCCACCTTGCAAAGTAATCCAAATTTGGAAACTTACCCATCTTGCAAAATGTGGTTATAGCATGCAATGGGTGGGGTGGTTTGGCTTGCAAATTGGATGGCCCTGAATTTTGCAAGTCAAACCACCCTGCATTTTGCAAGACGGGTGGTGATGCTCTAACCCACCCACAACATTATAATCTATATGCACCCTCAAAATCAAGGGATCCACAATAAGTGTCACATTTAGGTACTTCTACCTTAGCTAAAATTCACATCAAGAATACTATATAACCCAACATCTTCTTTTGAAAAATTAATAATACAATAGTGAGTGAATATTCAATCCTTTTCACTTACAATGTACTCAAGCACTCCTCTCAAATTGGATGGAAAAAAAAAAATTCCATCCTACAACCCCTCCTCAAATCATCCAAAAGACACAAAACAACCAGGGTTGTCATACCGGACGGGTCGGAGTGATCGGACCGGACAAACGGACGGTCCGGACACTTCGGACACCATTCATTTTTGAAGCTATGGAAATTTTCCAAGTGAAAAGTCGCTTCCAGCGTGGTTGTCCACGTTGGAATCAGGGCGTGGACTTCTGGTCAGGGCGTGGACTTCTGGTCAGGGCCGGGACTTCTGGTCAAGGCGGGGACTTTTGGTCAGGGCAGGGACTTCTGGTCAGGGCGGGGACGTAGGGGCGGGGACTTCTGGTCAAGGCGGGGACTTCTGGTCAGGGCGAGGACGTAGGGGCGGGGACTTCTGGTCAGGGCAGGAACATAGGGGCGGGGACTTCTTGTCAGGGCGCGGATATGAAGGAGGACAACAAAGGGGGGTTGAACTTCGGCTTCACATTTGAAATTGGCATGGGATTCCTCCTTCCTATGGAGAGGGGGCAACCATTAATGTAGTCAGCCTTTAATTTGAGCTTGGGGAATATTAACAAGTCAATGGCTGCATGAAGAGGTCCAACTACTTTTTTAGTTCAAAGACAATTCATGGAAGGATGTGGCTCCTTTCTTGTGCCTCACTTGGCCTTCTTGGCTTCCCCAAGGACTTGAGAACTAGTTCCCACCTATAAAAAAGTAGATTTTAGAAAGTGAAAATTAACTTGTACACTTGCCCAAAAAAAATGAATTGGATGCTAGAAGTTTTTGGATTTCTAATGGATGACAAGGTACACATTTAAAAAAATTCAAGTTGAAAGATGCATTTTTTAATTCTCCAAATAGAAACTAAAAGGGTTTAGAGCTCAAAAAACAAATCAAACACAAGTTATATTTTGTAGACTTCTAATTCGATGGGTTTATTTTTGGTAATAGGGGCTACAAGGGTTTGGAATTCACATCATTAATGTATTACAATGTATTCAAATGTAGTTGAAGGGTTTATTTTTGAAAATAGAAGCTACAAGGATTTGGAAAGGAAACAAAATGCAAGTAGTTTGGAAGTAAGTTCAAAGCTTTAGTCTTGTTACTAGATGCTACAAGGGTTTGGATTTCAAATCAAATAGAAGTTATGTTTTGTTTAGTTATAGTTGAAGACTTGAAGGCTTTATGGTGTTGGTAAATTGTTGCTGCAAGTATTTAAAATTCAAATCAAATACAAGTTAAATGTTATGTACTTGTAGTTCAAGGGCTTCAAGTTGGAAGTACGGGTTATAAGGGTTTGGAAATCCCTTAAAAAACAAGTTTATAATGCCGCGGAGGTCCCACACTAAACTTTGGTATGAATTTAGTCATGAGATTCTTCCTTCCCATAAAGGAAGGAGAACCAATTAATGTAGTCAACCCTTAATTTGAGCACGGGGAATATCTTCAAGTCAATGGCTACATTAAGAGGTCCAACCACTTTTTGAGTTCAAAGACAACGTATTGAAGCATGTCACTCCCTTCTTGAGGCTGGACTTCAATTTCTTGCCTTCATCAAGCACTTGAGAAGTAGGACCCATGTAAAGTTGGAAACCAAAAAAAAATTAGAAAATGAAATTGAACTTCCAAACAAGAAGGACAAAATTTGTATGAAAAAAATCCCAAAGGGTTTGGAGTCCTAATGAAAGTCAAGGTACATATTTTTTTTAATTCGAATTCAAGGGTTTATATTTTATTCTTCTAAAGAAAAGGTATTTGTGATTTGTGATTTGAAGTTTACAAATCAAGCCATTACCAATGTATACTTCTCAAGGTTTTGGTTTAAGTCTTTGTTTTTTCAATACGAAGCTACAAGGTTTCAGATTTAAATCAAATACAAATTATAATGCTTTAAAATATGCTTGAAGGTTTTTTTTCCGGAAAAAAAGGCTACAAGGATTTAGGTCTTGAAGACTTTAACAACAAATTCTTGTAATGGGAAAAATAAAAGGGGTGGGTATTGAAATGAAATACTAGTTAAGTAATTTTTTAATTCAAGGGCAATGGTTTATTTTGCATATGGGGATAGCAAAGCAATTTGGGTCTTTGGGAATGAAATGAAGCATTACCCAAATTGTTTATGATTTCAAATATTCAATCATTAGACATCACCCTTTAATTTGTGTAATGGGATCCTAAAACTCTAAACTCTAAAGTCTAGGACTTAGGAGGGGTGGGTATTGAAATGAAATACTAGTTAAGTAATTTTTTAATTCAAAGGCAATGGTTTATTTTGCATATGGGGATAGCAAAGCAATTTGGGTCTTTGGGAATGAAATGAAGCATTACCCAAATTGTTTATGATTTCAAATATTCAATCATTAGACATCACCCTTTAATTTGTGTAATGGGATCCTAAAACTCTAAACTCTAAAGTCTAGGACTTAGGAGGGGTGGGTATTGAAATGAAATACTAGTTAAGTGGTTTTTTAATTCAAGGGCAATGGTTTATTTTGCATATGGGGATAGCAAAGCAATTTGGGTCTTTGGGAATGAAATGAAGCATTACCCAAATTGTTTATGATTTCAAATATTCAATCATTAGACATCACCCTTTAATTTGTGTAATGGGATCCTAGAACTCTAAACTCTAAAGTCTAGGACTTAGGAGGGGTGGGTATTGAAATGAAATACTAGTTAAGTGGTTTTTTAATTCAAGGGCAATGGTTTATTTTGCGTATGGGATAGCAAAGCGGTTTGGGTCTTTGAGAATGAAATGAAGCATTATCCAAATTGTTTACGATTTCAAATATTCAATCATTGGACTCCACCCTTTAATTTGTGTAATGGGATCCTAGAACTCTAAACTCTAAAGTCTAGGACTTAGGAGGGGTGGGTATTGAAATGAAATACTAGTTAAGTGATTTTTTAATTCATGGTCAACAGTTTATTTAATTATTTTGGTCATGGAATCTTCAAACCCTTGGAGGGAGTTCAAAATTGGCTTGGAGGGAGTTCAAAATTGGCTTGGAGAGAGTTCAAAATTGGCTTGGAGGGAGTTGAAGGAGGGAGTTGAAGACTTGCTTTAAAATTGGAATTTTGAGTGGACGTCCGCGCCCTGACGAGACGTCCACACCCTGTCCAGACGTCCACACCCTGTCCAGACGTCCACACCCTGTCCAGACGTCCACGCCCCTGTCCACACGTCCACGCCCATGTCCACACGTCTGCGCCCTGACCCTCGGAGGAAAAAATATGGAAGAATTCCATCTACCAACGATGGGGGGGAGTGAAATTGACCTTCAAATTTGAAATTGGCATGGGATTCTTCCTTCCCATGGAGAGAGGGAAAGTGGAAAACCAATTAATGTAGTTAGCCATTAATTTGAGCCCGGGGAATATCTTGAAGTCAATGGTTGTATTAAGAGGTCCAACCACTTTTTGAGTTGAAAGACAATTCATGGAAGGATGTGTCTCCTTTTATGTGTTGCCCTTGTCCTTCTTCGCTTCTCCAAGGACTTGAGAAATAGTCCCCACACCCAAAAAATGAGATTTCTAGAAAATTAAAACTAACTTGCACACTTTCAAGAAAACAAATATAATTAAATGCTAGAAGTTTTTGGATTCGTAACGGAAAACAAGGTACACATTTTTTAAAATTCAAGTTGAAGACTTAAAGGATGAATTTTAGAGTTCTCCAAATAGAAACTAAAAGGGTTTGGAGTTCCCTAAAAAAATGAAACACAAGTTATATTTTGTAGAGTTCTAATACTTCTCAATTATTTTTGATAATTTGATCTACAAGGGTTTTGAATTCACATCATTAATGTATTACAATGTATTTAAATGTAGTTTAAGGGTTATTTTTGAAAATAGAGGCTACAAGGATTTGGAAAGGAAACAAAGTTTTGAAACTCGGGGGGATCACTCCTTGTAATTTAAGGTATACACCTGAGTTAAGAGGGTATTTTATGTGGGGCTATCCTACCTTAATTATTGCATTTAAGATGACCGTATTTTTACATAAAAAGCTAAAAAGGGCATATTTCCAATACCCTATAGTTTTTATAAATTCATTCATGCAAGTTTTGAAATGGATCTATCTTACATATAAAATTTAAATGACCAATTTCCTCCCACCCCCACCCTTCTTCACAAATTTTCTCTTCCATCTACTGCAACTATGTATGGGGTAGACATTGTGAAATTAACAATAATCAATTGAATTCAAGTGGCAATTTTTAACCCATAAAGGCCAATTGTCCATTGAATGAACAATTGAAACTTTGGGTAGGTCCCTATGAAGTCAATTTTGGTCAAATGTTCATAAAATTTTGACACAAGATGTGAACATGTATCTTCTTAGTGGAAATATAATTTCTTTCTGTTCTAAATTTTTTTGGTAGCCCTTGCAATTTGAGCATCTTTGGGGCGTCTTTTGCAAAAAATCTCATCAACTATTGAAATTTGGCATTTATGTTACTAATAAAATATGGCATACAATTATCAAAAGTAATTTAGTTCTCAAATCACATTCTCAAAGGAGTCAAACTTTATTAGCTATGTTAGGGTGGCTTCAAGAAAAATAACCTTTTCTTCTAACCTCAAGCCCTATTATCTTGCAATATGTGAAGTCAAAGTTTTTGAAAATTTTCCCAAATATTCTAAATATTTGTCTCTAATTTTTAACCATTTGGATTCCAAATTAAAAAATATCTCATTGCACAAGAAATCATCAAAAAAAGACTAGTGTATTGCCAATGCATTTAACCTCTTTGCATTGCAAGTTGATTCAGATTTTTTATGAGTGAATCCAACATCATATATTTATGAATAGTCAAAATCCTCATTTTTGTGTAGACCAAATATTTTACTCTAAGAGGGCTTGAAGTTTGTTGATCCTAGTTTGCAAGAATGAAAATAAAGATTTCTTTTCTCACTTCAAACATTATAATCTTTCAATCCACATGGTCAAATGGGTTGAAATTGTTTCTACACGTTGTTATAACTACATAATACACTTTTATACAATTGGATTTTTTTCAAATAATTTTTTATTTTAGACAATGCATCAAAATTAGCAATTTTGGATTCTTCCTCTTCCAAAACACCCTCTAGT
This sequence comes from Rhytidiadelphus loreus, assembly GCA_947034895.1. Taxonomy (NCBI): domain Eukaryota; kingdom Viridiplantae; phylum Streptophyta; class Bryopsida; order Hypnales; family Hylocomiaceae; genus Rhytidiadelphus; species Rhytidiadelphus loreus. The sequence continues at coordinate 46,237,962 of OX344765.1, forward strand.
CTTTAGGGGTTAATAACATTGAACACTTTAGAATTCCTAATGAAACTATTCCATGAAAATCTCATTCAATATGAGTGTGATTAACACATAAGGTAGTAACACCCATAACCGTCAAATTAAGCAATTCAACATAGTTGGAGGCACTTTTTTCTAGAAAAAATATTTTTTTAGTATTAGCAACTGAAAATCATGAATTTAAAAAAAAATTAGAATTTTTGGATAAGGCATCTAATTTCTGTGAATTTTCAAAGTAGAACTCACTAAGGCACCCTAAACCACACTCTACTAAAGTTGCCTTGATTGTAGTTCCAAAATCTAAAAAAATTAGAGCCTACCAACCACAATTAAGAATTGGCATGGTTTCAAAGTACATTTGGAGACACTTTAAGGGAACTCTACTATCGAAGTATGGGTACACTAATGGTTATGGGCGTTGCTACCTTATGGCTTCAAAGCTTAGAGTTAAATGAACTATTAATTCTATCTTCATATTGTACAATTTTTAGTTTGTTGAACCCACTAAGGTAAATCTTCCTATTCATACAATGTGACAATTTTTCCACTTTTAGTTGATGTCTTACATTTACATTTAGGTTGTTTTTATATATACACTACAAGTACCATGGCACAATTTTAGTGGACCGCCTTTCATCATAGATTTTCTTGAATATGTCCATTTTATCACCTATATGAAATTATTTGTCTACATCTATACTCATCATATTATGAAAAATTTGCATGACTTCTATTTGTCAAGGCTAACTTATTAATAAAAATTCCTATTATATGATGTTTTTACATACCTTAATTTATATATATTAGAGTGTGTAGCATTTCATGAACTTTATAGTAGCTCTACAAATTATATAAAATTTGCCCCCTTTGAATTAAATGAACCCTATCTTTTAACTCACGTAGTTTTCTAAAAACCGTAAGTGTTCCCCCCGGGAATGGAACTCTTGAGTACTAATTTTAATTTATATACCTCATCATTCTCATGTGCGTTGTTGTACATCCTAGTGATTCTACCACAGTACCACTTCATATGCATATAAATATATAATGAACTCCCATTTCTACTCTCAAATGCAAAACATGATGATACATTATTGCTTAGATACATGATGACATGATGACACATTTTTGCTTAGAAGAGCATCAAGCATGTGTATTTCACGGTTGCTACAAATTTCATACATAAAGATACGGACATATGGTGAAAATCTTGTAATATGCAATTTGGTCTTTCTTCCATCATGACAATTGTAATATTGTATGACTTCTGTGAATTTATGAATGTGTAGTAAATAAAGTAGCAAACAACTAATTATGTTTGAATTGATTTTCTAGAGTTTGATATACACAAAAAGCTTAGAATCATTCCGTTTTGATCAATGAGTCAAAAATTATGAGGATTTTCTGTTTGCAGGTAGTTTTGGATTTCCTGCTCTAAAATAAACTTTGACATCCTTTATCTTATCCAATTTTCAATATTTTTGGACAAAAATAAAATTATAGGATGTACATACATTATTACAACATTTCGACCATTGGAATTGTAAATTTTCAATTCCATATTTCAATTGTAAATAATTTAGTATTTTTAATCATTCTCTAGTACTACCTACTTACTATTTTTTTCCCTATATGTTGTACTATTCCAAATGATCTGAAATTTTTCAAGCATGTGGCCAACTTGTCTAGGAAAACAAATCCAAAGAAGCACCACCATTTAGGTCATTTTTTCATAGAAATGTGAGCTTGTGAAGTGCAGCTGCCCTGCTTTTCGCAGGGTCAAAAAAATGATTTTAGTTAATTTCAAATTTTGAATGCTTATATCTTGCAATCCACCTGGTGGAAATGTCTGAAATTTTTACCACAAGTTTTTGATACTATATAATACAACATCCTACGGTTAGATATGTCAAAAAAAGTTTTTAATCAAAATTTTGGTAGTTGTACTAGAAATGACAGTTTTAGAGAGTTTTTGGTGAAAACATAGTGACGGTCCTTTAAGCGTTAAAAAAAGTCAACTTTAGTGTTGACCACATCGGACGGGCGAGACCTCTATCGGACGGGCGAACCGGACGGACAGGCAAACCGGACGTCCGTCCGGTATGACAACCCTGAAAACAACCACAACATTGCATAGGGTTAAACAGTCAATGGTTATCTTCATAAGGTTAAATAGTCGATGGTTGTGGATCGTGGAATGGAAATGGGGTTGTCTACTGTCACTTATACAGATCTATGACCTTCCCCCACTATACCAAAAGACTTCACAGGAATGTAGAACGACTTCACAGGAACACAGAGATACAAAAAATGATCAAGCGCACACAAGGCTTTACTAAACGAGCTGATTTATACAAGATGATGGTGTGAGCAGGATGAATGCAGGATGAATATTGACTAACTAAGAAGGAATGAATTATCTACAGTAATGAATGAAGTTGCAGGGTGATATTCCAACATCCCCCCTCGCTCACGACGTCTCTAATTCTCTTCGGAAGTCGTGAGCGTTACAAGCTGTATCCTCTCCTCCCCTTGGCTGGCAGTTAGGGTTCAAGATGTCGCGATTGATGTTCCTTCCTGCGGATGCTGTTCAGGAGCTTTACAATTACGGTGACAGTCTGTCATTGGTAAGCATAAGTGAAGTTCCTTGTGATACATAGGTGCCGTATAGATATGTTGGACTAATCAATCAAAGTTGGCGTGTGCAGGTTGGCTTGATTTTCATGCTGGTGTGGTTTCTCACCTTTATTGGTCGCCGTGTGTGTGACAATATTCTCGAAGCTGCATTCTTTGTATTGTAGGTAATACAAGGAAGTCAGAAGAATTCGAGAGACGTGAAGACCGAGCTCTTGCCATCAGAGTCTGCTGTTGATTCTGGTAGGATTTATAGTAGAGCGAGTGATAATACTAATTTGAGGTATTGGGAGCAGTATTTTGAGAGGCCAGAGGAGTGGTGGGATAATAGGAATACAAAACGGCACCCTAGAGGGCCAGATTTTAAACATAAAATTTCTAAACATGCATTGTGGATTGATAGCTGGAATACGCCTAGCTAGGTGAGAGTAAGGCTTGAGAAACAATGTTGAGTGGAATTAGTCCTACACGCTGCCTGTTGGATACAATGTTGTTATATGGTAGCGGTTTGGTTAAGAAATCTGCCTATTGTATGGAAGTAGGTACGTGATGTACTTGTAAAGTTCCGTCCTTGGATGTTTCTCTAATAAAGTGGTGCTGGATACCTATATGTTTCGTTCTGGAGTGCATAACAGGGTTCTGTACTAGTTTTATACATGATTGATTGTCACTAAGTAGTGAAGTTGGAGCATCTGTGTTTAAACCGAGTTCTCGTAAAACTCTTCGAAAATAAATAATATCCTTTGTGGCATCAGTAAGAACACGGTATTCCGCTTCTGTGCTGGAGAGGGAAACTGTAGGCTGAAGTTTGCTGGTCCAAGATATACTAGATTCACCTAACTTGTGAATGATTCCTGAAGTCGATCTTCTTGTATCCAAGTCACACTACAAAAAACAGGGGTATCTATGACTCCAGAGAATGACTCCTTGTCCGGTTTCACTAGAAAATGACTAGATCCTTTGTAATTGCACCGTGGTCGCAATCTCCACAGTGTGCGAGTCATTCTAAAGTCATTTATCACGACTGCGGGATGAACTTCTGATAGAGGATGACCTGAATGGCCTGCATTCGTTGGAAATGACGCAGAGAAGTCTGTAAGGAATCTGAAGTAACGCTAAAGTCATTAACGACTACTGTGCTCTACTTCTTTGTGACTCCAAATGACTTGTGAACAACTTTGTCACGACTTGGGGGTGGTTTAGAGTGTAGAGCATTGTTTTGGAGAAACTGCGGGCAGGGCAGTGCGCTGCCCGGGTCAATTTCCAAGAAGGTATGTCGGGAAGCGACTGCGTCTGACGATTGACAGTAACTTCAGTACAACTGTTGAATGACTTCTTCTGGGAAATAGAGATATTTTTTTTTCCAGATGAAACCTAGGTAGTGTGAATGACCTTCAATAACAATTGTCTGATCTAGTCCTTGGGTTGAAAATAAAAATGGAACCATTGATAGGCTTAGTGGTCAAATTTCCTTCTAATGTCTTCTGTATGGTCACACGATACACATTAGTGTCATCGACGGACTAGATGATTCTTTCATTGACACTTTCATGCACCTTCTGCCAGAAATGAGCTAACATGAAATTAATGAAAGACATATATAAGACGGGAATCTTTCCATGCATGAAGATGGTTGTCAGATCAAGTTGCACTTGAAAACCAACGTGCAGTACCTTGGAGCTATCACTTCTGAACAATTAATTCGTAGTGACTAAGCCGCGACTGTGCTATCACTTCTTAGTAACTGCATAATTTGCGCCCGAACACACTAATACCCTTCCTGTGCTAATAAATTCTCTTCCTCCGTCAATTCGATGGCCCCGATTAGATTAACCATCTGTGTTGGAACTGGTAACCTATGGGGAGCTCTTAGTCCGTTGCTCTCTATGTTGGTGCTGATGAATGCATCCGACGTGTCCACGACTTCACGGTGTGCTCTGGCTTCTTTGCATAAGACTACTTTCCAGCCGGGTTGTTCCGGAACATCTGAAAAGAATATTTGCGTCGCCTGGCTTGGAAAAATGAAGGGATCTTGCATGCGAGGTAGTTTATGCCGACAGTTCACCACAAGGAAGCCGGACTCGTCTCTAGTGTATGTGTGATTCCCTCGATTGTCCTGGGTTTTCACCCACTCGCAGCGCAAAAGAATAATGCTCATACTCAGTGCACCATAATCTAGCTCTAGAATGTCCTTCAGGACCCCCACGTAGTTCATAGATGAATCCTCAATTTGGGATGATGGTTCCTGAAAAACAGAAGCTACACCACTATTGTAGCTCACAAAATGCGACGTACTTTCATCTTCTACTCTGAAGTGCTTACCAAACGCAGTGACGCGTGTGTACCGAGTGGCTCTCTGTGCAGGCTTCTTGCTTAGAAGAAATCGGTCCATGTCTATCTGGTTCCGCAAATCTAAGTCGGCATCTTGCATCGTGCGTTGAATCCACTTTGACAAAGTGGCGGTTTCTGAATTTGTGATGGATTCTGCCCTCCAGGACCTACAGAAGAAGAGTCACAATGACAGTATGAGATCCAAACTTGAAGACATATACAGATCATAATGCCGTCCCATTTGGCTGGCGAACCCCACATTCATGAGGGGGTTCAAGGTTGTTCTCTGACTCTCTCCTCACTGTAGATAGTCACCACCAAGTCATTCCTAAGTCACGAAAAGAGAGCTTGCAACTTCCAAATGACTTCAAAACATCTAATGAACAACTCTGGCACTAGCATGTGCATGGAATCCACAAAGAGTACAACTCTATTCACAGAGCAACAGTGGATTCAGGTGGGCATCGCATACACTAATTGTGCAAAGCACTTACGTCACCAAGTCTTGCATAGCAGTTGAATTGGATAGCACATACTGGTGGGCTATGTCTCTCAGCTCCGGGCTCATGATATGTGGCCAACCCGCTCCTTGTAAAACCTCCTCCGCATCTCCATACTCTTCATCTTCATCCCATATACGCCGTTGAGTCTCCTCAAATCTCTGGAGGTATTCAGTAATGAATCCAAGGCATTCATCTTTCAAGTAGCCCTCTGCCATGCACACCTCCGACCGGGCCAAATTGCGGACATGGTTCTTCAACACCTTCATGTAACGTTCCACTGGATACATCCACCTCGCACTAACTGGTCCACACAAGTCCAACTCTTTTGCAAGATGGTAGGGAAGATGTGTCATTATGTCAAAAAATGATGGTGGGAATTCTATCTCCAACAACGCCATACTTTCTGCCACATCTGCTTCTAGTGATTGAAATTCTGCGGGATTGTACACCTTCGTGCACAAGCGTCTGAATACCCTGCACATTCTCATGATAGCCATGTGAGGACCAGGTTGCATCAAGCCACGAAGCGCAAGTGGCATTACCTGTTGCATTAAGACATGGTAATCGTGGGACTTCAATCCTCCAAAGTTCTTCTTCCGGATGCACTTCCCTAGGTCAGAAGAATAGTCAGAAGGTGTCTTCAAGGACTCTATGCACTTAGCAAATTTTTCAAACTCCTCTTCGGACAACACATACGAAGCACGCGGTTTCACCATCTTCCCTGCCTTTCGGGGGTGTGGGGTGAGCCACAAGTGCTTCCTAACATTGCGCCTTTGCATGTCTCTCCTGAATTTGATTGTGTCTTTCTTCCCTGTTATAGTTTTTAGGAAGTTCTTTGCCAGATTCAATTCGCAATGCATGATGTCCAGCGTGTACCGAATGAGGAGATCCTGGAAAAACTCACATCGCACGCACGTCTCATGGTCAAACACTGGTGACTATGTCATATACTAGTCATACGTTAGTCATTAATCATGACTTCAACTAGACTAATACTATAAAATGACTTCCTCATCACTCACAAGTGGCATCATAGTCACCTATTAGTCACAGGCAAGTCATTTTTCATGGCCGTGCTGCTGACCAGTGATACTGACCTTCCAATACGACAAGCGGAAAAGGATGCTCAGTCTTTTCAAGCCATATATTTTGGATGGGTCCCCTGCAGCACCGTCTCTATTTCCCACTGCTTTCCACGCCTCGCACTCCAGGGCATGCTGAATTTGTTCCTCTACTGTCACTGTGCGTGGTTTGGGGTGGGTTTCAATTGATCCGTTGAAATGGTCCTTCATTTCTGCTGATCTGTAGGGATGATTTTCAGGAAGCCATGGCCGAGTACCACTATAAATTTGCTTACCAAGCTCTGTTGAATGCTCAGCACCCAAATCCACGCCACACCACGGACATGCTGCATACCCTTGATGAGAGAAGCCTCCTACTGTGCCATACCCGGGAAAGTCGTGGATAGTCCATAGCAACATGGCCCTCAATTGGAAAGACCTTGATCCTGCATCTTTTGATACATCATATGCTGGAACCCCGGCCCACAATTCCAGCAATTCATCCACGAGAGGCTCTAAATATACGTCAAAGACTTCACTTGTGACGGACTCTCTCCCTGGAATTAGAAGAGCCAACATAATGAAGAACTTCTTCGTGCTCAACCACGGTGGGAGGTTGTAATTCAACAACACAACGGGCCATGTTGACCATGCTGACCGGTTTTGTTTGAAAGGATTCACTCCGTCTGCTGCCAAGGCAAAGTGAGTGTTCCGTGGATCACTTGGAAAGGAAGGATCCACGTTCTCGTCAAAATGTTGCCACGCTTTGGAATCGCAAGGGTGTCTGACTAAGCCATCCCCTCCTTCTTTGTTGCTCCGATTGTCTGCATGCCACACCATCAACTTGGAAATTGCTGGACTCATGAACATTCGCTGGAGTCGTGGGATAATCGGAAAGTGACGGAGGACCTTCACTGGAAACCGACGGCGATCTGGATCTTAGTATCTACGACCACCACACTTAGGGCAACAAAGGGCATCTGCATTGGATCCACGAAAAAGCACACACCCGCGCTCGCATGCATGGATGGTGTTGTACGTCAAACCCAACTTGCCAGTAAGTGTCTTTGCTGCATGGTGGGTTCGAGGCAACGTATTGTTCTCCGGCAAAAGATGGGAATGCAAAATGCTGAAGAGTTCGTTCGCGCACTGATTGCTAACACCGTGCATGGTGCACAAGTTCATCAGCAAAACTGTGGCCGCAAGCTTGCTGGACCGAGCTCCAGCATACAAATGCTCCAGCGACTCCTCCAACGCCCTCCCATCAAAATTGGGATCAACATCGCCCCTATTCGGGCCCATGTCGGGAGCCACCTGGTCGTCACGACATTCTTCACCCTCTGCAGCATAACCACCGTCCACTTCCATGAACTCTGCATGGATAGAGTCTACTGTGGCAAAAGCGTCCATGACTTCCTCCTGAACTCTCTCTGCTAAACATGTTTGAACTTCTTGTGGGTGTAGTGTTTGGTCGACCATCCCACGAGTATCAATTGTAGCATCCAATTCCTCCGGCTCCACTACAACTGGTCCCCAAAACTGTTGGTCCCATTCCTCGTCTGAGGAGTCTCGTGCACCTGGGCCTCTCCAAATCCTGGACTGTGGATCTCGGCCGTGGCGGATGAGGTGCTGCCGTACGTTTCGTATGAAAAGTCTCTTACGACCTCGACAGTTGGTGCACGGGCAATGCAACTTGTTGACATTATACTCCCTGGCCCTCTGCAATTCTCTAAGCCAAAGACGGTCATTTCGTAGTTGCTGCCTACGAGTGTCTGATAGGGGTAGTCTGGTGGGTATCATGTCGTGTGTGATCCCGGAAGCTGAGCAACGTTAGCCACCGCTGCTAATGACCCACTGTCACGGACAATGATTTGGCTGAATGTACTTGTGTACAATGGGTAATGACTGATAAATGGCTTCTGTAACTGGAGACTAACTAGAAAATGACTTATTCAACTGCTGAATAACTGCAAAATGAGAAAATGTGACTTGTAAGTGACTAGCACATGTTAGCAAAATGATCACGATCATGAGCAACGTTGGATCCAACGACATGCATATGAAAAATTAAAAACTCAAAAGGAATTCCTTTCATTTATTTTATAAACTTGGTGAATCTTGAAAATGTAAGGGTTCCAAGTAAAAAATGATGACGAACCACGATGGAAACATCTCATAAAGGCTACTGCATGCCCAGGCTTTTAAATGAAATACTTCAGTGTACAGTAGAAGGCGACGTTCCAATGCGACATAAATCACATTTTTTTTTCTAAGTGACATGGTAAGTACACAAGAAAGAATTGAACGGATTTTCCTGGACTTTAGTATTATCCATTGGTACTTAATTACACTTGGCGGGAAAATGTCATATGTAAGTCAGAAATGACAACTTCATCTTAAATATGACTACCAAATAACTAATTCGCAAGTTCTTGGTAACTCGAAAGTGCACTAGAAGTCACCCTGAAGTCATTCTTGTAGCCTACATCATTTCTAAACGTAGAAATGCTCACAAATGTTTCTAGGATTCCATTGCCCACCCACTCCAAAAAAGAAAAGCACCCAAAAACTCTTCCACTAGTATATTTTTGTAAATGAATTGAGATTGTAGCTTACCTCTCCATGAAACTCTTAGCACGGAACTTCTCCTTGGGTGTTTACAATCTGTAAGAAACTCCTCTACATGTAGTGGTACTTGCTCTGCAAAATGCATCCGAAGTGAATTAGGGTGGTGACATCTTCTGAATCGTCAATGTTCTTCCACATCGCATGCATCTCATAAGAGATCTACCTCAAGCTAAAACGTGGTCCATAAATGGTCCCGTTTTTTATTTCACGTCTTCGATTGGCCAAGTATGTAATTCAGTGGAAATAGTTGCCCAACTAGGAGCAGCAACTGCAGCCTTCTTTCCCACGACCCTAAACCACTGAATGACTGAGTGCAGTGATCCTGCAAAGTTGAACTTCGAGTAAAAAATAACTACTAATTGTTAGGTTCAAAACTTAATTAGGAGCCGCCAAAACGCGCCTACCTCATCATGTGGACGCTCTCCTGTGGCTGCCTAACAGTCCCCTCCGTGACCTGGGCAACTCATTTCCGGGGTCTTAGCTTCAATGCTGAGGCGCTAGGCTTTGTTTGCCTATCTTGGACGCCGATTGTGAATCTTCTCAAATTTGCAAACGCTCGAGGTGCGCGCCGGGAAGCCCACGTCCACAGCAGTCAGACGTGCTCCGTCCCTAGAAGCGGTTCCGCACGACCAACGTTCAGGAAGCGAGCCAAGGAAGTGTGCACAAGACAATCATGGATGACCTATCAAGTAGAGATTTCCTGATGGAGGAAGCTGAACCGGAGAAATCAGAGTACGAGCTCCTACGTGACAAGAACGTGGCTGAGGTGCAGAAGTTGTTTGCTCCAGTTGTGGAGGCAAGAAAAGAGTTGTAAGTTTCAAGAGCACTTGCGTCTATGCTCATGAGTACCTGTCGTGCCTTCCCAAGTGCACAGCATGGATTAATTTTGATCGTGGAGGAGGCAAAGGGGTACTAAAGGGTCTGGACTGCAGAGGTTCAAGAGCTTTCTACCGTCCTCAGGTTGTGGCAGAGCGTCAGGAGCACTACTTACGAAGACAGAATTACCATTGTCTTTTGAGTTTAGGATTGCACAGTCTTCGAAGCAAGCAGGCGACGCCTCTCTAGGGTTTTGGGTAACGAACACAGTGGCTGAGGGCATTCAAAGTCCCTTCAGTTGTTCTGAAGTCATTTTTGAGTGAATCGGAAGTTGCTTTACATGCCTCGTGACTCCTACGCAACTTGTCTGTAGTCACAAAGAAGTCACGGAGAAGTCGCGGACTAGTCGCAGGGGTTTTAGGGTAATCGTGATGCCACCATAAATACCTTGGCGGCCATGTGGTTGCACTCCTTGCACGTTGCCTCAGAAGTGGACCCCAGGGGTTTGGGTGCCATATCCTATTGTTTCTCTTGCTTCCCACCGTTGCGCCATTGTCTCTGCTAGTTTTGTTGATTTTGTGACGTGGTAGGCATGTTCAATCACGCTCTTATTTTTTAAGGTTTAGGGCTTTCCATTGTTGACGGCGTAGGGATGACGACGTAGCGAAGAAGAATCCTCCTGAATCTTGCGCACCGGTGAAGGGCCTTGAAAGTGGTCCACGAAGGAGTGGAAGGCTGCATGGCCTTGAAGGACGGGTAGGCAAGAGGACGAGGAGGGAAAATCGGGTCACCGACTCCGATCCAAACTTCAATCCGATGAGCAGTGCACGAGACTCTTCGTCGGATGCCACGAAGTCCGATGGCGAGGCCATCGCCACAGGTATGATGCATCTTGCAATTGCTTGTACCCATGTAGAGTGGCAATCCGACAAGGAGGCTGAAGCCACAGGTAATCGCTGGATCACACTTCTTTACTCTTTGGTTGGGCTTAGGGTTTTGCGCTGTACATTTTGAATTGCAATGTTTGTTCTAGTCTTTACTCTTTAAGGCAATTGAGATTTCCATCTCAATCATTCATGGTTGATTTCAGAATTACTCCTCGCCAATTCAGAGTGCATTGGCATATTTTCCTAAAACCACTGATTTGGACTGATGAATGACTTGTCTGAAGCATTGTGTGTGGGCGATGCTCCTATGTAGAATTTCGCCAGGATGCCTTCGACTCGTCCGATGACGACCTGGCACGGGACGAGGGGGAGCCCCTCATTGACAAAAGGAACAAGAGAAGAAAACAGGTTGTGGAAGAGGACCTGTACCACGACGACAACGACTCCCCTGTAGACCTCCGTCTGAAGAGAAGAAAGCAGCCGGTAGTGGACACATTGCCACAGAAGGCTGCGCCACTTCTGAATCCCACCTCCGATCCAAATTCCTACGGCCCGTCGAACTGCCTTTGGGTCCCGGGGCACTACATAGCAAACCAGGCTCCCGCACAAGGTTATTGGGCTGTAGGTCAGCCTCCACCATTCCAAAGTGCATGGACAAGCGCGCCCTTAGGTTTGCCAGGGCCATGTGCACCTGTTGCATCACAAGACAGTGATGACTGCTTCCTAAGGCGCAAGAGGAGAACCAGTTATGACATGGCACGGACGCAACGGGCTACTGTGGGAGCGAAGCCAAACCGGGTGATGGTACTACCAGGTGGAGAGGTCGACTGTACCTGTGAAGGCAAAAATGCCTGGGACGAAGCACTGCGTGACCTGGTTCCCAAGTGCTTGGACATGAGCATTGTGGAGTGGTCCAAGCACGAGCCTCACAAGTTGAAGAAACTTCGAGCTGCCTTGGACTCAGAGTTTGAATACTTGGGTTCTCCCCTAAGTATGACTGGATTCCGATTGGCTGTCACCCGTTTTCTGAAATCAGAAAGATCCCGCTTGAAATGCAGGTACTTGAAAGGCATTGACAGTCCACCTCTTCACGTGGACAAACCAGAGTGGGATCGATTGAAGCAGTACTGGAACACGGACGCACAGAAGGTGAAGGCACGGAAGATGTCCATAGCGCGGTCTAACGTCAAGAATGCCACGTTTGTAGGAAGGAGAGGGAAGGCTAGGAAAGAAGCCTTGCTGGTAAGTCTGTATTCATTTAAGGTAAGTCTATATTCAGCTAATGTATCCAATAACTGCTACCGTCATATTTGGTGTGAGGATGTGTGTATGTATGAACATGCCAAAATTTTAACCCATGCCCCCGATGAATTCATTCTTATGGCTACCTTATTAGAGAGAGGGCATGGAAAATCGCCCAGACGTCATGCATGGAGGCGAGGGCAGTTTCCCAAGTGCACAGCAAGGAGCTAGGAGCCATGTAATTTACAATTTACCTTTCTCTGTTTCTTCTCCTTGCACTATCGTTTGTTCATCGTCCTTCAACGTCAGCCTAAGTGAGTGAGGTACTCTCTCCACTTGTTCCAAAGTTAGGTCTACTTGACCAATGCGTGATTGTAGGCGAGCTCCCATTGTAAAGCGTTGAGGAAGAAGATTGTATTCCATATTGCAGTGTGTTCCTCGGTACCACTGTATTGGCTATCGGTTTGAACTTGGGCGTTTTTGAGATGGTGTCCATAGCTGCCTTCATGTCAATGTTTGGTCCTCGCGGAGCTTGTGCGAGCGTAAGGAAGGAAGTAATTCATATTAGATAGAGAGTCACGAGAGTGATGAGACTTGAAGGCAAAGTCTGGTTGTCGTCATGTGACTGAGGAAGCGATGTAGTTGTTGAACTCCCTTTTTTGAAGTCGCACTGCAGTGACATTGTAGTCGCGCCGAAGTCGGTTTTCAGTCACGCTGTCAAGTCTCAGTCATTCATGTGGTCTGCGAGAGTTGAAGTCAAACTGTGTGACTTTTTGGTAACTCGTCCATGACTTCCGCCGTTGTCTTTGGTGTGTGTGAATAGATTGCGGAGGCAGGGGAGTCGGCTCGTTGGGAAGCCATGGAAACTTGGAAGAATGAGGTGGATGTGAAGGTTGGGCAGTTCCTTGCCAACTCAGTAGCTCAAAACGCAGCAATTGATGAATTGCGCTCCATGTTCCAGAGCTTCATAGGCTCCCATGAACGCGTACAAAATGGCAGCCCCTCCTTTACACAATCTGCGTTGGAGAACCAAGGGTCCCGTCCTCAGCATCCTTCCGTGACAGAAAAGAAAGGGCCCGGCGGTAGAGCAAGACAGAAGCACCACTCCAGGGTTACAGCAAGTTGAGCAGACATTACCCTGTCGGATTCTGGGTCAGATCTAACTGCTAGACCGGAAACACACATACGTGTTGCGCCCAGGGCACCGAAGTCCAAGGTGGCCTTGCAGCCTGTAATTGAGATGACACGGGAGTCTGAAGTCAAGTTACTTGCCCAACCCCGCATCGAGGGTGCGTTGGGGACCTTGGAGAAGGCTCAAGTGCTGCAGGATGACCTAGTAATTGCAGAAACTCCCACGACCAATGAAGGCACAATGGCGTTGAAAGGAACGGCGGGAGTGGTTGAAGAGCGAAACAAGAGTGCAGACCCCATGCCAAACGAAGACACCGAGGTTGATGAAGTTGGTGTCTCACCAGAATGCGACCCGCCCACGCCCGATAGCGGTGGTCCTTCCTGTCCTAGCGACAACGGTGAGGAGTTGGAGTGCGGAGGGGAACCCGACCCTGTGGTGAAGAAGAGCCCTATGAATACAGACGAGGTGGACTCAGCAGCCGACGCTGGCAAGGCAGGACAAGACGACCCTGTGCTGAAGAAGAGCCCCGTGAACACAGATGAGGTGGACTCAGCAGCCGGCGCTGGCAAGGTAGGACGACACGAGCCTGTGGTGAAGAAGAGCCCCAGGAACACAAACGACGTGGACTCAGCAGTCGACGTTGGCAAGGCAGGACGAGAAGGTGCAGTTGCACCGTCGCAGTCGCCGCGGAATTCCAAGAGAACCCCCACTTCACTGGCGAAGGTATTTTCCCCTCCTGGCGTTCTTCAACGTACGCCGAGTGAGGTGAGACCTTCCGGTGCTTCTTGGCCTACAATTCGTTTTAGGGGTGACGGGGAGTGTAAGTTAGTTATTTTCAATGTGCACGGAACCTTATTAGACTGCAGCAAGCTGTGTGAGAAAAATCCGAACCCTGCGATCCGTAGTAGCACAAAGACCAGTCAGAGGAGAGTGGTTTTCCGTCCATGGGTGAAATCCTTCCTTCAACGATGCTTTGCATCCTTTTCAGTCGGTTTCTGGGGAAGTGGCAGTGCATTACACATGGATGACGTGTTGCCAACGCTCCTTGGGGGATTCAAGAGTATCAATGCTGTCCCATTATTTGTATGGTCTGCCAAAGACTCGGAAGCTGCAGACGTTGGAAATGGTTGCATGACTGGGCAGGGTAAACAATTGGAATTAGTGTATGCAACTTGGCCCCGTTTTTGTGCGGCAAACACATTGATTGTAGATAGTAAGCCAAGTAGAGTCAAGTGCAACCCTGACGCTAATGTCATCATCACTACCCCTTTCTATGTGAAGTGGATTTCCAAATTGCCAGATGATAAGGAGTACCTGAAACGGTATCTGTGGCCGTTGTTGGAGGCTTTTAATTCATGCCCGGACGTGGCTGCTTTCCGATTTAAATTCCCCGAATTAGTCAACGAATCCATGTTACAAATGATACAAAGACGCCGAGCCGGACATGCATATGAGTTTCTGGACATTGTGGAAGGTGAGGGGACTCACAAACCACACGGTTGCACCTGTGACGGCGTCCCCTCACCTTCCTTTGATCTGCATTTCTAATTAGCTTGCGCATGCATGTGTAGGTAAAGGGACAGAAGCGGGAGGTGAAGACCAAGCTGGCAGCCGCGGTCCCGAAAAAGAATTCCGGACAATCAATGAAGAAGGTATAGTCACCAGAAATTGTAATGTGCATTTCCTTCATGTCCTGGCGAAGTCATTTTCAAGTCCCGAGAAGTTGTTTTCTAGTCATTCCTAAGTCACCGAATCCTGAAAAAGGAAATTCATGTTGCCTTCCGTATCGCTGTAGTGACGTACATGTCATACTTCAGTCGTTTGGAAGTTAGGTTCTAGTGATTGTACGCCCCTTCAACCTGCCAGGCAGAAGTCGTGGTCATCTTCGACCCTTGAACATTCGCTCTATACCATCCGAAGTAGAATCATCTTACGAGACTATAGGATTGAAATCCTCTTGAACTGGGCTTGTTTTTCCTTTGTATGCCTTCGGGCAATGGCCATAATCCCGCGACGTTGACGGTTATTCGTTGAGTGTCCTTCACTATTTCGTGTTGGATTTGTGTGCATTATTGGGTGTGCCTTTTCCAGACACAGGCTTAGGTAGCTAGGCAATGCCTTAGTCGAATACAGTAAGAGCACACCTTAGCACAGGTCGTGCTCCACCCTTACCCTAAACATGCTGTTCAATTCCCGTGTGCGAGCATGTTATACCTTTGGGGTCGAAGTTGCGTGGAAGTAAAGTTTGAGTTACGACAGACATCCAAGTCATTCAATAGTGGAATGTGTGTTATGTGTCAGTCACGTGGAAGTCACGGAGAAGTGTGTAAGTAGAAGGAATGTGTGTGCAGTAACCCTTGTCCGGTTTCTAACCCCACCCTTATATTATCTAACCTAAACCCTTCTCTACAGTATCGGCTTGGAGACGAGGTTTTCCTCATAAACCCACGTGCAACAAGGCAGAAAGCAGCGGTGGGCAAGATTAGCGGTATCCCAGGGAAGCACAAGTTCCATTTCATAGACATTCCTGAGACATGGTTCAAAGTAGACATCAAGGAGGTTTTCCACTCCGAGGTGCCACTGATGTATCCCAACGACGCGGCTGACCAGGAGAAGATGGAAGATGTGAAGGGGACCTCCACAATATGGGACCAGAAATACTTGAAGCTTACACTTTAACGTGGGCTTGGTCAATTAGATGGCATTGTTGGGACTCTTGTATGATGACTATGCTATTGTAAATATTGAAGCTCAACTGCAATGAAGGCTTCTCCTACCTCAGGAACCGCCTTTCGTTTTGCCATGTTTGGAATGTAAATGGTAGCCTATGAATCCATTCTGATGTTGCCTCAGACATGTTAGACACTTAGACTGAATGACTGTCTTGTATGTTTCTTTGTGATTTCTAAGAGTGCGTCTTTGTATTGCCCTACCTTCTTCCTTCTTCCTTGATATAGCTTGATGAATCCTCTATAGTAAAAATATGTCCTCTGAACCGAAACCAACACGCAAGAAGGACCCATCTCCCTAATGACTACATGGCCACTCACCCCCGCCCAACTTTCACTTCGCTACTGTAGCACAACTCCCGTAAGACTTCGGTCCGACTTATGAATTACTTGTGAAGTGCATCCCACATTGCTTCTTGATATCAGAATTAGAACGCATGGATAACTTCACACAGCCATCAATACCGTCACAAAAATGACTGTTCCACATCTACAAAATGACTGGGCAGTCGTAGAAGATGACAGTCACCGTAAACCAAAACCCAACTCCATCATGACTCAAAAATGACTCCGTATTTTAGTACCTCGGGGTGTACTCGACTTGAATTGCGACTGAAGAACGACTGTAAAATTTCGTGACGTGGATGTCCACGTCAACATCAATGTGACTTTATTATGACTTGTAAATGACTCCGGAATTTGCTGATGTGGACGTCCACCTCAGCAGTTGTGGGACTACATCACAACTACAGAATGACTACGAAATCAGTTGATATGTCCGTCCACGTCACGAGAATGTCAATGCAGTTGATCAGCTGCCCGACCCCTTAACAAAATTCCCATCAAACTTTCAAACCCTGTCATCCAATCTTCATCCAAGTCCACAGTAGATGGTGCTAATACAAATGGCGCAGTCATTAGCCGTGACTGGTCCACAATGACTCTAGGACCCCAAGTTGTTTTCCAGTCATTTTTGTCCGAAATGACTATTTTGCAGTCATATATCGCAGTCATATATTACACTGTTTTTTTGTAGTGTCACGACCCCAATCAGCATCCACATAAGTATGAAACAGGTTGTTGTTGTTGGTAGGCATGAAAATGCCGTAGTCTATAGTTCCGTTGAGATAGCGCAAAATCTTCTTTACTGCTTGAAAATGGGCAATTTCGGGATGATCCATGTATCGTGAAACACAGCTTACCGCATAACATATATCCGGACGAGTGTTTGCTAAGTAGAGAAGGCTACCAACTAGGGATCTGTATGCCATTGTATCTGCTTTTCCCGTGCTTGTGTGTTTTTGGAGTTGTATCTTTGGGTCCATGGGAAGATCAGTCGGATTGCAATCTTGTAAGTCAAACTTTTGTAGCAATTTGTTTATGTAAGCTCGTTGACCAATAAAGATGCCATTTTCGTGTCTGTAGATCTCTGCACCAAGATAATTACTTGCTTCATCGAGATCAGTCATCTCGAATTCCTTCTGTAATTCAATTTTGAGGCGGGAAATTTCGTCACAATTATCACCAGTGATGAGTAAATCATCTACATAAAGGAGTAGTATTATTAGTTTGCCATTTTTGTTTGAAAAATAGAGATTGGGGTCGTTCTCACTACGAACTAGTCCCTGTTGCAGCAGCCATGAATTGATTATATCGTACCAAGCTTTTGGAGCTTGCTTCAGTCCATATATTGCCTTTTTTATTTTACAAACCTTGGTTGAATCATCTGCGAATGGGAAGCCAGGGGGTATTTCCATGAAGATTTCTTCGTCAAGAGTACCGTTGAGGAAAGCCGTAATTACATCCATCTGTAAAAGAGGCCAGTTTCTTTGAGCAGCTAATGCGAGAATAAGTCGAATAGTTGACCATCTAACAACAGGTGCGAAAATATCATGATAATCTATTCCTTCTTGCTATTGAAATCCACGTGCCACTATCCAGGCCTTTAGTTTATTTATATCCCCATGCATATTCCGCTTGATCTTAAAGATCCATTTTGTTGTTATTGGTTTCTTGTTCTTTGGTCGATCCACTACCTCCTACGTCTGGTTTCTCATAATTGAGTCGATTTCACTTTGTATGGCACTTTGCCAAGCCTTTTGCTGATTTGCGGTGTGAAAGTCAATGGGTTCTTCCATAAATTCAAAGACTAAAGTCCAAAAATCTCGTAATTTGATCAATGGTTTTCTGGCTCGGCTGGGGTATCGACGTTGGGCGGGGCCAGCATTTCTATTTACATGTAAAGGTTGGCGAGGAGAGAGTGGTAAGTGGCGATCAGTGCCTGTTGAACTAGGGTTTGTTCTAGGGGTCAAAGTAGGGTTTGAAGTAGGGTTTGAAGTAGGGTTTGAAGTAGGGTTTAGTTGAGAGGTGGAGCAAGGTCCTGCATCGTGGTGAGTGGAGTCTATTCTGGGAGACAAACTGTGACTGGAAGAGTCCTGGTATTCTATATGCTGGGGGCATTGCTGATGACTGGATTGTTCTACTAGATCGGGTTCGGCAAGTTGAACTTGTTCTGTAGCTAAATCTGGTTCTAATAATTCAAGTTGAGCATCAGGGGAGGATTGGTGTTTGTCAGCTACTTGAATCTGGGTATTGTCATCAATGCGATTTGGAATGGCCAGGCATTGATATCCCACTTTGCTCTCATCAAATATAACATCTCTGCTAATGATAACCTTGCGATGATTGGGATCGTAAAGTCTGTACGCCTTAGTTTCTTTGTCAATTCCTAGAAATAGACACATGTGTGTCTTACTGTCTAGTTTACTGCGGTGCTCTTTAGGGATATGTACGTAAGCGAGACAGCCAAATATGCGTAAGTTGGAAAGATCAGGCTTCATACCTTTGTATTTAGCTTCTGGAGTTTCACCATGGTTGGCTCTTGTTGGACTTCTATTAATTAAATATGTGGCAGTGGCCACAGCCTCCGTCCAAAGAAATATAGGCAGTTGGCAGTCATGTGATATGCTTCCTGCTCGTTCCATAATTGTCCTGTTGCGCCTTTCTGATACGCCGTTCTGCTGAGGTGTATTTGCTTGTGTGAGCTCTCGTTGGATTCCGTTGTCAGAGCAAAACGTTATGAATTCTTGAGATAAATATTCACCTCCACGATCTGATTGTAATATATGAATTTTGTTGCCGGTTTCGAGTTCTATTTGTTGCTTGAAAACGCGAAATTTTGTGAGTGTTTCACTTTTGTAATGCAAAAAATATATCCAGCTTTTCCTTGAAAAATCGTCTGTGAAAACAAGAATATATCGTGAACCTCCCAAAGAGGGTTGCGGCATTGGTCCCATAATATCAGTATGAATTCTTTCTCCAAGTTTCATTGAACGAGTGATTGATTTGCATGGAAATCTTTCACGATGTTGGTTTCTTGCTAGACAACAATGACATATTTGTTTTTGATAATTGACTTGTGGAAGTCCGATAGCATTGCCTGATTGAGACAGGAACTGTAAACTTGCGTAGTTTAAATGACCCATATATACGACGATGCCACAACTGGGTTGTGTGTACTTGATCTGCGGCTAATGCATAGGCTGTAGAGTTGAAAGAGTAGAGTCCATTCAAAGGATTACGTTGTGCAGATGCTACAATATGATCATGAGCATTCACTATGAAACAATGATGCTTTGAAAAAGTGATATAATAGCCAGAATCATCGAGAGCACCAACTGAGACAAGATTCTTCGTCATACTTGGAACATATGAAGCTTCATCTAATTTTATTGCACCGAATGCTGATTTCACAGTGGCTGTGCCAGAGCCCTTCACGGCATGAGGTTCCCCTCCCCCAGTCCTAATCTCATTAATCTCTACTTTTGATGAAGTACAATGCGGATCTAACTTTTGTTGATCTGCCGCTACATGCCCAGATGCCCCGATGTCCAGATACCATGGTTCGTAGCCCAAGTGATAGTAGGGTTCATAATACTGTTGGGCAATCTGAGACTCGAAAAATTCAGTAGAGTTTGCAAAACCCATACCTCGTGGTGTCATTGCTTCTTGAACTAGTTGCGGATTTGGATTTGAGCGACAATCTCGTGCATAATGTCCGTTCTTCCCGCAATTATAGTATATTAGAGGTGGTCGATGCTGTGGTATTGCAGTCGATACCGGTGGTTGAAATTGATGATCGATTGAAGGTCGAAATTGTTGACGATATTGTCCTGGGTGATTGCGACCTGGAAAAGCTCTGCCACGATAGGCTTGGGGCCATCTCCCTCCACGGCCTTGATTTGAGCTTGAAGATGCATACAATGATGCTTGCTTGTTGAAGCTTGCTGCCAGGGCCTCTGTATCTCCGAGTTGTTGATTGCAATGCTCTCTGCGGTGAGATTTGGACATCAAACTTGCACTGAGCTGTTCAAATGTCATCGATGAGTTCAGATGCATGAGAGTCTGTATAGTACTCTCATAAGATCTCAGCAAGCCATTGAGGATGATTTGATTCACGTTGCAATCCGAAAGTTTCTCGCCCATGCCATTGAGTTTGTTCTTGAGTTCCCTTGCTTTCTTGATGTATTCTTCAACTGATCCTCCCTTGTTCATCTTGAGCGACTGCAATTGGCTCATTAATGTGAGAATTTGTGACTGGTCATCAGACTGGAACTGATCTTTCAGTGCTTTCCATGCTAGTGCTGGATCAAGGTATTCTGCAATCATATCAACAAGATCATCAGAAACGGACAGTACAATTAACCTACATGCTAGGACTTTCTTCTTCCTTAACTGAGCTTCAGTCAACGATTCTCCGTCGACGGTGACCGGAAATACAGTGGGATTCTGTTCTTCTGTTGTAACGGCCCATTAGCCTTTTGCTCTTAGAATAGCTCGCATTTTAAGAGCCCAAACGTAATAGTTGGACATACCCTTCAACTTATCCCCTTCTCTAATCGTTACATTCGAGACCTCTGCCATCTCTCTCCGTATTCTCAGAATGTGCTTCACAGCTTAGGAGCAAGGCTCTACTAGGCTTATGTTCCTCTCAATCTAGACTTCACGACTCTCTGGATTGTTTCCCTAAGTACCTGATTCACATCTAATGATCGTTTACTTTCATACTAAACCTCTACGCTTTGATATCATGTAGAAAGACTTCACAGGAATGTAGAACGACTTCACAGGAACACAGAGATACAAAAAATGATCAAGCGCACACAAGGCTTTACTAAACAAGCTGATTTATACAAGATGATGGTGTGAGCAGGATGAATGCAGGATGAATATTGACTAACTAAGAAGGAATGAATTATCTACAGTAATGAATGAAGTTGCAGGGTGATATTCCAACAACATTGCATAGGGTTAAACAGTCAATGGTTATCTTCATAAGGTTAAATAGTCGATGGTTGTGGATCGTGGAATGGAAATGGGGTTGTCTACTGTCACTTATACGGATCTATGACCTTCCCCCACTATACCAAAAGTTGTTAAAAAACCCCGGCAGTCGTAATCAGCTGATTATCAGCAAAATCACCTCCCCAATATGACAACAATACCCCAAATACGAGTAATACATGAAGGAGTCAATATTTCCATTTAAAAAGTGGACATCAGGATGATGGCCACGTTTGGGCTGCTGCCTCTTTCCAATCCTTGAGAGGCTCATGCATATTGACACCTCCGTCAATGCACGAGGGTCTTTTCAGAGAAGGAGCTTTCTTAGAGAAGAAAGCTTCACGACAATTATCTCCGCCTCTCTCAGACGGTGACTTCAACAATTTGCCACGGGCAATCACATACTGCACTTCAAGACTTTGGGGACTCAATACCAAGATGTCCGCATCTGCACCTGCCTCCAATTTCCCTGCACAGGATGCGACTTTGTCAAAAGAAGTGCATGCGAGGCATCAAGGATTGCACAAAATCACAAATCATAAAGAGCATAATAAGTAGGATTTCTGAGAAGGCTGGAATGACCACTGGGCCATCTTGATTAGAGTCTAAAAAAAACATAAGAGAAAGGGATCCCCAAGTGGTTGATCTCATTCACCATTAGTTATTACAAATACAACAAGCTACTCTATACCTTGGATAGGACTTCATCCTTAGCAATATTACCCTATGTAACCTATATAGAATTCCAGGTCTGAACGGCAGGTCCTCTTATACTAACCAATCCTGACCCCAGCAATCCAAGTGACAAAACAAAGTTACTGAAATGATTACAAAAAACCTAGACACGAGACTCACTCAACACGATACAATGGAGACAAGGCATGAATCGGGGTTAACTCTTAATTTAAGCGACGGATATAAGGCGGGGTTGGTAATGGAATGATGGAAAATTCCTCGACGCAGGACTCTCTCAACACGTGTAATAAGTAACACATGCTTGCTGAAAGCTAACCTTTACTGATGCCAAAGTTTCTCTAGTTTGTAGTTACATAAGAACATCTGGAAGGGCAAAAGGAGATCTCTACGATACAAATGGAGAGGCACGGCAATGTTGTTACCTTTTGATTTAAACGACAGAAAGGAGGCGGGGTTGGTTGTGCTCAATTGCAGTGCATCCTCGAGAGCCCATTTGCCATCCTGCACAAGTCGCCGGATGGTATTCAGATTTGCTTTCGGAGATGCAACAGTGTAGTCCACAAGTTGTCCTTGGGAGTCAAACTTTGGCAGAGAGCCAAACGCATCCGACGAGAGGGAGACTCCCCGGAGTGCCGGATTCCCAACCCGCTTGCTCCAATCCATCAAGGCGATGTGTGAGTCTTCATCGCCTTCTTGATCCGATGTGAAGTCCACTCGCCCTCCTCTGTTCACCCATTCCTCAGCCGCCTGTATCCCCAAACCAAAAGAATCTATTATATACTGGACATTGTAAATGGTGTTTGCTTGTTAGTTCTACAAGACAAACCTGGCAAAAAATTGCACCACATTGTGTCAAGCCAGTTCAATGTACTACTTGACAACTATAGATATGAATTGAGGAGGGGATCCCATTTGCTTAGAGTACCTTTCCCATGGGTTGAAAAATAATCGATTTACAATGCAAGTGTCAACCAAACACTTCAAGGTTTTATCACATGTCAAAGGAGTTTCCAAGAGATACATCGTGGATCCAATACGTATGGTTCAAGGATAGTCTAGGTTTGTGACTACAACCCTACTACTTCGACAATTCATAACGTATTCATACGTATCCAAATAATTCATATTTCATTACATTGCAATACTTTTAAATGAAAGATAGAAAATAAGACCAAAAATAAGACAAACAACTACGCCACAAGAAGCTCTGTCCCTACATTTGCTCGCTTTTCGAGTAGCACTAATCTACTCAACTTCCTCGCAGTCGTTGTAACCATAACCTTTGTCAATGCGAAGCCTCCTTCTCTCTGGTC
Source organism: Rhytidiadelphus loreus (assembly GCA_947034895.1). Taxonomy (NCBI): domain Eukaryota; kingdom Viridiplantae; phylum Streptophyta; class Bryopsida; order Hypnales; family Hylocomiaceae; genus Rhytidiadelphus; species Rhytidiadelphus loreus. The sequence goes on from OX344765.1 coordinate 46,261,292, forward strand.
TAGAGCCAATACAATAGAATACAATCAATCATTATTCCAATAAAGGAAATCACAGGAATCGGATTCCTATCTTGATTGGAAACAGAATTAAGTTCCAAGTCATGACCTTGAGAAGAGCAGGCCCGCGAGAAGAGATGTGAGTGGGAATCATGTGCTTCAGAGGAATGGCACCCTTGCTGGCATTCACCACATCCCACAGGGGTTGCAAGAGGGAATCTGCAGAGCCTGTGTGGAAGTGCACAATGCCTGCCTTGCCGGACAGCATCCCTCCCACTCGGGCATCTGTTACCAAGCCCAATAGCTCCTGTAATTGACACAAAAGATTGTTGCAGTAAAACAAGTTAAAATGTTGGGAACCTCGTTTGCGTAGGTCCCTTTTCTCGTGGGTTGAAAAGTCACTCATTTACAATGTAAGTGTCTTTTAAACACGTGACTTGTAAGAATATTATAAACTAAGAGCATTGTAATAAAGGTACCTATACTCAGCGCTCAGGGTATTCCCACCGGTAGATATATCTACAACTGACACCAGGGTCTTAAACCTAATTCATAAAGTCTTTCCACACGTAGATAGAACCATTTCCTTTCTAGCAAACAAGCTTGTACTTCAGAAACTTGATAAACTTCTGAAAAAAGCAATATAATTCCAGTGACGTGTAAACTGCAGTGATTTGTTATCCTACAAATCTTGTTTTCCAGATACAAATATAAGAATCCAATGTGGATGCTCGTAAAGTGTCATTTTTTGTTTGATTACCTTACCCCTAAACCCTAAAACCCTAAACCCTAAACCCAAAAACGTCCATGCCTTCATTGGCAACCTGCTGAACATAAAATTTTGATCGGGAGAGAGTAGACCTGGGTAGAGGGCCAGCTGCTGCGATGGTCACTGATGGCAATCTCACCGGCACCAACAACTTCCTCAATGAGCTGCAAATCGCGAATGAGGGAGCCAGTGAGAGTAGGAGACGGCACGCGGTAGCACCCGCTCCACATGTGCGCCGTGATACCCTGCTCTTGCAACGCCGCCACTTTCACCCGCAGATTCTCCAGGCTGTTCTGTACACGAGCATGCCATGGTTCCACATCATCTAAAATGGCCAAGTTTAAACGGTCCCTCATCACATGGAGATGCATTTTAACGCATTCATGGTGCAAATAAGAGTTCAAGTAAGGACAAGGGAGTTGATTTAAGAATGCAGCACTTGTAACAAAGGATATAGAGATTATGCACAATTTGACGCGCTAACAAGGAATTGGATGTCGATTCGAGGTTTTCCATACGGGAATTTTTGGAAACTGAACTAGGAACCAACTCGCTTTTCATTCCAAAAAATCGTAACTAATCCTACAAGACTCCAAAATATGTGATAAAATGCATTTTTCATCATTCCAATTTCACAACATTCTAAAGCACTTGGGACTGCATACCCTTCTCCACCACAGAGAAGTGTCCGATAATTGCAAAAGAAAGAAAATTAAAGAAATATTTCCATCACTGCAGAGACTCCCCTAACAAAACTCTAAACACTTGACAATGTAGCTTTGCAGGAACTGTCATGATCTCAAGATTTTGTTCAAAGGAAATCTAAATTCGTCTTGATGCACAGTTGAGGAAGACGCTGCAGAATGTTATGAGTTGCCATCGCAAGACATTCACTCCCATTTTTTTTTGGAGCAAGCAAAGAGTGTCAATGCTGCTGTCACTACACGCTCTTCCTTACAAAGATCGATTCCATGAAGGACCATCTCTACTCCAAATACACAAATCACAGGGATTGCCAAAAAAATTTGAAACCTGCGGGAAACCTTATAGGGACGTGCCACATGGAGCTAAGAAATTTGACAATATGGCTTTGCAAGGACTATCATGAACTCAAAATTGAGTTCGAAAGGAACGCAGTTTTTTTATTGAAGAACAGTTCCAAGGAGTGTCGAGGGGAGATCCTATCCAGTGTTTTGAGAAAATTCACTCCAAGCAAAGAATGAAAAATTGTTGTTCTTCAATAATATGATCGATTCCGTAATTTACTATCTCTCCTCCAAGACAGTATCTACACAAATCAAAGGGACCGCAAGGTTAGCGTTTGCAAAACTTTACGAACCTGCGAGAAACGCAGTCGGTCCCCAGGACGCCCACAACGGTGGTAATCCCGGCGTCAACCAGCTGCCCAACTGTAGCTTCCGGGGTCCGACTCCCAGGCCCCATCTCCCCTCCACCACCCGTGACGTGAACATGCATGTCGATCAACCCCGGCACCACAACGCCGCCTCTTGCATCCACCACTTTCACCGGCAACCCCGTGAGATTCGCAACAGAGTAATCCTCCGGGAGAATGGCGATGATGGACCCCCCTCCTGTCAGAATGACGCCCCTGCCGATTGGTGATGGCGTGTACAGGTGCCCGTTCGTGATCAGCAGCATCGGAAACTCCGCGGCCAGGGCGAAGTCACACAAGAAGAAGACGAAGACGAAGACGAAAGTGGAGACCGCCATAGCCATCGCACTTTAATGCATTCTTTGAGGTTTTGAAATTGTGGAAGGGCTCAAGAGGCTGGGGATGAGTGCATTGTGGAACCGCGGATTTCTTCACATTCTCTCTGGGAAGTGTGGGTCTGTGGGATCGCTGAGAACTTGGGAAAACTCTGGCACCGACATGCTTCGCAGGAAGGAATTTGAGGAAGAAGAAGAAGCGGTGGTAGGACGGCACGGTGATAGGACTGCACGGTGATACGATGGCATTGGAAATAGGCTCTCTTTTACGCAAGTCCCAAGTTTCAAATCAGGAATTACACAAAGAAGAATTGGTAATAGGATAACATTGTGCTCTTACTGCCTATTTTGAGATTGTCTCCCAAGAAAGGAAGACTGGGTCCCATTCCCGAGGCACCCAATCCACACACCTTGGCACAAAGACTTACGCCCCTGGTGAAAATTGCTCTCTCTTCTTCAAGCTGCGTTTCCCACTTCAATCCTCTCTTCGCAATCTCAAAACCTCCGCCGGAGAGAGAGAGAGAGAGACCCCTCTCCTCACTGCGTCAATGCCTGCTTTCTAGCTTCCCTTCCCATTCGCAAATCTTCCGTGGCCATGGCGGCAGCTGCAGTGCTCCACGGCGCCACTACTGCTGCTAATCCCGCTGCTGCAGCTCCATCTCCTGCTTACCACCGTGGTGGAGGATTCCCAAAGCCCTGTGGCGTGCGATGCCGAGCTTTCACGGTGCGACGCCTTACAGGAGGACCGGTGTCGTTGCGGTCGTCGCTCTTGGGGCCTGTGCCTGGATTCTTTCGAAGCGAATTCGTGGCGGTGAGTAGGGTTTAAGCGAATTGCGATTGTCGGAACGTCGGATTGTATTGTTATGTGCAAATCTTGCAAAACCACCAATGTACGCACCTCTTTTAATGGTGTTGCGAACGCTGGCGTCAATTATGGAAGTCTATGATTTGCTGACAAAACAAAACAAACACTTAGCTTACTGCATAGAATTTCTGTTGATTTATTGCCTGATGTACAAATGTGCTCACCGAGTCTGTTGTTGATTTAGAGACATGAAGAATTATCTCTCGCCACCAATACAGGAACATTGTATGAGGCACGGAGGGGGAATGGCAGGGGTCTGGTTGTTCGAGCCGCAGTGTTTGATCAGCTCACTGACAGTCTGGAAGCAGCATGGTCGAAACTTCGAAAAGAAGGTAAACGTTGCCTTTTACATTGTTTGTGTTTCATGTCAAGATGATTAGGGTTGTCATAGTTCAAGCCTCGTGCTCCAAGAATGGCGACTATTTGGGCAACGCAGCCTAATCTCTATTACGGGTTAGCACTTCGAGACAAGAGTCTGGGCCAGATTTGCAAACAAACAACGTAATTGTGCTGATGAAATCGCGAACTCTGAAAATCCTTATTGTGAGAATTTTGTGACCCACTTGAGTATTGCTGGAATATTAGTTTCTGTGGCGATTATCTGACTTTCAATTGATGCTGCAGATGTTTTGACAAAAGAAAACATCAAGGAGCCCATCAAAGATATACGAAGAGCTCTGCTTGAGGCTGATGTACGTGTCTTGGAGCCTACAATGATTTCAAAATGCTGCACGTTTAGAATAGACAAAGTGTAGTACTGCTCTGGCAGCTCCAATTTTTCTGACATTTTAGACCATGTCTCAAACTGGTGTAAGCGTTTGAAATGCTTTCCATATTGAGAGTTTTGCCCACTTGCGCAGGTGAGTTTGCCAGTTGTCCGAAGATTTGTGAAGTCCGTAGGAGATAAGGCCATAGGCATGGGAGTCGTTCGAGGTGTAAGACCAGATCAACAGCTTGTGAAGGTATGTATATTCTACCCTTCGTTCTCGCTAGACTATCCAGTTTAATCCGTTTCCTATTTCCTCTCTGTTGTGTACGAGTGTCCGTCTAGATGCTTCTTGTCTCTAATGCACTTTTAGACTAAAAATTCTGTTACCAGTCAAAGGTAATGAAAAGGTGGATGGAAATGCAGGTGGTTAATGATGAGTTGGTGTCTCTCATGGGTGGAGAAATGGTTGGCATTGAGTTCGCCAAAACTGGGCCTACCGTCATTCTGATGGCAGGATTACAGGGTGTGGGAAAGACAACTGCGTGTGGAAAGCTTGCACTTTTCTGCCAGAAAAAGGTATATTTTCTGGGAGGTTGAATTAGAAGAGGATTTATACTTTCGTAAGTTCTGATTGGCATACGTCGAAGTGCAAGAAGCTTCTAAGTTTGACAATATGCCACAAATGCTTGATAGTTTGACAATATTTCCACAAATGCTTGTGACAATATGCCACAAATGCTCGGTAGTTTGACAATATTGCCATAAATGCTTGTAACAAAATGCCACAAATGCTTGGTAGGATTGTCATAAACACAAGGGTCCTGAGTAGTGTCTTTTTAGTACCTGTCCAGGTGCTGAGTGAGTTCTTTGCTTGAATCACAGCTCTTGGAATTTCTGATAATACAAACAATTTCTTAACATCATATCCTCTGGGTGCAGGGGAAGAGCTGCATGATGGTGGCGACAGATGTGTATAGGCCAGCAGCCATTGATCAGCTCGTTACTCTAGGAAAGCAGGTGAGTCTCTTTTTTTAGCGGTTCTATCATGCTGTCTGTTGAACGTCATCCTAGTCAATTCTGCTAGTATATCTCAAATTGCGTGCTTGACTTTGCAGGTGGAGGTTCCTGTGTTTGAAGCTGGAAATCAATTACGGCCAGCAGAGATTGCAAAGCTGGGTCTTGCTGAGGCCAAGAAAAAAGGTATAGAGGTTATAATCGTTGATACAGCCGGACGCCTTCAGGTATAAATCTTCTGCCACTATACCTTTACGATTTGAACGAAATTCACATTGTTTCTTTTGCATTTTTGGCCTTTCGTGTTCAAAACTCTTGAACTTGGAAATTACGTCCACACGTGGGCGCGTGGTTCTGTTGCACTAATTTCGTCTTATTAGGAAAACTTGATTAGGGCACAATCGTTGCTTGTCTTGCTTAATTTGAGGCTTATTGAACAGCTTCTGTTTGAGGGCAGGTAGATCGTGGTATGATGGATGAGCTGAAGCAGATTAAACAAGTCGTGAATCCTACGGAAGTTCTACTAGTAGTAGATGCGATGACTGGCCAAGAAGCTGCAGGTACAAAGTGCTCCTCTATCAAGCATGCGTGGGATATTATGCTTCTGTCTAGATAATATTGTTTCTGGTCTTGGGAGACGAGCTTACTCTCGAGACAGCATGGTCTTTTTTTGGAATTGTACACTTTTAATACCCAAGCATGTCTAGTCGTAGCCAACCTAAAGCATGTTGTTGTCTGTGCACTTGTTGTCTATGCTTGCATTGACCTCAGAGGACTTCAAAGTTTTTTAATTAAGTGTTCAAGATAAAAGTAGAAGCTTCCCCTTGGAAGCTAATGATAGTAACGTTCAAAACATATTTCTACCGCTCAAATGTAGGCTATGCGTTCTTCTTTCGATTGGTACATTGTGCTTCCTTCTTTGAAGCTTCCTAAACGATTTATTGAACTCCCACAGATATTGAAGCAGGTGCTTCTAACCACTTAGGCACTTTGGGGTTAACCTGTGCTGTTTCTTAGTATGCGATACCATTCTTTCAAACATATTCTAATGTTTGGATGTTTTGTCTTTTTTTATTTCAATGCCAGGTTTGGTGGCATCATTTAATCTGGAAGTAGGCATTACTGGTGCCATTCTGACAAAGCTTGATGGTGACTCTCGAGGTGGAGCTGCATTGAGCGTCAAAGAGGTCGTTAATGATTGCTATTCGCAAATGAGCTCACTCCATTACCTTGCAGTCATACAGATATTCCTTTTTCAAATGCGATCAACAATTCGGCAAGTTTTTATGATCTATTATTTCCAGTTTGTTTGTGTATTTATTGTTTGACTCTCCACCTGGACTTGCAGGTCTCTGGAAAACCAATTAAGTTTGTAGGAGAGGGAGAGGGCATGTCAGCGTTGGAGCCTTTTTATCCTGATCGAATGGCCGGCCGCATACTAGGCATGGGAGATGTGTTGACATTTGTGGAGAAGGCACAAGAAGTGGTACGTGAAGGGTGTCAACTTGGGCTACCCTTTCATGTTTATTTGTTTTGTTTCTCTATTCGCGGGTGGGTAGAGTGGGTGGGTGGGGGCTCTTTCACTAATTTTTAAATCCAAATACTATATGCCTATGTCTATGGAATAAATATCCCTATATTTTAAAATAATTAGATGAAAAAAAGAATTGTTCATACAATGTACAGCTAAGAAATAATAAGAAGAATACACACCATCCAAAAACAATTAAAAATTAGAAAACCGCCTTTTCTATACAAGGAAATAAACATGTTAAAAAATGCCTTCAGAATTTGTCGTTATTCTTGAAATATGCACACCTAATCTCTACCTAACTTTGTATGCCCTTCTTATGAATTTCCTTTTGTTGCACCATGTTCCATAGGGCATACTGTTTCAACATTATCAAGGAAAAGAATCCCCTAGCGCTATGCATATTTTGTAACCCTTTGTCACAATAAATATCCACCATAAATATGCACCCAGGTGGTACGGCATGGCTAATCTAGCCCCCCACCCCATCCCACACACATTATGATTGTATGGATAGTTGTCGTATATCTCTCTCATGAACTAAGCACTCTTGTTATCATTTTTTTGCTCTTGCAGATGGTCAAAGAGGACGCAGAGAAAATGCAGAAGAGAATAATGGAGTCTAAATTTGACTTCAATGACTTCCTTTCTCAGACACGGAATTTGGCTCGGATGGGTTCCATGAGCAGTGTCATGAAGTTCATTCCTGGCATGAATAAGGTTCTGTTCTCGCTAGTATTGATATCACCATGATTTTCAGACACTCAGAATATGATTACAGTCTAGGGTGCGTTATGTTACATTGGTCCTTGTTCTCTGCAGTTTTGATCAGTTGAATCCGCTCGTCGCTTATTGTTATTGTATTATTTACTTCCGGATTTAACGATCCTCTGCTTAACCTGGATTTGATAGTCTAAACTTGCATGTCGATGAATGAGCAGGTGACTCCACAACAAATCCGTGATGCTGAGAAGAGTCTGAAAATCATGGAATCTATGATCCAATCAATGACTCCTAGTGAGTGAATCAATCTGGCAACAAGAAGTTATAGTACAGATTCTCAATTTCGTAATTTTCAGTTAGCACCAATTGAAAGTAGTTAGCTTGCCCTGGGCCGGCATTTTAATCTCGTCTCTTCATATATTTCAGCGGTTTCTGACTCTTTGTTGATCCTGCAGAGGAGAGAGCCGACCCAGAGCTACTTGCGAAGTCTCCTTCGAGAAGACGAAGAGTTGCTGTGGGTTCTGGAAGATCACAAGAGCAGGTAATACCTGTGTGCTGTATTTTTTAAATGAAAAGTTTTGGCTGGCAAGCTCTAGGAAGTTTATTCGTTCCTCTGATCCTTGGGCTTGCTCTTTCATTTGGGATATTGTTGATATGTGTCGGGCTTGTGTTAGTGAAGATTCTGCCACTAATGTACTCTTCATTTTCAACTATTCTTTTCAGGTTAGTGCTTTGGTAGCTCAACTATTCCAAATGCGAGCACGCATGAAGAATTTGGCTACTATGATGCAAGGTGGCTCAATACCTGGCATGGAGGGCCTAGAAGATGCATTCAAAGGAGGAAGGAAGGTAAGTCAACACATCTCACTTATGATTGTTGCTTAACCCCTATTGAACCCCTAGGAGTCCACCCAAAAAGTTGTCCACTTTGGAAGCTAATAGTTGATTATGATAACTTTCAAAAGATATTTCTATCGTAAGAGAATGTACGGTATGGTTTTCCCTTTCTATTGGTACATTCTGCTACCTTCCTTGAAGCTTCCTATATGATTTTTGTCAGTTCCCAAGGATATGCAAACTGCCACTACTGGCCATTTGATCTATGTTTTCCTTCACTGGTACACGACTTGCAGGCAGCGCCAGGCACAGCAAAGAGGAAAAAGAGTCGAGGTTTTGCGTCTCAGCTTGCGGAATCTGGAGTCAAAGCTTCATCAAAAGGAAATGCGGGTTTTGGTGGATTTGGTGGCAAGAAGTGACATCTCTGAGCTCTGTAAGCCTTAGTTTTCCTTGACAAAATGGGTTTTCTTCGACATTGCATCACAAGCCGCATTGTACATCAGTCTTCTTCAATTAGTGGCTCATTTGGTTCACAGGTATCGGTGCAATCCCTCCTCTAAATTAGGAACTTGGTTCATAAGATCCGAAAGTCTTATATCCTCCGCACTACATGCATGAAAAATGAGATTTTCATTTTCATAATATTTGTGGGGAGCTGCCTCACTGTCCTTTGGAAAAGGAATCCAGATTTCTTTTGTGCAATCGTGAGCTCATCTCAGGTAGGAGGTACCAGAAGCTACAAGAAGACCGGTATTGGTGACTCTATTGAGTGCCACGCATGTTCTTTACAATGAATGGTGGTTTTTTCAGTCTGAAGTTTGAGTTCTTTCGGTTGCCATCAACAGTGGAGAAGGATGAATTTGTACAGCTACTAAAGAATCTTCTGTTAGCTTGTGGCGACGAGTCATTTCATTCATGAAAAGTTTAAATCTGGCCTTGAACAATATTATGTCTATCAATCTATCACATTTCAGTACAATGAATTTTTCATGTCTGTGACGTGTGTTTACAACTTCTTAATATCGTACTATGGTCAATTTCGTTAATATGGCGGTATTCCGCATGCCATTTTAATGGAATATCTTCTACAAAAGAGAATAAGTGTGCTGCAATAGGGTCATACATGTGCCAATTTTATGCCTAGCACATTCAAATCACTCTTAGGACAATCATTGTATTCCCCTCAGACAATCTTTCCATTGTTTTCATTCTTTCAGCAGTTTCATTTTGTGCCATTTTAATGGAATATTGTCATTTTAACAAAATTGACCATGTATATGTGGTCTTAATCTAAACTGAATGAATGTCACCCAAACAAATTTGTCATGCACACATACCACGCATTTACTCAACTCAATTTTGTATTAAAATCCTTAAAGAGTTAAACTTCACTGGCTTAACCCTTAAAAAGGACATTTGAAGTCCTTGGAGGGGATCGGGGTGGATTGACCCCCTCGCTTGGCCTTACCAAGGGTGCATGTAAAAAAAAGCCCCCTATTTTGGGCCGTTCTAGGATATATTCTTGACCCCTGTAAACTAATTTGGGGTCTCTGATCGCAAAAATGAATTAAAAATTTGCAAAAAAATTCATGTGCGGAAAATGAATAATTCCAAGGTTTGCCTGCAGGGCTAAGCGAGGGGGTCAATCCACCCCGCCCTCGGAGGGCTGCCCAAACTTGGATTTCGGAATCTCCTTAAACCCTAAAGGTTTTTTACTATGTTTTTACCGAAAATGTTCCAAAACTGTCATTTCTAATACAAGTATCAAATTTTAGGAAAAAAAACATTTTTGGACACATACATTTGTAGGATCTTGTAGTACATTGATTTGAGAAGATGTGGAAAAAAATTCTGAAATTTCTACTGTGTAAATTGAAGTGACAAAAATCCCTTTTTTTGAAAATTACATATCATACAATAACTTTTTAACCATGTAGTCAAAATTTATGAAAATTGTTGGACCTTAAATCTACTCTTTGGACACGTGTGAAATTTTTTTAAATAAAAATAAGAACTTGATTTGTAGTGAGCTACCTAAAATTGTTATGTTGCCAAAAAATGAGCACAATATACTAGATGCCTGAACTATGAGTTCTTTGTATGATTATAAGACCGTGTGTTCAAGAAGTCTAGATCATGCTCTTTTGTCAATTGTATATCAAGGGATCTCTTGATGTGGAGATCGTGTTGAAGGAGGTTATTATGGATATCTCACTTCAATTTGGTTTTTATTATTTGATTTGTCTTCAAGTGGAAAAGGGTCCAACCCCATACCCACCTCAACATGAAAAAGGTATATAGAAGGAGGTATAAATAAATGTGTTTTTTGATTTGAATGGCTTTCTCATATATAAGGTAGGAATACCACAAACGGTTAAATAAAAATTTCAACCTATAGGATATAGGAAATTCATTGAGAAATTGAGCCCAATGTGTACAAAAATAAAAATGAGGAAGAATGCAAAAAAATGAATTTTTTCTTCAAGAATGAATATTTTATTGAATATGTCTTCATTTGGACCCCATACCTATTTCATAGCTTCACCTAAAACAACTACATTTGGAACTTGTTCCTAATCAAGTGCGAGCCAATCAAATTTCAGCAAATCGAATCTTATTCAAATCAACAACAAAGCTAGCTATTATTGGTTTTAGAACACCCTACTATGCCATTAGAGGGGGGTTGCCATTTATGGTATTCCTACCTTAGGGACAAGTTCAAAAAAGGAAGTCTAGGGAAAAAAAATTTATGGTTTACACTAACTTCTTGGTGTAACTTTATAGAGTATATGTAAGAAGGATACAATTTTCATTTTGAAGTTGCGCCAATCCAAAAAACGTTTCTATGATATGTGATGGTAATGAAGATAGCAATAAAAGTTTACCATATATAAAGATCAAGAATATATATATATATATATAGAGAGAGAGAGAGAGATACATATATACATAATTACGTTTTTGGCTTCCCTTCCATTTCCACAATGTAGTCCAGCATTTCTAGATGTCTTTGGTATATAGGTGTTAGTTTGCCTTATGCTCATTGGGTGACCTTTGATGGCTCTAGAATTCATGTTTTCCATTTCATGCCATTGCTCCCTTCATTATCCGCCACAATTTTCTATGCTCTTGCTCATTCACATCATTGTGGGATTCACTTTTGCTTCTTCATTTGTGCAAGTGAGACCATGTGCTCCATTTGTGGTGCAAAGGTGAAGGAAGAATGACTTGTTTCATCCCTCCATGTAATTTTCATTTCTAAAATGAATAAAGGTGTTCCTCCTTTGCATCAAAACAAGTGGTTCTATTATTTTTCAAACTACTTTGTTGATGTGGATTGCTCTCATTTGATGTAATATTACCCTCTTTCAAATTGCTATTTGGTTTTATTAATTGTGGATACTAACTGAAATGTTTATTTTCTTTACATAATCACTAGAATATCCCTTGCTACTTGCCGGCTATCAAGAGTGTATGTGTGTATATACATAGAATCTTCTTGTACTAAAAGTTGCGCCACATTTGAGATGAATTGTTCCTAGAATGATCTTAAATGGTGTGGCTAAATTGTTTTTTTTGTGCATCAAGAAATCTCTCAATTAAAAGGCCCCTTGTAAAGTTCAAATTTGTTGTTGTAATCTAAAATTAGTCAATTGTGGCATATAGGCAAAATAAGTTGTTTTCTTCTACTACTATAGTGTCTTGATTTGGGACCAATTAGGCCCTTTTGCATTCTAATGTAGTAAAAATTATAAAGGGTTCAATATTACTTTTGCAATGTAAAATTGGGGTTGAAAAGGTTGGAATTGGGTTGAAAAGTCACAATTTTATAAGTTCAAGGAACTCCACCAAGGTTTAGTCACATGGCAAAAGGTTCATTCATTATTCCACAATTTGATGAGACGCTTTTGGATAATCATTGCAAATGTGTAAAGAGTCCAAATAACCTCATTACAATCCAATTGGATGAGAATTGTTCCACCTACGAACAACATTGGAAAGCTATGTGTTTTTCCTTTTACCACCTTATCTTTATTTTTTAATGAAATTGAACTAACCAAAATGCATGTCAAAAAACCTTTGACATGTCATCCACACCATGATTGGCCTTTTCCTTGTAGCATTTACACTTGTCAAGTAAAGTTCCTATTCAAACTTCCTCATGTGTAGTTTTTACTAATGCAAAGCCTCGATCCAAAGTCAATAAAATCTTGAATCCGATCAATTCAATCAATCAATCTATTCATACACAACGACCAATCAAATGTAAATGGGTCATCCTACCTTACTAGGCCTACACAATAAACCAAAATATGGGACAATGCATACTACACACCAAACGAGGCTGATTTAGTCATTCAATGTGAGGCAGGAGGTCCATAAAGTGCTTAGGCTCTAAAAACATCCTCTAATGCAGAGGTACATTTTGCTTTCTCATACCACCAATAATGTACAAATAGTGTACATTTCAAAAGGTGGACACTTTTAGTGAAACTGCATTTCAACTTCAAAAATTCATAACTATACAAATAGTGTACATTTCAAAAGGTGGACACTTTTAGTGAAACTGCATTTCAACTTCAAAAATTCATAACTATCTTTAGGTTAATTGTCAATTCCATTGGTCTTTCAGGAAACCCTACTGAAATATATTTCAACAAGTCTCCCAAATTAATTTCCAGCTCTTAAATGGGTAGCAGTATAAATTATTGCCATTGAGCATAAGTTTCTGTCAACTTGCGTTCCCTTGATTTCAGATTCTAATCACATACTCAAAATATTCGAGGATAAGTATCTCCGAGTATCGTATCCTGAACTGCTATTTGTAATAATCAAAAAATTGTTCACAGTTCAATCCAAGATTCGAATGAGCGATGCCAAAATTTGATAAAGCATGTGTCACCGTGCAACCACAACAGTGGAGGTGATTTTACTGAGATTACTCAACCACGAAGAAGACTCCAGTGCAAAGTTTCAACGACATAATAATGCACAAATAACTAACTCTTTGGAAATGTATATCAATCCTCAGGCTTTAAGTTTCCATTCACACAAACACCAGAATAACAACTGAGAAGTTAATATTTTCAGTGCCCCAAGCTCGCAAAAGCGAGGATGAGATTCAAGTCTACCAATTCCCATTGCTCCAGCGAATAACGGCACTATCGTATTTGATACGAACTCGACCTATATCAATCCACACAAAACCCGGCTCAAAGACCTCAGGAATCCGCACTGCTGCAAAAAATTTACAAACTACTACATACGAGACAATATGCAAACGCATTACATCTGAAAGAACTCAAACGCAATAGGCGTCACTCCTCGTCGTCTTCTTCCGATTCGGCCTCGGCACTACGAAGCCAGTCCACGAAGGGACGTGCCGACTTCCTCACCGCAGCGCCTTTCGAAACGTCGCCGGCACCGTTCGCTGCCGCGGGAACTGCGTCGTACCAAAGCAAGATCTGCTCCTCCTCCAAAATCTCCTCGTCGTACAAAACCTTCAGAAGCAAAGCGATCTCCTTGCTCGCGTTGGCAGGAAGATCCGAGCAGAAAGCTTCGATGGCACTCAACAGATCCTTCTGAGAAACCTCGTCCTGCACAGCCGCATCCAAGTAAGTCTTCTTCTTCGAGATCTCCTTGTGCAGACCCTTACCGCAACCCTCGAACAGCGACACGAAATACGCGTCCATCGCCTCGCACTTAGGCTCCACCTTGCTCTGCAAATGGGCGGCCAGCTGCGCGGGAGTCATACCCTTCTTCAGACACTGGCGGAAGTCGTTCAGCAGCTTCTCACGAGGACTAGGCTCCTCCGACTTCGGAGACTCGGGATCTTTCGACTCCGCGTCAGGCTCAGACTTCTTCGAAGAAGACTTCTTCAGCAACTTCGGCTTCGAGCTCGGAGCGTCCTTCGGAGTCTTCGCGCGCGGAGAGGCCTCGCTCTTGTCCACGCCGTTCCCCAGGATCACCATCTCGCTTGTCGCCGTCGTCAGCTGCTCCAGGATGCGACGCTGGGCCGCTTCCGCAGAGGTGTCCGTGGACCACTGCACGTCGTCCTCCCCGTCGCCGGCGGTCTCCTCCTCGTCGGCCTGGCTCGCAGAGGGAGACGACAACTCGTCGTCGGAACCGTGCTTCTTCTTCGGCGCTGCCTTGTCGTCGGGACCGGATTTGCTCTTCTTCACGGCCTCGCGCTTCAGCTTCTTCAGCTGCTCGTCCGCAACCTCGCCCTCCTTCAGACGCTCCTTCTCCGCACGACGCAAAGCGCGGTCCTTCTTACCACCCTTCTTCTGCTCCGGAGGGTTCTTCAAAATGAACGTCGTCAGCTTGTCGCGCATGTCCACGTCAGAAAGGTACCCGCAAGCAGCGCACTTCAAAGTGATCAGCTGCGTCTTCGTGATCACCACCTCCGTCTCCGGGTTGCCGCACCCGTAGCACTGCACGTACTTCTTGATGAAGTTCTCCAGCAGCGCCGCTAGCTTCGTCGTGTCGTGCGCGCCATTCACGATGCTCGTGCCCGTCTTCTCGTCGAACTTCGACTGGGCGCCGAGCTCGCAACCGAAGTACTTCGTCGTGTACGCGGGGTGACGCGCCAGCGCCTTCGCCACGTCCACCATGTTCACCACGTTCGTCTTGATGCCGTTCCCGCGACCCTCGATCTTCGTGATCAGCTTCGGCATCTTGTACCGGTAGAAGGCATCGTCGCGGTTACCGGCCCCGATATTCTGAAGCGCCATCGCCGCGGACGTCAAGAAACACAAGCAGATGCTGTCGACGGAGACCGCACGCCGCTAGTCAGACGAGCCGCATGCAGCACGACCGGAACGCCGGATCGACGTAATTGCGCTTTGTGTCTCTTCCGCGTGGTAGGACAGTACTCTCCCAAGAGCCCGACCGACCCCAGGTAGAAGCAGCCGGCTTCAGACATAAAAGAGTTTGCCGCCACCTTGTTGGCCCCTTCTTCCTCCGCAAGTCCTCCCACGACCAACTCCGACGCAACCTCCCGCTCTCACCAGAACCTCCAAACCCCAAACCCGCAAATCACACATCAATCTCTCGCACGCACACCAGCAAGAAACTCTAACCTAAAATTTGTGCCCCTCCACCCGAATCCCCGCCTTTCAAACTCCCGGCCACCAAACCCTAAATCGGATGACTATTCAATCTCAATCGCCCCTGAACTCGTTCTAAAATCCCCACTCAATCGCACTCAACCGCTGCCAAGCCGGCACACGCACCCTCCACTCATCAAAGAACAAAACCATCTACGATCTGAAAGCTCCAATTTCTAACAAACAAATTCTAAACAAACAAAACGACAACACGAAACATCTCAAATTTTTGTCTCCCAGAGTCTGGATCGGACCAAATCCACATCCAAGAACCCAACTAAATAAAAAATAAAAAAATCCACAAAATCCACAAACACGAAACCTCCAACCCCGACTCCCAGATTCCAAGACGAAAACTCACCTGAAATCCGAACCAACGCTGGAAAAACTCCGCTAAACGATGCCGCGAACCACGCACCACACCGATAATCCTCCGTCCGCAGCAAAGACCAATTTCGACGGCGTCGTGTAGGCAAACTGGAGCTCGTAAGAAAGCGTAAAACCAACACACCAGAGAGTCCCCAGACAACCGTAAATCAACCCCGGAGAGCTAATTTCGTCGCTGCAAGCGCAGCGAAAGAGCACCAAGAGAGCGCAGAAAGTGCAGACGGTGCGAGGAGCGCGAGATGCAAAGGTGAGCAGATACGAGTGAGCAGATGGCAATCAAAATAGGCAAGGGCGAGATTCGGATAGCGCGCACTGAACGGACATGAAGCTCACAAAACAAAACAGAAGAAGCGCAAGAATGGCTGGCCTGCTCTAGGGTTTCCCTGATGAAGACGAAAGCCCACCTGGAACCCAGTCATGGGCAGCGTCGAAATTTGAGTACGGGCAGGGTCGGGCTGCCCGTCCGACGTGGATGGTTCTTGTGCTAGTTCCTATCGTGGTCAGGTTTTTTTTAAGAGTTTTTAACTTATTTGGGGGGGTTAATTTATTTGGATTTTTTGTGGGTTTTGTTTTTTCTGGTTGTTGTCTGTGAAAGTGAGAATGTTTGTTTACTAAAGGAATCTGTCGTGTAGCCGCCTCTTGGACTTCAGTTGGGACTCGGGTGAGGGGCATCTTGTTGGAAAACCATTTCTTGGGTAAAATGTTCATGGTGGGTACATGAGAGGTGGGGTCAATGATTTGAAAAAAATTCAGAGTTTATTCTTGAGGGTGTCGGTCATTTTTTTAATAATGAAGAAGATCCAATAATAAGTGACTAGGGCTTTGTGTTGTTATGCACAAACGTCGATGATTGTCAAATTTTAACGGAACATTGTCGTCTATATTTTACTCCATAGAATACTTAACATATAACAATGCACTCAAAATTGACAATAGAACATTGTTGAAAAAGTAGGGGTCCTAAAAATTTTACATCCTTGATGTTACCTATGCTAGGTTTAGATTGGTTAAAACATTATTTTATATATAATTAAATATATGGCATCTAATGGAATTTTCAGAAATTATAATGAGGCATAATATTGAATAGTATAAAAATTATTAATGAAAATAATATTAATCCTCAACAAAACCATGAAGCCAAAGCCATGAGTATAGATAAAGTCGTTGTTAAAATTGAACATGTATATTTAATCTTTATATTATTACTAAATAGTAATTATTTCCCATTAGCTAACATGTACCAAATTATTCTACAACCACCTGGATTGCTCTTCTATTTCATTTTCAAACTATTTATGACTTCTAGAGTTGTAAAAGTCAGTTTAGTTTTAAAGACGTTATATTTTGCCTAAGCTTTCTTCTTTCTTTTGGGAGCATTTAGTTCAATTGAATAATGTTATGGGGTATTACTACAAGTATAGGACAATTCCAAACTATTGGTATCTTGTTGTTAGATGTCCAAAAGAGATTTTTCTTGACATTCATAGTTGTCAATGCTCATTAATGTAATGTTGACCTCACTAATGGTAATATATCCTTTTGTAAAAAATTAATTCTTTTGAACATCTTTGTAATGATTTACATGATCTTTTTAGCATTAAACATTACAAATAATTATGAATTATATTTCATCTTTTGATTCTTAAATATACATCAAATGATCTTATCAATTAGATTAATACAAAATTAACAAAAAAAATTGTGTTCTTCTTGAAAAATTCCCAAAAATTTAAAGTTTTGATTTATATAATTGCTAGATTCAATACTCTCAAATACATGAATGTTCACTAATATACAATTGGGCTTATTCTATCCAATAAACCCACTAATTTGATTGGGGTTTATTCCCAAAGATAAATACCATATTGGTTTAATGAACTCACTATATAGAATGGAACATGTTTTATGCTAGTACAATTCTCCATAATATTTTTTCTTCACTAGTGTGATATTAGAAATTTGCAATAGTCATCATATTACTTTCATCAAAAACCTAAATATTGGCAATAAAAAGTTGATTCTATTAAGTGGTGCATGGTTCGCATATAGTAAGATATGAACTATCATTTACAAATACCCTCTTGCGTAGTCTAGTCACCTATTGCCCCTTACCCATCTCCTCACCCACCACCCTTACACACCAACCTTACCCATTACCTTCAGCCACCACCCTTACGCACCGCCCTTACCCATTGCCTTGAGTCACTGCCTTCATCCACCACCCTTACACACCGACCTTACCCATCGCCTTCAGCCACCACTCTTACGCACCGCCCTTACCCATTGCCTTGAGTCACTGCCTTCACCCACCACCCTTACCCATTCCCTTCAACCAATGCCTTCATCCACTACCTTTACGCAACGCCCTTACCCATCTTCCATTACCCTTATGCACCGCCCTTACCCATCGCCTTCAGCCACTACCTTCACCCACCACCTTTATGCATTGCCCTTACCCATTCCCTTCAACCATTGTCTTCACCCACCATCCTTATGCACCGCCCTTACCCATCTCCTTCATCCACCACCCTTACGCACTACCCTTACCCATCTGCCTTCACCCACCTCCCTTACCCATCTCTTTCAGCCACTGCCTTCATCCACCACCCTTACGCACCGACCTTACCCATTGCCTTCATCCACCACCCTTATGCACCGACCTTACCCATCGCCTTCAACCATTGCCTTCACCCACTGCCCTTATTTTAACACCCTCACCTACCATCTTTACCAAGGGATTTTTTTTCATTCATTTTAGAAAGTATAGAAAACAATAATCACTAGAAGGATAAAACTATTTACATCTATAGAAATGAATGAAACTTGAAATCAGTGGATGAAATTTCAAAATTAAGAAAAAACAATGTACATTCATCTAAAGTAGGGTGATATTGCCCCAAGATTTGATAGCAAATTAGAAATTTCATTCACTAAAATGCAAGAAAATTTTGCCGAATATTCTCTATAAAATTTTTTTATTGCTTTTCATTGAAATTTCACTAAAAAAACCCATTGTATGCCACTTACACAAACTCAATGCGTGACTTAAGTCAAAGTCTTCCAATGACCTTGTCTATACAATGGGAGATAAAAGGCCATTTCCACACATTTATTGCTTCAATAAAGTCAAAGTCACTTAACAAGCATGTACATGAAGTGAAAGATGAATGACTTATCATTTACACATGTTCATTACATCAATCAAATCAAAGCCATCAAACATGCATGTGCATGAATTAAATCAAAGTCACCTAGAGAGTGAGTGCAAAGAGTGACTAAGATGAAGGGTCATTTACACATGTTCACATTGTAATTCAAATCACTCAACAAGCATGTGCACACAATGAACCAATTTATGACATATTTGTTCTAACTAGTGTGCGAATGCGTATGCATAAGATTGGAACAAGTAGCACTTTTACATGGGACATGTTTTTAATTGTCTTGAAAAAGCATAATTGTAGGTACCTACACAACCCAAACAACTAACAAAGCAAGAGCCTAGAGCAAATTTCCAACGTACATTATTGAACTTCAAAATTGTTTGGACTAAAAAGCAAAAAACTTATTTCAAAAAGGTGCCATTAGAATTAAGCCTACACAACTATCTCTAAGTGAATTGTGAAGTGAGGGCAAAGTTTCTCTTTTAAGCAAAGGATGGTTGCAAGAATTGTTTATCCAATTTTATGTCATATTAGCTTTAGACAAGTGTTTTTTCAGCTATAATTTTTGCAATGCACTTCCAATTTATATGAAATTTGAAATGAAATTATATGTGATAGTGGCAAACATTGAGTAATTTTTTGAACTTTTTGAAAATTAATTAAATACTATTTTTAAACAACCTTTGATTGAGTGCCTACTTTCCTTGTAGAAAATAGTACAATTTTCGACCCAAAAATGAAAATTTGAAGACTTTTGCTGTGGAAAATAGTACTAAACTTACACAAGCTAATAAAGAGATCTTTTATAATAGTAAAGTGTCTACTTTTCAAATGTGCTCAAAATGCACTAACTTTACACAAGTGCAGAACACACTGATTTTTATTTCAAAGATGCAAATGGTTGAGAAGAAGCACCTTAAAATTAGGAAAACAGGAAATCATTGCATTGTTATTGAATTCTTACTATTTTCTAAAGATCAAACACCAAAGTATCTATTTTTTGCATTTTCCATTGCTCTCTTTTTGTGTATAATTTTTAGAGATAAATTTTTATAGGCCTAAATTTTTACAAACATATTGTTTTTAATGCTTTACAAATTATCCATATTTCATTTTATTTTTAAAGTATTTATTTCAAAAGCCCTATTGCTCATTGAAATAGGTTCATTTGAGATTAAAAAAAATAGACGAGTGTTTCTTGTAATCACCCTAAAAGAGTTTTTTAACCCCTAAAGTCCCATTGTCCCCTCAAAGGACAAACTAGATTTTGGGTAGGCTCCCATGGTCTTAATGTTCATTGTGTTTTTTTGAATTTTTTTGAGAAGATAGAAAAACAAATTAGCTATTTAGGAGTATAATTTCTGGTATATAAAAGGAAAAGTTATGGTATAATAAGCCCAAATCTTAATTCGATAGGCAAAGAAAGAAACCTACAAATATTTAAAATAAAAAAATTTAAAATTTTGTTTCTTATAGATTGTATTTTGATTCATTCCATTTAGATTAGTGATGTGAAGGTTATAGACACTCTTGTTTTGGGGTCATTTAGAGCATGTTCTTGAAAAAATAAATTTTCTTCTAATCTAGATATCTTTTTGATGTAGATATATTCAAAAGAATAGCAAAAATTATAGATTTCTTACATATGCCTTGGTTTTCTACTCTTTCTAAATTAATTTAGAGGGTGAAAGCAATGCTCAAAATATTAGAGGATAGTGAAAAATATATGTATATATAATCAATAATGAATGTATTTCCGAAATTTAAAACTAGAAAATTTACCTCAAATGTTAAGTACAAGATATATTAATGAAAATTTCAAAAAATAGACGCTTTAATGTTTAAATTGTTAGAAAATAGCAAGAACATTCTTCAAAAACAAAATTATTTTTAATAATTTAATAGAGGTGAAATTTTGAAAAAAAATCTATAGTAAGATATGAACTATCATTTACAAATACCCTCTTGCGTAGTCTAGTCACCTATTACCCCTTACCCATCTCCTCACACACCACCTTTATACACCGACCTTACCCATCGCCTTCACTGCCTTCATCCACCACCCTTACGCACCGACCTTACCCATTCCCTTCAACCAGTGCCTTCATCCACTACCTTTACGCACCGCCCTTACCCATCTTCCACTACCCTTACACACTGCCCTTACCCATCGCCTTCAGCCACTGCCTTCACCCACCACCTTTATGCATTGTCCTTACCCATCCCCTTCAGCCATTGCCTAAGTCACCCACCACCCTATTTTTGGATGTCTAGAAATGCAACACAAAAGAGCCCTCTTTGCATCCATGAAGTGAATAAGAAAATTTATTATTTTAGAATCCTTATCACAATGTAGTGCAATTCCAATGGAAGAACATGCACTTTAAATTTCCAAGTGAAATCATTGTTTTGAATAGTTAATTTATAGTATTATCCCCCCCCCCCTCAATTTGAAGTGTGGCAAATTAAAAAATTGAAAAAAAAATTAAAATTCATTATACAAAAATTATAAAAAATGATGGATTCCTTTTGACAAGATACCATCCACCTTTGGTATTAAATTCAATTGTAACAAGAAGATTCCTAAAAGTTATGCTCAATTATAATTAAAGTTGTGGTTGTCACTTAAATTATGCGCCAATAAAGTAAATCTGTTTTGTGCTTCTACCCTACAGTAAGGATAAAATTAATACTCTACATTAAGTTCACACATAAAATTTGTATATTCAAAGCTCTAAATCACATCTATATGGTTGAATCCAATTTTTTTTTTATTAATCAAAATTAGAATTTTGAAGCATTTATCTTTTCAAAAGTTGTTATAAATACAAAATAAGTCATTTTTAATTGTATTTTAGATTAATTAGCTAAAATTATGTGAGTTTTGATTTAAAAAAAGAATAAATGTTCTAATTAATCATTTGAATTACAGAAATTATAATTGTATGTACTTATTCATTATAGTCCTAGAAATTAGACGCTTCTTCAAAATAGACATGGTATACGCATGCAACTTTTAGCATGTCCTTGATCTGATCATTTCAGAAAATTACAAAATAAACCATAAAAATTCCATTTTTTATATTTGTAATTTATTTTAGTATGTTCATTCAAAAAATTGAAAATGCATAAAAATTCATAGTTATAAATATCTTGTTTAGATTATGTTTTTTATAATCTTAATTTTGAATCCAAAATTGTAAAGCTTTAGAATCCATATATAATTGAATGTTTAATTGTTTCTTTGAATTAAAGAAATAACAATGGGACATTCAAAGGTTAGAAGCATGTTGAATTTGTCCATCTTACATTTTCAACATTTTCTCAAAGGAAGGAAAATGGAAAGCACATTTGTGGTCTTTGTATTCACATTTGTGGGAGTGCATTGAATTAGATATAGTTTATTGAAGTTTGCAACTATATGCTACTATGTAGTTATCAATAGTAAAGTAGGAAATTCCAAAAGCATTACATTTTTTTGTTAGATCACAGCTATTATACTTAGACTCAATAAATTCTTACACTTTCTTGTTGGAAACAGAAAGAAGATTTCAGTATATCTAAAGCATTGTCGTAATGTAAGTTGTCTACTAGTTGAAGTAAGCATCTTAGTTTGTAATTTAAAGGATGTATTTAGTGTAGGGGGGTGTTGTTACTTGTTCTTGTTAGTTGTCAGTTGATAACATGTTGGATAGTAATTGATGTTAGGGTTAGTTAGGAAGATTAGGATTAGCCAATGGCTAGCCTCCTAAGGTTATGGTTGGCTATAAAGGCAAAGTTTGATCCCTTGACTCTATCTTGGTTCTTAGTGGAGTTTGAGGCATGGGATGTACTTGGATGTTTAGTTATACGTTTGGTGATTTATAGGAATAAGGAATTATAGGTTGTATTTTGATAAAGTGTTGGATCAAGACAAACTTTTGGATCTAAGTTTTTGGATAGTTGGTCTACCATTATGCCGAATTTTAAATCTAGATCTATTGTGCAGAAGGAGATATGAAACTTTAAAGTGAAGGTGACTATTTGGATTCTGAGGCAACTAAAAGGAGATTATTAGGGAAACTTCAATCTTATTGAGTTTTTGTGATATGGATATGAAATTTGGATGATATTTTTTCTTAATTATCTAATACCTTGTATCCAAAATTTATTTACAGTGGCCTTGGGATCTATGAGTTATGCATAAATACAACTAGATTGTGGAAGTTATAAAAGGTTAGAAAGTCAATAGTGGAGAAATGTCCACTAAAGATGGATATATTTTAGATCATAATGAAATTTGACATGTGACTGCTTTACTAGGTGTTATACATTGTGAAAAAGTTTCAAGACATTTGGAGCCATTGTCCATCATTTATGCTAAGTTAAAGTTAGCTATGGCAATTATCATAGGAAGGGTTAGAAAGTCAATTGAGAAGTTAGTAGTGGTAAAATGTCCACCAAAGTTGGATAGTATATTAGATTTGTGTGAAAAATAATATGTAGATATTGGACTAGTTGATCTATATTTTTGCAAAGTTTCAAGGTCTTTGGAGTGATCTTCTATCATTTATGCTAAACCGTAGAAGATAGCTATGGCAATTTTTGAATTATAATTATAGAAATCCTAGAATAGGGATTTGGAAAAAAAAAAATTGGGAATAGATTTAGAATTACCTGACTACTTAGGGGGGTTAAGGATATTAAAAATCATATTCAAAGAATTTTCACAATAAAGATTATTTTTATTCAGAACTTTCTAACAACGTTTCATTTGGATATTCCATTCAAAATTTATCAAGGGTTTAGAAAATTTGGTAGATTTTCTACAATCATTTCTTCAAGGGAGGTAGATATTGATTAACTAATTGTACATATAGTGAAGATGGTGTTTTAGAGTTAGTAGTACATTAGGGAGTCCCTACCTTAAAGGTCAAGTGTTTATCTCAGTGTTTATCTATAAATGGAACAAAAGAAAACTAGAACTAAAAACAATTGATCTAAAAAATGACATACTCTATACATTTGTAGTTGTTGAGCAATGTCCATAAACATTTGAAGTCTTTCATAACTAAAAGCAATATTTTAGTTACAAAAGACTTCAACTGAAATACTGCTTCAAAGTTACAAAATACCACTTTGAATGTTATATATGGAAATTTCTACACTACAATACTCTAATGGCTTTGAAACTAGGATTGCATTTTTATGCACAATGTGTACATAGAGAAATTATTAATTAATTGTACATTTTGAAACAAGCTTAGTAGTAGATTCATATGAAATTCAAGACATATAAATTGATTTATAAATACCTTTATTTATGCATAAGCTAAAAAAGATTGAAAAAAAGTTACATTGTGAAGATTTAGGGATTTAAAACCCCTCTTTCAAAATTGCTTCAAATAGTTATTGGCTTGATGTTTAAAAGAGACTTAAATCTCAAATAAATAGTATAAAATGTATTTAAGATGAGTTTTATTACACCTAGACCTTACATTATCAGATTAATTCTAGATCCAAATCTTAAAATTTTTAAAATATAATCAAAGTGTCAAAAACGTTGCTTGAATTTTTTTTACATTTTAATTATATAAAAAATATTAAAATATAATTAAAAAAATTGGACTTTGAAAAAAAGTTTTATTTTCTTCCTTTTTCCTACATTTGAAGGAATTTTTAGCACTGCATTATAAAAACAAGTATGATTTCTTGCTACATTTATACATTTTAGAAAGTGTATCACAGTATGAAAAGGACTAGATTTGGTAGATTTCCTATTGTTGAAATTTAGGAAGTCTTGGGAACAAATATAAACTAACATTGAAATATGGAATCTAAATGGAATAAGCATTTTATAAAGCCCTTAATTTACAACAAAGTGTCAAAAAAATAATTTATAGAATTGTCAATTTGTGACTATATTTTGGTGTACTAATCATAAGAAAACCTTATATTAAAAATTATCCTTGAACTTGTACCATGTGGCCCAATTCCAAGTTGCACTTACCAAACATTACAACCAATAGTTAGGAAGAACCAATGTCCCGGGGAGGACACTCCCTATGTTTTAGCAAACTACGTGCGGCGGAAAAAGTAAAACAAGTAATACACCTTAAAATTTAATTTCTTTTTCAAAAAAAAAATTATGGATAGATTTTACTACTTTATAAGTTTATGTTTTGAATTATTGGTATTTTTTTGTGCTAATAGTAATTAGTTATAAATTTTTGAAGAAAAAAGATACACTGTAAAGCTGAAAATAACTTTCACACCTCTATATTATATAAGAAAAAAAATTTGAAAAATGAAAAAAAATTTATATAGAATAGCTTTCTATTGAAAGTTTATTTTGGTTGAATATTGATGCAATAGTCATCTTCATGTGAGCTCTATAAATATTTTAGTTGGAGAACATGCCATTTTAGTTCATTTTTCAACCCTTTCTAGACAATATATCTTATGTTATTTGGAATTGAATTTTTTGTCAATAGAAACCTTTAGTCATTGTTAAACAAAGCTCAAAATTTTAGAATGAAATTATAGTTTATTCAAGGTGAATTACATGAATTACTTTTTCCACCGCCGCACGTAGGTACCCCAAATGTAGTGAGAGTGTCCTCCCCTAGACCAATGTTTAGTCTATTATAGACATAAAAATATATAAAATAATGAATTTAAATGAAATTTTTATAAACCAATCAAAATTCAAAATAATTTATAATTATAGGGTAAAATTGAGGTAATAATTTGGATTGGTTATTTGAAAAACTAATTGAAATTAAATACGCAATGAAAGATGTTTACTGATGAATATTAAAAAAAATCTCTAAAGCATTGATCACAACATTAATTGCAAAATTGTGGGATTCACAACCAAATCGATATTTATAATTCACATATTCCAAAACTAAATACATACATGTGTGTGTTTCTCAACAATGCAAGAGTGACATATGACAAATTCACTTTCCATTAACATTTGTAGATGAGACCATGGACATTGATATGTGAAATTTTCTAGATTTATTAGCCATAAAAAATGATAGTTTATACTTGTTATGGTGAGAAGCTATTAAATTTATGCTATTAAATTTTAGGTTCATTTTTATGGTGACTGACAATTACACACGTTTATCATCACCTTCAAAATAAGCATTCCATCATTCTTAACCCCTAAAGGATCACGTTTTTTGGCTATATAGAAATTTTGGGCAGGTGCATGTGATTGGAGATTTGCATATTTTATGCTGAAATTTTAATAGAATGTGGGGACAAGGAATATCTTTCATATGCACCAAATTTCATGACATTTGGAAATACGAGTCAAAAGTTATAGCCTAATATGTTACTTTTTTTCGTAACTGGGTAGTTTGGGCAAATCAATTTTTTTTTTTTTCAGAAAAAAAAATTTGAAATTTATTTTCTAGAGTTTTATATACACAAAAAGATTTGAATCATTCCATTTTGATCAATGAGTCAAAATTTATGAGTTTTTTTTGTTTGGGGGCAGTTTTGGATTTCCTACTCTAAAATAAACTTTGAAATCCTTTATCTTATCCAATTTTCAATATTTTTGGACAAAAATAAAATTGTAGGATGTAGATACATTATTACAACATTTAGACCATTGGGATTGGAAATTTTCAATTCCATATTTAAATTTTGTAAATAATTTAGTATTTTTAATCATTCTCTACTACTACCTACTTACTATTTTTTTCCTATATGTTGTACTATTCCAAATGATCTGAAATTTTTCAAGCATGTGGCCAACTTGTCTAGAAAAGCAAATCCAAAGAAGCACCACCATTTAGGTCATTTTTTCATAGAAATGTGAGCTTGTGAAGTGCAGCTGCCCTGCTTATTGCAGGGTCAAAAAAATGATTTTAGTTCATTTGAATGCTTACATCTTGCAATCCACCCAGTGGAAATGTCTGAAATTCTTACCACATGTTTTTGATACTATATAATACAAGATCCTATAGTTAGATATGTCAAAAAAAAGTTTTTTTCCAAAATTTTGGTACTTGTACTAGAAATGGCAGTTTTGGAGCGTTTTTGGTGAAAATATAGTGACGGTCCTTTAAGGGTTAAGATCTAACAAATTCACTTTC
This sequence comes from Rhytidiadelphus loreus, assembly GCA_947034895.1. Taxonomy (NCBI): domain Eukaryota; kingdom Viridiplantae; phylum Streptophyta; class Bryopsida; order Hypnales; family Hylocomiaceae; genus Rhytidiadelphus; species Rhytidiadelphus loreus. The sequence goes on from OX344765.1 coordinate 46,288,224, forward strand.
CATTGACATTTGTAGATGAGACCACTGTAAGCAAGGACCTACCATTATTTGATAGTCTTAGGGTTCACCTCAATCAATGCCTATTATTTTAGTTTTTTAGTGTGTTTTTTGGACTATAGCCATTTTTGCTTGCTTGCCTCCCTTCATTGCCCAGCCCTTTAGGACTTGGTTGTTGTTGATGCCTTTTTTTTTTAATGCAATGGATTTCCATTTGTTATGAAATAAAAACAAAGAACTTAAATACTTGGAAGGGCCAAGCAAGAAAGTCATGATCTCCTAGCTCAACTACCCGATCAATCTCTTTCAAAGGCTTTAGTTGTTAACTGTTGAACTCCATTGTGTTAGCACAATCATGTCAAAGATGATTAAGGTAACTCTACCTATGACAAGCAAAACTTGGGACCAGCCCAATGCAGGCAAAAAAAATTCATGAGCAGTACATGTGTCTTGTGAAATGTACAACTCATGAATTTTTTTTTTGCCTGCATTGGGCTGGTCCCAAGTTTTGCCTGTCGACCTCATCTCTTCTTGATGGCAAAATTGGGAGAAAATAGTTAATAGGCACATTTACTGGCACATTGTTAAGATCATTAATTCTCTATGAACCACTTTTCATACTTGGAATGGAATTGAGCACAGGCAATTCAAGCTGACCTCTGCTTCCTCCGATCTTGCACCGAAACGGATATGAAAAGAACTTGTGTTCACGTGTCACATATGATTTAGCACTGTCTAGTTTCTTCATTTGTGGGTACTACTCAAATCTTACAATAAATTTTGGAAAATAATGGTGAATATTGTTGGTTCCCAGGTACAACAAGAAAAATCAAGGTTTTATAAAAAAAAAGTTGTGACCTTTCTCAATTTATGATCACAATCATAGAGATTTGATATGAAAAGACACAATCAATTGCTGTTCACCGGACATCACCGGACAGTTCGAATTCCATTGCACTGTACATTTCAGAATTCACCTGTTCCTTCACCGAAAAGTTCAAAGTGGAGGTGCTTGCTGATCGAGCTGTCCGGTTATTGGAAGTGCCCATGTTGTGTACGATACTATGCACTCAGTTGTTCAAAGGAAACTGACTGAACATCATGGATGGATTTTGCAACCCAACACAAGAACAGACCCATATGAAACAACTCAGAAAAAAATTGAATATCTACTGGTGCAATTCCACCACACTCGTCGTTCCTGGAGCAATGGTACAAAAACCTTTGTAAGTCTCATATACTTGCAATCTCCCAGCAATCGAAGAGATTATTCGATTCAAAACGTGCAGCAGGCGGCTTTGCACATTCAGCACATGAATGCCACAGACGTGAGACAGATCTAGGCCTTAGGATGAGAAACGGAATAAACAACTCTGAATGACTTCGGATCTGTCGAGTAATGTTCCAAGTTTTCAAATTTATGCTACTTAGGCGATGATTCGGGTAAGTAACACGAAAAAGCTGTTCGTTTTTTTTTGTAAAAAAGCGTCCAGCATGTTAATTGAGACCTGTCCCATTGACACTCTGCCACTCCCAAATAGGCTCCTGGCAACTTATCTCTGTACTTCTGCAAGTGATAAGCCACCAAAAAATACTTAAGCATTTAGGATTAATTACCACAATGCACAATTCAAAGCCTGCCAATATGCGTGCAAAACAAAGGAAAAGCAGAGACTTACTACTGCAGATCGAAGATGATGTGATTGCAGTAATTGACTTCATAATGGTGGATTTCCCTTCGATTCTCCAATGTTTCCCTCGAAAGAAATGCATGCAGGTTTTGAAAATGCTGATCAAAATTCCTCTCCTCGTTGCCTTCTATTGCATTACTGTACTTCCAGCTCCGATCGATCGAGCTTCGGCGTTGGAATGAGATCTCATAAATATTGCTCGAATGTCTCGCTTAATTTTATCCTTCGGAGGAACCTCTTGCATCAATGGTTTGAGCCACCAAAAGATACTTGAGTTAAGCATTTAGGATTAACTACCACACTGCACAAAGCCTGCCAATATGCGAGCCAAACAAAGGAAAAGGAAAGACTTACTACTGCAGATCGAAGATGATGTGATTGCACTCCAGTAATTAACTTCATAATTATGGTGGATTTCCCGGCCTTCTCCAATGTTTACTTCGAAAGAAATCCGTGCATGTTTTGAAGATCCTGATAAAAAAATCCCTCCCCTGGTTGCCTTGTAGCTGTTGCATTACTTCCTTCCAGCTCCGATCGATCGATCGAGCTTCGTCGTTTGAAAGGGATCTAAATATTGCTCGAATGTGCCGTTTTCATGCTTAGGAGGAGTCTCTTGCATCAGTGGATTGTTTTTCTTCGATGCAAATGAATAGAGTTAACTGTAAAAGTGCTTGAGATGAGGGACCATGAGCTGGAGTTTGAGGATGTCTGAGAAAAACAGAGGACGAAGCTCTTTGAAACACCAAAACTGGGATCTAATGGAGTTTGGTGTTATGTTTCTTTTGTACCATTCCTAGTTAAGTCTTCCTGTGATCATAGCCCCATGTACAAATTGGGGAGAACTTTACGATTAATAACTCTAATCTCCATAACTTGTTTTAAAAGATTTGCCACAAGACTGAGGGATTAGAAGCAACTTCACAACTTGTTCATGTGGAACCTCATCCCAAGAACAGGCATGGAATCATAATTTTTTTAAAATTGAAAGTCATTTTTGGCACATAAATTAGGCTTTCTAAAATAAAGATCAAACTCCATTGTTACAAGTGTTTGAAAATTACATACCATATTTGGTTATTAGGGTTGGCAAAATTTAAATAAAAAATAAAAGTTGCATTCTTTTAAGAAATTACTTTGATGAAGACTTGAAAAACAAATAAATTAATGTTGCAAATGCCAAACTATTAGAAAATGGAATTTCGGAATGGACCACGTGCAAACTTAATGGTAGTAAATTCACCACCCTCTTTAGGTTCCTAGGATGAAGGCGTTAAGTTTAATTATTTTAAATTGAAATTGAAATTTTTATTAATTCTAAAAGCAATTGATGAACCATTTTTTCCAACTTTGATTAACTATTCAGCATGAAATGCCAAATTTGAGAGCCAAATACAGTAATGAGAAGTTCAAAATCAGTTTTAAATAATAAAAAAGATTCAACAATGATTGCAAGTAGTAACTAAATTCTTTAATGCTCGATTGGATTAACTTAGGTGTACCTTTGTGAAGTGTTAAATTGAAGGTATTTTTTTTGGTAGATAGAAGAGCATATGTTTTGACCTATGTGAAGAAAGAGTACATTAAAAGGCAATGCATCATGAATATGGGCAATTTCGTTAAAATGGCGCCATTCCGCTATTTTGGCAGTTTTCACAATTCAGACCGGGCAGTCTGAAATGTACAACTGTCCTAGATGTTTGAAATCTATACCTTTTCTAGATTTCTGAAATCTACTCATATCCTAGATGTCACTTTAAAAATCCAGACCCTAAAATTTGAAATCTATATATGTCTTAGATCTCTGAAATCTATATAAACCAAAGATTTCTAAAATCTACACATGTACTAGATGTTACTTTTACAGTTCAGATTGGGTGATCTGAAAATGGCACATGGAATACCACCATTTTAACGAAATTGCCCATGAATTTAGAAATGGGACTTGCCATTGATACCTCTTATTGAAGATAGTCAATCTTACATGACTACACTTCCCACTTGACATTGACTTGATACACCCTAGTGCAATTGCAAGTTCAGTTCATCTCCACTCAGTCCCAATTTAGACAAAATCACAAATTCTGGATCACCATCGTGATACTGTAGGATCAACTACCTAATACACTCTAAGCACCAACTAGGAAACACACATCACACGCAAATTAACAAACAACCTACTTTCTAGACACATTGGAAAACTCTCAAAAATAGTGGTCCCCCCAAATGAAAAAGAAAACCCGACCAAATAGGAATCAGGGCGGTAGTTATCAACTCGGAAAAGAGAGCAGTCTAACTGCAAGCAAAACCACCTAATTGAAACCGCTAGCCAATTGTCCAATTTAGAACCACAAAGACAATTGCTGCACCAATCAACCACAGAAACAAAATTCCAAATAAAAATCAACACCACCTCCTCCAATTTGGATAAAACATCCAAAACAAACTAACAACCCAACTTGGCAATAACTACCCGTCTTGGAACCAATTACATAATTTCAACTTGGCTTACTAATTAACCACCAAATTAGAAATCAGACACCAACTAAACTGGCCCAACACTAATTGACATTCACCCATCACATCTAAAAGATTCTAAATTGGAATCAACTCCTTACCAATTGCCAACTAGAACAGACACCAAACATATGAACTTACAATCAACCAAATCCAACTTGGAAATTACCAGAACTCCTATTTGGAATATTACTTCAACAACTCATCAAAACTACACTCCAAATATAGCTTATATAGAGACCTTTTAGTGAATAAAATATACTTTTTTAAATTTTAACACAATCATCATATTGAAAAAGACATTCACAAGTTTTTACTGATGAATATTATAGAAAATGAAAAAGTATTCAAATTGTAGCAAAAGAGTTCTTTTTAATTCTATCATATGATTATATATACCCTGTAATTTTTTTGGATTCAATCACATTATTATTCATTGAAATTAGACCCCTTTCTACCATCAAAAAAACTAACAGATTGACATCTAAACTTCAATTGGAACTATAGTAGTTAATTTTTTGATGAATAAAAAAAATATTAGGCTTAACACAAGGCTTAACATGACTTGAAGTACTAGTCAAAACAACAACGCTAACATGTGAGCCTAGAAATGTGAGCCTACGAGCCTTGAGCCTAGTGTAAGTAGGTATTCTACAACTATTAAAAGTGTCTATAGCATACATACTTATAATATAAGTACTCTATAACTATGGAAGGTGCTTATAACATAAACACCTAAACACCTATAATATATATATATATATATATATATATATATTCTATAACTATAGAAGGTGCTTATAATATAGGTAACTATTTCATAGGAGCTTAGGCTGCTAGGCTCATGGGCTTAAGATCCTAGACTCACATACTAGCAACCATGCTAGTCAAAAAGGACTAAATTATCTATAATTAATTGGTTAAAAATAAAAAAACAATAGCTAAAAAGAAGTTACATTGCAAATTTTAGTGGGTCTAATTCCTTTTTGATACCTTTGAGTGTGATTTGACCCTTTGGTACAAATTTGCTCTAACTAGTGTCCATACACATATACTAGTAAGATTGGAACAACTAACTCTTCTACTTGGGACATATTTTTAATTATATTAAAAAAGCATAATTGTAGGTACCTTCACAATCATGCACGACTACCAAGGTAGATGCCTAGAGAAAATTTCCAAAATACATTGTTGAGCTTCAAAATTGTACGGACTAAAAAGCAAAAACCTTATATCACAAAAGTGTCATTGGAACCGAGCCTACACTGCCACTATCCATAAATGAATTGTGAAGCGGAGGCAAAATTTCTCTTTTAAGCAAAATGTGGTTGTAAGAAACACTAGTCCTATTTTTTGTCCCCTTAGCTTTAGACAGGTGGTTTCTCAGCTATAATTTTTGCGATTTATGTTCAATGTATATGAAATTTGAAATGAAAGTATATGTGATAGTTGCAAATAGTTTTAACTAGTTGATTTTTTTATATAACTTCCAATTAGATGTCTACTTCTGTCACAAGGGGAGTACTATTTACTAACCAAAAATAAAAATTTAAAGGTCAAAATTGGGAGACAAGGTCTTCTACTAAAGTTAAACAAGTCAGCAAAGAGAGTTTTTTAATAGACAGTAAAGTAGCCACATTTCAAATGTATTCAAAGTGCACTAACTGTGCACAAAGAATACAATTTTTTTTCCAAAGATGCAAAAGGTTGAGAAGAAGCACCTTCAAGTTAGAAAAAATGGACAATCATTGTTTTTTTTATTGAATTTCTTGCTATTTTTAAAATATAAACTTCAAAGTATCCATTTTCTTGCCATCCTCCATTACTCATTTTTTTATACATAACTTTTAGAAATAAAGTTTTAAGGGCATGAATTCTTACAAATATATTATTTTTAATGCCTTATAAATTATCCATATTTTATTTATTTTTAAAATATTTATTTCAAAAGTCACAACACTCATTGAAATAGGACCATTTCAGACAAAAAGGACAAATGTTTCTTGCAATCACCCCAAAAGAGTTTCTTAATCCCTTAAGTCTCATTGTCTTTTCAAGGGACAAACACTACAAGAAAATGGGGGTATAAATGACTTGTCCACAATGACTGCACCGACAACAATGACTGCAAATTAGTCATTCTGCAGTCACTTTGAAGTCATTGTTGTCGGTGTAGTCATTGTGAACAAGTCATTTATACCCCCATTTTCTTGTAGTGAAACTAGATTTAGGGTAGGTTCCTAAAATGTTAATATTCATTATGATTTTTTGAAACTTTTTGTGAAGACATATTAAGATATTATCTTTCTAGGAATATAATTTTTATTTCAATTGGTACCTAGAAGCAAAAGTTATGGCATAATAAGCCCAAATTTAGTTTAGTAGGTAGGAGAAAATCCCACAAAAACTTAAAATTTATAAAAAAATAAAATATTCTTATAGATTGTATTTTGATTCATTCTATTTGGATTAGTGATGTGAAAGTTACAGACAATCTTGTTTTTGGGGCAATTAGAGCATATTCTTGAAAAAATAATTTTTTCTTCTAATTTATATGGCCAATGTTTTTGTAAAAAAGTTACACATTCTCATAGTAGCCTGGTATAATTTTGTACACTAGAGTTTCAAAAAGAAGATCAAGTTTTTATCAATGCACTTGAAAGTGTTTATTTTTAACAATTTCTACCCAAAACTTATGTTGGTCCTTCAAGTATTAAACATGAATTGATGAGCTTGACAAACATAAAATTGGAGGGGAAACAATTAGCCTTTAACCCTCAAGTACACAAGTGATCATATTGTAGTCACTATAAAATATAAGAAGATAAATTTAACAATAAAAAATGATCAAATTTGTATGTTTTTGGTATTATTGGGTAGGTATTGAGTGTACCTTCTCACATAATTTGTTGATGAATAAGAAATATTGTTTTTCTGGATGTATTCAAAAGAATAGAAAAATTATAGATTTCTTAGATATGCTTTGACTTTTATTCTTTCTAAATTAATATAGAAGATAAAAGCATAAAACACTTGTTGTTGCATTTCAGGGCAATGCTTGAAAAACTATGGGATTTTGAAAAATATATGTATATGTAATGGTTAATTAGGAGAACACTATAAATAATGTATTTCCAAAATTTAAACTGTAAAACTTACTTGCAATTTTATGCACAAGAAACATGAATAAAAAATTTCAAGAAAATAGATGCTTTAATATTTAAATTGTTAGAAAGTAGCGAGAACATTATTAAAATAAATAAATAAATAGTTTTTCACAATTTGATAGAGGTGAGATTTTGAGAAAGAATCTATAGAAAAGTGTTCTGGGATGACTAGAAATGCAATCACAAAAGAGCCTTTTTGCATCCATGTAGTAAAGAAAGAAATTGTTATTTTAAAATCTTCATCACAATGTAGTGCAATCCTAGTGAAGAATACGCACTCTAAATCTTCTAGTGCAAATCATTGTTTTGGATAGTTACTTTATAGTATTAAACCCCCTTCAAAATTTAAGTGTGACAAATTAGAGAAATTGAGAAGAAAAACTAAAATTTATACACAAAAATTACACAAAATATGGATTGTTTTAGACAAGATACCATTTGCCTCAATTATTAAATTCAAGTATAACAAAAAAAAATCCTAAAATTTAAGCTTTTTTTTATCAAAGTTGTATTGGGCTTGTAAAATGTAAGCTAATAAATACATATGTTATTTTCTTCCACCCTTAAATAAAATTAGTCTTGCATTAAGTTCACAAACAAAATTTATAGATTTGAAGCTCTAAATCACATCTATATGGTTGAATCCAAATTTTCTTTCTTATCAAACCAAATTTAAAAAATTCAGAATCAAGTATCTTTTCAAAAATTATTATAATTACAAAATAAGATATTTTTAATTGTATTTTAGATTAATTGTCTAAAATTATGTGATTTTTGATATATAAAAGAATAAATGTTCTAATCATTTGAATCATGGAAATTATATTTGTATTTATTTATCATAGTCCTATAAATTAGACACTTCTACAATATAGACATGGTACGTGCATGCAACTTTTAGCATGCCATAAATCTCATAATTTCAAAAAATTCAAAAATTTCACCATATAAAATCCATTTTTGCATTTGTAATGTATTTTAGTAGGGTCATTAAAAAAATTGTAAAAATTTAAAAATTTGTAGTTATAAATGTCTTGTTCAAGTTTTTTTTACGGTCTTAATTTTTAATCCAAAATTGTAAAGTTATGGAATCCATATATAATTGAATGTTTAGTTGCCGATAAAAAAAACTAGGTATTTTTGAAAATTTTCATTAAGCACACCAATTCTATCTAGTTTCAATAGGACATTCAAAGATTAGAAGCATGTTGAATTTGTCCATCTCACGTTTTCAACATTTTTTCAAAGGAAAAAAAAAAAAAGGCACATTTATGGTCTTTGTGTTTACATTATATGGAAGTGTATTGAATTTGATATAGTTTATTGAAGTTTGTAGCCATATGCTAATTATTATTAGTAAATGAGGGACTCCCAAAAGCATCACATTTTCTGTTAGATCATAGTTATTATGTCTAAACTCAGAAAAAATTTATACTTTGATATTGGCAACTAAAAGAAGATTTTTATATACCAAAAGTGTTGTCCTAATGTAGACCGTCTACTAGTTGAAGTAGGTGCTTTTGTATGTTAAAGGATGTGTGTGGTGTAGATAGTTGTTGTTACTTGTTTTGGTTAGTCATTAGTTGATAATTGGTTGGTTAGTTGTTGATGTTAGGGTTTGAGGGCAAAGGAGTGAGCCTACAAGCCTTGAACCTAGTTGTATGGATGAACCTATAACCATTTGACAATGATTATAACATATGTATCTATTATATAGGTACACTATATCATAAAAAGGGTCTATAACATAGGTATCTATCATTACATATGTTTTGGCTATTGTGGAGGGCTGTAAGTTCCCAACTCGAAACCCACCTGAAACCCACCAAAACCCGCCTGCGCTGACCCGGCCAAGCGACTGCTAGGTCAGTTTTTTCAAGAAAAAATAAAAAAATATAACTTTGTTTTTCATTTTAAGGACTTTTAAAAAAAAAAATTGACACCGGAGTTCGAGAAGACTGAGGGGAACGGTTCTGGGAACATGCCTGAAACGGCCCTCCACCCCCCCACCCCCAATCTCATCTAATGAACATACACTTATAACCATAAAAAGTGTCTAAGATAGAACCACACATACTTGATCACTTAAGCAATTTTAGGATAGATGAGGAGTTGTGTGAGGCAATGGAAAATTTTCTCAAGTAGAAAGAAAAGGAATATTGGAATTGTAAATTTTTAGTAATTTTATTCCCAAAAATTGAAATTACTATAAATTTTGGGAGCCAAAAAGTGTTATGAACCCATAGCCAATGTTTAGAGTCTTCCAATTCCAATCAATTATCTCCTCATCACCTAAGGTCTATTTGATTCAAAAACATCATTGCTTTTGAAGTGTTGTAGTTCAAAATTTCAGTAAGGTATAGAAATCTCAACCGTACAATCTTGTAGAGCACATGTTGTAGATGACGTGAATCAAATTTGGAGTCCTTTGACCGCGTAGATTGCAAGATTATAATGTTTTAGTGTTGAAAAAAGATGCTGGAATTTTCCTAGAAACACATTTGGAGGTGAAATTTGATTTCTTAACCTACTCAAATGGAAAAAATTTAAACTATAAAGTGATTCAAAACCAGCATAGAAACACATCAGTGAAAAAAAATACTATGGAATTGACTCATTGTGTCTGCAAAATGGCTTTCAAATGTCAAAAAAATAGCAAGAAAAGTTGCAAAAAACACCTTTAAGGTTGAACCTCCTCCTCCTAAAATGCTTCTCAGTCACTCATTACTTCTTGGATTGAAATGAAATTTTATCCACATAAATTGTACTAGTATATGCATCTTTTCCAAAAAAAATAATGGAAATTGACACTGTATGAAGAAGAAACAAGCCACCAAAGTTCATTGTAATCCCCAAAATGTCAGGATTTTGAACTTTGAATTGCTCCCAAACATTCAAAACAACATCACAATGTATCGAGAAGATGTGTTTTGGGGTATTTTGAGCCCCCATGTTCCTCCCCTTGTTGCCGAAAAAACAGGGTTAGTCTGATGGGGATAAAAAAAATTTGAATCTCCCTTGGTGCCGTTGATCTAGAGGAGGGTGTGTTTGGAGTGTTTTGAGTCCCCTCGTCCTCCCATTGTTGCTCAAAAAACAGAGACCATCCAATGGGGAGAAAAACAACTTGAATCCCCTTTTGCGCCGTTGATCTGGAAGAGGGCAACAAAAAATTGGGTTTGTTGATTTTGGGGAGGAGGCTAGGATTTCCTCAGAGGTCATCCAATCTTGCAGAGGACGCAACACAGCTTGTTGGAGGGGGTGCAGAGCTTCAATTTCAACGCGCAAAGAAGGTGCATCTCAGTGAGGTCTCTGAACAGGTTTGTAGACATTTGAGTATCCAAAATGAACATATACCAGATTTTTTTACTTCTGGGACTCTTGGAACTGCAAAAGAATTGTATGCTTTTTAGGCTTAAATCTGCAAACAAAAAAAATTCTTTGGCAGTGTGTTTTCCATAATTTGTGTTTGTTGCACTTTGGGGGGAATGCTGGCATGTGAGCGTGGAGTGGGAAGCGGGGATTGGTGAGCAGGGAGCGAGGATTTTGGGATTTCGAAAAAGAAACTAGCCAAAAAAGTATAAAATATTGGATGACAATTTATGAAAAAGTGGATGGAAACTAGATGAAAAGAATTGGATGAAAAAATTGGATGAAAAAATTGGATGAAAAAATTGGATGAACTTCAAACAAGTTGTCTAAGTTGGATGAAAAAATTGGATGAAAAAGTAGTTGAACTAAAAACATGATGTCTAAGTTGGATGAAAAAATTGGATGAAAATAGAATGGCAAGTGTTGAACCCCCCCAATGAAAAGTGGATTGGGAATGGCTTTGCAGTGGATGAAAAAATAGGGTGAATGTTGATGATAGAATTGGATGAATGCCAATTTAGAAAAATGGATTAGCTCAAATGAAGCAAAAAATGCTCAAAGCGGATTGAAATTCGTGTGACGATGGATGAAAAGATTGGAATGAATTGGATGAAATGGATGAGAGTGGACGACACGTTTACATGGTGAGCACAACGAGACTAATGATATACAAGTAGTGGCCCTTGTAGTCTCACTACATCTTCATTAAAGAATACGGTAAAACACGACAAGTATCCTTGTTCAGGAAAAAAGAAACTGCCTTCACTAAATATGATTTAGTATCCCACTGAGAAGGACTGCCTTCACTTCGTTGAAGCTGAAGCTTGCAGCGTGAATAAAGGCCTCAGTGTCACAGTGTAGATTGCAGATGACCGTAAAAACATAGTATAGATGTTTACAATTTGCCCAGGTTCCACGGTTCCCCGAGCACTTCAATTTCATCTCCTTGAAATTAGAGCAGGTACAATCGGGAAATGACGAAATGGTGAGCATATACTTCTCCGTTCGAGGCAGCACACCGGACATAAGGGAAACTATGCAACCAAATCCTGGATGAGGGACCATGGTTATCCTTTGTATACTTGCACTTAAAGTCAACGACGAAGCACAATTGTTCTGATGCTTGATTATTGGGGCCTTCGGGTTCCGTCTGATAACTTTTCTTGCTCGAGTTTTTGGATACACATCTGGATTAGGTGGGACAAGGTAGGCATGAACCGATTCGATTCCTGCTTCACCACCAAAAAGCCTACGCGGTGAAATCACTTGTCGTTGCGGAAGTTCAAATCCGGCGGCCTCCAGCGATAAAATTTCGGCTTTTGATAGTTTGGTACCCATTTGAATGGGCCAAATGGATGGAACAGGTGGTACAGATAACACCCACTTCCGTCGATATCCCTTCACGTAGCGTTCAATGTCGTTGTTGCAAAAGAAGAATTGCATACGATCATTGCAATTCTTTTTGTAATTCACCATCATACCTGTATATGTCGGCGCTGCTGTAGGTTGGTTGTTCTGGACTATTTGGGCAGTGCACTTCTTTCTTGTAATAGCTTGATCGGCAAAACACGCCTTTGCGGATGTTTTTGGGAATCTGGCAATATGCCATTGTGTTTCGTCACACTTATTCTCTTGGATACATGACACGTGAGTGGACCGATGGGGACTTGCAGGTTCCAAATGGGGATCATTTGCCATGGCATCATGCATTTCTACATCTATGCTTGCAGAGGCGTCTTCCCTAATGGGATTCAAAGGTGCTGCACTTATTGACGCTCTTGAAGATCTAGTTTGAATGCGAGGATGGGAGAAATTTACTTTATCCGGTCTATGAGAATCCTGCTCGCATCCCAGTGGCATGTTTGCCTTCCGCTTCTGAGACCCAAAGACTTCTTCACCCTGAAGTCGAGGCTCTCTATTAACAAATTCCTGAACTTCAGGAATGCTGGATATAGCTTCCGCCAAGGCCTTAGGATTCCCAGTTTGTTGTGCTGACCTCTGTGCAACGCGAAGCAGTAGTTCTTCCTTTCCTAGACCAGTTCCAGATAGATTACCCCTCAGATATTGGTAATACCTCACCATCTGCATGAAAGCTCGAACAAAATCATCTACTGTGGCTATGTACAAATCGGTTCCCCGATTTCCGGATTGCTGAAGCCACTTATTGTGTACTGTCTCTGCAAGGTTGCAAGACGGCATCTCAGCGAGCTCATTTTCATTTAGATCCTGATGAACGAATACCAATACTACCATTAGATGATGGAAGAAAGCGATTTTAATTACAATCATCCAAAGTAGAAACAATGACCACTACTAGTGACAGACAAAAATTGGGATGCAAAACTTTAGTAGCCACCACTTCTAAGAGATTTCATGACATGGAGCCCTAGAAGTCCATACAGAGATTGTAGCGTAAGGCCCATGTGGTACCGAGAGCGCTATTCTAAAGCAGCAACGCATCCATACATTACTCATTATTTGTCAAGTGAAACACATTGACAATAAAGAAAACTACAAAATATTCATAAGTAGCGTAGAGTGAACACCCCTCTCGGTACCGAGAGGGAAAACCTGAAGCACTGAGGTATGCATGCACTTGTCAGTTTAGATTAGATCGACAATAGTTATTCAATGAAAGATCCATGGATGTTTCATAAGTACCCGAGGGTGCTAATCAATTTTGGTATCAGTACGACCTTGCGAGATTACCTACCGACGCATCCATTCCTTATGAATTGACAAATAATTCTAACGCATTTGATGAACAATGAATCATGGAGAAGGTGTATAAGGGGAGAAGTATGCTTAAAGCACCTAACTATGCAAACCCCAAACCTCATTTCAGGTGAACTGTTGATCACGATGTGTCCCAGGAGCGCTATTTACAGATAAAAAACTAATAAAAAAAGGATATGAGATAAATATAAAAAATTCTATATTAGAAACATTAGGATGAAGAAGATTATAAACATGCCTTAATTTAGAAAAAAAAATTCAAATGAGAGTGATACGAAGAGATCACTTACAAGTTGCAAAAAGCCACCTCATTGGCGATAACGGAAATGCCAAAATGACAACCATAAGTCTAATCGACGCTTTCCTTCTTCGCAAGTGGCACCTGATGACAACCACCACTCTCTGATGGCAAGGTACCTCGTTTCAGATTCATCCGGAGAAGTGGCGTTCTTGTATTGCTTGCATAGCATTCGATGCTGATCTTGCAAGTCTCCACGGATGTCAGCTTTCGTATGTTTTTCCATGGACTGTGTCTAATGAAAGAGGCAAGTTCTTTCACGGTTTGCCATTGGCATGCTACTATCTCCCGATCCATAGATGGTCCTCACAGCATTCCAATTCGCTTGCGCACTGTCCGCCATGAATCCCTTGAACTGGGTGTTTTGGACACCGTGTCTTTCTAGAATAGAGTTCAAATTCCTCCAGAACAAAATCTGGGCTGAGGTGTCCTCAGATTGCATGTCACAAATTGCAATTGTCATAACACGGCAATATGTAGAATCATACGTATGACACGCCATTGTGGTCCACCCTTTTACCCGTTTCACGTGATCAAACATCATCCATGAGTCATGAAGGTCGCCATCGTCTTGCATACGCTTCACTAAATCTACGCCACTTCCTGGACCCACTTCAGACATTTTGAAGAGAAAAACTTTATCCGCCTCTGTTCCTTGGCCGGGAAATTTGCTCTCTTGAATGAAAGCCCAAGTGCTGGAACCCCTTAGCTTAGTAATGCTATCAATGACACCAAATCTCCTCAGACATTTGAACGATGTAAACTCATTTCGAATACTCGGAGAGCTAAAGTACTTGCATTTGTCCAAGACAGGGATGAGGTCATCGAAGTCAAGTGGCGTAGGTTGCACCCCATGTTGGTTGAGGAGCAGTTCGCCTAGTAGTCCCTTAGTCGCCTCAAGCACAATAGACGAATTTGTTGCGGTCAGTGTTCTCTCCATCTGTTCACCAATTAGAACTCTAGTTCTATCTTGCAAGTCTCGGAGTTCACCATCTTTTACTGGATGTTCGTGAACTCCAAGGTGTACAAACGCCCAAGTCATTCTTGTATTTCCAAGGACATAGTAGGCTTTCACAGCACACTTGGCAATACACGAAGGAGGTTGTTTGCATATTCTACAAATAAGAGTTGACCCCGGTGGATGCAAATCTCCAACATTGACCGTAGAGGGAGACATACCTTCCCATTCCAACTCATTCACAGCATCAATTCGAGGACCGCGATTGAGAAACTCACAAGTCCCCGGGGAGATCACTTAGTATATTTATAGCATACTACGTATGTTAACGTGATTTTTGAACCCCTATATACTTTTTGATAAACTAGAATTTCAACCTATAATTTTGAACTTAGTTTAACAATGACTATAGGTTTCCATTGCCGAAAATCCCCAACTCAAATAACTTATGAAATGATTTATAGAAGAGGTTGAAAAATGAACTGAAATGGCATGTTTTTCAACTCAAATATTTATAGAGAATACATTTAGATGACCATTGCATCATCATTCAAGGATAATTAACTTTCAATAGAGAGTTATTTTTAGCAATTTTTTGTTCGTTTTTTAGACAATTTTTTCTTATATAAAATAGGGGTGTGAAAGTTATTTTCAGCTCTACAGTGTATTTTTTTTCTTCAAAAATTTGTAACTAATTATAATTAACAAATAAAAATACCAATAATTCACAACATAAACTTTCAAAGTAGAGGAATGTGCTCATATTTTTTTCTTTTCTTTTTATTTAAATTTTAGGACATAAAATAGGGGGTCGAAAATCTTAATGCACGTAGTTTTCAATGGACACTCTAAGTGATCTCCCCGGGCACAAGTCGCATTCACGCATCTAAGATGCCCCACACAAGAAGATGTGCGAAATGTCAAACCCATACGATTATTGATATTTGTTGTCATTGTTTTTGTCCAGACGTGTCCATCGTATCGCTTATCCATACCTGCCATCTGATGAGCATGAGATGAAGGGCGGGCGGTCTCTACGGGTGGCAACTCAAATATAATATTTTCGTTGAAGCACGGAGGCAACGTACGTACTCTCTCAATGCGTATCGACTCGTAATCAATTTTTGACAGTATATTCCGACATCCCTTTTGCACACATAATTGACGCAAACAATGGATTACAGATGTATCACCTGCACCAGAATTCTCCGCCACTGATGTTGGAAGGCTACTATGGCTAGGCAAAGTTGACACCAACGATGGAGTCTCGGAATTCAACCTACGCTCGGTCGAGTTGTGGTCAGAGTCCGAACTAAGAATGGTTATACAGTCATCAATGGATTCTACCTTCACAGGAATCAAGGGAGGTGTTTGAAACGACGACATAGACGACTGATGCGGTGTACCCTTCAGTCTATCAAACGGAGCCATGAGAGTATGAACTCCGTAAGCTCTATACTTCCCTACCTTCAAACGCCACGCATTGGTGCGATCTTGCGATATAGCAAGTTGTCCTACAGTATGAATAAGAATCCCTGAGTGTGGGTCAAAGACTTCTTCATCAATATAGATTGAGTCCTCCCTCAATTGAAACCTAAGACTTAATCGAGAAGCCAAAACAATAGCCACGCCATCATCATCTACCGGAAATATGATTGGAACTCCTGCACCGTCAGCAGTTACGACAACCAAATTGCAGATGTCCTCCATCACAAGTCCGCAAGTAAGTTGGGCGACCGTGTCCCACAGATAGAATATGAAGAAGAAACAGTGCAAAACAATTACAGGATTACTGTAAACGAAGTCATGGTGATCTATGAATAGGAACGTTGTAGATCCCGAAGTTCCGTAAAAACTATTACGTAACTACAATTTGGAAACAATCCCACAAGATGAACTAAATTATATCGCATGCATCGAACGTGAAAGAAGCCGCCAAGGTAACATGACCAGAACTGGACCACTTAAGGGCAAATAATGAGTTCTAGTGATGTGAAGCATATTGGAATTTTGTCCATTAAATACTCCCCGGTAGATCAGTGATTTATATCTATCAAAGCTAATTGAGATAGTTCGAAGCGTTGAGGAAATAGTAATTTGATATCAAACTTAAACTACCGCCGGACTGAAAATGGCGCACCTTCCAAAACGAACACTGTGTTCACCATTGATGAAGGCCACTTGAAAGTACTATGAATGCAACGTAAATATCTAAACAGGTGCTACATTTTGAAACATGCGCCGATTATAGATATGCGACCATATATCGTCTTAATATTTAATTGAGACAATCAACATCATGAGAAACTTTGCACATCCCATTATGACAGTAGAGAGGAAATCAATAATCAAAGATATAGTTAGCATTGTAATGATGTACGTAGCAGATGTTGAAGGTCAGGAAGTATGGCATTAACATTTTGATTATGCGGTGTGATTGACAGCTTGTAACAAAATCCATTTGCGACGGCTTCATGGTGAGCCATTATGCTCCTCCATCTTGAATAGTATTCAGTGAAGGTAGATGTGCAGGGTACTGATATTTTCATCATACTGTGTTATAGAAAGGAGAGTATTTAACATAACATTGCAATTGATGACTAAATTATAGTTTGGATTCCCTAGTACACCTGGAATTCAGATTAATAAAATTGAATTCAATAACTCATAGTAGAATATTAATATCCACGATCATAACTCTGAAAATTAATCATGGTCCTTTATAAGTCAGTGAGGAGCATATTCATTGATTGTGTTGCGACATGCTCAATAAGGACGCTCAGTACTAGCCATGTAGGCTAAATCTAATTATATGTTGTAGACATCATTTATAGCTGCCTTGAATTTGTGTATCCCACTAGCTGGGACCATGAATATAGATTGACGTGGTTCATTACTACTGGATGTCATGATTAAGGCGGCTAACAAAATTGTCAACGAACGAGGTCGAGTCATTACCAAGCCGAACCTCATATCACACTTGGTACCTCACATTATACATAACCTAATACCGACCCTGAAACCCAACCTACGAAATCAATTAATGCGGAACCGACTGACTCCCAAGTCACTCTTTTTCAGTTTAAGCTCCGGCATCCCGAACTCTTGCGACCCCTGCGCTTCAACTGCGGGTGTGTCATCGATTCTTACTTCTGCTCTTGAGATTTGCGAAATTTGATGTTGTCTGAGCCCGTACTTGATGTATGGTTTTCCAATCCTGAACTTCAGTAAGCTCTTTTCCTATCTCTCTCATACGATACAAACCATGGACTGGCAAGGACCAAAATTGAGGTCACGGCGTCTCATCCTCGATGTTCCTGACGAAAATCAGCGACCTCCGGCACTACAAGCTGATGGACACGAGGTAATTTCCTTCCTTCATCTCCCGCATTCAATCTTAGCAGATTCAAATTTCCGGACGCCCGCTTGTGCACCTCTGTTTGTTCTAGTAGATTTAACAGGTAGCAATTTTTTGGACGAGAACACCTGAGCCCCGCGGCAACGAGCATTTGAACATGGCTATGCAGCGGAGGACGACCCTCTCGGGGCCGAGAGGGGGTCTGAGGCATGGCCAACCGAGCTCACCCAACAGGTGACGATGTCTCACTGGACTGATCTAGTACGTAGGTCTTGTTGATAAAACGAAAGCTTGACTATGTAGGTGTCCCCTTGTGTGCTTGCGACTGAGTTTTTTAATGTTAGCAATTTTTTTTGGTAACACCCGATCCCGTGGGCCTTGAGCATTTGAGTATGGCTATGTAGCCGAGGAGGGCCCGAGAAGGGGTCTGAGGCATGGCCAACCGAGCTCACCCAGCAGGTGACGGTGTCTCGTTGGACTGGTCCAGTACGTAGGTCTTGTTGATAAAACGAAATCTTGAGTATGTAGGTGTCCCCTTGTGTACTTGCGACTGAGTTTTTTAATATTAGCAATTTTTTTTGGTAACACCCGATCTCGTGGGCCTTGAGCATTTGAGCATGGCTATGTAGCCGAGGAGGGCCCTCTTGGGCCCGAGAGGGGGTCTGAGGCATGGCTTGCCGAGCTCATCCAGAAGGTGACGGTGTCTTGCTAGACTGGCCGAGTACCTCGGTCTTGTAGATAAAACGAAAGATTGAGTTGGGGGCATCCCCTTGTGTACTTGTGAATGAGGTTTTGTTGGGTTGCACTTTTTTGGGTAACCCCTGATCCCCGCAGCTTTGAGCATCTGAGCATGGCTTGGGAATCTAACTTGGCCCTCTCGGTACCGAGAGGGGGTCGAAGGCAGTGATCGGTATGGACCGGGTTGAGGACGGCGTGAAATTGGGGCCATCCCTTAACGGTACAGGTCTGGCGACCGCTACGCGAGCGCTAGTGTCAGAGTCAGACCTGCACCGAATGATTAATAAATAATCAATTTCATAATTGATATAGGAGATTTTGTGCACGCAGTGAGAGCCGGGGTCGGCTCTCTCGGTACCAAGAGGGGATTCATGGCAATGATAGGTATGGTCCGAATAGTGCCGGCGATGTATTTGGGATCCTTTCCATATTTTTCTAGGTCTGGGGTCCTCTCTGTATGCGATGCTCTCTAACATTGAGTAGCACCTTAATATATATGGAAAAAGTCGATCCTAGAATTTCTGTAATTTTGTGCATTCTTTGGAAGGACTTGAAGAACTTCTGGGTACCGAGAGGAGGACGATAATCCTTCATGGTGAGCACAACGAACACAGAATGGGATGCTTCTCACGAATCTCTCTACTACGATTGTGCAGATTACTGAAACGCTTGCGACTGAAGTTAGTCGAGTCAATGCTCCCCAGATGGCCCCTTTGCATCCACAAGGGGAGGATGTTACTATGGCAGATGTTCAGCCGGTGGAAAACCCAGTCCCTGATGATGGAGATTTTGATCTTCCACTTGCAAGTCAAGTGCCGATGGTAGGCGACCTTGATGCCCTAATCCGCGAGCTTGATGATGGAGTAGAGTTTCTGAATTCGGAGAGTCTTATATCACCGCAATCATCTTGCTGCACGTCATTAGGTTCATGGGATTTAGAACTTACAGATTCTCGGAATAGGAATGATTATTGCAGCGGCGATGACGATGATGCTGACTCCGGACAGATGTCGGACAACGACCTCCAAATATTCTGTTGCGGGAGTTTTAGGTGTCTATCAGAGGCTTGTCAGTGTAACACATCATAGGTCACCTTAGAATATGTCCATTTGATTGGTCGTTCATATTTTCTCCTATACGCTTTTATAATATTAATTTTGGTAATGATTATGATTCTCTCCTCTAGTGCATTTATTGAAGACAATGGGCATTCTCTTGGTATTATCTATATTTGAATCTCGATTATTGAATTGTATTGTAGGATCAACGACAAGGCCCAAGTTCTGAAGGACCTCGGGACGCGGCTGATAAATCCATTGATGAAGATGTCATTGAGTTCCCCGCGGAGGAAGAGGATGCAGAAGAAGATCATGTCCCGAGAGTGTGACCTGGATTCATGGAGGAAGACATTCGGCGCGTTCAGACATTTGACTCAGTTACCATTATCAATAGTTTGAAGATGCCGTCTGACAGGCATTCACGGATGAAGATCCCCCTTTGTAGGTTGGTGCCGATGCCAATGGTTAGGCCCACCTTGTCATGCGACTTAACTCAGCTCGACAACCAATTCTCTAGAGGATACGATGAGGGGGCACATGTATTTTACGTTTCCTTTTCTGACGAGAAGGGGAACACGGAAGTGTTCACTGAAGCAGAGAAGAAAGAATGGGGTCCCATTTGGAACACTGTTAATGACACCTTCAATGCACATCTGAAGTCAGTTTCATCGTTGAAGCACCTTGTGGACTACAAGTTCTTCGTTTGCGACGGTAATCATAGAAGAATCACTTGGATGAATCACATCCAAAGGCTGCATAGTCAAGAGCCCGCATGGCATGTCAGTGTGGACTCTATTGTATTGGATACAAGACAACGAATTGGTGTGGCGATGCAGGCTATGCATGATATAAATATGTAAGTCCTCTTATACTATGTTTTTTCTAATCTTGTTTAAATAGCTCTTGCACCTTCCTTGGATGGTTTACATTGTTTTTTCATAATTCGCATTCACGTCTATCATTGATTTCTTGTCACAGGCACACAGAGAACTCCCACGTGAAAACCAACCTTGTCCACACCCTTTACCGTGTCCAAAAGTATGGCGTTATGGATCTTGAGAAATTCCAGGAGCTATTGACTGAGGAAGAGGTACAGACATGCAAGACCTACACTCAAACGAGTTGATATACTATGCCACTGCTTCTATTCAGTGGGTTTATATTTAAGGTAAGGCATCAATCATTACTATTCATCAATATGTTTGATTCCATCGTTGCATTTGTTGCATTTCTTACAACTGAGTATGTCTAAATACTAACCGCCGATGTGGTTATTTCATTCATTTAGCAAGAAATTTCATCTGCGGCTGATGCTGCGATATGCAAACTAAAAGAAGAAAACCCAGATGTTGAGGTGTCTAGGGAGGCAATTGCATGCACTATGAGATCGGCTATAAAGGACTCAACGGACAGGCATTACAAGAAACTTTCTAAAATCGTGGCCATCGCCAATCCCGTGCTTACTCCCGATTGGCTTAAAGAGGTACAAGGACTTCCTTGTGTTAGTCATTGGTCCACTCTTTGATGTATGACAAGTCCCCGTTTTATTGATATTTGGACATCTACAGATTGAGCGGCACTGGAGTCATAATGCAGTACCGGAGTTGACTCTTGAGAAGTTGCAACTTATTGCGACTGTTGCAGTTGAGCCTCGACATAAGGTAAAGTGGCTCAAATGGATGAACGCCAGCACTCACACGAGGGAAGCTCGGTGATTTCCACCACGCCCGGTGAATGAGGAGAAGCTAGCAATATTTTTGGCCAAGGCTTGTTATTATGCAGGGGTATGCTCTCTTACCACTTCATGTGTTCAATGGTACATTTGTTTTTCTGCCTCGTATATAATACAATGTCTAATTATTCTTCTAATTTTTCAGCTCGAGGAGGCAGCTGTGGAGATGTTTGAGAACATCACCCAAAATGATAGCCTCCCCATAGACATGAACGTTCCAAGGGAGCCCCAGTCACTTCTGGAGTATATTGAAACATGGCGGATGAAGCTTTGGGACCAAGCCTACACGGGAGTGTTCAAAGGATCAGATGCTTTCAAGAAGTCCGACTCCTTTGCATCGTACAGGGGAACCAATCTGACGGTGAAGAAATTGATTTATAGGTACAATAATGCTTTCTAAACTACTCTACATATATGCTCTATGTATGACATGATTCCATTTATATTTGGAGGTAATTGTATCGCATATCGTATGTTTAGAGTAGTTTTCTTTGGTCACAACCACAATTAATTCATTTTGGTGTCATGACAGATTCTTGTGATCATTTTTTTACCAACATCTAGCGGTTTAGGGTATATCAAAATCAATACACTTATGCAAACTTTCTAGCCCCTCTTTTGTTGTGCACAGGTACTTCAAGTTCGAGTTGTACGGGAAAAAGGCCATCAAGAAGGAGGATTTACCCCCATTCCTTACTACCTGGCTAGAGCGGTCGTCCCCCGATTGTATGTTCTCTGCGACGCAGATGCAGAAGTGGACCAGTCCACATTTGCAGACTTGCCCTTGGTATCTAGAGTGTAACTTTGGTGTTACACCACCCGAGGAGGAGGCACTATTTCAGACACTCAAGGATTCTGTTGTCACTGACGCGGAGTTTGACGAGTTTGCGGGACTAGATGCGGAGGCCAAGGCTAAGGCCATCAAGAAGCGGAAGGTCTCTGATAAGAAGAAGGTGGAGAAACTAGAGGAGGCCAAGAAGAAAACCGAGGAGAACCAAAAGTGGGTCCAGGAGAAAAAGAAGAAGCGGCTACTTGAGAAGGAGCAAGAAAAGGAGAAGAAAAAGCAACGGATATCAAAGGATGACACCCCTTTGCCTGAACCAGCTACAAGTGTGGCGAATGCTAACCTTTCATCGTCCGGCTTCTCCCTCACCCAGGAGTGCTTGGGCCAAGGTAAGACCCCAACTGCAAAGATTGTGATCCCTGCCCCCGGCATTGATGAGTGCGTACTCAACGTTGGCTTGAAGAATCTTGACACGGAATCACCGGCCTTCAAGGACGTTGAAGCCTTCTTAGCCATGGTAATTCCTCCCCTTCCTTATTTCATTTTATCACATTTCCAAAACTAAATTATGGAATCTGGATACAACATAATGATCTCACTATTGACTTAGAACCACTTCATGATTCAATGTCATTCTAAAAACTAATAACGAACTGACAATGTCTTGATTTCTATGCTTCATGCAGCATTCCAGTGACAAGACTCGCTCCATTGACGGAGTCAGTGGAACCGAACCAGGCGTAGACTTTATGATTGTTGATATGCCTGAAGGACTCCACGTTCCTACTATCTCGGCAGCACCTACTCCTGTTCCAAAGTGGAACGATTTCAAAATCGATTACTTGTTTCCTATTTTCGATTTTGCACAGGAATTTCTCCACGACATTGGTGCTCTCATCTTGATTTACCCAGCATCCTCTCCTTTACACCGAAGTCACATTCTAGGATGTTGTTAGTCTTACCAGTTTCGCATTCTAGAGACATATCTCGGCTCCAATCATCTCCACCTGACATCAGCCGCAGATAAGAAGAAAACGGTACATCTCGATAACTTCAATTGTATTCATGTGTATGAATTTTTCATTCTATTCTATGATATTAAAATCTTTGGTTATGCAGACTCAGAGGTTCTCCATCTCTTTACTTGTGCGAAATAGTGGACCGAAGACACTTCAGGACTTCCCATTCCAACTTGTCCCGTCTCAAGCCAAAGTGGGCGTAAATCTAGCCAAGGACGACATCCTTCGAAACCATGTTTTCAATGAAGATGTAACAATGAATGGAGACGTGCCATGGCGTGGTCCGCGGGAAAAGGGTTGTGAGTTCATGCAGATGTTCATTGAGGCATGTACTGCACCAGGGGATGTGGTTGTTGACTGTACAATGGCCACAGGTATGATTTTTGCAATCACTGAAATGCACTATGCTTCATTTTACAAATTGCCTTCAAATGTTAACTCAATTGTTTTGTTAATTGTATCACAGGTTCCACCATCCATGCCTATCGTGCAACGTGTCATCATATTCTTGCATTTGAAGAGCATAAGGACATCTATGATGCCCTTATTGCTCCGGTACTTCGAGCAACTGTGGTACCTGAGGCAGTGCCGCCCGCCTCCGCGCTTGACCTTGGCAATAAGGACGACGAGGAAGTCATCATCCAGAAGGTCAAGACCACTCTCTGATTCAGTAAGTAAGTCACCCTTGGAGCTCCGTAATTTATGGATATTTCTTAATTGTAACTTTCAATATTCTAACATGTGGTTCATTTATTGGTGTAGGCAAGGCCAAGAAGTGACATCCTCTAGGCCAGTCCCATTTTTTGCGAATCCACGTTTTTTTCCCAACCCTCCCAGATCATTTCAGCTACCTCCGTATGTGGAGGCTGTGTCCCGTTATTATGTTACACAAAATCCTCGGGCATCTTCTAGGGCCCAATTTGTGAGTCCTTGCGTTTTGCAATTTGTAGATGATGAGGCAATACAATCAGATGTGGAAACATCTGATAGTGAGGGTAGTTCCATGTTAGTACTTTAGCTATCGAACAGTGTCTGGATAGGCTATTGAATGCCATACTTACCATGGATTTGATATATTATTCTTTCTTTTTTTATCTCTAGGGACTTCTTACTTTGACTTTGTGCATTGCAAATGCATGGGTTAGTCTTCATCTTGCCATGTTCTTTCGTGGTCTCCAATGGAAAGATAACTATGAATGCGTCTATGTTTTTCGGGAGGTGATTTGTTTTTTAACCTCTGTTAGCTATTGTATTTTCTGTGATTGACAGGAACTTTTGATAAACCATTAAGCATGGTAGTAGGTTGTCTGAATCCCTTCTCGTTACCGGTTGCG
The DNA here is from genome assembly GCA_947034895.1 of Rhytidiadelphus loreus. Taxonomy (NCBI): domain Eukaryota; kingdom Viridiplantae; phylum Streptophyta; class Bryopsida; order Hypnales; family Hylocomiaceae; genus Rhytidiadelphus; species Rhytidiadelphus loreus. The sequence continues at coordinate 46,312,977 of OX344765.1, forward strand.
AACATTTCAAATGGCTTATTGGGAGTGGACAAGAAGAACTTGATACACAGATAATCATTAATTCTGTTGTTTTTCAAAGTTGTCTAGCATCAACTGTTTAATAAGTATGTTCTTGTTGAAAAACATAAAATATTATTTTCTTTCCTAAGAATGTGTGGTTTGGGAAGATGAAGTTCCTATTATTTGTTAAAAATATGTAAATATCTTGAGGATTGTGTATCATGTGTATACAATAATTGAACAATTTTGTTCTGCAATTTCATAGAAATTGCGCAAAAGCTCATGCATGCCTAACTCATAATCGTGGTTTTGGAGAAGCTGATGTTAATGCTAATACTAAAATGTTCAGTTCAGTGTGCAATTGTAATTCAAGACTTCTGTGGAATTATGGTTTAGGATACTCTGTTTTGGAAGTTGTATCTTGGTCTTCTTTTGAATTCTGGAGTATTGCCACTTGAAGCAGTCAGCATGGTTGTACAGATGATGTAGGCAATGCCCGGGTTCAACCCAAATCACTCCATCAACTGCTTCAAGTGACCAATACAATGATATACGGTGGGAAACAACTTTTCTGTATACAGTGGCTGATGACATTTTTATTTTGATGATCGAATATCCGAAGGAGATCAAGGTACTGTTATTGTTTTCAGGGATTGAAGGAGTTTAAGTACCTAGTCAGAAGGTTGGGATGGTTATTGTGGAATTCAAAGAGGGAGCCTGGCATTGCCTGCAGACTTGGTGGGACTAAACAATGAGAAAGGCTATCTTGACCTGGACTATCAAGATGTAACCCTAAACACAGAAGAGATGCCCTGAGCAATCTTGTAGAGAAGTATTGTGGCTTTGATTTCATTATTGGTGGGAGCCCACGTAACAACTTCACCGACGCAAACCATCACACGTGCATACGACTTGATGGTGAGCATTCTACTAAGTTATTAGAATTCTCACTTATTGTTGCAATTGCCTATGAGCAGAGAATCAACGGTGACTGTGCATCAACATGGATAGCCAAGTAGATTGATGTAATTGAATAATTGTTAATTTTCGCTATTATCAACAATGACATTCTACAACATTTTTTATATTGAGTTTCAACTTTTCTTTGCCAACTTTGAGATCCTAATGTATGATGACTGCTTTGCATAGTTAGTAGACTCTCTGGATACCTCATTGTTAGTGTGCACAGTATTCAGAAGAATGCTAAAAGAGCTCATTAGCATGTGTAGGGTACGAATAAATGGCACCAGTAAATGTTCATCCTCATTGTGTCCCACCTTTGTAAGATTGTTCATAACATGGTAGAAGTTGAGAGTGCTTTCAAGATCCCACATAAGGGCCATGACTATCTTCTCTTGCAATTTTCAATGCAATATTTTCAAACGGTAACAAAAATCTTATTAATTTTTATTAATTTATTTGTTCGTGTTCTTTGTTATCTTCTTTATGAGAACCCCTTTCATCCATGTTTTTTTAACCCCCATGAACTATTTCATCCACCCAAAATCCACAGTAATCTCATTTTTTAAATCCACAACCCTAAACCGTTTTTTTCATCCACTTTTTTCATCCACAACCCTAAACCACTTTTTTCATCCAAGTTTTTCATCCAAGTTTTTCATCCAAGTTTTTCATCCACTTTTTCCATCCACTTTTTCCATCTACTTTTTCCATCTACTTTTTCCATCTACTTTTTCATCCACTTTTTCATAAATTGTCATCCAATATTTTATACTTTTTTGGCTAGTTTCTTTTTCGAAATCCCAAAATTCCTGCTCCCTGCTCACCAATCCAGGCTCCCCGCTCCCCGCTCCATGCTCCACGCTCGCATGCTAGCTCCCTTGGCACTTTGGTGTTCAAAGTAAGTTGCACTTCAGAGTTCATCAGACATTTTTACAGTATTATACGAAATCTTAAGTCTTTTTATTGTGGACAGAGATTGCCATTGCTGCATGATTCTCATTCACAAGTGATTTGAATTCATTTAGGCATAGTGTAGAACTACCTATCACCCCTTTGATTTGCAATCTGACAATCTTGGGGTTAATTTCAAGAAAGGCACATATTTTTCAAAGGTGTGTTTTTGTTTCACGAATCAAACCGAAGTGGAATTATAATTTTACAATTAAAATTGTAATTTCTGTGAATTTTTGAAGTAGTCAGCCCTGAAATTACAAAACCACTTATAGAGTGAGGTCAAAATTGTCCCCTAAACAACCCATTACAGCCTAACCAAGTACTAGATATTCTCTATTAATGGAGTGAAACGTAACCCTTGTTGTCATAAAATCCCTGATTCTATTATAGAATTCTCTGATTTTGTCATAAAAAGAAGAGAATTGGAGGGAGTTTAGGCGGAATTGGGGCCAAAATTGGTGACAGAATTGGGTTGGTCCATTGATGGAATTGGATTGCAAAACAGTAATGGGTGTTTCAACCTTAGCTACTTCTCCATGCCTAATGCCATGGCTTCATGGGCTTTGGAGATAGATTGCCATGGTAAAATCTGATTTTGTAATTGAAGAAACAAAAACAATATTTTAGCATCTTGGGTAGCATATATATATAAGCAAATCACACAGGAACTCAAGTGTACTACATGATCTAGTTTGATAAAGGTCTATTCCCACTTGGCGTTTGCAACCTGTGCATAAAAAGGAAATAATCTTTTATTTTTTGGACTTCAGGTCCAGAACTATTGTAATTGTTTTTTAACCAGGTGAAATTCTCACATGGCTCAAAAGTTACTTTCTTCAGCCAGCCCAAGGGTCAAGTCCCTTGCACAACCAATTACAGTAGCTAGAGGTGACACTTGACAGAAATAATCAAAGTTTCAAACTTTGAATGATTTTGAAAATCAACAAGCCACCTTGTCAAATCTAAGGGCAAGTAATTGTTAAAAAAAAATTCAAATGTTGGAAAGAATTTCATAACAACTCAATGTCTACTAAACAATATGTGGAGAGATCATTTTTATAATGGAATTCATTGTCCATTATGAATTTTCAAAGGATATGGGATAATTTGAAAATGAGAGGTTGATCACTAATTGTGAAAACGCAGGAATTGTGTTTAATGTAGAACTTCATACCTCATTTATGCATAGTAGAAGAACTTTTTTCAAGAAACTTTGAACTCAGAAAAGTTGGTAAACTTTGTTCTTGGTGCCTTGTGGTGCCTCTTTTGTTGTTTGCTTTTTAGATTTTGAAAAACTTAAATTTTTCCGCTGAGGGCTTTCCCTTTGGTTCTATGTATTGCTTCCCCTTTCAATGGAAATTGTCCATGTGTTTCAAAATAAATAAAAAAAGTTGGTAAACTAATCTAACTTTCATCTCCAAAAATCCTTTTGTGATTTGGAGACTCCAATCAAAATCAGGAACAAAATTCGGACAAGGGTTGGGTGGGGCATTTTCTTTGGCATTTTTTTTGACATTTTCAAGCATCTTTTTTGAATTTTGTCCATAACTTTTGATTGGAGGATCTAAATGTCAAACGGATTTTTGGAGATGAAGTCTGAAATTCTACTTTCACCACAATTCCTATTTGTGCACTTACCTATGAGCAGTTGAATTCCTACTCATCCAAATTAACATATTCCACATGAATTGTTCTACCTTCTACGAGACCTTCTATCACCCCACTTGTATAAAGAAATAGCCTACAAAAATTATTGAACTCATGCAAATAGTGACTTCCTATTCTTCGTGAGGTACTTTCTCAACTATGGAAATGATTGGGTATTTAGATCAAAATTTCTTCAAACTTTGAACCAAATTTCCGATAATTTCAGTATTTTTTTTTCTATATTGGTCTTGCTAATTTCTGCGCTCAGCCGCCATTGTTTTTACGTAATGGGCCATCCAGAGCTCCATTACATAGGAGTGGTAATTAGATGTCAAAATCTTCATATTTAGAAGATAGACCAATTTTAATTACATAGTACTTCTGCAATGGTAGGCCAACAATAAAAAAATGATTATTGGTTATAATAGCGTTGTTTAGTCCAGGCCACCGTGGCTGTCATGTAGGTTTGGTGGTTAACGAAGGACTTAGGTGGGAATGCACCACCATTTTTAGCTCATTTTATACCTTAACAACGCCCCTAATGCCAGGTGGGAACATACCTTAAGAGAAACCTAAGGTAGTGTGCTCATAAACCGTCACTTTAAGGGCTGATTTGCCTTTTTCATAGGTTTCAAGGGCAAAATGATTTTTAGATCATTTTTCAGAGAAAGAAAAATAGATGCGGAACCCAACGCAAGTAGTTTCATATTTTTCCAAGCATTTTTGAATTACTTATAAATTTTCAAAGATCCAAGTCATAGGCACCTATTTGTGACCATAGGTGTTCCAAAATCTGTCCCCTTGTGACTTATAAAGAAATGTGCAGAAATCACAGCCAATGATTGGTTCTTACAATAAAAAAAACAATTGTACTTGAATTTATTAACAGAGCAAACATGGCCATTCAAGGATCACCTTGCATCCATTCTATAGCTACCTACAGGACAATCTGAAGAAGAGGGTCGGTTTATGAGCACACTACCTTAATTGATAGTGTGAAGAATTTGAGGTTGAAGAATAGATGAATTCATAATGTGATCTCTAAGGTAGAAGGCTCTGTAATGGTGCATGTAAGGAAAGATAGGCATGTTTGGAGAAGCCAGTGAAATTGAAAGTATGTAATTTTTTTGCATGGCTAGAGAAAGAAGAGGAGCTGTTATTCTAATTTTTTTCAGAATTTTCACAGTGAAAATGAAATTTTGGCAATTTTTACAAGGCAAAAGTGCATCAATTGCTCATTACGCACATATCCCGATTGCAACTATAAAGAATATAAAAACACTAATGAATGGATCAAATGACAACTTAAAGTGTTCATGGCACTCTCTAAATCATGCGAAACACATCTTCATTCAATTTAGTTCCAACTTACAATTGAACATTAAGGTAGGAGGTCCATAAACCGCTCATCTAAGAGCTGAAGCTGACTTTTGGGGAGGTAGAACTTCTTAAAATATTTTTCAGTAAATTTTCCTTGAAAGGCAAGAGAAATTGGCATCTAACCCAAGTTGTTTCATATTTTTTGAAGCTTTGTAGAATTAGTTATGAATTTTTGAAGTTGCAGAAAAGTGCATTTTTGTGGGCTCTAAAACCGACCACCTCCTCAAATGCACACCACTTGTACATTGAAAAGTGCAAAATGTACCTCTAGAGCCTGATCGGTTTTAGAACCCGCTCCATTTTAGGACCTCCTACCTTACTAACATCTCATTAACTACACTTCACTTCCAGTGTGAGGTACATCATCATTCATTACACTAAAGATGATATTTAGTGTCTTGTACACTAAATACGAAGGCATACACTAAAAGCCAATTACCCTATGAAAGTAAGTAACATTAAATGTCAATTCAAACACTAAATGTGAACCAGAGTTGTCATATCAGACGGAATATCACTGTTCACCGACAGAATCGGACCGATTAGGGCTAGCCGGCTGCAAACTTCAGAGCAAAAAATTGTAGATGCCGAAAAACATCTCATTTTCCTTATTTGAAGAATTTTTGCAAAAGTTACAAGGCTCTGAAGTTTGCAGCCGGCACATTCAAGTCTAACACTAATTGTGGACAAGTTCAGATTTAGTGTTGTAGCTAGTAGGGGGGTAAAAACACTAAATGTCACTCAACACTAAATATCATCTTTAGTGTACTAAATACTATACAGCACAATCACCTTTTCCACCCTGAAATTATTCTAAAATGAACCACTTTGGATGGGCGGTTCTCAACATAAAAAGTTTAAGGTAAGAGGTTCATAAACCGCTCATTCAAGAGTTGGTCTCCCTTTTCCATGTATTTCTTGAGACATAAATATTTTTAGTATATTTTTCAATGAAGGAGAAATAGATGAGGTATCTAACACAAGTCATTCCATATTTTTTGAAGCATTATTAAATTAATTATGAATTTTCAAACACTGTTTGGCATAGGGCCCATAGTTGTAATCAGTAGGCCTTGCAAACCTATACACGGGCAGTTTGGAAAAAAAATTGGCTTGGTTCAATAACTAGCACTGCTACATGTAAAAAAGAATAGAATTTGTTTCTAAATGCATCCCTTTCTAAAACTGAAATGGATGGTTCAATAAATCATTATTTCAAAAAAATTAACACTTGAGAGAAGGTAGTTCAACAACCAATTCTTATTTTGAATATAATCATGAGACACCTATCCACTTAGTTAAGAATGAACCCAATGGGACTCTAAACCATCCATTCAATTAGTAAAAAACAAGTCTTAGCATGCTTCAATGTAATCCACAATTCATTTTCTCACAATCAACTATCTATTTCAAAGCCTCCTAGTGGATAGGTGCAAAAGCCTAAGTGGTTTATGAACCCTCTCCTATAATCCTTTCCAATACTGCTTTCTAAGTGCTTTTTCTAGGATCTAATTTTAAAATACTAGTTTAGTTGACAGGTTAATTATAACTTCGTTGGAAATGTTGTCTAATTCATCTATAGGCTTTTGAGTCCTCTTGTGAATATGAATTCTAGTTTCTTAATTGTGTAGGCAATGCTTTGCAAGTGGGCAACAACTTGTGGGTAGTGACTTATAAGCAGGTTAGATTTTACAAGCATATTTATAGGCAATTGTTAGTGTATTTAAGATTAGATGCCTCTTAGATGTTAGTAAGGTTATAGTTTAATATTGGGTTAGAGGTTAGGCAAGTTATTTCTTTAAGGCAGATTAGAGGCATGGAAGCAAAAGAAGCAAAATGCATACCTCAAACATGTCAAAAGAATACAAACATGTTCACTGTGCTAGCAAAACTTGTGATTTCTAAATATTCTCCTACATTCTACTTGATGAACATTGTTTCTACATGGCACCACCCAAAGGAGTTGGGAAAGGAGTTGCCTGTGAAACTACATCAACACAAAAGGAAGACTCTAAAGTCACTAGCATTTCAACAGATGAAGCACACACTTCTACTAAGAAGTTCATTCCATTGGAAATTACTTCTGTTGAGAAGAATCCATTGAAAAAAACTTCATTGAAAAAAATGGCCCAAAAAACTCCTTCTCCTAAAAAACTGCTTACAAAGCAGATTCATGCATAGCTTAAGGAGATGGACCTTAGTTAGTGTTACCATTTTTGTAGGAAGTGCTGACATTTCTATTGAGCTGTTGGAAAAGATAAAAGAGTTCATTGACAAAGAGTGCATCGCTAGACTTTGTTCCATCAAAAGAGGTGGAGCTTTGTCTAGACTCCACTTGTAGATGGTGTGCCGTTTTTGACTTCTTCGGCAACAATGGTTAGTAAGCGTTTAAAAACTTATCTTGGCTAGGATGACGCTGAGAAAGCTCCCATGGGGAACCACATTCTTGCAAAGGGGCTCCGTACCACTGGACTCCATACATTTCATTGGAATGTTGGGATATTGTGTCAAAAACAAAGGTGAGGACCATTTTCAGTGCGTACACTAAAATGTGACAAAATCCCAAATTGACGAAGGGATTGAAGAGTATATTAAGTATGGTATTTCATTCACAAAGAACCAAGTTATTCTTACTCACACTAACCTCATCAAGAGGGCAACAATATATTGCAGGTTTAAGTTGAAGAAACAATTGGGAAATACTCTTTTGGACACTCTTTTGCCCATGCTATGTTTTATACAATACATTCCTTCAGCTTCATGGGTGTTGCTTGTCCGTCAAGGTGGGATGGAATATACCAGAGCCGCAATCCTCTGGAAGTGCATGATGAATCCAGTTATTGTTGAAATGGATGATGTGACTCAAATTTTTTTGAGCACTCAAGTCTTGGATACCGCCTAGTTGATTTGAGGCACCAATGACTTGTAGCACAACTTGGTGAGGCGCAAGAAGGGGCTAAGTACGATTACGTCCTTCTAGGTAATGCTCTCCAACAACTCTGAATTTTTTGTAAGTTTTCTGTTTTTATCATCAATTTGAAGATTTTTTGTATATGAGAGTCTTTTTTCCTTCCATAGTGTTCATACATTCAAGTGTCTATGTTGATGCAAATGATGTTCTAGTGGAACCACAACAAGATCAAAATGAAGTTATAGTAATTGATGGCATGCAAGATGCAACTTCTGATGCACAGATACCTCTAATCCATGGTGATGGAGGGCATTTTACAAAGGATCCGCCCATGTACATTCCAGTAGCATATGGAGACAAAGACATACACACTAGTTTCGTACTTTAGGATTGCACTATGGACACAAGATGATGTACTTTTTATATTGTGACACATTGTGACATTTTCAAGTGTTCATCTTTGGGAATTTAACAATCTGAAATTTTGGCTTTCATGCCCCTTTCTGTAGCCCTTTGGTACCCCTTTAGAAAAAATTGACAACAAATGGGATGTTGCCACATGGCCCCCATTTGAAAATCTACTTTTATTTTGGTTAAAAATCACATTTCCTCACAATGTACTCAAAAGATGCAATTATTGCATTACAACACTACATTACAACCATTACAACTTCTTTCTACCTACTATTTTTTTTCAAACAAGAATATGAAATATTTTTTGTTGAAATATTTTATATGTATAATCAAATTATTTATTCAATATAGTATAGAGAATAAAAATTTATAAGATCTGCACATTTTTGTGCAAAAAGTTTGAAAGATGAACGTAACCATTTGCAATGAGTTGAAATTACCCCTTTTTGAAATCCAAATGTCATAGTGATCTTGTAATTCATAAGGTTTCTTATTTTGAAATTTTAGAATGGTATATACTACTAAGTTAACTAAGTGATCTTAAGGTTGGATTTGTTAATGATTAATAGAGATGAAGATTTGAGTCTTGCTTTGGCTTTAAATACTTTGAAGAAGTTTTGGGCCTAAAAGCATTGAATTCCTTTGGGGGTTCAATTTGTCTATATGACTTCCTTAATTATTTAATTTCTTCATAATTTATAGCCAATAAATTCCAATATTAAATATCACATTATTAGTGTTGATACTTCCTCTCTTTCTTAAAAAAACTTGAGTTTTCTTTGTGTTTTACAAAGAAACGGATTCTTTTCAGAAAGGTAGCAATAGTTTGACCTTTATTAAGCATAGAACAATAAAGAATGAAAATACTAACTAAATAAATGTTACATGTAGTCAATTTTTATGCAACATGTCAATATCAAAAAACAAGTTTGAACACATTAGTGGAGATTTGAGGCTTCCGAAAGATTGTTTAAGGATTGCTCCCATGTCTAAGAACCATTGTAGCATTGGCAAAGAATTAAAAAATTCATGAAAAAATATATTAATTTTTTTTAAATATATATATAATTATCCAAAATAGAAATATCTTTGCCACATCAAATTGTTCTTGTAGCCAAGTTCGCAGAACTTGGGAGCTCTTGAGAATTCATTGTCTTCTGGAGGCCTAAAAACTCTTCTATTGAAATTGTTTATGTTTTACATTAATGGGCAATTTCGTTAAAATGGCGCCATTCCGCTATTTTGGCAGTTTTCACAGTTCAGACCCGGCGGTCTGAAATGTACAACTGTCTTAGATGTTTGAAATCTATACCTTTTCTAGATTTCTGAAATCTACTCATATCCTAGATGTCACTTTAAAAATCCAAACCCTAAAATCTAAAATCTATATATGTCTTAGATCTCTAAAATCTACATAAACCAAAGATTTCTAAAATCTACACATGTACTAGATGTTACTTTTACAGTTCAAATTGGGCGATCTGAAAATGGCACACGGAATACCGCCATTTTAACGAAATTGCCCATATTAGACTTATGTATTTAAGACTGGAGTCCATAGTGATTACATTCACAACTTTGCACTCATTTGTTGTAAGGACTGGTGGAATAGAATGTCACCATAGGAGAGGTTACCTTATCTACAACAATTTGACTGAGTAAAATTGTTCCAATAATTCAAAATTTAAAACATGCAAGCTTTATCACCCATAGAAGATATCTTTTGCCAAATTATACTATTGTACCTTCCTTCTAATGATTCCTCACTACAATAAAAAAAGTTGGTTTTTATTTTAACAAACTTTGATAAGGATATAATCTACCATCTTTTGGACTTTTGAGTCTTCCAAGCCTCTGTAAATGCACATTCTCTATTTTGTAATTCTATTATAACATCAAAGCCCCTAAATGAAAGATTTTAGTCCAAAATTCCCTCCATAACTATCATATCATAAAATATTACAAAAATTCATAATGTGAACTTAATAATATAGAGAAGAAATAAATGTGAAAAGAAAGTAGGTTTAAGAGGTTAAAGTTTAACTCCTAAAGGGCTAAGGGCTAAGGCCTTTTCTTTTGTCAAAAAATACTCAAAACTGCCAATTTTATTGCAAGGTTCAAAACTTTTAAAACTTTGTTTATTTTGGTACCTAATCTTAGGATCTTGCATTAGACAAGTATAAAAATGCGTGGTAGAAACTTCAAAAACTTTGACCACATAAATTGCAAAATTTTTGCATTTAAAGTGAAGAATCCAAGTTTTTCTGCACCTTCCATGACTAGATTTTTTGACTTTGAATCTTTCTAATTTAAAATTTTTGTACTATAGATTTTCAATCATAAAAAATTTGTATTGAAGAAATGAGTTGAGATTATAGGATTTTTTTTAAATCACTTGATTTCTATTCTTTGAAAAATTGTTAAGCAGAAGTAGGTATGAAATAGAAGGAAAAATTAAATCTTTAATAGTTCTAAGATGGAATTGAAACACTCTAATCACAAATGTAAGATTTTTCTAACAAACAAACTAAACCATTTGGAACTTTTTTTGGAATTTTTTTTAATATTGAGTTCAAAAACAAATCCTGTAAGTTATTTTTTGAAGAAGATGCTTGGATTGCCTGAAAAACAAGACTCTCCATAACTTTTTCATCACTAGTCCAAATAAAATGAATCCACTAGTAGAAAATTGTTTTGCAGTCAACAAGAATGTCAGCTAGCTATTGTTGACTATGACACAGTTTTCTACTAGTAATCAAAGCTTTCCATATAGACAAAAGTAATTTCTACGAGAATTTTTTTTTAATTATTTTGAGTTTTTTGTACTAGGAGGCAAATTGCACTTGAACTTAGTGTGGCATAACTTTTTGTGCTAGGTGCCAATTGGAATAAAAATTATATTCCAAGAAAGCTAATGTGTTTTCCTATCTTCAAAAAAAATTCAGAGAATTAAGTCAAAAATTGAAATCATAGGAACCTACTTTGTACTAATCCCTAAGAAGGGTCAAAGGCAGAAAAATTACACTTTTTCTTTACACTATCCTTACCATACAATATTCACATGCATTTGTATTGTCACCAAAACTATCCAAGGCAAAGCAATTAGAGACATTTGTGTACAATGGGGTATAAGGTAGAACTACCCATTACCACCCTGATTCGCAATCTGACTATATTGGAGCCAACTCTAGGAAAGACACATATTTTTTAGAGGTGTGCTTTTGTTTCAGGAATCAAACCCAAGTGGAATTATAATTTTCCAATAAAAATTGTAATTTCTGCGAATTTCTAAAGTGAAATTGCAGAACCACCACTAGACTGGATTCATAAATGTCCTCTTACAACTCAATACCACTTTCCAATGTATCTAATAGCACTTGAAGATCCACCAATCATTAATTGACACATTGTCTTTTAATAGCATTAATAAACTGTTGTTGTCAGAATTTGAAGCGAATTTGCACGTTTTCTGACGGAATTGGGACAAAGCTATAAAGTAACATGCTCTAAAAGCGCCCATTTACGGGCTATTCCACCTTTTTCATATGCTTATGGAGACCGTGAGAATTTTGAATTATTTTTCAGAGAAAGACAAATGAATTCGCTAGAGAATCCAAGTGGTTTTGTAATTTTCCAAGCATTTTTGAATTACTTATGGATTTTCAAAGATTTCAAGCGTAGGCCATAATTACCATAGGTCTCCCAAAATGCGTCCACTTGCAACTTGTAAAGAAATTTGCAGAAATCAAAGACAATAATTGGCTCTTACAATAGAAAAAGAATTTTTCCTTGATGCATTCAATTGCTAAAGTGGTCCATTTAAAGATCACCCCATCTCCATTTTCCACCTAAAAATAGGGGCGGTTTGAAGAAGATGAGCGCATTTAGAGCATATTACCTTAGACCACGGAATTGAATCACTGATAGAATCGGGCAGTTCTACCTTAGTTTATTTACAAATTTTTCAGTCAGTTTTCATCAGAAAGTGCAACAACTTCAGAAAGCTCTAGCATGCTAAAAAATGAACCAATTTTGAAACCGCAAATTGCATTGAAATTGAAATAAAGTGCACTTCAACTTCATAACAAGTAAAAAATGAATAGTTTAAAATCATACAACTATTTAGATTTCTTTTATATACTATCTACTATTTCATAGAGAACCTTTGGAAGATAGTCAAAGATATTTTGCATTTGGGTGAAGAACAAACAAGAAATCATACAAGCAATTTATGTGGTATAGGAATAAGTATCTCTAAAGCAATTGTGAAGGCTAATTTCTTATATGTATCATTGAATACAAGTTGTAATTTTCACAAATGTTGACAACACTAGATAGTACATAGTGTATAGAAAACGTTAAACTCTTTGTATGATTTTCAATTATATGTGTGTATTTGTAATGATGATAAAGTAGACTTTAGTGTGATTCCAACACAATTTGAAATTCAAAATTCTATTCATTTTTTAGCGCACACAGGCCTCTCAAAGTTCTCCTAATCTCATGAGGATCCAAAAATTTGTAAATGAATTGTACCCCACTGTACCATGCACTAAGTGTAAGATGCTCTAAAATGAACCCCAACCCAATTGTGCCCCCTATTGTTGAATCAAGTTCCACTCTTTTGCGTCTCAACATGTTACCGTAGGATCTTGAAGTATGCTAGTTTGAGAAGATGTAGGAAAAATTCAGAAATTTCCACCATGTAGATTGCATGATAGTAGCATTAGAATTGACTAAAAACCTTTTGGGGCCCTACAAAAAATTGGGCGGTTGGACTTCATAAGGTCACATTTATATGAAAAAAATGTCCATGCTTTTGGTGCTCCTTTGGATTCATTCTTGAAGGCAAGTTGACTACATGCTTGAAAATTTTCAAATCATTTGGAATTGTACTACATATAGGAAAAAAATGGTAAGTAGGAAAAAATAGAGAATAATTCAAAATACTAAATTGTTAACAGTTGATTTATGGGATTGAAAAATGCCAAACCCAATGGTTGTAATGTTGTAATAAACCATCTACACCTAATGTTTTTATTTTTTTTCCAAAAATATTGAAAATTGAGTTAAATAAAGGACTTCAAAGTTTAATTTAGAGTAGAGATTCCATAACTACTTACAAACTACCTACAAACTAAAACTCCCGCTAAAACTCCTTGTAACTTTCATCTCAATAATCAAAATGGAATTCATCAAAGCTTTCTACATACATATAAATCTAAAAATTATTTTCAATTTTTTATTTTATTTTTAAGTGAACTCAAATCTTTTTAGTTGCCCAAATTGGTCGTTGAAATCTACATATCATACAATAACTTTTTAACCATGTAGTCAAAAGTCATGAAAAATTTTGGGTCTTAAAAGTACTCCTTAGGAACATGTTTTGTGAAAATTTCAAAGAAAAAAATAAAAAACCCATTCACATTGAGCTCCCCCAAATCACCATGTTGCCAGAAAAACGCAGTTTGCACATTTAGAGGTTAAATGAGGCTTTTGAATTATTTTTATGACATATTTAGGAATTATGATAGCATAAGTCAACTGCATGAAAGATAAAATAAAATAATAAATACCTATGGTTCACAATGCCCACATCTATATGTTTATGCTTTGACCACCTAAAATGTATTATTTATTCTTTCAAAAAAAAGTTGATTACAATAAGTGCAAAAGATTTGTAATTTATTTGTTTACTTTAGAAAAGAATTGTGAATCCACCATAAGGTATGTACATATATAATCAGCATTGCATAAAATGTGGATCAAATAGCATTTCAAAAACCTAGATATTGATGACACAATATGCATAGAATCAAAACCATGAGAGTTTATGAGAGCCTATTGTTGTCTTTTGGTACACTTAGAGGCTTTGAAAATTTATAATTTATTCATACAATGTCCAAGTAATGCATGTTAAATGCATTAGAATCCTCTTTCAATTACCTATAAGATACAATAAAAATATATTTATATTTAATAATATTAAATGTGCTCAAATGTAAGTAGTGACGATTTTAGTTGCGCATATTTTAATATAAATATATGCAATCATGATCAAAAGAATTACAATGGAGTGTCATACCTTATTAAGGTAAGCACATCTAATTGTGACACCTAATGATCTCCGATACTTAAAAAATGGAACACTTCGATGACTCAAAACCACGATAACTTTTCAAAAGCAATCAATGAGAGTTGAAACAATTTGTGCTTTGGAGATATTCATTCAATGTAACTCTGGTGTTATATGTAGCATTTATATTGGGATTTGAGAATTTCTCAAGGAAAGGAACTTTTTGGTTCTTTTTAGGGTTTACTTCTTTGTGGAGGCATCAAGGATGGAATTTGCCATTTAGGTTTACAAGGCTTAGGCACACTCCTAGTGTGGGGGCTCTTTCATGACCAGAGGATTTTCTATAGGACTTCCAGAAGAGTTTCCAACTGCAAAATGGAACCAATTCTACCCATTGTTCCATGAGTGAACCTTCTTCAACTTCATATAAGGCAGGCGGTCCATAAATGGACCATCTAAGGACTGGAACTAAATTTGGGGGAAGTGAAACATCTTGAAATATTTTTCAGTAAATTTTCCTTGAAAGACAAGTGGAATTGACATCTCACCCAAATCGTTTCATATTTTTTGGAGCTTTGTGGAATTAGCTATGAAATTTTGAAGTTGAAATGACACAGGGCTCTAAAATTGCTCACCTCCTAAAAATGTACACAGCCCATACATTGTTGAAGGTTACGAAAAAGCAACATGTACAAATAGTGTACATTTAAGGAAGTGGGCCATTTCAGAGCCTGAGCACTTTTAAAACCTCCTGCTTCACAAGGTTCTCAACTTTGAGAATTTGTGAAAAAAAATTTACAACTTCTGAAAACTACAAAACCATTCACTTGGAGGGCTGATTTGTCTTGAGTTCCGTCCTCTTAATCTCATCAAATCTTTGTTGGTCATTCAGCCACTGAGATAGTGGCACCAGAACGAGCGTCATACCTTCAGTTTAAGTTAGTCAGAAGGCTTGAGGTAGAAATTCATGGGATGAAATGATCAAATGATCAAACTCGCACAAGCCCCAGGATTTAGCTTAGAAGCGCCATGAAGTCCATCAATCTCTACAGTAGATCATGGTGCCACAAGCAAGCCAGTTATTAAGCTTAAATCATGTCAGAGGCGAGCTGAAACTGAAACCGTATACGCAGATTGGAGCCATGTAAGCTTAACTTAAGTTACAGTGGTAAGCTTGACTCGCAGTCAAAGCCGTCTGAAGTCTGAGCAATTCAGAATGGTAATTCTGATCAGTGTGCAGGAAAAAACAGCGGTGGGTAAGCCTATTACCGCTGTGATTTGCAATCTGAATATCTGCAGGGCAAAATCCAGTCAGAGGGGCACATATTTTCGCAGAGGTGTGCGCTTGTTTCATGAATCTAATCCAATTGGAATTAGAATTTTCTGATTAAAATTGTAATTTTTGTGAATTTATGAAGTGGTATGTCTTGAAATTGCAAAATCACTCATAAAGTGGAGTCATAAATGTCTTGTAATCAGCCCATAATGGCACCTTTCCATGTATCTATTGGGACTTAGAGCATCTCCAACGGTTCCCTTCAAAAGGGACACGCCAGTCTAGAATTGGTGTGCGTTAGTTATGAGGAAGGGGCCGGCATATTTGCATTGCCCCACCAAAAACTTGCAAAGAAGGGTTCACATGTCAGAAACTCCCCTAAAAGCATGTGGTTTATTCAATGCACTTGTGGGGGCTCCAATGGCTGCACAACAAAACTTAATGCCCTGCCATTCTTCCCTCATAAACACTATAAAACCTCCACTTTCTGCCAGTAGTGTGTTCTAAGTCAAACAAGTGCAACACTGTAACTTAAAGGGGAGGGGGCAATTTTTGGTGAGGCCTACATTGACACACTAAAAAGTCTTCAACTGTTGGGTCACAAAAAAGCACTAGGGCACGCCAAACCATTTGTCGGGGCAATATGGTGTGCCCTGGTGGAGATGCTCTCAACTACTCACTAATCAAGGGTTGACACGTTATCCTTTGTAGGCATTGATTGATGCATTGATTTTGTTAGAAAAATGAATGGATTTGGATGTTCTTCTAGATGGAATTGGAGCCAAAAGTAGGAAATGGAATTGGGCTAGTCCATCTTAGTTCAAAGTTAGTTGGCTACAATTTGAAAACATTATAAGAAACAGGAGAAAGAATCTATAAAATTTCTATTTGGAGTTAAAAAATAGAAAAAATAATCGGACTTGATACTTGAAAAAACAATTGATATGGGAATTGCCAAGAAAGAGCTAGTAACACTCAAGAAATATCCCAAATACTAATTTAGATGTAAAACAAATATGCAAATATCCTATGTTGAGTTCTACATGTAGCACAACTCGTAATAAGGTTAAGTTAGTACACGAGTTAATTCAAATAGTATAAGACATGTTGATTTTTTTATAGTCTATTTTTCAATTGAAACAAAAATTTATTTCAAATGACTCTATGATATATATATATATTTAATAGACACTAAATAAATAAAACAAAATGATTTCTAGTAGAAAAATACAATTATGTATTTACATTAGTGCACCTAGCACTAATTGAATTAAATGGTTTCATGCTTGGTGTTCCAGTGTTACAAGATTTGGGTTGATTTGAAAGCATTTGCAATGCTAATTAATTTTGTATCCCAAAGATTAATTTGTTCTACTTTTATGACAAGGAACTAAAATCAACCAGTGAAACTAGTGGCAGTAGTCACTTTTAACTTACAAAGGTAGTAACTTTTAACCCCTAAATTGCCAATCAACTATTTTATCATTGTGAGGAATTAAAAAATAATAATAATATTCTTTTTGCTAACTAAATTGTGTTGTCTTTTTATTTTTATATTCAAAACATAGATCACTATTGCTAAGCAAAAAGTTGTAAGGAAAATAGCACGAAGTGTTTAGTATGTGCTTAGAAGTTGAAATATTTACTATTTAGAGAGAGTGTTTATATTCATATTATTAAATCTTGTGCATTTTTTCACAAATCAATTGAAACTATAGTTTGAGAAATCATAGTAATTTTCAATGCTAAAGATAAAAACTTGTATTTTTGGTGAATTTTTAAAGTTAAATCTTCAAAATTCATTTGAAGCAAATCTATAAACATGATCCTTTGGTTAACTTGTTCAAGTACAATGTGCCTAAACTCATAAGTTCTAGCCCTTCCAAAAGGTGAAGTTTTATCTTTCAATATTTTAGAAGAAAACACACATGTCCTATAACTTATGAGTTTTAGTCAATATATTGGAAAATATATGTAAAAGAATTTAACCAAAAAAACTCTCATATTCATCTTTAAGAATATTAGAAAGTGGAAGGTGGTACTAAATGAAAAAATAAATAAACCAACAATAACTTACAAGAAATCAAGAATTGTTAATCTCAATGGCAAAAATGTTCTAATATTCATTTGGTATTCTTAATTTCTGTTTTTAAATGAAAAATTTCAAAATTGAGTTTAAAAAAACACTTTATGTTTTTTTCTACCTTCATTGTGAGCAAAATAAACTTTCACCTCATATTCAAAAGTCAATGGTTCAAATATTTTTGAACAATGATGAATCTATACAAATCAATAATAATAATAATTTTTAAATATATTTTTGCTACTAGGGTTGACATTGAAAATTTTAAAATCTTCTAATGTTTGCAATATTTATGGGATTGATGTGAAATAAGGCTTAAAATGTAGATTAGGATGATTAGCATCCATCTTCAAAAATTTATGCAAAAATTCCATGAAGTTAGTAAAGCAAATCCGAGCTATCAAAAAATCTAAAATGATCTCATTAGTCTATAACTATCACATCACTAATCCGAATGATTAAAACAAACCAAAATACAATCTATAAAAAACAAAATACAATCTATAGTTAATTTTAATTTTTTTCTACCTCCTACACCAAAATTTGGGCTTATTGCTTAGCTTATTGTGCTATAACTTTTGCTTCCATATACTAATTGAAATAAAAATTATATTCCCCAAAAGTTAATGCATTTTTCTATCTTCTCAAAAAGTTTAAAAAATCATGATGAATATTAAGACTGTAGGAGCCCAACCAAAATCTAATTTGTCCCGTAAAGAGACAATGGGACTTTTGGGGTTATGAAATTCTTTGGAGGTAACTGCAAGAAACACTTGAAAAAATAGCAAGTTTTTAAAAATTTATCTCTAAAGTTGTGCACAAAAAGAGACTACTAGAATATGCAAAAAGAATGGATACTTTGATATTTGATTTTTAGAATATAATTAAAAACTCAATAAATAAATTGGATTGAAAATAGTACTATCCCTCCATGGCAAAAGTAGATATCCAATTAGGAATTGTTTAAAAATCATAAACTAATTTTCAAAAAGTGCATTAAATTATTCAATGTTAGAAACTATCACATACACCTTCTTTTCAAATTTCATGTACTAACATTGGATGTACATTGCAAAATTTATAGCTAAAACACACGTTTGAAGCTAATGAGATAAAAAAAAAATAGGACAAGTTTTTCTTGCAACCACCTTTTGCTTAAAAGAGAAATTTCACCTAATTTCACAATTCACTTATAGATAGTGGTTACGTCAATTCCAATGGCATCTTTGTGATATAAGTTTTTTACTTTCTAGTCCAAACATTTCTAATATTCAACAAAATTGTACCTTGGAAATTTGCTCTAGGCACCTACATGCCTTGGTATTTGTGTGGGGTTGTGTAGGTACCTACATGTATGTTTTCTAGAGAACTAAAAACATGTCCCATGCAAAAGTGCTACTTGTTTCAATCTTATTAGTATATGCGTGCATACACACACCGGTTACAGTAAATAAAGTCCATTGTGTGCACATGGTTGTTGGGTGATTTGAATTACGATGTAAACATGTGTAAATGATCCTTAAATCCTTCATCTGAGTCATTCTTTGCATTTGCTCTTTAGGCAACTTTGATTTTAATTCATGCACACGCTAGTTGGATGACTTTGACTTGACTAATGTAATGAACAATAATGTGTAAATGATCCTTCATCTTTCACTTTGTACAAAGCTCATTGGTTGACTTTGATTTGACTTCATTGATGCAATGAACATTAATGTCTAAATGATCCTTCATCTTTTATTCTGTATACACACTCATTGGCTTATTTTGATTTGAATCATCTGATGAGTTTGTGTAAATGACTCACAATGGGCAATGGGTGAGGATGATGGGTAGTGGTGGTAGGTGACTGGACTTACACAAGTGAGTATTTATAAATGACACTTTATACATTAGTCCTTTGGGGATGAAGGCCATTATACATCTCACCACAAAATTAATTTCAAATGTCTATAGCTCCATATTGGTTGTAAACATAACTTGTCACACTCTCTACTGAAGTAACAACACCTGAATGCGTTAAAAATAAGGGTTTGAACATGGTTTCTATCAATGAATAATAGAAGCTTTTGTTTGATCTTCTTGCTAGTTGCAAAGGGATTCTAGATTCCCTTAGAATGTATTTTTGGGACTCCATATCAATACACTACGAACTTTCAAAGTGTTGAAAGTAGATATACCTAAAATCAACTCAAGGTTCTCATGTATTTTGGGCTAGAATCTAGATGGGATGACCGGTCTTTCAAACAATCACAATTAGGATGCTAAGAGCATTTGCAACGTGTCTATTATTGGGGCCAATATAGGCACTATGCAATGCCTAGAATATTTTCTAATTAAAATTGTGCTCCAATGCAACCATTATTGGGGCCTTCAATTCCACGCCCTCGGTATGCAACCACCTGAGACTGGCTAATTTGTAACATGTGAAGGACCTGCAAGTTGACTCTAGTAGGAATAATCATTATTGTCAACAATTTTCAAGCATTGGTATGTATGCTAATCACTTCAACCTTCCCTTGTTTTCATGAAAAGTCTTTTTTTTATATAGATTATTTTCTTTCTTTCTTTTTATAATAAGAAAAAGTCCATTTGACATTTGGATTGTTGACTTTGCATTGGGTCAATTTTTCCAAAGAAAAAACTGGCATTAAGTGGGCTTTATAGAATGGCCTGCCATTTGGTGTTACAAGGCTTGTATGTGGAATAAGCATTGTAGATGCTCTAAAGTATTATGTTTCAGGATGGGAAAAAAATCCCTCTTTTTCTACAATCCACAAAAACAGAGGACAACATTTGAATACCATAATTTATTACTACTACTACTAAGGTAGGAGGTTCTAAAAGCACTTACGCTCTAAAATGTCCCACCTCCTTAAATTTACACTATTTGTACATGTTGCTTTTCATAGCCTTCAGCAACGTACATACAAGTATACATTTTAGGAGGTGAGTCATTTTAGAGCCCTATGCCACTTCAACTTCAAAATTTCATAACTAATTCCACAAAGCTCCAAAAAATATGAAACGACTTGGGTGAGATGCCAATTCCACTTGTCTTTCAAGAAAAATTTACTGAAAAATATTTCAAGATGTTTCACCTGCACAAAATTCAGTTCCAGCCCTTAGATGATCCATTTATGGACCTCCTATCTTACTAACTATGTCCGCGTGTGGTAAATGCAACCAATACAACCATTAACATTGGTACCAAGTTGATCATTCCCGCCACTGTCCTAGCTCAGCAAAATGGACTCAAGCCCTGTTGAACAACTAATGTCTCGATTATCGGTCCTCAAGTTCAAAATGGGCCAGATTTCAGAGTCTCTTGAAAATGGGCTCACCTGGAGTTTGTAGGTGTGGGAGTCTGATTGAATTATTTGGAAGTGTATTATTTTCTCTTTTGGACCCCAAAGGAACAATTCTTATTCCAATGCCAAAGGGAACTGAATAACAGCACGCCAATGACAGTGTTAGCTTTTGCAACTGAAGTCAACGAAGCAGTAAATAAGCAAACATTCAAGCAGACATCATAAAATTGGACGTGCTTTCAAGTTAATATACAAGCATCCCTTATTAAGATTTATGGAGTAATCGAATGATTGTTAGATAAGAGCATCCACACCCATGCTCCAAACTACAAGTTTTGACACCCCAATAAGGTTTAGAGACTCCCACCCATGACCTCCCAACAATCAAAAAGTGAACAAGCCCTTTTAGAAATTGACCAAGCCACTAGCATTTGAAAGCTTGTAAGTTTATTTTGTGGAGCTTAGATTCACAAGAATGTGTCATACAACTAAAGAAAATTGATTCATAAATTAACTTTCTCTTCCAAGTTTTGGTGGGCATATACTCTCACAAGGGTGAGGAAAGGGTGACACATGTTCAATCTTGGGCTTCCATTGCATGCAAGGGTGGGGTAACAAAGTAGCCATCCAAATTGACTCTTGCTGAGGCCCTCTAAGAAAATTTGCATGTCATTTATCTCGAAGAATGGTGAGTATATTCTCAAGGCTATCCACTTGTAAAAAAATACAAGGTAAGGTAGTTTGCTCTTAAAACCCATTTTAAGAGCTGGTTGTCTTTTCAGGGAAGCTAAACTCCTTGAAACAATTTTCAGGAAATTTTTATAGGAAGGAAAAAGGAATTGGCATCTAACAAAAGTCGTTTCATGTTTTTTGGACTTTCGAGGAATTGGTTACAAATTTTAAAAGTTGAAACACAATGGTCACTAAAAGTGCCCACCTCTTGATATGTACACTGATGGTACATTGAAGAAAGCAAAATGTACCTCTGTATCATGATCGCTTTTAGAGCATGGGGCGCTTTTAGAGCGTACTACCTTACTGGTAAAATAGACCAACATACAGGCCTTTGGACTAGGTGGAATGTAATGTAGAATAACTCTTTTTGGTGGCTATGATTTCTTTCTGGGTACCATGATTAAGTAAAGTAGATTTCTTCCTCGTTTTTTTAAATTAAATTCACACCATTCATTGAAAAAATAAAATGAAAATAAAGTATACTGATACCCAGATAGAATACCGGTACCACATTCCTTTTGATACACATACTCCATCTGGAGTGGTATTGTACAATTATACCAAATTCTTATATTGGAAAAAAACGGCATAAACTTTCTGGTATTCTTATATAATCAGTCAACTCCAACTCCAACGCCACAAATCAACTTTCATTCACCCTGAGAATCATGATGAGAAATAACTTTAACTTCAGGTACGACCATGGCTGTGAGCGAGCCTGCGACACTCTGCTGGGGCATGTGAACTTGCAGCAGGCTGGCTCTGTAAAATTTACTAACCAAGGACCTGAGACCTGACTCAACTCGACTCTAATGCTTGGATGACATTCAAATGAGTAGGCTTTTAATGGCACTTTCTTTCACATGTACTTTTGACCAGGCTTTTCTTTCAGTCAGTGAATTTTTGCTAAAAAGCGATGCGTTTTTTTTTATATATAATATAATTGGGCGAGATGTTCTTCCTTTTTCAGTGGATGAAATTGTTAAATCTTGGGACGGAATTGCTCTATTATGGATGAATGTACACTCATTTGGATGAATAAATAAAGCTTCATCCTTATATTATAGGTTTCATCCATTTTTATGGATGTAAATAGATTCAACATTGTAATGAAGGTTGCTTTCTGCATAGCCTAATTTATGTATATTTTTTATTTTTTATTTTATTTTTTTATTATTTTATTTTTTTATTTATTATTTATTTTTATTTTTTAAACTTGATTTTGACTGTAAAAAGTTGTCCAATAGGACACATGTTTATAAAGCATGACAAATCTTGAAGATGGAGAAGGAAGGAATGATTTAAAATATTGGTCATTAGAGAGGGTTGAGTGTATGAAATAGTATATATGTAGCTATCGTAGATTAAGGTCACCTTCAGCGAAAAATTATTAAAATACTTGCCAAGTTGAATGGTTTTGGAAATGATTAAGCCGCTTTGGGGAATCCGAGGAAAATTAAGGTAGCACACCCATAACCATCAATTTAAGGGTTTTGGACATGATGTCTATTAATAGGAATCCAACAAATTATTGGACCCTACTTGCAAGAGAAAAAGAATTCTAGTGTACCTTCAAATGTATTTTTTGGATGTTGTGAGTATAAGTTGTAAATTTTTAATGTACCCAACACCAACACTAGGGTCTAATATTCAAATGTTGTACATCCTTGTAATCACGTCTATTTACTTCCCAATATTTTATAAGATTTTAGAGGTGATGATTATGGGTATAATGATGCTTATGGGTGTTGCTACTTTAAACAAAAAGAAAGTCAAAATGTTAGGAAAGATACCTAAATATACAACTTGATCTTGTGACATCCTAATTCATTCCTCTAACTTTATAGCAAAGCAAGGACACTACAACAAGTAATGAATTCATTGAAAACCATGACAACTATTACTTTCCTATGTAGTGAAGAAAGTTGTTCAATTTCTA
Source organism: Rhytidiadelphus loreus (assembly GCA_947034895.1). Lineage (NCBI taxonomy): Eukaryota > Viridiplantae > Streptophyta > Bryopsida > Hypnales > Hylocomiaceae > Rhytidiadelphus > Rhytidiadelphus loreus. Next base: position 46,336,666 of record OX344765.1, read on the forward strand.
AGATGAAAGTTAAGAAAACTATTTCATAATTGCCAAATAACTTATTAATAAAAAATTTAATCTCCAAACCAACCCTTCTAATTTGAAACAAATATTCGGCCAAAATGTACCAAAGGTGACCTCAAGCTACGATATCAACTTACTTGATGGATAATATCTTATAAGATAAGTGGACTTTTTAAGCACTTCACACTTATTTATAGTCAATTTTTATTAATTTGGCATACTTTGGGCACAAAGCATTATGTCATATTTGTACTTAAAGTTCTAAAATCTAAAAGAGATATGGATTTATGTTTCTAAACACACTTTTTAAAAGGGGCTAAAGTATTGTAATATTGCCAATGTCATGAATTTAGCATTATTTTACAACTGAAGTTATTCAATCATACGTGCATGCAACTTGACAAATTGTGACGGTATACACAAAATACTACATGCAGAGTGTCGCAACATCCTGTCACATTTTTTCATTCTTGTGTATGGTCATATTCTCATCCACTTAATATTTATTCATCTAGAATTAAGACGATCACAATAAAAAAACTACCCAATCTTGAGTTTAAATCTCATGAATGATTCACAATCTTTTCAAAGAAAGACCAATTTTCCATTTGTAACAAGATTTTGCAATTGTGTCAATACTAGTGCAAGGAATGTGCAATTCAGATCTTGTTTTTTTCCTTTTTTATGAAATATCAAAGTGGCAATATAAAATGTTACAGTGGGTGCTTCAAATTTCAACATTCATCCACGAATTGATAGAAAATGTCACATTAGCACTCACATATCACATGTGCATAATTCTCTTGTCATCTAAGATTTTTTTTTTGATTTGAAGTTTCAAGGTACAAAACTTCACAATTTGTTGCCATTTTTTTTAGTCAAATCATTTTTTTCCCTAGTGCAATCTAACACTATAATCCCCCCAAAGCCCCAGTGCATTTCCAAAGTGTGTGTCGTGCAGTACGGTAATACTAACGGCTATTCCTAGCCTAGTGTCCTCGTAAGGAAAGGATTCGGTACATGCCATAAGGTCATTCCCTTCATTGATGATCCCCTTTGGCTTGAATGAAGGCATCTGTGTCGCACTCATTGCAAGTGTCGTATTATAATGTATGCGGACTAGCAAGGGCCGGCATAGCATCTGCAGCTGCATGTGTGCCTTCGTTTGAACTTTCAATCCGCTTCGCCTTTGTTTCAAAGCAAGTGGCCATATCATAAGCAAAGTCTAAGCTTAATTTCAGTAACAGCAGTCATTTTGCTGCTTAACCTAGATTGTGATGGATTTACTCTTGAAATGCTTGAAAATCATTTGCGGTCATATAGTGTATTGTGAATTTGGTGGTATTTGATCAGAAAAAAACATTGACCAAATATTTTTCAGTACAAAGTAAATTGATGATTATGACAATATGTAAATAACAATGTATCACACAATTCATATATTAAACCACGATTGAAATGTTATAAGGCTAAATACGAGTTGTATAGAAGGACCCCGAGGGCCTCTCAAGGATTAAGTTATACTAGGAAGAGTAGGAGAGGTTCAATTTTTATCATTGCCCAATATATACGAGCTCATGTGTTTGTTTCCTTGAGCCGAGTGGCATCACTACCTATGGTTGTGACGTAGGAATCTTGTGTGTGAGCGTTAATGGCTTGTCCATCTCCAAGGGGAGGGTTCGTTGGGGAGGAGGAGCCCATTATGGACAAAAATATAGTGGAGTGGTGATGAACATTTGAGTTTTGCAATGTATACCACTAATATAATCTTGTCGACAATGGGCTCATTTACCTTATACATGTAGTGAGGTCATAATTTTGCTAATAGTTGGTTTCATGTAGTGCCTAAGGATCAAGAATGAATATCTTTAGTATGTATGGTTTCATTTTTCAACAATTAGTCTTTTAAAAGTAGTGTGTAGATCCTTGTATTAGGATGAAAGCAATGGACAAACAACTGGTTCAAGAGCTTACAAGAAGAATCTTTATTAACCATCATAGTAGAAATGATTGGCCTTGGTCTCATCCTAAAAAAATTACTCTCTTCCAATCATCAATTGTATAGTGAAGATGAAATGTTACAAATTCTAATTGAGCTTTGATGTTCTTACGTGGGAGAAAAGGTTTGCTCTTTTTTACATAAGTCACCAAACTTGTACAATTTAGAGGCTGTTGCATTGTCTCTACACTAATCTCATAATTGGCAAATTGTTGTCTAACCACTCTAATCGCATTTGTTGCAGTGACTAATCCACATATTATAATTGACCTACATTGAATCTAACATTAATGGGTTTTTCTTTCAATTGACATATTAAGATTGGAAAGACACCTCTTCGAATTCTTTGTAGCGTGGATTAACTAATGTGAGTATATTTGGCCACCTTGCCTTGTGCTCCAATCCCTTCAGAGTATTACAACCACATTGTTCTCTCTATCAAAAGACGAAGGACATCTCATACATCTCAAATGCTTATATAGTAGACTCAGGTGAAGCTAATTAAAAGCAAATTCACTCTTAATGTCAAGGACGGTAATAGCTAAGTGAATGTTGTCCAAAAGTGTCGACTAAGTTACCAACACCGCTCTAATCCCAAGTGGGAACATACCTTTAAGTTAAACAATGTCTCTAACCAGCCGAATTAAGGTGAATTAGCGCAGAACCCGAAGATTCAGTGGCAGTGAAACCAAGAGGCAAGGGCGGTGCTTCCAAAACCAATGTCTGTCACCTTCAGCACCTCCATCAATGCACGTTACGCCTGCAATTCCTCCTTTTCCCTGCCGTTGCAGCGAATTCAATTCAATCCTGCATACGGTAGCAACAGCAACAGCAATACAATACCTCCACCCCCCTCATAAAAAAATAAAAAAATTCATGTGCCACAAGAATTGGTCTAAGTTAACTTACCTCCGGATCTCTGTCGTCAATCACAGTCTCACAGTCTATATTACTACACTTACTTACCATGAAGCCGCAGCAGGCACAGCCATAGCTAAGCTTAGCTTTCTCTGTGATCAGCTATTGTACAGACTTCCAAGCTAAGCTAGCTAGCGAACCAGCATTGTACCGTTGGTGGATCAGCGCTATGTAAGCAGTAGGCAGCTGGGTTCTCCACAGTACAAGCTGCAAGCACATGAGATTTTGCAGTAAGCTGGCGACCAGGGCAACCACTGTAACTTCCATGCGTTTGCTTGCTGCACTTTAACTTTGAAATCAGTCACGAAATCAGTCACAAGAGCGGTTGGTTCATCTGAAGGGGTTTTGCCGTTGTGATCGAAGACGATGCAGTTTTAGCTGATTTCAAGCGGGGAAGGTGTTTGTGCATGCCACTGCTCCTTAGAGAGTGACGAAGTTGCGTACTATTGAAGTTTGGACAGTGTTTGATTTGGGAGCAAGATGGAGGCGGTCGGAAGAAAGCCAGGGAGATGTAGTTTGCTGGGGCGCTTGATTGTCTTGCTTCTATGTCAGGTTCTAACTCACGCCGGCAATACAGGTACTAGCATTGCCTTCCTAGCTTCTGTTTGGAGTTCCGTCACCCCGGCTGGAAATAGAATAAGCTGCAGGTGTGTATGGTATCGTAGTTATCAATGGAGAGTGTGGTACGAGGTCAATGTTTGAGGTTGGTTGCTTGTGTGAGATTGAAGTATGGTTAGAGAATTCTGTCTTGTGGTTTTGTGCATGGCTGCATTTCTGGAGACTGCAGGTTTTGGAAGCACTTCAATTCTGCCTGCGTGCGTGTCTCCACTTGGAGTGTGGTGTGACTGTTTTCTCATGTGCTTGTGTGTTGCGACACAGGATCATCGTACCGCATGGAGACTCATGTGATGGGCATCAACTACGGCCGCATTGCGAACAACCTCCCCGTGCCCGACGACGCCATCCGCCGCATCAAGTCCATGAAAGTCGGCCGCGTCAAGATTTTCAACTCCGACCCCACAGTCCTCAGTGCGCTCGCCAACACAGGCTTAGAAGTCGTGAGCGCCCTTCCTAACGAAGATATCCCCAGTGTCGCCGCTAACCAAGCCGCCGCCGAACTTTGGGTTTCCAAGAACGTCCTCCCCTACTACCCCTCCACCAACATCGTCGCCATCGTCGTCGGCAACGAGCTATTCTCCTACCCAACCATGAAGGCCACTTGGGGCAAGCTCATGCCCGCCATCACCAACCTCCACACTTCTCTCGCAAGTCACAACCTCACGAGTCGCGTCAAGCTCTCCACCGCGGTGGCCCTCGACGTGCTCGCGTCTTCGTACCCACCCTCTGCTGGCGCCTTCCGGGAGGAGCTTGTGGCTCCCTACTTGCAACCATTGTTGAAGTTTCTTTACAACTCGCAGTCACATTTCTACGTGAACGTGTATCCGTACTTCGCATGGGCGAGCGACCCGGAACACATTCCTTTGAACTACGCGCTCTTCGGGGCTTCGGCGCCAGGCGTGGTTGACAATGGGAAAGCTTACTACAATTTATTGGATGGGCAGCTCGACGCGGTGAACGCGGCGCTGGCGAAAGTGGGCTACGGCGAGGTTCGTCTCGCGATCAGCGAAACAGGGTGGCCGACTGCTGGGGATGCTAATCAAGTGGGCGCTAATCTTCCAAATGCTGCGACTTATAATCGTCGTCTTGTACGCAAAATGGTATCAACATCGAAAGTGGGCACCCCCATGAAGCCTGGTGTCTTCATCCCGACCTTCATCTTCGCACTTTTCAACGAGAATCAGAAAACAGGGCAAGGCACTGAGAAGCACTGGGGCGTGTTGTTCCCGAATGGTACGAATGTCTATAACATTGACATGACGGGTCTGTTGTCTGATGGGCAATACTCCCCCCTTTCTGATGACCCTGTTTTCACTAGCGCACCTCCGCCTGCATTCTCACCAGGCCAAGCGCCGTCCACGAGCGGCACCTGGTGTGTGGCGAAAACTGGCATGACGCCAAACATGTTGCAATCGGCGCTAGACTTCGCTTGCGGCCCCGGCGCCGCGGATTGCCTGCCTCTTCAACATGGAGGCTCGTGTTTCAGCCCGGATACGTTGCAACATCATGCTTCTTATGCTTTCAATAGCTACTTCCAGAAGTCGAAAGCGCAAGGAGGCTCCTGCAACTTTGGTGGAGCGGCAATGCTGACAACTACTGATCCAAGTAAGTGGTTGGGAGCTCGTGATTTGCGTGTGTTTTCGTCGTGGCCAAGAGCCGTGGTGGAGAGTCGCAGGGGAGAGAGGACTGGGCTGGCTTTCGCAGCTTCTAACCAAGTGCTCGTGCTCTGCATTCTCTCCATCATGGTTTTGATGATTCGAGTTTCCTGATTCCATTACCAAGTGTTCACTCCCGTGTTTCTGTTTCTTGCTGTTTCTTGCTCCCCCATTTTTCACTGCCATGATCAACAGATAGCATTGGCTGTAAGAAAAAGCCCGTCTTGCTATTTCTTGTTCCCATTTTTCACTGCCTTGGTCGACAGATAGCATTGGCTGTAAGAAGAGCCTTGTATCTAGTTGTGATGTAGAAAATTCGTATTTTTGAAAGGTAAATGTTGCAGGTGTTCATGATCAGTAGCCAATGTTTATAAGCATTTCTCCAGCACGTGAAGCAAGGAGTGTTGTGAAGATTCTTTTTAGATTGTGAGGGGGAGGGTAGATTTGTAAAGGATCGTGAGGTATATATAATCGGAGGAAGCTGGACTTCTTTAGCACTAGCTTCAAGCGAAAGTGTTGACAAATTTCAACATGAATTACATAGCAGATGATTGGATCTAACTGTACATCGACTTCCACGCACCATACTATTTGTAGTTTTGATGTTCTACCCTGTTTACTTTCCCCTATTCATGCTTCTGGTTCATAGAGAAAAGACTGATTGTTTTTTGTGAGTGTTTTATCACTGACTGGGCACTTTCTGTTAACTGTTGTGGTAAACAGGTCATGACACCTGCAAGTTCCCGACAAATTGATAGACTGTTGCTAAATGCAATTGTGTCTCTTGATAAACTGGTCTGAGAAACAACAAATATAGTGACTGTCTCATGAATGATGAATGCATTCCGAGTTGTCATGTGCAGTTAAAAGGTTTTAGACTTAGAAGATGATGACTAAATCCTTGAAGGAGAGGATTTTTCAAACCTGTCTTCTCAGACGTAGACACAATGAACAGTGGCATCGGCTATTGAAACAGTCCTATGCTATTGAAACGGATAATCAGGTTAGCAGTACAATGCCCTGAAAAGGGATGTAGACTTGCATGAATACAATAAGTCTGCACTTTTCTATTGTTTAGCAACTTTAAAGAAGACACCTTAGAAATTGTAGAAGGATATATTAATATAGTGCCAGGCCGGATTCGTGACACAATTTTGATGTAAAGCATTTTTGGAGAAGGCTTGTAGGGTCACCCTTTCCGCTTTCTTTCCAGATTAATTGGACAAATTGATTTCATGGTTCGTCCTCTTGTTGCGCAGATCAATGTGATAATGGAAATTTCTCATGTAAAGAATAAAGAAGATGTAACGCATGTTCCACCCTACAGACAAGTAAAACCTTACTTTACGTGGCACAGTCTAAGGCAACGTGACTCTAAAAGCTACTTCTAACACAGAGGTACATTTGAGCATGGGATCGGTTTTAGGAACCACTGCGTTTCAACTTCAAATTTTTTTGAAGGTTCACAACATACGAAACCACTTGGATTAGATGGCAATTCCATTTCCTTCATACCAAAATTTACTGAAAATTGTTCCAAGCAGTTTAGCTTCCCCCAAAATGCAGACAGCTCTAAAAGGGTCGCTTTAAGAGACTCCTACCTCAGTGTATGCAGTTTACATTAGCCACAAGCTTCGACAGTCGTAATCTGGATGTTCAAAATTGATGTACGTACAAAATTATGAGTAAAACTGTGCCAATATCGAAGAAACTGTTCATGCGTAAAAAGAAAACTATGTGCAGTTGGTCCCTCACTTCCACTCAGTTCGAAAGTTCGTTGACTCTCCTCATATCAATGTCGTACAATTATGAAGTCTGGAGATTGTGCCAACAAAGTGTAAAGTCAAGTAGTTGACCATTCTCATGTACAAAAGGCACACAGTTAACAAGACGCGCAGTACAGTCAGGTCCAGCTCAATTACGAATTCCTGCATTCACAGAGAAAAAAAACATGATTTGCTTCCAACTTTGACGCCCTTCCGAGGGCTGAAAAATTATTTTTTTTTCACGAATTTTTTTTCACAAGATCCTCTTTATTCTAATAACGTATGTGCCAAATTTCAAGTCCAAATGATTTATACAAAAGAAGATATTCAAACATGTACCAACATGTGTAGTTAAAAAAAAAAATTCACTACCATCAACTTTGACACCCTCCCAAAAATCGAAAAAGAAATTTTTGGCCATGAAATTTTTGGTGTGAGATCATCTTAGTGTTAATAACTAATGTGCCAAATTTCAAGTTCAAAATTTTTTCTCACAAAGAGTAGTTCAAACTCTACCAACATGTGTAGTTATGAATTTTTTTTCCATAACAACACATGTTGGTAGATTTTGAATATCTTTTTTTTGGTAAATCTTTTGGCCTTGAAATTTGTCACACATATTATCAACATAGAGTTTATCTCATGCAAAAAATTACATGGTAAATAAATAATTTTTCTGCCCTTGGGAGGGTGTCAAAGTTGGGCCGTAGTCCCGGCCGTAGTGAAATTGTTTCTCAGGGCTACAGTTGTCAGTTGGTAGAATTCAAATATCTCTTTGTGGGAATATCTTTTGAACTTGAAAATTGAAAAATGCGTTATAAACATAGAACTGATCTCACATCAAAAATTTCATGGCCAAAACTCTTTGTTTTCAATTTTTGGGAGGGTGTCAAAGTTGATGGTAGTGAAATTTTTTTTTAACTACACATGTTGGTACATGTTTGAATATCTTCTTTTGTATAAATCATTTGGACTTGAAATTTGGCACATACGTTATTAGAATAAAGAGTATCTTGTGAAAAAAAATTCGTGAAAAAAAATTAATTTTTCAGCCCTCGGGAGGGCGTCAAAGTTGGAAGCAAATCATGTTTTTTTTCCCTGTGAATGCAGGAATTCGTAATTGAGCTGGACCTGACTGTACGTCCCAACACCGTATTTTTTGGGTTGCACAGTACAGTTCTGTTAGTATACATGGCATTATGGGATACGAAAGGTCTATAAGAATCTTGTCATTCAAAAAGCAAGAAAGACAGACCTCCTGTACTTCCTTGTATTGATAGAAAAGCCAAACCAATTTGAGTCACCGAAACCTCCATTGATAAATTTTCTCCTGCTGCAATTGGCAAGAAGTGCACATAGTTGCCTCAACTCAAACATGGTACATATTATGACTCTAAGCCATTTCATTTCTAATCGTTATGGATTGCGCAGTTTTGATCGATGATGAGAGGGGGTCCATCATGTCTGTATTCAAGGAATCCCCATTACAGGACCCGCAAGATCGAGCAGAACACCCAATGCATTCGGATCAAACTTCCTTGCAAACAAGAAGCATTTCGAAGTCACCTGTCCATTATATGTACAATTATGCCCTTCCCGAAACCACCTCATCAAATTCCCATTAGTTTCCCTTTTGGAAAACTTCTTGGGATGCGGCGAATGCCCCCGGAATGCAAAATATGTGAGCGTTCGAAAGGCGAGTGCCTTCGGGTACTCGATCCAAGCCAACGTAGCCATGAAATGCTCGTCAATGTAACAGACTGGATGAATTGCGCAGAAGTATTTCTTGAACTTGGTGTACTCCGGAGAATCTCTGGCGGCCGTGAGTGCAAGGTCGCTTGTGATTTGGAACCATTGGCTCCCCTTGCGAAAGTTGGAGGAAGTGATCTCGGGCGCCATCGCCTCATAACGACCTCTGTACAGGCGCCCTTGCCCAAACTCGCTTGAATCTGCGCGTATGCATAGAGATTTGTTTATCAAATTTGTGACGACAACCGTTTTGGCAAATTATGTTTTTCCCAGTTAGAAAGACGTAATAAATCTGTTACAAATAAATGGATAAAGAAACACAAACAAAGTGCACTTCAGATTGATCCACTTGCATAGTTGTAGTGAATTCTACCATGATTGTGCAGTGTACGGTATCATTTGCAGAACGGAGAGTCACTAAAAATTGCTTCGGACTTTCTTCACAATGGGGATTTTGCTAATGAATGTAGAGAGAAAAAACTCCAACCAAATTCAGGATTGTTCAGGATTGACATGAATTAAGAGTTTGTTCATCTTAGATCTCAAGTCGACTTCCGGAGAATTTGCTACTAAATGTAGTTACCTTGAATTGACTCGATGAAGTTCACTCCTGGTGAGTTGTTGAAGTAGGCGTACGTCTCTGGGAAGCTGAATAAGGGAATGCAGGACTCAGAGAAAAGGAGAAACCAGGAGTTCGATGGCTCTAGAAGTGCGTTCCCGAGGAGGCGTCTCTCTCCCTCGTACACCGACAACCTTCCCCATTGTACAACCTGATGAAAAAGCATTAGTGAGATTCTACTAGTGAGAGCTTGGGGTCAATTTTGAGTATACCCATGTTCAACATTGGGGAAAATTCATAGTTTGTTTATATGATTTTCCGAAAATGCAAGCAAACACAATCAGACAATCCCTTTTCAACACCAATAACATTCAACAAGAACTCAAGTAATTTAACCCTTTTCAACACCAATAAGATTCAACAAGAACTCGAGCAATTTAACCCTGCAACATTGCAAAGGACCAAAAGTGTCTGATGGATAACTTTTAGAGAAACTATAGGAGTGAAGAATGCAACTAACTATTCATTCATAATTTTTTTTTTTTTTTTTTTTTATGAAACCCAATCTGGTTATTTTTTATTGAATATATGTTACTGTGGTCTTGTCCTTTCAAGGTTAATGATTTTAACCACGTTCAAATGCTTATTCAAAAAGTCCTTGATGGACTTTGGAATTTGCCTTGCCAAATATAACTCTCTAACTTTTGACTACTTTGTAATTAGAAGTTGAAATTTCTATCATTGAAAGTACATTCAAAAGTACTTTGAATAGGTACAAGAAAATTCAAATTTAGACATTGAGTAAAGAAAATAAACCACTTCAAAAGCTCGATAAAAGACCAAAAAATTATAGTGGTTTTGGCAAATCATGGGAGTTACCAATGTACATTCCACTCCAATTTGCACCCACTTTAGAGTGAAATAAATGTCTAAATTTAAGGTTTAGGGTACCTATTCAAAGTACTTTTGAATGTGCTTCCAATGATAAAAATTTCAAGTTTCAATCCCAAAGTGGTCCAAAGTTAGAGTTTTATTTGGTGGGGTAAATTTGAGAGTCTATTGAGGATGCCCTCGGACAAAATTTTCGTGATGCCCCCCTTATGCAGGCCTTTGAGGAGAGTTTGCCAATTGGTGTTGTTATTTCAATTTTCAATTTCAATGCACCCCCCATTTGTTACCCCCAATTCATCCTTTTTTAATTCGAAAAATTCAAATATTCAAATATTTGAAGGGGAGGAAAGGAGGAGGTGATGCACCTTGGAAGGGACGAAGCGGCCGAAAAACGGAGAAGACGGGGCCAAATCGGGCACGTAGTCGGGATGCGCGTGAATGTAAACCCTAAAAAACTCCCCCTGGCCACGAAAGAAGCGCTCCCACAGAGGAGCGAAAGGAAGCGCCCCGCGCACCATGAACAGAAACGCAAGCTTCGAAGTCCCAGCGCTCGAATTTCGTCGTCCCGACGTCGCCTTCTGCAGCAGCTTCGTGTCACTCATGCTGTGCCACGTCTCCGACATATTCTGGAAATAAACTCGCGCAGGGTTTGGAATAGGGTCTGGAATTCCGTCGATGGTGGCCATGGGGGACAATTCGTCAATTGGAAGGTTTGGGGAATCAAGAGGAGGAGAATACGAAACTACGCTAGAATTCGAAACAACGCTTGAATTGGCACTAACGGTTGAATTCGCATCTGCGCTTGGAATCGCTACTACGCTTGAATTGGCATCAACGCTTGAATTTGCACCTGCGCTTGGAATCGCACCTATGCTTGAATTTGCAAATTCGCTTGAATTCGAACCTGCGCTTGAATTGGGCGCTGGGGCGCTTCCCATCGTGAAATTATCGCTTGGCAACGTTGAGAAGAGCACGGCTGCGACTTCCTCCGATCCCAAGTATCCCATGTGAAGCACAGTCGTGTAGAGCACGAGCGCACCTGTGACTAAAAGTCCCACCACCGCGAACAAGTGCATCCGTGAATTCGCAATTCCGCATCCTCTGTTACTGCTTGGAGGCGGACAGAGCTGGTAACCCCATGATGGTGCATCCCGCGTTTCGGCTTCTTTCGGGGATTCGAATTCGAGATCCGGTTGTTCTAATTCCAAAGCGTGCATCACGTTGTCAGGTATGTTTGCGACTATCGCACCCGCCACTCCATTGGTAGTTTGAGTAACCAGTGTCGCTAGGCTTTGTCTCATCGTTTTCGGTATTTCGTGCTACCTTAGCCAACGATCAGCTACTCATGGAAAGTTTGAAGTTCATCCTCAAGGATTGAAATCGATCTGCAAACGAACTTGACGTAAGATTTCCGCACGTGAGAGCACTAGGATAGCAAATTATAACAAGAGTCGGTTCCAATGGATTACAAGAACTGTAAATTGGGCTTGAGCACGATATCAAGATTTAACTTAGTTACGCGTGGAAATCTTTACATTTGGTCAAACGCGGTACGTCTCTAATCAATCAGTCAATCAATCATCGTGAGAAAGAAAAAGGTTCTTGTACAAATAGCTAACAATTAAATAGAATTTCAAGTATCCTCCATACCAAGATCGACCTTCAGTCCCAAATTCAGTGCGCTGACAACTGTGCTGACTCGAATCAAACAGCAGTCGACAAGTGCTTCTCGAAAGATAGAGTCATAACCTACGAGTTTCTGAATCAAACCCAAGAAATATAAATTGTAAATTACGAACGCAACCAGTATCAGAGAATGGAAGTCTAGTTCTGAATTTTCGCAGATAGGATCTAACTACTGGCAATCCCAGGCAAAGCTTGAGATTGAAATACCCGCCATTCAATTCCAGCACTACTAACCGAAGCTGTTTTGAAAATTGAACTAGGACTCTGTCGCACTCATGCGAGATCGATTCACGCGACTACTCTGCGAGATAGTCATTGTGCTCTCAAGTATGGTCAAACGGTGATGGTTCAGCAACCACAAGTACAGTACACCCTACGCTTAGTAGTCTCTTTCGACTCTTCAGGCTCTTTAGCTCCTTTGGTGGGTTCTTTTAGGTTGCCTCCTTCACGTTATTTTGGCAAAATTTTTTTACAATTTCGTAATTTTGGAAGAAGCATCACTCAGTTACAATATATGGCACTTTTATATACAGGGCAATACCTCTCTCTTTGTCGGGAATTGCGAGAAAAAGTAGGATGAGGAGGTACGACGGGCAGCCTCAAATACCATACGCCCCAAAATCCCGTCTCGACATTCCTGACAATCATGGCACGTCGGTGTTAAGAACACTCGAGAGAATTCTCGCTCTTTCGTTCTCACGGGATTTTTTTCTTGTAATTTGTCCTTGCGCAGGATGACCCTGCAAGGCACCTGCCCATTCGAAAATCTCGATATTCTGCAAACAAGATGCCCTGAAATCGCAGAAGAGTTGTTAACCGCGAGAGCTGGCAGTTCAGCTGCAGCAGGTGCTGATGGTGGCGACAATGGACGTGGCTTACAAGACGGTTTTGAAATGGCAGAGACATGAGGAACGGAGAAGTGTGTGAAGCAGTTTGACGGATTCCAGGGCCGGGGTTCTGGGCCAGGTGGCCGTGCCTGCATCCTCCAGCACCAAGCCCCATTGACCTTCTTCCAGCCTTTTTTATTTCATTTCATTTCTTTTTCTTTTTCATTTTGGTAGTGGGACCGGGGAAATCAACTGTTTTGGAACTATGTGAATTATTGGCTTAAAAAAAATGCTAAAGTATGCATTGGAAGTCAAACTATTATAGAAGACGTTCCCTTTTCACACAAAATTTGGAGGATGAACAGTTGCACTTCTCTCCCACATGGAGAGATTCCTTGTCATTCATTGGCCGGAAAACGTCTTTAGCGTTGTTTAAGGGTTAAGTCTTTGTTATTTATTTATTTAGTTTAGGATTGTTGACTGGTATCATGATTGTTTTGTGCAAATTGGAAGTGGGAAGACCACACAACGCTTGGGGAAATCGACCATCTCTGGGACAGACCAAGTGACAATTTGAGCATGACTTTGATGTCACAATAATTTTCAAGTATGTTCGGAATAACACAAGGTATTTGCTGTAGAGATGCTTTGTGTGGAGTCACTTTATACCTCCTAGTTCCTAAACAACCCTAAACCTCATTCCAAACTCCTATTTATCCCAATCCCAATCCTATAATTCCTACTTGTTAGAATTTGACAAATACATGATCGACGCTCCGTCCAAACCAATGTAAACGCAACAAACCTAATCCTGTAAATAGACCATGCTACCGCACCGGATGAACACCAAAACTATGACCAAGGCAATCACTACGAGATCACACAAATTGTATCGAAAGCATTATGTCTATATTAAATAAAATGTCAAGGGAGGGACAAATCCCCTTACATAGTTTTTAGAGGAAGGATATGAATAACTAACCACAACCGTTGTAACCACACATAAGTCTCGTTGTTACTAACTAGTTCGTAACACCATTGTCTATAATTTAACTAATTGGCATAGCTACCTTTGTCCTACCATATCTTATGGATAGTCTTTCCAAATGTTTTAAATTTTTTTATGTTAAAATTTTTTTTGCAAAGTATATCACCTTATCAAATCCTTATATATCAAATTCCACCTTAATCCAAGATACTGTCCAACTTTGGTGAACATTTTTTCACTACTAACTTTTTGAGATATCTTAAAACTTTGGTGAACATTTTTTCACTACTAGCTTTCTGAGATATCTTAAAACTTTGGGGAACATTTTTTCACTACTAACTTTTTGAGATATTTTAAACTAGCATAGTTGACTTTGACCTTGCGTATCTTATAAACAATCTCTCCAAATGTTTTGAAATTTTGCTATAAAGTAGATCAATTTATTAGTTTTTTACATACTAAATTTCACCTTGATCCAAGATATTTTCCAACTTTGATGGACATTTTTCCACTCTAACTTTGCTTAGCCATGGTTTCTACACTTAGTTGCATTTTTGTGCATTGCTCATAGATCCCAAGTCTATAGAAGTCAAGATTTTGACACAAAAATAAGGTAAGTGAAAAAAGATATCCAATAAGTTTCATATCCATAAAGCAAAAACTCAATAAGATCTAAGCTTTTCAATGCACCCTCTTTAGCTGCCTTAAATTTCAAACACCTTCACTTTGTGTCTTCATATCTCCTTCTTTGTAATAGATCTAGATCTCAAATTTGGCATCATAGTAGATCAACCAACCAAAAACTTAGATCCAAAGTCTTGCCTTGATCCAACACTTTATCAAAACACAATACAAACCCCTCCACATAGATGCCTCCTTCAATATAAGATTCAATTACAGCTACATAGTGTGCACCCCAAGTGTTGCCTACACCTCCAAATTACCCAAATACAAGAGAAAGAAAGAAACAATGGCCCAGCCCTTGCCTCAAGTAGCCACTATTTGCCTAAGCTAGCTAACCGCTCACTAACTCTAAAACTACCCCTTCTACTAATCCTAGTATTCACTATTAACCAATCAATTATTAACCGGCCATTAACAAGAACAACAAATACAAGTTGCTAACACAAACAACTTCTAACACTAAACACATTTTTACTAACAATTTAAGATGTCATTTCAACTTGCATTTCAACTACTAAACAAACCAGATCACGACATCCACCCCTTATAAACTTGCACAACTTCTGCTAAATGTTGGTTTAATAGAAAAATGATGTGGGCCTATACTAGTCTTCGATGCCATGGAAATCGTCAGATTTTGCACAATCTTTATCTTCAAGTCCTTGGACGTCACCCTCATTTTCATTCCCTTATTCATCACTTTTGTTTTCAATATCAAACTTCTCATCTTCAAACTTCTCAGATGAATGATCTTCACGTCTTCTTTCAAAAAATTTAATTTGCTTACTTACAATTGGAATCTTCAACTCCGTCCCATCAAGCTCTCATAGTAAATATATAGCATTGTCATAAACTTGATTAGCAACATATGGCCCAAACCCCTTCTTTGCAAATTTCTTTGCCGTACTATGTTGATTATCCAAGTTACTATCATAAACCAACATCCAATCGCCATTTTGAATATATAAGCTTAGGGCGCAATCGATGTTTTTAATCAAACCTCTTCTTGTTCTTCTCTGTAGCCTCTTTCAACCTCCTTGTAGCAATTTCAACATCCTCTAGCCTTCTTTCAAGTTGCCAAATGTGTAATGCCAATAAGTCTTTTCTTTGAAGACCATCTACCCAAGGCAATATACTCCATACTAAGGTCAAAACACCCATTACCGTTCTGCAGTCCAATTCCATCAAGTAGACCAACCCAATTCCGTCACCAACTTTGGCCCCAATTCCGCCTAAAATCCCCTCCAATTCCCTTCCTTTTATGACAAAATCAGAGGATTCTATGATAGAATCAGGGATTTTTATGACAACAAGGGTTACGTGTCACTCCATTAATAGAGAATATCTAGTACTTGATTAGGTGGTAATGGGTTGTTTATGGGACAATTTTGACCCCACTCTATAAATGGTTTTGTAATTTCAAGATTGACCACTTCAAAAATTCACAGAAATTACAATTTTAATGGAAAAATTATAATTCCACTTGGGTTTGATCCGTGAAACAAAAACACACCTCTGAAAAATATGTGCCCTTCTTGAAATTAACCCCAAAATAGTCAGATTGCAAATCAGGGGGGTGATAGGTAGTTCTACCTTAGCAAATAACATCCTCCAAAAGAAATTGGCATACTTCTTTGTGAGCCCCAAATTTGTCACTTGGGACTCATAGTTTTTTTTTAGATTTGTGCATTTAAAGTCATAATATTATACAAAAAGCCCCCCAAAGAGTGAAGAATCAAAATAAGTATGTCATCTGCTAGTATAGCCTTTGGTCTTAAATAGCCTTTTACCCTTAGAATCCCCCCCAAAACTACTTATACATAGGTTAGAACCACGAAATAGTGGAAAACAACAAGCTTGCAGAAAACTTACCCGAAATAGCCTAAACTGCAGTGCATGTGACTATGCTTGGCTAAATTGGTCCCAAGAGAGATAGGGAGGTCTTTACGTAAATCTCCAAAGATAGGTTCTAATTTTTCCATCTTATTGACGAAACATTAGGAACCTCAATTGTTAGCATGTAGGTGTCACTTTTCCAAAACAGGCCAACCGGAGGAATCTACAGCCACTGGATGGTGCTTTAGAATCAAAAGCATGTTAAGAAATCAACCGCAAAATCAATTAGTCCAGATTTCCTTACATGTGGAAGATTTCTTGATTGCCAATAATTAAAGAGAAGCTGGTTTTTCCTTTCTACTGGCCGTGCGCAAGACTAACTCCAGACTTGGCACTTGACTTGGGGAATTTCATGAGAGTTTCTCCAAAAAGTCTCGGTTTTTTCTGATCTTTAAAGGATCTTTTTCCAAGCGGTCAACCGCTAAAAGCCGCGAAGGGAAATTCATGTAAATTACCTAGGCTGTGGTAAAATCTCACTAAAAATTAGATTAACTTTTTTTATGTGAATAACGTGCCCCAACAAGTTTCGAAGCATTCTAATAGCGGGAGGCAGCTGAATCACCAACATTCTCTCAATTATTAATTACGGTAAGATTTTTGTGGAATTGACCGACGTCCTGAGAGCGCACGAAGTTGGAATGAAGACATCAAGGGGTCTTTTCTTACTCCCTAGGTTCCTCCTGACAACCCTATTCACTCGTCCTGGTTAGAAAAGGTAACCTCCAAAAGTTAGGTTTTTATCTTTTTATTGATTTCAGTTGGTGCTAGTTGTCGATGGGTTTTTTGTGAGGGAAATAGAGGGTAGGGGATCCTATAGACTAAAAATGACCTTCTAAAGCCAATGGCGCAATCCGTTTACGATTTGGAGTTGAACTACAAAAGTTAGAGTTTATGACCAACGTAAAAATCCTAATGCAATGAAAATCCTAAAAGATAAGGATGAAAATCTCGCATGATAGGATTACCTAGGTTAGAAAGGGAGGGGAAAGGCACCCCAAAAGAGTATAAAAGGGGACCCTTCTCTCTCCTAAAACACCCCTTCTCTTGTACTTGGGACCGTTGGTTCCACTTTGTATGAAGATTTTGGCCCTTTTTGGCCAAAACCCTTGAGCAAGTGTTCTTGGCTCCTTTTGAGCCGTTGTTGGTGTTTTCCAAAGAGTGTAGAGGACTTCGGGGGTCCTCTACACCTTATTTTTTGGGGGGCGTTCAATGTTCATTCTTTTTTGCCATGAGTATTGTGTTCGAGTTGGTTGTTGATTTATTTTTGTCCTTGAGTTGTGACGTATACTAACCCTAAAGTTCACCCTCCACCGTACCTTGGCGATGCCGCTTTGGAGGGCCTCTAGTTCTACGTTTTCTTTATTATTATTGTACTAACCTCTTACTACTAACCACAAGTCACTACCATCTCTGATACTAGTCCTTTTCGTTTTTTTTGTTACGAGTGGTTTCCTTTTGGGTGACAAAACTCTACCTTTCGTAGCCAACTCAAGTTTTAGATTGTGTGTTAAATCTCTTAAATGGCGGAGCTTTGAACATCTAGGTCCAAGGGAAAAGTCCTAGATTTGGTATTAAACCCAATTTAAGAACCTGTCGAGGGTTACCTTAAAAGTTTACTTCAAAGTTTAGTCTCTAAAATACGTTGGAGGCAAGTCAAAGTTTAGAGTCCAAAAGATAGGGAGTACTAATAAGGGGGTGATAGCGGGGGTCCTAGTCTCCTTTTAGTTTTTTTTCCCTAAACCCATCACCTTCATGTGGGGAATGCACCTCGTGGTGTCTTCTATCTCTTATCCAATTTTCCACCATCCTCTTGCAATTCTTGTCCGTATTAATTTTCCGTATCATCTTAGACCAAGTGGCCAGCTTTCGACTCAACCAAGCGGCCATCCTTTAGCTTAGACCAAGCGATCCAATCTTTGGGCCAGCCCAGCTTTGGGGCCAGACCAAGTAGCCCAGCTCTCGAGCTAGACCAAGCGGCCCAGCCTTCGGGCCAAACCAAGCGGCGCAGCCTTCAGGCTAGACCAGCAGCCACCCTTCGGCCAGACCAAGCGGCCCAAGCCCTCAAGCTAGACTAGCTAGCCAGCCTTTGGACTAGACCAATAGCCTAACCTTCGAGCTTCAATTTCCCCCCCTAGTGTTCTTGTTTCAATTTCTCTCCCTTGTGTTCTTGCCTCTAGCATTTTGAGTTCAATTGCTTACCATAAGTTTTATGTGCTAAATGCAATTGTTGTACATTCACACAAAGTCCAGTAGATGGTTAGTAAAAAAGGCTTGTTTTTGTTGAATGATGTAAGTTTGGAAGATTATTTTGAAAGTGATGGAATTTTTGCCTTTTGAGATGGGTATGACAATAGATGAAGCTTATTTGCAAAGAGTGATCTATCTGTCAAAGCTAATCTATCCATATCTAGCCAGTTGGAATTGCATAAGAAAGCTGAGATTGGCCTTGTACAGATTCAAAGTGGAAGAAGGTAATTTTTGTACACTCTTTCTACTGGATGGATGATTGATCTTCATTGGTTTATGTCTTGTGGTAGGATTCTTTATCTAGGATATCAAATTTCTTAGTATTGGATAGGATTTCTTGCTACCAGACAAAAAATTCAGTACAACAATTTGTCCTTATGGGTTTTGTTGTCTTGGAGTAGGAATATTCACTTAGTACTAATATTCACTTAGTGCCAATAATTTTTTTTATCAGATGAATATTATAGTAAGCTTATCAATTATTATACTTTAAAAAAATATGTAATTGATATATTTTTGACAATATGATTTTTTATTGTAGGAACATAAGTGAAAATGAAAATCCAAACAGTAGTGAAGAATATTTTTCTATGGTATACAAAAGACGATCTTTACAAAAGGTAAATTTTTTCTTGTAAGCTTTGTTTAGTTTCAAAGTAAATCTAAATCAATTTTAGAAAGTATTGTATAGTGAATGTGTTAGATCTAACACACTCTAATGTTACTAACCTTCCTTTGCAGATTTGCTTGGGTGCTAAGGAGTTACACAATTGTGTTAATGTTGGCAATGCATAGAGAACTTCAAAGATCAAAAGGTATTGAGAAAGTAATTAGCTTTCCCTCTTTCCCATTCTATACATTTTAATATTGTAAAGAAAGAAGGGGAGTGAAATAGTGGTTGTTTTTTTAATCCTCAAATAAATCTACTGCAATATACAAATTAGGGAGGAAAATAGAAAAATAATGCTAAATTTAATCCTAAAATGATTTTCAGGGATAAGAAAAGCTTCAAAAAGAGGGAAAGGAAGAAAGATTACATTAAAGCAACTATGACAGTGAAAAGGACTAAAGAATTTGATGCTATAAAATTCAAAGTTCTAGATATATGTTTGATGGACATTTTTTCTTAAATCTTTTAGTTTCTATTTGATTAGAAAGCTTTAGAATTTTCATCATAACTTTTAAAATAATACATCTATATTACAAACTATTTTTTTGAAGGGTCATTGTTATTGTTTATTGCTCTTTGATGCTTTTATTGCATAATTGTTTTTATTTTTCCTTCACATGCTATTTTATTTTGTTTCCTTCACATGAAAAAACAATTGGCTTTTATAATTTTTCATTTGATATTAAAAGACTAGGGTGGAAGGTTGAAAAAGCAATTAGCTTTCCCACTTTCTCACTCCATACATTTTAAGATTGCAAAGAGAAAAGGGGATTGAAACAGTGATTGTTTTTTTGATCCTTAATTAGATCTACTGTAATATACAAATTAGGAAGGAAAATGAAAAAGTAATATTGGGTTTAATCCTTCCTATGTGTTTTTTGGTAAAATGATTTCTATGGGTAGGAAAAGCGCCAAAAAAAGAAAAGGGAGAAAGATTATGTCAAAGCAACTCTTATGGTGAAAAAGACTAAAGAATTCGATGCAGTAAAATCCAAAGTTCCAGGTATATATTTGGAGGACATTCCTTTTTAAATCTTTCAATTTCTATTTGATTAGAAAGCTTTAGAATTGTCATCACTACTTCTCAAAACTTTTCACAACTGAAACCCCTCTTCCACATCTAACACCCGGTATATTTAAACCTCTAAAAAATATAGATTTTTGAAGTTAAATTTTTTTTTTTCATTTTTCATTTTTGAAAATTTAAATTATAATTAATTCATTAATATTAATTAATTATTGATTCGATGCAATCAGTCGTTGTTTATATCTAAACAACCTTAATTAATCTTATCTATACCTAACTAGTAATAGCCAGTTTAATCTGATAAAACCTTAGCTAATACCCTGTACACAACTAACTAACTATATCACATCTCACGCTTGTCATCACATAAGCCCAATTTGATTACATCATACACTTTGATCATCAAATGACACAAGAATTAAAATCTGATGCCTCAAATCCTTGTTTGAATAACAACTGTAACAAATATTAGTTTACATATAAAATTTGAGCAGAACCTTTGTTTGAACAAATAAACAAGCACCCCTTAGCTTGCATAAAAATTTGAGCAGAACTTTTGTTTGCACAAATGAACAAACAACCACTTGACTTGTATAAAAATTTAGGAAAAACCTATGCTTGCACAAATAAACAAACAACCACCTAATTTGCATAAAAATTTAGGAGAAACCTTTGCTAGCACAAATAAACAAGCAACCACTTTACTTGCATAAAAATTCAAGCAAAACCTTTGCTCACACAAAAACTCCAACAATATCCTGACTTGCATAAAACGTTTAACAACACCTCGGTTTGCACAGATCCTATAGGAATACCTTGGCTTGTACAAAACTTCCAACAACACCACAGCTTGTATAAAACCTTCAACAACACCCCGACTTGTACAAATCCTCCAGCAACAATTTAGCTTGCTTAAAACTTAGTAAGTTTTCTTTCTGTAAACATAAGTATAATCAACAACTATTCGTATGAAAGCAAGAAAACTTCAAGGCACAAATTGTAAGACCATCTTCCACATTGTCGTGCGTAATCTCTAAAAAATGTCATCGTTTGATGAAGTACTCTTTAGGAGAGATGACAGTATTCACCCAATGTTCCCAATAGTTCTTTATCCTTCTAGAGTTATCTTTCCCTTATCTTAAGATAAACCTATATTCTTCTCATTGGCTCTTCTCGGATGGCCCACTAATTTTAATCCTTAAAGCAAGACCAATAATTCATCTATCATTCTAATACGGGTTAGTGCCTATTTTCAATGGCTAAAACACCTTAAACTCATAATTATAGGACCAAAATTTGAAACTCCTTTGCAATTCTAGCACACAAAATCCACCTCCATAATACTCTAAAATGCATTTTTGTACTAGTTTAAGTGTAGAATTTTACTACAAATACACCTATAAACGTAATGAGATCTTTTTTAAATAATAGATGTGAGGAAAAGCTTTGAAAAAAATTGAAAAAACCTCACAACAAATTACAAAGTCAACCTAATGTCATTCTTGAAAAATGATCACATGTTTGGATGAAGCCCGCAAGGTAAACTTCTCACTTCATCATGTGGGAAATTCAACTTGAAAAAGATGAGTTTTCAACAACTTTATATGAAGGTCAAAAGGTTTGAGGTCCCTAAACAAGATGGCAAGTTCCTGTTGGCATCTCGGGTGTTCAAGTCTCCTTGAACCACTTCCTAACTATATAAATGTTGTATTTATACGGAATCAACGCCCATGTGCCTTTCATGATAGATTATACTTGCATATCTATGCCTCAACATTCCACGAACAATAACCTTCATTTGTTGTAATTGAAAAATAATAATAAAAGCTCAACTTATTCATAGTCAATGCCTCTATCCAAATGACTTATTCTCATAGCAATCTCAAATATGTGTTTATAGAGAACTTCACACATTTAGATGGAAGAAATTATTTCGATGTAATTTTTTTGAGAGAAGATGTAATGGTGTATTTATGAATACACAACATTCCTGTAGCTGCAACCTATATGTAGATGCAATAAAAACAAATTCCTATGCAAACTCTAGCTCAAGAATATTAAAATAAGGCTTTCATCTAATTTTGAATTATTCAAAAAACTTTGAATTTTTGGAAACCTCGTAAAATTGCGGTTCTATTCATATATAAAAGTCATACTGAACCCTAAATTCACAAAACACTTTTGTAATCCTAAATTCTAAACGCTAAATCAAAAACCCATAGGGCACTTTTTTAACCCTAAATTCTAAACTCTAAATCTTAAATCCATAAGACATCTTTGTAATTTTAAATTTTAAGTCCTAAACCTTAAAGGTTGAAATCAATACCATTGAAAAGATGATGGAAAATCAGCGAAGATAAGCCAATAATTCTACACATATATGAAAGTCGACACATATATACAAAGAGAAAGTTATATTGTGTAAACCCTTTCTAAAATGATGTGATGATTTATACTGAATGCACTACATATTTGGAGTTTTTTTATTACAAGCGACAGTCTTTGGATGATGTATTTATTTAAATGTAATATAAAAAAAAAATTCATTAAATATCGTATACCATCAAATTTTCACAATTTTCTAATACAAATATTTTAAATCAAATTAGACATATTTCAAAACTATTAATTTAAAAAAAGCTTGTGCTTATATAAAATTGAATCTTATGCTTATTATTTTGTAAATGATAATTAAAATGTTCAAAATTTTAAAATTAAATTCAAAACTATATATTGTAACTATATATTTTATTAAATGAATATAAGATTTTAAATTTTCAATAGAAAGAATTTTTTACTTCAATATAGAAAGAAATATTGAATATTAAATAAATAAATAAAAATAAAATTAATATTTATAAAATTAATGATTTCATAAAATATTTTTTGAATTGTTAAGAGATTTTCATTAATTCAATAATGACGTTTTGTTAGCATTTTATTTCAAACTCTAAATAGTGGTTTTACAAGGTTATTCTCAAAGTAGGTCTATAAATGGGTGTTTTGGATTGGTATCACATTTATTGATATGACTTTGTATTCATGAGTTAAAAATGTATGAAGTTGAAGTTTTATTTTGGAACTTCATTCATTTATAATTTATGCATATGATGTTCAATTGGAGAATTTTTTACTATTTTCAAATGCTTTTGGGTTTAATACTTTATTTATAGAGTGGTATTTTTTACAAAAATTAAATTTTTTTTTTATATGTGTTAAAGTAAAAAAAAACATGGAGACTGTAAAAATAGTGAATATATATACATAATAGATGAAAATAGACATATATAAAAACATATATATATATCAATCTACGAAATAGATCGAATGTCTACTCTCCACTTTGTTCCGTTTAAGCCAAAATACTGACGGACAAACGAACTACACATATGCGATCAATATAAATGTGTTTCTTTGGGAGGTACTAACCGCCATAAATGTTCATAAACATGAGCTTTGGAATTGTACAGTTTCTAACTCTGAACTAAAGGGCTCAATCTACATGATCCAAAAAGTCCTGAATCAAAGATCAGAGCTTGAAATTAGCTAACTCTACGCCCTCATAATAGAATCTTAAGTTCTCATTCACCTCTTGCTTGGTTGTTCTCGTTGTCGCAACAACCTTCGTCTAATTCCATGCCAATCGTAGATGAACCCTCTATAACGCGATTTAGCCTTCGCATCACGTCCCACGCACTACTTCGCATGGTTAACTCCTAACCTGCATAGTGTCACACTCATAAGTTAGTCTATCTGGGACTTCATGTCCAAGACACTAAGTTCCTAGCTCGCCCCCACTCTCTTGGGGACTCACACAATCTTATCTACGAGCCTCCATGGCTAAGTACTTCTATCCATGGGTAGGGACTTCGTCCCGGCGCCATCCTTACCAAGTGCCGCCACCTTTCGTGCCGCCACGCGCCACGGGCCTCCCTACCTTGCGTGTTGGTCCTCCCACCCAACATGCCCCATCCGGGATCTGCCTCGCTTGGTGAAGTCGTGGCACCACTGCCATGAATCTAACTCCTCCAAGCCTAAGTCCAAGAAGACGTTACATCCTCCCCACTTAGAACACTTGATGTCCTCATCAAGTTCTCATAGTGATTCCATGCCACTCCTAGTCCCTTGTGACCGTGTCGACACGCACTAGTTACGGTAACCACTCCCGGGTGCCATGTCTGGATACTCCATGCTAGTTTTTATACTTAACATTTTTTTCTGCTTTGCGCTTTTGTTTGTGGTCCGCTAACACCCGATTAACTAGATCTCGTTAGTCTTTTTCTTTTGAGTTTCCCTTAGAACTTTCCCTTCTAGACCCTTTGTGCCATAGAACAGGTTATGAATACTTTATGCAGATTGGTTAGAATGCGATTCAAGATAGCAACTCCCTTCTTTGTTTATCCATATGGGACATGGTTGGCCATCCATGCGCATCCCGCTTCGAAGCGTGCCTGGCTAGAGAATCCTCTAGCAGCTTGGCACTCGCACCTTGAGCTCGCTACACCTAAGCTTGCCTCCTACTTTCTCAAGTGTTTAGTAAGTCCCCTTAGCGACGTCCATCTTTTAGGTCGTCTCTTTGGTGCCTTCCTTGACTTAGAACTCTCTTTCATGTGTCCGTCACTGGTAGGATGACGAGACTTATGCACAACAGAAAGGCAATAGTCCTGAAAAACAAACTTTGAGACGGTTCAAAATGAAAGCGCTTTGCTTCGCTTCCAACTAGGTTGCAAATGAGATTTTCTTAAAGTTGCAGCTTGATAAAGTCTTAGAGGTAGCGTCACTGATTATGAGTACGAGCACGAATGTAGAGTTATCAGTGCTGCGAGGATACTGGTTTCAACATCTATCGCATATGATCCTTTCTTCTAGAGGCTCATTTAAATGCAGGTGACTTGATACGAATGTTGACTTCTCACTCACTCTACCTAAGGCAGTGCCCTACACATTCATATCCGAAAAAAATTCTTATGAAAAATGCGAAGATGATTTCTCTGTTTATTGCATGCCTATGGCAAAAAATTATGCAGCGATTGATTTTCTGAACAGTCCTTACTTCTTCTTTCAGATGGCATTTGGAGTGCATTACACCATCAACAAAGATGGGGTGTTTAAATTCATAAAGGCAATGCTAAATGGAAGGCATTTTACTCGGCAAGTGGAGAACATGGTGAGGGGGGCGTGTGATCCCCCTAGACCAACATCTAGTATTCCGGTGTTTATTTTCTGCACTACACTAAGCAATTTTGATTCTCATTATCCGAGTTCTCGAAGTTTTGTGCAAAACGGGAAGAAGACTTCAGAACTAAAGCTTCAATAAGCAGAGCTTCAACAAGCAGTGCTTCGAATGCCAATTGACTTCAATGGAAATAAATTCCTTTTGAAGCTTGCTTCAGAATGAATGGTCGTGAGTTAAAAAAATTAGAACTGAAGATGCTCAAGATACGAAACTGAATCTGTAGTTTTAATTTTGCCTTTCACATATGTCAAGGATTGAATTAGGTTAGGCAATCTATATCTAATCGCTCAAAGCGGGGGGATTTGTCTATTCCGGATAGTTATTTCTTGCCGTGATACTCATGAAATTGTAGAGCTGTAATTAAAATGGTTTTTTATTTTCAATGTCTGGTGTTAACAAAAGTACAAAACTGTTCTAAAAAACAGACAGTCTCACACGCTTCCTGAATTGGTTGCATGAGAAGGCGGTTGTGGTTTTCTGGAGCAGTGTTTCAGAGCGTAATATGGTTCAGTTGTTAAGAGACGTGCTACGGGATGCTTCTTTTGGCACTTTTGACGTGATTACCCTCTCGCAAAGTGATTGCACAGAGTCATTGTATAAGTCTTCGGAGACCACAAATGTCATCAATATAGATGACCATGCACTCATCCAACATCTCATGGAAAAATGAATTTATGAACGTTGTGAAGGTCGCAAGTGCATTACACAATCTAAATGGCATAACCACAAACTCATAAGAACCATACCTTGTTCTCCTAGCCGTCTTGGGTATATCCGCTTCACTTAAACGGATTTGGTAATAGCCAGACTTTAGATCAATCTTGCTAAAGTACTTGGCTCCTGCCAATCTATTCATTAAATCATCCGTGCGAGGCAACGGATAGTTGTTCTTCACGGTAACTTTGTTTAGGGCTCGGTAATTAATGCACATCCTAAGTTGCTCATCTTTCTTACTCACTAAGAGTACTAGCGCCCCAAAAGGTGACTTGCTTTGCCTTATATAACCTTGTGCCAAAAGTTCAGTGATTTGTCTTTTTAACTCAATAAGCTTTATTTGATTAAGTCTATAAGGTGCTAAGTTATTACAAGGCTCCGCTTCTGGCTCCAACTCAATCTCATGGTCTACTTCCTTAGTGGGAGGTAATTCTTCCGTTAACTCATCAGTTAGAACATCTTTAAACTTATAAAATACTTCAAAGCAATTAAGAGATACATGGCCCGGCACTCCAGACTTGCGCATTTTGAAAAGAGATTTAAAAATTTTACTAAGTTGGGAGGGGGCTTCCCTTAGAACCATTACAAAACGCTCTTCATAGAGTTGGCTCATATGGACTAAGTTAATTCCTACACTTCTTAACCTTGGCATTCTAACAAACTTGAGAGGTTTGGGCCTCCCATTGGCCATTGTCATCTATTATAATTATGTGAAGATTTGGTCTACGTCGAATCTCCATCTTGTAGTAAGCTAGAAAGGTATTCCCTAACATGCCATCAACTCCCCCAAGTTCGCAGATTGTGAACTCTTCATGAAACTTCACGCCATCCGCCTCAAAACGCACATCCGTCACCACCTTCGTAGCTTGGGCTGAACCTTGTCCAAAATTCACTTTCACCGGCAACGCCATGTCCTCCAACACCAACCATAGCCTCGCCGCACACTGTGGTGTCAAGATTGAATTGGTGGCACCTGTATCCAATAACAAAACAACAAAAGTTCATTTCATTTTGGCCCACAAGTACACAAGTCCCTTAGACAGTTAGACCTTAGATTGATGCTTGAGATGGAAGCTTCAAAGTCCCCATCCCTCACCACTTGTCTAAAGTTCAAACACTTAAGAACTTTATTGTTCCTTTTCAAGGGCACACGATTCAACTCATTGTCTACCATAACTTCACAAGCATTACCAACCTTGTTAGCGCCACTTGCATGAGATGGGTCCACAATTTCGCTGAAACAAACTACTTTAGTTTTTGAGCCTCCTCCGAGTCAAGTTAACTTACAACGCTCGCTTTAGCGTCTTTCTTATTTTTGCGGCACTCCCGAGCTTCATGGCCCATGCCGCCGCAATTGAAACACGCTCCAGACTCCTTTGCTGCCTTCGTATCCACTTTATCCCGCTTGGCCTTCTTGTGCTGACTTTTGTCACCACCTTTGGCGCCATCACGCCCTTCAGCCTTGGTCTTGTGGAACTTCCGCTTTTGGCCGGTTTGGTGATCTTTGTGATCAATCTCCTTACTGCTGTCTTGTCCTTCCGACTTGCCCACTTCCCGGGCGTCACCCAACCGATTGACTAAGTCAAAAAGTTCAAGCATTGTTTTTGGAACCGTTTCCCGCTCCCACACCTTCCGCCGCGTGGACTCATTGAGGCTAGCAAGGAACACCTCCATCATACCAAGTACTAAGTTGCTATTCACCTTGGTGTAGAGGTACTTAGTTTGGAGGTACTTAGTTTTATAGTCCTCCTTAAACTTGGTAAGGGCCTCCCCATGCCTTAGCCACATTTCACCTAGCGCGGTGACATCCAAAAGGTGTTGGTGTGGCTTGCGCCAAATGCAACCGAAGCCTTCAAATCGGCCCAGGTGATGACTTCCACCAAACTTGACTTCCAAGCCAAGAAAGTGGCGCTGGCTCCATCTCTAAGAAAGGATCCTTACCATCACCTCATCATTTGAGTAACCACTCACCTCACAGTAAGTTTCGTACTCTTAGATGAACTCCTCGCACGTGCGCCGGTCCTTGGTGTCCCACGTCGGGGGCTTGTGCACATTCTTCATGAACACTTGCTTCATCCCTAGTGTCCTGACTCCGCCTGTGACCAACGCACTTGTGAGCTCCAGATTCTGCTCCATAAGAGCTCTATTGTTCTTAAGGAGTGCCTCCACTTTTTTCACGAGTTGGTCCACTCTAGCATCCGAGATTTCCGCCGCCACTCTTACCACCGCTCTTGGGGCCTCCACCGGCGTCTCGGGTGCTTCCATTGGTGGTGGTCGGCGCCGCACCGTGAATCGATCCGAATCCACGGGTGATTCTTTCTGAGTTATAGCCGGCGCGCTTCCACAGTTGGATTCACTAGATTCACTCAAGTCACTAGAGTCGCTAGACTCACTCAAGCTCACCTTCTAGCTTGGTGGCACCGGCGTGGTGACTTTATTCACTGGCGCCGCTTTCTTCGGCGCCTCTACTGTCTTGAGCGCCACTTTCTCGGGCGCCTCCGCAGCCTTAGGCGTGGCCACAACTTTCTTGGGTGGCGCTGCCTTGGTTTTCGCGGCGGGCTCGCGCTCCACCGCGGGCAAGCCCAAAACTACCGTTTGGGGACCCTTTTGTCTTAGTGGCGCCACCTCCTCTGATACCGCCTTCGTGGGTATCAAGGCCAATATGTCGGCCACTTCCCCTCCCGTGTTCGCTACTTCCTCGGCTTTTTCGGTCTCCATTTGAGATGGCTCGGTTGCTTCGGCCGCCTCAGGCATCGCGACTTTCCTCTTGCGTTTGGTCTTCTCCTTGACCCTCGTTTTCCTTGTGGCCTTGGCCAACAAGTCCTTCGCCGACGCCTCCGTTTCTTCTTGCCGCGCTTCCGCAATTCCCTTGGTCTTGCTTCGGCGCTGTCGCGCCTCGCTTATCTCCACCACCGTAGTGATCTCAACCATCTTCAAGTCTTCAAAACACAGTTTCAAGCTTAAACGCTCTGGTACCACATGTAACGCAATTTAGCCTCCGCGTCACATCCCACGCACTACATTGCGTGGCTAACTCCTAATCTGCACAGTGCTACACTCACAAGTTAGCCTACCCGGGACTTCATGTCCAAGACACTAAGTCCCTAGCTCGCCCCCATTCTCTTGGGGACTCACACGGTCTCACCTACGAGCTCCCATGGCTAAGTACTTCTAGTCATGGGTGGGGACTTTGCCCTGGCGCCAGACTTACCAAGTGGCGTCACCCTTCGTGTCGCCACGCAACACGGGACTTCCTACCTTGCGTATTGGTCCTCCCGTCCAACACACCCCATCCGGGATGTGCCTCGCTTGGTGAAGTTGTGGCGCCATCGCCACAAACCCAACTCCCCCAAGCCTAAGAGGACGTTACACCCTCATGTATATACCACTGTTGCCAAAAACTTAACAAATAAATGTCAAAGTGTTGTGAATTTTCACCGACGGATATTGCTCGTCCCTGTCATAACTTGTAACTGCAAACCCGACACGAAGTCTTGATATTACTCCAAAAGGCGCTTAATGACGATCTCTATGATGTCAAATATTCCACTTAGTGTTCTCTCGAGACTTGTTATGCAAAACAAATCGTGATTGTTGTTGAATCGTCGTTCTTCAATCACCATCTCTATATGCATTGTTAGTTTTATTTAAATTTCGAACAGACGGTTGAAGGACATATCGTACGTCATCTCTGTCCAACACTATAATAAGTATTGTAATTGTTGCAATCAAATGCGAACAGTGAACATCGTGGTAGACATATCATCGAGCATCTGTTTAGGTATCATAGACATGATGTCATAATAAAGCTCTTTATAACCTTGATTTTTGATAAACTAGGGTCAAGAAGAGATTTGCACTCTACAATTTTACAACTTGGGTCATTGCACATTTCATGCATAGGGCTCTTTTTAAATCTGTACACACAATGCTACTCATCATTGAACTTGGAAAACAACACTCCATTCGTAGAAAATTGAACCTCATAGTCGAAGAAATTTCACCCAATTGAAACTTGTGAGTCCATTTGCTCACAATATCGTCGTATGAAGCGATTTATGACGGACTCAACGCTCAAAATAGATCATTTCATATCAAAAAAAGAACCTAGATACAATCTGGCTTCAAAAAAATAAAAAGCCTCAGACATGGTCGAGACGAGGAGATTGACCTGACTCTTCGATAGCGTCAAGCTATTGAATGCACAAATTAATGTCAAGGTGTAGTGAAATATAAGGTATTCACTAAAGAGGTCTTAGAAGCCTATTTGTATTCATTAGTACTTCAAACGTAAACTTTCATCACTATCAAATCGAAAATGACGTAGAGCCAATCATCAAATTCTGAAAGATCTTGAATCGAGATCTGTTAGTTCGTGGAACAAGCCATGATACTAAAGAACACTAATGAATCCGACGTCAGCATTGTAAAGCAAGCCGTTTTTAGATTTAAAATATGCGGGTCGTTCACCTTCAGATTTTCTATAGACGATCTACAAGAGATAAGATAATGAACAAATCTCGTAGATTTGTCACCAAGTAGCTCTGTATGAAAGTATAGACTACACACAACAGATGCCAGTTGATTTAAAGAAATTGGTGCGAGGTTTAAACCTCGACAAAATTGTATATGTGGCACATCAATATTAAAACTATTACCTCCGATAATTAGGATTATATTCCTTCAAGTAGTCAGTGGACGAACTGGAGTAACAAGCAAACAGACTGAAATAGTGTATGGCAATAAAATAAGGACTGTAAGGATCCTTGGCTACACTAGACGTACTCTCATGTCCTTATCCTCGTCCGAACTATTAGCTCTGATAATCAACTTCCTAACCCTCCAAGTAGTTGGTACGCGAATTAGAGCAACAAATTGCCCAATTTAAATCTCCGAAAGCACCCTAATCTTGGCTCAAGCCTCTAATGGTCAAATAGTAGCCACAAGTGAATTGACTGAAGAAGTCGGTGCTTTGTCGTTCAAACTACTAAGCTCGATGACCTCTATCATTTCTAAAGACCTACACCTTATGTATGAATAAAATTCTCTCTAAAAATCATTCAGAAAGCACTCCCTAAATATTGAAATTGAATAAAATCCGACCTTCAATACAATTTCTAAAACATTTAACAACATTTTGATATTATGATTTCTAAATTCCATAACTCTCAACTAGCTTACACCCACAAGAAGATTATATTAGAAATGAACTCTTTGTTCAAGAAATATTAAAATAAACTATTGAAACACTTGAATTAGGTTAAATATGCCTTCTAAACAAATAAATAAAAATTACAAAAAATCACATTTAGGGTTTAGGATTTAGGCAATCCGGATGGGTGGGAGGGACATTCTCATAACAAGGTCTTTCCTAAATTTTTTAATACAAAATCTTAGATTCAACAAGACAAATAAAATACATAAAATAGCTATCTAGATAGAAACATCTCATATCCAGCTTTTTAATAGATCCAAAATCTCACTTTAATACATCAAAACCTTTTATGAAAGACAAAAAATACTTATAAGATGGTTTTAAAATAAAGGTCAAATTTTCAAAAATCAAGATCCATGATAATATACATTCCAGCTAAGTACAATGTCAAATCATCAGAGACTAATTTACACTATATATGCTATAAACTACATCCTACAAGGCTACAATCAATAGGATTTAGGACCCAAAAATAACATAAATGTCTACCAAAAAATATGGATAGAGTTTTTTGCAAATTGGTGGATTAATTTAAGAGGATATGAACCTCACATGCATCCATGCAAATCAACAAACACAAAGTCAGTTAAAATGCATATACAAGGTGTCTTCAGCTCACAACAATGTGTTATAGCAGTCACAAAAAAAAGACATACAAAAACTCTTAACTTTCACATAAGAGAATGAAAAAAATATAATAGTCTCACAAACTGCAAATCAAATCATTAATCATATATTGCAATATACAGAGAACCTGAGAGGATGTCATTTGTGTATGCTTCACACCAAACTTTTTAATCTTTTCTAAATCCAAAGTAGAAAGCAAATTACAACCCAAAGTGAGGTCTCAATATTGATTTAAGCCATGTACATATACTATAAGCTTATAATTAGGGCATGGTGCCACCATAATCAAAAGAAACCCTAGCTTTCTCAACCAAAAGAGAGGGAAACAACTAAATTCAAACCAAATCCATTTATTCCAGAAGGTACCTCTTTGGAAAAAATTAAAAAAAATTCTATGACTATTTAAGTAGCCATCATAGAATAATAATATGAATTAATGTCTCTGGCATGGTAGGAATTGCTCAACACCATGGCCACCAGTGACATACAAGGAACAAGTTAGATCACCTAAACTTGTACCGTGCTTATAAACCAATTTTAAATCAAAGTCCAATTTACCTAATGATTGAATTTGGTCTCTTTTTCTATCTATCACCCTATATAGTTAGGAAACAAATATATGGTGTTACAACTTCCTCCAATCAAACTAGGACATGACTGAAGGAGTTTCTAAAAATAATTCTATTTATCTATCCAAGGTTAAACAGTAGCATAAACAAGACACAATGATGCCATTTAAGTAACAAAGTCTGGTAAAATTCAAAATAGTTGTTGAATCTATTTACACTTTTTTAATTTAAAAGGTAAAAGAAAGGAGGGTGGAAGGGGCCTATAAGACAATTACTTGAATGGATAATTATCCACAGTTTACCATCCAAGCTTACTTAAATGTTACATATAAATAAAATAGCTTTAAGAATAGAGAAACTACTTAATTTTAAGAAAATCTGAGTACATAACTTTCATGGTTTGAGCAAAATTATTATAAAGGAGCTTTTTAGCACTAACCTTTATTTGATAAAAAATGAAATGCAACTAGACTAGGGTTTATGATTTAGGGTTTGAAATTGGTTCAAATGTAATGTTTTGTCATTTTGTTTAGGAGTCTTAGGACAGCGTCTAAATATTGTATTTTGTAGTATTATGAAAAAATCCATTGCTTGGAAAGCTAAGTAGTGTATAGTGTACACTTTTCTCTTGACTATTCTATAGGTGTGTTTTTCCATTTCAGTTAAAGACACTCATATGATTCTACAAAAAAAATCAAAATTTCAAGACAAAACCTCAAGAATTGTTATCTTTTAGGGGCAGCAGACCCTTTTTCGCAAAAATGGCTGTCACAGCCTCATTCTTGCTTTGAATGGAACGAATATATCTTTGTAGAAATCCAACTCAATTATCTATCTCCTCTCCAAATTTCAACTTAGTCTGCCAATCCATGATTTCACAATTGCTCTCTAAAGTTGTAGCTTCAAAATCTTTTGGCAATAGACCTTCTTCTACAAAAATGGCCATAACTGCTTTGTTCTTGTTTTGAATGGGATGGATTTAGTCTTTCTGAAAAGTCAAATTCATTTTTGTACTTTTTTCTAAAATTTCAGCTTAGTTTGTCGATCCACGCTCTCGCATTCACTCTCCAAAGTTGCAGCTCCAATTCTCCAAATTCTTGTGGCAATAGACCTTCCTTTACAAAAATGGCCACCATTGCTCCGTTCGTGCTCCAAATGGGACGAGCCTTGACTTTTCAAAAACCTAGCTTCAAAATGCATCTCTTTAACAATTTTTATCTCCATTTGCAAGCCACTCCCGTTGTCGCTTACCAAAATCGACAGTCTCTTCTCAATTCAATTTTTTCCCATCCTTCTTGAGCATTTTTCCATTTAATCTAACAAACATCCATTTTTCATCCATTTTCTTCATGGAACCAAATGAACATAGTCAACAAATTGTTCTACTTTTAGTTATAATCCATTTTCATCATCTCTTTAGCATTTTTTTTCATTCTTTGCACTCTTACTCCCACACCTACACCCACACCCACAAAGGTTGCAAGAAAATTTGAAGAGAGGGAGTTCTTAATCCTAATTTTGCCTATACCCAAATTTTTAATGAATTTTTTAACTTATTACATTCATCCAACTCTAATTTACTATAAAACTACTAAAATAGTATAAAATGCACCAATTTAGTGCAAATTGTGGTAATTTAATGCAAAAAATCCTAAGTTACTATAAAAAAAAACCTATTTTATTGTTTCTAGCACTACACTAGTGTTTTAGTCATAGTTTTAATTTAACTAATTTTTTTTGTATTTATTATTATTATTATTATTATTATTATTATTATTTTGTTTTCAATTTACTTTTAGTTTTATTTTCTACTTTTAGTTTTTTGTTCTGTTTTTAATTTTAATTTTTTTATTATATATATTTTTTGTTCGTAATTTGATTCTAATTTCATTTTCTACTTGTAGTGTTTTGTTTTGATTTTGATTTTTGCATTTTTGATTTTTTTTTTGTCATGATTTTATCGTTAGCCTAATTTGATTATTCTACTAAATTTTGCTTAGCATCTTCTTAGTTTTAAATCCCCAGTATTTCCTTAGAATTTTTTTTAATATTCTCTGAATTGCATTTTCAAATTTATCACCCTAACCTCCCAAAGTTCTCATTTCTATCTAGCAAAAAACTCCTTAATTGATGGTTGTGGCTTAATTTAGAGTATAAATACTTCTGGAGTTGTAAATTCATGCAAATTGTTTACATTTTTCACAATCTAAAAAGTGAATCAATGTAGTGATTCACATCTATTCTATTTGCACTTTGGGATTCTTCCATTAGTATAGTGAGAAAGAGTGTAGTTTCATTAATCTACCAACCCAAACTAAAAGAATTGATAGACTATTTTGTAGTGTAGTAGCAAAGGTTCAATCACTAGGAATTTTGTAGTTCTATATTAATCTCAATGGCCTTTTATATTGTAATTATTGTAATAACGTACATAATAGTAAAAAAATTATATATCACACACAAGTATAAATCAACTATACAAGGTTCTTTTTATAAATCTCTAATAACAACTTATCATTCAACACCCATGAGCCAAAACCCTCTCTCGGTCTGCTACAATGATCATCATTTTCTTCCTATTAATAACAAAAGCAAAATTTCACCATACAAAAGTCACAACCGTTCACATAAGAAGGCAAAGTGACTAAATAACTGTCTATTGACTATCCAAAGCTATATGAATGAGCATCAATAAAGTCTTTTAGACCTATTTATACTTTAAATAGAAAAAAATACTCAAAATTAAATAAATTTTGACTACAAAGAGCTTGCCTTAGTAATTCTGTGAGATTCAAGATCTAATCACTTAGCAAAGAATCCTCTTTTATACAATTTGTGATGTAGCAAATTTTTAAGTTGAGGTTGATTTTTTTTTAATGTTGCATGGGTTTGTAAACCTCTCATCTATTTTCTATTACTCTTAGAATGTTTATTGGAGTAATTAGAAGTGAGGTAGAATTTTAAAAACTCTATTTGATTTTTCTTTAAAGTTTTCATTATTTTCTTTGTATTAGCAATTTTGAGTGGAATAATGAAATTTCAACTTCTAGTTTAGTCTTAAAGCAATCATCTCTCTCAATTCTTCCAATTGATTTTGTTAAGACTCCAAAATATAGATTTTGGATGTTTTCATAGGTAGTTTTGATAATATGTTAAACGCTTAATCACTGTAGCACTTGTTTAGAATATTTGAAGGTGATCGTTAGTCAAATCGTCGAACCTATCTTAGTAGCCTAATGCAATTTTAATTCTTCAAATTATTTATTCATGAATTGGCATCTAGAATTCTAGATGGTACATAGCTTGTTGTTAATTGGTTCTTTAATATATAGGTGGTAGTTTCATAAAGTTTGGAGATCTAGAGTAAGAGATAAGATCAATCAAAGATGCACTTTGTTTTGAGTGGCACAAAAAGTTTGAAATTTTGAACGTAAATTTGGTGGTGGATATTATTAGTACTATATAACTGCAAAGTTTTATTTCAATTCATGACAAAAAATTTGCAAGTCTTCATACCATGTTTATATATAAGGTCCCAAATAAAGCAAAGGCTCTTTTAAGATTTACTTAGTTTTAACCCCTACAGTCCAAGGTTTTTTTTGACAAAAATTATTCAAAATTGCCATTTATAATATGAAGAACAAAAAAAAATTAATGCTATTTTTTGCATATCTAACCATCGGATCTTGTAATAGACTAAACTAATATGAAAATTTGTGGAAAAAATGTTACACTTTGACCACATAGACTAGATGCAAAATAAATGTGTTCAAAGTGAACAAATAATGATATTTAAGACTGTGGCAAACTAGTTTATGGGACTTTGAATCTTCTTTAACTAAAAAAAATTTGTTCTATAGACTTTGAATTTTAAATATATATCATGAAAAATTGAGTTGAGAGTGTAGGAATTTTTTTTTTTTTAAATAATGTGATTTTCAATCTTTGATAAAATTATTAAGCAGAAGAAGGTACATGAGTAGAAGAAAAAAGTAAATCATTAATAGCATTGTAAACTAGATTTTGCACTTCCACAAAACCCAGGAAACACTAGTATAGGGGTTCTTTGTTCTAGGGAAAGGTTTAATCAGTCTAGCGTATTATGACTAAAAGTCACTACAAATAGATTTATACTTACAATTTTAGTATTTATATTATATCACTCTTATTCCCAGGTAAAATTTGTTGGACAGTCCGTTACCAAAGTATGTATAAGTCCTAGTCCTACATAGTGTTCTAAGGGTGGTCAAATCATTCTTTGTCAAATAAATCAGGTTTTGTCAAATAAATCTTATATGGTGCATGCACTATGACCTAATCACACAAGATAGTATTGATAATATGCTTCATTCATTATATGCTTATTTTATGTTTTTATGTCAAATATGTCCAGTCAATCTACAGCTAATGCGATCATGCAGGTATGACTAACGTGTCTGTATTCTACGTCAAATGAGTCCCAGTTGCAATGAATGATGATGTCAAATAATTCTTCTTGGTTAAATTATGTCAAATAAGTCCAAAACCACAAGGGTTAACATACAAACATAACATTGGTACAATTCGCATTTCAACCAAACATAAGGAACCTAAAACCAATCACATGAATAATAATTAATTCAAATATACAAATCCTAAGACTAAATTTAAATAAAATAACAATAAGTCACCAAGGACCCAAAAGCATGGTACAACTCAATAAATAATTAATTAATTAATAGCCAATAAGTAAATTAAATAAATAAATTATTAACACAATTAAATTAATAAATTATTTACTTAATAAATTAATAAATTAATAATATTAATAATTATTGAAATAATTTCAGGGCTTAACCCTTTAAGGCAGCCCAACTTAAAAATAAGCATATAAAATAATATTCAAAACTGAACAATATATATGTATTTCCAATAATAATAAAATAAAATAAAAATAAAAATAAAATAAAGTAAATAATCGAGAGACTCAAACTCAAAGACTCAGAACCCCAAACAAGCCCAAACTCAGACCGTGATCAATACCCGTACCCGTGCTGCAGTCCAAACTAATTAACTTTATAAACGCTGAAATTTATGAATTTATGGCCAAAGGACTTATAACCGTGGGAAAACAGACCCTATGACCGTGCGATTTGGCCCAAAACCGTGCTGAAATCCCTAATTCGGAGCTCCGCAGCTCGTCGAAGAAGTCCGCGCACACAAGTTGCAGCGCCCGATTTGACTCACAGTTGTGAGATTTGATTTGATTTCTTCAGACAATTAACCTCTTGTATCGCAACTCACCAAATGACAATTCAAGGAATCGGGTGATGCTTTGGGTGATTCAAATCAATAAACGAACAACAACAAAAAAAAAAATTGCCACAACATCGCAGCTTCCAATCTCCCGACCAAATTTCCAGATTAAACCTTGTTTTTCTCGAATTTAGCAATTACGATTACTTGGAAGTATCAATCAATCCTGTTCTAACAGTTGATTGTACTTGGACTGCAACCAAGATTCGAGAATTTCTCTTTTGAGTTCATAGTTGCTTCCGAAAACTGCCGCACTTTCTCCCAGTGGCTTTGATTGTAGTTAATTCTTGAAGATTTGATTGTTGGTATATGGGATTTTGACGAAATTAAGTGATGAGGAATCCAAACCTCATCAATCACAGTACTGAAAAATTAATGGATTTTATCGTGACCAAAGCGTAGCGAGACTGCGAGAGAACACCCATGTGTACAGTAAATGCAATCAGCGCGAGGAGACCCAAATGCGAGGGCGTGCAGATACAACGGAGCAATTGGCAATCAGGACAACTAAGGGTGAGATTTAAATTGCTCACACTACTCGAATCTTCCTGACCCACAAACACCTGCAGCCTAAATCTATCCCAGATTTCGACAACCCTTATTCGCAACAATTGCTATGTCTCCATTTCCCTCAGGATTACGAAAACAAACTTGGAATTTGAGATCCCAGGAAACCCGAGGTTGCAATGCGTCTCCTGTTCTTCGTACCCGCCCAATCTTCTTCCTCGACTAATTCCCGCACGCAACACCCAGATCTCCACAGATAACTCCGATTTCTTCCGAGGAAGCTCTCGGCGACAATGAATTCTCCGACAGTTGTTGCCACACCAGACTCCGATCGCCAAGCAGATGCTCAATTTTCTCACACGCAACACTGATCTTCCAAGCTTTTTCTCAAATTTCTTCACACACAGGTCCTCCAATTAACACCAGCCCGGTCCAGATTTGCCAATGGGAACTCTCAGCACCAATTATTGATCTCCCTCACAGCTCAAAATCTCCTCGTAAATTTGACTGTACCGCTTCTCGGAATACTCCAGCCCAACAATTCTCCAGACACCATACAACACAAGCGCATTGAGAAAACACAGAATTCGAAACATACACAAACTCCAATCTCTAATCTTCTCTCACAACTAAGCAATTCATAATACAATATAATAATCACAAATACAAAAATATATTAATATAAATTGGGTCTTACATACTTTGCCGTGAATTTCTTCACATTTCAGTTTTTTATAGTTTTCCCGAGAAAACGAATCGGTGTAATGATGAAGGGGTGTGACCTAAATCACGCCTCATTCATCCAAATTTTTTATTTTATTTTAATTTGTTTCCGTCCATCCTAATAAAGTAACCCTATTTACACTTATAGGCAACTTTTTACTTTAAAAGCTCTTTATTTCCAACTTTCACTTAACTAAGGGGCCCCTAATAGGCTAAATTAGTCTAAATTTATTATTTTAAATTTTTTTTGTTTCTACAAGCATTAAGATGGAACTAAAAAAAACACTAATTTCAATGGTGAGATAGTTTTAACAATTAAAGTTAACCTTTTTGTTGAAAAAATGTGAAAATTGATTTAAAAAACAAATCATGTATGTTATTGTTTTGAAAAGATGCTTTGATTGCCTACAATGCAAGATGTTCCATAACTTTCACATTACAAATTCAAATGGAATATCAAAGCTTTTTATATAGACAAAAAAAAATCTATGAAAAAAAAATTCAATTTTTTTTCAATTTTTTTTGCATGCCAAGTTTAGTTTTGGGATTATTGTGATATTACTTTTGCTCCCAAGCACCAATTGACCCAACTAGAATTGTGCCTAAAATAATAATCTTTTGAATATGAGAGGGTAGGGTTGATTTTTAGTGCATATTTTTGAGGCCAAGTAGAGATTTGTTAGTAAATTTAGTGAATGTTGTCCCACACTTGCAACGTCATTCCTTCAGCAAATTTGGAGATGAGTAAAGGAGGCTTCCAATCCATGACTCCTCTAATAGTCATGACCAAGCATGAATAAATTTTCAATTAGTTTCAGGGTAGTTAGAGCTAATTTTCATATTGCATCAAAATTTGAAAAGACTTTTTAAACAATTTTAAAGTTAAAATTGCCCTGTTGAGTTTTATAATCTATCTAAATAGAGGAAAACTAAATTTTAAGATTAGCTTTGCCTTGTTGATAAACTAAAAGAAACCAAAAAGTTAAGCCCAATAATAATAATAATTTTTTGGAAGTTAGAAATTTGTTTCTTGGGCTATTTACAAGTTTTTTCCTAAAATCTTGTTGGCTAACAATCTTGATTCTCCTTCTAGGCTCCTAGAACTACTCGAGGAACTACTACACACTTTTGAGTAGAATACTAATTTTTTTTAGTCTTTTATACAAAGTTTGATAAATTCTAGGCTCATGGAAGTCTGCCCTTACCTTGAAATAGTGGCACTTTAACCCCTAAAGTCCCAAAGTTCCCTTAAGGAACTCTTGGCCAAGATTCTAGATATACTTGTGGGACCTCAATTTTATGACATGATTTTTTTTTAAATTTTAAAAATAGGATATTACATTATCTTTTTCACAACATAATTTTATTTCAACTGATGCCCAAGAGCAAAAGTTATGCCATCTTGAGTCCAAAAAATCACAAAAATTGAATTTTTTAATTTTTTAATTTTTAATTTAAAGATTATATTTTTGTCTACATTTGAAGCTTTGATTGATTCCATATGGATTAGTGATGTGAAAGTTAAGATATAATTTTTTCAAGAATGAAAATTAAATTGTTGTTTTTGAATTTTTTCCAACTCTCAATTTAATTCTTCAAAATAAAAAATTAGAAAATCAAAATCAAAAGTACAAGAATTTTAAATTAAGAAGATTCGAAGAAAAATAATCTACTTGAGCTAGGTACAAAAAAACTTATTTTCTTTACTTTAAATGCAAATATCTTACAATCTACACAATCAATTTTTTGAAAAAAATTCTACACATTTTTTATAGTAGTGTAGTGCAAGGTCCTACAATTAGATATGGAAAAAAAAATTGATCTTTGCAATTGAAATGGAAAATTTAGTGTACTATTAGATAAATAAATATAAGTTCATTTTAGGCACTTGGCGAAAGTGCCACTACTTTAGAGCATTTGTAGCCATGCTCACCAAACTTGACATGCTAGAAGTTTACAACTATTTTCAATGAGCCCTTTGAATTCTTGTCTCCCACCCTTGCTCACCAAATGTTTCCCATAAATAGTAAAATTGACCAATTACTAAGTGAAGTATTGGATAGAGCTAATTAAACTTAGATATAAAGACTATTACTTGACAATTGACATGGAAGGATTGAGTGCTATAAAAATGTTTTGAAGAACACTTATGAAAAAGCTCTTATCATCCATGTTTGGTAAATGTCATGCCCTTTGAGGGCAAGTGTGCATACAATCTCAGTTACAAGCTCCCATTCCCAACCAATGGTGCTAATATGTGAGCTCAAGAATGCGAGCTTGTGAGCATTGAGCCTACAATATAGGTACCTATAATATAGATACCACACATTATAGTTGGTGTATATATCATAAACATTACATGATTTTCTACTGTAGTTAAGGGTTGTGAGTTCCTTGGTGTTTCCATGCAGCAAGAACTCTACCATACAGCCTGTTGACGTGGTTGAAAGACAACCACGTCAGTAGACATTAAAAAAAATTAATTAATTTTTTTTAAATTAATATTTTTTATATTCATTTTAATCTTTTTTTTTTTTCCTACTTTTGTAGCCATGTGTCAATTTTCTGACCAAAAAAATGTCATATACTTTGCTTCAATAAGATGATGACAATACATATTTATATGAAATAACATAAGCTATTGTGAGTTTTCAAACATGTGATTTTCTGGTTAAAACAGTGAAAATTAAAGGGCAGTCTGGGAGGATCGAGTACCTCTGTGAAACTACGGCTTCACAATCTGCCTTGCCAGAATGCTAGCCACTAACTTTAAAACCAATTCAAAATGGGTAATTAAACATGCATTACTAATGTTCCAGCTCATAAAACTAATCAAATGACTAGAGAAGGATACTGACAAATCAGGGCCCTTAAGCCTG
This sequence comes from Rhytidiadelphus loreus, assembly GCA_947034895.1. Lineage (NCBI taxonomy): Eukaryota > Viridiplantae > Streptophyta > Bryopsida > Hypnales > Hylocomiaceae > Rhytidiadelphus > Rhytidiadelphus loreus. The sequence goes on from OX344765.1 coordinate 46,378,617, forward strand.
ACGGACCAAAAATTAAAACACAACAACGATGACGGTTATAGGCTCTGACTGCCTCATTACCACGCTGTGAGAAATGCTCTAGCTTTTTAAAAAGATACTCAAACCATTCAAATTCGAGTGAGCTGGCTTACTTGAATTAGTGACAAAATTAATAGTAGTAGTTGGGGTAGGCTGCCGGTTCTTACTGAACGCCCTAGACTCACAGTATTAAGCGCCTCTATGACAGACCACTTAGGCTGTGGATTTCTTTGAGGAATAATAACTTTGTTATCGAATTGAGTTTGGAGGCCCTATTCCAAAGTTCAGTGTGTGCTGTATCTCAGCAAGGAAAGATCAATATGGCTACTTTGCAACACAATAGCTGCAACCAGGTTCAACTGAGAAGCTTTCATTTTGACAATATGATTTGTGGTTTTTGCTATATTGTATTCTATGTTTCTTTTTTCCATGTGTAGGCGATAACAAGCGTTGCAGTTTGTAGATACCTGATGCACCTCACTAACCTAACATTAATTTGTTTTGTTCATTGGGATGGGCACAAGTGAGTGTTGCAACCTCATGGAGCAATTTTTCATGATTCAATTCGCAAACCACTTACTTAGTTTTTCAAATCGTATATTAGTGCAAAAAGAGAGATAGATGAGCAAACTTAGTCATTGCATTCTTGTGTAATGCAGTGCATCATATGAATTTTTACACTCTTGAATGTGCTTAGTTTCCTAACTAGCAATACTTTCCTAAAACTACTCCTTTACATTTTGTGAGGAAAAATAGTGAGTCTATGAAGAATATTACTCTGGAATTTTGGAAAAGTTATCTACATAGTGCATAGGCCTTGTTACACTTACTGCAAGATTCATCGTTCAGCAACCTCTTTAACTTGATAGACTTTGAGCTTCAAGGCTCAATTAGGAAAAAAAGAAAAAAATGTAGAAAAAATTATAAACTCTATCAAATGGTTACAGCATCCACTCTTGATGTCCAAATGACAGGTCTATGACACTAGAAACAATATGCTAGGCAATAAATAGAATGATGCCGTAGATAAGGGATGTGCCAGAAACAACCTTTTTTCTAGATTTACACTTCAAGCTCTCATTTCAAATGAAATTCTTGAAATGTTTTCTATGATATTGACATTTATACTTGATATTTGTTGGACAATTTTATTACATGAAATACATGACTGTATAGATTGCTGATTTTGAAGCCTTCAAATATATATATATATATATATATATATATATTTTTTTTTTTCCTTTAAAATGAAATATATCTATGTCTCTAGCTTAAATGGGTTAGAGAATGCAAAAATGTTGGAATATTACTCACACATGGATATTTACATCTCAAAGTATGTACAATTAATTGATGATAGTTAATTCTGTTAACTAATTCTTAATAGATGCACTCTGGCAAGTATGGTTAAACTTCCCACCATGATATTTATTTTTCCTCCAGTGATGCAACATCTAATTTTATTTACTTGGAGCATGTTTGGACATATATCTTATTCTGTGCCTTATATTGCATCTAATTTGGTTACTAATATACCTTTAATGCCCAGGGTTATGTTAAGTAACTTGGTTGATCTAATTTAATTGCCACATGAGATTAGGTGGTTGATGTGATTCCTGTTTAATATGATACATGCTCTTTCTTTTTCTTTCTTTTTGAACAAATGGAGATTCCATTGCATAAAAAACACCGAGTACAACGCAGCCAAGCCCATAGGCTAGAACATGAAGAAAAAACAAGCAGAAGCAGGAAAACAACCAAATCTAAGTAAAGGAGCAGAGCGGAGGACCACCACTGTTCCAAGAAATCAGCCTATCTTGAAGCTTAGCAAGGCAAGGAAAAAAGAGCCAGATTTTATCAAAATTGGCCTTGATGGACTCAGTATTCTGGGGATGAAGCTTGGCAGAGTTATGGGCCTTCAACTGAGCTGCACGCCCTGAGTCTAGTAGTGCATTCCAAAGAGCTTGTTGGGTAAAATCCAAGGGCCATTGTGAACAGAAGAAGACCTTGTTGTTGCGGGAGATCCAAATTAGCCAAAGTGTTGAACCTCTGAGAAGGGACCAAATAATCTTGAGGCCTTGAAATCTTCTAGGCAGAGTCGCTCCAAAGATGCAAAGTTTGGGTCCAAATCTGGAGTGGGGTCCCAAAACTGGTTGAGATCCAAGGATGTGATGTAGGATGGATTGGGCATAGTCCCAAATTTCTTGAGCCTTGATGCAGTTATAGAATCGATGAATAGGGGTCTCCTCAATGTCGGATGTGCAGCAGTTGTAGCTTGTGACAATTCTTGGATTGATTCGTGTTCGCCAAGAATAAACAGCGACGGCGGCATTGTGTCAGGCGGATCACATGAAGGTCGCCTTTTTTTGGGAGCGGATCTTATGCCAAACTTATTGCCAATAATCCTGATCCTCTTGAGGAAGCCGTTGAGGGAGTCAAGTTGCAGGCCAGTAGAATGAAATGATAATCTCCTGGAGGTTAGGTTGATTATCGCCTTGTGTGAATGATTATTTACCCAACTACAGTAAACAACTTTACAACTAGGTTCTAAGTAATTCCTAAGTTTTTCTACTATTGGGTGCGTAGGCGTTGGTCCATTTTGCCTTCCAAGCAATGGATCTTTTCTAAGTCCTAAATGCTCTCAAAGTATGCGAAAACCCAACCCAAACACACTTTGGTTTATAAGTTATTTGAGCAAGTAACTATTCTAATTGAGCCGCTGTGTTTATTTTGCTAAAATCAATTCAGACTAAAACTAACTACTTCATCTTATAGAGGATTAAGTCCCCTTTCCAAAACTATAAAAACCTTCCTAATCGGATATTCCTAGCAAAAGCTATAGGCGGATGAAGTTGGACTGCTAATCGATTCATCCAAACTTCATCCTTTGATTTCTACTAAAGTGTTAAGTCTTTCTTAGAGTTTGTGGCACTTGTGGTTCTAATTATTGCACTCTATTAGCTTCTAAATCTAAGTTGTCATTCTAATCTACTTGTCTAAGTTCTACATTTGTTTTCTTTGTACTTTGGCTCTCAGTCTAACTTCTGCCAATTTACTATTTTTGGAAAGTTTGTGTTTTCTTCTTGTAGATACTAATCCTAACTTTCTAGATTGGGTTTAAACTTTCTAATCGGACCTTCCTACTAAAAGTTATTGATGGATGAAGTTTGACCACTAATCGGTTCTTCAAACTTCATCCATTAATTTCTCCTAATCTACAGTTTGAAATTAAGTTTTTCTTTTGATTATGGGTTTTGGATAATATTTTCTTCCTAACTCTCTTGACTTGTTCCAAAGTTTTGTTCCTAACTAATTCTCATCCAATTTTGACTCTAAACTTCATCCGTTCCTATCTTCCTTGTTTAAAGTCGGATTTCTTAGTGCAAGATGTTTCGGGAAACCTCTACTCTAGCTCTACAAGATTCTAACTCTAAAACTTGAAATTGAAATCTCTATGATACTCTGACTTGGACTTCTAGTTCGGCCACTATGTTTTAAAAGCTTAACTTTGAAAATTCATAGAAATCAAAGTATTTAGGATCTCACCTCGTGGTCTAGCTCATCTTGTACATTGTTGAAGTAGTTTCCTACTTCAACTTTGTTTGCCATGTTTTCCCCTTCCGAATTGTCGTGCTCACCGCTTGAAAATGAGGTTTTAATACAAGTTGCAACTAATTTCTAAAAACTTCTTCTTCCTTTTCTTTCTTCTTCTCTCTTTTCCTTCTAAACTATTTAAAGTCCATTATTGTAATCCTAGTTTGACTTGGAATTGGTTATTCTAATAATTGATCATTTTAATAATTGATCAACTTCTAAACAATAATTGACTTGGCCTATCTTTTAAGTCAATTATTATTCTATCTAAGATTTGATGGCTCTAAGTGGTTTCCTAAGATTTCCTCCTAATCTTGATTGAATCCAAAAACTCTTCAACTTCTAATTGTCACTTCATCTCTCTCATTCTAAGTTGGAGTTTGAACTCTCTTCTATGTGAAATGTGAGAGTGAAGAGCTTTGAGAGAGTTTTTGGAGACACTACTTCTATCTATTTCTTTGTATGCTTTTGAAGTCCCTTTTTAGCAATGGAAACGTTGCTAATTGGGACACTCTATCTTCTACTTCTATGTCTAATTGAGAGTTTGTCTACTTGCTTCTTATCTAATTTCTATTAGTCTTTTCTTGTCAAATGTCAAAAGACACAATTAGTTTTTCTAAACTAGCAATTTAGACTTCCAGAAAAAAATCAGAAAATAGGAGAACCAGGCCCAGAACCAGCTAGTTCGGGCCAGAAGCCGGCAGCCAGTCTAGTTCAGTTCAAACCAAACAGTATATACGTACTGCCGTGTACGTACGCCATACCCCTAGATTGGTACCCGGCCACTCTGGATTGATACCCGCTTGTCTGGGATTGACACCCGCCTGGCTTGATTGATACCCGCCTATTCAGTCCCCCCAACCAATCCAGCAACTGCTGGTCCAAGGGCGTGTTGGTCTGTTTTGGTGACAGAATGTGATTTTTGGAAATTTGGATTTCTTTACTGGTTTTTTGCAAAAAACAAAACAAAACACTCTCATGCTAATGGGAACTTTGACACACCCTTCCACAGTTTCTTCTAATTCTAAGTTGGGATTTGGACTATAACTTTTGGAGGCTAAACTTGATTTTTTTCCAACAACGTTTTGGAAACTAAACTTGGTGTATTAAAACACACCAAGGACGGAAGTTTTCTCTCTAAACTTGTAGGAACTTTGAGATAGATATGAAGGTTGTGAGGTCAAAGCTTCGCCGTAGTTTTAGAAAACTCTAACACTTCTAAAACTATCCCTTTTGCACAAGGTCAAAGCTTCGCCGTGAATTACAATTTCTTCTAAATTCCTAGGACCATTTTCTAACCTATAGGATCAAAGCTTCGCTATCCCGATGGGACAGAGGAAAACGAGACAAACCAAAAGTTAGTAAATGGACCCCAAAGCTAAAACAAGTTAGTACAAAAAACCCACAACTAAACACAAATTAGTACAACGGTGTTAGCAAAAAAAAATCTCACACACACTAAAGATTTCCCCTAAGCGGCATCGCCAATCACAAGGGAAAGGTCTCTAGGATTAGTACAAAGGTTAGTGTATCCACTCAACGAAAATTGCCCAAAGAAACAACTCACAAAGTTAGAGTAACAAAAACACAACTAATACTTGTCCAAAACTCCCAAAACATACACAAATCAAACACAAGGTTTGAAGGGACCTCCAAAGTCCTTCAAAGCTTGCAAAATCAACAACAAGATGAGCTTGAAATGCTCAAAAAACACACATTGACAACTTTGGCTCAAAAATGGCCAAAAACTCCACGTTAATGGAGCACGTGTATAAATTTGCCAAAAAATGGCAAGAAGGGGTGAGAAGAGAGGAGAATGAGTGACCTTTTATACATTTCCAAGGGCACTCAACTCCTCTCATTTTCCCATGGTAATCCTATCACTTAGGATTTTCATCCTAATTTTCCCTATTTTCACTTCTACGCTAGACTTAACTTCTAACTTTTGGAGTTTAACTCCAAATCACAAACGGATTGCGCCATTGGCTTCAGAAGGCCATTTTTAGATTAAAGGTACTCCCCTCCCCCTTTTCTATCACTAAAAACTCAACAAATCCTAACGCCAACTTAACGACTAAAAAGGGTAAAAATCCAACTTTTGGAGTTTGATTTTTCTATGAAAAGTAAGTGGCCTAGGCTCTTTCGTAGGTGTAAGGGAGTAAGAAAAGACCTAACTTCGACCTCATTCCGATTTTGTATGCTCCCGAAACGCCGGTCAACTCCACGATAATCTTTAAATTTGCCGGTCTTAGAGGAATCTTGCAAGTTCGGGTACTTCTAGCTATCAGAATGTCTTGAAACTTGTAAGAGAATCTTATTAACATAAAACAAGCTACCCTAATTTTTAGTGAGATTTTACCGCAATCTGGGTAATTTCTAGGAATTTCCCACCATAAGTTTTGAGCGGTTGACTACTTGGAAAAAGATCTTTGATGATCAGAAAAAACCGAGACTTTTTGTGGAACCTCTCATGTAATTCCACAACCCATGTGCAAGCTCATATTCTTACTTTGCACAATGGTCATAGGAGATTCGAAGGATGCCATCTCCTAGAATTACCGGTGTCTAGGGAATCTTCCACATAAAAAAGAATCTTGGTGAATCGACTTCGCCGTTGAGCTCCTAACGGTATAGACCCCAAAACACCATCCCTTCGCCATAGATTCTCTCTACTGGCTCGTCTTGAATTTGTAACACTTGTAAGCTAACAATTGGGGTTTCTACTAAATTGGATAAACGGTTTGGAACTGAAACCTCTCTTTGGGAATCGACTTTAGGGTTCTCACCTAGGTTTCCTCGGACCAAATTGGCCATATTTTGTCACAAACGAGGTAGATTAGGCTATTATGGGCAATATCACTCAATATGTACAGTTTGCCCTATTTCCCGGGTTTCAACCTATGTACAAGCGGGTTTATGAACTAACTAAGCCAAAACACTCAATTTATGCCCATATACTGTATTGGTATGTGACATACTCATTTTGGCTTTCCACTCTTTTTTGGGCTTTTTGTACCTAAAACCTAACTTAATTTTGTAAAAATTGAAAAAAAAAAAATCATGAGTCCTAAGTGACGAATTGGGAGCTCACACCTTGGCAATGTGGCTCAGGCCTGTGTAGGTTTGGAGATTAAGTGATAGGCATCTTTGATCCGAGCCACGATATTGCCATGCAATTACGGGGAATAAGTCATCAGGTTGAGCAAAAATGCCTAGCCATTCATCAGCCTATATGCGGGAAGGAAACCTGGTGAGAAGATCAAGCCAGATATCAACTATACTAGAGATGAGATAGAACCACTTGTTTTGCTTGGTGTCTTGTAACCCCGGGGGGAACACTCACGATTTTTAGAAAACTATGTGAGTTAAAAGATAGGGTTCATTTAATTCAAAGGGAGAAAATTTTATATAATTTGTAGAGCTATTATAGGGTTCATGAAATGCTATACACTCTAATATATAAAAATCAGGGTATGTAAAAACATCATATAATAGGAATTTTTATTAATAAGTTAGCCTTGACAAATAGAAGCCATGCAAATTTTTTATAATATGATGAATATAGATGTGGACAAATAATTTCATATGGATGATAAAATGGACATATTCAAGAAAATCTACAATGAAGGGCGGTCAACTAAAATTGTGCCATGGTACTTGTAGTGTATATATAAAAACAAACTAAATGTAAATGTAAGACATCAACTATTAGTGGAAAAATTGTCACATTGTATGAATAGGAAGGTTTACTTTAGTAGGTTCAACAAACTGAAAATTGTACAATATGAAGATAAAATTTATAGTTCACTTAACTCTAAGCTTTGAAGCCGTATGTGTTAATTACACTCATATTGAATGAGATTTTCATGAAATAGTTTCATTAGAAATTCTAAAGTATTCAATGTTATTAACCCCTAAAGACTAGAAGGTGTTTTGGAAGAGGAAGAATCCAAAATTGTCAACTTTGATGCATTGTCTAAAATAAAAGATTATTTAAAAAAAATCCAATTGTATAAAAGTGTATTATGTAGTTATAATAACGTGTAGAAACAATTTCAGCCCATTTGACCATGTGGATTGAAAGATTATAATGTTTGAAGTGAGAAAAAAAATCTTTATTTTCATTCTTGTGAACTAGGATCAATAGACTTCAAGCCCTCTTAGAGTAAAATATTTGGTCTACACAAAAATGAGGATTTTGACTATTCATAAATATATGATGTTGGATTCACTCATAAAAAATCTGAATCAACTTGCAAGGCAAAGAGGTCAAATGCATTGGCAATACACTAGTCTTTTTTTGATGATTTCTTGTGCAACAAAATATTTTTTAATTTGGAATCCAAATAGTTAAAAATTAGAAACAAATATTTAGAATATTTGGAAAAAAATTCAAGAACTTTGACTTTACATATTGCAAGATAATAGGGCTTGAAGTTAGAAGAAAAGTTTTTTTTTCTTGAAGTCACCCTAACATAGTTAATAAAGTTTGACTCCTTTGAGAATGTGATTTGAGAACTAAATTGTTTTTGATAATTGTATGCCATATTTTATTAGTAACATAAATGCCAAATTTCAATAATTGATGAGATTTTTTGCAAAAGACGCTTCAAAGATGCCCAAATTGCAAGGGCTACCAAAAAAATTTAGGGCAGAATTATTTTTATATTTCCACTAAGAGGATACATGTTCACATCTTGTGTCAAAATTTTATGAACATTTGACCAAAATTGACTTTATAGGGACCTACCCAGAGTTTCAATTGTTCATTCAATGGACAATTAGCCTTTATGGGTTAAAAATTGTCACTTGAATTTAATTAATTATTGTTGGTTTCACAATATATGCCCCATACATAGATGCAGTAGATGGAAAAAAAAATTTGTAAAGAAGAGTGGAGGTGGGAGAAAATTGGATACTTAAATTTTATATGTAAGATAGACCCATTTAAAAACTTACATGAATGAATTTATAAAAACTATAGGGTATTGAAAATATGCCTTTTTTAGCTTTTTATGTAAAAATACGGTCATCTTAAATGCAATAATTAAGGTAAATATCCCCACATCAAATACCCTCTTAACTCAGGTGTATACCTTAAATTACAAGGAGTGATCCCCCCGAGCTTGTAACAAAAAGCTTATGGATACTTCTGCCCAGGTCTTAAACTGTAGATTCCGTGCATCCCATAAGTCCCTGATTGTTCTAAGACCATTCTTGGCGAGATCCCATGCCCTGTCCAAGGAAAACTGAAAATTCGACCCAATGAACGATGTGACCCACCATAAGCTGGTATTGAGAACCTCATCGGAGTTAGTTGGTGAGGATGGTATAATAAACTTGTTAAGGCGTCTCTAGGCCGTGGTAACTTGATTCCACACTTTGGATCCGCTGGTAATGGATGGATTGCTCACCATAAGCCAAGCTCCCGACGAATACCAGTATCTACAACGAGGATGAGGTTTCATCTTGTTGATCTTGTATAATATAAGGATCTTGAGATTAGAAATCCCAAGCTCAATAGCAAACAAGACCCATTTGGCAAGTAGCGCAGTAAGAGAAACTTCAGGATCTAGTAATCTCAATCCTCCAATTGCCTTGGGAAGGCAACAGTCGTCCCAACTAATCCTGGCTCGTGCTGTGTGCTCCGTCCCGTTCTAAAGATAATTTTGGAGACTACCTCGAACTGAGCGGATGGCTTGGATTGATCCACTCCAAATTGCTATGAAATAATAAATGGTGGAAAGGAGAATAGCATTGACTATTGTGACCCGGCCGGCTAGGGATAAGTGTTGGGTAGTCCAATAAGTCAGCTTTTTCGTAATTTTTTCCTTGAGGAAGCCATCGACGTCCTCTGCCTGCAGTGAGATGCCGAACGGGGCACCGAGTAACTTGGAGAGCGATCCGGTGGGGGCCCAAGTGAGGCCAAATTGGCTGGCCCAATCTGGTAAAGCATTCCGAGAGAACCAGTAGGCGACGCTCTTCGTCCAGTTAATACTTAGACCCGAGGCCAATCCAAACCTTTGAAGGAGGGAAATGGTATTACAAAGATCTTCCTCTTGATCCTTGATGGAAAGATTGGTGTCGTCAACGTATTGTGATAAGAGCTGTTGTGATTTAGCATCATGGAGTTGAATCCCGTGAATCTTCCTGAGTCATTTTTCCTCTGTGGCTGCCATACTAAGAGCTTCTTCGATAAGGAAAAATAGATATGGCACAAGTGGATAGCCCTGCCTGACTCCTCTTTGAATGGGGAATTCAAGAGTGTTAAGCCCATTGAGCATTACTGTTGCGGAGGCATCTTGTAGCAGCATGCGCATAAGGATTGAAAAAGTATCTGGAATGCCTATCTTCTTCATAACTTGGAATAAAAAGTCCCAGGAGACAACATCGTAAACTTTGGTGAAGTCTAGCTTGAGGAAGCTAAGGTCTTGTTGAGATTCTCTAGCCCACTCAACAGTTTCGTATTGAAGTAAAATATTGTTAAGAATGTGGCGAGAGGGGAGGAAAGCCAATTGTTCTGGGCTAATAACTTCACATAAGAGATCTTAGAGCCTAACTTGGAGAGCTTTTGCCACGATTTTATAGGAGACATTTAGCAAAGTTATTGGTCTCCAGTTTGATAAATCAACAGGGTTTCCTGATTTGAAGATGAGAGCGATGGTGCCAAAGGTCATGCCGGCAAGTAGGTGGCCTTGGACGACTGAAGTAGTGACCATTGCCGTGAAGTCGTGGCCGATTAAGTCCCAGAATTTGCAAAAGAAATTTGTCGTGATCCTGTCAAGGCCCGGGCTCCATCCTTTCGCTAGCTATTGTAAAGCCTTCTATAGTTTGTTGTGAGTCAAAGGTGACTCCAGTTGCTAGACCATCTCAAGAGTGAACTTGTTCTTAACGCATGCTAAAATTTCTTCACTAGCAATAACAACCTCAGGTCTCCTTGTACCTCGGGAATATAGCTGAGTGTAAAAGGCGGTGCAGATGTTGTCAAGTTGACTTCTATCGTGCTGTAGCTGGCCCTGGGAGTCTTTGAGTTCGAAAACTGAAGATGTAGTTGGAACTTTTCTAACAGTCTTAAAGAATTCAGAGGAGAGTTTATCTCCATATAGTCTCCAACGAGCGCGGGAGCGGATCTTGTTTCCTTCAATCTTGCGCTGTTCGTATTTGGCCAAGTTAGCTCGCAGGGATTCAACTTCCTATTGAAATTCTCCAGTGCCGCACATAAGGCAGCTTCGTGTTCTTTGCTGCCATGGGCTCACTTGATGCAGTAGCCTCTGTAGAAGCGTGTGACCCTCTTCAATTTAGAGAAGAAAGATGTTGTATGGGGGGCGGCTGACCATATTCTTCGTATATCTGAATCAACATCTTCCAGGTACCCGGATGACATCACCCACCTACTCGGACGAGGGAGAGGGTTCCCTAATTCAATTACTAATGAGACGGGATAGTGATTAGATCGGGTATGATCCCCGCGGATTTTATACTCTAGTATTTTCCTCTGGCAGATTGGGGAATCTGGAAAAACATAGCAGCAATTAAGGCGGGCCATATCATGAGAATTGTCTTGCCTAGAATTATCCTAGGAGTAAGTTAGGAAAGGAAAGGTGAGAGGGAATTCATCCACCTGGAGGGAGTTCTTGAGTCCATTGAAGAGTAATCTCTCATTGGTAGAAATAATCTTGCTACAGGAACTAGATTTGTCTATACGGCATTCCACCATGTTGAAGTCTCCTAGTAGGATCCACCTGCAGGATTTGGGAAGATCCCTGGTCATTGATATCCATAATACTCGTCTAGGATGAGCTTCAAATGAGGCATACACATTCACAAATCCTAGATCACCACTCGGGATGTGGTTCAGGATGAACCATTGGGCCTTTCCCTAAGAAATGGATCCATATTGAGTAATGTGTTTCGCCCATTCAGGGGAAATGAGGGCCGCTACGCTTCTTTTGCCTACGTTCCATCCATCAAGCATGTAATCAGGATCAGCCTCCAAACAGATGGTCGTGGCCTGACACCAAAGTTTTTTTCCTAGGTCGACAGTGCTGTGACCTCTAAGCTTGTGTTCCTGGAGGAATATAAAGTCTGCTGGTTTTTCTCAAGGTTGTTCGCTGCGACACCGTGACACCGCGACAGACGGACGTCGCGCGACGTCTAGTAGAGCCCGCACGACGTCATGAAAAGTCAAATTTACCTTTGACTTTATATAAAATTACCCCCCTCCAGCTGGATGCCATGTGGCATCTACATGGCAAACTCAAGGGGCGACTACAAATAGGGGCGAGTGGAGGTAGGGGCGACCTCTTGTAGGAGTGATTTGTAGTGCAATTCAAAACTACCACTTCTGCTGCAGTCATCCAAGAAAATAGAAAAAATATTTTTTGGAGAATCTAACCGTAAGATATTGTACTTAAGTTGTCTAAGATCATGTGGTAAAAATTTCATAAAGTTTGGCCACATAGATTGGAAGATATTAGCATTCAAAGTTGGAAAAAAAAATTGAACTTTGGCTTGCAATTTCAGATGACTTTGACCACCATTTGTGGAAAAAAATTGCACTATAAACTCTAAATTTAAAAAAATTATGTTGAAAAATTGAATTGAAAGTTTAAGCAAAAAATTTCAATAGAAACACACTTGATTTTCATTCTTTAAGAAATTGTTGAATAGAAGTTGGTCTATGATTGAATGAAAAACTAAATTGTTAATAGCTCTAAGTTGGAATTGAAACACAATAAGCACAATGGTGAGATTGTTCTAGTAGACAAACTTAACTATATTAAACAATTTTCAAAAAAATTGTATAAATTGCATTCAAAAATATATCATATAAGATGTTTTTTCAAAAAATTGTTTAGATTGTCTAAAAGACAAGATTGTCCATAATTATTTCATTGCTAGTCCAAATGGAATGAATCAAAGCTTCACATGTACACAAAAATATAATATTTGAGGGAAATTTTTTTAATATTAATTGACTTATTGTAATTTTTTTGTTGCTTGCTGACCTCTATTTTTAGCTTAGGGTGGCATAAATTTTGCTTTTGGACACCAATTGAAGAAAAATTTATATTCTTACAAAGATGATGTACTCTTCTATCCTCCAAAAAAGTTCAAAAAATGAAAATGAAAATTGAGACTATATGCACCTACTTGAACTCTTTAAAGTCCTTCAAAAGGACTCAAGTTGGTCCTTTAGGGGATAAAACTCAACTTTATTTTTGTACACTTTTACACACATTAGTTTAGAAGCAAATAAATTAAAGTACATTGTTTGGAAAAAATTACAAAATATTTGCACAAAAGAATTCAAATTCAAGATTCAAAACATAGACCTTGGCACCTAGCGTTTTGAATATTTAATATTTTTTCTAAATGGCACATCATATAAAAAGTGGTTAATATATTTATTTTCCTTTTCAAAATTTAGAAGCATGAAATGTGACCTATGTTTTTATTTGTACTAACATAATAACAACATGTCCTATTACAAAACATCAATGCGATAAACAACTTCAGAGGCTTTATCAACCATGAGTAGCTTTACCACCTATCTACATATTATTTGCTTCTTTGAATCAGGTTCAATGACTATACCTACCTTCCTCACAAAGTACCTCATTACTAATATGTTTTCAAATATTCCATTGTCATATTTGAGTAGTTGCGTGGATGAGTGTCTCTAAAGTAGCACCTGTGGCCTTACTATAGGTAACTAAAATCAAAAGAGTCATTTTATTGTTGACCACATCATCAAATATTTATTTCTCCTTAGGATCTCTCATTAAAAAGCGTATAATCTCTGTCCTCACTTGTTGGTGTCCAACTTTGAATTAGAAGCACATGTCATTATGTCACCATATGCTTAGTGATGTCAATTTTAGTTGCCCCTAGAAACCCCCAAACGGCCCAAATTTGCCAATTTTTGGATAAAAGAAAGGCCATTCTTTCCACCTCCACCCGCAGTCGCCCCTTACCCGAGGTCGCCCTGACCCGCGTTCTCTTCCATGAGAGGTCGCCCAAGACCTGAAGTCACCCCTAGAAACCCCCAAACGGCCCAAATTTGCCAATTTTTGGACAAAGGGAGGGCCATTCTTTCCACCTCCACCCGCAGTCACCCCTTACCCGAGGTCGCCCTTAAGAAGTCGCCCTGACCCACGTTCTCCTCCATGCGAGGTCGCCCTTAAGAAGTCGCCCTGACCCACGTTCTCCTCCATGCGAGGTCGCCCAAGACCCGAAGTCGCCCCTAGAAACCTCCAAACGGACCAAATTTGCCAATTTTTGGACAAAGGAAAGGCCATTTTTTCCACCTCCACCCACAATCGCCCCTTACCCGAGGTCGCCCTGACCCGTGTTCTCCTCCATGCGAGGTCGCCCAAGACCCGAAGTCGCCCCTAGAAACCCCCAAACGGACCAAATTTGCCAATTTTTGGACAAAGGAAAGGCCATTCTTTCCATCTCCACCCGCAGTCGCCCCTTATTCGAGGTCGCCCTGACCTGCGTTCTCCTCCATGCGAGGTCGCCCAAGACCCGAAGTCGCCCCTAGAAACCCCCAAACGGCCCAAATTTGCCAATTTTTGGACAAAGGAAAGGCCATTCTTTCCACCTCCACCCGCAGTCGCCCCTTACCCAAGGTCGCCCTTAAGAAGTCGCCCTAACCCGCGTTCTCCTCCATGCGAGGTCGCCCAAGACCCGAAGTCGCCCCTAGAAACCCCCCAAAGGCCCAAATTTGCCAATTTTTGGACAAAAGAAGGGCCATTATTTCCACCTCCACCCACAGTCGCCCCTTACCCGAGGTCGCCCTTAAGAAGTCGCCCTGACCCGCGTTCTCCTCCATACGAGGTCGCCCAAGACCCGAAGTCGCCCCTAGAAACCCTCCAAAGGTCCAAATTTGCTAATTTTTGGACAAAGGAAAGGCCATTCTTTCCACCTCCACCCGCAGTCGCCCCTTACCCGAGGTCGCCCTTAAGAAGTCGCCCTGATCCGCGTTCTCCTCCATGAGAGGTCACCCAAGACTCAAAGTTACTTGAAAAACGCATTGGATTGCATTTTTTGGGTGATGAAAGTAGAAATTGACAACTTCATTAGAGTCAATTACTTTTGTTTTAGTTTGCTAGGTACATTAGTGGACCTACGTTGTTAGGTGAGCTAAGTAAATGAACCTTGATGAGATCAGATTTCATAGCTTTTGACACCTAATCTCATTTATTAGAAATGAAAGCTCTTCTAAAAATCTAATTGCTTTGGATTCTTTGTAGTACTACTTGTATTTGATAATATCTTGTTTGATCTATTAATCAGCTCTAGTATATAAATTTTATGGCAAGATGTCATCTTCTATTGAACAGTCAAGTTTTGCAAACATGCAATTTTGTTAAATATATATCAATGGTTCATTTTCATTTATTCGATTGGGATTACAAGATATGAAATAAATCAAATAATAAAGATCATACATATCTCTCCATCTATTTTTTTTTGTATTTCAGAAATCATTTGATAAATTATACACTTATAGAATGACTATTTGAGATTTGTTTAAATCCGTAGGGGAAATTTTCATTTAAATCTCTTCCCCACTAATTTAGAAGTGAATATGGTAAATAATTCATAAGTACAAAGATGTTTGGAGAATCAAGAAAATTAAATGGGGAAGGTATTGCAAATATTTTCATGCATTATTTTGTATTTTGAAATACACTTCATAAATTAT
The DNA here is from genome assembly GCA_947034895.1 of Rhytidiadelphus loreus. Classification (NCBI taxonomy): domain Eukaryota; kingdom Viridiplantae; phylum Streptophyta; class Bryopsida; order Hypnales; family Hylocomiaceae; genus Rhytidiadelphus; species Rhytidiadelphus loreus. Next base: position 46,393,942 of record OX344765.1, read on the forward strand.
AGACCCCTTTAGTAGGATAATTTGTTGAAATTTGCATAAATTAAATCAAAAGGGGAAGTTTTCATTTAAATTCCTTCCCCACTAATTTTTTAAGTTAGAGATGAAGGTGGTAAATAATTCATGAGTACAAGGATCCTTAGAGAATCAAGAAAATTAAATGGGGAAGGTATTGCAAATATCTTCATGCATTATTTTGTATCTTGAAAAACAATTTATAAATAATACACCCATAGGATGATTATTTGTGATTGCATATATTAAATCAAATGGAATGATTCTTATTTAAATCTCTTTCTTCTAATTTTAAGCTTGAAATTAAAGTGGTAAATAATACATGAGTATGATGAATTGATGATACTTGGAGGATAGTGAAATTCAAAATGGAAAGCTCTTTCTAAAATCTACATTTTGTTATTTTGTATTTTAAAATCTACTTCATAAATAATACCCTGGTAGGATGACTTTTAGAGGTTTGCATAATTCAAGAGGAGAAGCTCTAATTTAAATCTCTTTCCTCTATTTTTAAATTTTAGATGAAGGTGGTAAATTATACATAAGTATGATGATGCATAGAGAATAGAGAAAATCAAATGGGAATGTTTTTATACAAATCTTTAGAAGGTGTTCAAATTTAAAATCCACTTGTTAAATAATACACTAATAGGATGTTAATCTCTAAACTCTCATTGTCTTCACAAGGGGCAAATGGATTTTGGCCAAGTTCCTATATGGTCAAATTTTTATGAAAAGATACTAAAAAAAAATTAGCTTTCTAGGAATGTAATTTTTATTTTAATTGGTGCCTAGGAGCAAGAGTTATACAACAATTAGCTTTGATCTAAATTAAATCATTTGGATGAGCAAAAACAAATCTTGAAAAATTTGAATTAAAAATTAATTTTTTTTCTCATATATTTTATTTTATTTTCATATGGAAAGCTTTTATTCATTTCATTTGGATTTATGATATGAAGAGGTTGCCAAGAAGTTGTAGAGCATCTTGTTTTGCAAGCAATTATAATATTGATTTGTAAAATATAGGTATAGGATTTGTTTTTGAGTTCAATTTTCAGAAAAATTCAGAACAAATAGGTCCACCAATTTAACATTGATTGTTAGAACAATCTCACTATTGGAATTAGTGAGTTTTAATTCCATCTTAGAGCTATTAATGATTTAGTTTTTCCCACTATGATACCTTCTTCTACTAAATAAATTTTTAAATAATGAAAATTACATTAAATTTTAAACTTTTATTTTTTCTATATTTTCAACTCAATTTTGAATGATGAAAAAAAACTAAATTCAAGATCTACAATTCAAACTATTTAAGTTAAGAAGATTTGAAGTCTCTTAAACTAGTTTGCCATTGTGCCAAAAAAACACAATTTCTTCACTTTGAATGCATTTATCTTGCAATCTATGTGGTCAAAATGTCTGAAATTTTTTCCATGCATTCTCAAACTATTCTATTGCAAGATCCTATGGTAACATATGGAAAAAAAATACCATTCTAAATTTTTTTTCTCTTTGCAATTTGCACAAAAATGGCAGTTTTGAGTGTTTTTTGACAATTGCAACAAGGAGGTCGCCCCCCTGGACCAGAGGTCGCCCTAATTTTAAAACCCGTACTCGCCCCATTTGTACTTGCACGCGCCCCCATCCGCGGTCGCCCAAGGCTGAAGTACATGCGCCCCTACCCGCAGTCACCCAAGTTGGCTTTCCACGTCATTTTGTAAACCTTGCCACGTAGGCAAAATCTATTTACCGTGGGGTAAATTTTTTTATCCCTCCGCGACGCGATGTCAAGTAAACTCAACACTTGGTGACACGCGACACGTGACGTTAGACGTCATACACGACGCCTTAACCCAAAAATATGTCAGACAAGACAACCCTGGTTTTTCTAGATATAGTTTCGCAGATTGTCTATGGCTAATGGATCGTTCAGACCCCTAATGTTTTGCAAGAGAATCTTTAGTTTTAGTGGAAGTTGGGTCGAGAGTTTGCTTAGCACTCTCTGCGTGGTCGATGGGGAGGATCTGAGTGTAGCCCTAGGTGTCTAGATTAGGAGCAAGGGGGGTGATTATAGCAAGGACCTGGGGTGTTGGAGTGAAGGACCTCGGCGTTCTCTAGTAGAGGCCCTGATGTGCCGCATGGAAAACTCTCCAGCAAGTAGAATGGCGACCGTCGATGAATCTGAGGCGAGCCACTATGGAAAGGAACCAGTAATTTGGTTGTACACCCGGATTGCTAAGGAAGTCCCGCTTTTTGTTGTAGGAGAGGAGGATCTGGACCAGTCGCTGGTGAGGGGTGGAAAGATTTGAGTGTCGACTCGCAATGTATTTGTCATATTCTGATGGGCTGAATCTATATTTCGGTAGGGCAGGAATGTAGTATTGGAGCTTACAGTATTGAAATTTAGATAGGAGTGTAGGTCTATAGGGGAGTGGATGCTATCCTATATTCCTATGGGAATTTCCAATCTCCTATGGTTTTTGGGTTGGTGGATGGGGTTACGGGGGATTGGGATTCATCTTTAGGCGAGAGGTTTTGGGATAGAAGGATTTTCGAACGAGTTGGGAGGCCTGAGGTACTAGCTTGGATCCTGATCACGGTGGGGGAGTTTGAAGGTAAATCTGCCCTATCTATGGCTGCAGTGCGCAAGGAATTCCCAAGAAGCGAACGAGAAGTTGAACCGTTAATCTGATGGGGGGTGATCGGGTCTAGGCTTGCTAAAATTGATATATGTATGGATTTGTCAGTTGGTGTAAGGGGGGAGGGGAGGGGGAGTTGGTGTGGCTTGGGTTTGTTGGATGTGCTTGGGGTCGGGGTGTGAGGGCCGGTCAACTTCACGCCTGTGGATGATCGATGAGTTTGAAGGTCGGAGAAACCGACCCCTCCTGAGTGGGTTTTTGGTAATGACAGTGTAATGTCCTGGTGCTCCTGATCCGTTGCATCCTTGCGGCGTTTGAAAGAAACCCGACGAGCCCAATAGTAGCTTGAGCTGGTTGGAGTGGGAAGGCGGTTTCTTCGACGATAATGCACTAGGACGAAGTCCTCTTCATCTGAACTGGGAGGGGGATGGCGGTATGGTTGGGAGTGGCGGTTACTATGGCGGTTGTATCTACGGGTAGATGAGGCCTTGGATTGGGAAGATATTGCTTGGTGGGGGTGGTAATTGGACTGTTGTGCCTCACAGCTGGATTTGGGTGTAGTGCATGGAGATTCGTGCCATGACTGCAAATCGAGGTTCCTCTACTCTATTCTTACATAGGGCATTCGGAGTCCGGGTGCGAGGAGGCCCTACATCTGGAACAGCTAAGACGAGCATCTTCATAGGTGATAGAGATTGCTACCAACTTGTTGTTTGTAGTTTTGATGTGGATACTTGAGGTCCATCCGTAGGTAAGGTTGCAAGCAATGCAGAATCTATGTTGACTGAAGGCTGGGTCGTGAATGTCAACGGAGAGCACCTTGCCAAAGAGATTGGTGATGGACAAAAAAAAAGGGATGAATTCCAATGGCAGGTCGTCCAAGGTCAGCCAGCAAGGATCAAGGTTGTCCCCGTCACGTCCTGTCCGTCCGTCAGGATGTCCGGACGAACATCAGGATTACAAATTTTAAGAAAAAAAAAAAAAAAAAAAAAAAAGTTTCGTTGGACGGTCCGTCCATCGACCTGGACGGATGGTCTGTCGACTTGGACGGGTAGTCTGTCCACTGGACGGTTGGGCCGTCACTTGGACGGTGGACAAACTGGCCGTCCAGGTTGACGGATAGGCCGTCCACAAAAAAAAAAAAAAAAAAAAAATTGAAGACCTGTCTGTTGACTGGTTTGCTCTAGGGTGACAAACTGGTTGTCAAAATTTTTTTTTTTTTTTTTTTTGGGGCTAACGGCAACATTGATACGTCAGGACGGACGCGTCATGACATCCGGACGTGAAAAGCCCACGTCACGTCCGGATAGACAACCCTGGCAAGGATGACTAATCTCCTTGGGAGATAATGGGTTGAATGATGGTTTCTAGCGGTGGTATGCTACTTCCCCTCCTGGAAATTTATGTAGTTGGAAGTTGATAACCTTCGCAATAGTTGCCTCACAGTCAAATTTCATGTATTGGAAGCCATTTTCTGCCGCTTTATGGAGCAGGATGCGGTGTGGGAAGATCACTTTCCCCAGATCCTCAAGCCACTTAGGCGTATCAAGTATGGACTAAGTCCCTCCAACAAAGCTTGCGATGGCGACGTACTCCTGTAAATGAGAGATCTTTAGTTCAAGGGTTAGAGAGTCAATGGCGTTTCGGGAAAGTACCTGATGAGATTGAAGGAGGAGTCTTGCCCAGTTCCTTCGTTTGTTGGAGGGAAGAGCTTCTCCAGGGTTCGCTGCTAACAGATTGAAGCTGGGTGCAGGCTGAGTTGGCAGGATAGCCGCATCTACGGTGAAGCGAGCGGAAGTGTTGCCGTTGGTTGGGTTGATGTTGTCTAGAGCAACTTGGCCATATGCATCATGTAAGCCGTTTTGATGTTGTCGTTGATCTATGGCCCAACCTCTAAATTCTTGACGCAAGTGTTGACCTTGACTGCCCTGGATCTGACTCTCAGATTTAAACAAGTTAGAGGATCTTTCTTGCCCTAATTTTTTGGCATGTTGTCGATGGAGTTCAAGGTAGTAGTCAACTAAGTATTGTGGTCCTCTACGAGTGACGTCCCTATACGACTCCATACTAGATCTAGATACTAGAACTTGTAGAAGAACTGAGTTCAATAAAATAAGAGGAGTAGGATTTGTAAGAGCTTTCTAATAGCGAACGATGTAGATCTGAGTGCTTCATTCCTTACGAAGTCACCAACCGCGCCCTCAAAGTATGCACAAATAGATACAGATTGCTAAGCTCTCATGGGAAGAACCAAACGATGTTCTTGATTGACAAGAAGCTCCACGGAGTTCAATGCCAAAGCACCACTTGCGAGCAGCATCGCGCTTCCCAACCTTCCTATCAAAATGAAGAGTGATTAAAACGGAAATTTGTCCCAAGCTCTCCTACATTAAGACCACCCTATTGACGGTCCATGGAGCAGTGATAAGCCCTTTACCATATGCACAACAAATGCTTGCAAAGGGCCAAAGAGGACAACAAGTAATTATGAGGTTATTGCGAATGAAAAATCTAAGATACTAAAAAGCTAACAATTCACAACTAGCAACAAGAGTGACAGATACATGCTCTTTCATGAGCTGGTTTGCCTTCATGTGTGGATATGCTCCCTCATAAGCTGGCTGATTGGATTTGGGAGTTTTTTGACTGCATTTGTTGACTGGAGTTGGTCCCCTTTCTCCACCACCATATCTTGGTGTTTGAGATTTTTGTTGGTCTCTTTCATTCTTAGCTGTTTACCCATTGTTGTTGGCCCAGTGCAATCTGATTGTCTAGGCATACTTGTTTGCTTTTTTCCTTGGCTAAGGACTGGAGTTCTGTTTCAAGGATGGCTGCTTCGCAATCCATTTCTAACAATCAAGTTTTGTATTTTACATTTTGTTGATAAAGTGCATGGACTCTTATTGGTTTGTTTTGTTCATTTCTAAGTTGTTTTGTGTGAAAACGATGACAAGTGACATAAGGCTGTAGACACCTCGCATACACATTATAACTGACTAATTGTTTGTTGTGGTATATGGATGCAAGTGAAGCTTTTGTCTTCATAAAACATCTTAGAGACTTTTGAACTGTTTTTATTCCTACATTTCTACTTATCCAATGTCCTTATTAAGAAAAAAGTTTGTATAGAGAGATGGAGATTTTGTTGGACAAATTATTTTGTTTCCATTCTATAAATTGATAGCTTTTGCCTAAATAAACTTGTAAACATGTACTAGTAGATTACACCCAGATTACATGTTTATGAATATATTTTTTTCTCTACATGGGGCAAATAAATACTATCTTATGGTATTTGGCATGGTTGAAAGTTATGCTATATTTTTATTTATATAAAAGTGTTATCTATATAAATACTCATATTATAACCTTGGATTAAACAAGCTAAGGTTTATGTAGGGTATTTAGAGTATAAAATACTTACATCCAAGGTGTGAAATGCTAGTTTAAGAAATAATTATGCTTGCTTTTGCACATACAAGAATAGATCAGGGCTCTTGATAAAAGAGGTGTTCCAAAAAAGGCTTTTTAAAATTAAATTTTTTTTTTTTTCTAGACCGCATAGGCTAATTCCCAACAACAGGATCCAACCTAAAACGGCCCTCCCGAAGCACTGAATCCCATCTAATGCACCTATAATATGGATATTTATAACATATATACCTTATAATCATTAATGGGTTCTATAGTATATGTACCTATAACATAAGTGTGTAGTATTTTAGGTTCATAGGCTCACACTCTTATACTCACATAATAGCAACCCTCATTCCCAACCCTATACATTGAACCAATCTTGAGATTATGTAAATGTAGGTAGTCCCAAATGTAAAACTTGCAAACACAAATGCAAAAAATGGTTTGAACACCATAGCATATTCATGTATATTCAAATAATTGTTAATTTTTAAAATTTTAAATTAATGTGTCAAAAATAATCTTATGTATTAACCCCTAAATGCATGGGCGACCAAATATGGTCGATCTGAAATTTCAAGCTCATTTGGTAGTGGGCAGTTTTTAGGGTTAACTATTAAAAACTTTAATTTTTCACTGAAAAAGGTACATATTTGATTGTTGAGAGGTCTACAAAGCCATATATGCCCATTAGTGGAAGAGTAAACTGCTTGCTAATTTTGTTTCATTTTCCAACTTTGAGCAATTTCACTTGATTTGAGATCTTAAAACTTGTACTTATCCATTTGCTTTGAAAATGGTCCCAATGGAAAGAGTAAAGTGTTTTCATGATTTTCACCATTGAAAATTTAAACAAGCAAGTCTTCATTTGGAGTTATTTGTGATTTATGCTTATAAAAAAATTTGCATCTCAACAATTGCAAGGTGAATTGTATAATGAATTTAATAGCTTTTCAAGTGATATTAAGTTTTTTGAAAGGGCATTTTAGTTTGCTAACACAATTTGTAGTTGTTCATGTAATCATGTCACCTCCAAGCTCTTTAAACATCCATATGGTTAGATTTAAAAAAAAAATCAATTTGCTTTAATGGGGATAACTATAAGCCCATGCTCTTTTTTCATGGGAAAAGCACACTTGAAAAGGCTTAAGCACTTAGGGGTTAATTCCACCTCAAAGTATGTTAAAGGGTCGGTTATAGGTGCTTCTACTCATGGTGAGCTGAAACTAGTGCACCATCAAATGCAAACTTGAACTGCCAGCCCTCAAGGGGGCCGGGCCGGGTTTCCCACCGACAGAACCCGTCCCGGTCCACCCTCCTCCAAACCAACCCTAACTTCGTACCGTCCGCAACTACGCCCTGAAGGATGTCTTCGTTACTCAACCGCGCTTCCCACTGATCTTGCACCACAATTCTACCATGGATTACAAAGAACTCTCTCGGTGACCTCCAAATTTACATTCAACTTGTACAATTGCAGAATTTCTACTTCCAGAAGCACAGACTGATCGTTTTCCCATTCTGACCAGAGTGAGCAGGGCAACATCGGACTTGATTCCAGCCAATTCTTCGACTAAACGGCGAGGATGGATCCACCGTGGAGTTAACTGCGACGGTAATTTGCACTGGACTGTAGAGTTGACTGATTATTAAGTAATTTAAGCTGAGTGACCTTTGGTTGACGATTTCGTATTGAGCTTGCCAGCAGGCAAGAGTTTCGTGGTCTTGTGCGGATTGGCTTCACAATTTTGCGCTTCCCCGCCACTTATTAATGGAGTCTAGTTTTTGGTAAAGTTTTTGAATTCCACCGGTGATTGCACTACATTTTTTCATTCTTGACCGTTTTTTTGCATAACTACAGTATTGCGGTTAAGCTTACCGTATTACCTCTAGTCTTACTGTGGATGACGATTTCTTGAAATTACGACCGGCCTTAATTTTTGGTAGTTTCAAAATTCAGTACACGGAGGACTCGGATTTTCCCGATTTTCATCAGTTTGGAACAAATGTCGGGGTGAAATCAATCTGTGGCCGGCACTCATTGGCGCACAAGGAGGCTAATCATGGCCTTTGCATGGTCGGATTTATGGAATATTCTTGCGCTGCGTGTGTCAAACGTGTCTGTGCTGTTCTGCACGTGCTGATGCAGGACATCCTGGTTTGATTTCGTGGGTTTCTTTTCCTCTACAGGTGTCAAGATTGTGCGAGAGTTCGTGAAGGCTGGGAGAAAGCCAGTTTGCTTGATGTAGGGCCGCTCGTGTTTTCTTGATTTTGGTTTCAATTTGGTTTAGGGTCAGTGCATTACGGAGGGATTGTGCACAAGTTTCAAAAGTTTGACTTTCGGAATTGGAGACTATGGCAAGTTGCGTGCTCCACCTCCGGGCTCCGCAGCAGTTGATCTCGCCCACATGTTATCTCGGGCCTTGCAAGGGAAACCAAGCGGAGTTTCTGAATTTTTCTAGTCGACCACTTTGCATTCCGCCACTCCAGGTAGCTCGAACCGTCAGGAGTAGAGCTTGTGATGCGAATTCTGGAGGAGCTGCATCAGCAATGCAAGAATCGCCTAATCCACTGGAGGTACTGTGATGCTCTTAGCATGTGTTTTTGGACACTAGATGAATTTTCAAATTGACGGTTACAGGTGTACCCTAATTTACCCTAAGCTCTCATGTTCAGACGGTGTAGATTTCACGTAAGAATTTGTAGAGGTTTTGCAACAGGGTAACAATTAGGTCGCAATTAGGTGTGATTATCCTACTGGCAGCCTTCACCAGAAATGGTAACAAACCTTTGTGAATTGTATATGTGTTCTTAGCCCCGACTGTACCAACCCAGTACCTCTAGTTGGAATTAGTTAATAAATGCCCGCTTTCCCAAGTTGTGCTATTCTTCAAATTGGTCCCATTAACTAGCTTGCAATGAATTTACATTCAATCCAGCAGTTACTTAACTAAACGTCCGATTTTGGACTAGTGAACAAACTGTGCCCACATCAATGGTCTGAAGTATAAGCCACTCCGTGCATCGAAGTAATTGAATCCTCAGTTACTTTGCAAGTCTGGGCACATCATTCGTTTGTTAACTTCCTACTAGCTAATGGAACGTAACACCCCAGTCAGCGATTTGGTGCTAATTGGTGCGAGCAGGGCCTTTGAATGCTTCTGAGTTTGGAAATAGTTTAATGCCTTCACATGAGATCAGACCTTCGTTCTTCATTTTACATCGATATACAACTGAATTGCGTTGCAGTGTCTTCCAGGGACAGAGATGGGGCCCTCAATTCAAGGCACGGATGTAAATCTTCTCTACGGACCCTACATGGACCACTTCTGGGTTGCACTCAAGCAGAAAATATCAGGATTAAGAGTTATGGATCTGTTACCTGAGTATCGAGTACAGAAAACGAGCAAAGGGAGAGTGCACAACTGGTTGTTGGCTGGGGACAGGGTGCGGAGGGTGCGATTCACTTACTTTGATGGAGGTGCCGCGGGTCAGGCATTTAATAGCCTTTTGTATCCTGATACCAGGTTTGTTATCTTTCTTTAGAGATGGTCCACTGTTTTGACATGTTTGATTCTCTAAAGTCCGTGCTTTTATATCTTTATTCCGGGTTGCAAGTGTAATATTAACATGTTTTTCAATAAAATTAGACTAATGTAGGAGCTTTCAAACCGGGTTTCAAACTACATCATACAAAGAATGAGGACCATGATTCATTGGGACGTCTCCCTATCGTCACAGTGATCATATGGACGTCTCTCCATGACATATACGGGGGGCCTCAATATGATCAACGGGAGACTTCACCATGAATCTTGGAAGAATTTTTTGTTATTTTAAAGTTCCTGAGACAGTCTGAGTTTTGTTTGTTTCTTTGTAATTTAGTTTTTGTAAGAATTCAGGGTTTAGAGAGTCTAAGTTGGGTGTTTGATTGCAGGCACGATCTACCATTGCTAGGAATTGATCTGCTGTCGTTTGGGAGCAATAAAATTTTATGTGTGGTTGATTTTCAACCTTTAACTCAAGACCCGGACTATCTAGAGCGACACACCAGTGTGCTTGCACCTGTGTATGAACGCATTCGTGAGAAATGTGGCCACATGTCAACCAAGTTCTTTGATGAAACGCAGTTCTTCTCGAAGTACTTGGTCTTCTACCGATCCATGCTCGGTGCAAAAGAGCCTACCCTGCATGTACCGACTGGGCGTTTATGGGACGTGTATCTGGAGTACGTGGATATCTATCTCAAGGCATTAAACGATGCTCAAAGCAACGAGGACGAAGACGCCAGGGCGTATGTTCAGTCTCGGCAGGATGCTTATGACCAATATAACGCTGAGCGGGATCCTGCAATCAAACTCTTTAACACGTTCTTCGGAACTGAGGTAAAAATCAATTCTCGAAATTGAATGACGTGCTGATAAGCTGGAAACTTTTGATATGTTTTCTGAAGCTATGATTTAATTTAATTTACGTCGGTGTGCTTTTTGCAAACATTGCCACCAGTCTTCGTACGTTTTCCCTGCATTTGGGGTCCTTGATATTAGAGTGAAATCTAAGACGGTTAGGTGCTCTGTTATCCGATCTCATGCTTCCATTTGACGACTTTTGAGTTTCATTCACTATTTGACTCAGTCTTCCTCTTTCCTCTATAAATCGGATAGAGGAGGCTTCTAATAACTTTGGCTTGATCCAAAATTGACTTTGCATTTGGATTTGCAATGGTTGCATTTGCTCTAATGAGATAAATTTCACTTTATTCTTTAAGAAACTCCAATTAAAAGCTGGATGAACTCATAAAATCAACTTTTGACGTCAATTTCTCGTATTGTTTACCTCTAAAGTTTGAAAATTGAGTTCATAGGGTTCAATTGGTCGAAAACAACGAGGTGTAAATTCATTGAGTTATGGAATACACTTACTTCTAGGAAGTCAAAGTATAAACTCGAGATGAAAAACAGGGATGGACTTCAAGGATGTGGCCAACATATTTTCTGCTTTCATGGTTTATGCAATCTAAATGCAAATATCTGAAGTATCGCTATGTTTTGTTTTGTTTTTGATGGTCCTTGATTTCTCAACTGGTTGATGCAGTGGAGTGAGCGCTTTACGAAGGACTTCCTGTTCCCTGGAGCAACTCTATGATATTCGTTTACACCAGTTAGGTAAATTTATCTCTTCACCTTTAGTGTCAATGTTTAAGGACGAGCGTTTGTATACTGGGTCTTGGTATGGATTTTTGGACCAGAAAGTCATGTCCACGTAACCAAAGGGAGGAAGTCTCTCGGTACTAGAATGTTATGTTGCATTCATGAAGCCCTTTTTTCAGTTATTAGATTGACTGTAGGGAACTAATGCAGGCATGTATGAATGCAGGAACACAGGCACTCCGGCTGGAGCCAGGCAGTGATCCACTGTATTTCACTAGACGGTGACAAGGTCAGAACTGTGCCTTCAAGATGTAAACGTAGTGTTCCCTGTCTAATACGTAGATCACAAATAAAAACCCACTTAGAAATAGGGTTGACTACACATGGATTAGTGAAGAAATTTGCAATCAAGATCCCAGAATTCAATATCCTGTACATATTGATAGCATTGGCAGGCCAGCATTACTTGGTCAAGTAGTAATCAGAAACATCACAGTCCACAGAAACACTAAGTCATATGGGATAATGACTCCCTATGAGAAGAGAGTGTGAACAATTTGTTGAGCCAGGGTCCTGTCTCTTTATCAGCCCCTACCATTGTAAGAAACGTGTATTTTTTTGGGTGTATGACAGTCAAAGCCTTGTCTGCTTGTAATGCTCTGCTGTGGAATCAGATTATAACAAGAGAATAAGTTAAGTCACCTGTCAACAATTAGTTGACCTGACCCCAATTGGGAACTTCATATGTGAACCTCTACGTGACATATTAGGTGCAGGACGACAAAACCTTTACAGAGAATGGGGTAGACCTAAGCTTAAAAACAATTAGTAAATAGATGATTTAGAACCCCCAAGGTTAAATATTATGCATGGTTGGTGACCAGCATGCTCCTAGATGCCCTTTGATAAACGTATATTCTTGGGAAAATGAAAACAAGAATATTCATTTATTCAAGGCATGTTTACTTCACAAGGAATCTTGCAGCATAAGGTGAAGGCATCCAAAAGCGTCCTTATACCTATTCCTGTATCCTAGACTGCTTCTTAATGTGTCTTTCAAATGTTTACCTCTGATTCGTTGATGCATTTGAAGGACACATACTTAACTTTGATTTGTTAACTATTGATTTTTGCAGATTTCGGTTTAGGGTCCACCTATGATAGTTTGAATGAAACTACATACCACATCTGAAAAGTCTTTTTTTTCTTAAATATTCATGATTTTCACTTGCTAATACTACAAAAATATCATTGAAAGGAAAAAAATGTCTCCAACTATGTTGAATTGCTTATATGGACAGTTTTGTGTGCTTTCACCTTATTAACCAATTTTTATAAGTGAAGAACAAAGCCTCAAGTTTATTCCCAAGTTTAATCTTGGTCAATCTAATCCATGTTCGTTCCAAGTCACTTTCAACCCTCAAGTTGTGTAGATCATTGCTTGAAGAAGACAAACGTGATGCTTATTTCACTGATTTATCCTGTTAGTACATGTGACACTAATTTACTAAAGTCACATAATCTCCAATTGAAAGTAGTATTTAAATAAGTGCAGTATGAGTATTATTGTAATCTGTACTAATTCCATAATGACCCTAATTTTGCAGGGAGACTGATTTTGTGTCCTCACTAAATAACAGGATAATTCAAAGTAGTTTTTTTGGTGTCTAGTTTTGATTGTTTCCCCTGTGCCAGATTTCATGTCCTGACAGCAGTTGACACCAAGTTCCCTTCCCACCATGACGATGATCTGCAAGCATGGTGACCCTCCAACAAGACCAGATATCAATTGGCATCATTTGACAAAGGTCCTGAAGCAATTGACAGGCTCTTGCAACTGACTGGCACCCAAAATTCTACGGACTCCTGATCGAGTTGTCAATGCAACCATGGTTGATCAAACCTTTGCGATTTCATGAATAGAATCAAATTACTTGTGCCCAGGTTCTTGCTCTTGATAATACTAACAATGCTTGCTTTTTTATTACTGATTTTCTAGTCCTTGGAAACAACGTACTCCAATTTTTGAGAGCTAACTAACTTGTTGGAGGTCGGGTACCTTCCATGAAAAGAGTGGCCATCTCGTAGCCGGCTATTGCTATCAATTTTTTGGGATGTAAGGACTTATAATACATGGAAATGGTACCATATGGTTTGAGGATTTCTGTCCTTAAATTGTGTGAGTTTTTGGAATGATTAACAACAAGTGCAGGGGATGTGCCAAAGAGTGAGCGATGGAGCTGCTCATCGGCTAGCTAATGGGGTTACGGTTTCTTGGTCTTGTAGCGAGAATTTGTTCAGCTAAATGAATGAAATGTACCCAAAGTTAAATTTGATGTCGGAGTCATTTTCCCCACATTGGAAAGGGTGGACCAGCTGTGTTACTTAATAAGTTTAGTATTGATTGACATAGTCACTACCCCCCTTTCACATGGGAAATGGCTCCTTCACTTGTGCTCCAAGTGAGTCATCAGTGAGGCTTGAACAGGACAAGCCTGTGGGTGCAAACTGACTTCTGTCCAATTGACAAGTTTGACAGAGAGGCCCTCAAGGTTTATCAAATATGGAATTATTTTATTTTTATTTTCTGGCTGAGGCAGAGGGAATTTTGGAAGGAAGAAAATAAAAAGGGGGTGAATAATGAGAAGGGTGAAGCTTGATGAAGAATGCCTATTTTTTTTGTTAGAATTCCTAACAATGAGGAGATTGCCCAATGTAAACGCCCTTCCAAAAAAGGATGAAAAATGTGATCAATTTATGAAAAAATTGTAATCATGGATTACGCAAATTTCATGTGACAAGGAGGAGATTATGGGAAATAATTTGCCTACCTTTTGAATGGGACATTTCTTGGTTTGACAACTAAGTAAGAATTTTAGAAGATTTGATCTAATTTTTTAATCACTTATACAAAAAAAATGGCACTAAACTTAGTTATGCCTACTTTGGTAGTCTTATTCTTGGCAAAATACAACCTAGAGACCTAATCAACAACTTGATGCCTACAATGGTGATGGCAAGATTGATAGCAAAATGGTTAGAGCATCATCAATGGGCCACTAGATAATTCTTTGAAATTCTAGTATTATCAATTTGAGACCATAATTTGGATCCAATGTTGCCACGGTACCTAATTTCTTGAACTTGAGGCACATCAAATGTTGTCTCTACATTATAGAGTTCTTGGTTTTCTAACATATAAGGTAAACTACCCCACTCTAGACCAAATGGGAGCAAGCCCATTGTAGAAAAAATTATATTAGTATACAATATACATTCAAGTTCTAAAATGTACACCACTAATATAATTTTTCCCACAATGGGCTTGCTCCCATTTGGCTTGGTTGCTTGGAATGGGGTAGAGTTTACCTTACATTGCTTTGGAAAACTTTGTGAAATTTGGAAAAAAAAAAATACCATATGTGAAGGGCTAATTTGGCACTTAGGTGCTAAAATTGAATTTCTATGTCAAATTCTCAGGGTCCACTTCACCTCACACCATTCTCAATGTCAAATTTATACCTTCATCATTATAAAAAAATTGAGGCTTGTAGAGGGCCATTAAATTTTGATTTTTGGCCCCCCACAGTGCAAATACAGAAAAATAAAAAATTATATTCTTTTTGAAAAAAAAAATTAAAAAATTAAAAAAAAAATTGCCAATCTTACATGTTGTTGACATGACTAGTAGTATAATGTATATAGGGGGGCTGGCTGTATATAGCCACTTTTGAGTGCAGAGTGACACACTATGTGTCACTATGCACCTAAAAGGCCCCCTCCTATTTTTTTATTTAAATTTATTTACCCCCACCCCCTTATTTGATTTTTAATTTATTCCCACCCCCTTATTTGATTTTCTTTTCTTAAATTCAAAATTTTAATTTTACCCACCACCACCCTCCTATTTGTAATTGTGAGGGAGGTGAAGGAGCTGCAAACAATATGGGATATCCAATTATGGGTATTTACTTCCTATATTTGTACCCATACCCGTACCCGTGTTCTGTACTATATCTCATATTTGTACTCCGATTGTATTTGTACCCGTATTTGTTTTTTGTATCCGTATCGTATTCCAAATCGACGGCCCAAATCAATGATGATTGGACGGCTCAGATTCAATCTCACAAGATCAACGGCTTGTGATTTTTTGAAAAATCAACGGCAATTTCAAGGGTCATCATTTTTTTTAAAACAATCAACGGCTTGTAAATTTTTTGAAGGGGGGGCAACTAATGCAAACCAGGGTTGTATGCCTCTTTTCACTGGATTGTCAGCTTCCAAATCAAAAATATAAAAAATAATTTTTTTTTCTTCTATAATTGCACCACTGCCTTCCAAAACTCGCAGCCTCTTTTAGACCTGAATTTTTTCCTAATGGTAGAGGACAATGCAACTCCATGTCCATGAGCTCACTTTGTCCCCATGAACCATTGTATGGTTATAGCCGATTTGAGCTGCTACCTCCGGATGAAAATCATCCAAATTGAATCTATAAAATTAGACTATCTAGGCTTGCTACAAAAATAATAATACAAAGTACATATACTAATCACCAATCTTGGGACCAAGGCCTGTTCTACACAGAATACAACCTCACGACTTGGCCCGCAAGTCGATGCCCCGACCGATGACGATAATGGCAATGGCTGGGGTGGCGCACCGGTGGGCCCGGGCCCCCGACGATGGCGTCATGTGGGGATGGTGACGGGGGCCTCGAGAGAGCGATTGGTGGGTCAACAAGCAGTTTCATCAGGTGGGATTGGGTTAGGGTTTTGTTGAGCCCCAGTAGCTCCAGGGCTGCCTTTCAAGTTGTTCCCACAACAGAGACGTCTCCTACCCAGTGGACCCCAATCAATGTCCAGTAAGTCCGCAAGTGCACACACTTACTTAACGATGGGGATGGCTCCCGCGGCCACGGTAGGCTTCCCACTTCCCGGGGGACGGAAGGGGTCATTCCATACATCAAATTGGTTATTTCTTTACTCTGCATTCAGTTGCGTGAGAGTCATGTGGGCCTGCAAATAAAAAGAGAAGGCAAACTTGTTCATGAGTTTTTTCATATATAGGGACACATGTAAGTTGTGGCCACGAAGTTGATGTCTCTTTTGTTGCATAAATTTTTTCTTCATTCATCTTTGGCAACTTTTTAACCCTTAAAAGGATGTGGCCCCCGGTGACCAAGGTAGTCACCAAAATGTTCCAATTATTATCCCAATATATAGGTGCATGATTCTTTTTTTCTACATGCAATGAACAAACAGTGAAGTCGTCCATCAAATAATTTGGGTCCTCAGTTAGCATCCTTCAAGGATTGAAAGATACCTATCTTATCTTGACTAGTATCAACGTGAATAAACAGTGAACTCATCCTTCAAACACTTTAGGTCTTTAGGTAGCGTCTTTCAAGGATTGAAAGATACCCACTTCTTATCTTTACTAGTTTCAACTTTCAACGTGAACAAACAGTGAAGTCATCCATCAAACACTTTGGGTCTTTAGTCAACATCTTTGAAGGATTAAAAGATACCTATCTTATCTTGACTAGTATCAATGAATGTGTTTGGTGAGCTTGAAGATGCATAATTTTTGTACTTGTAGAGTGTTGTAAATCCATCATAAAAGTCTCAAAACATTAGAGATATTACTTAAGTTTTACCTTGTGTTTTCCCTTTGATTATCCATTGACAAGTGTAATTAATAATCAACTTGAATGAAGTCCATTTGCATTGCAACAACAACTAAAAGGGTTTTATCAATTCATGTAGAAGATTTTTGGATTTCATCAGGGTTTATCAAGAAAAAATGAATGAAAAAATGTAAAAAATATGATGGATGAATTTGTCACTCATTAAGCATTTAATATAAGAGATGCAATACATCCTATTGTTCTAGACTAATTGTACCCCTATGGACTCAAAATTATAATCAATTCAAACACTAGTAAGAGGTATATAGAATAAGAGATATGGATGTGGGAAGTTGATCGCAAGTTCATCCAACTTTGAAAGTGGCATGTGAAACAAAATTGACATTTTTTTATCCCATTAGATTAATTAGTTGTACAACTTTGAAAATTCAAATAAACATTCAATTTCAGATCCTTCTTCAAGTGTAGGAGGCATATCTCTTTTAATTTGTGGCCATTGAAAGGAGATAGTTGAAGGAAACAAAGAATAAAACTCAATATGGCTTCATTTCATTTGAATTTTGAGTGATTAAAAAAAATCTCGGGCCTCTAATTAGAGAGACTTTAGAATAAGTACCCAATCTCAAAAACGTGAGTTTCACAAAATGAATTATCGTAAATACATTCAACTCACTTTTTTTTCTTCTATTATTTGTAAAGAATTCAAGTTTCAAACTAAAGGTCCACATCCATGGTATCCAAGATGGTAGAGTGCTCTAAAAGCAACCTTTAACATAGAGGTACATTTTACTTTCTTCAATGTATCAATAGTGTACGTTCTAGGAGGTAGTTGCTTTTAATTACCACTACATTTCAACTTCAAAAATTTGGAACTAATTCCACGAAGATCCAAAAAATATGAAACAACTTGGGTTAGATGCCAATTCCATTTTTCTTCCTACAAAAATTTACTAAAAAATTATTTCAAGAAGTTTCGCTTCCCCCAAATGAAATCACTTCTTAGAACGTTGCTTTAAGAGCAGCCTACTTTAGTATTTCTGTCCCATAAGTACTCTACCCTCGGTGACGATGGTCGATGGAGACAAAGTATGTACTGAGCTTGAATGAGGTGCTGAGTATGCACTCACCCAGAACTAAATTGATGATCTCCCAAACACTTTTGTACACATTAACTTAAACTTGAAAGTTACTGCCCAAATTCCCTCGCAACCACTCCAGCGCCTTTCCCCGGCTAATGACATGATTGACGAGCACAATAATATTGTGATAACTCATTTTATGCCGGAAAGCAGGGCAGCGAGTTTGGCATTCAAATTGAACAAGCTTTGCTGTCCCAATTGCAGCTCATTGGTAACCTACAAAATTATAAAGCTTCAAGTGGAAGCTAATACAAAGCTTGCACATCAAAATCACAATGACGTAGGCATCTTCACTCGGTTGCAACAGTTTTGTTGCCTCAACAATCATGTGGTCCTCATTCTAAATAATATCCTGCCATCCTCGGGCTTCTTTAAGTTTGCTAACAATTTACAACATGATCGCGATAATTTCCCAACTTATGCATACAAGTGAAGCTCCATGTAATAGATAGGCGGCTAAAAACGCAAATTTATAGAGGGGTTGGACACCTTAAAACATTTCTCAATCAATTTTCTTTGAAAGAGGATTGGAAGTTGCGTTTTCACCATTTTACTTCACATTTTTCAGACACTTGTAGAATTAGTTATGAATTTTTGAAGTTGGAATGGTATTGTTCTGTAAAAGCATCCATCCACTTTGAAAATGCTCATCATTTGTTAGTACATTGGAAACCCAATAGTGTTGGAAAAAGCTTGTGGAAAAGAAACACTTCTAGCACTCCCTAACCTTAGTCAAGTTGTAATGCATTGTTCAAGATTTGTACATATGGAAGCTCTGGAACACAACAAAGGTTTAGTGTACTCCCCTTAAACTCATTGGTTTAAGAAATGAATCCTTACACATTTGACAATGTGTTCAATATTTTATATTGCACTATTGATAATTCACTATATAATGTTTATACATTCTCCATTTTATTTTAATTTAAATAAACAAAAACAAATAGAAAACAAGGACTTTCAACACCAAGGTAGTGAATATGCTAGAGTATAGTTCTACATGTAGAACCTTTCTTAGTGCATCTTCTCTTGGTGCATAAATGTCACTTATGCAGTCAATAGGTGGACCTAATTTCAAGCACTTTTTTTTTAAAAGTAGTTAGTAGTTAGAGTTGACATTAGTTAGGTGGCCATTATTACACCTCCCTTAATGCATAAACCTTTTTAAGTGCATAGTCCCAGCACCATGTGCTAAGACTACATGTATAGGCCCTTTGTGGGTCAATCTACAAACCAGATTGTGGAAAACAATGTACCTTGGTGACAAAAGACCCTCCTTTCTTCTAGCAATAAAACCAATAATTGTTGATGAAAAGTTAGGATAAAATAAGTCTTTGAAAGTGCAATTCCAAAAATGAATTGAGAAGAGTTTTGTATTCATGAATGCCTTTTGTGAATAAATGACAACAAATGAAGGACTCAATTGTCACCATTCTTTCCCAAAAAAATCCAAATCTCCAGGAATTTCACTGCTGTCAAACTTGAATTGATAGGGAAAGTGTTTGACCTAGCTCGCCGATCACATCAACAAAATTGACCAACATTCATTTCAATCTGAAGAATGGGACCTTGTGATGGAACAATCTGACCTATTAAATTTGGTAGCCTGCATAGCAAACTTTTTTCTATTTCATTTATTAAATATTTTGTGCAGAGTACAAAGTAATATCCACTGGATTAATTAATGAAGTGCCAAATGTGAATGCCAAATGTGGATGACATTTCATTTACTCATCCCAAAGTGTGTACGTTCATCCAAAAACTGATAATATTGTCTCAAGATTGTATAGCAGTTTGGCAATTTCATACGTAAAGAAAAGGTAAAATATTGTCAAGCATTTCTTAACAAAAAAATTCTACATACTGCTCACATGCAATATGTTAATGTGCATATAAGTAATATGTACAATTTAAAAAAAGAAGTTCAAATGGAATAATTTAGAAGTTCTTGTTTACAAGAAAAAAAATTGTATTTCATGACTACTTTATTCTTAAAGTTTTTGCAATGTTTTGAAGCTCAAAAGTGTGAATTCAAAATTTAGATCTTCATAGGGCAACTCAAACTTTGAGATTTGAGAATCTTAAATGAAATTAAATGGGCATCACAAAGCTTGTACCAATGATCAATCAATAAGATGAACTTCTCCCCTACTCCAAGTTATAGGCCCCCCAATGATGCATTGATGCAAGCATGTAAGCAGAGAAATTATAGCAAATGAGCCTTCAATCTAGTTGTAAGTAGCTACCCTACAACCATTGAAGGTGTCTATAATATAAACATCTATAATATAGGTATCTATAACATAAATATCCTATAATTGTAAAAGATTTCTATAATATAGACACCTATAACATAGGTGTGTGGGCTTCTAGGCTTCTAGGCTCATGATCCTAGGCTCACATAATAGCAACCCTCATAGACAACTGCAAAGCTATTATATATAGAAACTAAGATTCTAACAAACTAACTTTCCAAATCAAAATTGGCATGTTTGGAATGGCAAATTTGTCAAGACAAATGACCAAATTGAATATTGGTTTGAACTATAAATAATTGGGTGATTGCAAAAAACACTTGTACTATTTGTGGCATCCTTCAATTTTTGGAATACAGTACTATCAATACTATCTCTATGTTGAAGTACCATTTTCTAGTTGAGCTTAAAAATCTAGACCATCTATTTTCTCCTTTGTTTTCTACAGTTTGGGTACATGTATCCTTTCCATTTGTCCACACAAACAAATTAAAGTCACTTTTCACCTTTCTTCTTTTCCAAAACATATTTGGTGGGTACTAATGAGTACTTTGCAATACCTAGAACTGCACTCCAATACTATTTCAACAAATTTTCATAAAATTGATCAATGTGCTTGAGTTGAATTTTCTTTTAACGGAGCTACTATTTGTGATTTTTTTTCGTGGCCATTGTTGTAAACTTTTGTAGTAAGGCTTGTCTAAAAAGAAAAGTTGAATTTATAATCATTCATGAACCACTAGAACCTTCATATTGTAGACCTCTTCAAATAAGAGTCTAAGGCATTTGCAATGCTTATTTTATAAAACCATTCCAGAAGAAAGGACAAGGAGGTCATGAGATGAGCCTATTAAAATTTCATGTTGTAACTCCAAATAAAAGGTACTCAAAAGTACTTCCCCCCCTCCCTCAAAAAATGTTAAGAGTGACAACCTTCAAAAGTACTATTCCACAGTCATTCCATTTATGAAAAATACCAAAAACATTTGGTAGAACCTCATGAAGTCTTAGTAAAAAGTTCATGGCAATTTGAGGTAGAACTCCAAAAGTGAAGTATCTAAACCCACTTACCACACAATGACTATGTGACAAAAAATAGTACAAGTGTTTCTTGCAATCACCCAATTGTATCATGTCAAATTGTCCAATTTTTTAAGACTCTAAAATATCTATGGAGTGAAGGCTTTCCAAGTTAGAATATGTGGTCATTATAGACCTGTCCGTTCTTTCCGGGTTATAGGGACATTCCACACCTCCCGGTTAAAACTGAAGACACCTTTAGCACCTCGGTCCTACTTCACGGACCCTCAATTTAAGTTTACAAAATTTGTATTGTATGGTACATGAACGCATAGTTTAAGTTTGACACTAAGGATGTAGCTGGCAGCCCGAATGCTATCAATTTGTACGTTACAACTTACTCAATCATGCTGATGTTGCATCTCAACGTTTTTAGTAGCTCAGGGGTCCTCACTAAAATGAGGGTGTCCACACCCTTATCAACAGTCCCCGGGAGGTTTGCCAAGACTGACGTGCAATGAAGCTGGTTCATCCATCGATCAATCAACCCCTTAATAAGGTAACTACACCTAAAATCGCACAAATAAGCTCTATTGTATAACCAATATGCTCTAAAAAATGAACAACAATATTTGCACATTGGTGAAGGACTATGAATCAAAATTCAAGTGGTTCCATTATTTTTGGATGTATTGTGAATTAGTTACAAATTTTCAAAGATGCAAGGTGTAGGGTGCTAAAAGTGTCATGTAGGTGATGCCAAAATGCATTTGATGCACATGAAGAAATGACATTAGAGAATAAGTTAAAGTAACAACAAGTGTACCCAAAATTATCCACTTCCAAGGTTGCCACCTCCATAGTACTATAAATAGAGTTGTACACTACTCAAAATTCACCTTACATTTGTCCATGCACACCATTTTGGGTATACTCCCTATTTAGTTTTCCTTCAAAAATAGAAGTTAATTTTGAGGATTGGTCCATTTTAGGTGTAGTTATTGTACTATGATTTTCCATCATAGCATGTTTCGATTGATGAAACTCTCCTACATTGAGATTATGTCCAATAATTGTAAAATACGCCCAAACATAAAAAATAATCGTCGGTGAGTACCAATCTTGTCGCCTACAGCTTGGAAGGTCCTAATCGATGATTATTTTTGATAACTTGACCTACTTTACAATTACCTAGTCCATACTAGTGGGTAGGCATACAATTGATAAGTTTACAAGCATCCGTGCAAATAATTCTTCGTTTGTCTATCACTCCATGTCTAATTGTTGTATGTAATTCTGCCTTATGGGTGGGTCATGTGTGTTGCAGTCTACTATGCTTGAAATAACATGTATGGTATTAAATCACTAATATGTATAGGACAATGCCCGAGGAGGAGGGGGGAATTTCGCAAAAAAAAGAATTGACAAGGAGGGTAGAGCCTGACAAAGAAGTGCTTTTCTTTGCCAAATCCTTGACGACAAGCGGTTTAAGGGCATAAACCATAGGGGGATGAACAAAACATGATGAACACAATGTGATTGATTGAAAAATATGAAATACTCAATTACAGAAGCAAAATCATGTAATTGAACAATATATTTAAAATATAATGTAGAATTCACTCGGGATATGAACGGGACATTTCCCACTAGTGATTTATGTATCACCTACAATAATTAAAGGTAGTTATCTTGAAAGCAGCTCTAGCTACCGCCAAGACTACCACTCTAGTTGGCCTATTTCTTTGCTTTTGTGTAAGTGGTATGCATACCCATTGTGGACCATTAATCCAATTGTGATCCTATTTACATTTCTCCAACATTAATTTCAAGGGCTAAAATGTTGAATTAGGGACGTAGTTGGGTGGAGGGTCTACAATGGATATGCATACCTTAATATGAATCAACCTATTTCTATTATTACTCTCATCTCATTTCCCCCCTTATGAATTCAAGAAATACAATTCAAATGGAAAATGTACACCATTTAAATGTACATAAGGATGGAATCAAAATTTGGATGGTTGATCCAAGGGTTGATCATAAAATAATATACAAATTGACCTTTTGTCATGACCAATGAACCTCTTTAATTTGAATTTACTTAATTAATCTATTGTTTATTGAGTTTGCAAAATTATTATCACTTTAATTTTTATTTTTTTTAGCTTTTCATTGATAGTTGGCTAGAAATCCTTGCATTGGTGGAAGATACATGCATTAAGAAGATTGTATGCCCTTTCTTGAAAAGTGATATGGTGTTCTAGGGATAGAGCTTCTTCTAGTGTAGCTATTTGTTTTAAATGAATACACTCTTATCACTATCATCTTAACTGTCTTGCACTAATATAAAATAGTATAACTTTGGTAAAGTAGAAATACATGCACTAATAGATAAATTGGTACACTTGCGGTATTGTGATGCGTGATGTTTACTAGTTGATGTAGGCATCTTTGTATGTTAAAGAATGTGTATACTAGTGTTGGGAGTTCTTAACCCCTAAGTGCCCATTGCATGTTTACCAAAATCTAGACCCTTCTAAACTCATTCCATTCAAACTACTATCTAAAAAGAGATCCACATAAACTAATTGTACCGATTAATAGTGTAAATAGGCCTGGAGCTCTAGGGAAAGGGATGTGTCCTTTGATTGTATTGTTGAAAAATTATAATAGTTAAACAAGAAAATCTTTCAATTTTGAGAGGTCACTATTTGGCCTATGGAATGCTTAGGGGTTAATTGCTAGTTGTTCTTGTTAGTTGTTGGTTGATAACCAACTATTTAATAGTTAATATTAGTTTATGGGGCTTAGAGTTAGGATTTACTAGTGTTATGGTTGGCTATTTAGAGGCTAGGAATGCTCTCTTGTCTCTTTGTTGGTTCTTTGTAGGTTTGAAGTATAGAATGCACTTAGGTGTTAAGTTATACATTTGTTTGTGATTTACTATTGAAAGAAGCATTGATGTAAGAAATTTTGGGTTTGTGTTTTGAAAAAATGTTGGATCAAGGAAAAAAATTATCTAAGTTTATGAATAGTTGATCTACAATATTACCAATTTTGAAGCATCTTTCCATTATTTATGCTAGGTTGAAGCTAGGTTGAAGCTATGACTATTTCTAGCTTGTTGTGGGAATTATAGGATAGGGATTTGGCAAAAGAGAAGTTGGGAATCGGTTTAGGATTACCGGTATTTAGAAAGGGTAAGGGTACAAAGAGATTATATATGCAAAGAATTTCTACAACAAAGTCCCTATGCTATTTTGGACCTATTTGCAAAACTTTGTGACAATGGTCTCAAAATAAAAGTTTGATTGTGGGTGATTGCAAGAAAGACCGAACGATTTTGGTAGCGTTTGGTCAAAAACTGTGTTTTTTCTGCCCAATACTAGGAGTACTACAAAATAGAGCAATCTCAGCTGTTGATCTGAAAAATCAACGGCCAATAGTACATTTGAGTACTTTATAATACTGAAATAGTACTACTTAAAAAAATGACAGTTTGTCACAGAAAGTAGATAAAATTAAGTATAAATAATAAAAATTAGAAAATCATGAATAAAAAATAACTAAAAATTGGCCATTTATAAAGACTTGATAGTGATTACACTTCACCAAAAACTAGAAGTTGAAACCATCATAAATGTTTGAAGTGCTATGCGCAAGGGACCCCTATTCGCATGCATATTGAGAACAAAAAATTGTGTTTTTTTGAATGCCCTTTGGTAGGCACATGCTCATCTAGTGTGGGAATAGCCCACAAAAAATTCAAGTGAACATCATAATTTTTGGATGCTCCACAGTACTAAAACCCCCTAAACCGCAAAGTGTGACAAATTAGCTAAATTGACATTTAATTATAAAAATATTTTTCAAAATTTATGAAAAATAATGAATCTCATGATTTCTCAGTTAGCCATCTTCAATAAAAATTTCAAGTCCATCGGCTTCATTTTCCAAAAGTTATGATTGACGGCAACTTAGTCACTTCAATTTGTGATGCCAAATAGGACCGGTCTTTCTTGCAATCACCCTTGTATGAATGCTATATTGAATAGAATTTATTTTTAAGAATACAAAATTGAAGAGTTTTAAGTTTGTATTGTCAATACCAAATACAAAGTCATTAGGTTTGCAATGTAATTGACATTATGAAGGCCCAACCAAAGTAGAGCTGGATGATTGCAAGAAAAACCGAACGATTTTGGTAGCGTTTGGTCAAAAACTGCGTTTTTTCTGCCGAGTACTAGGAGTACTAGGAGTACTACAAATGGAGCAATCTCAACCGTTGATCTGGAAAATCAACGGCCAATTATACTTTTGAGTACTTTATAATACTGAAACAGTACTACTTAAAAAAATGACAGTTTGTCACAGAAAGTAGATAAAACTAAGTATAAATTAATAAAAATTAGAAAATCATGAATAAAATAAAAATAAAAATTGGCCATTTATAAAGACTTGATAGTGATTACATTTCACCAAAAACTAGAAGTTGGAACCATCATAAATGTTTGGAGTGCTATGCGCAAGGGACCCCTATTTGCATGCATGTTGAGGACAAAAAATTGTGTTTTTTTGAATGCCCTTTGGTGGGCACATGCTCATCTAGTGTGGGAATAGCCCACAAAAAATTCAAGTGAACATCATAATTTTTGGATGCTCCACAGTACTAAAAACCCCTAAACTGCAAAGTGTGACAAATTAGCTAAATTGACATTTAATTATAAAATTATTTTTCAAAATTTATGAAAAATAATGAATCTCATGATTTCTCAATTAGCCATCTTCAATAAAAATTTCAAGTCCATCGGCTTCATTTTCCAAAAGTTATGATTGACGGCAACTTAGTCACTTCAATTTGTGACGCCAAATAGGACCGGTCTTTCTTGCAATCACCCAGCTATGAATAAAATGATAATATTATCCAATTCTTAGTGACTTGTGACCTTGCAGTTTCACTTGCAAGCCCTTCATGTGCAACCACCAACACTATTCACAAAAAGACAAACTGTAATGCACTCCTCTATCCCTTTGTTGCAACTTCCTCCACATAAAATAATCAGGTTCAAGTCAATTCAATGATTTGATGACAAAAATTCACAAAACATGTTAAGTTTTATTCCCTATGAAGGATGTGATTTGTGCCAACAAGAAGTCTAGAATTGGAAGGAAGGCTCCACAAAGAGGAGCAAGGTAGGGCTCAATTAGTGTCAGGATACCAATTAAAACCTTCAGACATGTAATTTAGTTCATTGTTTTAAATGTATTAATATATATAATCTTCAAGTTATTGCTGAAAACAAGGTATGTTTAAATTTGAAATGGCAAAACAATAGCTTGTACTAATTATACATATGATAACTTAATATCATTCATCCAAATGGATGCATTTCTATTTCTTTGGGTGCTCTTGAAGTTTTCTTGCACTCATGTAACTCATTAGAAGGCCCAGCTGCAAGCTACAAGCTAGTTCGGCGGCCAGTCGCCAACCTCTAATCATACCAGAAGAAGCATCAGCTCCAGTTACCGCAACAACCGCCTCATGTACTTGAAAGCCTATGGAAAAGAAGAACTGTGACAGGGCGCCTGAAAGGCATATATCACAAAGGGCCCATACACTGATAATTACTACAGGGACCAGGAATAATTTGCCTTCAGTTGGACTCAACCAATGAACCAATGTATGATAATTCCAAAACGGAAGGATAGATACTAACCAGTTACCCACCGTCACGTGCACCTTGCAACAATTAACTAAGCCAGCGATTAAGCTCATAATCATGTAATTGACACAGTAATTTCACAGCCAGGGCCAAAGTCCAACCGATGCTGGCTATCAATGGCCATATATTTGTTGAAATGTCCAAACATATGACATTCAAATATGCAGAGGCTGCTCTAAAATCTGACATACAAACTCCACATGTATAAACTCAAGTTTGAACGAGCTAAGTATTTTGTCAATATAGTTGGGTAACTCCAAACGTACTCCACTTTCACTTAGCCGGCTACTCGACTGCTTGTTGTAAGCTTTAAGCCTCGATCCACACTAACTAACTTGGTAGAATGTGGCCAATGTAACATTCAGTGATTTGAGTCATTCAATTATTGACACAGTAATCTCTCATTGCCAAGTTTAACCCAGGCTAGCTATCGATGGCCATAGTAGTTAAAATGCAAACATATGCCAGCATTTGAAGTATGAAGTGCTCGAAATATATGACGACATGGATCGAAGTATGCAAACTCGATCAAGTTTCAATCGGTACATTTGTCATTTCAGTTAAGCAACTGAAACCTGCTCCAGTTTCACTTCGCCTTCTCAAACTGCTCCTTGTTGTAAGCCTTAAGTTAAGCATAGATTCACACTAACTTAATTGGTAGAATGCTGCCGCGCCACTGGTAACGTAACATTCCGTGATGGTCACCTGCAGGTCCGCACCGGGGATCGATAAGATCGAATTATATGTAGGTAGGTTGCAAGAGAGGTCCGGAATAGAAGATGCGCTTTACCGTACCATTCCATACCATACCCCAGCTGCAAATTAAAAGCCCTGTCTCGCAAGTGCTAGAAATCCCAAACATCACGCCACGTCTAGTAAGAGTCCAGACGAAGACCTGATCACTGACCTGATCCCTAGCTGGATCCCAAGATGAGAAGAAAGAGTAAGCGCGGTGCCAGCAAGCGCCTGTAATTGTAGAATGCAGACCAGTGACGGCGATGGTAGGGCCACGGCGCTCTTTCATTAGTCGTCAGCCATCGCCGTCGAAGTTTGGAAACAAGTGCAACAATCTCTGGAACCTCTGCATGGGATCGACCTCTGGGATGGGACCAGGGATTTGAGGAGGAAGCGCAACACGACCAATCAAGCTAACATGGGGCAGTCGCAAAGAGGAAGAAATTGAAACCCCAGATTATACCAATGCAAAGCTTGCGCTCTCACTGGTGTTTTTCCTCTTCTAGCTACTTCTTATCGTCCTCCGTTGGCTCGATCCTTTGCCTCCTGCAACCTCCTCGTGGAAGCGTAATTGCAGGATATTATCTTGGTTTCAGTCTGATATTGTACTAGTGGTAGTATTTTCCGTTAATTTTGGCTCCGCACCGACCATTTGGGTTGTATGATGGATATATGAAGCTAGCTAGGACGTTACTGGTTGGGAGTCGATCTCGTCACTGTGCTAGCTTAACGGTTTGGCCGAATCCATTAAGAGCTCGATTTTGAATGATGGATTGCTTCGTAGAGGTGAACACTTTCTCATCCTGAGCACAATGTGTCCACAGGCTGCACTGTTCCCAATGGCGGCTGGTAGAGCGTCCCTTCGAAGTCGATCAGAGGTCAATTATCGTCGATCTTACTCTGTGTAGTATTAGCCAGCCGGCTTTTCGATTCTTTGGTTTTTGCAAACCTGGTAAACATTGCTGAAGTCGAGGCTCGAGTTCTTTGATGAAAGTGTTAGTAGCTTCGTGCTAGAGTGTAGACATCAGGCTGGGGATACAGATGTGTAGATCAAGTAACACGGAAGCCTCTCTGTCTAGCCAGAGCTTGCTGATGCGCTGGAAATCTGGAATCGATAGCTTTCAGTGCATTCTAGAGCAGCGCATTTTATTAATTAGTTTTCGTTGTTTCTTGCTGAGCTCAACTTTCGATCTGAACTTGAGAGAGCTAAGACCTAAGAGTCAACCCCTACTGGCTGACTTTGCCCTCTGGAACTTGAGCTAGGAAGAAATCGTGGGCAATACGTGATATATGTAAGGTATAGTGTAACTAATTGGGAAGTTCTTGAACTTTTGTTGAAGATTCTGAAGTTTTTGATTGAAGGATTCACAGCTCGATCGATCGATTAATTAGTAAGCTGCGCTACTGTAGCTTTGGCATTTGCAGATTTGTTATCTAGAACTAAAGGAAGCTGCCCTTTCCCTGCATAGATATGAAGACAAATCCAGACAGGTGCTTCAATTCCCTTCTAGATTTCGATTGTTTGAAGAATCGTTGAGCATCAGGTAGTGATGGTGTATCTGGTATCCGCATCACACAAAGAAATTCACTGGATCTCCTTTTAGGACTTCGTAGATTGAGCAACAATCCAGCGGGCAATCCTGAAGTTCATCTGTCCTGGAGGAACATGCCAGTCACACTAGCTAAAGGAGCAAAGTAGAAGGTCATTTAAGATAAATCTGCGTGTTTCGGAGTGCCGAAATTGTGGATTCATTCACAGAGGTCTAAAAATTAACTAGGACCGGACGGTATAGATCTGATCTAGGTTCGAGAAGGGCGCCCATCTGTTGAAATTATGCCATTTTATCTAATGCGACGATCTAACTTCTGTTAAAGAAATCGAGAAGGAGTTTACCTCCCGGTTCACCTGGTACTGTTTTGACTCATCTGTCACGGGAGAATATTTAGGCCCGCATTGGAGCAATGAACAGTCGACAATTGTAAACCACATTTTTGATTCTGAGTGCGAGACCGAACAAAAGCTGTGCTAGTCTGATTTCATTTTGTAGAGTTTGGAAAGAGTCAAACTACTGACTTTAGTGCAATTTAAATAAGATTGCTTTAGAATTAAAATTCTCCGATGTGAAGATCTCTCATCAACGGCGGTTCTCAGGTTCGGTCATTAATTATGTTGATCTGAGTAGTAACCGATGCGTGCACGTGAATTGATCTTCGAATTCCTTGCAGCCTCTACCAGATTGTGAAAGTCGTATACAAGTAGGAGCCGGGAGTCATGTGTGCGACCGCGAGAGATCAAGTTCCTCAAGCCTTTCAAAATCATCAAATTCCTCCCCGGATAGCATCAAGGACGTCGACAACACCGATACTGTGCGTCCTTACTTCAACCCTGTCTGTCAGTCTGTACCCTCCAGATTTTGATGTGCTGCAGTTGTCCATTAGTGTACAAATGTACAATAGATTCAGTTTAAAACTAACCACTCGATCATTAAGTCTAGTTATTAGATGGTGATCATAAGGAAGAGGATTCAGAATTAAATTGGCAAGTTTAATTTCAATGGCCTCAGATGAGATGCATAAGCGGTTTTTCCTTTGATAACGAGAACCTATAGATATAGATTTAAGTTCAGCACCATTGTGCTAAATTTTGCCATTTTAACTGAAACTTGCCAATTTTAAAGGAAGATTCCCTTAAGACTGGTAAGAACAATAACTCTGACAATGAGTTCGTATGCGCGACAAGCTTCTTCACCTGCACAGGGACCCTCAAGCGCTGTAGCTAGACACATGTAATTCCATTGATAAAGCTACGATAGATGATGCGCATTCTTTTGACCCATGGTAGATGTTTCCAGAATCAACTAATCGTCGATGTCGTTAAAATGGAACGAGAGCTCTAACATCAGAGCCCCTTCTGAAACCTTAGAGCTCTCCCATAGATCATCGTAGATCTGAGATTTCAAAAATGACTGTCATCCAGTTCCAACGATCGAGCGTCTCAAATAAATCCCGTTCCTAGTTGAAAACCTGTTCAAATGAGTAGAATTTTCCGAAAATACAGTAATTTAGGTGACCATAATCTCACTTCTCTCGTCATGCGCACACGGGGAATTTAACGAATGCAGGTTCAGGCATTCAACCCGCTGTTAAGAACAGAGCGAGCGTGGTCAACATTCACGATGCAACAATACAACAGCCAACAACTGCGAAGTCCCATGGTGTACGACGACTCCTCGCCGTACAGTTTCCATGGGACGACACAGGAAACGACGTTCAGCAGGAGCGGCAGCGACGTGACGCCCAACATGATGCTCAACTTTGGAGGCGTGATGGACCGGCTGGATGCATCCGCCTGCTTCCCTGGCTTGGGGGAACTCCCTTCGAATGGACTCATGGAAGCAAGCGTGGAGCATAACCTGAGCGGCACGTTCACTGCCGACTTGAATTCGTCGGCGTATGAGGTTGGGGATCCAGATCATGGCTGTCTGCTTCAGGAGATGCTGCAGCCGACTCCGCCTCCAACTACTAACCGCTTGCCTGATGCGCACTCGCAGGTTCGTTCAACCCTAAACCTGCTTAAGTTACTTACATTTCAAACTACACGGCCTGCCCAGCAGTCTTCTTGTATCCCCTGTGTGGAAAATGTGCTTAAACGTATCTCCTTGGTTTCACGATTGGTGTGGGACCATGTACCTGCGGTAATGCACATTTTTTCATACAGGAGATTCAATGTGAAGTGGCTACATAGTATTCAGGGCGGGGATCCTTGATCTCGCTTCCCATGCATTGCATTGTAGCTCCTTTCACTGTTAAAACATACTCTTGAGTTCAAGCTTGCCTCGAAATCTTGAATCACTGTACATAGAATAACTTCATGTAGCGTGATATTGATGCATGTCATACCATGTATGTCATATCAACAATCTCAACTGCAAGACTCACTGACTCCATGACTCCATACTCATAGCCGAATAACCTATTCTGACCTAATCAACGATTTCAGGTTCCAGTATCCACAAGTCACGGCGACTGGGAAGACAGTCTCCACGCCCTCCAAGAAATGGTGCACCTCCAACACCACCCCCACCATCTCTACCCCCGACACCCTCAACCCGACCATCCCCAATTCACCCCCACCTTCACCCCCACCAATTGCAAGTTCCCCAACAACACAGAGTCCGACCTTCTCAACCTCCTCCACTTCCCCAGACTCACCCCCACGCCCCCTTTCCCCTACCCCAACCTCCGATCCAAAGCTCCCTTATACTTCCCTCCCACTCTCTCCCATCCCGTCAATCCAGAATACGAAAACCGAAGCATGTTGGGATACGATCCCGGTCACCAATTTCAAAGCGCAACACAGCAGCGGTACTTTCACAAGGGGAATAATAATGAGGGGGTGAGGATGCCGGGTGCGAATGTTTTGCTTGTGGATTTGGAACAAGAGCGCGAGGATGCGAGTGGGAAAGGGTTGGGAGGAAAGGGCACGGGCAAGGGGGAGTCGGCAGGGAAAGGGGAGTTGCAGCAGCGCGGCGTGAATCACTTCGCGACGGAGAGGCAGCGGCGGGAGTTTTTGAATGAGAAGTATCATACGCTGAGGAGCTTGGTGCCCAACCCTACGAAGGTGAGAGGGTCGTTGACCGTGGAGTTTTGGGTGGCGAGGTTTTGTCAAAATTTTGCAAGAAGTTTGAAGTAGTGGAGCTTACACTTACACTAGACAAATTGGGTGCGTGTTTGGATGCAATGCCATACTCACCTCGTGTGGCTATTGGGGTTGGCAAAAAATAATTTGAAAAATAAATGTTGAAATTTTAAGAAAATTATTTTTTCAATTATTTCATCTTATATGGAGAAAACACAAAATTTGAGGGAATATTTCTGTATTTAGCATTCAATGAATTTGGATTCTCAATTTAAAATGAATATTCAACATAATAATGGCCTTGATAGTTAGGTCCATTCTTGAACTTCATTGTAGGGGACTCTTTCTCCCCCTTTACTCAAAGCTATTTCATTCATGCAAGCTTGTCTATGAATTGTAAGTCATTATACCATTCATGGACAAACTTGCATTCAATCCATGCTTCCAATGAATTAAGGCTCCTTCAAAGTCATTGTAGAAATCTTGAATGCAAGGTGGTTTGTAGATTGCACGTTACTGTACAACTTATTTTTGTTATAATGATGTTGAAGAAAGACCCCTAGTTTTTGTATTCAAGAATGTTATAATCACAAGAGAATATCTAAGTTGTCAAATTTAAGATGAAATTCATTATTACTACGAAAATACGTTGATGAATGTGAATACATACATATGGGGTGGATGGATGAGTGCTCTAATTGACTTGCATTTCCAAGGTGAATGTCATTAAACCCATGTAAATATCAAAATAAAAAATTATTTTAAAATGTGATTACATCTAAAGTCATTTGAGTATGGTTCCTATTGTGAAACTATCTAAGTTTATATTCAATCTTGTTGGGAATCAAAAGGGAGAATCTTCTTTTTTCATACCATAGCATGCAATTTTTTACATCATAGGAATAAATTATGAATTTTTGAAGTGTTGAAAATAAGTGTATCCAAAATCAATCGAAAGGTTTTATGAATTGAATTTATAAATTTAGGTGAAGAATCTATACGAATCCATTTTAGAAATTAAATGAAGTTACCTTCTATCAAAATCCAAATTACAAATTGAAGACAAAGAGTGCAAGGAGATGTCTTTACATTTTCTTTCACTTGGAAAATGATTCATTTTTGCCCAAGGGTTGAGAACTCCTTCAAATTCGACTTTTAGCATGTTGGCTTTGAGAGTAGAGTTGACTCCTCTAAAGTAACTACACCTAAAATTGCACAACTAATAAGTAATTCAACATGGTTCCCATTATTATATTGCAAAACTTTTTGTGGGGTCTTGTGGGGTACTCAAAAGGGGATTCTTGATTCTCTCCGAATGCATTTTATGGACACTATATGAAATAAACTACAAATTTTTAAAGTACTGAAAACAAGTGTTTCTAAAACTTACCATAGACTCTTGTGATTTGTGAATAGTGGGAGACAATACATTTTAGGCAAGAATATGTAGGGATTGGTTTTAGAAAGCGGTCGAAATAAGGTGCAGTTACCTTGTTTGCTCATGAAGTCCTGCTTTGAGAGAGTGGAGTCCTTCAATTGTCTGGCGTACTTGACTCCAGAATCTTTCCTGTGTTGTGTGATGGCAGGCGGACAGGGCGTCCATTGTGGCCGACGCCATCGAGTACGTGAAGGAGCTGAAAAGAATGGTGCAAGAGCTCCAGCAGCTGGTGCAGGAGAAGAGGCGGGCGGCGGGGGACGCCAGCAGCGTCAAGCGAAGACGCGCGTCCATGGACGGGGAGCCTTACAACAACAAGACAGTGGGAAGCTCATCGGGGCACGAAAACAACGGGCACCTCACGGTCAGACATTTAATATCGGAATTGGTGTCGGACACTCATATTCTGGACGATGAACACCGTGCTTCAAGTCAATGTGTTTCATGTGTGTTTTGTGTCCACTCATCACTGATTCCATGGAACGTTGCTTGTGGGTCAGGTGGGCAATGACGGATTCTACCCGGATGGGTCACAGTTGCAATGCTCATGGCTGCAACAGACGTCACAAAACGGTGCTCATGTGGATGTGCGTGTCGTGCATGACGAGGTGACCATCAAAGTGAACCACCGGCGAAGCAAAAGCTCCTTGTTGTTCTGCGTCCTTGCCTTGCTTCAAGACCTGCAACTCGATCTTGTTCATGCGAGCGGCGCAACTGTCGGCGAGCACGATGTCTTCCTTTTCAATACCAAGGTAGAGCATCCACATCATTCCCTGCAAATTGGAAATCAATCGACACTCTCAAATTTAAAGGGTCCTCGCTCCTTACGAAGAAAATGGAACCAAATCAGAAAATATCCGTAGTTCTCAATTTATTAATTGGTTATTCATTCCTACGTTTCTGAAATTTAGTCCAGCAGCTTCACTGCGATGTAGTTTTTTTGGAAATATTTGGTAGTTTGCCTGAAGTTTGAATTTGAAATGGCTATTTGGAAAAACGAATCGACTGCCAGTTCTCTAAACTCATTGCTCCCCTCCACACTTACTGCATCTGTACCCTTGCACACCAAATGATATTGATCAGTCTGTTCGATCAAGTTTTTAGGCCTGGGTGTACTTGAACCATGTCACAATATCAGCGCACTAAAAAAAAACCAGGGTTGAATTAATAGAAAACTTTCTTGAGTGAGCCATGGATTGTCTTTTTAATTAAGAGACATGATTCCGAGCATCAGATTTGTGAGACTCTAATACTTTTAAAAACTGATACACATTTGAGATTTTTTAGGTCTTAAGGTATCTTGAAAAAGTGTCAATGCTGTGAATGTTTCCGCCAATATAACGACATTGAAGTTCACTTTGATGGGCGTGATTGATGGTGAAAGCAGATCTTGGAGGGATCGTCCACATTTGCAGGCTACATCGCAGTGAAGCTGCTGGACACTCTTGATCGCCACCTTGTAATTTAAGTTCCTCTATCTGTTTATTCCCGACCTCAACCTGCATCCAGGACTCTCCTATAGCAGTACATATTCACCTTGTGGAGTTATGAAAGGGTTTAGGGTTTAGGGTATCTTATCGAATTGCAACTGAGAATACAAAAGATTATATATATGCATATACTTAGGTTATCAGTCAGTTGTGCAGAGGTAAGCAGCTAGCTTTAACTGTAGCCTAAATGTTGATTAATTTGTTGAACATAGTCAAATTGTCCGATTACTAGCTCATAGAAGTTGGTTTACGTTTGAGAATGCTATATATACATTGTACAATGTTCAATTCCGGGTTCATCCCAAGTTACAAAAATGAGAAACTCACTTGGCATGTTCAACTGATTTGTGGTATGGAGAAATTCCCTTGTAAGTCATTTGAAATTTTCAGGTTGAAATGGCAAAGTTTAGTACAACACAACATTGTTCCGTAAGGCTCAAAGTTCGTCGCAGGCCACACAATGAATGCCGGGTTAAACTGAAATTCTGTCTTTGTTAAGTTAGGTGATGAAGCTTTTAAGAAACTGGTGGTGAGGGTAAGCGAAACCAGAAGTGACCAGTGAAAACCACTGCAAAGAATTAAAAGAAGGCAATGGTAACCTGATGGCGCAGTTGGAGGATGAATTCAAAATCATTGTAGTGTTTAAGTTGGTCGTGGATTCTCACTACCAATCTGATGATGGGCGATTGATCATGGTCACGAAGTAGCATGGATCAGTTCTCATCGCACATCCTCTGACAACACATAACATTCTTGAACTTCAAGGAAAAGGCTCCCTTTGCTTTCCACAAATCAAGGCTGATTTCAATGTAAAAAACCTTGAATACAAGCTTGTTCATGAATCAGAGATCACTATAAGAATAAGCAAGGAATTATTCCTATTACAATGACAACATAGAAAGACCCCCAACCTTTTTATTCAAGAATTTTATGCAGAGCTAGGACTAAGTCGATAACTTACTTGTGTTGAAAATTACAAAGGCATGGCAACCATAGCAAGCTGGTAAGATACTGACCTACATGAAATTCGCAAAGTGACTCCAAGAAAAATGGAGTTAATTCTTTGCAAATTTCAAGCTCTTGACTTCAAAAATTCGTTGACAAGCTTCATCTAAGGTAAAGATTCTATCTGATTTATGTTTGTGGGAAGCCTAAATTTGCGGAAGATGTTCAATCGAAGCTTGCTTACGCATTCTATTCACGTAGGCTCGAGTTGAACATTCCTCACTCGGAGCTGCGAGAATTGCAGTCTATGAAATTCAAGCCCTTCTACGGCAGGAGACAATCGAGACATGCAATAAGTTAAAATTTGAGGCAGCCAGGGCAAGGACCTGCGAGTGTATCCATTCCAAAATAGAATCTATTGCAAGTATATTAGGTAGGGATCGAAGCCTGGTGCGGTGCCCAAGGTAGCAAGAATCGGCCATGTCGTCGAGCTCCAGCATCTTCCTTGGCCATTAGAAAGGTTATCTCCATCTCGTAGTTTCAATTCAATTAATGTGCAGAAACGTGTTCACACGGGTGTGTGTCTCACGGGAAGCATCGTGTGCCATAGTCGATAGGAAGGCCAGGGAGGAGCTGAACATGAAAGGCGAAACTGAACAATCAAGTAGCCGATGCAAAGTTGGAAGAATCCGGAGGCGGCGGCAGTCGTACTCCAAGTCGTGAATTATCTCCGACTGCATACTCGTTTTGAACAGCTCGCCAACAAATGAAAATCTCACTGTAAAATATTGAGTTCCACAGTAACGTAACGGTACCTCGCACACTGTGCCAATGGCGAATGTTCCAGATTCTCCGGCTAGCTGGTTCCCAATTTGGATTCCGACATGGAATTTCAGTGAGTTCAGTACACTGTCGCAATGGCGGTGATTGCAGAATTAATCTCCGGGTGGTTCTCTATTTGGAGGCCTCCCTCGAATACTCCGTCCGAGTTTACTTTAGTTCGGCACCGGCACTGGCGCAGTGGCTGGTGATGGTTGAATGAGAGTATCCGCATTCTGTCCCCCTGGATCTGCCAGGTGCGAGCTTGTGATCTACCGTAATGGCCATGCCCCCATAGCGAATTGGCGAGTATCAGGAAGATTTTGCCGAGTATCTCTGTGATATATATAGGCCCGCCTGTATTCGATACTCGGATCGAGGATCTCTACTTGCAGCTAGTAATCACCCGACATTCTGCTTGCCGGAAGATACTTGCGGTTCGACATTCCTGTATTTTCTTCTCGTGGCGAGACTCCCCAAGAGCTGGCGGATAAACTATTTAAGACTCTACGCAGATTGTGCTGATGTAGATTTGATAGATAGTTAAGCATTGGCTCACTCGGGAAAATTGAATAGGGGTATGCTGATAGAGAGTCGATTATGTATGTGGATTCTACAAGCCCTATTCTTGAGTTACCTGCTTTCATCGTGTCTTCTTCTAGACTGAGTGGATGAAGAGCGATTCGATCTGTGGCCAGCCAAGACTCACAAAGAATACTCTGTGTAGACAGAAGGGTATCTCAATAGCATCTGTCGAGGCTATTGGCCAAGGAACATGGTAATTTCCTCTCTGTCGTTTTATTGCGATTTTGGTTAGGTCTTCGTTTCAGGCATTTCTATGTGTACATGGGGGTGTCTGCAGCATGATCCGGAGCTGGAAATGCGACGTGGTGTACGAAGCAACGCTATGAAGGTCTGGCACTATCCCCCCCCGCGCAAGTGACTATTTTCATTTGAAAGGCACTTCTGGAATTTGAGGAATTCGCACGGTGGAGTGTTGGTAGGTGAAAAGTTTGCGGAGATGAAGAAGTGGAATTTCGACGGCATGCGGCTATGGAAGACTTGTCTTCTCTGGACCATGACATGCACAAGTGTGTTTTCTGGATGTGTGCTGTGTCTCAATGAAGAAGGCCAGCTGCTGTTCAAGTGGAAGCAAGGTTTTCTAAACGATGTAGACAACAGCATGAGCAACTGGAACGCCTCGGACAGCACTCCTTGTTTGTGGAGGGGTGTGACCTGCACACAGGGTTCTGTCTCTGCACTGGACTTCTCCCCTCTCCCTTTTTGCAACCTGGTTGGCGAAATCCAGGCCCTCACTTTTGGTAAGTGGCGTCGTACTATCGTGGATTGTTCAATCACTTTACGCGTCTTTTCTTTTTCTTTGTTGTCAATTCGTTCGGATAGACGCCGAAGTGTACTGATCTTTGTTATCATGGTGCATGTGTGATGGAATGCAGCTCAGTTTGGCAATCTTACATCCTTGAATGTGGGAAACACGAGTTTGAATGGAACTTTCCCTGAAGACATCGTGACTTGCTCTAAGCTTGTGTACCTCAACTTGAGTTACACCTACATCGGCGGGAAGGTACCGGAAAACCTTACTAAACTTCAACAGCTGCAGGTGCTGGACCTAACCTATGCGTCCTTGGTAGGCACCATGGTGGTCAGATTTGACGAGCTCCAGGAGCTGCGAGTTCTGCGTCTCGGCGGGAACTACTTCGAAGGTCAGATGCCAGAGTCCATTCCTTCACTGACGAAGCTTGAGGAATTGAGTCTGTCACATAACAACTGGAATGGCACCCTGCCGTTGAGCCTCTTCCAAATTCCAAACCTGACAGTTTTATGGTTAGGCTCAGACTTGGACGTCCTGGATATGGTGCCGTGGCCGAACATGAGCTTATGGGAGGGCTTGCAGGATCTTCGCCTGCACGGCGTGAATTTCCCTCGAGTTTCATTTCCGAAAGCGGTATTGAAGTTGACCAATTTGAAGACTCTCCATCTGGAGAGGTGCAACATCATGGGCCCCATTCCCTCTTTAGAAAGCCTGACGCATCTGGAATTCCTAAATCTGGGAAATAACTCGTTCAACGGCCATATTCCAGACATGTTCGGAAGCATGACCAACTTAGAGCGAATCTGGATTTTTGCGAACCAGTTGACGGGGACTCTTCCAGACTCTCTGTTGCAGTGCAGCCGGCTTTGGGAACTCATCGTTTTCTATAATGGCTTAAGTGGGGACTTGGCAGACATTTCAGCAAACTTGAGGGGCAGCTTGACCCACGTCGACGTGGGGTTCAACAACTACACTGGAGAGATTCCAGGCAGTCTGGATAATCTGACGCTTCTCACATTTCTCGATCTCAGTGAGAACAATTTCAGTGGAGAGCTTCCCGCTAGTCTGGGTAACCTGTCGCAACTCACATACCTCGCTGTGCATGGAAGTAATCTGGTTGGAGAGATTCCTCGTACCTTGGGTAACCTGTCGCAACTCACACATCTCGATCTGAGTGGAAATAATTTAAGTGGATCGATTCCTCCTGAAATCGCCAAGTTGGGACGACTATCTCAACTTCGTCTCAACCTGAACCAACTGACTGGTGCAATCCCGTACGATCTCGGGAGGAATACTTTGCTGCAGCGTGTGGACCTGGGGTACAACTTTCTTGAAGGTCCTGTGCCTCCGTATCTTTGCTGGGGCAACAATGTGACATTGAATTTTCTTGGAATATACCAAAACAGACTGACTGGTACGATTCCCGAAACATACGGCAATTGCGCAAACTTGGGGGTTGTGCGACTGGACGGCAACCATTTGGAGGGGCCTGTGCCGGCGGGCTTGTGGGGAGGCGCCCAATTGGTGAGGATGCAAATGAGTGGGAACAATCTGAGTGGAAGGATTGACGCCAGCATCGGAAACGCCAAGTCTCTCTCAATTTTGTATCTGCAAAACAACAGGTTGTCAGGCCCCATTCCTGCAGAGATTGGACAGACCAACTTGGTCAAGTTCCAAGTCGACTCCAATGAGCTTAATGGCACCCTGACTCCCCTGCTGGGAAACTTGTCGAGGTTGACGCAGCTCATATTGGGTGCTAATTCTTTCCGTGGCGCCATTCCTGCCAGCCTGAGCAAGTGCTCTGAGCTTTTTCAACTGGACCTTTCCGGAAACCATCTGGACGGCACCATTCCTGACGAGCTGACCAACCTCAAGCTATTGAGCACTCTGGATGTCTCGGAGAACAACCTCACGGGAACCATCCCTGCAGGCCTGTTCAGTCTGGTGAATTTGCAGGTCCTGAATGTGGCATTCAACAACTTGTCAGGGGTCATTCCTAATCAGGGCAATGGCCCAGGGTTTGTGAATGTGAACTTCACTGGAAATCCGAACTTATGTGTGGAGGGTTTCTGTGGCACCGATTCTTCTGCGGTAGGCTTGGCGGACAAGCGGGACAAAAAACAGGCTTGGATTGTGGTCGTGGGGGTATTTGGTGCCGTGGCGTTTGGGTTGTTGCTGTTGTTGGTTGTGGTTTTCAGGAACTGCAGCAGGAGTGCCGCTAAGGGAGCTCTACACTCATCAAGTGAGGACGAAAGATCATGGACGTTGACGTCGTTTCACAATAAAGTGTACCATGAGGATGAAGTCTCGGCCTTGGATGAAGACAATCTGATTGGAGCTGGCGGTTCGGGCAAAGTGTACAAGGTTGAACTGAGCGACGGGGAGATTGTGGCTGTGAAGAAACTGTGGAATGTGAAGAAAGATGAGGACAGCGGTGACCACGGCTTTGGTACCGAGGTTTGCAAATGAGACCTCCACTCGTTATTTGCAATCCGTTGACAAGTTGTTTCCAAAGCTGCAATGTTGGGCTGGTCATTTGTCGGAATGATTGTTTGTTGTGAGTGTGGATGATAGTAGATTTGAATCTGATGTAGTGCTTTCATGCTGTGCAGCTGAAGACACTAGCGAACATCCGTCACCGGCACATCGTGAAACTTTTGTGTAGTTGTACCAAGGGCGACAACAACCTGCTGGTGTATGAGTACATGCCCAACGGCAGCTTGAGAGATCTCTTGCACAGGCCCGAGGCAAATACACTTTCGTGGGAAATTCGCTACAAGATTGCCATGGGAGCAGCCTTGGTTTGTCCAAGCAACCCATCAACTGTGAATTTTAGTGGTCACATTTATCCTTGACATGAATGCTTTCGAATCTGTGTGTGGTGAATGATTCTGGGATTGGGCATTTGCTGTGAGGACAGGGACTGGAATATTTGCACCACGACTGCTCACCACAAATCCTGCATCGAGACATCAAGTCTAACAACATTCTGGTGGACTTGGAGTATGAAGCGCACCTGGCTGATTTTGGGGTTGCGAGGATGATAGATCCGGAGGCATCGCATGAGTTTTCTTCAGTTGCTGGATCGTTGGGCTACATTCCTCCAGGTGAAGATCTGGATCGATTGAGTGATTGTTCAATCATCCATTCATGGCTTCGAATGTGCAGTGCATATCTAGACTATTCCTTAAACTAAGATTGGAAGTTGGTCATGGCTTTAGTTAATGTTGTTCTATTTCACCACCAATCTCATGGCACGATGGTGGTGTGCTTTCTGTGGGAAAACTTGTGCAGAGTACTCATTTGGAATGCGAATGACGGAGAAAATTGATATCTACAGCTTTGGAGTTGTTCTGTTGGAGTTGGTGACTGGAAATAGAGCAGCAGACCCTTTAGCAGGCTTGAACTTGGTGGAATGGGTTCATAACAGAGTGGTAACACCAAACGAATTGTGTGAGGTTTTAGATTCCAAGTGTGGGACGAGTTCACGGAGTGAGATGGTTCAGGTCCTGAGAATTGCACTGTCGTGCAGCAGTTCCATGCCTGCAAGTCGTCCGTCAATGCGTGAGGTGGTGAAGATGCTAGGAGACGTTGCTCCAAGTTTGGCATGAAAGCCGACAGCGGCATAGATGGATGGATGAATGGAGGAGGTGAGCAGTCCGCTCCGTTTATGAACTTTGATGTAGTTGTATAAAGTTGACCGCAGAGGCATTGTTGTTGTTTTTTGCATGAATTTTCTCCACTTTGCTGCAGACTGAGAAAACACAGAGGCTATTTTTTATATACAGGACATTGAAGTTGTTGTTTTAACAGAATAGCCAGATTTTACCCAGATTCCATTACCACCCCAATATCACATGTGTATTGAAGAAATAGCTGGCTACTTCTCCAAAATGAAAAAAAATAAAATTACTGACAGAGCTGGTTTTGCATGCATTCTGAGTCCTGAGGATGATTGTTTCGGTGCATTGTCTTGACTCTGATGAGTGGGACCGATGCACGCAAAGAGCACAGGCAATTCAATCTTGTTGAGCTTCGTTATGGAGTGAATCCTCTGGACATACTTGTGTAACTTGCCATCACACCAACTACTAATTAAAGGGTATCCTGAAGTGGTTAATGCTTAATAAAATTTCTTTTATTGTTTGTTGGTCATAGGAATGAAGCCACTGCAGGAGTGCGAGACCAACTTGTACTGTTACATGGATCGTATGACCTGAACCGATTCGCACACAAATTCTTCCTGAGACTGCATGATCACAATAATTAATCCCAGGCTAGGGATGCAGAAAGTACGTCACTCTTCGGGCAGAAACTAAGGAGAAAGATTCATAAACCACTCTCACTACGCCTGGTGATTCATCAGACTTCAAGAGCTTCATGAGTCCGAAACTAGCGTCGTCCCTGTTTAAAACATACTCATAATCAACAGCTGGAGCGGTAGAAGCAGAAGAAAGCCACACATTGCAACACGTTAATACACGTGATGAATTGGACGAGGGAACTTCAAATTTGATGAGGAACACAGATCTTGGAGGGGTTGTGCACATTTATGGGCAATTTCATTGAAATGGCGGTATTGAATATGCCATTTTCAGACCACCTGTTCTAAACTGTGAAAGTGACATTCATGAGAGGTGTAGGTTTCAAAAATCTTTGACTTGTATAGATTACAAAAATCTAAGACAAATATAGATTTTAGATCTTGCGGTCTGAATTGTAAAAGAGACATCTAGGATAGGTGTAGATTTCGGACATCTAAGTAAGGTATAGATCTAAAACATCTAGGACAATTGTACATTTCAGACCAACCAGTCTGAACCGTAAAAACTGCCAAGATAGCAAAATGGCGTCATTTTAACGAAATTGCCCAGGCATATTTGCAAACTACATCACAATGAAGTTGCTGGACACTCGTGATCACTAATCACCACCTTGTACTCGAAGTTCCACTGTCGATTCCAGACACCACCCTACATCAAGGACTCTATAATAGCTGCACATATTCACCTTGTATAGAGATATGAAAGTGTCATAAGAGAATCTTATAGAATTGCTACTTGAAACACAAAGCAAAGTTGATAGGCTATTTGCACTCGGGAAATCAATGCAAAGGTGAGCAACTAGCATTGTAGAATTTCATTAATTTGTTCAACACAATCAAATTGTCCAAATACTAGCTTGTAGGAGTTGGTTTATGTCGAAAAATCCTACAAATTGTTTACGTTTGTCTAAATTTCAGGTCCATACTACTTGAATTTGATGTCCCAGATATCAACGAAAAATCGCTTGTGTATCTCATCTGGACAGTTGGAAAATTTCCAATTTTATTG
The DNA here is from genome assembly GCA_947034895.1 of Rhytidiadelphus loreus. Classification (NCBI taxonomy): domain Eukaryota; kingdom Viridiplantae; phylum Streptophyta; class Bryopsida; order Hypnales; family Hylocomiaceae; genus Rhytidiadelphus; species Rhytidiadelphus loreus. The sequence continues at coordinate 46,437,688 of OX344765.1, forward strand.
TTATTGCCTTATGGACTTGATGTTGCCAACGTTGTGTTGTGGTTATAGGATTCATGGAGTGATTCAAAGCTCCAAAATTGTGACATTTACATGCTCAGAGCTCTGAAAACAAAGACCTGTAATAAAGGTTCTAAACAAAGACTCTGTGAGGGTGCCCATCTCTTCAAAAAAATTCATTTTCTAAATGAATTTGATATTCTCATTTAAAACATAAGTGCTCAAAAGAGATTCTTGAAATATGTTCAATGCCTTCACATGTGATTTTTTTAAAAATAAACTCAAAAAGTCCTAAATCTTAAACTTATGATGAAAATTTAACTAAATAAAATTGAAATCATGATCAACTTCAAACTTCTATATCTTTTGTTTGAAACTTAGTTTGATATTTTACCAAGATAAGGTTGAAGAATTAGACACACTTGCATAGATGTTTGATACTTAGTTAGTATTAGTATCAAAAAATGCTATTTTAAGCATGGAAAAATTATAAAAATCAACCACATGTCATAAACCGCATTAGGTTGTGTAAACTAAGAGGATGAGGTGTATTTATGAATAAAATGTAGAAATATTATCTTCCATTTCATCACATCTGAATGATTGCAAGAAACACTTGTTGATTTTGTTGTATTTGGGGTAGTACAAGGAGTACCATGTACTTTGTGAAGAAAACATTTTACAAATAATTAAAACAAGAAATTTAGTATTAGTACATCATTAAAAATAATATATTTACAAAATCCAATTCAAAAAGACTTATTCCAACAATTATGAACAAAAATATATAAATGATAATTTCAAGAAAATACCTATTTAGGTGCTTGCAATTTATTAAAATTAGAAACCATTTGAAAAAATAAAGGCCACTATTTCCTAACTTCAAGGGGCTTCTAGTAGATTAATTGCTTTCTAATAAAATTAAATTGTATACTCCCTTCATCGGGCCCTTCACTCACATAAAAGAAGAGCACTTCAAGCATGTGTACGAGATAAAGAAATTTCTATTCGTAGAATCTCCTTAGTAGTTTGTGTAACTATTGCTTTCAAATTCAAATTGCTTTTCTAAACTAGACATTGTATTACAATTTACTCAATTGGCAAGTGTGTTGCCAACAAGGATTGTTCACAAATAATAAATAGTTTTGAAAGATATTCAAACATTATCTAAGATGTAAAATACTCATGAGTACCTTCTCTATAAATCTTGAGTCATTTGGAGTTGTAATGTGACATTTATGGCTATGAAAAAGCAACCCCATACATGTCACAAGTAGTAGTATAAGTGCTTCATACAATCAACTATCTACACTAGCTTTTTGAGATAATTACAAAATTGAATGAAGAATTTTTCCATGTCAAGTTGTGAGTACATGTGAGAGTATGTGTGAATAATTTTAATAAAAACTTGAGAGATGAAACTTCACCGCCCTAGAAGGTATCCTCTATCCCTTAAATATTCACTCTTTTTTTTCTATTTAATCTGTCACTATTGTCACAAGTATTGAAGCAATTTTCTCTTGAATTTTCTACCATAGTGTTGACTAAAAAACCTAAACTAATTATACACACCATCCCTCCAACTATTGTTGGAACTATCATACACCATTGATACTTCACTAGTGGTGTCAATACAATTGTTCCAGCTATTGCAAATGCTATTATCACAAACAACACTGAACATGCTAAGAGGATTGAAGTTACCAAAAGATTTGTACGAAGCTTGTCCACAATTTTCTTGATAAATAAATGTCTCCTTGGTAGCACACTTCGAGCACCACAAACAACAGTTCCAATGGCAAAATAGAAGGAAAGGGCATTAAAAATCCAAAATGCACGGAGTGCAATGTTGTGCTCAACATCCACATAGTTTAGGTCAGAAGTTGAAGGGGTAGGAATAGAGCTTGAATACCCTTCTACAGTATATGATGTATAATTCAACGGCGGTTGCAACCATGAAGCGAAGGTGACACTAGCAATGAGAGCCGCACCCACAAGAATGGCATTGGCTACATCCACGTAGACTTGGCGATCTCGATACAAATTCTCGATGTAGCCGTTGACTCGATCACATTCCATGAGTGCTCCTTGAATATCCTTGAATTTATCTCCCCCTTCGATTGCAATTTGGATAGGAGGTCCTTTATCCTTGTTGCATGCTTTATTCAATTCAATATGATCTTTGAAGGAATCCAAAAGTGCAATCACAAGTTGTGTATTGCAATAATCAATGGCCACATAGAAGGCAGAGAGGCCATCAAAGTCCAAAGCTTTCAAGTCTAGTACCTCATTATTATCAAGATATTTTAGAAGATTTGTAACATGAGAACTAGGAAAAACTCGTGTTGCAAGGTAATGCAATGGTGTCTTTTGTTTATGGTCCACTGCATTGACCTTTGGAGAACGCAGACTTTTTATGAAGTTGATGTCTCCATGTTGCACTGCTATATGGAGAAGATCTTTCTTCTCATTATCATTTTCCAAAAGTTTTTTCAACATGATGACATTTCCCTTCTTGCAAGTAAGATCCAAAGGCGTTTCATAGGACGAATTTCGGGCATTAACATCAGCACCCTTCTCCAAAAGCACATCTACAATGCTGCTATCTCCACCTTCAATAGCCAAGTGAAGTGGTGTCTCTTCCTTATGATCCATTGCATGGATATTTAGAGAAGGTAGGCTTTGTATGAAGTCAATGTCTCCAAGTCGCACTACAACATGGAGAGGGTCTTTCCTCTCGTTATCCTTTGCCAAAAGTTGTTCCAACATGGTGACATTTCCTTTCTTGCAAGCAAGATCTAGAGGCGTTTGACTCGACCAATTTAGGGCATTGACATCAGCGCCCTTCTCTAGAAGTGCATCCACGATGTGGCTATCTCCAACCTCAATAGCCAAGTGAAGAGGTGTATATAAAATGCCGGTCTTTGTGCGTGTATCAAAAATAGGTGTAAGTTGCAAGAACTTCCAATGCCAACGTAGATCTTGGATCGGTCCGTATATTACATTATCTGGAATAGAATCATTTTTTAAGATCTTCTGAACCATTTGAGGATCCCCCATCAAGATTGCCAAGTCCAAAGAATTCATGGTGGCTCCCAAAAGATATTGTCCTAAAAGTGATTGCTCAATATTTAATCCACGGCTATCCAAACAAGGATTATCTCGTAATTTTGACACAACTCTCCCAAACCAAGAATCGGCCTCGAAATTGTTTTGTAATTTAATCTGTGCTTCAGTCCAATTCAAAGCCTTTTTCCAATTTTCCTTCAATTTTTTCACTTGTTGCTTGTAGGTCAATGACCATGGAATAGGTTTTCTATTCTCTACCAAAAGTTCTTGCAACATAGTGAAATTTCCCTTCTTGCGAGCAAGATCTAAAGGCGTTTCACAAGACGAATTTCGGGCATTTTCATCAGCACCCTTCTCTATGAGTACATCCATGATGTGTCTATGCCCACCCTCAATGGCCAAGTGAAGTGGTGTCTCTTCCTTATGATCGATTGCATGGACATTTAGAGAAGGTAGGCTTTGTATGAAGTCAATGTCTCCAAGTCGCACTGCAACATGAAGAGGGTCTTTCCTCTTGTTATCCTTTGCCAAAAGTTGTTCCAACATGGTGACATTTCCCTTCTTGCAAGCAAGATCTAAAGGTGTTTGACTCAACCAATTTGAGGCATTGACATCAGCACCCTTCTCTAGAAGCGCATCCACAATGTGACTATCTCCACTCACAATGGCCAAATGAAGAGGTGTATATAAAATGCCGGTCTTTGTGCGAGTATCAAAAATAGGTGTATCTTGCAAGAACTTTTGATTCCTATTTAGATCTTGGATTGGTCCACATATTACATTACCAAGAATAGAGTTGTTTCTTAAGATCTTTTGAACCATATTGAGATCCTTCATCAAGACTGCCAAGTCCAAAGAATTCATCGGGGCCCCCAGAAGAAATTGTCCCAAAAATGTTTGCTCAGTATTTAATTTGCAGCATAGATCCAAATAAGGATTAACTCGTAATTTTGCCACAACTCTCCCAAACCAGGAATCGACCTTGGAATTGTTTTGTAATTTAATCTGTGCTCCAGTCCAATACAAAGCCTTTTTCCAATTTTCCTTCAAGTTTTTCACTTGCTGCTTGTAGGTCAATGACCATGGACTAGATATTCTATCCATTACAAGAAGTTGTTGTAACATGGTGACATTTTCCTTTTTGTAAGCAAGATCTAAAGGCATTTCATTGGACAAATTTTGGGCATGAACATCAACGCCCAGGTTCTCCAAAAGCACACACATGATGCGGATATCCCCACCTTCAATAGCCAAGTGAAGTGGTGTCTCTTTCTTATGATCCGTTGCATGGACATTTAAAAAAGGTAGGCTTTGTATGAAGTCAATGTCTCCAAATCGCACTGCAACATGGAGAAGGTCTTTCCCTTCATTATCCTTTGCCAAAAGTTGTTTCAACATGGTGACATTTCCCTTCTTGCAAGCAAGATCTAAAGGTGTTTGACTCAACCAATTTGAGGCATTGACATCAGCACCCTTCTCTAGAAGCGCATCCACAATGTGACTATCTCCACTCACAATGGCCAAATGAAGAGGTGTATAGTAAATATTCTCCTTTGAGCTAGTATGATGTCCACATATTACACTATCTGGAATAGTGCCTCTTTCTAAGATCTCATGAACCATCTTGAGATCCCCCATCAAGATTGCCAAGTCCATAGATGTCATCTTGGATCCTAGTGTAAGGTGTCGTAGAATCAACTTCTCAAGTTCTATTTCATAGCTATCCAAACAAGGATCATCTCGTAATTGCGCGACACAACTCTTGCCAATAGGGGATTTAACTTGAAATGTTGTTCAAAATTAAACAACACTCCAACCCAATCCAAAGCCCTTTCTAAATTCTCCTTCAAATTGTGCACTTGTTGCTTGTGTGTCAATGACCATGGACAAGATGTTGCCTTACCATCTCCTTTGTCATTATCATCAAAGTCCTTTGACTCTATAGGTTTGGGCCTTGTCGTTGTAGCAGAAGTGATCACCACCTCCTGTGAAGCAAACTAAGGCAGTTAGTCATCACTACTTCATTCAAACAACCATACAAATCCCAAGATACACTAAGCAGCTAAGATACTATCGACATACTAGTATACCATTATTATTGATACAATCAACTTCTAGTGGTTCATACATGGGCACTTCAATCCGAAATATGCACAATCGTAGTAGAGGAGTGGGATGGGATGTTCATAGTTGCAAGTACTCTACTAGGATTCAACTTCTAAGCCAATGGCTTACAACAGCATTTGCTAAAACCACTCTGATGTGTTTCCAAAGTTCACATTAAAACATTTCTAGTAAACATTGTCGAATTTTACCCCTAAAGAAATAGATCCATTGAAAAGTAGTCAAACATCATGTCTAAGCTAAATTTTTCCTTTTAAATTGTGCTCAAATATCAATTATATATTTTTATTACATGACACTATGAACTGTCAATCATTTTGAAAATTTTCATTTTGTTTCATGAAAAAATTTCATAGTTATAATTTTTGTGACTAGAAGTGAAAATAAATTTGTAAATATAGTGAAACAATCCAATTAATTTGAAATTATTTCAAAAGGTACAAGTACCAATGAAGACTAGTATGAAAAATTCTCAATTAGTTTTATACACCCAAAACACCCCTAGCAATGACCTAGAAGTCAAATTTCACCATCAAGCTAAATTTTTCCTATTATATAATTGATATATAGAATATTGATATTTTCATGTGTAAAAAAGTGAATTTTCTATTGACACTAATTTTTTTTAATAAATTTTGATAGAAAAATCAAATAATTGTAATTTTCTAAAATAAAAGGTGGAAAATAAAATTATATCAAATATTATATATATATTCTTAGATTTTTACCATAAATGAAGGTAAGAATGAAAAACATAATTTTTTAACTAAATTTTTTTTAAACATTTTAAAAGAAAAGAAAAATCGAATGAAAAACACATAATATGGTGTCCTTAGATGGATTTTAATTTGACACTTGGACTCTTGGAGCATTGCAATTGCTATAATTCTTTGAATTTTTCAGTTTTTTCAAAAATTTAAAATGGGATTGAACTAAAACTTGTCAAGCTTCATTTTCTTAATTTAAAACACATACCAATAACTAATATTTTGAAAATTACAATCAAGGTTGACCAAGGCGCACCCACTTTTGGGCTGGAATGCTCAGACGCTAAAGGGTTAATGAACAGCGTTTTGGAGCATGTTTGCTGGCCAAATCGTGGCAAGTTTGCTGGTGCATGTTCAGTGAAAAGCATATTCACTGAATAAAATTGCTCAAGCATGCATCAAAACTAGGGATGTACAGCTAAAAATTGTTGCTAAAACCCTTTTTCAAATGCTAGTACGTGATGGCATGAAGTTGATCATTCTTACCTCAACCGCGGGCACCGGATCAGTGACGGGAATGCCTTCCATTTGCTCTGATAATATAAGTGCCTCCGCAAGAATATGCAATAAAATGAAGACGCTAGCTAGCTCCACAACTCCGTGCACAAGCCGGCCTCCGACCAGCAGCTGATCGAAGCAGAAAAGCGAAGAATCAACACGACACAGCGTTCGCTAGTCGAAAAGATCTGCCGCCCTAGCTCACGAACAACACGAACTCGGTCTGCTAACTCTGCTTGAAATAAGCAAACGAAGGATCGATATGCATGGATATACGCAACCCAGCTCGTGTCAATCGATTCAACAAGCTTTACTTCAACAAGCTCACGCACATCGACAACACCTTCAGGCCCGCGTCGCTTCAAAATCAGTCTCTGCGTCACGTACTCTCGCTCCTCCCTTCAGCGATCTCAAGTAGACCAGGTCAAGAATTGAGTGGGCTGCCAACTGATGAGAAGCATCGATGTGATGATGCAAATGGAGTTGTCAGGCAATCAAACTAGGCTGCGAGAATTCAACAAAGAGAGGATCGATTGCAGCGCAAAACTTATTGGTACTGGATCAACTGTACAGTGCAGTTCAGCATTAATAACGGGTTCATAATCTCAATGCAGGAGAGTTTTGCCATCGTCAATTGCTTAAGGAGAGGCAGATTCAAACTGATAATGCTCACTGTTTGCTTGTGCAAATTTTCAACAGGGAGGGTATGAAGCAGAAATTTCATTGGTATGTCAGTGAGAGAAATCTGAGAGAACTCTCTACTACTACCAACCAGTATCATGGCAGAACTACCCATAGTCTAAATGTAGGAGAGTTTTGCCACAATGGCATGTTTTGATTGGTCAAGCAATCAAAGAAGTCAAACAGCTCAACTTTCCTACATTCATTTGAGATTATACATGTCCAGTAACAATTACAGGTCAGTACCCACCTCATTAATTCCCAATGGCTCGATAGGTAGGTCCTCACCAGCAATTATTTTTGATAACTTGACCTCCTTTGCAAGTACCTACTGTAGTGCATTAATAAAAAAGGAGTGCAAAAGTATAGTACTGCTAGTTGGAATCAGTGAAGCTTGTCCAGTTGCAATGTGTCCTTACTGCACGATCATGCTAACGTGCGATGAACAGGATTTGACAGTCCAGAAATCGTGGATCAGGGTTGACACATTCTGTACTGCGATCCGTATACCCATGTTTATTGATATTGCAAAAACAAGTCCGATAGTCACTACGAGTTGGACTAATAGTTTGTCTTGTTGTACCAGTTTTGAATCAATGACTGTATTTGGATTTGACTGTCCTGGCGGGTCCTTGCTGCCTTGCAGCCATTCGAAGGCCGGAGAACGATTGTCTTGGTAACCAAGCAACACAGATTCCGCGGAAAACCTACAGTCTAGGGTTATTCTTGTTAGTACAAGGGTACAGACAGTTCGTTCGTGTTAAAAAAAAGCTATGGGCTTGGGGTTACAGACAGACAGTGAGTCCTCCTGCAAGAAAAACGTGAAGCAGTTGTTTCTTTGATATCTGGAAGCGTTCCTGACTCACCCAAAAGTCCCAAATCTTCAGAGCGATGGCGAGATGCATTAAGCTTACAGAATCAGGGCTTCTTTTGTTTTTGACTTTCTAGTGCCAGATTGCACCAGAAAAAAGAATTCGGCTAAAAAATGGTAAAAAAAATCGTGAAGTTTTTTGCCATAAAACTTCAAATTTAAAAAAAAAATCTTGGTTGAAATTGTCAGATTGCGGATGAAAATAGAATTAGAGACATGTGATATGTACAAATGTGATATTTTCTATCCTAAATGTAGATGAATGCTGAAATTTGGAGCACCACAGTAACATTTTGTATCGCCACTTTGGCACTTCACAAAAAATGAAAAAAAAAGTGACCTATACAGAATCATTCAGGAAAGATGAAGTCTGCGGTAACTTAATTATCTGGATACTTACACTATTGTTTCAAGTCCTCTCCATTATATCGAGCAAATGAATGGACCAAATAAGATGAATGAATTTTACTATTACTCAGAAATTTCTGTCCTGAATATTACACATTTCAATACAGTAATACTGAATTTTTGCTGTAAGCAATCAAGTTCCTACCTTATTTCAAATTATCCCATACCTTTTGAGGATTGATGAAGAACAATAGACTTCACTATAAGGACCTCTCCAGTTGTAATTTTGATGAAGTACCTCCCTCCATTTCAATGAAGTACCTCAATGAAGTACCTCCCTCCATTACACCATATATGATTATGTAGAATATTTTGTGGTGTGTTATACATGACTTAAAATTTATAAAATTTTAAACATTAAAAATTCAATTGTTGAAGCCATTAATTTTGAAGAAAATTTGACTCACTTTTTTGAATTATTTTCTAACTATAAGCTACACTATAATTGTGACAATAGCTGTTAAGAGTCCACCAATGTTTGTGCGTCCTTTCATTCGTTTTGCACTAGGTCTTTAATAGCCTTTTAACCTTTAAGTGCTCCGACGTCCATATTTTGGATGATGAACAGAGGGCTTGTAAGCGCTATTTCATCCAACTACCTTCTCATTCATCCAATGTAACACTTGAATCTTGAAAAGACAACCTTCTTTTAAACCCAATTTCATGAAATGTTGGTAAATGGTATTAATGTACAAAGTTTTAAGCAAAAATGTGTCAAAATTTGAAAAAGTATTGAGGTGTTAAGTGGTTAAACTTTGTCACTTCATCTTTGATTCATTAGGCTATAACTATTTGAAGTCCTCCACTATAGATTAGATCTTTTTTTACAATATCATGAATTTATAATTAGTTCCATACGCGTTTTCAAAGAAGAAAATTAGGAATTTTTTTAATTTTGAAAACTAAAATATGTAAATTAATGGATTACATACACATATGCAACAAATCTACAAAGTTTTGATGATCAAACTACAATTTTTAAGAAAGCCCTTGTTTGTCATACTAGCATCTAGTACTTAAAATACACTGATTCCAAAAGTCTTGAAAACTTCACCCTTTCTTGGGTCAGTACTTTGCTAGTGAAAGTTGTTTTTTGAAAATTATTACCCTACACTCTCGACTCCACTCTTCAACATTAAAAATTGATTTGCTGTAAAGCCTGCACACAAATTCTTCCTGAGACTGCATGCTCACAATAATTAATCCCAAGCACAGGAAGAACAGCAGGGCGTCACCCCGGGGTATTTTATTTCAACATGCATCTTTTACCCCCCCAAACTTTCTGTTTTAAAAAAACGCATGGATCCTTGACCTTTCGGGATCAATATGTATGGTTGTGCAGCAATTGGGAAAGATAACAGCACCTAAAATCCTCTGACTAATAAGCATTAATTTGAGCATGTTTCCTATTACTAAATTGTCTAAAAATTTGAAGAGGAATTGAGAGATCGTACACACATTTGCAAGCTAAAGAGCATCCCCACCAGGGAGTTCTCTTTCCCTAAACTCGGGACCTCAATCCAGTCAACCTTGACTTTATAGGGATGAGACTTCATGTGTTCTCTATATGAGCTTGAATATAGAGAATTGGGCCCAACTTTTACCGAGTTCTCTATGAACTTGGGGTGGAGATCTTGTTTCGAGACTGGTGCACACAAGCTTCTGTATCCCCATCCCCATCTGAGGTCCTCTCCCTAAATTTTTAGGGATACAGAACAAATTGGTGGGGATGCTCTAACATCGCAGTGAAGTTGCTGGACACTCTTGATCGCCACCATGTTGTCGAAGTTCCACTGTCTGTTGATCGATTCCAGACCCCACAGTGCATCCGGGACTCCACAATAGCTGTACAGTACAGTAACTAAGGTCTAGTTCATTTACAAACTGCCAATTTGAACCATTCCAATTTTTATTGCATAGTGTAGAAAAAAAAAATGGAATTTTTTGCCTTGCATAATCATCACTCAATTCGTATGCAATCCCAATCAAGCATACCAAATTCCGGTTTCAAAAAAGCAAAATTCCATTTGGGTGAATTTTTAAAGTCAATTTTCATGATTTTACACACGATTTTATTGAATACAATTGCTGATGAATTTAAAAAAAATTTTAATTGCATAGGTATGGAGGGAATAAACATAATTATGCACATCTTTACCTTAACCCCTAAAGTCCCATTGTCCCTACAGGGGACAAAATGGATTTTGGGCAGGCTCTTATGATCTCAATTTTGACTGAAACTTTTTGAAACTTTCTCATAAGATAGATAAACTTATGAGCTTTTCAAGAATATAATTTTTATTCCAATTGATGCCCGGGAGTAAAAGTTATGCTACAATAACCTCAAAATGAGGGAGACGGGCAGCAAAAAAAATCCACAAAAAATTGAAATAAAAATTTTAATATTTTTTTTCTTGTAGATTATATTTTCTTCTAAATGGGAAGCTTTGATTCATTCCATTTGGATTAGTGATGTGAAAGTTATGGAGTTTCTTGTTTTGCGAGCAATCATAGCAACTTCTTGAAAGAAATTTTTTTCTTCCACTTTGAAGTTTGAATGCTAATATCTTTCAATCTATACGGTCAAACATCACAAAAAATTTATCACGTGATTTAAGACAAGTGTAGAACAAGATCCTACGGTTAGATTCTAAAAATATTTAAAATATTTATTTCATAGGTGAATGTAGCAAAAGTGGTAGTTTTAAGTGGTTTTGGCAGAAAAATGGCCTTGGGACTTTAGGGGTTAACAAGCATCTCCAAAAAAGTTTTATAATTCCCTCTAGGACGAGTTCAATGTGAGGTGTCGTATGACCAAACTTTGTGAAATAGATATCTTAAGTTTATATTTTAACTACATTTTGGTATTTGACCCTCACACAGTAATTGATTTTGTACATTTGAGCATAATGGTACAATTACTTTTCCAAAATCTAATTAAAATATATAGATACCTATTTCACAAAGTTTGGTCATATGACGCCTCACATTGAACTCTTCCTAAAGTATAATTTTTTGTTACTTAATGGGATGTTTTTTAGTATGAAAGATGTGTGTATGGATGTTCCTTACATAATTGTGCAATCAATTTAATAAAATTCATCACCCACTGTTTTCAACAAAATATTATGTAAAACCATGAAATTTGACTTCACAAATTCACCAAAAATGGAATTTTGCTTTTTTGAAACTGAAATTTGGTATGCTTGATTGGGATTGTGTAAAGATGCAATGATAATCATGCTTACCAAAATATACCAATTATACTACACATTGTACAAAAAAATTTGAATGCCTCAAATCGACAGTTTGTAAATGAACTAGACTTTATTGTACATATTCACCTTGTAGAAATATGAAGTGTCACAAGAAAATCTTAAGGAATCACAACTTGAAACACAAAGCAAAGTTGATAGACTATTTGCACACAAGAAATCAATGTAGAGGTGAACAACTAGCATTGTAGCCTTTCATTAATTTGTTCAAGTGAACACAATCAAATTGTCCAAATACTAATTCATAAAAGTTGGTTTATGTCAGAAAATCCTACAAATTGTTTACGTTTGTCTAAATTTCAGGTTCATACTACGTGAATTTGATGTCCCAGATATCAACGAAAACCACTTGTGCATCTCACTAGGCATCTCATTTGGATAATTGGATAATTCCCAATTTCATTGCAATTGCCTCACGGACTTGATGTTGCTAACATTATCTTGTGGTCATAGGATTTATAGAGTGATTTAGAGCTCCAAAATTGTGACTCATTTACATGCTCAGAGCTCTAAAAACAAAGACATGCAATAAGTTTGCCAAGCTAGACAGGTTCTGTGAGGGTGTCCAATTCATGAAAATTTTCTATTTCAACGAATTTGACATTCTAACTTAAATTTAAGTCCTCTAAAGAGATTCTTGAATTATGATTGTCTCAGCATGTGATTTAAAAAAATAAGCTCAAAATCCTAAACACTATATTTTTGTATCCAATGTTTGCATCAGTTAAAAATTTGAGCTCAAAGGGGTGCATTTAGTTTGTAATGGTTATTAATTGCACTTACCAACTTGAATCTTTGAGTTAAACTTAAAGAATACCTCTATTCATTTCTAAAGTTCATTGAGGAGAGCATCAATAATTGGCAACAAGGTCGCTTCTAATCAAGCACAACAAAAGTTGAAAAAAATGCAATGTGTACACAAAATGGTAGACTTTATAGAATTACACATGTTAGATGATTGTTTCCAATGGCTTACACATAGTACATGTTAGCACACTCAAGGTTACTTTGACATCAAAGCCATCCAACTCTTGAATATGTTTCCTCCTACTCATATAGAATTAAACAAAAATTATTTTAGTTGTCAATATCGGCAAATGCATTACAAACTCCGATAAATGTGTTAATTGGACCTTTTTCAACTTTGCCAATGCATAGAAATCTATCCTTAAGGAATATTTCTATGTACAAAATTTGCATATTTGTTTCATGACTCTTTGGTTGAGCTCCATTGGAATTATTGCGTTAGCATTAAGAAATATGTTGTATGGGATATACTTTGCAAAAAAGTCAAAAGGAAATTTCCTTGGAAGTGATTACAATATTTGTAGGATGAAAATCAAAATTGTTGACTAGCAAAATTGCAAAAGTATAGGGAGAATCTCTTGAAAAGAAACTTCTTAATTTCCCAAAAACTATTTGCATTATTAATCCTAAACTTTTTAGTTACTTTTCGTTTGACAATAAAACAAAGCTGTTCCTAAAATGTTGTAATTTCTCCCTGTTCATATGAAAATCAAAACATCATAAAACTCTACAAAGACAATTCGAACTCCAATAGGGTTGCCGACCCATTTTCAACCACTTATTAATAAGCAATCAAGCATATCTCAAGCACGGGTATGTTGGGTGAACAAATTTCTTTGAGTACAAAAATAGATTTAAGAAGGATTCTATAATTTCTCATAATTTTATTTCCCAAAAAAAATTACTATAAATTTTCTAGATGAAACCAATCATAATGTGCCACAATTACACCACAATTGCACCATTACTACTCATTTACTCATCTTTACTTGCATGGAAATAGAGCACCCTACATTCCCCAAATGGGAGTGATTAGGAATGGGTCGGCTACTCTAAACTCACTATTAGAGAACCGAAGATATCAAACGAAGGTGATATAAACGAGGTGATACTTACAAATTCCATTGGTTGACAAAAGCCCTGTACAACTGTCGTCGTCTCCAAGTGGCTATGGCGGTGACAGATGGAGCCGCTATCCACTGGTGGTCGCCAATTCTCCCAGAAAATCTGGTCCGTCTGCGGCGTGCTCGACTCCCTCACGATCAACACAATGGCTCGTGGCTACCAACCAAGTGGCGCCACTTTTCATCGCAAATTTTGCGACATGCTTTGGGCGTGCAACGGCGGAGCAGAGCGTGAGCTGAGAACTTACGACAACGCCTGCGGAGAACGGACCGGGATTGCGGAATTTAGAATCAGAACGAAAAAGAAACAAGAATTGCGTGTTTTCACCAAGCTTACGGTGCTGAAAGACCGCGTCCGCTTCGAATGATTGACTTTGGGAATGTCTTCACCGCGTGCGCAATATCGCAGAGATAGAGGAATTGCATGCGCAGGTTTGAATTGGCGAGTGATGATCGAGGATACTTTGATGAGCTTCGTTAGCAGGCCAGGAACTGTCTGATTAGGGTAAAGATTGTATCTGATATATGTTTGTGGAAACCCTAATTTCACGGAAATTTTTCAATGGAAGCTTGCTTTAGATATGATAGAAGTTTAATGTCCTGTCGACGCATACAATTCTCGTAGGCACGATTTGGACATTTCCGCACCCGGAGCTGCGAGAATTGCACTCTATGAAATTTAAGTCGTTCTGCGGCAGGGAACGATGCAAGAAGTTCGATAAATTTCAGGCAGGGCAAGGACCTGCGATTGAATTTATTTTAAAAGAGTGTTTATTGCAAGTATATTAGGTAGGGAAGCCTGGTGCGATCCAAGGTTTCGGCCATGGCGTTGAGCTTCAGCATCGTATTTTGGCCATTAGGAAGGTTGTCGCCATCTGGTAGATTCAATGTGCAGAAATGTGTGCACGGGTGTGAGGCTCCAAGGCTGAGCATCGTGTGCCATAGTCGGGGGAAGGGAGGAGGTGAACCTGAAAGGGCGAAACTGAACATTGTTACCCGGCGAATGCGATTGTTGCTGGAAAGTGAGGGTCTGTTGGCAAATGAAGCAGCCTTTTCTTTAGTTAACTCTATGAGCACTGAAGGTCGGACTGTGCTTATTTCTGCGCTGTTTCCAGGTAAGCTGTCCATCTCAGAATTAATGGAATTTTTTTATCAGATTATCAGATTGAAGAAAATTTTAGGTCAAATAACTGAGTGGATCCATGTAGTGCTTGCTACTTTTGCCTCTTGGTTCTGTACACTCGTTTAAGTCGATTTACTGTAGATGTGAAAATGCTCCATGCTGAGATTTGAAGCCGGATATGCAGAACTTTGACCCTCAGTCTTTTTGTGCAGCTACACAGCAAGCAGTGGATTTCTTCGAGCAGGCGGATGCAAATTCAGATGGGATGGTGGACGCGGCCGAGTTTGCTTGTTTTGTTGAAGCGCAAGCTTATTTCTTTGAAGATTCAAATAGGCCATTGACAACTAAACAACTCTATCATTTGGGGTCCCGTGCTGCCATTGGTAAGCTGATCTTATTATTTGAGTTAGTAGGATGAGTAGACCTAAAACGAACGTCATGCTTGTAATCAACACTATTACCTCTTTCATATTCTTAGAAGTCTTAAATGTTTGTTTTTACATGTCATAAATTCAAGTCCAAGTTGAGGCAACCGTATCACTCTCTCATTTAGCATTACTTATGTTCAATAACTCTCTTGAGCTTCCTGACTCTCGAAGGTTATCTAGTCCTTCATCTCATACTGTATCCTTAACGAAACAAGTACTGAATATTCGTGAAACATCATCCTCAGCACAAAACATTTAGCTGTCTCAGCAGTTCACTCCCGGCGTGTGTACTCATACATCCAAATTTCTAGGAATTTCTACTGTGTAGGAAGGCATTGTTTCAATTACAATTTTATTGGAGTGGTTCCTTGAAGCAGCGGTGTAATGAAGATTGTTTTTGTATCTGCTATTTATCTGGTTATTACTGAAGAGATTGAATTCCATACTTCGGATGCTTAATTGCAGGAATGGTCGGCTTTGGATTCACAGGTATTCTACTGTCTGAATCTTGTCAAAATGATTTTCCCCTCGTTTTTAATTTTCTTTCCAAGATCTAAGCAATCCATTTGAGAATTGATTCATCTTAGCCTGCTTCGGCATACTTTAAATATTGTTCTTCATGTGACTTTGAGCAGACAATGCGATCATGATTCTTGCTGGAGATGTGATTCAAAACACCATTGGACTAACGCTTGGCCTTTCTACACTCATGGTATAATGTTTCTGTTAAACCAAGTTGATCTTGATTTTAACATTTTTATCAGAGATTTGAGTTTCGACAAAAACTGGCAGAAATTTTCTAGAGCCTCGTGGCACTTGGACATTATGTTATTCATAAAGGATTTAATGCATCATGATGGAGATCAAATTTTGAACGACATGCGTTCAGTGTCTGAGGGTCATGCTTGTCCAAATGCAACTGGACTAATTCTGTGTTGGCATTGTGATAGTCTGCAGGCCTTGGAAACGCAATTGCAGACTTGATAGGAACAGCATTTCGGGGTTACATAGAACGCATAAGTGGCAAATTTATGCCAGAAGTGAAAATTACTGCTCGCCAGCTTGAATCTAGGGAGGCATGGTGGGCTGAAACTGTGGGCGCATCTGCAGGTCCTTCCTCTTGTTGTTTTTGTTCTTTGTTTGAATGTGAATCTTTTCACAAACATACGGTAGGACTTTGATTCTCCTCATTCGATTTAAATTGTAAAGTACATTTTCTGATTGTTTTTCTTTACATGCAGGTGTCACTTTGGGTTGCTTACTGGGATTAGCTCCATTACTATTTCTCCACCAGAAATCAGAAGCTGCAGAAACTGCCACTTCTGTGATTGTTTCTGCAGGAAAGGGTGTGAGCGGCATTCCTTCACAAACTCAGGAGACGGTTGTACTTAGTTCACAATCAAGTGGTGTTGGAAGCAATGGAGGGACTGCTTTTGCTACCATAACTACAGTTGGAGCTCCTGGTAAACATCACTGCCATGGTCCGGCACACACTGTTGGAGGTTCGGTGTTCATTTTGATGGTGACAACTGCAATGGCTGTGAAGCGATTTCAGGAATTTATGAGGACACGGAGCAATAGAACTGCACTCTCAAGACCTACTTGAACTCCAAAATCGTTTTTGGTTTCTTTATAGAGCAATTGTTGACAATTTTTGAAGGAAATTTGTTGTAATGGATTTGAATTGCAAGATTCTTAAATTCAAATAGTTCTTGAATCTCTCGAATTATGGTTTTTCGTTCTTGCATGGTCACTTTCTTTACTTAGAAAGCAATGTATTTACTCAACCTTACTTCATTCCAATATAATGTAAATACAAGTTTGTCTGGAAAATTAACTTTGCTAAAATTGTTGATGAACTAATGGAAGGATCAATAAAAATTTGGATATTCATGCCATTTGAAGGTTGTTTAAAGGTTGACTGACTAGTGGAAGGACTGAAGGGATTTTGGATAGACGAAAGAAATTGTCAAAAACTTCTTAATTAACCCCGAAAGTCTCGAGGCCATTTTTCTGTCAAAACCACTCAGAACTACCACTTTTGCTATGTTCACCTATGAAATAAAAATTTTAAATTTTTTTTAGAATCTAATTGTAGGATCTTTTTCTACACTTGTCTTAAATCACGTGATAAATTTTTTGTGATGCTTGACCATGTAGATTGAAAGATATTAGCATTCAAAGTAGAAGAAAAAAATTTCTTTCAAGAAGTTGCTATGATTGCCCACAAAACAAGAAACTCCATAACTTTCACATCACTAATTCAAATGGAATGAATCAAAGCTGCCCATTTAGAAGAAAATATAATGTACAAGAAAAAAATATTAAAATTTTTATTTCAATTTCTTGTGAATTTTTTTTGCTGCCCGGTCTCCCCCATTTTGAGGTTATTGTGGCATAACTTTTTCTCCTAAGCACTAGTTGGAATAAAAATTATATTCCCAAAAAGCTCATAAGTTTATTTATCTTATGAGAAAGTTTAAAAAAGTTTCAATAAGAATTGAGATCATAGGAGCTTGTCCAAAATCTATTTTGTCCCCCTAGGGACAATGGGACTTTAGGAGTTAAATGACAGAAATTGAGAAGATATTGACCTCGTACAAAATAATCACATGAATCATTGTAATTTCAACCACATACAATTGTTGTTGTTGGAGTAATTTTACTGATAATGTTATTAGCTATGAATTTGCAAGATGTGGATTAATTATCATTATTTCTTTTAAATTTATTTAATTTTTTATAATACTTAGCACTCCATTTCTAGGAATTTCTAAAAAAATTTAGAAAGATTTCACCTTAGAAGAATAAGAGGTTTTTATTCACTATTTTTATATTTGAATTTTTAAAAACTCTTATGAACTACAACATCATTTTAAGGAGATGTCTCATTTATATTTTTAACATGCCATATTAGAGCTATAAAATGACTTCCTCTTTGTGCTTGTTACATGTTAACATATGAAATCATACTTTTTAACAAGTATTAATTTGTTAAAGTGGTCAACCCCCAAGCTACAAGTGCCACTAATAGGTCATACTAAAACCACATTTAGAAATTTATATTTTCTTTTGATTTGTTTGAAATACATATATTGATGTCTACAAATGTCGGTTGTGAGTTATTTTTGAAATTCCTGGGTCCAATACCCATTTCAACACGTGGCACTCCTGCAAATGGTCAATTAATTAATTCAATGAATCCCTAAGAAAATGAACCCCCCTAAGAAACTGCAATCCTGATGCCATACATGCAATGTATGGCACTTCTAGAAGCTTCACAACCACAGCAATTACACACCCACACTAACCAGACCAGGTACATACTGGTCTCTCTAACGCTGCAGCAGGATTATTAGGGTTTGGCGCCCAAGTCCTTCTCCATTGAGTTAGCTTTCCTTTCGCTGTTGTTGCTCTTTGTAATTTTGTTGCTCCCGCTCGGGACGCCTTTCGTTGCTTGAAAATATGGCGGACGTTCAGCATGACGAGCCCGCGCTGGAGCTCAAGGAGGAAATCGGAGGAGAGGTACTCTTATCGTTTCCTGATTTTGTTCTTCGAGAACGGCGATTGGGAAGCCTCGCTGGAGAAATTTTAGTATTTCCGTAGGCAATTGTTTTTTCGGTAGAAGGTTTTTGGTGTTCGATTGAGAGGATTGAGGTGGTGGTGGTTTCGGACGAAGTTTGGGAGATTTAATCGTTCTTAGGATTTTGAGGAGGTCTAATCGATTTTAGGGCTTGCGATTGCTTGACCAGATTGGAGCGTTTGATCCTACTAAGAAAAAGAAGAAGAAGAAAGTTCGCATGGTAGAAGATGAGGAACCCGTGCCCATGAAGGAAGTGGCGCCTGCTGAAGGAGCTGTGGACTCCGCTTTTCTAGGTCTCAAGAAGAAGAAGAAGAAGAAACCTGTAAGCTTTGCCCTTCATTAGTATTGAAGGGGATTTTTTTGAAGCTTAGGGTTGAAGCTGTGTTCTGTAGTGTATCACTCTTCAAGCTAAATGGTTTGGTTTGGAAATTTCGACTTTGTCTGTGTCATTTGCTTATCTGAGAGGGATCTGTGCTGATTAATGTACTTATGGCAATTGGCGTCCCTAGGTTGAAGGTGAATCTTTGGAGGAAGAGAACGGCGATGCTGAAGATGAAGCTAATGGTCAGTTTGTTTGTTTGTTTTGAAATTTCTATAGTTGTTCAGATCTTTTCGTGTTCGGAGTACTTTTGGTTTCGAGTACGTGTATTCAACATGGAGAGCAATTGTCGAAATCTATAGCAGGTGCCGAGCTTGAAGCTGAGGACGATGAACCCTCTGAAGGTATCGAATTGGGGACCGCGTATCCTTGGGAAGGGACGGACCGAGACTATAAGTACGATGAGGTAAGACTTTGGTTCAGTTTTATATATAGTGCTTGACTTGTGGCTATGAGAATTTGTTTCATCGTGTCTGCTCTTGGTTCCAGCATTTCAGATTCAACTGACTTCCTTCAAACTCGCTCATTCAAATGATGGTGTGTGTGGGGATCTGTGTAGCTACTAGGGCGGGTGTTTAATATTTTGAGAGAAAACAATCCAGAGCTGTCTGCAGAGAGGAGGCGTACTATTATGAGACCTCCGCAGGTGCTTCGAGAAGGAACTAAGAAGACTGTCTTCGTCAACTTCATGGACCTTTGCAAGACGTAAATTTTTTGCACCTGCTGTCTTTTTCTGCATATTCTCGTCGAGAATTTCATTTCCTGATTGTATCTGCCGAATCAATGAATATGTCTTCTTAGATTGGAAGCCCTAGTTTACTCATCGAGTATGTTCTCCAGTTCAATTTTAAAAAGTTTTGAATTCTTCTAATTGACTGTCTCATTTGGAGCTTTTGATTGGTGTGTAGAATGCATCGGCAACCAGAGCATGTCATGACTTTCCTGTTGGCCGAGTTGGGTACAAGTGGATCGCTCGATGGGCAGCAGCGTCTGGTTGTCAAAGGTCGATTTGCTCCTAAGGTGTTTGAGGGTATTCTGAGGCGTTACGTCAGTAAGTCTCTTCACTTTTTGCAACTTGAGGTTTAGGGTATATTGGTGAAGCTGCGTTATTTTTGTTTTGGAGCCGGTGCTGATACTGTATCCTCAAGTTTGTTTTAATTGTGTTTGTTGAATTGACAAAGTACTGCAAGAATTGACTAAATATGGACTGGATCATCTTGGTGCAGATGAATATGTTATGTGCAATGGTTGCAAGAGTCCCGACACCATTCTTTCTAAGGAGAATAGGCTGTTCTTTCTTCGTTGTGAGCAGGTGAGTAATCTTTAGTTGTGCGGCTTTTAGCATGATCTGAAATCATCTTGTAAAGTTTTAGCCCCTAAGTAACCCAAGCTAAAAATATAAATTCCACTTAGTATCCTTCAAAACATATTTCTATTTGTACATTTTATTACCTTACTTTAAACTTTCTGAATTACGTAATATTTGTTTCAACCATTATATTTATGGAAGTGGCCATTTGGGCACTTATGGCAGACAAGCTCGTCAACTATGTGCCTGCTTTTAAGGATGAATACATTTACATTTCTCGGTTATCTTGTACTAACATTGTCAATTGAATTGTCTGCCAACAGTGTGGATGCTCGCGATCAGTTGCTCCTATCAAAGCTGGTTTCGTTGCTAGGGTTGGACGCCGTAAAACAACGACTTAGAGTGTGGTTACTAGATATTAGCAAGATAGCACTTCAGGTGTATGTTCAAACAGTTGGATTGTCTGCAATCGGCTAGTTTTAGTATATGCAGAGTGTACCCCAAATGAATCAGAAATCCATGCCGTTTTTCACTTCTCACTGGGGCATTAAGTTTGAGTTTCTAGTCTTCTGTGACGGCATCTCAGCGTGAACTTGCATTGCAGTACGCATTTCTTTTCAGATTTTGTAGGTTCTATTTATTTAAGTGAGTGAACAATTTAGAGTCACATCCGCTGTTAGTGCACCACGTCGGCAAAGCTCGTGAAAGAGAACAGGAATGCTTTCTGACATTGCCGGTCGGCACATGAATATATAGCGATGAAGAAGCAAGTCTTCGTCAGGGTTCTACTGTTTGGAAGTCCATGAATCAGTGAAAGTACAACACTAAATGTCAACAATTTCACTAGTGTTACTAACACTAAATGTCAATATAGGCACTATTTGACAACTTTTTGAATTTTTTTGGGATATAAATTTTTAACAAGACTTCATTTAGTGTTAAAGGTAATTTCATATTAGAAATGAGCTCACAAGAGGTGGAAAGTAAAACTCTAAATGGGTCTGGTAAAAATTAGGTAGCACTATTAGTAACATAACACTAAATACCATTATTAGTGTAGTGCTTTGAAGTCTACTTCTTGGACGATGAATAGAGAGTTTGTAGAGAGTAATTATTTGTGGAATCACCTCAGTGATAAAAATCAAGTTTATCCAAAAAGATACCAAGTTAAAGGTGTATAGTTAAATAAGTGCCACCTTCATTACTAAAATTAGTAGAAAGTCAAACTTCAGTAAAACTAAAACTATTAGTTGGATAAAAATTAGCAGTTATTACACCAATCAAGGTGTAAGATTTCTTCTTATCTCAAGTTTTATGCTTTTAAAGTGGCTTTTAAAAGAAATGTCTTCCTAATCAGTCACCGTGACACACTGACAACACCTACGCGCGTTTTCTTCGAGAAGAAGGAAAACGAAAGCAACGTGAAGGATTTCCTGTGAAGATCCAGACTCCAGAGGCAACGATCCCCACGCCTGGCGATCAGTTGTGTGGAAGGCTTAATTTCGAGTTCCATTCGAGCTTTGTGTTGCTTCTAGGGTTTCCGATCGATGTATTGAACACTTAGGTGTGCGAAGCGATCGAGTAGCATTAGCGATGGCGGTGTCTGGGGAGCCCGCGCCTTTGGTGTTTGCGTATTATGTCACTGGCCATGGCTACGGTCACGCAACACGCGTTGTGGAGGTGCGCCAATTCGGATTCGCGAGCTTTTCTTTTTTCTTTAAAATAATTTTTTCTTAGAGTTTGAGGATGATGACTGCTCTGTGAAATGACTTGATAGATTGACGCTCTGTTTTTGGATTGATAAATAATTGCGATTTGCGATTGGCAGGTTGCGCGGCATCTGTGTCTGGCGGGGCACGAGGTTCACATTGTCACGGCTGCTCCGGAATTTGTTTTCAAGCGAGATATTGCGTCTCCTAAGCTTCATATACGAAATGTATGACAGCTTTTGATTGTTATTTCTTGGTTAAGCATTTGGCAACGATTCTATTTGTGTGTGGAAATAGAATGTAGCTATTTTAGCCGTGAGTTGTGGATCCGATTTGAATTTGCTCGAGTGATTAATTGCGTGCAGGTGTTACTGGATTGTGGAGCAGTGCAGTCGGATGCTCTGACAGTGGACTGTCAGGGTTCACTTGAGGAGGTTCGAATTTAAGCCCCCTTATTCCGTTTCTGGTTTCTAGTTCAGTAATAATTCGACAGTTTATTGACGTTTTTCATGTGCACGTACAGCTTTTGAAAACTGTCTTTGGAAATAGAATGAAGTAGCGCAGTCTAAGGTCAATAAAAAGTGGAATAATACGGTAGATTTCGTTATCCCGTGACGTGTTAAATTTTTTGATATGATTTGTGAGCGGATATGTTCTCCCTGTTGGCGTCTTATACCGTTTCTATCCTTTGTTGATGCTGTCAATTGCTGTGTATAGTTCAATACCTTTAACAAGTTTACTGAGATTCATTAAGTGTGATATGTTGTGAATTTAAAATTTCTATTTAACTTTACTTTTTTACTTAAGATCTATTACTGTGATGATGTATTCGTTCAAGATGCTGACACTTTGTGGAAATCTGGTGATGTGTGGGAAGTATTCTCGAACTGCAGTACAGAATCGGGATGCTTTGTTAACTGTTGAAGTGAAGTGGCTAAAATCAATCAAAGCCAATCTTGTGGTAAGCGGTTATTGTCGGCACGAATGGAGCTGATTGTTTTGTGATACTGTCGGGATGCGAGCAGAAGTTAATGGATTAGAGAGGACTAATTAGGCATGGGCTGAGACCTTTTGATTATAAATACTTATCACTGTCTTTCTGTTCGTTAATGTATTTGGTTGCACGATCAGGCGACAGACATCGTTCCAATTGCATGTAAAGCAGCAGCCTTAGCGGGCGTTCCATCCGTCTGTGTTTCCAACTTCAGGTTTACTTGTATCTCGTTCCTCCTTAGTTGTACTCCTGTTTCATCGACTCTGCTATATGGATTATGACTGTTTAGGCCTTGGTTACTAGGCAAGGGACAACGGTTTCTAAGTTTGGGGGGACGTCGGACTCTTCAAGTAGTGCAGATTGGATGTGATCTGACAAAGCTGTATATTCGTTACCATCCATTGACATGGGAATTGCAACAGCTGGGACTTCATCTACGCGGAGTACGTCTCTGTGGCTGGAAAACATCATCAGTCTATTGTTTGGCAGGTTTAAAGCCTTCTGTCCTTTATGTATGAAAAGAGAATCATTTATTGAATCGATGTTGTCTGTGACCATCTGTATATTAAAATGAAACATACTCTTTGAGTTCACATTTGCCCCTAAGCGGCTACTAAATCACAATCTCTCTTAAGCTTAGTGTATCTCATGTGATGCAATCCAGGTACATTTAGTGTCATTGTGTGAATTCAGAAGATGGTAACCTATCTTCTTGTTCCTTGCAGATTGCCGAGGATTACTCTCATGCACTCTTTCTGATTCGTCTACCTGGCTATTGTCCGAGTAAGATATATGGACTTGATCTGCATTGATGGAGAATTGAAGGTAGTTCACATGCAATATTTAGAATTCAATAATAACATTGCTGAAATCGTGCAAGATTATTTCTCGTGACTATGAAATTGGGGATGACGCAGTGCCAGCATTTCGAGATGTGATTGATGTGCCCCTAGTTGTTCGTGATGTGCGTCGAAGTCGAAAACAGGTAATATGTTTCTCTTATTTGAAATGCTAATGCGTCCCAGAATCGTTTTTGGAAGTAGATCGAGAGCCCGTAAGTCAGGTTTCTAGATTTCTGTTGACCCGACTAAATTTAGCAAGCAACTGGTTCTGGTTTGGGACAGGTGCGGAAAGATTTAGGAGTTAGCGAAGATGTGAAGGTGCTTCTTTTCAACTTTGGTGGTCAGGTAGTCTCCTTGAGCAATTCCAAAGACTCGCTCTTAGTGTGCATCTGGAAGAATGTTGTCCCTGTGCGTTGGGCTTGTTATCTTCTGCATGCATGAGTCATCTCCGCGTATCTGCATTGAAAGGCCTGTTTGAAGTGTGAAATGAAGTTTGCAAGCTGATTAATTCTAATTTTTTTTCGCATTCGCTTCTGCACATTGCTGAGAACAGGATGCAAGGTGGTCCCTCAACGACGAGTACCTGCCACCTGGCTGGTTATGCTGGGTATACCAATTCTCCACCTACGATGCAGTTAGGCCGTTTATTAATTAAACTCTCAGATGCACTAAATGCACCAAATGCATAAGAGAATGTAGGCCCAATTTTTTTTTTCGTAATGAACTGGTTGTCCATGTCAATTGGAATGGTTAAATAATGTGACACTGTCCTCAATGGTTTGTTGGAAGGAAGGTCTGTGGTGCACCGGCTGAGCAAAAGTTGGGCTCCAAGTTCAAGCGCATGGATCGTGATGTTTATGTCCCAGATCTTATTGAAGCCAGTGACTGCATGCTTGGTACGATTTTCTCCTGGTATTATAATGTAGTATTTAGCTACCGGAGTCACTCTTGCTTCGTATCTCTTCTTGCAAGTTGAAAGTTTTGTGCAGGTGTTCCAGCTATTTGGGTACTCAGAGCTGTAACTATTGCAGGGAAGATTGGTTATGGAACCGTCAGTGAGGCGTTGGCTTGCAAAACACCTCTTGTGTTCGTTCGGCGGGACCATTTCAATGAAGAGCCATTTTTAAGAAAGATGCTTGAGGTACCGTCACTTCAATGAAAGTCTTTTCAAGGTGCACAGATGTAGGTTTTCATTATATGTTTTCGTGAATTCTGAATGGCTCAGATGACTCAGATTTTATATGTAACATACCTGATAAATATTGATGGTGGTACTGACATGGAACTTTTGTCTTGTGCAGTCCTTTCGCGGAGGTGTGGAGATGAATAGACGGGATTTTATGAGTGGCCGTTGGGTGCCATATCTTGAGCGTGCACTGATCATTAAGCCATGCTTCAATGGGACTCTTAATGGAGGAAAGGTACAATCTTTTGAAAGCAAACTATGTCGTTGTTTTTGCATTCTCTAGCAATCTGTAGTACGCTGACACATTTGCTCATGGATCAGATTGCGGCAACACTTCTGGAGGATGCCGCACGAGGAAAAGCAGACACTATCACACCGGTTAGCTTCTAATTGACAAATATTCGACATGCTAGTCTCATTTTTATACTTGCGATTGCCAATCAAATCTCTTGATGACTTTTCTGATTTAAACAATGTAATGGTTGTATCTGTGGTTAAGAGTATTTTCTGAGTCAAACCCGACAGTAACTTTTGCGAGTAACACCACAACCAAGTGTCTCATGTGCATCGTGAAATGGACAAGTGCAGCAAAGTGGAGCTCGACGCTTGAGGGATGCAATTGTCTTTGGATTTCAGCTCCAACGGCATCCTGGGCGGGAAATTGATATTCCAGACTGGTATGGCCCGAGTGAGACAAGGTTGGGACTTTCACCAGACAGAAAGTCCATTGAACACAAGACTTTCAATATTCAGGGTGCTCCTCTTCATGGTTTGTAAGTGTATCATGGATACGTGACTACACCCACGAATTTATGTCGGAAGGAAATCGTTGGTTTCGTGTCTTTTACATAGCGTTTTAAACCTGAACGGCGTGCACAATACAACACCTTTGTACTTACAGCGACTTGGGTTCATGCAGACAATCAGATGATTTTGAAGTCCTCGAGGGAGATCTTCAGGGACTTGGAGACACAGCTCAGTTTCTTCGCACATTAGCTCGGCTAGATGAGGTGGCTGATGTGGGAGCTTGTGATCTTACTGAAGTGCCTCTACAACGAGAGCTTCTGGCTGCAGGAGGCTTATTTCGTTGGGAGGTAATTTCTCTCCCTTGTTGAAGTCACACATCCCGTAATTTTTCCAAGCATGCATAAAAGTCGTCATGAAGGTCAAAGTGAGTTTGAAGCGAGAATATGAATAATCGTCATCTGTTGCTAAGAAAGCTTAGGTGCAAATGATCCTTAATGGGAAATGAAACTGTGATCTTTGATTTAGCGTTGAGACGGCAAGATTCTTGCACGTTGTGGTGGAGTGAGTTGAGTACGGCTGACAGTACTCTTTCATGCAGGACGATTTATTTGTTGCTAGAGCCCCTGGGCGTCTGGACGTCATGGGAGGAATTGCAGATTACTCAGGTAGCTTAGTTCTACAGGTGAATTTTCTGTTCTTGGGCCAAACAATTTTTTCACGTCTAGTGTTCAATGATTACGAGAAGATGCAACGTAGGCTCCACAAAATTTTTATTTGATCCTTGAAAATGAGCATTAGAAGCATGCTTGTCTCTTACTTTGTCAGTCACAACATCAAACTGATGTAGCTATCTAACATCTTGAACACGATTTCTTCAAGCATTGGCACGTTAGAGCTAATTGTATCTGACTAGGGAATGGTGTTCCGTTGTAGATGCCAATAAAAGAAGCATGCCATGTCGCTGTTCAGAGAAGTCTTCCCGCCCAGCAAAGATTGTGGAAGCATACTAAGGCACGACTGTCAGCTCAAGGTGCAGGGGCAAAGCCTGTACTTTGCATTGTAAGTAGCTATCCACTGCTTTGCGTAGTCATCAAGTTCTAGGTAGTTGACCACTCGAGCTCGTTTAATCTCCCTTTTATGAACCCGTTTGTTGCAGGTGTCATTTGGGTCTGAGAAGGACAACCGAGCACCCACCTTTGATATGAATTTGTCTGACTTTGTCGACTCGAACGGGGACCCTATATCTTACGAAGCTGCACGCCAGTATTTTGAGCAAGATTCTTCGCAAAAGTATGTTGCCAAACACTTCCCGCTTTCAAGGCATTTTATGGTGTCCGTGCCGCACAACCCGTGCAGGATTATCATTTTTTCGCTATCTTAACTATGTTTATATTGTTCTTAACAATATTAATTCGAAACTTGATATCTTCTATCCCTTAGCTCTAAACGTCACAGAACCACGTTGGTACCCCACTTCCCGTCGAGACCATACACATCCTCTTAGGCCTCACGGTCCAGGAGATCCCGATGTGACAAACCGAACAAAATAAGCAAGCAACCTTTATGTAATTGATTTAACGACACTTTATTTGATTTAAGAGTATTAATGCTGAGTCCTGGTCGCTAGTAAGCTAGATTAATTTTTCATGCTATGAATTTGATGTTAATGACGTGTTCGGGAATTTTTAATCAAACAGGTGATTTATAGTCAATATAAATTGTCAATACCAGGTGTACAGACTCCCGTCACTGTCATTTTTATGTTCCTGTCTTCGCAAGAATTAAGATTCTTATTTAGCGGATTGTGTGAACCGTGTTCCTTACGCACGTGGTACTTGGGTAGGTGGGCTGCATATGTGGCAGGAACTCTTTTGGTTCTGATGCGTGAGCTTGGTACTCGCTTCCTCGACAGCATTAGCGTACTTGTATAGCTCACACCTTGCTTACTTTAGGTGCCTCAAGCTTGTCATTAAATGTATTCGAAAATTTCTGAATTTTTTTGTTACTGGCGTCGCATTTGTCATCATTGTCATGAGGTGCTTTGAAAACATGTAATCCCCACCCTTACGTTGTACTGATAAAGGATATCTGGGTATGGTCTAGGTCTCTTCCGATGTGCCAGAAGGCAAGGGTGTGTCTTCATCAGCGGCACTTGAAGTAGCCACTATGAGTGCGATCGCTGCTGCGTACGGTAAAGTTGTAGCCGGACTGCACTGGCGTCAAAACATACTAGCCATGTATTGAAAGTCTTCTTTGATTTTGGTATATTCTCTCAATTTCTTGCTCGGTGATGTCCCCGACATCTAACGAGGACTCTAGGATGAAACTCCACATGTATAAAAAGTTTGCTTCAAATCAGTTGCGGATGTGCAGGATTGAAGATTGCTCCAAGAGACCTTGCCATTCTTTGCCAGAAGGTCATCTTTAGATTTCACCCTCGTGCTTATGACGAATCCTTCCTTCACCTGAATGCATGTATTGCCCAGCTTGTACATATTATTGGAAAGTAAAAGAATAATTCGCAAAATTCTTGGTGTATCATTGTGGAGCTAATATTTAATCCCCACCAATAATTCCATCCAGAACCTTGGAGCGGAGTTCTTATGTTCGTGCTGCCGCGAAATTTCATTGTACAACCTCTGTTCTTTTATTGAATGCTCATGCAGTAGTTCTGAATGGCTGGAAACAGGTCGAAAATCATGTGGTGGGAGCTCCATGCGGAGTGATGGATCAAATGGCATCGGCTTGTGGAGAAGCGAACAAGCTATTGGCTATGGTCTGCCAGGTTTATCTCCATCCACCAGGATCGCTGACGGAATAATTATAGTCGATGACTTCAATTGACATATGTACATTTGATTGTCCGTAACATTTATGAGAAGCGTACGCTTGGAAGCACGACTCACCTTCATCGTGTGTTTGCAGCCAGCAGAAGTGAAGGAACATATAAACATTCCATTGCATGTTCAATTCTGGGGGATTGATTCCGGCATTCGGCACAGGTTTGATTAGGGCCGAAACAAAAATCTTTTGCTTCTGATTGATTGTCGTCATTGCTTTCTCAAGGGGCTTGCTATTCAAGAGCAGGAAGTCAACTAAATTTTGTGGGCATTCAGTGTTGGTGGTGCAGATTATGGATCAGTGCGAGTAGGAGCATTCATGGGTCGTCGCATCATTCTATGCAATGCTGCTAAGCAATGTGAAGGCTTAAAAGCACTGCGCACAGCAGCTGAGGAAGCCGAGGACCCCGAATATGCCATGTCACAGGCAGATGCCAATGAGCAATATCTATGCAATATTCCTCCTCACAGGTACAGGAAAAATAAAAAAATAATCAACGGTCACAACTTTTTCCAATCGAAGATTTCACATGATGTTCATTCGATCTGCAATATTATATTTATAATTTTTGACATTTTCTCAGATTTTCAATAATAATCTGTCAGGATCTTGTATATATCATCCAAGGGGATGATTTGGTTGGATTCACCTCACTCTTGTTTCATATTAGTTGTATCGGACTGACTACCAGGATTATCTTCTCAAAATCTTCCTTTTCAAAAATGTTCAACCCTACTCCTGAATTAGCATATTTGACAGCGGTTGCTTCATGTCGCCGTAATCTGTGACTTTCTGACAGGCTCGAAGGAGAATATGCAAATGTACTCCCAGTGGAAATGAAAGGAGTTGAGTTTTTGGACACCTTTGACGATCACAACGACCCCGTCACAAGGGTTGATCCTGGCCAAACGTATGCTATCAAGGCTCCTGTTGCTCACCCAGTTTTTGAGGACTTTAGGGTGAAGGTGCATAATCAAATCCTGTTGTGCTTGAAATCTCTACTTGTGATTTTTCTCTGCGTAGTTTCTTTCTTTTCATAATTTGTTGAAATACTTCCTTGTATTAAAAATGTTACTCTTTGATCATGAGTTGTCCGTTTCATGTCGAGATATTTTGTTGAATTGGGATTACTGTTGGTGCAGTCGTTTGCTGTGGCCCTAACAGCAGCAGACAGTGATGCTCAACTGGAGGCTCTAGGAGAGCTAATGTTTCAGGTGCTTACCTCTTCCTTGGTCTGGTTTGGTCACATATATGATTCTTCTTATATGGAAGGAAGCTATCTGTGCATAAATTAATTGAGATGGCTATATTTCGGGTTAAATGAACACTGTTCTCTTTGATTGATTCTGCATGGAGTACTTCAAATTTTGACATATTTACTGGTTTATTGCAGTCACATTACAGCTACTCGAAGTGTGGTCTGGGATCCCATGGCACTGATCGTCTTGTAGCGCTTGTGAAACAAACAAAACGAAAAGCTCATCGAGATGGGTCGACACTCTTTGGGGCAAAAATCACCGGTGGCGGATGCGGAGGGACTGTATGTGTCTTAGGACGTGCAGGTATTAGAAGCGGCGACGAAATTATGAAGGTACGCAATTCTTTTCTGCTTTAAATAAACCTGGGGTTAATCTACTCATGATGGAATCTTTGCACAGCTTTTCATTCTTTGTTCTTCAGATCAATTTGGCAATGTTCGGTTTTTATCAGACCTAGTACTTATGTGAACAATGATTCACATCTTTGCTCCTCAAACCTCAGATATTGTTCGCTATGCCTGCCGATCATTGAGGTGCTGAAATTCTTGACTTGCTTTCACCGAGGTTTTAATAATATACCGTTGATTCTGCAGATCCAAGAAAGTTATAAAGCTGCGACAGGTCATCACCCTTACATTTTCGAAGGATCGTCCATGGGAGCTGGTCAGTTCGGGTTCCTTCGTGTACGTCGTAGGAATAAGTGCTGATTCACATTAGATTGTCGAAGAAACAATTCTCATTTGTCTCATGAAAGCATCTCTCAGAATGTAGAGCCTAGAACATTTCTCGGTTTAAGGCTATCATAAATCTGCAAGTCTATGACTACATTTCAATGGACAATGTGCTACATTACAATGTACAATGTTCTGTGCTGCTTGATGCGAATAAGGTAACAGCTCGTAAAATTGTCCGAATAAGGGTTTGAGCATGAGCATGGTTCCTTATCGTTGAACTGGGGAAGTTTTAGATTGTTTGGTCTTGTTGGTAGTGTAAGGGAGATTTTAGATTCTCTTGGAATGTATGTTTTGGACACCGTGTGAATGAACTATGAATTTTCAAAGTACTGAAAATAGGTGTATCTAAAATTAATCCTAGACTCTCATGAATAGAGGCTATACATTTTGGCAAGAATCTATAGGGGTCAGTTTTAGAGGCATGTCATAATTAGGTGTAGTTACCTCATATCTCTACAAGCTTTGCTACATGCCAAAATTTTATTTGAAGATGTGTTATTCTAGATTTAAGATGTTCATTTGTAATCTCCAACTCCTCAAATCTTCTCTCATTGACAACATTGATCTCAATCTTCTGTTGGTATGTATGCATGGAATAGAAGTACACCTAGCCTTCTTTAATGCCACTATCTAGGTGCCCAATATGTACATTGTGACAATATAGTGTTAAATGTAAACGTAACATTAAAGTACTTGGTGTTGAAGGAGTCTAGAGCACAATTTTCACACTTGCCTTGCATTGTTCTAAAGGCCTCACTTGTTTGAAGTAAATCAATTCTGTAATATGCAAGACCTTTGTCTAGCAAGATTTGATCCTACAACTGTGTTCTATTATCCAAGTCTCTTGAAATCTAAAGTAAACCAGCATATAATTAATACCTCGATTTACAATTTAGGAACATAAAATAATATAAAAATTAAAAATAATATGGAGAAATATAAAATAAATATAGAAATACAAAATATATAATAAAAATTAGTGAAATGATAAAAAATTGGGATTCCTAATACAAACAACACATTGAATGAATGTTTATGAAGCACAAAATTTAAGAGTCACTAGTTGATTTTTTCATCAATTTCATGAATGAATAAGGTGTATTCTTTGTTTTTCCAATCCATACTTTAAATTAGGTCATTAGATGAGATTGGGGGGGGGCTGGAGGGCCGTTTCAGGCCTATTCCCAACTTCGTTCCCCATGATCTTCTTGAACTCTGATGTCAGACTTTTTTTTTTGAAAAAAATAAAAATAAAAAAAATAAATTGAAGTCCTTAAAATGAGAAACAAAGTTAAATTTTTATTTATTTATTTATTTTCGAAAAGGCTGACCTGGTAGTCCCTTGGCCAGGTCAGCACAGGCGGTTTTCGGCATTTTTTGGTGGTTTTCAGGTGGAGCAGCCAAAACACATGTAATGTGTTTGTTTGTTTGTTTATTTGTTTGTTTGTTATGGTGAGATCTCTTGGACCATGTGTCCCCCATTCATGTGCTTGGTACCATTGGAAAGTTCTTTACGAGGAGGGGTGCACAGACTTTGTTTCATGACATTTGGATTTGAAACAAAAAAGATATTGAATTTCGAAGTTTTTTATGAGTAAGAAAATTCATTTTAGTTTTCTTTCGACTGTGGTAACGGCACAGGGCACACTAGTTTCCATGAAAATCATTCATTAGACTCACTGATTTATTTTTTATTTTTATTTTTGGTCCTCGGCAACCTTTACAAACAAGCACAACATTGCAGAACCCAACTCTGACTCACAATTCTGACAACTTGTCCTGAGATGTGTCACTTGGATAGAATTTCTGGAGGAAAAGATTTCAGTGTTAGG
This sequence comes from Rhytidiadelphus loreus, assembly GCA_947034895.1. Taxonomy (NCBI): domain Eukaryota; kingdom Viridiplantae; phylum Streptophyta; class Bryopsida; order Hypnales; family Hylocomiaceae; genus Rhytidiadelphus; species Rhytidiadelphus loreus. The sequence continues at coordinate 46,470,275 of OX344765.1, forward strand.
TCACTTCTGATAAGGACCGACAGGCGGATTAGACCCACAGACACACTAGTAGGTACACGCCGATCATATCCCTGGCGAATCTTCCCTCTCACCTAGATTCCCATTCGTTCCTACCCAGAAACCCCACCTTCTCATCTACTCAAACCTTACATCTATACTCACGTCACCCCAAAATCTTCGAAATCCGAATCTCTTGAACTCTTGAAAATATATTTAGAATCCATAGATGACATATTCCTCCTTGTAATATCTACATAATTTCGATAAAACTCTAGGTCTACGAAAGTGAAACGAAATGTACGGAATGCGCACAGTGGAGGTTTTTGCTGCCATACTGGTAACGAGAGGGACGGAGGTTGAAGAGACGAGCTTCGTGTTGTCTTCGTCACTCTCGAAAGGTCTCTGAGGAGGCACTTGTGTTTCAGGGATCGCTGTCTGCCGTGGTGCTCGTTCAATTGGTAGCGTGGTGCAATAGATTAAGAATTTTTTTTCTGGCGAGGAGTTGGAAACGCATTTTTGTGGAGAATCGTGGCGATGGCTGGGCAGGCGGCTCTGATGGCCAGCGATAGCGTGAGAGCCGTCGCGCTGCTGGCTTGCTCGTCGTCCAGTTTTGTGAAGCCCGCGGATGCAAGCAGGTTAGACGGAGAATTCGAATTCGAATTGAGCTGAGCTGATTTTAAATTTTTTTTAAATTTGGACTGTTTTTTAACATCGTTTTGTAGAGATTTTTGCGCATTTGCTAATCAGTCCTCTTACGACATTTCGTCTTCTTCTAGAGGTTTGACTGCAGAAGAATTAACCTGTTGTAGTGATTTTTCGATTGATGAGATTAGAGAGACTGCGCATTAGCTTTCGTGAAGGAATTTGCATTTTTCGGTGTACTTTTTAATTGAAGAGTTCATTTCGTGATTGGCATCGGTGATTTTCTTTTGTGTTCGGAAAAGCAGGAATTGTATTCCAAATTGAAATTCGCAATACAATGCCAGAGACTGAGATGGAAGCCTCCTGGTTATTTGTCATTTTTAGGAGCTTTGAGAACAAAAGTCTTTTTTCATCTTTTTCTACTGCGTGTACTGAATTCTTTTGTTCGATCGGTATTGCAGGTTATGTCGTGTGGCAGCTAGGGGGCTAGGAAAGAAACTGTCGATTGCCGGCAAACGAAGAGTTATTGCCGCTCTGGAAGGTCCTTCCCCGAGGAATGATGGGGCAAGGAGGCAGGCTAAACTGCAGGCTGTTGCTTCTGACACTCCAAGGGTATTGTTCGCTACTTCTTTTTGCAAATTTTTTGTGCAAATTGACTTTGATTTTCCATCAAACTGTTCTGTGGCAGCTACCCGTTTCCCTTCTTTCAGTTAGGTGATGGTCAGAGGTACCGTATGGCGCACTCCTGTGGAGCATCTGTTCTGAGTGTTGAGCTCTTGTGTATGTTTATTGTGCTGGTTTGGATCACTGTTTCTTTATTATCATGATGTATTCGGGTCTTTAATGAATCCTTGGACCCGGACTGCTGAGTGAATTGCGAGGTACGCTTTTGCTCCTCCTTTTACATAATGTAGTTAGAATACAGAGGGCGTTGCTACTGTCACTGATACACCATTTAGGGTTTAGGGTTTAAGAACTTTAAGCTATCTTTCCAATTGTTATGCTTTTCTTGGGTCTCGATTTTAGAGAATTGCACGTTATAAATTATCATGCACGTCTTTTGTGCGGTATGGAAGAGAATAAGTGCGATAAACTACTTCGACATTTATCATTCACCCTGTCAAGAGTAAGAAGTCCGCAACATATTAACCAATAATGAATTGCGTTTACTTAAGGAATGTCGCATCATGGACCTCAAAAGGTTAAATAATAGCTGAAACAACTCCTCTGTTTTGGGTCTGCGCTGTTAAATTATGTGTCAGGGTTTAGGTTTGGTCATTTATGCTGATGTCAAATCGGATGATTGGCTGCGGCTATGGTTGTGTTTGCGATTTTTTAAATCGGCATCAATTGAGAATCGTTTTGACCCTGTAACTATTAGTTGTGAGTGTGAGTTCGCACCCTTGTTGGATTTAAGCAACCAAGACAGATTATATTTTTTCCTTGTGTATCTCTCTCGTTTCGTCATTTACTGCACCAGACTGTTTAGTTCATTGATGTAGATACATTGTATGCTTTGGGCTTTGCAGGTTTCAGCTGCGACTGAGCAGGAAGCAGAGGTTTATCATGTCTATCGAACTCCATTCTTGTCAGAGAATGCTGCTGCAGCTCTTCTTAAACAGGTCTGTGGTCTTTATCCCTTCTATTGGATCAATTGTTTGCTTACTTTCGGATCAAGTGATTCTAATTGTGATACACATGAATGTACTTATTATCGAGCTTGGTGTGGTCTTTCTTAACCAATATACAGGTTCAAGAGAAGGTTTTTGGAGGTATCATCAGCGTAAAGACTGAACAAGTAAGTTCTTCTGGTCATGCGAATTGATCTGCTCTTATTGTGGGTTAATTCTTGTAGTATTTAGCAAATGGAATGTCATTTAAAACCTTTACCGATGTTAACTTTTATAATGACTTTCGAATTTATTCCTTGCAGTGCTACAATATCGCACTGAATGCGCCACTTTCTTCAGAGAAGTGGGAAGTATTACAATGGTTACTCAGGGAAACTTATGAGCCTGACAATCTCCAGTTGTCAAGCAACTTACAGAGCGAAAGCGGAGTAGGTTCGTAATTAGCACTTCTTTGAAGTGATATTTCACTTTAAATTCATTTGTCATTTTAATTCATTGTCGTTCCCCATATCCTTGAGTAAAATGGGGTGACTTCTAAATGCCTGTGACTAGGGCATTTCGTGAGATTTACTGATCGGATTTTTAATTTTTAATTATTTTGCACTTTCCTTGTGGGTTTCAGTTGTGGAAGTTGGCCCTCGCCTTTCCTTCACAACCGCATGGTCAGCCAATGCCGTGTCCGTATGTCAGGCATGTGCTCTACCTGAAGTGACACGAATCGAGCGTTCTCGTCGCTACCTGCTCTCTGTTGGTCCAGAGGCGGCCCCGTTGGAGCAAAGTCAGCTTGATGCCTTTGCTGCAATCGTAAGAAAACCATATATACTACTTTGCTGTCAGTGATACTTCACATATTCAACATCTCATATTGCTAGTCAGTTGCAAGCATTAGTTGCAGTTCAGCTTTGTTTACTTTACTTTTAATGAACTATATGATGTGGAGTATAAGGTGATGAGTACCATACTAAGGACTTCTATAAGTGATGAGTGTGGTACTAAGAATGGTATCTCTTTCGTGCAGGTACATGACCGGATGACAGAGTGCGTATACCCTAAGAAGCTTTTGTCTTTCAAGAATGATGTAGTACCAGAGCCCTTCATCCAGATTCCTGTCATGGAGGTCAGTAAAGAGACTCTGGTTCGATGATTGTTTTTTCCTGTTTTGTTTTTTGCGTCTTGCGAGAGTGCTGTCGTGCTGATACCTGCTGTATTTTGGCATCTAACATAGCCAGTTCACAGGAAGGGAGAGCGGCATTGGAAGCCATCAACAAAACCATGGGTCTTGCTTTTGACGAGTTTGATCTTGAGGTATGCTTGTTGGTTCTACTTCTTACAGATATTACGAGATAGCATTTTTTTATTGAATTTGGGACCAACACAGCTTGCGTCATCTTTAGTGTCTCGTACTGTCTGTAGTTTTCTATTTGTTGTTGGAACGGTTTGGAGCTAGAGACAGTCACTGGTGTAATATCTAAAGGGCTCATCAGTGAAAGGTCTTATTTCTACGCAAATTTATAGAGGCCAAGTGCCTTGGAGTGTCCCAGCAGCATGATTAAATGGCCTATTTTGTATACGTCAAATGCAGTACTACACAAAGCTTTTTGGCGAGGACATCAAGCGCAACCCGACGAATGTTGAGTTGTTTGATATTGCCCAATCTAACAGTGAGCACAGTCGTCATTGGTTCTTCAATGTAAGCAAGATCACAGCAACTGAATATCTTTAAGGCTAATCACCTGGATTATTGTATTTTCGTACTGTTCACTCTAAATCCATTTAATCTGAGTTTCCTTGTCTTTCATTTACATTAATTCTGTTCTGGTCTTTCAGGGTGAGTTGACAATCGATGGGAAGAAAGTTCCTGAAACGCTCTTTGGTCTTGTCAAAGACACTTGGAAGGCGAACAAGAACAACTCTGTGATAGGATTTAAGGACAATTCAAGGTGTGGCTCTTTTTCACTTCATATGAGTCGCATATATCTTCATCTATTATTGTACATGTGGAGTCATATTTGTTGCGTATGTCTGATACTTCTTGTTGCATGTTGCGCAGTGCTATTCGAGGCGCAGCTGTCAAACCCGTTCTACCTGTCACTCCGGGGTCTCCTTCGCCTGTGGATGCTCTTGATCGTGATTTTGATGTTCTTTTCACTGCAGAGACACACAACTTTCCATGTGCTGTAAGTCCAAATCATGTCTATAATTTGTGATATTTGTGTTCACTGCTTATGGTCTTCGTTTCATATATGTGCCACTGAGTTGCATTTTAATTACCAATCACGTATATTGTGTTGTACCCTCACTTGTGACTTTCCTGTTCAAATGTGCAGGTTGCTCCATTTCCAGGTGCTGAAACTGGGGCTGGAGGTCGTATTCGTGATACCCATGCAACGGGAATCGGTTCACTGATCGGAGCTGCCACTGCAGGATATTGTGTTGGAAATCTTCAGGTGTGTTTCGATTGTTATTTGTTTTTAATGTACTAATTTGGCTTACAAGTACAGGAATTGAAATAACTTGAAACTCCCTGGGAATCTCCTGGCAGATGGAGGGCTCTTATGCCCCTTGGGAAGACAGCTCTTTTGTGTATCCTCCAAATCTTGCATCTCCTCTTCAGGTAAATACCTACTGCATTGAATTTATAGCAATGCACAGTATTTATAAAGAGTTTCGACGTTTTGGGACTGATTATCTTCTTTCTTATAATTCTAACTGGATGAAAGCGTGACATGGATTACAGATTCTCATTGATGCTAGTAATGGAGCATCCGATTATGGCAACAAATTTGGGGAGCCTCTTATTCAGGTATCATGTTTTCCCCCTGGTTTATGTATCTTGTACTTGCACGCTGCTATGTTTTCTCGGCAGCTTTTTTTCTTAGTAGGATAAACTTCTTTTTTATCTTGTGAGAGTCATGTCGGCTCGAATAAAAACTACAAATTGCCACCTTGTTGCTTGAATGGTAGATTATTTAATCTCTGCTGATCATAACGCTGACCAGGGCTACACACGAACTTTTGGCATGCGACTACCCAGTGGTGAGCGAAGGGAATGGCTCAAGCCGATAATGTTTAGTGCCGGTATTGGTCAGGTAATTTCGAAACAAACTTCTTATTATGTCAAGCGTGTCTGCAATGTCGGAGTTGTGAAGGTTTTGGTGTCGGATGTTTTTGATGTTAAATATCCTGGTTTATGGGGTTTTAGAACCGTATCTGACCTGTATTCAACGTCCAATGCAGATTGACCATCGTCACCTGGAAAAAGAGGATGCGCAGATTGGCATGCTTGTTGTCAAGGTGGGCATTGCAGATTAATCTTGCATTGGGACTTAATCATTACACGAGAGTCTACTGGTTTCAGTTTCAATCCTTATGCTAAGGTGTATGTGGTATGTGGTATGCAGATTGGTGGACCAGCTTACCGCATTGGTATGGGTGGTGGTGCTGCTTCTAGCATGGTTAGTTCTCTTTAATCGACTCTCGTGGAAATTGGGATGAACTTGCATCTTTATAAGGCTATAATTTTAATGTGCACCAGTATGGTCGGTTGTTCCTTATTCTAGGATTGCTTTTTTTCGTTCTATTAGTTTGTAGAAATCGCTTGAGCGTGTGAAGTTTGAGCTCATGTAACCTGCTACACGAAAGGGCATACTGTATTTTCTGTCTTCGCAATTGTAAACAGGTTTTTGTGACTTTGTGCCTTCACTAACCTACTCGCTGGTGTTCAGGTGAGTGGACAAAATACAGCTGAACTGGACTTTAATGCAGTCCAGCGAGGTGATGCAGAGATGTCACAGAAGCTTTACAGGGCTGTTCGCACTTGTGTTGAGATGGGAGATGCCAACCCAATTGTCAGCATCCATGATCAGGGTGCTGGTGGGAACTGTAACGTCGTGAAGGAGATTATCTATCCTGAGGTATAATGTTGATTTCACGATCAAATTCTTGTCTGGCTGTTTTCATGTATTTTGCTGTTATTCCCAGTGGACATGACTTTTCTGGTTGTGACATCTAACTGTATTCGACTCTGTTCCTTACAGGGTGCGGAAATTGATGTAAGATCCATTGTGGTCGGAGATGAAACCATGTCTGTGCTGGAGATCTGGGGTGCAGAATATCAGGAGCAGGTAGTCTGGGGTGTATCTCTGTATCCTTGGGGACTTAAATGTGCATTTGCATTATTCTACTATTATTCTGGGTGTTTCCTACCTTATGACCAGTTTTGAGGGTTTTTTAAGGAATGAATCTCTTCTCTAAGTTAATTTGCATATCTACACAGGATGCATTGCTTATTAGACCCGAGAGTGAAGCACTTTTGCGGTCCATCTGTGCTCGAGAGCGTGTTTCAATGGCTGTAATTGGCACAATCAGGTACCAAATATTCCGATGTCCTACAATATTGACAATACTTCATATTTTATTCTTGTAGTGAATTAAGTTGGCTTGAAATTGCTCACCCAGAAATATTTTATTAATGTCATCCAGTTTAATAGAAATTGCATAGGATTTTCAATATCCATGTCTTCATTTAATCCCTGGTTATTTCATTTGGTGGTGTAAGAATTAAAATGGGTTGTGAAGTATGGAATTCCTTTTGCACGAGAGCTTGTGCTTCTTATTTTCGGGTCCTTTCCTGGTATGAGAATGGTAGCGGCCAATATTAGGCGCTGAATTAATGTGCTGGTCCCTTTTAGTGGCGACGGAAGAATCGTTCTGTCAGACAGTGCACTGAAGAAAGACGCAGATGCTCGGGGACTTCCTCCTCCAATGCCTGCCGTCGATCTTGACCTTGAAAAGGTAATACTTACATCTGGCAATAGAGTTACTTTTTTAACGCATAAGTTTTAAAACCTATTTCAAAGAATGACGAAGCGGCTTGCCAACTCCCGCAGATTAAATCAGGATCACCAGTGTATTGGACAACTAAAGATTGACCCAGCTCTCCTACTTTGACACAATTAAAGGATATCTAATATCATCTCACAATGTCAATATAAAGATTCTTATATATTCTCCAGGCTTGGATTGCTATTGAGTACTGATAATCAGTTTTTTTGTGAATTGACTTTGGGTGTCTTTACCAGGTGCTTGGTGACATGCCAAGAAAAAGGTACGAGTTCACTCGGATCCTAGAGCCTGCGGAAGCCCTTGAGATTGCACCTGGTCAAACAGTGATGGACGCCTTGAAGCGTGTGCTTCATTTGCCTTCGGTCTGCTCCAAGCGCTTCCTTACAACAAAGGTGAGCTTACTGTTTGACCATTTTATTTTTGTCTTTTGAATAACTGTAATGGCTACAGTTTGGACACATTGATGTTACTCATTGTTGTATTCTCTAAATTGTAATATTATCTGCTTCCACTCGTTTTCCAAGATGCTGTCCCTTAATTTGCACCCGCCTTTTTTTATCTCTTTGATTTATGATGTCCTTGATAATCCAGCCTTTTCTTTAATCAATCACTTTATGTGCGGAGCAGGTGGACAGATGTGTCACAGGACTTGTGGCACAGCAACAAACAGTGGGACCTCTGCAGCTTCCCCTTGCTGATGTTGCCGTTCTTGCTCAGGTATGAAATTTTATTTTTGCCGTCACATGAATATGATTTGGACTGAAAACTCATCCTTCATTTGCATGCTTGCGTTAGTTTTAAGCCTGACAAAGCTGTGAAGTTACGTAGCAAGGATTTTGTGGAATTTATTTTTTATTTTTTCGATTTCTTTCCTTCAGACACACACCGGAATTACTGGTGGTGCATGTGCAATCGGAGAGCAACCTATTAAGGTACCCAAGTTTTCTTCACAATTTCATTTTTAATTAGGAGACATCATTTTGGGAAATTGTATTCCAGCTTTGTAGATTTTCTATGACCTTCTTGTTACTTGTTGATGAACGGATTTGAATATTTCATCTAGACTTGAAAATACTTAGTGTCCTGCACCATTGATTTGTACAGGGTCTTTTGGATCCTAAGGCAATGGCACGTCTCTCTCTGGGAGAAGCGTTAACAAACCTTGTCTGGGCTAAGGTATGTTCGGTAAACATTGAAGCGTCTTCTTGTGCTATCCACCTCAATGAATCAATGAGTTTTCTGCTGATTCCGTAAGTAATGACGTACCTGTAGGGAGGGGCGGGGGGGCGGGGGTATCTTCTATGTACCAGACCTGATTCTATTACCATCTCTTGTTTCTCGGAATGTTAATTATGCGAAGTGTTGGAATTGTGTAGGCTACGGCTTTGAAAGATGTGAAGGCTAGTGGGAACTGGATGTACGCTGCAAAGTTGGACGGTGAGGGGGCTGCTATGTATGACGCTGCCGTTGCACTAAAGGAAGCGATGATTGAATTGGAAGTAGCTATTGATGGTGGAAAAGACAGTCTGTCCATGGCTGCTCAAGCAGGTGGTGAAACTGTGAAGTGTCCGGGGAACCTCGTCATCAGTGCTTATGTTACTTGTCCGGATATCACCAAAACAGTCACTCCAGACTTGAAGGTTAGCCACTATCTCTCGACTCTTTCGTTGGCATTACTTGGACACTCCGAACTGTTCTGGAATTTGATCTTATTCACTGCAAGCTTATGAAATAGTGAAATAGGAGCTGATGGCTTCGATCTGATACGTACCAGCCATTCTATATATAATAGTTTAAAGAAATTCAGTGCTTATGTAGGAATTCTTCTACAGAATTACTTTGGTTTTGATGTTCCTACCTTTTCTTGGATCATCCTGAGAGTGAATGTTGTGCACTTTAGCTTGGGGACAAGGGTGTTCTACTGCACATTGATATCGGCAAAGGAAAGCGACGGATGGGAGGATCCTGCTTAGCACAGGTTTATGACCAGGTAATATCTGATAACTGAACTATGATATTTTACTATACGTGTATTAGTTTCTGATCATTATCTGAAGACTGGAAATTGGACTGGGGTTTCGCTTGGCGTTAACGAAATCTTTTCATGGTGACTGCAGATTGGCGATGCGTCTCCGGATGTAGATGATGTTCCCTATCTGGGAAAGGTTTTCAATGCCGTACAGGTTAGCCATATTGCTGCGAGATTTGATTCTCCGATAGGCCTTTTGATCATAATATCTTACTTCCAGACCGTTCTGTTCTTGTTCGATATTTCTTATCTTGCAGTTATCCATGAACGCATGCACATATGAGACCTAACTGTTTTGTTGGTTCATCAAATTGACAGAGTTTGATCGATAAGCGATCAATATCCGCTGGTCACGACATCAGCGATGGTGGTATCGTCGTTGCCTTGCTAGAGATGGCGTTCGCTGGGAATTGTGGAATAACTGCGGATTTGCCATCTTCAACGGACCAGAGTCCTCTGGATACTCATCTTTCCACGTTGTTTGCGGAGGAGCTAGGTCTTGTCATTGAGGTTTGTGTTGTATGTTTGTAACCTCATTTTCAAGTGATTCAAGAATCTAAGCGATGGTATCTATGCTTGAATGAGGCAATGAGGTAAGACTCGGTTGAGAAATGTTGTGCTAACCTCAGAATTTCCCTGCAGGTTGATCAATCCAAACAAGAAGCTGTTATTGCCGAATTACTGGCAGCCGGAGTACAGTGCAACGTGGTCGGCCGTGTAACGTCCAACGCACGTGTTAGCATAGCTGTGAATGGGGTGGAGGTTGTGTCCGCCACTACTGCCTCTCTGCGTGATCAGTGGGAATCGACCAGTTTTTCGTTGGAGAAGTTGCAAAGTCTCGAGTCTTGTGTAGAAGCTGAACAAGAAGGACTAAAACATAGAGAAACCCCAGCTTGGAAGCTCTCCTTCACGCCTTCAAGAACTTCAGAGGATTTACTGAATAGGCCAACCAAACCCAGAGTAGCTATTATCCGAGAGGAAGGAAGTAATGGAGACCGGGAGATGTCAGCCATGGCTCTTGCGGCTGGCTTTGAGCCTTGGGATGTTGCAATGTCAGACTTGCTTCAAGGGCGTGCCTCTCTGAAAGATTACAAAGGGGTCATCTTTGTTGGAGGGTTCAGTTATGCCGACGTTCTAGATTCTGCTAAAGGCTGGGCTGGCACAATCCGGTTCAACAATTCTCTACTTAAACAGGTGAAGTTCTCTTCAATTAATTGTGTACACCCGTCATGCTTTTGGTTTTTTAAGCCTTCCCGGATCTCATTCTGGACTTCGGAAATACTGACGCTTCGCGCTTCACCTAAGTCAGTAGTTCGAAATAAGTCCTTTATGGAAGTTAATACCGGTACTCGATTATGTTATCTTTCAAAACGTATTTCTATTGTTAAAAAATGTAGGTTATGAGTTTTTCTTCCTTCAATCTTCCTAAATTATTTATTTCTACTCCTGTAGCAGCAGCCATTTTTGGCCATTTGGTCAAATAAGGGTTAATAATTTCCAACATTTGGTTCTGAGGGAATTTCCGTCTTTTGTTTTGGCAGTTCCAAGATTTCTACAATAGACCAGATACCTTCAGTTTGGGCGTATGCAACGGATGTCAACTTATGGCTTTACTTGGTTGGGTTCCTGGTGCTGGAGTTGGCGGTACTCTTGGAGCTGGAGGTGATGTTGCACAACCTCGCTTTGTACACAACGAATCTGGTCGTTTTGAGTGCAGGTTTTCTTCTGTCAAGATTGGCGAATCGCCAGCCGTCATGCTCAAAGGCATGGCCGGTACAACTGTAGGCATTTGGATTGCGCATGGGGAGGGTAGAGCTCTCTTTCCCGACTCTTCGATCTTGGAAGAAGTGAAGAAATCAAACCTTGTACCACTCACTTATTGCAACGATGCAGGGGAGTCCACGGAGGCCTACCCTTTCAATCCCAATGGATCACCCGAGGGCATTGCAGCGCTTTGCTCTCCTGATGGTAGACACTTGGCTATGATGCCGCACCCGGAACGTTGCTTCCAGATGTGGCAGTTCCCATGGTATCCTCAAGAGTGGACCCACATTGATGCTGCTGGACCCAGCCCTTGGTTGCGTCTCTTTCAAAACGCCCGCGAATGGTGTGAGTCTGTTTAGTAGGTATGTTTCAACTGCTCCCTTTCTCAGCCAAAGGCATATCTGAGGACAGTTTAGGTTTTAGCAAAGCTGATGGTGGCTTCTATTTGAGCTCCCAACCGTGAGGTCACAGAAGTATTGTACAGTGAACTTTCGGGTGTTTTGTACCATGACTTTGCCGATAAACAATTTACACAGAACTTTTGTAATGTGCTAAATGGGCACGTCATCTTTTCAATGTGAAGACTTCCTGCCACTTCTTTTTTGACATGATCCTCGTTTAGGCAAATCTGCAGTGCTTCATTGTTGGATTTATTAGGAGAATCATGTTCTCAGCTGTTGGGTAAATCCGGGTTCAGCTGCAACTGGTGTGTTTTCAGCGACTCCTTTGGATTGTTTGAGAGAGTGAATTCCATGTTGTCGTTTATTCTTCATCCCAAAAATCTTTCAAGAATGAAACATGTGTGTACCCTTTCTTAGGCCATTAGCATGGATGGGGTAGCAGTTCAGTTGCATTGATTACATGTGCTTGAAACTTAGAGTATGAGGCAATTACAGTGTTCATTCTATTTACTGTCATCCATGATTAATTCAACACTAAATAGTGTGCATGGAGTAAATGAACTCTTTTTGTTTCATAGTCATAGTGTGCCAAAATCATCGAAAAACTTTTGAGGGAGTATTCTGAGTCACTAAATGATGTTCATCTACATGTGAACTAACCCTGAAAGGACGGGGGACCCATGACCAGGGACTCAACGTCAAAATTGCTCGGTCTGTATTTTCCCATTTTGTTATTATTTTTGAATTTTTTATATTTATTTTTCAGGATGAAAGCACGTGCCTTCTGTATTTGTAAACCTTTTATTATATGTAAAACTTTTTCCATGTTTCTAATTTGAAATTTTGGTCAATCCAAACTATGATGATATTTTGGACTGACAAAGGGTAAACTTTATTACAATCTACTTTCAGTAAGGTCGGTGACATGACAAGGCTTACCACTTGTCTCTTTTTGTATGTGCTTGAGTTGATTTTTTTGTTAACCTTCTTCACTGGAATAGTTTTGAAGGCCCATGGGAAATTGGGAATGAATGTCATGTGCACAAAAATGAAAGTGTAGATCACTCTAGGACCTAGGTCATAGAGAATTGCTTCATATGTGTTTTATTGTATGTCAATTACCATTTATATCTCTTTGTTTGTGCTCAACCTCATAAAGAAAGATGAAACCACTCATTTGTTAATGGAAAAGAAAAAAGATGTACTTTGTTTATTTCAGAAAGGTTCTTGTATAAGAGATGTAATAAAACCCATAAATGATAGTAAGTCAAGTATATAGAGGTTCTGCAAGAAACATTTTTCACATGCAAAACTCTAAGTTGGAGGTAAACCACAAAAGATGATGAGTAAAATGGAGCAATTTGCTATACTAAATTTGATTGGGAAAGGTAGGTAATATAAGAGAAGCTACCAAACAACTAAGAGAAGTTCTTGGAGTAGTGATGAGTGACATTATTCTATGTTGTGCCCTTTTATTGAGCAAGGTTAATATTCACATGTAAAAGAGAGAAGGAACCACATCTCTCAAGGCAAAATGTTAAGGCTCACGTACTTAGAATTTGCAACAAAATATCAATATTCTACTATTGATTGTTGGAGTCACATGATAATCTCATATGAATCTAAGATTGATAGATTTTTCTCAAATGGAAGAGTTTGGGTTTGGACTCATGAACTTAAAGAACTTTCAAATTGAATTGTTATTGGAACAATTAAGCATAATGGTGGTTCTTTGATAGTATAGAGATCAATGTCTTACTATGCATCTATAGATTTGGTATAATAGACAAAATTGAAGGTCAACTCAATTAGCATGCTTATCAAAAACTTTTGGAAGAATACCTCTATAGTACAATTCAAGAATATAACTTAGATGCATCAAAAGTCATGTTTTAGCAAGACAATGCACTTATACACAACTCTCATAGTATAAATCAATGGTTTTCTACCTTTTAGCTTTTTATAATCTTGGCATGCCTAATCACTAGATGTAAATCCCATTAAATATCTATAGGCGATTGGTATGATACACTAGCAAAGGGTTTAAAGAAAGTATGTCCAGACGAGTAGTAGTTGTATTAGAAGTCAAAGAAAAATGGACAGGTTATTGAATAATTATTATATTGGGCCTTCAAAACTCTATCACAATGTATAGAGAAGCTTCAATTACTTTCCCCTTCTCATTGCATGCTAAGATTTTGCTCATATCTTTGTAAATGTATAGTACATTGTACGCACTATTTCAATAAATTTCTTGCTTCCAACTCATGATTTCATTTTATCTACATGCATGAATCTGAAATTCTATTCTTTATATTTTGGGGTAGCTTAAAAAACTTTCTTGAGAAAAAAATTTCCTCAATTTTTCTACTTTAAAAAAACTACATTTGAAGATTGTCTCCTATTCCTCTGGATTTTATTAGAAGAGTAGGGAGCCCTATCTCCAAAGAATTCAAAATTGCAAAACCTTTTTGGAATCATCTACAGTGCATTTTGTAATTAGATTAATTTTGCATTTCTCTACCTTACCCAACTCATTTTGGGCATAACATTGTTTACTAATGAGGCAAGGGTCCAGTTCCTTTTGCATCCTTGAAAAATAAACTCCTATGGTGAACAAAATTATCTTGTATGGCTCATCAACCAAATCCAATCCTTCAATTAACTCATAAATCCTTTCTAGGTATGCATTGAATAATAAAGCATAATACCTTTCCAGCATAGCCTAGTTATGCTATAAAATGTTATGGGTCAATTCAAATATTCATTCAATTTAGGGTGATTGCAATAAACACTTGTAATATTTGTTGCGTGTTTTTATTCAACCTTTTAGTACATTTTGTACTATGAGTCACCTTCAATGCTATTGGGGGAATGGAACATCAAATCTAGATACTTGATTGGATTTGAGATCTATTATTTTGACAACACGTAATGCTCATCATTGGATGGCAAGGATGGATGGCAATACTTAACTCGCCATAAAAATAGTTTACATTGGCAAATTTGAGGAGCTATGGACCCCCACCTATACTATGGAGACTTTTTGTACACCTTGAAATACTATTTTGAGCTATAAGTTGCAAATTATGCTAGAAAATGAGACTTTCACATTTTTATTTTTTTAAATTAGAAAATGCACTTGAAAAATTCATTTAAAAAGCAACCATTGTTGTCTACTTAAAGCAAAGGAGGAAGATCAAAGTTAGAACTAAAAAACCATTTTTAATTCAATATAAATTCAACATGAATATAACACACTTTAGGCCAATGTGAAACACACTTGGAATATATTTTTGGAAATCCCTCTTTTGAGAATGTGTATTTCTATTAGAAAAGCTAGCCTACCAAATTTGATGATGTAACTCTTCAAAAACTGAATAAAAATACAAAATCCAAAGTGACTCTTTTGGCATTATTCATGTTTAAGAAATTGTTCAAATTTTTCCTATAAAACACATTTTACCCAAATATAATTCATTTTGACAAAATCTTATATGTAAATATTTTAGGAAAATCTAAACAATAGGGTGATTTTTAACATTGATTATAGTATTTTTCTTTAACTCTAACTACTACTAACTTTGACTATAAGTTCATTCTTGTGTCAAAGATAGGAATGAAATTTGACACATTGTTGTTTGCATTTGAAAGGAAGACTTTTAAAAACCTTTGAATTCTATTTCATCCAATTTTTAGAGAAAAATGATAAATATATAATACAATTTGCAAATTTTGACATCTTGTAATATCTAGTTTTGGATAGAAGATTGATATTTATTAATACATCTAGATGTTATATATTGAAGTTTAAGCACACAAAAATGTAAGAGATTTTATTGAAATCTATTACATTATGTATATACAATAATGAGTGTAAATAGACTAATAAGAATAAAAGAGTACTTGGAGGTGGTAAGAGCAAGAAGACAATCTAAAATTCTTTTTACAGTTACTAAAGTCACTAACACTAGCTTTAGTATTTAACTTCTTGTGACTTAATATAATATGATTGTAAAAGTATTAATAGAAGTTTTTTTTAAATACATTTTTTTTTTCTCTAAGGTTGGGTGAATGAACAAAAGATTTGATATTTAGATGATAATACTCATGGTTAGAGTGTACCATTCCTGACTATTAAGGTTGGCATTAATAATTAATTAAATAAAAAATCAAGAGTTTAATTTTTTTGGAAATTATTCTAGGGGGAGTTGAAAAGCAAATGAATTAAATATTGCAAAAAAAAAATATTATTACGGGGAGTATAAAATGGTATAAAATATTTAAATACTTTTATTTAGTGATATAAAGGACTAACTTCATTGATGTGTTGTAATTGGGAGGGGTGAAGACGTCCTTTTTATAACAAAGTTCATTGTTCTTCATCAATTCTCACAAGTTATGGGATATTTGAAGCAAGGTCAAAGCTCAAAGAAAAAAACAAAATAATCATTAGAAGAAATTTCAACGTTTTGGGAGATTGTGAGTTACTGGATTGTGGGAACTCCGGGAACACTCTGGAAACGCTACACAAAAGCCATCTAACATAGCTAGGCAACTGCCACGTTAGATATTATTAATTAATATATTTTTAAATATATTTTTAAATATATTTTTTATTTCAAAAAATTAAAAATTAAAAACTAATTTTATTTATTTATTTATATTTAAATTATTGTTTTAATATTATTATATTTTGACTGTACAAGGTTAGTTACCAGCAATGGGAACAACCTTGAAACAGTCTCCCAAGGACCTAAAATCTCCCCTAATGTGTGTTTACACCAAAACTTCAAACTTCATTTAACCCTTGAACGTTGGGCCAGTCACCGTGGAAATCATTTTATTGTCACCGTGTGAATTGTTGGCTTAAAAAAATGAAAAAGTACTCATTGGAAGACAAACTACTGTAGATGACCTCTCTTTCCACACAAATTTTGGAGAATGAATAGTTGCATTTTTGTCCTACACTGAGAGATTCTTTGTCATTCATCTGCCAAAAAATATCCTCCATGTCGTTTATAGGTTAATCATTGTAAATCAACTTTTTCAAAATTCAATTAGCTAAATTAAAAAATGTGAAAAATCAATTTAAGTTTCATCTCAAAAATTCATTTGTGATTTAGAGTCTTTAATAGAAAGTTATAGAGGTTTGCATTATTGCATTATTATGACGATTTGAATGGTTGAGCTCTTTAATGCCTTAATTTACATAACCCACATGGATTGTTGTACCTCCTACCTTCCTACTTTTATAAAGCACTTGCCTTCTCTCCACCAATCAAACATTAAGTCACATATCAAGAAATGTAGGAAATTGTTGAGCAAAGTGGCCACATAGAAGGTATTGGAATTTTGAAAAAAATTAAATTTTTTATTGATTTGGAAATTGCTTGCCAAACCACCTTTTCCAACTTTAATTAATTATTTGGCAAAAAATATTGACCATGATAGCCAATTATGGTATTCTTCTTCTATTTGTAAAGTAAGCTAGCTTTGTTGTAGAGACACTAATTTTTTGGCCTCACTAATATGATAAATCAAGGTAACACAAATTTATCAAAGTCACATTATTTGTAGAATAATTGAAATAGTGTAAACTCAAATACTTCTATATTCTACTAATAAGATTTGGAAGTGGAACTAAATAAATTTATAAATGACACTAATTTTACACCCTCACTAATAGGAGAAATGTCTTATATGGCTCCTCGGCCACCTCCAATCCTCAAATTATCTAATAAATGCCTCCCAGATATCTAATAAAGCATAATACCTTCCTAGCATGGATTGGACCATTGCTTGGTTATGCAATGTTGTGTAGATTCAGCAAAAAACTTACAAATTTTAATATTAAGAGCAATCCTCAATTACTTAATTGGAAGCATTTAGTTGATTCACTTTGAATAATATCTAAGAAATTTAATAAAGGCCTTGGGCACTTAGGAATTAATCCACTAGAAGAAGCCCATGTTTTTTGAATTTTCTGATGTCAAAGTTGATGGATTTTGCTAGACATCCTTTGTGTTTTTATATCAACAATGACATCTAATGTAACATCTTGATGTTACATTAGATGTCATTGTTGACATAAAAACACAAGTTGTTATAAAAGATGTCTAGCAAAATCCATCAACTTTGACATTTAAAACATTCAAATAAACAAAGGCTTCTTCTAGTGATTCATAAATTAAGAACTGCTTCACATTATATACCAACAAAGACAATTGGTCTTTGAGCCTCTCATAGTTGAAAGTAGTCCATGTATACATTTTAATGTGAAAACTCACATTCCAGGTAAGAAGTTGAAAAGCCAATTGGTCTTCCAACTTTTCACATTTGAAAAGTAGTCTACATATACATTTAATGTGAAAACTCACACAATAGGAAGTAAGACAAAGTGGTGGTCTCCGTTAAGTTTCTTAGAAATTCACTAAAATGATGTGTCAATAGTCAATAGTATAAAACTAATAATGAACTTGTATAGCATTGTTGGGCTATTGTTATTTAGTGTGTCCTCCCGATGAGCTTCATAAAATCCCAAAGTTCTCTCAAAGAAGTGCCATGTTGCAAGCAACTTCCAACCAAAAATCTCTAGAAGAATTTTTTTGCTAGTGGTAGGACACACCAACTACTTTATCATCCATGTGCTTCTTTCCTACCTCTTTGATGTGAATTGAAATTCCCTTTCATACATGACCAATCATAGTAAATAAATGTGATTGATGTAAGTATTTTTTTAGTCAAAAAGTGCCACATGTCATCTTGTGATGGGTTTAGAGGTCACATAGACCTCTCAAAATCTAATGTAGAAATTCAATTTCAAAACTTCCTTGTTGAATTGGATCTTCACTTATGGTAGGTGGATCAATGATGGCAATTGCAAAGGTTGGATATTTGGAGCTTAATGGGATGACCTAAGATTTTTTGCCCCTACATGTTCAATCTATTTATAGTAGGATTCTTTTTGAAAATTAATTAAAAAAATCGAAAGTCCTTCATCATATTTATATCATTGATTTACAATATTGAGCATTTTTTCTACTTGTCATTGATATATTACATGATTTTTTTTGTTAAAACCCTCAATGAATACTAATTAGGTGAATTGAGCTTTTCACTACATTAATCATCCACCCAGAGGATGGTGGAGTGTTCAATAGCTATTTTTGTTTTGGGGGACACTACAAAAAGTGATCTTTAGTAGAATCATGAAACCTTTTATAATCATAGACATTAATAAAACAGTCAAGATATAGATTGCAATCATTTATTCATATAAATGCAAATATGTTCTTCTTGAATAGAGTTGAATATTCTTTGAAGATTTTTTAGCAATTAAGTAATTTCATCCATTGCACGAGGAGGAATATATAATCAAATTTTCCATTATAAAAACTGTATTGCTTTTGAGTGATTGTTGTTCAATAAACATTCATTATTATGACCTATTGTCATACTTTTGGTTATTGTGCATACTTTGACAATTTTCTTACAAATCAAATCAATAGACAACAAATAAATTAATATTTCATGCCTTGTGTATTTGGTCAAATAATTTTGGGAATAATAAAATGAAATTTTAAAGTGGTTTTAGCAAAACATATACCTTTTCATTGCATGTTGTCCCTATTTAAGGAAGACTATCATTGTCCTTTGAGATGCTACTACGCCTCTTTTAATTCCCTTGAAATGTTGCAATGGTAATCCAAAAGCATCCTCAAGATTGTGGGATAATGGATTAACATTTTTGCCATTTGTAGAACCTACATTGTGGTATTCATTGAATTTATAAAATTATATCTTTTCAATCTTAGCTAGCCTTATGCAAACTTTAATAATGTTTTCACTCCATTTGGAGGCAACATAGCAAACTAGACTATGGAATTAAGTTTTGTACCCCATTTCTTCCAAATTTCAATACTTAGTTCCAAATAGATTATAGAATTA
The DNA here is from genome assembly GCA_947034895.1 of Rhytidiadelphus loreus. Lineage (NCBI taxonomy): Eukaryota > Viridiplantae > Streptophyta > Bryopsida > Hypnales > Hylocomiaceae > Rhytidiadelphus > Rhytidiadelphus loreus. Next base: position 46,489,537 of record OX344765.1, read on the forward strand.
AGTTTTTGAGCTTCTTGAAATTTGTTTAAACTAAACAAATATTCAAAGTTTGATAAGTTTAATCAGCTATTTTTGAAATGAAACTCCACAATCATAAACTAGACATGTAATTGATCATTTTGAAGAAGAAAACACAATGATTTTACATATGGATCGGAAGATTATAATTTTGATCACAAGTAGGTTAAAAATTTGAAAGTGAATTGAAGTCCTTTTATCCTCTTTTTACATGCCAATTCTAAAATTATGGTCATGAAGAAAATAAGTAAATTAAAGAATATATCCCATTCAATTTATAACTTCTCAAAATCAACCCTAAATTTTTTTCAAATGAATTTCCACTGTGATTTCCCCCAATGTATTTTGGTCTCTTCACTATAAGAAAAGGGTTGTTTAAAGTATAGTCCTAGTACTATAGTCCTATAATTTATGACCTTTCAAGTGATTTTTAGTAAAAAATTTATAAGAAATACATGTGTTTTCAGTAAATTTTTACTAAAAATCACCTAGAAGGTCATATATTATGGGACTATACTACTAGGACTATACTTAAAACAACCCTTTTTCTTGTAGTGCTTCTCCAAGAGCCTTAATAACACTAAGAAATAAAGATTTGCAATGCACATCTATGCACAAAATCTTGAATAAAAATATAAAAATCATTTTTCAATTCAAAATTGGATTCTCACATGCTATATGCAACAAAATTCAAAGGCCTATATATCAAAAATATAGAAAATAGTAATTTGATAAGATTTTATTTAATTTCAAAGTTTCGTAGACACCAAGATAAGGTGCCTTGGACATTCAGGGGTTTAAGAGACCCCACACCAAATACCGTGCTGCCCACTTCAAATAGTATGGCCGCGAGGTGCCGCGTTTCCGCTTTGGGGTACCCATCGACTATATATGTCCCCAGAAGCTGCAGATTGCGTTGCCCTCGCAGTTTCTTCAATCCACTTCGAGCTGCACAATTCCTACGCTTTTTGCTGTTGCGTTTGTTCACTTGTGCGCAGAAAACACATGCTGATGCTGGCCACTGCACGGTGGAGGCGAAAATTCTGTAAGTTTTCGCAATAGGGTTTGGATTGGATTGGAGTCTGCTGTGGACACTCGCATGTCGGATTTCCCATCTCCAGGAGTTTTGGGTTTGGGAATCAGCTCTTTCATTCTTTAGGGTTTGCTTAGCAGCAGGCACATTCATTCGGAACCGGAGAGATGATACAGTATGGTGAAGAATTTTGTGATAATCCGTTCTTTTCCCGTTCTGGTGAAGGCGATATCAACTTTTCTTATCTTCGATTAAGTGCTCGGTAACGTGGTGACTGGTGACTTATAACAAAGAAGAGGTACTATATATGTGAAGAGCTGTATTACATCAGGTGCCATGTGTAATGTGATGCATGTGGTGGGTATTCTGATTTTTGTGACTTGATTTGGATCCATTGCAGGTGTGGTTGAGAAGCTCGGCTCCTTGCTGAAGTAGGAAGACGACCGATAGTCGGAGCTGACGAAGCTGTAATTCATCTAATTTGGGGAGAGAACTGGGTGTGGGATGGAAAACCACGGTGGGGTTTTTGCATTTCCTAATCCAGATCACATATTCTCGAAACATCCAGAACTAGCTCCAAGATAACCCTCTACAAGACTGTGGAAAGACTCACTACGCATGGATTGAAATAGTGCACGTGAATCGTGAACAAACCTCGGAACAATCTCTAGAAGCTCTTGCAAACATTCACTGGATACAAGCAAGCCCTTCATCAGAGAATCACTCGTTCAAAAAGGAGAATCATTAAGAAGGATAATCATTTGTGAAGAACTGTATTACATGAGTATTCTGATTTTTGTGACTTGGTTTGGATCCATTGCGCGCAGATGTGGTTGAGAAGCTCGGCTCCTTGCTGAAGAAGGAAGATGACTGATAGTCGGGGCTGACGAAGCTTTAAACTGGGTGTCAGTGGGATGGAAAACCTCGTTGGGGATCGGTCCATCCATCCTCTGCATCGATAAGTAAAGCCTTGTTGTACGGAGGACCGGGCGGGGACGGACAGAAGCCCATCCATATCTTCAGTTCATCCATCCACACTTTCATCCATCCATCCCCTCCCTCCCTCTTGTGCATCGATGATTGGTATAAGTTAAAAGCCCTGGACGGAGGGGCGGAGGGCGACGAAGCCGAGTACATAAGCGCCCAGCGTCGCAGTTGCAAGGGTTTCCCAGCCAGAGCTTCCGTCTCCACCATCGCCAGGTCGAGCGCCAGTTCCCCTGCAGACCGAGCGTCGGGCAACCACACAAGCGCACACACACGCACAGGCAGACAGCTTCCGGGACAGATTCCTCCCCTCACAAACCCCCTTCCCCCGCACCGATTGCGACTCTTCACGGAGCTGCAGCGGCAATTTGGCGCTCCGCTTCGGGAGGCACAACACAACACACCCGAGTTCGGGAGGCATCCCCGAGCCCGCCAACCCGAGTTCGAGAGGCATCACTCACACGCGAGAGAGAGAGAGCTCGGGGGCTGGGGTGGTTAGGGATGTCGGTGATGGGGTTTTGAGCTCCGGGTGAGTGGCGCCCAACTCGGCATTGCGCCGTGGAGGGCAAGCAGCTTCGTTGGTTTGGTTTTGGTTTGGTTTGGTTTTGTGGGGTTTAGGACTGGTGTCGGGAGGGAGGGGCAGGCGTTTGGGATGCTCGCTAGAAATCTTTCGTTCGTACTCGTGTGGCTCTGTTTCTTGGCTGTTTGGCGCGATTTCGTAAGTATTGGGTGTCTATTGGCAAATTTTCCGATAGGTTGGGCTTCGATTGGAGTCGATTCTGGGAAATGGAGGGTGAAGGGAAATGCTGGACTATCATGGTTGTATCTGTTGCTGGGTTTTTGTGGTGGGGAGTGGACGGGAATAGGAGATGGTTGCCGAAATGGTTTAGAAGAGAATGGGTTAGTTGGAGGCATTGGTTGGAGTGGAAGTTAAGAGATTTCTGATTATAATGAGGCGCATGAAAGTATTCTGATGTTTCGGATACTTGTTTGCAGGGGAATGAGGAGTTCACAGAAGGAATAATTCCGCAGAGTTTTCTTTTTGCCCTCTTCATCTATTGATTCATTAATCGTTTTGTTAGCTTCAGCCTTTTGCTCTAAAACGACCTCTTTCACTAGAAGTTGAAGGGGTTTAAATTTTTGGTAGGGGAGTCAGTAAGTTTTGAGTTCAGTAAGGGTTGAGAAGAATTTTCAATTTGGAAATTTTCATCAAGATGGCGAACACGAAGCAACTTGCGAAAGAGAAGGAAATGGCAATGAGTGTATCTAATGTGTACCTCCACGTCGTTGAGGATGTGATCAACAATGTGCGTACTGACTTCCAGAGCGAAGGAGTAGATGATAATGTTTTGAATGAGCTACAATCGGTAAGCAACTTTTCTCCTCTGGTTTGGACTTGTTGTGGAGCTTGGCCATATTGAATATGAAACTGCTATGCAATTATTGACTCTGGGAACTTTCTGTTGTTTAGTTTTACATAAGTTTTGACCAAGACATGCATTGATCTTCATTGATTCTAGTGATATTAAATTTGGCCTCATCTGAATTATATTATTCACAACATGATCAGTCAAATTGGTCATATTAAAACCATAATCTTTTGGTCCTTTAGGTGTTAAGTGTGTAGCTCTTATTTGTACGCCTTAGGCACTTTTTGTTACGGTGATGTTGGTGCATTCTCCCAGGTTTCGCATATAATATGCATGTGTATGGGCTGGAACTTTTCTGTGTTAACAATCCACTGATCTGAAGAGTGATGTCTTGATTCTGTTGTTTTTTATCAGCTTTGGGAGCTCAAGTTGGTGCAGTCAGGTGCAATTCAGGAAGCCTCTGGTCACGAAGCCCCTGCAAACCCAGTAGCCAAACCGATATCTCAAGCAGTTGCTACTCCTGTACACGATTTGAATGAACCTTATGTGGCAACCGAGGAATACGAAGCTCCACCCAATGACATGACTTTCTCAAGGGTATGGTTGTTGCTTGGCTATTATTTATAACCAGTTTGTGTCTTTCACTACAGACACAACCTGAAAATCCGGCCTGTATGTAAATTCAGGGATGCCATTACATGCTTGTATTGACAAATGTCAGCTCTTTGGCATATTATTAAATGTTCCCTTTCGCAGGTGTCTGCGTCAACTAGTTCCCGGGAGCCTGTGATGTTCCAGTACATGCCTCCAGGCCCTAGCGAGGAGTCCTTGCAGCTAAACTCTGGTCATCATCTTGCTCCTCGGATGGCAAATGGAACGCCGAGTACATACATGGTACTTTTATAGGAGATTTCTATTTTGCATGTCCTATTGTTTGGTCACGTGGGTTCTGGTATAGCAGATTTTTGTTCTAAAGTTGTAGACTTCAGGTCAGTCCTGCCGTTTAATTCGCTTCGTAGACGACTGATCACTCTTTCGATGATTTTGTTATTAGAATGCCAGTGCTGAATTTTCATCCTTTCTGAAAGTCTGCTTGTTGTATGATCTACAAACTTGATAGAATGTCTTCCATTCCAAGGCATCTTACAGCTTGATCTGTGTTGGTGGTTTCAGCAACAACCAGCATCCTGGATGAATCATAAACATCGTGGAGTTGAACTCAATATGAATGAAAGTGAGTTGCTGTGCTTTCAGTAGTGTTTTCAATTACAACTTTCGTGTTGTGGAAGCCACCCGATCGCACTTGCAATTTTTTTTCTGAATTTGTGACTGGTTGTTATTGTAGTAGCTATAGCAAAATCGAGGTACCTGAATCTTTTGGTGTTGGAAGATCTGTATTTTGTTGAAGCTCAAGAAGATTGTTCATCGACTGTTTGGTTGTTAATTTCTGTATTTTGCTGCTTCTGGCTCTATCGAACTTGTTATGTCTTGCTTCAGCATATGAGGAAAGGGAAGAAGGAGACAACGGTCTAGCACAGATACCTGTTTCAGCACAAGTCGCGCCTCCTATTACCAAGGTATTTCATGATTCTACTAGGTGTTTTTCCTCTCCCGTCACATTGTTTGCAATGGATTTTTATTGTCTTTGAAAGAGGTAACCACGGAATGCTGTCTGATTTTAGTCACTGCCTTGGAACAGGATTTTCTTACTATATCCACTGGCAAGAGAAAACATGATGAAGTAAGCTCTGGATACTTTATCCCACAACGAGATGGTGCAGACGATGAATTGTCTACATCAATGGGCGAGAGTTCTCAAATCGTGGTTAGTTCCCCGAAAAAAAATCCTCCTGTCAAAAGTAATCTATGTCCGATACGTTTATGCTGTTGACTTCAACTGTTTTAGCAGGATACGATGGCTCCGAAGTTAACATGTCCGCCTTACAGTCGTAATTCTTATCTGCTCTTTTGGACTTACCAGATTGCATGATCTGCTTCACGACTGTCAGCCAAAGATTGATATGGACCTCAGAAACTGGTTAGCCTTGGTTCCTCATGCCCCTATTTATTAATAACACTCTTTGGCCCACTCTGATCAGGATCCCGGAGCAGTTACAAGCTGGGCTACAGAGAGGAGTGTTGCCAGAAATGAAGATCTTCGCTTGTCGGTGCAACACAGACAGAGTGCAGATGCTGCAATTGAGCGGATGATACATGCTAAATTTTTGCAGAGTTTGGCAGTTGTTCCACAACTGGATGGCATTGATGACGAGTACGATGATGTGGGTGTCTGACTCTCGATTTGTTTTGTTGATTCTGAAAGGAGACTAGAACTACCTTGTCAGTTTTGCTTTATTTCTAATGGTCCTAATCGTGCCTCATATTATTTTTAGCAGTTTTGAGTGGTCATATAGATACTTCCTTTCGTTCAATTTTCTTTATGTTTTGACCAACTGATGTGATGTTCTTCATTAGATTGCATGCTATCATGCCTTATTGTCATTCCAATCTAGAATAAGAAAAAAAACTGGGGACCAAATAGAGGTGACATTTTATGACTTTTAGGATATCTCTACTGTCGCGGAGTAGTCGTAGGGGACTGGATTTGAGGTGGTCATTGTATTTATCTGTATGAGGCAATGATATGATCAATTGAATTGGTCTTATTAAATCCCGGACTCTTTAGTCCTTTAGGAGTTGAGAACTCCCTACCTGTGATTAGAGGTACCTTTTTTTCTGGTTAACAATATACTTGTGTTTGATGCTGTTGTGTCAGGCTGTAGCAGAGGACTACAACGAGCCTGAGGAGGACGGTGAGAAACTGACCTGTCCTTTCTAGTACTCGATAACTGACCATTTGGATCTCTTTTTAGTTACTTCTAGTGTAGGCTATTTCATATTGTCATATGACTCGAGAACATTACTTATGATAAGTTCATTGACATTCAACATGTGTAACAGACAACGCGCCACCTAGCGCTACCACGCCAGCAGCAAATGTTGAGGCACCAGAGTCGGAGGCCTCTGAACCGCCTCTAAATGAAGATGATGACGACGACGATGTTGATGAAGCTGACAATGGTGATGAAGAACCGGCCACCAACCATTTAGTGCTTGCTCAGTTTGATAAGGTTAGTAGTAACCGACCTTGTTTCTGTGAGTGCTGGAGTAATAAGACCTCGAAGCATCTTCAACTTAATCTTCTTAAAGTCATTTTACTACTCCGGAGTCGGCATCTTTTCCAAAATCTTGGATTTGGAAGTGCATATTGAGATGTTTTTTATATAATATTGTGAGCAGGTTACCAGGTCAAAGAACAAGTGGAAGTGTACCTTGAAGGATGGCATCATGCATTTGAATAATCGTGACATTCTCTTTGTAAAGGTGAGCATTCTGGGACACCGACTTTCAACTCTAAACCCTTCTAAGTGGATTTTACTGGTAGTTCTCAAATACTTTTTGCTGTTTAATCTTAATTGATCATACCATACTTCTGCTTTTCAATCGCTGGTTCACAATTTGTTAGCTCAGCTTGAGATAAAACTCCCACTCTCGGATGATTTTGAAATGCTGATAGCACAATGCTGGGTTTCTAAATTTTACATGAGTTTACCAGGATCATAACAAGATTTACCTAAGATTATACCACTCCTAAGATTATGAAATTGAGACTTTCCTTAACCCCTAGTACCCAAATAGTCATTTAGGAGAGAAATGAATCATTTGCGAAATCTCAAGGACGGTAGCCAAATATATCAACTGAAAGGTCTTTTGGTGAGTCACTATATCTTACCAAGAGCATCCGAAGTGGAATTTCAATTTTAGTTCAGACACTAAGAAGTTCACGTATTGCAGAATTCCCTCTGATGTGTGTTCTTCTCGTTTATGACAGGCAACTGGGGAGTTCGAATTTTGATTACTATGACATTTGGACGATACGTGGTGGAATACACCCTACTACTGAGGTACCATTATGATTAGAAAGGCTTCTTAATCGTTTCAGGATAACTTTCTAAGCGTAAGAATTCTCGTCGGATTGCTCCCTGCTCTGCAATCAATTCTGACGCTCAATTTTCAAGGTACAGAAGTGAGAGATTGTTGGTGATATGCCATAGTGTGCTCCTTTCCGAGCCGAGCTTTTATGAAGCATCTACCGTAGCAGTGACCCTCGTTTGTCATTAATTACTTATAGAATAGACAAATTGAAAATATGCTTTGCCTCGGAGTCTTGAGGATGAACTTTGGAAATCAAATCCCTTGACTTTGAGTCGACAAACTAAGTGCATTGCGCTGCTATCTTGATCACTTTTATATAATACTACATATTTTCAAGACCTTTTTGAACGAGTGATTCTCTGATGAAGGGCTTGCTTTTATCCAGATAAAATATATAATTCGTCACTCCTGCAGTGTTTGCAAAAGTTTCTAGAGATTGTTCCGAGGTTTGTTCACGATTCACTTGCACTATTTCAATCCATGCGTAGTGAGTCTTTCCACAGTCTTGTAGATGGCTATCTTGGAGCTAGTTCTGGATGTTTCGAGAATATGTGATCTGGATTGGGAAAATGCAAAACCCCCACCGTGGTTTTCCATCCCACACCCAGTTCTCTCCCCAAATTAGATGAATTACAGCTTCGTCAGCTCCGACTATCAGTCGTCTTCCTACAGCATACTGTATCATCTCTCCGGTTCCGAATGTGCAATTGAATTTGCCTGCTGCTAAGCAAACCCTAAAGAATGAAAGAGCTGATTCCCAAACCCAAAACTCCTGGAGATGGGAAATCCGACATGCGAGTGTCCACAGCAGAACTCCAATCCAATCCAAACCGAACCCTATTGCGAAAACTTACAGAATTTTCGCCTCCACCGTGCAGTGGCCAGCATCAGCATGTGTTTTCTGCGCACAAGTGAGCAAACGGAACAGCAAAGCGTAGGAATTGTGCAGCTCGAAGTGAATTGAAGAAACTGCGAGGGCAACGCAATCTGCACCTTCTGGAGACATAGAGTAAACTTGCCTATCACCGGAGAGACAGAATTCAAATACTTATCCACAATATTATAGAAACTCGGCGTGATTATTGAATGTCACGTTAAGATTCCCTTCCCAAAAACAGATTGCCAAAAGGTTTCCTACTGCAAATTTCTTTCCAACTTAACCCCTCACCATCCAAGGGGACCAAAAGTGTCTTCACATAGTTTCAAGTTCAATTCAAAGTGCAATAACTTTTGCATCTCATGTCCAAATTCAATAAAAAAAGTTTATGAAAATTTTCTCTCTTCTAGTTTGTGTGGCTAAAATTTCATATCAATCAAAGAAGTTATGAAAGACTAAGAAGCATTTTAGTTGGAAGGAAGTTCAACCTCATATGTGTTTCTCACAACTTTTTTTTGCTATTTTGTGGCATTTCAAATCCGTTTTGCAAACACAATGAGTCATTTGAATGATATTTTCTTTCACCAATGTGTTTGTATGCTAGTTTTGAATCACTTTATAGCTTAAAGTTTTTTCATTTGAGTTGATATGTGTTGGTAGGAAGATTCCAGCATTTTTTTTCTACACTAAAACATTATAATCTGGCAATCTATTTGGCCAAATGATTGCACATCATCTACAACATTTACACTACAAGATTGTACAGTTGAGATTTCTATATCTTGTGACACTTCAAAAGCAATGATGCTTTTAAACCCCAGAAGACTTTGGGTGGCGAGGGGTTAAAGGTAACAAGCCTAAAATCTATCTAAGGTAACAGGCTCGAAAACTGTTCAGGCTTTAAAACCGTGCCCTATTTTGAATCTGCATGGGTTGTACATGTTTCTTTTCATTGGCTTCAGTTATGTACAAGTGGTGAACATTTCAGTTAGGGCACAGTTTAAGAGCACTGTGCCCTTTTGACTTCAAAATTTGATAACTAATTCCTCATAAGGTAGGAGGCTCAGAAATGGTGCATCTAAGGGCTGTTCTGCCTTTATCATGTATTTCTTTGGACGGGAATATTTTTAGCTCATTTTTCAGACAAAGAGAAATTGATGAGGAATCTAACCCAAGTGGTTTCATATTTTTCCAAAGATTTTTGAATTACTTATGAATTTTCAAATGAGTTGGGTCATAGGTCTCTATTTGTGACCTTAGATCTTTCATGAATGGTTCACTTGCAATCCTAAATAAAAATGGAGAAAACACAGAGAATGATTGGCTCTTACAATTAATAATATTTTTTCCTTGGTTCATTCAATGAATGTAGTGGTCAATTTCAAAACTTTAGATGCACCATTTCACAGCCATTTATAGGAGCCATTCTTAAAGCCCGCACTGTTTCACAGCCTCCTACCTTAGCTCTGAAAAATATGAAACGACTTGGGTTAGGTGAAAATTCTACTTTTCTTTCCAGGAAAATATGCTCACATATATTTCAAGGTGTTTCACCTTCTCGAAATTCAGTTTCAGCCCTTAGATGGGTGGTTTCTGAGCCTGTTACCTTAGTAGAAAAACCCTTCACTACACAGTGTGCGGTGCTATGCAGTGGTACGAAATTTTGATCCCAACGCGTGTCCATTTCATTCCCAAAAATGTTTGCATGAATTTCCCTTCCAATTTTGTGGGTGCTCCTGCTGTTTTTTTTCTTCTTCTTTCTCTGGCGTTTTGTGGAGAGATTATGGTGCGATTTAGTGATTTAAGTTTTTTGGATTCCAGTGTGTGAAGAAGAAAGAGCCTTGTGATTTGGAAGTAGCTCTCTGTTGTCGTCGTGTGTTCTAGTTGTGATTATTGAAGAATGAACTGCTGCTGTCGTTTGTAATGTTAGAGCACTGACTATTGGTACTGATAGAGCATTGACATTTTATTATTCTCTGTCAGGCTCGGGGTTTGAAGGACCTGATTTGAAGAAGCTCAATGCAACTTACTTGTCAGGCATTGAGCTCTTGACAAGTTGGGCGGTGCTTTTGCAAGTTCAGCCTGTGACCTAATTCTGGGTGCAATTTCGGTGCTGTCGATCTTTAAATCGAATAACAACCGGAGAAGGGTATTCTACGGCGAGTATCGTCGTGTTTTGTTTTTTCCCGTACCACACGCAATGGCACGAAATGGTATAGCATATCCTTCTAGATGCTGTGAAGTGACTTCGCAATTTACTTCCTGTGAGCCATAAGTATGCGTTTTGTGTTTTTGCGATTGGTTTCAGACAGGAATGTTCTACACTGCCGTACGTACTTTAGGGTTTATGTTTTCTCAATTCTCGGGGATGTTTCACTTGTGTCCGACGGCTGTAAAGTGTCTAATGAAAGCCCATTTGCGGTGTTTTCAAGAAGGCCATTTTTTAACACATCCAGTTAGAGAACGAGCTGCAGGAAGGAGCCGTGACTTGCAGAAGATTCGTGGAGCTTTTTCAAAGACTTTCAGTGTTTGGGGCTTCATCAATAAACTCAAGGCAATGGACTCACATTGTTCAATTCCTTTACTCCTCTCACATGTTAGTTTCAATACCCTGAACCCTGAATCAGCTATTAAAGTATCAAATTTTGTAAGTATCTGCCAGACCCAGAAAATCAGCATTACCAGTGAAATGTCTCATGTCTCAGAGTCATTTAGATGATTAAGATCATCTGCTCTAAAAAGCAACCATGTTCTAAAAAGCAAGCATGACACAGAAGTACATTTTGCTTTCTTCAGTTTCCAAACAGTGTACACTTCAGGAGATGGCCACTGCCTTTCAACTTCAAAAATTCAGCCCTGAAATTCTAGGCCTGAAATTCATGAATATTACTTGTTCTACCATGATCTGTACATCGTGACTGCTTGCAAAACTGGAAGACCCATTTCCTGGTCTTTTCTTATCATATACAGTTACTCAGGCTAATTCAAGATTATGAAAACTTACATAAAAATCAACACTGGATCGATATCGATGCTGCAAAGTTGAAAGTCCTCAGCAAAGCCTCGCGTGTTCATCAATATTCTACAGGAGGTGCAGACTTTGAATTACGTGTGCAAGGCTTGTATAATCTGAAATTAGTCCCTCCACCTTTAGTTACCGATAATGTCAGCGAGATGACCCAATGTCCTCCTGGTTCAGAATTCATGTGACTATCAAACCACATCCAAAAAGGAAGGACACCCAAAGTTAGGGTTTTAATTTTTCTTCCATACATTCAAATGAAGATTGGTTGATTTCGGAAATGAAACTGCAACCATTTTTTTCCATAAGCTCAAACCACCCATAGCCGATCACTAAAGCGATTTTGTGACAGTCAGATCATGAGTAATATCATGAGTAGTATGAGACAATGCAATTTTTTCTCATGTAGAAAGATAGGAAATATGGGGATTGCAATTTTTTTTCTTTATTTTTTTTCCAAAATTCAAATTACTATAAACACAATGATTGGTTTGGAGATTTTGTAGTTTGTCTTTGTTGGGTTTTGCTAGTTTTTATGTTTCTCAGGGTTCTAATGTCATTGTGAAGGGGATCTTCAAAGAATTCCTATACAAAAGGAAATTGCGTTTTTTCTCTACAAGGATTTTCATAAATTCTCCCCAAATCGTGCATCATATGCAATCCAAATTGGTAGACTTTACAACACATTGACACATTTTACATTTCAATGTTGTTTCCACCTAATATTTGGTAGATTTTACAAGATGCAATTGTCCCATATCGATTGTCGAGGTTATTGTGAGGTTGGACACATAACAGTTGTAAGTTGTCAATGTCTAAGACAATGAATTTTATTCATAGAAATCTAACATTTCTAAAGTTTGTGTATTTGGAAACCTCATAAAAATTTATAATATATGAAATTGTAAAGTGTTTCAACAAATGAAATCTACATACCACTAACATTTTGAACTCTTGAAACCTAGAAAAGGATCTAGATCAAAAAAATTGAAATGTACAAATCAATGAGATTGAAAATTCAAAGTCTATATACTAGTTAGATTTGAGCATCCAAAATCTATGAATCATATTGATTATGCACATTGAAATCTACATTAAAAATAGATTCTAGAGGCATAAATTTACATTTTAGAATATTGAATTTCATAAATTTAGTTGATTTAAAGGTAGGGACATCTTCAAATAACACTAAAAAATGCACAAATTTCCCCTCAATAAAATTCTCTATCTCACATTTCCCTATGACACCCATATTCCCTATATTTTGTTGAAACAAGTCATCTTAGGAGGGGATTTTCAATACACTACTAGCATGATATTCAAAAAACATTCCTTGTGAAATTTTGGGAACTAGAAAGCTCTTAGAACCCAAAGCCAATGTCTAAACTCTTCTAATTCTAACTATTGAAGAACTACTTTCCTGCTCACTACTTCCTACTTTTTTGCTCACTACTTCGCCCGTGCACTATGGATTATGTGTTATGACCTTATTAATTAGTCCCAATCTTGAAAAGGAGAAAAAAAACATTCCAAGCTTGGATTGGAAATAGTTGCACTCTACAGGTTGGGTATGAGTCCTTAGTTGGGAATAGATATGTGGTCTGACCTTACATGTAACTAAAGTTTTTGTAGTTTTATTGGCTAAAATAAAAGAGAATTTCATTTCCAAAAGGGATTGTACACCAGCAAAGGAGCCAATGGAGGAACAAGATGCATAGGATTTTCATAGGCCTTCAACAAAAGAAGTTGTACAAATGCATCCACGACAAAAACACTCCAGGTTATAACATGATTTTTGACCTTCCTTCCTTACACGATTGAGTAAAAAACAAATTATACGGTAGAAGATGTTTAAAGCATGAGTATTTCATTTAGCATAATTGCTATATTGATCATTATAAAAAAACATGCATGGATTAATGAAGGTCAATCAATTGGGGATCTCCCTGAAGGTGCATCTACTTTAGAAGATCCCTTAGTTCAAGATGTTGTGAAGAAAATAATAAATGAGGAGAAGGATAATTTGATGGACATTAAATTTGGCAAGAATAAAAAGTATGCATGGAAATAGGCTGATATTTACAAGAAAATAAAAAAACATCTTAAATATAAAAGATGGAAATAGTGAAAGGCAGAAAAGGCTAGAAATAATAATAGTAGTGACCCTTAGAAGCATCTCAAGGGTCACTACTATTATTGTTTCCAGCCTTTTTTGCCTCTCTCTATTTCCATCTTTTATATTTAAGATGTTTTTTTATTTTCTTATAAACATCAGCCTATTTCCATGCATACTTTTTATTCTTGCCAAATTTAATGTTCATCTAATTATCCTTCTCTTCATTTATTATTTTCTTCACAACATTTTGAACTAAAGGATCTTCTAAAGTAGATGCACCTTCAGGGAGATCCCCAATTGATTGACCTTCATTAATCCATGCATGTTTTTTTAATAATGATCAATATAGCAATTATGCTAAATGAGATACTCATGCTTTAAACATCTTCGACCGTATAATTTGTTTTTTACTTGATTGTGTAAGGAAGGAAGGTCAAAAATCATGTTATAACCTGGAGTTTTTTGTCGTAGATGCATTTGTACAACTTCTCTTGCCGGAGGCTCATGAAAATCCTACGTGTCTTGCTCTTCCAATGACCCCTCTATTGGTTCCACCATTGCTTCCTTTGTTAAGTTTGTTGTTGGCAGCTTTGTTAATCTCTTTGAAGATTCTAGCAACTACCTTATGATTTGAGGTTCATTTAGACATATCCCTCTTAGTGAGCCTCCGGCAAGAGAAGTTGGCCTCCAACTACCTTATGATTTGAGGTTCATTTAGACATATCCCTCTTAGTGTCCTACATTCATGACAAAATTTTGTTGTATCCCTTACAAAGGTAGTAGCACACTCTTTACAAAATGGAGGTAACATTTTCTTGCCTACACATAAAAACACAAATTGTAAGAGAAAAAGAAACCCCACATCCACAAATCCCTTTTGAACCAAGTAATGCCTAAGGGATGTGACAACATTATTTGAAATTAAGAGAATATGACAACTACTTAATCTCAATAATAGAGTGTTACATACATTTGACAATGGACTCTAAAGACAAATACAAAATATACTTATTGACAAGACTATTTTACAAGGAGCTCAAACTACATGACTGTACAGATAAAACCATCCCCCAAAGAGAGTCTCCTCACCTCAAGTTCCATCTTATATAATAGAGACTGTCAATAAAGACTATTAGTCTATAAGATAGACTAGGACTTCTTTTCTACCTTTTGGATTTTTGTCCTTGGTTCTATTTATAACCATTCACTAAAATAAAAGTTCTATTAGTCTATAAGATAGACTGAGACTTCTTTTCTACTTTTTAGCTTTTTGTCCTTAGTTCTATTTATAACCATTCACTAAAGTAAAAGTTTTATTAGTCTTTAAGGTAGACTGAAACTTCTTTTCTAGCTTTTTAGCTTTTTTCCTTGGTTCTATTTATAACCATCTACTAAAGTAAAAGTTCTATTTATAACCATCCACTAAAGTAAAAGTTCTATTTATAACCATCCACTAAAGTGAAAGTTTTATTTATACTTCTCCAAGCACATCTTATCTAATTCATCTCATATCCAAATCATTTTGTACCAAAATCTTGATATTCTACCTAGAGTTATCTAATTTTAAGTTCCAACCTAGGTGTATTTAATTCCAATTCACTAGTCATCCAAGTAGAGTTGTCTTAACTCCACTACATAAATCTATCCTTTACAGATATCTATCTCGAGGCACTCTAGTGCCCTTGTCATCAAACTAACTCAAAAAATTAATTATTTTTGTAGAAAGAAATGCCATTAGGCCAAAAAGTAGTGTCCTTCACCCTTAAGATTCCAAAGAGAAAAGTTAGTTGAGGATTAAGGATATCAACTAGGTTGGGATTTATAATGGATTTGACGACTGGATCACTTTAGAGAATTTAGGGGCTAAGAGAACAAGTAATTGCACCATTTACATCTATGTATATGGATGGACTATATATAGTTGCACCATTTATATCTATGTATATGAATGGACTATATATAGTGATTATACATGATTTTAAGATTATATATGAGCATATAGTTTTTTAGAGATTCCATCTAAATTTTTTGGTTAAATTTATTATTTTTGGTAGATTTTAGTAACTATGTATTCAAAATTCTCTTTTGTAGATTATTGACTTCTCTATAGGAAGATGCTTAATTCATGGATCACCTTGTAGTGTATTTTAGAAACTTCAAGATCCTACCTCATGATGTGAATTTGAGCCATGAAAATGACCTTTTCTAAATTTGAGCTCAACTTATGGAATGGAGTTAATAAAGTGTTATTTCTACTTCACTTGTAAATTTCAAAACTTACTTCTTAAAATTGAATATTTTATTGCAATTTGAACTTTGGGCCTATGACCTTGGTCTACTAATTTTCTAATCATAAAAAGTCATAATAAACATTACATCAGATTTCAGGCCAGTGAGAGACCCTGAGTTCTCCGACGTTCCCGGACTGTGGGAACGTCGGAGAACAGCAGTCCGACGTGGCATAGAGACTGCCAGTTCGGACTGCATTAATGAATTAATTAAAAAATATTTTTTTAAATATTTTTATAAAAGAAATTTATTATTTTTTAAATTTTATTTTTAAATTTAAAAAAAAAATTATTTTATTTTATTTTTATATTTTAATAATTAATTAATGAGACTGTCCGGCCATGGTTCGTAGCATGGGGAACCATGGCTGGAAGGTCTCTTGCAGGCCTGAAATCTAATCTAATGTATACCTTTGGAGAAAATTTCAAATTTTTGAGCTAATTTTGTATTTGACAAGAATTATCCTCACTATTTCATGAAGAAAATGATAATGATTTCAAAAAAACTGAAATTTTGTGGCTTACAAAGGTCATGTGATTTCATCTCTATACAATAAATATAGAAACTTTCAGAAATAAATAGTTACAAAATGGGAACATTGTACTGATTGTAGGGTGAAAGAAATTTGAAGTTCAATTTTGTGGCCATTTCAAGTACATTTTTGTGGTCATATGTCTCCTTTCAAAGTTAAAAATGTTATGTGCCCATTGCCCAAATTACCCTACGTTAGGGTCAAAATATAATTCTAAATGTAATTAAATATGGACATCTAATAAAATATTCAGAAATAATAAGGCAACATAACTGAATAGTTTAGAAAATATTAATGGAAATAATCTCAATTCATAAAAATTCAAGAATTTTACAAACAACATTCCCAAGTACAAATTACAATACTATCCATCAAAAAAATCATCACAAATCACAAAAGGAGGAGAATTGAAATCATCTTGTGCTATATCAATGTCCAAAATTTTAAACAATGAAAAGCTCAATGACATGTCAGAAGTGAAGCTTACGATCAAAAATCACATTAAAACATTAGATATCACAAAAAATGAAATTTGAAGAAAATATGGGAGTACAATTTTACATACTAAATAAAAATACCCCTGAAAATAAATTATTTCGTATAGGGTCCAACAAATCTGACCCTAGTGTACGGTAAATGAAACGAATATGTCTCATTGTTTTCAAATTTTCAATTTCTTTTTTTTTTTAATTAAAAAAATTGCAGCCGGTATTGGTTGTCACGCACATTGGAATGGACCGGCAGTAGACGGTATTCCCGATTGGAATAGAGGAAGCTTCCTCGGAAGCACACCAGCAGCAGGAGCTTTGTGTCCAGAACGTGCCAGTCGGTAAAATTCTGTTCACGCACTCCGTCACTTTTTGTGTTATTTCATGCAGCTCTGGTCCTTCAGATTTTCTGCTTTCGGGTGGGGAACAAAAGTTACGGCAACCCATCTTCACCACTCATCCAAAGTGGTTTTCTTAAAATAGCAGATGATCGGTACAAGTTAAGTGGCCAATGAATGACTTTCAACTACAGTACAGTACGTTACCAGCTAATAGAATCAATCGTCGTCTGTGAACAACAACTACTGTTTTCTCTCATACAGCCTTAACCTAGGGCATCACGTGAAGCTAAACGCTTCCCACATCAACGGGGGATCGGATCCAAGCAGCCTGCAGTAGCAAAGCGATGCAAACCCGATTCAACGATGCTAACAGTCTTCCAAATCATCAAGAAAACGAAAAAAGACATAACCAAAATCTCAGCCACAATCTCAGTCAAATCCAGAATAAAGTAAATCACGGCAGCCAATTTATTCCCGAACCGATAGTGAAAGAATCAATGATGGGGCTGCAACTACCAGCTCATGCAATCAACCCTCCTATGCACAGTCCATATAACAGTCGTTTCGCACGGTCTAAATTATCTAAGCATGACGTGAAGCTAATCCAAACTTCTCCGTCAATAGCAGGGAATCCAAGAATTGACAAGCAGCGCAAGGTCTATTCAACAATGCTAACAATCCTCCAAATTGTAAGAAGGAAGAGATTCGGCGCAATCAGGGCCACCATCTCAGCTACAATCTCGACTAAAGTAACCACGGCAACCAATTTATTCTCGATCCAATTAATAGTGATAGAAACAATGGTGAAGCTGCTAAAACAATCAACCCTCCTATGTACAGTACAAACACCCCTTGGCTCACACAGCCTAAATCGAAGAATGACTCCTCCTACAGCAACAGAGGATCCAGGAACCTGCAGCAAAGCTGCGCTAGGTCAATTCAGCGAAGCTCTACAAGGCCTACTCTGTAATATTACAGAACCTCCAAATCGTCAAGGAATCGAAGAGATTCGGCAAAAGCACCACACAAAATCAACAGACAAACTCGCAGAACAATCCTCAAGTCGAAAGCTCTCATTGCGGGAGCTCCAAGGACTCCTCCAAAAACGGGTAATCCGTGTATCCCACAACCGGATCCTGCGTGTAAAACGTCGCCCGATTGTACGAATTCAAACCCGACTTCAACGCAAACCTCTTCACCAGATCCGGATTCGACAAAAACAGTCTCCCGTACACCACCAAATCCGCTTTCCCAGTCCTCACAGCCTCATTCCCTTCTTCCTCACTGAACCCACCCGCCACAAAGAAGTTCCCCTTCCATGCTTTCCTCATCGGCCACAAACTCTCCGTCGTCACCACCTCCTTCTCAGGATGAAACCTCGGCTCCACTCCATGCAAATACAAAATGTTATACTTATTCAGTGTCTCCGCAAGGTAGATGGATAAGCCATTCTCGTCTTCGTCGGAAGCGTCGGCCATTTTAGCGAACGGGGAGATACGCACTCCCACTCTGTCACTTCCGATTTCAGATGAAACGGCGGTGATGATTTCTTCCAAGAAGCGGACGCGATTCTCACGAGAGCCGCCGTACTTGTCGGTGCGGTCGTTGATGCCGGATTTGAGGAATTGGTCGATGAGGTAGCCGTGCGCGCCGTGAATTTCTACCCCGTCGAATCCGGCCTCACGAGCATTGCGAGCTGCGTTGCGAAAGTCGGTGACGATGTCCGCGACTTCGGAGGTGGTGAGACTTCGTGGGGTGGAGAAGTCGGCGACGCCGTCGGCGGTGGGTAGGTAGACTTTGCCTGTGGAGATTTTCCGGTTGGTGGAGGATAGTGGTGGGTCGCCGTTGGGCTGGTAAGCTGCACACGAAAGGGGAATCAGGGATTAGTGGTGAGATTTTTGACTGTTGGGAGCTAAGGTAGAAACTCCCCATTAACCATACAGTACATTAGAGGCTCCAATTAATTAACCATGAGGTTGGTGCTACCTGTGCAAATCCTGTTTAATGGATTGACATTTTCTTTTTTCGCAATTAATTGAGAACTTCAGATGGTGCAGGTTTCTAGATTGTTCGAGGGACAGACTCGAAGTTCATCTGTGTGCTGAATAAAACCTCTATCTTAGTGTTGATGAATGGAGACTTTCCATTACGTAATGGAATAAAGGAAGTTGTGGGATCGGGAGAGGCTTACAAGTGTGCGAAACGCGGCCGACGTGCCAGATTTGGCAGAAGAAGATGGCGCCCTTGTCGTGGACGGCTTTCACGATGGGTTTCCACGCCTCCACTTGCTCTTGCGTCCAGATGCCTGGGGTGTGCGGGTAGCCGTTCGAGGTCGCGTTGACGGCCGTGGCTTCAGCTATCAATAATCCGCCAGGGGTGGCGCGCTGTGAGTAATAGAGCGCGGCGTGGGAGGGTTGCGGGACGCAGTCGTAGGAGCGGCATCTCGTCAGGGGTGCCATCACCACTCTGTGAACGCCAATACCACCACACTCACACTTCAATACAAGTCCTGTCCGAAACTGTAATTCAAGCTATCTCCCTACAATGAAATCCCAAACTTCGCCCATCGCGAGCTCGATCGAATCCGCAAGTACTACCGAGTATCCGAGACGAGCTCAATCAGAACCGCAGCCCAATAAAATCTCGACAATTTCTATAGCAAATGCCGAAGCAAAATCGAAATCCTTTACTCAATTGCAAACTCCGGGCTCTGTCACCTTTCGATCACAACCCCGGCCGGACAAATCAATAAGAACAGCACAATCTCGACAACCTCTGCAACGAATGCCAATGCCTTCGATCAGTCAATGGCAAACTTTGTCACCTTTCGAAACTGGCCATGGACATGAAACTCCTACGTACCTGTGCGACAAGCTGAACGGACCCAGCTGGTACGGCGACAACAACGGCGACTTCTCCACGTCCACCTTCGGAACAACTCCATGTCCCACAGTCTCCGCTGCCACCGACGCAGCTGCTCCGTGCCCCATTTCGCGCAATGCAACCCAACAACAACTAATGTGTGCGCTTGAACCGAGACAACGAAACTCTGTTTCACAACAACAAACTTTGTTTCCCGTAGACCATAAGGCGTTGCGATTGACGCCGAGATTGCCAGACGAGAGCTAAAGGCCGCGATATATGGACTGCCTGGCTGATTGAGCTTTAAGAGCGTGGGGTGCGCCCTATATAGGTGTCGTGAGCAACAGTGGCATGAGAGTGACGGACGCGCCGAAGTCGCTCGAATACCATTGCTGGAATCAGAGGGTCCACACAACGAAGCTGCGCACCTCCTAGGGACTTGTGTGTCCCGTGATTTTTTCGGCAAGAGTCGTGCAGTAAAGCCGAGCTCACCTGCAGTGGGGACTTCCGATTTTTGGTGGGTATATTTCAGATATTGTCAGGATTTTCTTTGCAATATTCTTGTAGTAAGTGAAAGCACACTGTAGCTGATCTGCAGTGGGGACTTCTGATTATGGGTGGGTTTCTTTTGCAGAAATTATCAGGAATTTCTTTCCACGATTCGTATTGGAAAGCCACCTGTTGTGTGGAGTGCTGCAGTCAGTGGAGTGTGGACGTGGTTGTGCCTGTGGTGCTTAAGGAAGCTTCGCGCGGAGCAGGACGAGCTGCAAAGCGAAAGAAGAATGATCATGCTGGAAAGGTGACGCAACAGTCAAAGTGCTGGTGGCGCAGGCAGAATCACGTCCATGTACACTGCATACAGTTACAAGGGCGGAATTTTCTTCTTAGAAAAATTATACTAATAAGGTAGCAGACTCCTTTTTGATCACTTAACGCATAAGGTAGTATGTTCTAAAAGCGCCCACCTTCTTCAAATAGACCCTCGCTTGTCCCAGAAGGAAAACCCTGAAATTTTTTATTTCCCATGCATGATAAAATTTGCAATTTTTGAATTCATATTTGCAATCGGAGGCCTCAAATTAGCTTGGAAAAATGTAGAGAATACATTTTGTAGGCACAAAATAGGGGGTCTTTTTTTTACTTGCACCCCTTGGACTAACTTGGGAGGATGAGCAAGGGGGTCAATTCACCCCGACCCTTCAAATGGACCCTATAATTGAGTGTAAAATGGACCTTGAAGTGATCTTCAACTAGATATGTCTTGAACATTCAATGGACAGAAGATGAAGTGGGGGCGCTTTTAAGTTTGTCAAATTTTGCAATAGGATTTTCATAAGGGTTGGTTTAATGTGTGGTGTTGTTCATTTTGAAATGTAGTGACAATTGCCCATTTATATATTTAAAATTGAAGATGGCCTGCCAACTAACTTTGTACTAGGAATGCAAAATGTACAAAGTTATATAGATACAAACATGGACCAAAGTGAAGAAAGCTAAGGTCATATTTAAGAGCATGCACCACCAATTGATAGAAAATGAAGTGATCAATTAAAAAAACATTAGTAGTCTACATTCCATTACAGAATCTTGATGCCCATTAAAAGAAGTACTTACTGTAACCATGTAAAGCTTGTCAGAAATACCTCAATATTGAATACCTTCAACTGTTAACATTGCCACCAACAAACCATGCAGATGCCAACAATGCCAATGAGCAAGATCACTGAGGAAAACCATTATGCAAACATTTCTAAATGTAACATAGTGCTCAATGAGTAAGCTTTCTCTAACTTGTCGAAAGTCAAGCAACCTGTTGGAGTTGCAATCCAAAGCCGGTTAGATTTTCATTCCTTCATGTATTTGATGTTTAGAAGAAAAAACAATCGTTCTTTTAGCTCTGCTAAAAAGATGGGCTTGGTATGCAATTTCTGTTGCATTAAAGATTTTTGTTGTGATGCAACAATGATGAACGTAGAAGAACTAGTAGGTTAGACTTGTATGTGAACTATTAATGCAAGAAAATGTTTTAGACACATGAAGCCTTACACAACTATTGTAGAAAACAAACACTCCTTCAAATACAAGAGCACAATACAAATAACAAGGTGGAATAGGTCTGAATTTCTACTCTTTTATTAGGGCTGAAAAAGTACATGGTGAGAGAAATGCAAGTGCAAACTTACAATATCTAGTATTTCTTGCCTGCTCTCAGAGACACAATTGTAAAGTGTTGCGACTTGGAGATGATGAAAGAATTGAGTGGAGAGTATGATGACAATGGAAAGAGGGAGAGCAGTGGTGGAAGTGAGTACAAGAACTTCTATAGTTGGGGATCTAGCCAAGAAGATTACATCGGACCTGACAACTTCCAAAAAGTGGCAGAAGATGATGATGATATGCCAAATAGCTTTGACTAGACAAGTATGCAAGAAGATGTGAGTGAACAAGAAGAGATGGAAGGAAACAAGGAATCAACACAAGGTCACCATTTAGATGCTCACCTACTGTAGTAGAGTTGTAGGGTGCTAGGAAAATCAAAACATCCAAGACATTTACATGTTCTTCGAGCACAGTAAAAAACGGCAAACCTAAGTAAGGACAACACATTCAAGAGCATTTATATGCTTAGAATGGAAGAAACAAGCCAGAGCTTTTTGAATGTGGAGAACATACCTAGGCGTTAGTCATAGCATGTAGAGTATTCAAATACACAGCATACTGAAGACTTTTACTTTGTACATCAAAGTCCAGCTGCAACTGAGGTACATCCACCTTCTTTCCCCACAATTTCTAAACTTGTCGACAAGAGAATTCTAAAGAATTGGCAATTGGACACGAAAATAACTAGATGAAGCTCTGAAGGATATTGATGATGGCATGCCAATTAGAACCACTGCAACTCTGCAAGGAACCATGGCATTAACCCTAGAACGGCCCTTGGAATCTCTCTATGCAATCCGTATTTAGCCTTATAACTTTTCAATTGCGGTTTAATATATGAATTGTGATACACTATCATTTACATACTATCAAGATTATTAATTTACTTTGTATTGAAAAGAATTTGGTCAATGTTTTTCTAATCAAATACCACCAATACATAATATAGTATACGGCCGCAAAGGGCTTTCAGACCCTTCTAGGGTTAAGCAATTTATTTTAAGATTCAAATATTATCTTCTTTCCAAACTGACCCCATCCCCTTCCAATTAGAACCTACAATTTGGGTTGCTTCCTTGGAGGGGTCAGAACCCACCTAATATAGGCATAAAGTAATGATTGGGCCCTACCTATTTAGCCATGCATCAACCATGATGCCTCATCTAATTTAGACATTTAGACGCCACATAATTCAAACATTCAAGCCCTTTTTCATTCAAACATAGAAGAAATTCATCACAATGGCTTAATCAATGGCTAGCAATGCTTGATTTCCAAGGCCCCCAAATTCCACTTTTTAGTGAGCGATAACAACATGTCCAAAACTATTCAAAAATAAATAAATTGGATAATAAAAGAGCACCAAAATCTATTCACATGTCAAAACGAATTTTTTAAATTATTGTTTTCAAGCTTAGTCAGGAACATTTTATCTAACAGAAAGATCATTTTAGGTTAGAGGGAGTACTACATTAAAGGAACATGTCTATGAAACCATAGAAGAGGGAAGAAAGGAGTCTTATAAGATGAAGAAGAAAGAGCTTTAGTCACTTACTTGCTTGAAATGCAGAATAAAGGCTATCCATTACAAAAAATTGAAATGCATTGCATTTCTTGAATTGAAAATTCTTGAAAATTCTGATCTTGTATAAAGAGTTTTTTTTCAACAATAAATTTGAGTTTGATTTTTTAAATATTAATTTTTCTTTTAATATTTTTTAAAATCATTTTAGACAAGAGTATTACTTGTGCTTCAACATATCTAAAAATTGTTGAAAAAAAATCTAATTTCTCAATTAGTTATGGAAACTTTAGTAAGTGTATAAGATATTCTAATAAAAATTGTAATTTTTACTCTAATTTGAAAATTTGAAATTTTTGAAAAATTCAATATTTAATTGTAATTTGAACTTTGGACCTATAAACATGGTTTGTTGATTTTATAATTTTATAATGATATATGATAACTTTGTTTTACACCATGATGTTATATACTATAATATATAACCATGGTGAAAATTTCAAATGTTTTGAACATATTTTACATTTGTTGTGAATTTTCTTCATTTTTTTCAAAAATTTGGAATTTTGTGTGATTTATTAAAAACATGTGATTTCATCTTTGAAAAATAAAAATATTTTTTTTGGTTAATATATAGTTGCAAACTAACATCAATGAAAGTGAAGAAATTAGAGACTTGAATCCATTGTCATGAACTTGTCCTTTCAAAGTTAAAAATGAGCTTCGATACACCTTTCAACTTCATTTACATTAACTTAGCTTGATTCACCTTTGACTGCATTCCCTTTAATTTGCTTAAACCCTAAAAGATAATTATTTCCTTGGGGGACTATATTGATTATGGGGTGGTTCTTTCAATCTCAATTTTTGTCATGATTTTTTGAAATGTTTTTTTGGACATAGAAAAATACTTTAGCTTTTTGGAAATAATTTTTTTATTTCAGTCAATGCTTGGGAGCAAAAGTTATGCCATCCTAAGCACATTTATTACCTCATCAAAAAGAAAAAGAAATCTACAAACCCTTGAAATAATTTTATTTTATTTTTATAGATCATACTTTTATCTACATAGAAAGCTTTGATTCATTCCTTTTGGATTATTTAGTGATGAGAAAGTTATAGAGCATCTTGTTTTTCAAGCAATTATAGCATCTTCTTAAGAAAATAATGTATGGATTTGTTATTGAACTCAATTTTGACAATTTAAAAAAAAGGAGTTTCACAAAGTTTAGTTTATTTGCTAGAACAATCTTATCATGGGGATTAGTATATTTCAATTCTACCTTAGGGATATTAACAATTTAGTTTTTCCTTCTATAGTTCTATTTCACACTTGCTTCTACTTAAAATTTATTTAAGAATGAAAATTAAATGTTTTCTTTTTGCATATTTTTCCTAAATTCTCAACTCAATTATTCATGATAAGAAAATTTAAATTCAAACTCTATAATTCAAAAAAATTAAGTTAAGAAGGTTCAAAGTCAAATAATCTAGTCATGCAAAGTGCAAAAAAAATTGTTATCTTTACTTTAATTTAAACACAAATATCTAACAATCTACATGGAAAAAAAATTCTAAAAACTCTTCTACACATTCTTCTACTACTTTAAAATAAATTCAATATTTTTATATCCAAAACTACTTCAAAGTACTCAAACCCGAAGCAAGACTAAAATCTTTTTCTATATTTATTCATTAACAAATCCAACCATAGGATCCTTTAATTAACTTGTTATATAGAGTACATCCTCCTAAAATTTAAGAATAAAAAACTTTACCAATAGCTAGATCATGTAGCTTGGATTTAAAAAAAAAGTATTTTCAACTCTTCCCATTCGATCAAGTTTCATCTTTCAAACTTTTAACCCAAAAATGTGTAGATCTTACAACTTGTTACTCTCTAGTCTCTACAATATGTTTCATATTCATGCTTGAAATAAATAGAAAGCATAGAGAAGTGCAATATGATTTAAAACACTAAATTGTTAAGAATTTAGTTATGGAATTGAAAAGTTCCCATTTCAATGGTTGTAATATTGTAATAAACATTATACATCCAATGATGTTTTTTTTCAAAAATATTGAAAATTGAATTAAATAAAGGACTTCAAAGTTTATTTTAGAGTAGAGATTCCATAATTCCCTGCAAACTAAAACTCCTCATAACTTTCATCTTGTTAATCAAAATGGAATGATTCAAAGCTTTCCACATACATATAACTCTAGGAAATCAAGTTCAAATTTTTATTTCTTGAGAAAGTGATGCCTAGGCTACCCAGGTAGCAACAAAAACTACATATCATACAATAACTTTTCAACCATGTAGTCAAAAGTTATGAAAATTGTTGCACCTTCAAGCTACTCCTCATCTACATGTTGTGTGAAAATTTCTAAGCAAAAAAATGAAAACTCCACTCTTCATGAGCTACTTGAAATTGCTGTGATGCCAAAAAAGAAAAACATTTGATCCTTCAGGGGTCAGTATTGCAAGATCCTATGGTTAGATATGCGAAAATTAATCAATTTTCACAATTTCTTGCTCTTTGGAGTAGAAATGGCAGTTTTGAGTGTGTTTTTATTTAAGAGAAGGTTGTGATCCTTTTATGTGTTACACCATGCCTCACAGCAAGTGAAATCAAACCTTTACCTCCCCCTGCAATCCACCAATACAAAACATTCAAAGTACAATAAACCAGACTTTCAACAATTGAACAACACAATAAGAAATAAAGTTAACCACGGCAAGCAATTTATTCCCCAAACAATAGCGACAGATTCAACTGCCTGCAAATAGAATCAGTTCTCATATGTACTGAACACATACTGGTTCTCTCACAGAGACTCATCGATCCTTGGCATCGCTTAAAGCTAAACGCCTCCCTCATCAACGGGGGATCGGGTCCAAGCAACCTGTAGCAAAGCAATGCAAAGCCGATTCAAAGATGCAAACAGTCTTCCAAATCGTCAAGAAAACGAATCAGAAAAGACATAACCAAAATCTCAGCCACAATCTCAGTCAAATCCAGAATAAAGGAAACCACGGCAACCAGTTTATTCCCGATCCAATAGTGATAGAATCAATGATGGGGCTGCAACTACCAGCTCAAACAATCAACCCTCCTATGCACAGTACATCTAACAGTCCTCTCGCACAGTCTAAATCTAAGCATAACGTAATGCTAAGCCCCTCCGATAAAAACAGGGGATCCAAGCTCGTGTAGCCAAGCAGCGCAAGGCCAATTCGATAATGCTAACAATCCTCCAAATTGTCAAGGAAACGAAGAGATTCGGCACAATCAGGGCCACAATCTCAACTACAATCCTGACTAAAGGAAACCAAGGAAACCAATAGTGATAGAATCAATGGTGAAGCTGCTAAAACAATCAACCCTCCTATGAACAGTGCAGCCGCTCGCTCATACAGCCTCAATCGAAGAATGCCGTAAAGTTAAAATCTTCATACAACAACAGGGGATCCAGGAACCTGCAGCAAAGCTGCGCTAGGCCAATTCAGCGAAGCTCTACAAGGCCTACTCTGTAATGCTACAAAGCCTCCAAATCGTGAAGGAAACGAAGAGATTCGGCAAAAGCACCACACAAAATCAACAGACAAACTCGCAGAACAATCCTCAAGTCGAAAGCTCTCATTGCGGGAGCTCCAAGGACTCCTCCAAAAACGGGTAATCCGTGTATCCCACAACCGGATCCTGCGTGTAAAACGTCGCCCGATTGTACGAATTCAAACCCGACTTCAACGCAAACCTCTTCACCAGATCCGGATTCGACAAAAACAGTCTCCCGTACACCACCAAATCCGCTTTCCCAGTCCTCACAGCCTCATTCCCCTCTTCCTCATTGAACCCCCCAGCCACAAAGAAGGTCCCCTTCCATGCTTTCCTCATCGGCCACAAACTCTCCGTCGTCACCACCTCCTTCTCAGGATGAAACCTCGGCTCCACTCCATGCAAATACAAAATGTTATACTTATTCAGTGTCTCCGCAAGGTAGATGGATAAGCCATTCTCGTCTTCGTCGGAAGCGTCGGCCATTTTAGCGAACGGGGAGATACGCACTCCCACTCTGTCACTTCCGATTTCAGATGAAACGGCGGTGATGATTTCTTCCAAGAAGCGGACGCGATTCTCACGAGAGCCGCCGTACTTATCGGTGCGGTCGTTGATGCCGGATTTGAGGAATTGGTCGATGAGGTAGCCGTGCGCGCCGTGAATTTCTACCCCGTCGAATCCGGCCTCACGAGCATTGCGAGCTGCGTTGCGAAAGTCGGTGACGATGTCCGCGACTTCGGAGGTGGTGAGACTTCGTGGGGTGGAGAAGTCGGCGACGCCGTCGGCGGTGGGTAGGTAGACTTTGCCTGTGGAGATTTTCCGGTTGGTGGAGGATAGTGGTGGGTCGCCGTTGGGCTGGTAAGCTGCACACGAAAGGGGAATCAGGGATTAGTGGTGAGATTTTTGACTGTTGGGAGCTAAGGTAGAAACTCCCCATTAACCATACAGTACATTAGAGGCTCCAATTAATTAACCATGAGGTTGGTGCTACCTGTGCAAATCCTGTTTAATGGATTGACATTTTCTTTTTTTGCAATTGGTTGTAGACTTAAAACAAAATGAATGTGCAATATTTCAGATGGTGCAAGTTTCTAGATTGTTCGAGGGAAAGACTCGAAATTCACCTAGATGGTGAATGGAACACCTATCTTAGTGTTGATGGATGGAGACTTTCCATTACATAGTGGAATAGAGGAAGTTGTCGGGAGAGGCTTACAAGTGTGCGAAACGCGGCCGACGTGCCAGATTTGGCAGAAGAAGATGGCGCCCTTGTCGTGGACGGCTTTCACGATGGGTTTCCACGCCTCCACTTGCTCTTGCGTCCAGATACCTGGGGTGTGCGGGTAGCCGTTCGAGGTCGCGTTGACGGCCGTGGCTTCAGCTATCAATAATCCGCCAGGGGTGGCGCGCTGAGAGTAATAGAGCGCGGCGTGGGAGGGTTGCGGGACGCAGTCGTAGGAGCGGCACCTCGTCAGGGGCGCCATCACCACTCTGTGAACGCCAATACCACCACACTCACACTTCAATACAATTCCTGTACGAAACTGCAATTCAAGCTATCTCCCTACAATGAAATCCCAAACTTCGCCCATCGCGAGCTCGATCGAATCCGCAAGTACTATCGAATATCCGACACGAGATCGATCACAACCGCAGCCCAATAAAATCTCGACAATTTCTATAGCAAATGCCGAAGCGAAATCGAAATCTTTGACTCAATTGCAAACTTTGTCACCTTTCGACACTGGCCATGGACATGAAACTCCTCCGTACCTGTGCGACAAGCTGAACGGACCCAGCTGGTACGGCGACAACAGCGGCGACTTCTCCACGTCCACCTTCGGAACAACTCCATGTCCCACAGTCTGCGCTGCCACCGACGCAGCTGCTCCGTGTCCCATTTCGCGCAATGCAACCCAACAGCAACTAATGTGCGCGCTTGAATCGAAACAACGAAACTCTGTTTCACAACAGCAAACTCTGTTTCCAGAAAGCGTTTTGATTGAAGCCGAGATTGCAAGACAACTGATAGAGGCTGCAATGTGTGGACTGCCTGGTTGATTGTACTTTGAGAGCGTGAGGTGCTCGCTTTATAGGGGTCGTTAGCAACGGTGGCATAAGGTGACGGACGCGCCGAAGTCGCTCGAATGCCATTGCTGGAATCAGAGGGTCCACACAACGAAGCTGCGCATCTCC
This sequence comes from Rhytidiadelphus loreus, assembly GCA_947034895.1. Lineage (NCBI taxonomy): Eukaryota > Viridiplantae > Streptophyta > Bryopsida > Hypnales > Hylocomiaceae > Rhytidiadelphus > Rhytidiadelphus loreus. Next base: position 46,518,909 of record OX344765.1, read on the forward strand.
TGGGGACTTGTGTGTGCCGTGATTCTTTTGATTTTTTTGAGAATTTGTAAGGAACTTCTGTGCAAGATTCGTGCAGTAAAGTACAACGCACCTGCATTGGGTCTTGTGAGTGTGTGTACCTGTGTTTTGGAGTGATTGTAGGGAATTCTTTGCAATATTCGTGTAGTATAGCATAAAGAGGGGACTTCTGATTTTTGGTGGGTTTTTTTCAGAAATTTTCAGGAGTTTCTTTGCAAGATTCGTGTAGTAAAGCAGAGCTCACCTGCAATGGGGACATGTGTTTTGCTGAAATTGAAAGGGATTTCTTTGCAAGATTCGTATTGGAAAGTCACGTGTCGTCGGCCGGGAGTGCTGGAGTAGGGAAGTGGTTGTGTCCGTGATGAGTGAGGAAGCTTCGGGTGGAGCAGGACGAGCTGCAAAGGGAATGAAGGAATAATCAGGAATGCGAATGCTGGAAAGGTGACGCAACAGTCACAGTAACTTACTGGTAGAATCATGTCCATTAAGGCCCGGTTCATTAAGGCCCGGTTTATACTAAAGGAGATCGCCCTTTTCCGATCAGCCTCCCATTCTCGCAGCTTATTAGACTGCTTCATTTCTGATCAGCAAAACTGTAGGTGACAACTCATGTACTATAGGACCCACAGGAGAAACACAAATGTCGTAGAGGTGTACATTGAGAGCAGACAATGATCACAACATGTACATTGATAGCCTTACATCAATTTTGTAACCATCCTATGGTTGGAAATAGGTTTGCCTACATATTGAGAATGGGACAAATAGAATCTTGACAAAAAAAATTCATGGTAATTTTGTTTTTGAAGAAAAACACTTAGAAAATTATAAAATCCTACTGAAATGTATTTTTCTGTATGGGAAAAAATTTCCTTGAACTTCCTACAAGCTGCAAATAGGTTGAATTGCTTAAGTGATCGGAAGTAGGTGATCAACCTTAGGCCATGGACGAATTGGAAGGTTGGCCCAATTTGTATGAGTTTGGGCCCTCACTCTGTCCCCAGTTCAACACCTTGGTCAGAAGTAATTTAAAGTGTTGGGGTTCAATTCTAGGGCCCAATTTCCAACTCACGTGTACTTGGATTTCTTTAATGCTCAATTTAAAAAATATGGAGTATAAAACATATTGATATTGTACAACGGTCTACTAATGCTCAATTCCAAAAAATATGAAATACAACCAAAAAAAACAAAAACTACTAAGAGATAAAAATATTTATTGTTAATTGTTAAAGAAAAAAGTCACCTAATTCACCTTTTTAACAACAATAGATTTCTTGAACAAAAGAGGCTCATGTATAGTCTTTAGTATTGCACCATATTCATATGCTAATACCAATCAATTTTGTATTTTCCAAAACTCTAAAGAATGTAGGAACCAAGAATGAGGCTTTGTGGCATTGAGGTTTGTACACGAACTCAACTAATTAACCCCTAAGGAGCCAAACTATTTTTTTTTAATAATATAGTGATTTTTGGCAGCTTACTACAAATGGAATTTTTATTTTTTTTATTTGAAATTTCCACACAACATGTGCCCAAGGAGTAGCTTTAACTCCTAAAGTCCCATTGTCCCTACATGGGACATAATGGATTTTGGGCACGCTCCTATGATCTCAATTTTTACTGAAACTTTTTGAAACTTTCTTGTAAGATAGATAAACTTATGAGCTTTGGGTGAATATAATTTTTATTCCAATCGGTGCTTGGTAGAAAAAGTTATGCCACAATAACCTAAAAATGGGGGAGACCGGGTAGCAAAAAAAATTCACAAAAAGTTGAAATAAAAATACTAATATTTTTTTCTTGTATATTATATTCTCTTCTAAATGGGAAGCTTTGATTCATTCCGTTTGGATTAGTGATGTGAAAGTTATAGAGTTTCTTGTTTTGCGGACAATCATAGCAACTTCTTGAAATAAATTTTTTTCTTCCACTTTGAATGCTAATATCTTTCAATCTACATGGTCGAACATTACAAATTTTTTATCACGTGATCGAAGATAAGCGTAGAATACGATCCTATATTTTTTTTTAAATTTATTTCATAGGTGAACGTAGCAAAATTGGTAGTTTTGAGTGGTTTTGGCAAAAAAAAATGGCCTTGGGACTTTAGGGTTAAGGCCCAAAAACATTCATAACTTTTGACTACATGGTTCAAAAGTTATTGCATGATATGTAATTTTTAGTGTTGGCGGGCAACCCGGGTAGAAAAAAAAACTTCTTTGAAAATCACTTTCAAAAAATAAAAGTTTGAAATTGGTTCTCTAAATTTTTATATATGTGGTAAGCTTTGAATCATTCCATTTTGATTAATGAGATGAAAGTTATGAGGAATTTTAGTTTGGGTTAGTTTGTGGGTAGTTATGGAATCTCTATTCTAAAATAAACTTTGAAGTTCTTTATTTAATTAAATTTTAAATATTTTTGGAAAAAAATATTAACATTAGGTGTATATTTTTTATTACAACATTAAAACCATTGGAATTGGCATTTTTCAATTCTATAAATAAATTTTTAACAATTTAGTATTTTGAATTATTCTCTACTTCTTTCTACTTACTATTTTTTCGTATATGTTGTACAATTTCAAATGATTTGAAAATTTTCAAGCATGTAGACAACTTTCCTTGAAGAAGGAATCCAAAGAGTAACAACCATTTTTGACATTTTTTCATACAAATGTGACTCTGTGAAGTTCAGCTGCCCAATTTTTTGTAGGGCAAAAAAAAAGAATTTTTGTTACTTCAAATGCTAATATCTTGCAATCTACACAATGGAAACCTCTGAAATTTTTTCTACATCTTCTCAAACCAACGTACTACAATATTTTATGGTTACATGTTTCTAAAAAAAAAAATTCTAAAATTTAGTGCTTGTCCTAGAAATTAAAGTATTGGAGTGTTTTGGTGAAAACATAGTTTGTGACCTTTAGGGGTTAAACAAACTTAGCTCCAAAAATATATTTTTATTTCATCTTAAATTTTTGAAGAATTTGAAATTATACTTTTTATAAACTTTTGAAGGTAAGTAGGCAACATCTTGAAAATCTAATATTAAGTACATTTGAACTTTTATTTTCTAAACTTCTTTTAATATGAGCTCAAGGACTATACCAATTAGATCACAAATTAAAAATTAAAAATTATGATAAAAAATAAAATTTAATACTATGATTTTGGAAAATTATACATTTTATTTAGATGCTTTTAATTATGTAAAATAGAGGTGCATCTAAGAATCTAAATTGTTAACTACATCATGAAAAAATATTTAAAAAATATATAATCAATGTAGCAAACAAATGACACTAGACCAAGTGACGATATTATTTGTTTGTTATGGGTGGTAGCCTATGAGAGTGATAGCCTCTTAGAGTGAATTATTTAAATTGACTAGTCTCCAAGAGGCAAGTTGGGGCTCATTCTTGCAAGCAAGAAGACCATTCAATAGTATTATTATGATGTCCCTATATTTTATTTCAACGAAGGAATTGAATTGAGAACCAACTAAATGGTTGACTACACTAGGTTGTCCATCCATGCATTGCCAACCCCATTAAATAAATAATAAATCAAATTACTATTAATAGACTAGTCAAATTTTCATATTTTCTTGTTGAAAGGAGGTTCTAACACACTAAAGAATATGACATTTGAATATTGTATGTAAAAATTATGAAGGATTAAAGTTTAAAATATGAACTTTTGTTGATTGTTGGTAGAGATGTTCATGATCCAACAGAGGAGCCCACCCCACCCCTGGATGGGACTTTGGACCACCCAGAACCTTGTCTCAATTTCTTCTTTGGGGCCAAAAGGTTTGGTGCCAACTATGCCACCTAAGGTGAGAAGTAGGATGAGTTGTAGTTCCAACCCGAACCTAGTATAAAGCCCTTGGGCTAGATCTGAAGGAATTGAGTGATCCTATTGATTAAAACTTGGAGAGTTTGATTCAATTAAAGTCTTAAATTTTTTTCCCATATAAAGACCAATGTGAAAAATTGGGAGAGCAATTGAAATTTTGTTTTTTTGACAAAGTATGAATTTGTTATGAATTTTTGAAGTGTACTTCTCAATTGGACTAAAACAGTCTCTGGACTACACCAAAACCAACCAAAAACGTATCCACAATGGTCATCTTACTCACCCAAAGCGGTCATATTATTTCCTAACATGGCCACAACATGAAAGCCTAAAATTTTCACTTCGTATGATAAATTTACACTAAAAAGGTGGAAGTTTCTATTGTTGTTACTAATCACTCCATTACCATTATCAAAGACATTGGTTTTGGTCACTAACTCAACCTAATGTAGTACAAATTTGATTTAGTGAAAAAAGTTTGTTGTGGGTTGATGCAAAACTTTAATGGATCATCCCCTAGGTGTCTATGATGGATCTTTTGCTTGTCATAGGCTATTTTATCTTAGTGCATACAATTACAAGTTAGGGTGGGATTTTCTTTTTAGAAAAAATATGTTTTTTCAGTTGTCTAAAAGAACATGACATTCTTGAGTAACAAGGCTTGGAGGTCCTTCTAAAGAGTTTTTGTAACAATGAAGAATAATTTGTATTACAATGGTCTATAGTTCATGGGCAAGCTTGCATTTTAAAAATTTCACAATGAAAGAAGAATTGATTCATGGTAAGCAAAAGGACTTATGTCTTGAAAGTCAAGAATGTTATTTACTGATTCAAGCCTTCTTGTAGTAGTTGCACTAAATCAAAATGTGCAAATACTCCAATGCTTTCAAAAAGGGACATAAATCTCCCTCATTATGTTGTGGTAGTTAGCTTTGTACACGGAGTATTTCATGATCTTTTAAAAGTAATGTAGGATTCCTAAATCTAAATGTGATCCAAATTTCTCGAATTTCATCACTTTGCAATCAAAAATAGTATATTAATATATGAATATGTATATATACTACAATAGATACCTATGGTAAAAAAAATTTAGATGTTTTGAACTGATATTTTGTATTTGATACGAATTGCAATTTTTTTTCATTTTTTCTTTGAAGAATTAACATTAATTTGAAATTTTCATGTGAAAATTTGAAATTTTTATGACTCATAGAGAACGTGTGATTTCATCTTTGAAAAATAAAAATAATCTTTTTGATTCGTATGTAGTTGCAAAATAATAGCAAACAAAGTGAAGAATTGGGAGGCCTAAATCCATGGTCATGGACCCATCCTCTTTCGAAACAAAAATGAACTTCCTGCATTACATAAATTTGAGCCCTCCAGAGAGTTGCTAAGTTTTGATTTTCGGCATCTCTGCGGTGCAAAATACAGAAAAATAAATAATTAAAAAAATTCAATGAATATTTGTTTTTTGAAGAAAAAAAAATTTTAAATAATTTTTTTTTTTTAAATTGCCAATCTAGCATGATGTTGACATGGCATGTGGGAGGACAAAAAACAAATTTAAATGACCAATTTGGCACTATTTAGAGATAGTGTTGTAATGTAGGCCATCTACTAATTGATATAGGCACCTTTGTAGGTTAGAAGGAGGTGTAGTTTTGTGAGTTCTTATTAGTTTACCTTCTTATTTTTGCTAGTTGATAACTAGTTGGCTTGTAGTTGATGTTAGGATTAAAAATGGGATAAAATTAGGGTTAGCCAATGGCTAGCTACCTAGGATTGGGGTTGGCTACTTAGAGGCAAGAGTTAGTTATTTTTCTCTCTCTTGTTTTTTTGGTGGTTTAGAAGTGAAGGATGCACCTGGTGCAAAGTTCTATGTTTTGATGGTGATTTATTATTGAAAGAAGCATTAATGTGAAGAGTTTTGTGTTGTGTTTTGAAAAAGTGTTGAATCAAGGCAAACTTTTGGATTTGAGTTTTTGAATAGTGGATACACTATAATGCCAAATTTCAAATCTAAATCTATTGTGGAGAAGACAAGGGAGAAGAAGTGATGAGGCTTCAAAGAGGAGGGATTTGGAATTTAAAGCAACTAAAACAAGCATATTGAAGAGTTTCAATCTTATTGAGTTTTTGTGTTATGGCAATGAAATTTGGAAGATATTTTACTTAGAATTATTTACTATTTTTTTTCTATACTTTGGCTATATTGGAATTGGAATCTATAAATTATACATAAAATACAACTACGGCATGGAGGCTGTGAATGATTAGAAAGTTAGTAGTGGGAAAAATATCTATAAAATACTTGAATTGTATCTGAGGTATGTATAAAAATTTATATGTGATTATTTTAGTAGTTGATCTATATTGTGATAAAGTTTCAAGTCATTGGAAGCTATTGTCCATCATTTATACTAAATCAAAGCTAGGTATGGAAATTTTTAGAATATCATGTTAATTATAGGATAGGGATTTTGTACAATGGAAGTTTGGGAATAAGTTAAGGATTATTTTGGATGTTTAAGATTATTTAGGGCATTTAAGGGTATAAGAAATTATATGCAAAGCATTTTCATTGTAAAGGCCCATGGTGTTCCAAACCTACTTACTCAACATTGTGACAATGGAACAAAGCAATTTTTCATCCAAATAATTTTGAAGTTTGGTTCAACATATTTGTAAGAAAGTGGTGTTTGAAATTCGTTCTTTGTAGATTGTTGACTTTTCTATGTAGGAAGAAGCTTAATCCACTTATCACCATATAGTGTATTTGCAAAACTTGAAGATCCTACCTCTTAATGTGAATTTGAGACATTTATCCCATGATATTCTACAATATATTGTATACGTTTGGAAGAAATTTCAGATCTTCTAAACTAATTTTGAATTTGATAAGAATTTTTTTCACTTTTTCATTAAGAAAATGACAATGATTTCAAATTTTCACAAGGAATTTGAAATTTTATGACTTGTAGATTATCCAATGAACGGAGGATGGCTCACATTGGGGTTCAATTACAATGCATAAAATAATAGGGATCAACTTGATAAGCTTAACCCTTAAACATTGACATGGACGTTTGGTGTCCGATGGATGATAAGGAATCCTTCTAGTAGAATAGAAGTGCAACTATTCATCTTTAGAATTTTGTTGTGAAAATGGGAGGTCTTCTATAGTAGTTTGACTCCCAATGAGTACCTTTGCTATTTTTTAAGCCAATGATTCACATGGTAATGGAAATGGATGATTTCCAAGGTCACCCGTTCATCCTTTAAGGGTTAATCTTGTTCTTCCTCTACAATATTGTACTTTAAATATGCCACCCATGACTTGTTTTTTTTTTGTGTGTTTTCTTAAACAAATGAAACAAAATTTCATTGCAAAGAGGACCAATATAATGACTTACATGTTTTAATAGGTTTGGGATACATGACCCCCTTCACTCTGTAGGAACGAAAACAACATAAATAAGCAACATGCTTAGAATTTTTGAATAACAATCACTATTTTCACACCTTCAAGTTCTAGGGCCATTTTTTCGAAAAAAACACGCACAATGAAATTGTCCTTTTCAATGCAAACAACAAAAATTTGAAACATTTGTTTCTTTTGCATATCCAATGGTAAAATTTCACACTCGACTAATTTGAAAATGTGTGGAAAAAATTTCAAAAACTTTGGCCGTATAGATTGTGTTTAAAGCGAAGAAAACAAGTTTTTTGTGCTCCAAGCCTAAATAAATTATGAGGCTTCAAATCCACATGCTCTCCACAGTAGAAACAATAGTTACAAATCATGCAAATATTGCCACAAAAAGGCTACCATTTTGCAACTATCCAATGGAATTGTAACAAATTTGCCTTCAAAACTGGACTTGACATTATGAACCAATGTCTTCTTTGCATTTACTTTTATTAGATTTTTATACGAATTACTTCAAAATTATGTAACGACTGGTTGTTGTTCTTGTCAATGGAGTAGGTTCGGATGGGTTTATTGTTGTGAAACCTGAATGTAAGAGCAAAAGGGTCAAGAAAAAGGTGTAAATTATGTGCCCAGGATTTCAAGAGATCAAATGACCTTTACAACTCACACCAATGAACATTGTCATCAAGCACAAGAAACTCCTAAAGGACAATTGTCCATTGAATCAACAATTAAAAATCTAGGTAGTTTTTTATGAAGTCAATTTTGGTTGGATGTTCATGAAATTTTGACTCAAGGTGTGAACATGTACCCTATAGAGAGAATCTATTTTTGTTCCAATTGAACACCCAAATCAAAAGTTATGTTGCCCTAAACTTTTTTGACAACCTAGGTAATTAAGGAAACTTTTGCAAAAATTCTCATCAACTTTTGAAATTTGGCATGTATGTAACTAATAAAATATGGCATACAATGGTCCCAAAAAACAATTTAGCCCTCAAATCACATTCTAAGAGGAGTCAAACTTTATTAGCTATATAGGGACAATTTCAAGAAAAAGCATTTTCTTCTAACTTCAAGTCCTCTAATCTTGCAATCTCTGAAGTCAAAGTTCTTGGAATTCTTCCCACATATTCCAAATGTTTGTCTCTAACACTTTGTTGTTTGGATTTCAAATTTAAAAAAATTCTCATTGCACAAGAAATCATCAAAAAATGACTAGTGTATTGCCAATTTACTTAATGTCCTTGCATTGCAGGATGATTTAAAGTAAGCTAAACTCTGTATCTGATTCTAAAAAATTTCACGAGTGAAACTAACATCATATACTTATGAATGGTCCAAATCCTCATTTTTTGTGTAGAGCAAAAATTTTACTCCTAAAGGGCCCAAAGTCTATTGACTTGATTTTGGAAGAATGGAAAAAAGTTTTTTTTCTCACTTCAAACATTATAATCTTTCAATCCATGTGGGCAAATGGGCTGAAATTTTTTCCACATTGCCTAACTTGTTGTCACACTTTTGGAAGGCTGTAATTTTTTATTTTGCACAAAGTTTCAAAAAGTGGCAGTTTTGACTTTCTCTTCCACAACACCCTCCGGCCTATGGGGTCAAAGATTCAAGAAGCACTTCCTAAATTGCAAACTTCATTTAGCAATATTATTGGTCAGAGGCATCATTCGTACATTCTATTAGTTCAAAATCGTGTGCCTTGAATCTCCTTTTGTTGTTTGTTGTGTTATAATTTATAGAACTAATAGAAGACGTATGATTTCATTTCTTAAAAAAGAAAATATAATATTTTCATTTCACATAATAAAAAATCATCTTGCTTTGATCTTCTCCGGAACAGTGGTGTCTGGACATTAAAAAGCTCCCCTGAATTGGTTGATTTTTCATTTTGCAACTTTTCCTTGTTTATTTAGGATCTTTCGGTTGCTTGAAACATGAATTCAAATATTTTAAATTTGATCATCAGTGGCAAGTGATAGGGTCCTTCATTTTTTGAAGGCTAACCTTTAAACACCAACGAGGACATTCTTTTTTTGATGGATGACAAAGAATCCTTCTAGTAGTATAAAAATATAACTATTCATCTTCAGAATTTTGTTGTGAAAAGGGGAGGTCTTCTATAGTCCAATGAGTGCTTTTGCAATTTTTTAGGCAAATGATTTACACGGTAACCAAAGGGATGATTTTCACAATCACTAGTTCATCTTTTGAGGGTTAACCTTCCTTTAGTTGTTTACACCAAACCCTAATAAGAAGTAATGCACTAAGTACTCCCATTAATCAAAGGTACATAGTTTTTAATTTGTCTAGAAAGAAATAGTAGTGTATTAACCCCTAAAGTCCCAAGGCCATTTTTCCATCAAAAACCACTCAAAACTGCCATTTCTACTGCATTTGTCCAAAAAAACAAAAACAATTTTTTTTTTGGAACTAAACCATAGGATCTTTAACTTTACTTGTTTTAGATTATGTGGTAAAAATTTCATGAAGTTTGACCGTACAAATTGAGAGATATGAGCATTCAAAGTTGAAAAAACAAATATTTTTGAACACTAGACTGCAATTTTAGATGACTTTGATTGCTATTTGTGGAAAAAATGTGCACTATGGAATTTGAATTTAAAATTTATTGTGTTGAAAAATTGAGTTAGGAGTCTAGGTTAAAAATTTCAAAAAATAAAAACTTGATTTTCATACTTCAAAAAATTGTCAAGTAGAAGTAGGTCGAAGATTGAAAAAAAACTAAATTGTTGATAGCTCTTAGGGCGGGTATATACACGGCCTGGGGCCGGATGGAAGGCCGGCCCGATGTGCCTCCAATCCGGCCCACAATCCGGCCCCAAATCACCACTCCGGCCCCAGATAATGTAAAGGGGTTGAGGCCGAATTCTGGGTCCGGATTTCAATTCATCACTCCGGCCCCAAGCAATGTAAAGCCCTTGGGGCCTGATTCTAAGGCCGAATTCTTGATTACTACACTCTTTCATTTTTGAAATGCTCAATTAAAAAAATCTAAGACATGCATCTTTTCCTTTCTCTTATTATTTTTTATACTTTAGAAAAAAAAAAGTTTTTCTTTTCTATTTATTCTATTTCAAATATAAGGAAAAAAAATTTAGAATTCTTTAGACTTTTCCTTTTTATTCCTACTTTACCTATTTCAAAATAAAAGAGAGATTTTTTTAATTTTTTTTAACCTTTTCCACTCTCTTCCTATTTTTTCTATTTGGAAAAAAGAAGTTCTTTGACTTCTTTTGAACCTTTTTTTTTTTGACACTAAAACTAGAGTTGACATTGAAAAAAAATTTGTAGCCCCATAATAGTTGTCATTTATTAAACATACAATTCAAGAAAACATGTAATTTTTTTTAATCTCTTTTTCAAATCTATATTCTTAGTTTATTTTTTAAAAAAACACGAAATTTTTTATTATGAAAACTTAAATGAATTCAATGATAAATATAAATCAGGTTTTACCATACATGTTATTTCTAGTAGTATAATTTTTCCTTACCATATTCTTTTTTCAAGTATTTGTCATCAAAATTGATAGAAACACACATTATCTTGTAGATGTCAAAGTTTTTGGCATAACTTCAACAATGACTTTCATTTACAAATTTGTGTCTACATAAAAAATTTACTTATTAAGCATGTAATTTATCAAAATTAGTGTCTATAACATAATATGTAATTTGTGTCTACACCAAAAAAAATAATTATTAATACCTCATGCTAAAACAATTGCAAAGACATTATTGTTACAATTGCAATGGTTAATAACAATAAAATTCATTATTAACAATAAAATTCATCGTTAACAATAAAATTCATCATTAACAATAAAATTTAGTATTAACAATAAAATTCAGTATTAACAATAAATTTCATTATTAACATCTTGTAACACAGTATCTGTATCACAACATGACTCAACCAGATGGGATTGAGTTCACAGTTAATAAAAAATGTAATAAAAAAGAAAGGAAAAGCTCTTGCATGGTAGACGGTGGAGATTTGTCCGATCCAACGGAGGAGACGAATTTGACACCAATCCGGCCCTAGATGGGAAATCGGGCCACCAAAAACCTTGGCCCGATTGCTCCCTTGGGGCCGGATGGTTTGGCGCCAAAACCATGCCACCTAAGGCGACACGTAGGATGAGTGGTGGTTCCATCCGGCCCCAAGTATAAAGCTCTTCGGCCGGATTTGGAGGAATTGAGCAATCCCATTGGTTCAAACTTGGAGAGTTCCGGCCGGCCTTCAATCCGGCCCCAAGTGTATACCGGCCCTTAGATGGGATCGAAATACAATTATCCCAACGGTGAGATTGTTCTAGCAAGCAAAATTCACCTTTTCACAAAAAAAAATTGAAAAAATTTGAAAATTGCATTCTGAAATGAATCCTATAAGTTATTTTTTCAAAAAGATGCTTAGATTGCCCGAAAAATAAGATTGTTCATAACTTTCACATCACTAATCAAAATGGAATGAATCAAAGCTTCAGATGTAGACAAAAACATAGTCTTTGAGAAAAATAATTAAAAAAATTAATTTTGAATTTTTGCAATATTTTTTGTACCGCTTGCCAAGTTCAATTCTAGGCTTTTTGTGGTATAACTTTTTCTTTTGGGCACCAATTGAAATAAAAATTATATCCCCACAAAAGCTTATTAGATTTTCTATCTTCAAAAAAAGTTTTAAAAAATCAGGGTAAAATTTCAGCCCGTAGGAACTTGCCCAAATTCCAAATTGTCCCCTCAGGGGACAATGGGACTTTAGGGGTTAAATTCAATTCCTCATAATTAAAATTCTATACTAATACGAATTCTGTAATGATGCAATATTCTTTTTAGGGGGAGGGAGTTGCTCTAGTGTATTTCCAGCGGTGCTATTTTGTGAGCCTATGAGTATGAGCCTATGAGCATTGAGCAGGGATTCTGTGAGCATTGAGTTTAGAAATTTGAAGAAGCACATGAAAACTTTGAAATATTTCTAATAATAGACTTCATCTAAAAATTTGGCCAAAATTTACTATTATTAGTAAATTTTAGTACCTATTACTATGGACCTATTACCGTGGTTATATAGAATCCACATGAAAATTATAATTTTCAATGTTGTCTAAAATATTAGAAGTATACATTTTGAAAATGATGAACTTAATTGATGTGAAAGATGAATGGAGATGGAAGTAAGTTTGTATAGAATATTGGTTGATCACATCCTATAGCAATGTGGGTCTTCTTGGGACTAATAAGAAAATACCAAAAAAATCTTTTGATGCATTGTTATTAAACTTGTTTAAATTTTAGAAAAAAAAGTCATTGATAAGAACTACTATCTTGTAGTAGCATGGGTCCTCTCAAGGCCAATGGGAGGTACCTACACTTCTACTTTGATGTGTTGGTAATCGGACTTGTTAAGATTTTGGAAGAAAATATTTGGTTGACAAGGATTATTTTTGTAAGGAATGAGCTTGGTTACACCAAATTGTTGATTAGTTGATCATTGTCCTTTTATAGGACCTTCAAGGGCCCAACTCTTCTATTTATTGATCAAATGGTCGTTTGGTTAATCACTCCTTTCTTGCTACTTGGGTCCCCTCGGCGCCGAGGGGAGCCTCCTCTTGCAATAAGAAAAAAAAATTAATTAATTAAATTTTGTTTTTTCCTTATTTTTTTCTACCTAATGCAAGGGGGCTCCCCTCGGCGCCGAGGGGACCCAAGCAGCAAGAGGGGAGTGATTATAATCTCAGTGGAACAACCTCAGTTGATTTCAAACAAATCTTAATTAATAACTGATTTTTCTTCTTCTTAAAATATAGCAAAGTCTAATAAGTAACACATCAAGGTTGTTCAAGGGACCACGGTAATTTACTTGTTATTTGGAATTGAATGGTTCAAATATTTTGGAGTAGGTATCAACCCACACAATCTTCAATCAATAATGAATATAATTTAACATAATAAAGTTGCTACTTAGTTTAAAGTTGAGTAAGGAAATTCTACATCAACACTTAGTGAGAATGGTAGGTGGAGAGGTGGTTTTTATAATGAAATTTATTGTTCCTTACGAATTGTCCCTCAAAGGATATGGGATAACTTGAAGATTGAGCTCCTACTAAGCTTAATCCTAACCCTTAATATATCCCACATGGATTACTTTACCTCATATCATCCAGTTTGTATAAATATCTTGTTCTCTTGTACTTCACACACATCCAAGCAAGTGAGTATTGGATTTGTGCGACACACTTTTTGGATTAAATCAGTGTTATGTTGAATTGGCAAAATTATAATTTTAAAGTGTGGACCGTGTCTCTCACCTAAGGTTTTGCAACTTGACTAACTTTCGATGGTTTCAGGACACTAACAAACCCACTCGAACTTGCGATCGTGATTTGTCTAAGGCAGAAGAAAGACGGGAACAGTGCCTGGGCAGGGAGTCTTCTAGGGCCCACCCGGCAGGGGAAAGTCAGTGGGCCAGGGGATGGTAGGGCCCGACGACATACCCCCCTATTAACTAGAGGGGGGGTACTTAACGTGGGGCATACATCTTGATGGTAAACTAAGAATGGAGCGGTCCACATCAGCCACGCGAAAACTGACTTGACTGAATGGCTCCCACGAGCTCTTCCGTTGTATGAGCTTGAACTTGTACCCATCTGGATCCTCCTCTCTCTCCCGCCTTCCCCATCCAGTGCTGGTTCTTCAACTGCCTTGATTTCCGCTGCGATCCTTACAGTTGCAATAGTGAGCACCGTATCGTTTGAACATCCCAAGACAGCATCAAGACAGAGATTGCAAGACAGCATCAAGACAGAGATTGCAAGACAGCATCAAGACAGAGATTGCAAGACAGTGGAAATCCCAAGACAGTGGATTCCACATCCAAGAACGGTGCTTGTCAAAATCTAGATAGATTTTAGTATGTTGTCTGCTTTACAGTACCCTTGGCGAAGCGAATGACAAGGCCGTATAGCTCGGCATTTTCGTCCGGGCAGTGACGAAGCCAGGTTCAGACCGCGTGAAATGCTCGATGGCGGGTACATAACGTGTCGCCTACAGTAAAACAAGTCCCCCCCCATTGGACCGACCAAGCGTTGGAATATTCGCTCGTCAGAGGTGGCCAAGTGAACGTGGCCAAGTGGGCACGATTTTAAGCCGGAATTTCGGCTCTCTGGTTCGGGCTTGCCTTGGATTGTCTGATCAGGTGGCCCTGTCGAGTATGTTGTTGCTTCTCCTCATTGCAAAGTTGCAGAGCCTCTTTGGAAGCATTTTGCGTGCTTGGAGCCCGATTTGGAGGCATGCTCGGAGCTCTGTTAGAGCTCTGGGTGATACATTTGAAGCAGTGACTGAAGTAGTGAAGTCTTGCGTTTTGTGTTGCGGTTCTGTCATGCAGCAGCTTCAGGCGTATTTGAGCTTTATGCCGTGGATATATATATTCTGGGTTGATCGTGTTGCTGTGGTTTTGGTGGAGTTTTGAGCTGGCAGCTTATTTTGGCAAGCGTGCGGATTGTTCCATCAAATCCATCTTCCGACTTCCAAAAGCTTAAGGTACCGTAGAATGTTTCTTTGCTGTATGTGAGTCTAGATGTGCATACTCTGTGTGGTTTGAGGAGGTTGTGATTCTAGCGACTGCTTGTATGTTGTTGGAGGTTCTATGCCTGCTTTCTTGCTTCTTGAGGTCACTCATCAGTGTCATTATCGTAGTTTTCGTTTACTGGTGGATCCGGGTGGATCATCCGAAATTTCCAGATGGTTTTGCACTGCACAAGGTGGGTGATCAGGGAAAGGCATTTGTGCAAATTTTGGCTGTTGGCAACTCTGTCAACGCATACTTCAGAAAGAACGTTCCTTCCTCTGCAGTGCCTTGCATAACTAAGCTTATAACTGAGCTTATAACTGAGCTTTTTGGTCGTCTAAAAACAGGAACAACACTAGAAGCCAATTCTGGTTCAGACTTCGAGCTGATGTACAGGACCTTCTCCATTGGACCGACCAAACCTTGGAATAGTCGCCTGCCTCGGGTCCACGAGCGTTGTCATGTGGGCAAGATTCTGATTCAGCTTTTTGACAAATTCAAATGCGGCCTGACTGTCGCTGGTTCGGGCTTGCCTCCTGGTCAGGTTGCCCTGTCAAGTACGTTGTTGCTTCTCCTCATTGCAAAGCTACAGTGTCTCTTTGGAAGCATTTTGCGTGCTTGGAGCCTTGCTTGGAGCCTTGTTGCGAGCTCTTAGTGCTCTGGATGATACACTTGAAGCAGTGACTGAAGTGGTGAAGTATTGCCTTTTGTGTTGCGGTTCTGTCAGCAGGTTCAGGCGTCTTTGAGCTTTATCCCGTGGAAATATATATTTTCTTGGATGATCGTGGTGCTGTTGTTTTCGTGGAGTTTTGAGCTGGCAGCTCGTTTTGGCAAGCGTGCGGATTGTTCCATCAAATCCATCTTCCGACTTCCAAAACCTTAAGGTACTTAAGGTAGAATGTTTCTTTGCTGTATGTGAGTCTAGATGTGCATACTCTGTGTGGTTTGATCGAGGAGGTTGTGATTCTAGCGACTGCTTGTATGTTGTTGGAGGTTCTATGCCCGCTTTTCTTGCTTCTTGAGGCCACTCATCAGTGTCATTATCGTAGTTTTCGTTTACTGGCATATTCCGGGGCATCATCCGAAGTTTCCCAGATGGTTTTGCACTGCACGAGGTGGGTGATCAGGGAAAGACATTTGTGCAAAGTTTCCCTGTTGGCAACTCTGTCAACCGCATACTTCAGAAAGAACGTTCCTTCCTCTGCAGTGCCTTGCATTGCGTTTCTGTGTTAGACAGATGACCATCATTCTTTGGGATGAATGATTGTCCTTGATTGACAAGCTACTGTAGCACAGACGAATATGCCTATTGCAGTGGTCCTTTGTGAAGATGGTTGTCACAATTTTTGGTTTGTGGAATATTGTTGATTTAACATAAGGTAAACCAGCCCATGACAGCCAGAATGACTGATTTGGTATGTTTCCATTAGCAAAATAAAATCAGATTTTTGTCTATGCAAAGACAGCTTTGAGAAATGAAAGAAGCAGTTAAAATTTTAGTTTTTGGACAAAGTAGGAATTTGTTATGAATTTTTTAAGTATTTTTCCAAAACAGTCTGTAGACTACCTGAAATCAACAAAATATGTCTTCATGATGGTCATCTTACCACCTAATGCAGTCTTCAGATTTCCTAATACAACCACAAGATTTTTTAATGTGGCCATCACATAAAGGAATAAAAAAAAAACTCTTTATGATGAGTTTACACTCACAATGTGTAAGTGTCCTATGACAGTCATTACTAATTCTATCACAATCACCTAATACACTAATGTAGGCCACTAACCAACCTAATTAAGTCATAGTAGCAAAAATCTGAAATGGATTGTAATGGGGGGTTAGTAGGTGTCTGTATTAGGCACTTGACTTGTCATGGGTTGGTTTACCTTAGTTGAGCTTACATGTGTTTTGTTTTATAAGATACTTTGGTTTGAACTTTTGTGTTTCTTTCTAGAATGTTGCCTTATCTTGAAGTGTTAACCAACTTGTTGGATTAGTGTTGTTACTATGTTCATAGATTATGTTTCCTTGATGTAAATTTCAATATGTGTGAATATGTTCTTGTGGATCATATGTATTTGGAGGTTGAAGCATATACAAAGCATTAATGAATGCTACTACACAAGTGTGTTTTACATTTTCACCTATGATTTGTTATTTGCTCTCTAGTCAAATATGTTTTTTATATGAGTGATTCTAAATCCTTTAGGTCTTTTACAAAATCCTATGTTGGACCTAGGTTTTTTGATTGAATTGGATTGTTGCATTTTGGGGTAGGCCTTGGTGACTTCAAATGCTTGATTCCTTTTTGGAAGGATCTTTTGTGTAGCTCCTAATTGTCATCTTCTTCATGTAAGGCTTTTAGTCAAGTTTTGTTTCATATTAATTCAGTAAGTCTTGCATATGTTATAAAATTGATCATGTAGGGAATTAACTTTGGCACTTTTGATAGAGAAAAAATTGCCAAAGTTTGAGGCTTGATATTTTGAAATTTTCAAGTTGGATTTCAAGCCCCATATAACGTTCCAATCTCAAGCATCTTGATCTTGCAAGTGTTGTGGTTTACTGGTTTTTGAGTTTGGAATTTTTGGAAGTTGCAAGTCAATAGTTTAACTAAAATGTTCCAAAGATGGATGTCCCAAGACAATAATGAAGAGGGAGCATGTTGCATAATTACTTTAGGGGGAGTTGTCTTGGGACAATTATACACTTGAAATGGCCTCAAAATTAGTAGGGTGGATTCATGAGTTTTAATTTGTTATTCAAACTATTATGAGTGAATTTGAAAAGATGTGCCTATGACTATATTTGAGCTTGAAACTCTTTTCTAACTCTTTTGTACATGCTTTATCAAATGTATACAAATTGAAGTTTATATATGTATTTGAGAGGAACGTCTAAATCATTGTGAAGTCATAAATTTTTCAACTTAAGAATGTTTCAATCTTTTGTGCCTGTTTATTGATTTTATGTGCATTGAATTTTGTTTTATTGATTTACGAGATGTAATTATGAGTCAATTTTTCACATTTTTTCATATTTCTATAATTATCTTATATTCATTCAAAATTGTTTAGTATTCTCGAAAAATATTGAAACTATTATGAAGTTTTTAGCAACAAATTTTGAATGATCATGTGAGTGTTGTTCATAATATGAGTTAAAAGATTTTCAATTTTTCCTTTGAGATATTATCTTTTGCATATGAAATTTTCTCATTGAACCTTCATGATAGGTTTTTAGTAGAAAACATCATGATTTGAAACAATTTGCTAAAGAAGTAATACATGGGACTATATAGGTTGCCATGGCAGTGGAGTTAGTTGCAGGAGCAGTCCTTGGAGCCATTGTCGGAGAATTACTCAAAGATGTGATCTATGTAGCCAAAATGGCTTCTCGGTGTAAGGAAAATTGCAAAAGTCTATTGGTGACTTTGGAAGAAGTCTCACCACTTTTGGATGCCGTTGCAAAGTCTACAACGATTGAAAATGTGAGTTGTCAAGCATGGCTCAAAAGTGCACATGATCTTTTGAAGGAGGCTAAGATCATTGCAGAAGCATGTTTGGTGAAGAAATGGATTGATCGATTGAAGGTCGTCAAGCGAACAAAGTTGTCTTCAGAAATCAAAGCAATTGACAATCAAATTCGAATGAAACTACTTCAATCCAATTTGTTAACACTTCGCACTGTTCTAGCAATTGAAAACCGGTGTATGCTACAAGAATCTACAATTGGTTCAATGGTGTTGAGTATTCCACATACAAAAATGCAAGATATTCCAAGCATGACAGTGCCATTTGTGGCAAATCCATTTGAGAGGTTGAAGAACAAAATCATTAATGGAGGGAATGGAATGGATGTATCTATGACTATCGGCTTGAAGGGGAGAGGTGGGTGTGGCAAAACATTGCTTGCAAAGATGGTCAATAATGATGAAGACATTCAAAGAATGTATGGAGAAGGTGGCATCTTGTGGATCACAATTGGGCGAGATGCTACAATACCAGACCTCTATTTGACCATGGCTAAGCTACTTCATGATGGTGGTGCTTATAAGCGTGACTATAGTCATAGGAATCTTGAAGACCGACGTGGATATTTGATACAAGTACTCAAAAAGAAGAAAGTTCTATTGATCTTGGATGATGTATGGGATTGTTATCCAACAAACAATCGTGCAATGATTGAGTGGTTGGATGTTGCCAAAGGACCGGGTTCAATAACATTAATCACTACAAGAGAGTTTCCCGTTTTAAAATGTGTCAAATGTGTAGATATTGTGGATGTCCAATCATTGTCTAAAGACGATAGTTGGGAGTTGTTTTACATGCACGCCTTTGCGAGCAAGAAACCTCCATCAAGTCCTATTGAAAACATAGCCAAAGATATTTGTCAGCAATGTGATGGACTCCCACTAGCTATCAAAGTCATTGGTAGCTCAATGTGGGATAAGGATGATGAAAGACAGTGGTGTAATACTTTAAATTATTTGGAAGGAACAACAACAACGCCCCTTTCCAAAGAAGTGGAGCACCAACTTTACAATCATTTGCAATATAGCTATGACGAATTGGATGAGACCTCCAAAAAATGTTTTTTACATTTTACGGCATTTCCAGAAGATGATCAAATTTCAATGAGCCATTTATGTGACATATGGCATGCACAACAATTATTTGGTTCTCTAAGTGCTCAAGAAACAAGAGATTTTGGCTTATCAGTCTTGATTGATTTAGCTGACCGATCCTTAATTGACTTGTTGAGAGGTGGAGAATATGGTCAAATACATGATGTTCTACGAGACCTTGCCAATCACATCCTTAGCAAGGCTAAACCCAATGAATGGGCATCTCAATGTTATTTTCAAGTTGGAAAAGTATTTGAAAGATTTCCAACAATAGGAAAACATGTCAAGATTGTGTCTTTGATAGGTTGTACTTTTCTTGAGTTCCCCAACAACCTTAAATTACCAATTCTTCAAGTGTTTTTATTATCAAAGATTTCACTTGCCAATGACATTGAAAGCTTCGAGATTCCGAAAGGCTTCTTTTCAAATATGAAAGATTTGCGATTGTTGAGTATGTGTAAATGTATTAGACTCAAAGGCAATCATCTCAACTTTGGAGGATTGACTGCCCTCACATACTTGGATTTGCAACAATGTTCATCTTTGACGCAGCTTCCCGAGGGTATCAAAGAACTGAGGTCTCTCACACACTTGAATTTGCAACAATGTTCATCCCTGATGCAGCTTCCCGAGGGTATCAAAGAACTAAAGTCTCTCATACACTTGAATTTGTCATGGTCTCCATCCTTGACACAACTTCCCGAGGGCATCAAAGAATTGAAGTCTCTCACACACTTGGATCTGCAACAATGTTCATCTTTGACACAGCTTCCCGAGGGTATCAAAGAACTAAAGTCTCTCACATACTTGGATTTGACAAGGTGTTCATCCTTGACGCATCTTTTCGAGGGTATCAAAGAACTAAAGTCTCTCACACACTTGGATTTGTCATGGTGTTCACCATTGAAGCACCTTCCCGAGGGTATCAAAGAACTGAAGTCTCTCACACACTTGGATTTGATAGGGTGTTCATCCTTGACACAACTTCCCGAGGGTATCAAAAAACTGAAGTCTTTCACATACTTGGATTTGACAGGGTGTTCATCCTTGACACAACTTCCTGAGGGTATCAAAGAACTAAAGTCTCTCATATGCTTGGATTTGACAAGGTGTTCATCCTTGATGCGACTTCCTGAGGGTATCAAAGAACTAAAGTCTCTCACATGCTTGGATTTGACATGGTGTTCATCTTTGATGCAACTTCCCGAAGGTATCAAAGAATTGAAGTCTCTCACACACTTGGATCTGCAACAATGTTCATCCTTGACGCAGCTTCCCGAGTGTATCAAAGAACTAAAGTCTCTCACATACTTGGATTTGACAGGGTGTTCATCCTTGATACAACTTCCTGAGGGTATCAAAGAACTAAAGTCTCTCATACACTTGTATTTGGAAGAATGCTCATTCTTGACACAACTTCCCGAGGGTATCAAAGAACTAAAGTCTCTCACACTCTTAGATTTGCTTGGATGCTTTTCCTTGAAGCAGCTTCCCGAGGGTATCAAAGAATTGAAGTCTCTCACACACTTGGATTTGCAACAATGTTCATCCTTGACACAACTTCCCGAGGGTATCAAAGATTTAAAGTCTCTCACACTTTTAGATTTGTTTGGGTGTTCATCCTTAATGCAGCTTCCCGAGGGTATCAAAGAACTAAAGTCTCTCACACACTTATGTTTGTTTGGGTGTTCATCCTTGAAGTTGCTTCCCGAGGGTATCAAAGAACTGAAGTCTCTCACATACTTGGATTTGCAACAATGTTCATCCTTGACACAGCTTCCCGAGGGTATCAAAGAACTAAAGTCTCTCACACACTTGGATTTGCAACAATGTTCATCCTTGACACAACTTCCCGAGGGTATCAAAGATTTAAAGTCTCTCACACGCTTGGATTTGACAGGGTGTTCATCCTTAACGCAGCTTCCTGAGGGTATCAAAGAACTGAAGTCTCTCACACGCTTGGATTTGACAAGGTGTTCATCCTTGAAGCAGCTTCCCGAGGGTATCAAAGAACTGAGGTCTCTCACACACTTGAATTTGCAACAATGTTCATCCTTGACACAGCTTCCCAAGGGTATCAAAGAATTGAAGTCTCTCACACACTTGGATTTGCAACAATGTTCATTCTTGACACAGCTTTTCGAGGGTATCAAAGAACTGAAGTCTCTCACACTCTTGGATTTGACACAATGTTCATCCTTGACGCAACTTCCCGAGGGTATCAAAGAACTAAATTCTCTCATATACTTGGATTTGACAAGGTGTTCATCCTTGACGCAGCTTCCCGAGGGTATCAAAGAACTAAAGTCTCTCACGCACTTGTATTTGGAAGAATGTTCATCCTTGATGCACCTTCCCGAGGGTATCAAAGAACTGAAGTCTCTCACACACTTGGATTTGCAACAATGTTCATCCTTGACACAGCTTCCCGAGGGTATCAAACAACTGAAGTCTCTCACATACTTGGATTTGACAAGGTGTTCATCCTTGACACAACTTCCTGAGGGTATCAAAGAACTAAAGTCTCTTACACACTTGGATTTGGAAGAATGCTCATCCCTCACGCAGCTTCCTGAGGATATCAAAGAACTAAAGTCTCTTACACTCTTAGATTTGTTTGGGTGTTCATCCTTAACGCAGCTTCCTGAGGGTATCAAAGAACTGAAGTCTCTCACACGCTTGGATTTGACAGGGTGTTCATCCTTAACACAGCTTCCTGAGGGTATCAAAGAACTGAAGTCTCTCATACGCTTGGATTTGACAAGGTGTTCATCCTTGAAGCAGCTTCCCGAGGGTATCAAAGAACTGAGGTCTCTCACACACTTGAATTTGCAACAATGTTCATCCCTGATGCAGCTTCCCGAGGGTATCAAAGAACTAAAGTCTCTCATACACTTGAATTTGTCATGGTCTCCATCCTTGACACAACTTCCCGAGGGCATCAAAGAATTGAAGTCTCTCACACACTTGGATCTGCAACAATGTTCATCTTTGACACAGCTTCCCGAGGGTATCAAAGAACTAAATTCTC
Organism: Rhytidiadelphus loreus; assembly: GCA_947034895.1. Lineage (NCBI taxonomy): Eukaryota > Viridiplantae > Streptophyta > Bryopsida > Hypnales > Hylocomiaceae > Rhytidiadelphus > Rhytidiadelphus loreus. The sequence continues at coordinate 46,541,490 of OX344765.1, forward strand.
TCACATACTTGGATTTGACAAGGTGTTCATCCTTGACGCAGCTTCCCGAGGGTATCAAAGAACTAAAGTCTCTCACGCACTTGTATTTGGAAGAATGTTCATCCTTGATGCACCTTCCCGAGGGTATCAAAGAACTGAAGTCTCTCACACACTTGGATTTGCAACAATGTTCATCCTTGACACAGCTTCCCGAGGGTATCAAACAACTGAAGTCTCTCACATACTTGGATTTGACAAGGTGTTCATCCTTGACACAACTTCCTGAGGGTATCAAAGAACTAAAGTCTCTTACACACTTGGATTTGGAAGAATGCTCATCCCTCACGCAGCTTCCTGAGGATATCAAAGAACTAAAGTCTCTTACACTCTTAGATTTGTTTGGGTGTTCATCCTTAACGCAGCTTCCTGAGGGTATCAAAGAACTGAAGTCTCTCACACGCTTGGATTTGACAGGGTGTTCATCCTTAACACAACTTCCCGAGGGTATCAAAGAACTAAAGTCTCTCACAGGCTTGGATTTGTGACAGTGTTCATCCTTGATGCTATTTGCCGAGGGTATCAAAGAACTAAAGTCTTTCACACACTTGGATTTGCAACAATGTTCATCCTTGACGCAGCTTTCCGAGGGTATTAAAGAACTGAAGTCTCTCACACACTTGGATTTGCAACAATGTTCATCCTTGAAGCAGCTTCCCGAGGATATCAAAGAACTGAATTCTCTCAAACACTTGGATTTGTGAGGGTGTTCATCCTTGATGCAACTTCCCGAGGGTATCAAAGAACTGAAGTCTCTCATATACTTGTATTTGGAAGAATGTTTATCCTTGACGCACCTTCCCGAGGATATCAAAGAACTGAAATCTCTCACACACTTGGATTTGCACCAATGTTCTTCTTTGACACAACTTCCCGAGGGTATCAAAGACATGAAGTCTCTCACACACTTGGATTTGTGAGGGTGTTCATCCTTGACGCAACTTCCCGAGGGTATCAAAAAGCTTAAGTTTCTTATGCATTTGGATTTACAAGTGTATCAATCTAGGAAATTTGGGCCCTACATAGTACATATAATTGATAGACTATACAAAAATGTGCAATGAGAGGAATAAAATCTTTTAAAAAATTAATAAAATAAAATAAAATGGGGTTTGCATTATAAGCTGGTGAACCATTCTAGATTAGAGACTAAAATAAATATGTTAATTTTCTTTCCTCTTAAATTTGTACATCTACCAAAAGTGAAATGGCCTTGTGAAGATCCCAAATATTCTAAACTATCAAAGTATTGAAGTTATTTACACACTTGGGTTTGCTAGGGTGTTCATCCTTGATTCATCTTCTAGAAAGTATTAAAGACTAGAGCCTCTCAACCATGCATTTTGATTGGTGAGAGGGTTTATCCTTGAGGGAGTTTCTAAAGTGATTAAAGAGCTCAAATCTCTCATGTACTTGGATTTTGTCATCATGTTTTGCATTTATTGAGATTTCAAATGGTGTCCTTGACTTATTTACAATGTCTTTCTAGGTGTTGGATGGAAGTTGTTTTATATACTTAATGAAATTTTAAACAATTCTTGTTTTAAAAAAATTTGGATTTAGTTCAATCTGAAACCTTTTTACAAGAACATGGAAGTAGTAGTCAAGTTCTTTATTATTTTTTGTCATTTATAAATTATTGCATTGCATATAGATTGCAAAACTAAGTTGATTTATGTTTTCATGGACATAAATGAATGATGATTTAATGTGCTTGATGGACAAGAAGATTTACTAATGATCATTTATATTGAAATACTTTTATAGAATTCAATTAGAGTAGTTGGGTGATTGTTTGTTATAGTGTACCATTTTTTTGGTCAAAGTGCACTTCTATACACTAGAAGAAACCCGTGTTTTCTGTGGTGTTTTTAAAGACATGAAAGTACGTTTTTTTCAATTAAAGGTGTGTCAACTCTAATGTCACCTAAAATCTATTGTAGGCAGTGTTTGCACAAACAACTAAAATCTACTATAATGTGCCTTAATGTTTGCATGTTTCATGAAAACGGTTGTTGATACCTCATGTTTTCACTCTCCAAAAGCTTGCCATGTAGATGCCACATGGTGGCTACATCATCTTTTTTTGTTCGGGCAATGTCCTTTTTTATTAATAAAAAAATCATCATGACAATATAGCACATGACATGGCTCACTGAAAAACACAAATGGCATTAATTGTATGAAAAAATTATTTAAAAATAATAATAATTTAATTACATGAAATAATTGTTTTTTAAAATTTCCAAAAGAAATGAACAAGAGAAATTGTCAAATTCACCAAGAATTTACTATCTACCATCAAAAAAAAATTTAATGGCAAAATCAAGTAATTATTTCATTGGCATTTAGTGAGAATGAAGGGTGGAGAGGTCCCTTTTATACTGAAATTCATTGTCCTTCCATGGCAAAGGATATGGGATAATTCACGAATGAGAATTTGACTACATTGTGTGTGGATGTTGTTTTAGATATGAGGATGTTTTTTTGACATCTACATGTTATTTCCGACATCTGGAGGTTGTTTTAAACATGTGGATGTTTATTTAGACATTCAATTTTGAACAAAAATTTTGTTTTACATATCGCATATGGTTTGTCTTACTTCCTACCACCCCACTTGTATAAAGGGATTATTTTTTCATCCATAGTATACATCCATCTATTTTCCTTTTTCTTCAAAGCATGCCACATGGCTACCCTTTCCCAATTTTTTTCACATCCGGTCAGCATTGTACATGAGCCTACAATAACTTACAAAAATTTATCCAAGTGAATCCAAAAACCCTAGTTGAAGTGGCACTTCCATGTTTTGGGGGACATTCTAGTAAACGTCACTATGTTTTATTTGATGTTCAAAAAAACATACACGTCCCTTGTGTCATCCACATGTTTTTGCTTTGACAACCCCATGTCTTTTTTCAACATTAGCAAAATCTCCCTTACATAGGCTTAGAATTTGTGATGCATTGATGTCAATGAAAACATGATTCATTTCTTCATAACACCATAGAAAACATAAGTTTCTTATAGTGATATATGCATTGGCTAAAGAACTTTGAAAATTCATACTACTAAATGCGCATTGAATTTTGGATAGAAGCAAATTTGTTACCAATGAGGTGTTTTCAAAGTACATAATTACATTGAAAACATCAATAAAAAAATATCTACACTGAGTAAATGAGGAAATTTATACAAAACGATTGCTTCATCAATGTGCATCATCCATTCATACACACTAAATTTAGAGATCTCATTGATGACAATTGAAAAGAAAATTTAATTATTAATATAGATGTTTACTTTCACAAGGATTGTATTTTTCATATTCAAACAATTTTAGAATTTTTCTTACATTTTTATATTTAACTTTGATATACAAAATCTTAGATTGGATTTAAAAGATTTTTAAATGCATATTTTCACTTTTATTTCTTTCCAATGTGCATTTTTTACAAATCATGAAGTGGAGAATTCTTCAACTTTATTAAATAAAGATAATAAATCAATTGTGGCACGATGGGGGAGATTTTTTAGTAAAATTTTGGTGCATAGATGTATCACTTAGGGGGAAACTTGCGCAATTCTAGTACTTCATGCATACCATAGCAGATGACAAAAATTAGTACCTTCTAGTGTGAATCACCCAATTACTTTTAGAAAGCTATAAGCATAAGAACTTCAATTGAATATTCATTAAATGTAATTAATTAAAATGTCTTTCATCAAGAATTCAACCCTATTTTCATTTGACTAGTGGTTTGATTATTTTAGCACTTGTGAGTTTTAACCCCTAAAATTATTTCATGTTTAGAGGCCCAAAATTGCTTCAAAATACTCGTCTCCAAAGCAAAGTCAAAGTCTTCATCAGTATTTATTATTTAACAAATCCAATTGTAGGATCTTTTGTTCAACTTGTTCAAGTACATTGTATCCAAATTCTAAAGTAAATATCTCCACCAATTGCAAGTTCAATGAGCCTAAACTTGAAAATGTAGACTTTTCTAGACCCTCTAAAAGGTGAAGTTTTGTCTTTCAACATTTAAAAAACAAGTTGATTATATATATAATTTTACCCAAAAAAATGTCATATTCATTCTTTTTAAAATTCTAAAGTGGAAGGTGTTACTAAATGAAAGATAAAATTAATATGCTTATAGCTTTTGGAAGAATTTGAGAATTGTTGACTCCAATGGTGAGAATTTTCTAGTAAAATAATAATATTTTTTATTTTTATTTGAAAATCTTCAAAATTGAGAGCAAATGACGACTTCATATGTTTTTTCTACCTTCATTGCTTGCAAAGTAAAACTTCTCATAACTTGTACCTCATGATTTGGAATTCAATGGTTCAAATGTTTTTGAATAGTTATCAATCTATACAATGCCGAAAAAATCATTAATATTTTTTTAGAATATATTTTTTGTTGCATGGCTTGACATTGGGAAATTTTAAAACTTTTAATTTTTGCAATATTTATTGTCTGAATGACATAAAACAAAGCTTCACATGTTGATTATAATGAGTAGCATCCATTTCATAAAATTCATGCAAAAATTCCAAATTATGAAGTCAATAGAGCTTGCTTGAGTTCTCAAAAAGCCCAAAGTGGGCTCCTTGATCCTCTAGGGATTAGCACTAGTAGAAAATCAAGATTTTATGACTACATTCTTAGTCGTTTAGGATGTGAACAACTACCAGAGTGTGGTGGTATTTGGAATCATTGTAGACTAGTCATTTCAAGTATTCTAGTTGTATATTGAAGAGGACCAAAGGGTTGTTCTTTTATCTTTACAAACTTAGAAGATCATTAATACGAGGAGGACATGAGGACATTGACTTGTCTAAGCTAAGTGAGTCACCAAATGTAGTCACAACTTAGAAGTTGTGTCTACCCTTCCAGACTCACACAATCACACTTGGTAAGCAATTTCTTTCATGCTTATAGTTGCTAACTATTTTGCAATTATAGTGATACTATATCTACATGATAACATGACAATATAATACAAGTTATTAAATAGAAATTTTTTATTTTTTATTTTTGTCATCTTTTGTTTTCATTTTTTTTAATTCATAGATGGTATCACTTTTTATTTGTTTGCATGCAATTGGCCTATGTATGTAGGTGAGCCCATCAGTTGTTACTTTGGACTCAAATTTGTTTTTGTTTTTGCACCACATTTATGAGAGTTTTTCACCACATCAAACAAAAAGATTCCTAGAGTTGGCTGGTGGGGAGTGTATGGAAACCTAACCTAGTTGCCTTCCAAGCAATGAACTCCAACGATAATTTTGGTCAAATCACTCAAAATGCCCCAAAAGCTCTAGAGCAAAAATTGAGGCAATACACCCAAAATCCCTAGAATGCTACTTCCTACCCACACTATCATGCAACATCTTCCCTAAGAGCCTAAGGCTCATTCCATGCCTAATTTGCCTTCAAAATCACACTTATCATGGTTAATTACTAAAATAAGTCAAATTTACTACTAGATTTATCTTCAACTTTTGGATAAATGCTCCAAATGACAAACGGAGTATGCCATTGACTTTAGAAGGCCCAAATTCAGCGGGAGCACCTCTCACCTCATACTTCCAGGTCATTCGGAGTTGTAAAAGTCACAACTTGCAAATCACCAAAATAAAGAAATGTAAAAATCCATATGATGGAATTTGAACTTTTCAAAGATTTTGACTTGCCTAAAGTGGTTGGAGGGATTGTGGAAGCAAGAAAAAACTCCTCTTTCACTTTGTCTAAATGTCATATGTTCCTGGGACTCTGATCAATGCCTTGAATTCATTTAAAATCCACCATAAATAGTTGGTGTTGTCCATTCAGGTACTTGATGATGTCGGAAGGCCTTGAAACTTATATGAGCATGTTATTATCACCAAATATGTTGTTCAAATTTTTATTGAAATTTTACCACAACTTAGGTATTTTCTAAAAATTTATCAAGGTTGGTTTAAGTAGTTGATCTTTTGAAATCTACACTTCTACTATTCAAAAGTATCCAAAATTCAACGGTTGACCTCTAGAGGGTTCTATACATTTAGTGAAAGCTCATATTATGACTTTGCACTTATTCCAAGAAGGCTTACAATTTATTACCTTCTATGGAATTAGGTGGTTTCAAAACCTTTTGATTGGTGTGGAACCTTGGAGAGTCAATTGTACTATTGGACTCCTAGTGTGATTTTACTCTCAAAATACTTGACGTAGTCTTCAAATGCTTTTTTCTTTGTGGTGCTTGAATTTTTCACCTAGAAAGCTAACAATTCAATTTCTACATGGCTTCCTTAATGATGAGTAACTCAAGTTTGTGTCCCTTACAAGTATACCTAGGACTAAAGGGAAATTACTCCTCTTTTAGCTACAAATTTTCACATATACTTGTAGTTTTGGGTGTCAATTGTATGTTAAAAGGTATTTACTAGATATTCTATTAACTTAGACTTTTTGCTATTTAAGAGCATCTAACCTATCTATAAGTATGTTTTTTGGAATATTTTAGGTATTTGGGGTTTTTATAGACCAAATACTACATTGGTATGTATTCCACTTATTATGGTTAAACACTCTTTTTAGGAATTTTAACCTATAATGAATTGACCATAAGATGTAAAATAAAAACAAAAAACAAAACTATGAGTCCCAAGTGACAAATTGGGGCCTCACAATGGCCTATAATAGTACTTTGAAATGCTAAATCCACCTGCACAAAGTAGTTGGAGTTAGCTAGCTAGCTCAAAAGTCTAACTTCTCCTCAGTGAAACTGAAGGATAGTAGGTTAGATTTATCTTCCAACAAGATGAGTGCCCTTGACATGCCAATTAATTAATTATTGGCTTATTGCTTACTTACTTGGTCGGGGTTGTCTTATCTAACATATTTTTGGATTTTGGTGTTGTGTATGACGTTTGATGTTGCGTGTCGCGTGTCACTAAATATCGAGTTTACTTGACATAGTGTCATGTTGGGATAAAAAGATTTACCCCCCTAATAAATGAATTTTGCCTACATGGCACGGTTTATAGAATGACATGGAAAGCCAACTTGGGTGACTACGGGTGGAGGTGCTTGCACTTCAACCTTAGGCAACCGTGGATGGGGGCGCATTGTTGTGATGCATCTACTAGTTAAAAGTAGACATCTATATATTTTTGGATTAGTGCTATAATTGTGGATTAGTTAACTCAAAGATTTATTTTTAAGTTAGCTTTTACTTTAAGTTATTTTATTTAGTAGGCTACAAAGCAATATATAAAGAGGATAGTGAAGGCATATAAATATGAGGAGGGATGGATATAAAGGAGATAGGAAAGATATATTATATAAATGGAAGAGGGGGGAGGATAGTTATTGTTGTTATGGTAGAAGGAGATATGAAGGCAATTGTATAGATATGAGATATATCTGATGCGGGAAGGAGGTATGAGAGGAGGTAGTAAGTAAATTGTTGAAGGTTATGAGTATTTTATCTTAGAACTTGTCATGATGCAGTAGCCAAACTTGAGAGGGATTCAAGTGCTACCGTGTATCGTCCAAGTTTTGGGAGTTTAATGTTCAATGTAAGGTTTTGTGTAGGTTGATATTTCAAATTAGAAAATACATTTGGATTCTTGATAGAATTTAGAAAAAAATTTACCACACATTAGAAGAGTTTTCATGCCATTGGGAGACCTCGAGTTCTCCAACGTTCCTAGACTATGGGACAGTCTGAATTGGCACAAAGACTGCCTAGTCAGACTGCATTAATGAATTAATTTTAAAATATTTTTATAAAAAAAATTTAAAAAAATTTAAAATTTAAATTTAAATTAAATTTTTTTTATTTTTTATTTTTTTGATAATTAATTAATTAGACTGTTCGGCCATGGTTCATAGCATAGGAAACCATGGATGGAAGGTCTCTCATAGGCCTCATTTATCCCCTAATGACTAGGAGCCCCCAAATGATTAGTTCCCACCGGAACTGGAGCCGTGCGGATGCTAACTTGGGATGAAATTTGGACAAGGTTTTGCACTCTGGATGGACAATTGCAATGGGTGAGAGGTGATTCCATAGCTTGGAACGCCCTGCCCGGCATTTTCCTGCCTGGTTCAATGGGTTGACTTCATGGTTCCTTGGCTCAATTGTTGCACTTGGGGCTCGACAACACTTGATTAAAAAAATCAAATGAATATTATTTGTTTAATTTATTTTTTGTACAATCGAATATATTAAAAATATATATTAATATTAGTTAATTAAAATTTCAAGGCCTTTTTTTAATTCGATTAAGAAAATCTAATTAAATTTATTTTTAAAATTTATTTTTTGTAATGAATATGGATAACATGCACTACGGGGGGGGGGGGGGTATAATTTCCATTATTTGATTCTAAGTATTTTGAAAAATCTATTTCAAGATTTCAACAAATGTATTCAAGAGAATTGTTTGAGTCTATTCATTGTTCAGAGTGAACAAAAGCATGTTGAGGTAGTTTGCTATTCAACATGATGAATTTCATATTAAAAAGTCTTACATTTAACAAATACAAAATTTTATTTCATCATCTTAAATGACTCCATCTTCTCAATCATTTATGCACCTAAATGAATGACTTAAAGTGAATATGAACTCTAAGTAGAACCATCTTGATCATTTATTTTTATATAAATAGGGCATGTTTACCTTGAATTAGGTTGTTTGTTTTGTTTTCTTTGTTTTGTCTAATACGGTAAGATCTTCCAAATTGTGTGTTCCCAAGTTGCATTCGTAGTACCAGTGGAAAGCTCTCTACAAGGAGGTATATATAGGCTTAGTTTTGTTGTATTTGGACATATGGTGTGAAAGTCATGGATTTTTGTATTATTTTTGTCATTATAATAAATTGAATTAAAATTATGGATAAATTATTCTAAAAAGCTAAAGCTAAAGCATGGGGAACAAATGAAAATACAAGAAACAGCTAACATTTGATTTCATCTTTGTAAGATGAATTAAAAAGATTTAAAGATTAAATAGTCACAAAATGGGATAATACAAAATCAATGAAATTTGAAGTTCATTTCTGTGGTCACATGCCTTTCCTTTCAAGGTCAAGAATGTTATGAGCACTGCCCAAAATAAATGAAATGAATATGTTTCATTAGAATTAATCGTAAAGTTCATTCCATGTTTGCAAACAGATGTCAAAGGAAGGTTTAACTAAGAATAGTACAAAAGAAATACAACACCAAACTCCACTAGACCTAAGTTTTGGTGTTCCAAGAAGTTTGGTCCCATGTTTTCCCCAAACTCCATCTCGTGGTCATGCATTGTACACATTTACAATTAACCCCTGAGCACTCCGACATCCAATTTTTGGATGATGAACAGATTGAAACTCTTGGTTCTTTCTCATTCCTCTTGGATGAAAGTCATCCTAATTTGTAGAGATACTTTATCAAGTTGTTGTCCTATCTAATGGTTGGATTTGGTGTTAGGAGAGTACTTATTTTTCTAAAATTACAAATGTGGAAGAAGTGATTGCCCGTGTCCAAATTGCATTGACTCTAGTCCAAAACTGGATTTGCAAAAATGAGGTCATAGATTTAAAGAACACAAAAATTTCAGAAAATCACCATGTGAAGAGAACCTCATTTCAAATTCATTCCAAACAAGTTTTACTCAACCAATGATAATATTTTTTTGGTAATTGAATTTAGAAGAGAACATTTAAAAATAAATATTGGTGATAGCATTGTTAAATCTAACCATACGGATGGAATCTGCAACTGAGAATCTACAACTTCCATACTTTGTATATGAAATCCAAAATATTCTTCCAAATAGTACTTTGTGATAATTTTTCTGAAATCTTGAAATCTGGAGAAGGATCTGAACGTTTAGGGATTAACTCTATTGTTCCAAAAAAAAATTAATTTAAAAAATAGCACTCACTTGCTCACAGCCGGTTTTGAAGGTTGTCACGCACATAGGAATGGACAGTAGACTGGTTTCCGATTTGAATGGAGGAAGCTTCCTCTGAAGCACACTAGCTGCGTGAGCCACGTGTCCAGAACGTGCCAGTCGGTAAAATTCTGTTAATGCACTCACTTTTTATGTTGTTTTATTATGCAATTTAAAATACCTGAGTATGGGAAAAACGCCAAGTGGAATTTGGAAGAAAAAAAAGTGTTTGCAATTTGAAAACATTGGCCAAAAACTAGTGCAAAAATCTATAAATTTTTTAATTTAGAGTATGAAATAGAGAAAATAATTGGACTTGGTTCTTGAAAAAATGCTTCAATATGGGAATTGAAGGAAAATAGTTGTTAAAGTTCAAAAAATATTTTGAACATTGTTTGGTAGTGGAACTAAAGTTAAGGGAACCGTTATACACTGTTGATTCAAAGTCATTTGCTTAAAATTTTAGATGATTGGTACAAGTCAACCCTAGAAGGATGAACCCAAGACCATTAATTTCAAGCCTCATTGTCCATTACTCTATTTGTTGCCATTTTGCAACTAGATATGAATGAAAAAGTTTATACTTATTTTTAGAGATGAAATTATATTTCCACTACAAGTTGTAAAATTTTCAAATGTTCTTAGATTTTTTTTGGTGGATTTTTAAGAAAAAAAATGAAGAAAATTCATATCAAATACAAAATGTACTAAAAAAAATCTGAAATTTTCACCATAGGTGTATATTATAGTTTATATCATCATGATGTAAACCAAAATTATCTTGTCTTTCTAAAATTAGAAAATCAACAAACCATGGCTATAGGCTAAAAGTTCATATTCCTCTAAAATATTGAAGTTTACAATTGGAGTAGAAACTAGACTTCTTAAGCTTCATTTCAATAGTTGAATCCAAATTCAAAAAAATATCATTGTTATGGCTAAAATTCACATTAAGAGTAAATAACACAAAATGGCCAAAATACATTGCAACAATGATCCATATATTAAGCATCTTCTTCTTTAGAAAAGTCAATAATACCATGATGAGGGAATTTGCAATACTATTTACTAATAATATACTCAAGCAACATTACAAAAAAAAATTCAAATTTTCAAACGTTTTTTTTTTCCATCCTACATTCTCAAGTAAAGTCATCCATTGCACACACAACATCCTTCTAAGGTTAAGTGGCCATGGATGACTTTCCACAACCTACTACCATACAAGAAAATTTGATTCGGTACTTAGGTGCCAATTGAAAATTGAATTTCTACTTTAGATTCTTAGAAAACCACGTCACCTCACACCATTCACAAAATGATGTGTGACACTTTTTGTTTTGCAAAAATGACTTACCCCTTAAACATAGACATGGACGTTTGGCGTCCAGTGGATGATAGAGAATCCTTCTAGTAGCCAAGACAAAAGTGCAACTATTCATCCTCAAGATTTTGTTGTGAAAAGGGGAGGTGTACTATAGTGGTTTTGACTTCCAATGAGCGCTCTTGCCATTTTTTAACCCTTGAATGTCGAAGGAGTCATGCTCAAAATCATCCTTTTGTATTACCATGTGAATCATTGGTCAAAGAAATAGCAAAAGCACCTATTGGAAGTCAAAGTACTGTAGGAGATCTTTCCTTTCTAAACCCAATTCCAAAGATGAATATAAAGTTGTACTTTCGTCCTACACTCAAAAATTCCTTGTCATCCATTGGACGTTTGGCGACTGTGTCGACGTTCAAAGGTTAAGTCAATGATTCACACGGTAATGAAAAGGGACGATTTCCAAGGTCACTTGTTCGTTCGTCCTTTTAAGGGTTAAATTATGCTGAATCTGACCTTCACGTAGGGTGTATAGTATATACAGTCAATCCTCGTATGTACTGTACATTACAATCCCGTTCTCTCATACAGCCTAAGAACTCCGCTACAACAACAGGGCAAGGCAAGCTGCGCGTGGCCAATTCAGCGAAGCAGCGCGAGGGCAATTCAGCAAAATTGTGCAAGGCGCACTCTACAATGCTACCAAGCCTCCAAATCGTGAAGGAAACGAAGAGATTCGGCAAAAGCACCAGCCAAACTCAACAAACAAACTCGCAGACCGATCCTGAAGTCGAAAGCTCTCATTGCGGGAGCTCCAGGGACTCCTCCAGAAACGGGTAATCCGTGTATCCCACCACCGGATCCTGCGTGTAAAATGTCGCCCGATTGTACGCATTCAAACCCGACTTCAACGCAAACCTCTTCACCAGATCCGGATTCGACAAAAACAGTCTCCCGTACACCACCAAATCCGCTTTCCCAGTCCTCACAGCCTCATTCCCTTCTTCCTCATTGAACCCCCCCGCCACAAAGAAGTTCCTGTTGTAAAAGACAAGGAGAGATTCACACATGACAAACTAGGTAACAATGGAATGAGATAATGTGGGCCTCACAGGGCAGGTATATGTACACAGGGTGAGAAACCCTAAGGGATGAGAAACATCCTGGGAACCCTAAGACTGTCGATTGTGTCAACACCCCCTCTCAATCGAGAGTGTGGGTTGTATTATCTGTACAGGGAGGAATCTGCCTAGGGGAGTGTGCTGAATAATGGCTCGCGTTGATGTGCAAGGAGGGGGGAGGTGTCGTGATTGTGTCGGCAGGACTTCGTTGTGGAAGTTGATCGGGACGCTGTGGTGGATGGCGCTGGCTTTCTTGGGGCGCTTGCTACAATTTGGAGCGGATGCGATCGAGGGGTTGCTTGCGAGTGAAGAATTGGCGGTGGAGTCGGACGATCGAGCGGTGGCCGAGACGGAATTGGGGGCGCACTTGGGGAAGATGTTGATGCCCAGTGTCTGTGAAGTGTGTGGGCATGAGTCAGAGGCGAGCCAAGGTGATCGGGCTGCAGTGCGGGTGCGGAAACAGAAGTACTACGCTGTGCGGCGAGGACGAACGCCGGGGTTATATTTTTCTTGGCGGGACTGTTCTCGGGAAGTGACTGGATTTCAGGGAGCGGAGCATCGGAGTTTTGCGTCACTGACTGAAGTAGAGAGCTATCTGTTCCGGAGAGATGAGAGCTAGGAGCTGAGGAATGCGGATTGTGTATGGATTGTAGGTTTGTCGAGGGGTCTAGGGTTAGGGAGGTGAGTCTGCAAAGGCCTAAAGTACCTCGGTGCTGTGTGAATTTTATACGGCCCAAGGGTTTTGTAAGTGTGTCCGCTGGCTGATCGGCGGTTGGAATATAACGCAGTGTGATTTCTCCTGCCAAGACTAGCTCTCGTATGAAGTGGTAGTGAATTTCGATGTGCTTTGAGCGGGCGTGGAAAATTGGGTTGTGGGCGAGTTTGATGGCGCCTTGATTGTCGCAATAGATAGTAATGTTGCTGGTTGCGTTGACGTTGGCTGTGTAGGGTTGAGGTGGGAGTAATTCGTTGATGAGTCGAGTCAGCCATACTGCTTCTTGGGTTCCGTCGCTGAGGGCTCGGTACTCGGATTCGGTGGAGGAGCGGGAGACAGTGAGCTGTTTTTTGCTTTGCCAAGTGATCGGTGCTCCTGCCAAGGTGAAGACGTATGCCCCCATGGAGCGGCGGGTGTCAGGACATGAGCCCCAGTCAGCATCAGTGTAGCCAGAAATTTTCACAGGGGAATCTGTTTTGTAGAGAATGCCTAAATCTGTCGTTCCTTGCAGGTAGCGGAGCAGATGTTTGGCGGCGTCGAGATGAGATTGATGGGGTCGGGACATGTAACTGCTCAGGCGGCTGACGGTATAGGCTATATCTGGTCGTGTGATGGTAAGAAATATGAGTTTGCCAATAAGACGGCCGTAGTAGTTGGAGTCGATGGCTAGGGAGTCGGAGTCTGCTGTGAGGATTTGGCCTTCAAGGAGTGGGGTGGTGGCTGGTTTACAGGAATCCATACCAAATTCTTGAAGAATGGCTGTTGTATAGTCGCGTTGGTGTAGAAAGGTGCCGTGTTGTACGTGTTCGAAGCTGATGCCGAGGTAGCGTTTGACGTGGCCCAGATCAGTCATGTCGTATTCTTTGTGAAGGAAGGATTTAAGCCAGTTGATGAGGGCGTCAGAGCTGCCGGTTATGAACAAGTCGTCGACGTAAAGCATCAGAATTAGTGTTTCACCATTTGAATGCATGTAGTATAGGTTGGCATCTGATTGGTTGCGGTGAAGTCCAATGCTGCGCAGGGAATTATCGATCCTCTCATACCACGCGCGGGGGCTCTGCTTTAGGCCATAGAGAGACTTGTGGAGGCGACATACGAGGTCTTCCTGGCCTTGTTTGCGAAAGCCTGGAGGTTGGGACATGAAAACTCGTTCCTTAAGGAAACCGTGAAGGAAAGCGGTTCTCACGTCCATGTGATGAATATTCCACCGTTTGGCTGCAGCGAGAGCAATCACAGTTCTGATGGTTGCCCATTTGATGACGGGAGCGAAGGTCTCCTCGAAATCGATGCCGGGTGTTTGCTGGAAGCCGCGGGCAACGAGGCGGGCCTTTTTGATGGGAGGTCCACCGTTAAGTCCTGGTTTTAATTTGAACACCCATTTGCAAGTGATGGCTCGTTTGTCGACAGGGAGTGGTTCTAAAGTCCATGTTTCATTTTTCCAGATTGAGTCCATCTCAGCTTGCATAGCAAGTCTCCAGCCAGGGCCCTGTTGTGCCATTTTGAAGGTAATTTTGTCAGTTTCCAGGTCAGGTTGTGTGGATGGAGGTGCTGCTGGCGATTGTGAAGGAAGAATGAGACAAGTATCAAAGTCGTCAAGATTGAGGCAGAGTTCATATCCCTCTAATCGGATGTTTTGACGTCTTGAGCGCAGGGAACGACGAGGTTGCAGGTTTGGGTCGGGTAAGCTGGTGTCGGGGAACTCGCTGTCGGTGAAGCTGTTGTCGGGAGTGGTGGTGATGGGATTGGGGAGTGGTGTGTGGGCTGTGGGTAAGCCCGGTGTGGACACCGTGGTAGGTGTCGAGATGAGTGGGGAATTGGTGGGAAGGAGAGGTGATACAGTTTGGGGAGGGGATGCCGGAGGGAAATGCAGACCAGGTGGAGCTTGTGTGTGTCGTGTGGGTGGGTGGACTACAGGTGGAGATGTGAAAAAAGGAGGAGTTTCTAATGGTTCCGTTTTTTCAGGAGTTGGGAGTTTCTGGGTGCCTTCGTCGAAGCGGACGTCTCGATTGATGAGAATGCATCGTGTTACCGGGTTGTAACACCTGTAGGCTTTGCTGGATTCGTCATAGCCGAGGAGGATGGTAGGGACGGCTTTCTGATCTAGCTTGTTTCGGTGGTTTGCAGGTATGTGGCAATATGCTAAGGAGCCTATGATGCGGAGGTGGGAGATATTTGGTCTAATCCCTGTAAAGGCCTCCTCAGGGGTCAATAATTTTAGCGCACGGGTAGGGGAGCGGTTTTGTAAGTAATTGACCGTACGCGCTATCTCGTCCCATAATGGCCGTGGGATTTGGGTACCTGAGACGATGCTGCGGATCCCTTCTAGCAGCGTTCGATTTTTGCGTTCTGCGAGTCCATTCTGGTGAGGAGTGTGACCTGCTGTAAGTTGGCGCTGGATGCCGTGGGTGTGGCAGTAAGTGGCGAAGGCATTCGAAAGGTACTCTCCACCGCGATCGCTGCGGAGGATGCCAATACGTTGCTGTGGTGTTTCGACTAGAGTACGGAAAGCTTTGAAGGAGTCTAAGGTTTGGGATTTCTCAGAGAGAAAATAGAGCCAGGTTTTTCGGGTATAGTCGTCAATGAAAGTTAAAATATATCGGCTTCCAGTGCGGGAGGGGACAGGCATCGGGCCGCATAGATCAGAGTGTATGAGCTGGAGGGGTCAGGTGGTCTGAGTAGTGCGTTTCCTGGGGATGGAGTTTCGCGGCATTTTTCCTAGCATGCAGGAGTGACAAATGTGTTTCAGGTGAGGTAGAAAGGGGAGTCCGGCTACAAGACGCTTACTGGCGAGGTGGTAAAGACCCTGATAATGTAAGTGAGCAAGGCGTTTATGCCAAAGGTGAGTTTCTGCTGGGGTGGCGATGAAGGCACTAAGGAACTCTGATGGTGAGCGAGATGGGGCTTCGGAGTTTTGGACAAGGCAGCTGGGTTGGGTTTGGGTGTGGTCAGGGTAAGGGAGTCGTGCGTGTCGTAGGACACGGTAAAGGGTGTTGGATGGGTCCCGGGTAGCTGAGAAAAGAACAGAATCGGGATAGTCTTTGTCATAGATTTTGCAGTGGGTGGAGTCAAATACTACTTGATAGCCGGCGTCAGTAAGTTTTCCGACAGATAAGAGATTTGTGCGGACTCCAGGGACGTAGAGAACGGGTTTGATGCTCTTTATTTTTCCAGAGGGGGTAGTAATGTGTACAGTGCCTTGGTATTCTACAGGCATGATCTGGCTACCTGCAGTGCGAATGCTAGGGATACTAGAAGGTGTGGGACTACTGATGAGTGTTGGATCGCCTGTAACGTGAGAAGATGCGCCTGAGTCGAGAAACCAGTCTGACTCCGTTTGTGAGGAGGTAAAACAAGCCATGATTTGCGTGGGTACATTTTTCTTGTCAGCATCTTGATCGTCGTGGAACGCGTCCATGCAGGTGTGCGCTTGCGGTGGAGGTGAATCCGATTGGTAGGTGTCTTCATCCGGAAATTCTCCTTCTGTGATCTCGGTGAGATTGACTTGTGTTTGAGTTGGGCGGGGTCGGGAAGGTCCACCTACGCGGCTTGGAGGTAAGGTCTTAAGTTTCTCCTGG
Source organism: Rhytidiadelphus loreus (assembly GCA_947034895.1). Lineage (NCBI taxonomy): Eukaryota > Viridiplantae > Streptophyta > Bryopsida > Hypnales > Hylocomiaceae > Rhytidiadelphus > Rhytidiadelphus loreus. The sequence continues at coordinate 46,558,207 of OX344765.1, forward strand.
AGATCCTTGATGTTTTCTTCAAGAGTGACGCGGGCGCATTCCCAGGCGTAGTGTCCCGGCTTGTTGCAGCGATGGCAAATCACGGGGCGTCGAGTCTGGTTTGTCGTTGGAGAACTGCGATGAACAGGCGGTGAAGAACGATCACTAATGGAGTGGCTGCGACCCCGCTGGTGGCGGCCACGAGAGTTGCCGGTGTTTCGATTCGTCCGGTGGTGATCTGCGTAGTAGACCTCTTCGGATTGCTCGCGTTGTTGATCGATTTGGCGACTATATTCCTCCTGAAGTAGGAGGCCTTCGAGTTCTGGGAAGGAGGCTGTGCGATCTCGATTTTTTTGAATGGATCGGAAGGTTGCCCAACTGGCGGGGAGACTATTTAGGGCTAAATCTACGAGATCTTCATCCGGAATGCCAATGCCTAAGTTCGCTAACTGTGTAACGAGAGAATTTATCTCTTGGAGATGTGTACTGACGGTCTGCCCTTCCCTAAGTTTCAAGGAGTAAAATTTCTCTTTGAGAGAGAGACGGCGAGATGATGATCTAATATCGCACATTGTGCGGAGGCGATGCCAAATCTCGTAAGGATCGGTTAACTGAATGATGGAGAGGATTATGGAGTCTCTTACCAGGGAGGTAATGATACGGCCGGCTTTGAAGCGGAGCTCGCTATCGCGAGCTAATCCAAGTTGTGCTCCCGGTGTTGCAGGTGCGGCGTGGGTCGGAGTTGACACCGCGGCGTCCGTGGCGGTGGCAACGGCGGCGATCGTTGCGGTGGCAACGGCGGCGATCGTTGCGGAGGAGGTTGAGGAGTCATCGGGGGACGGCGGGCGATGCTCAGGTTCCACAAAGTGCCATAATCCTTCTTGTAGCAGGATCATCTTAACCTTGTAAGACCAGATCATGTAGTTAGAAGGACCGGCTAGTTTCATGCTCTCGGGTACGTCTCTCAGACTAGGGTCCATAGTGGTACTGTGAAGAAAAAGGAAAAAAAAATGCACTTCTCACAAGATGTGATCTATTTCAATCACAGATGCTCCAGTGGGTATTTTGCAGTCACGATCCTCTTCCTGGAGCGGAGGAACTCTCAGCAATGGAGCGCTCGATGGGACGAGAAAGAAACAGAAAAAAAAGATCTACTCTTAGTGTCTATGCTTGAACTTAGAGGGTCTATTCAACTTGCTCTGATACCATGTTGTAAAAGACAAGGAGAGATTCACACATGACAAACTAGGTAACAATGGAATGAGATAATGTGGGCCTCACAGGGCAGGTATATGTACACAGGGTGAGAAACCCTAAGGGATGAGAAACATCCTGGGAACCCTAAGACTGTCGATTGTGTCAACAGTTCCCCTTCCATGCTTTCCTCATCGGCCACAAACTCTCCGTCGTCACCACCTCCTTCTCCGGATGAAACCTCGGCTCCACTCCATGCAAATACAAAATGTTATACTTATTCAGTGTCTCCGCGAGGTAGATGGATAAGTCATTCTCGTCTTCGTCGGAAGCGTCGGCCATTTTAGCGAACGGGGAGATACGCACTCCCACTCTGTCACTTCCGATTTCAGATGAAACGGCGGTGATGATTTCTTCCAAGAAGCGGACGCGATTCTCACGAGACCCGCCGTACTTATCAGTGCGGTCGTTGATGCCGGATTTGAGGAATTGGTCGATGAGGTAGCCGTGCGCGCCGTGAATTTCGACCCCGTCGAATCCGGCCTCACGAGCATTGCGAGCTGCGTTGCGAAAGTCGGTGACGACGTCTGAGACTTCGGAGGTGGTGAGACTTCGTGGGGTGGAGAAGTCGGCGGTGGGTAGGTAGACTTTGCCTGTGGAGATTTTCTGGTTGGTGGAGGATAGTGGTGGGTCGCCGTTGGGCTGGTAAGCTGCACACGAAAGGGGAATCAGGGATTAGTGGTGAGATTTGTGACGGTGAGGGAGCTACATTGTGAGGATTTGGAGTCGAGAGAGACTTACAAGTGTGCGAGACGCGGCCGACGTGCCAGATTTGGCAGAAGAAGATGGCGCCCTTGTCGTGGACAGCTTTCACGCACAGGAAGATTTCGAGGGATTAGCAGGGGCTAATCTTTCAAGCAGTAGCCCCTACTTTAGCCCCTTTTTACAAGGCATTTGCAAAATCTCAAATTTTCTTTGTTGATGTAACTTTAGACCCCAAAAATGTCCACCTTGGCCGGGCTAAAGTGTGAGACTTTAGTCCCGGCCAACATAGATTGCACTATCCGGGGCTAATGTAATATAGATTAGTCCCAGTTGAATCTTCCATTGTTAGATGGGTCTAATGTTGTTGTAATCAAGTGCTTCTGTTAGGCGGGGCTAAAGTCTTTGTTAGTGAAATGGTCTACGCGATGCTTTTCATGGTCGATAGCAGTTGCAATGGCATTGTGCCACATGGAACAAAAAACAAAAAACAATAGAACCAATAGCATTGGATAGACACGTAATAAGCTTTAATTAAAATGAAATTCATAATGGGTACAAAATACAAATGTCACTAGTTCTAATATACCATTGTCTACTGCCTAGTACATAAAACACTAATCCTATTCCAAATACTCCGATTCCATCTTCATGCCTCCTCTATATGATGGACTTGGGAACTCCAACATTTAGCCGAAACACCAAAAAAGAAATCCTACACACGTAGACAAAGAAATTTCATACTTGCGTAGTAGGCTCATCATACAGGCATATATACAAACAAGAACCCAAATTTCTGCAATCTCTAGGCACGCAAGTCAATACAAATACATCGTACAACTGAATCCCATCCCTTCGATTGACGTATAAGTGTATCAAATATATAATGGTAAGAGACAGATCAATAGAATGCGGTAAGGTTACTGTCTTGCCTCTTTCAAATAACTACGCAGACGATCCAATGTGCATATACCAGCTGATAATAAAGTATTCCTAGCTGTTTCAATTGAATTCTCCAACTCAGGACTATAAATTGAATAGCATCAAGACACAAGTTGAAACACGATGGCTATGGTATTGAAGAAAAACAAGAAAAACACCTTGAAAATCGTCAAGTAGTCAATGAATAATGTTTTCTATATTGGTTACACATGTAAATCCCAAGGGCTAAAAGTAATCAGCATCTTCAAAAAGCAAATCCAACTATCTTCAATCGTGCCACTTTGAGAATATAATGACAAGAATATGTGTCAAAAGTTCCGACCTCAAGTTGGATAGCCACTGTCGATTCATTCTGCTCCTCAAAATCGACATTCCTTGCTGTGCAGTTAGGATTCATCCACTGAAATTAACGAACTCAAAGGCAATATTAATATCAGACATTAATTTCTCTTCATGGAATTCCATGTACAGTCAGATGCATGCTTCTGCCAAGCGAAGGGAAGAAATTGACCTTAAAAAAAGAAAAACTAGATCAATCTAAGGATACCTGATGCCAACAATGGTCTCGAACTCGTCCTCCATGGTGCGAACCACGTACGCATGGAAGTCGTATGAGTCCTTCAAATTATGTTTCTGCAATTCATTCCCAAGTGCATGCGCAGCCATTATTCCATGAGTGGAATCAAATGTACTGGACTGAATTGAAGCAAAGCATGAAAATTTCTCTGCCATGCATAGGATAAGTAATAGCTAGAAGTGCGACACCAACACTTACAGTGATAAAACTAAGGCGAAGGGCCATGTAGTCCGCACGCGGAATGTAAAATTGTTGAAAGAAGCAAACCTGTGGATTCATGCATTGCACAACAAACACCCCATTTCAAAACCCTTTAGGTTACATCACCACGATTATTCTATAATTACGTGGAGACCTCAATTATATGTACCTCGATCAGAAAAGAAAATTAAATCATCAAATTTAACGGACTTACCATCCACACAACAAATCTGGATCTGCTCCATGGCTTCGACGTATGGTACCGCTCAAACAATCCTGCGCACGAACCCTAAACCTAGCCCCCAATTCTTCATGAATCAGAGGTTGAAAAGTTTGAAAAGCAGCCAACATCTTCAAAGAGGTTACCGGCAACAAAGAAGTCACGTTCGCCCAAGTCTGCTCCTCTTCAAGCATCAGAGCTTGAAAATCTTGAAGAACGATCAACACCTCCAAAGAGAATATCGTCAACAACAAAGAAATTACGCTCACCCCAGTCTTCTACTATTCAATCTCTGAAGGTTGAAAAGCTTGAAGTTCAATCAACACCTCCAAAGAGAATAGCATCAGCGACAAAGAAATCACGCTCGCCCAAGCCTTCAACTGTTCAGCCTTTGCAAGTTGAAAGTCTTGAAGAACAATCAACACCTCCGAATAGAATACAAAGACTGGGGCTTCGGGAGGAAGCTTGGATGGCCTTTCCCCGTCCGTTGCCCAATTCCGTCAACCCCTATTGCCGCTGGGATGATAAAAGCGTAGTAAGGGATAGCAGGAAGTGATAAATGTCAGTAAAAATGGTAATTTACCTTCAGAATTACGTTAAGATCCTTCTCCAAAATTGAAGATTTGGGAAAAATCATCATAAAGTACTATTTCGAAGAATATTTCAGAACTCATATACAAATAGAAGTTGTAGATTTTGTATGGTTAGATTGACCAATACTATCACCAATATTTTCTTATAAATTTTAAAAGAGAGATTTCTAAATTCATTCTAAATTGGTTGCCACTAAGGGCATCTTTAATAGTGTGGTATAATTGTCCCATTAAATATAACTCTAACTTGTATCCAATTTGGAGTGAAATGTGCTTCAGGAACCATTATAATTTTTGTCTTTTAGAGTGCCTTTCAAGTGGTTTATTTTCTTTGTCCAATGTCTATATTTGATTATTCTAAGAAGTAGACAAAGTGTTTCCATTTATAGTAAAAATAATTCACTCTTCCATTCAAAAAAATTCCATTACTAAATAGAGAAATTTGATGTAATACACAAGTTTAAGTTTTATCCCATTTTGAAATTTTGAAAAAATTAAAAATGTGAAAAAAATATTGCAATTGCAAAGCTCCAAGTGTCAAAATCCATGTTACATCATATTGTATGTTTTTCATTCCAGTTTTCTTCTTTTAAATTTTTCTAAAATTAAAATCATAAATTCTTTTTTTCATTCTAATTTCATTTATAGTAAGAAATCCCAAATTATCCAAATATTTATTATAATTGATATGATTTTATTTCCACCTTTTTATTTTAGATAATTATAATTATTTGTTTTTCTCATAAAAAATTATAAAAAATTAGTGTTAATAGAAAATTCATTTTTTCACACATGAAAAATATCAATATTCAATGTGTCAATTATAGAATAGAATAAATTTAGTTTGATAGAGAAATTTGACTTGATGGTCATTGTTAGGGTTGTTTTGGGTGAAAAAAATAAAATACCTTTTGATACTTGAGAACTTTTCATACTAATCTCCATTGCTTGTACTTCTTGAAATAATTTCAAATTAATTGAATTCTTTTTTATATTTACAAATCCATTTTCAATTTTAGTCTCAAAAAATATATCTATGTCAATTTTTCATGAACGAAAGTGAAAATTTTCATATTGATTGATAGTTCATAGTATTATGTAATAAATAAATAAGATTGACATCTAAACACAATTTAAAAGGAAAAATTTAACTCGAAAATGATGCTTGACTATTTTGCATTAGATGTACTCCTTAAGAGGTTAAAATTCAAACAATTGATGCTAGTTTGTGACTCAAGGCAAGGATAATGATGCTTTTAAAAATATAATTCATTGTGAATTCCCAAAAGCTTAATTTTGAACAATACTCATTTACATCAGTTGGTTATTAACCTATAAGTTATAATTATTTATTAAATTATTTATTATTTGTGATATCATGTTCTTACCTTGCAAAAGCAAAGACAAACAAAGGCAACGAGACGGTGTTTGCAAGTTAGGCACCCATTGTTAGCGTCTTAAGTTCACGAACTGAAGCTGTCTTGCATGTCCATTTGTAAACATACTTAGCAGTCAATTATGAAGCACAATTCACATTTGACCAAATGTTAAAGTAAACTTGCATATGACAGAACAAGTGGTTTGTCATGTTGCCATTAGCAAAAAAATTCAGATTATTTTTCATACACAGATACATGTGAGAAATGAAGGAAACAACTGGAATTTTATTTTTTGGACAAAAGTATAAATTTTTTTTATGAATTTTTTAAGCATGCTGTCTAATTGGCCCAAAAGAGTTTGTAGACTACCCCAAAAAGTAAAAGAGAGAAAAGAAAACATGAATTAAAGTAGTGAACTTATGGGAAACATTTTAGAATGTAGTTTTTACAATTGTTTATTTTTTAATGAAATTTTTTCAAATTGTTTGCATTTAAATATTCTTTTATAGGATTCAATTCGGAATGTAATTTTTAAAGAGGTTTATTGAACTATTGGTTTTTTTATAAGGCAAAGTTTGTTTCGAAGTTTATCTTCACTATAGGAATGAAGTCATGTAGCTATTTCAAATTTAGAAACCCAAAATTGCATGAAGTAATAGCATACAAATTAAGGCTGAGAACTTAAATTTAAATTTTTTAACAAAATCCAATTGTTATATCTTTTAATTAATCTATTAGAGTACATCATTCTGAAAATTCAAAATGGAAAACCTTACCAGTTTTTAGAATAATGATTATTATTCGAGAATTCTAAAAATAAATATTTTCAAGTATCATCCATAGAATACATTTGTTGCACTTTAAAATATGTTGAAGAATTAAAATAAAAATATATATAAGAAATTTACTAAAAATATACCATGTTTATGCTTGAATGAAATATTAAGTACAAAAAATAAGAGCATGATTAAAAATAATGAGTTGTTAATAATTTAGTTATTTGGTATTGAAAAATTCCAAGTCCAGAGGTTGCAATAGATAACCAACATCCAATGCTTTTATTATTTTTCAAAAATATTGAATGGTCATTGAAATAAAGTTTTAAAGTAAAGACTTTATAACTGCATGTGAAACTAACTCTTTATAGCTTTTATTTCTATAACTCTTCGTAGCTTTTATTTCTATAATTGAAATGAAGTGATTCATAGCTTTACACGTACTTATACATGTAGGGAACAAAATTGAAAATTTTATTTATTAGTAATATTGTAGAACCTTCAGAACACAAAAGGGATTTTGGACAAGTACAAATGATTTTGATTTTTGTCTTAATTTTTTGAAACTTTCCATGGCTACATAGAAAAGTTGATTAGCTTTGTAAGATTTTTTTTCAATTGGTGTCCACAACTAATGTTATGCTAAAAGCAAGCTAAAAACAAGGAAGACGCACTAGTAAAAAATATTCATAAATATAAATTTGAATTATTTTTGAAAATACTCTCTTAGTCCCATAATGTTATTCTTCTTGGCCCCAATATTTTGCATGTCTTTGAGTATTTACAATTGAAAGAGATGAAACTTTGTGAGGTGAAATAGAGGTCCAAACATAAATGCCGAATTTTACATTCAACAATTAAATGTCTGGTGGTGCTCTTTGTCAAAATTCCACTTTTTGGTATTACTAAACCATACTTTGAAAAGGGCTTTGAAGTTCAAATTTAATTAGATGCTAAAAGTGCACCAAACTTTACTTATTGTGCAAAACAAAGTTTTCAAAATGTTATTTTTGACCCTCATCTGAATTTTTTTGTCCACAACAAAGATCATTTTGGGATGGAGGTAGTAATTTTTTTCTTACGGATTATAATTTTCCCTACAAGTTATGCCTTGCTTCATTCTATTTGAATTTGTTACAAGGAATTTATAGAAAATCTTGTCTTGGAAGGAATTAGATGAACTTCTTCAAAAGAACTTGTGAGACTCATTTCTAAATTCAATTTTTACAATATTTTTAATAAATAAATTCTACATGGTTTAATGTAGTTATTAAAAGAATCTCACCATTGGAATCAAAGAATTGTAATTCCATTTTAGAGATATTAATGAATTATTTTTTCTTTCTATTTTATACTAACTTCTAATTAACAATTGTTTGAAGAATTTTAGTTTTAATTAATTTTTCTTTTTAAATTTCCAAGATTCTCAGCTGAATTCTATATTGTACAAATTTGAAGTCTGGATCTTAAAAGTGCCCAAATTTAAGGTTAAAAAGATTCAAAGTCAAATATTCTAGTCACACACTAAGTTGCAAATACTTTTTTCTCACATTGAACGTAGTTATGTTGCAATCCAAACAAATAAATTCCTGAAATTTTTTCTACACATATTTGTACGAGTGAAGTGTCAGATCTAGCTTATGGTTAGATATTAAATAAAATAAAATTTTACTCTTCTCTATAGAGATGGAAGTTTCGAGTTTCTTTTTGAACAAAAAAGACCTTGGTTTCATAGGGGTTAAATTAGTCATTATTTTAAGTTGAGCAGGTTGAGAAAAAAATACATATCATATATGTATGTGTATATAATGCTATACCAAGAGGTTTTGGAAATTAATGAGCCTTTAAGCTATTCCTTAACCACATGTTCAATATAAATTTAAGTATAAAAAGAAAAAAAATCTTTCTCAGTGAAAGACTACAAATTTCTAGATTATCAACAAAACCTTGTTTGGTCCTTGATGGATTGGTGATTACTAATCCCATGTTCGATCTATTAATGATTTAGTTTCTTGTTAAATGTTTGATTTATTTGTACTTCATTATTATTTAGGGAATGGAGATTTTTTTTTAAATTTAAATATATTTTGTAAACTTTGGATTCAATTATTCAACTTAGAATATTTTATTTCCAGAGACTATGTGGAACAAGGATGAGGAATTGAGGACAGAACTTTAACCCCGCCTAACACAAAATCTCGAATTGTAAAATAACCAGAGACTTTAGCCAGGGCTAAACTTTAAGGTCTAAAGTGTCCCACTTTAGACCCCCCGAACTTCAAATTGTTTATTTCTAGAGATTATGTGTTGGCAAAACTTTAACCCCGCCAAACACAATATCTCAAATTCTAAAATAACAAACAACATTAACCGGGGCTAAACTTCAGGGTCTAAACTGTCCCACTTTAGACCCCCACCCCGACTTTAACCCCAGGGGCTAACGATAAGAAATCTTCCTGTGACGATGGGCTTCCACGCCTCCGCTTGCTCTTGCGTCCAGATGCCTGGGTTGTGGGGGTAACCATTTGAGGTCGCGCTGATGCCCGTGGCTTCAGCTATCAATAACCCGCCAGGGGTGGCACGCTGGGAGTAATAGAGCGCGGCGTGGGAGGGTTGCGGGATGCAGTCGTAGGAGCGGCACCTCGACATTGGCGCCATCACCACTCTGTGAATGCCACCACCACCACCCTCACACTTCAGTACAAGTCCCAAACAAAACTTGAATTTCAGCTGTCTGCAATGTAATCATGGACTTCACAAATCTTGAGCTAGAGACTCAAATCGCTACCGACATCCGACATGAGCTCAATCACACTACACAATCTCGACAACCTCTACGTATTGAAAATGCCGAAGCAAAACCGAAATTCTTGAAGTTAACAATTGCAAGCTCTGGTCACCTTTCGGAATTGGATGTGGACATGAAATCCATACCTGTGCGACAAGCTGAACGGTCCCAGCTGGTACGGCGACAACAACGGCGACTTCTCCACGTCCACCTTCGGTGCAACTCCATTTCCCACAGTCTTCGCTGTCACTGCCGCAGCTGCTCCGTGCCCCATTTCGCGCATGCAATGCAAGCAAACAACAAAGCTCACAAACTCACAACAACGTACGATTCGATTTGAAACGCTGGTTCTAATTGCGCAAAATGTATGCAAAAACGTTGCAGCGATTGAATCCCCGAGGTGGAGATTGACAGACTGATAGAATCTATATGGAATTGACTGCCTGGCTGATGGCATGAGCTCTGACAGCGTGAGATGCGCGCTTCATAGGGGTCGTGACCAACAGTGGCATGAGAGTGATGAACGCGACGAAGTCGCTCGAATACCATTGCTGGAATCAGAAGGGTTCACACAAAGAAGCGGCGCATCTCCTGGGGACTTGTGTGTCCCATTTAGTCAAAGTTTATGTGTGTTCTTTGAAAGAATTTTCGCAAGATTCGTGCAGCAAAGCGAAAAGCATCTGCACAGTTGACTTCTTTTTATTGATTATACTCAGAAATTGGAAGGAAGTTCTAAGTTTCAAGATTTGTGTCGTGAAGTAGAGCCCAGTCAACTACGGACTAGATAACCTTCGGCAAAAGTTGATGGGGATGTGGGTTTTTTTAATTGATTACAATAATCTTCAAAAGTTGAAAGTTATTGTTGACATAAAATCATGGATTTGTATATTGGATGTCACCTTAAATCTATTACTTAACCCCTAAAAGCCCAAGGGGTTTGAACAAAATACAAATGTATTATAAAATATAAGTTCTATAACTTTTTTTGAAGTTTGCATCAAAGAAGATAATGTGAAGCATGAAAAGTAGAAAGTATCTGTACAATCAAAATTATAAAATTATTTTAGATTCTCTTCAAATGAATTTTGAAGATATAACTTCAAAAATTCACCAAAAATACAATTTCTATCTTTAGCATTTGAATTTCTTTTTGATTGGTCAAAATTGTGGTTTCTATTGATTTGTGAAAAAATGCATAAGATCTAGTAATGAAAACATCAACACTTTCCCCAAATAGTAAGTTTTTCAACACTAACCAATTCTAGACTCTTTGTGCTATTTCTCTTATAATTTTTGTTTGACCGTAGCAATCTTAGTTTCGAATATACATATTGAAAGACAATCCAATCTCTAAAATAAAAAAATAAAAAAAATTGAAAAATAAAAAATTTCTGCCCAAAGTCGGGTAGTGACCATAAAATGGTCGCTTGAGCGTTTAGGGGTTAAGTCACGGGGTTCTTATAGTGAAGGCTACAATCCTCCTCTAAGATATGAGAATTTTGAAACTAAACTTGAAATTTATAATGACTATAGTCTTTTTTCTTTCAAAGACATATTGGAGTTGAAACTAAACTCCAAATTTCATTACATTGGGTAGACACAGATGACAAAATAGCAATTGGTTATTATAACCAATCCTAAAGTAATATCTGCCTTTGTCCTATCAAAGCACTTCAAGTCCCTCAACAACCAACCCTAAAATGATACCCATCTCGTCCAAGAGTATACCCACCTCCAACAACCTAAGTATTAGCTTTGGATTTGAAATGACAAAAAGCTAAAATCTAACAATTTCATAAAAGCAATAGCTATATATCCACTTTTTATTTCTGCACATTAGTTGATTGCTAGTCCTACCAATTTTTTTTTGTAGAGTTTTGGATCTTCCTCTATCACATTTCATCAAAATTCTTTTTCAAAAGCATTACTTGACAATGAATTAACCAACAATTCTGGATCAAAAGAAGCTTCAAGCAGAGCAAGACAGTTTGTAAAGCAAATGAAGGAATACCCTACATGAAGGTTAGAATTAGCATAAATTAAGTTAGTTTTTAAATAAATAAAAGTGCCACATGTCATCTTGTGAATGGTGTGAGGTGACATGAACCCCTAAGAATCTAACATGGAAATTCAATTTCAACACTCAAATGTTGAATCAGGCCTTCATGTCCAGTGATAAAAAAGAATATCAAATACCAAACAAGTGATACAACAATCATTATATTGGTGGCATAGGAGAAACACATCCATGTATAGTAAGGTCTACTTCATTTACAAATTTTTCAATTAATTTTTTCTAAAAAGTGCACAACTTTAGAAAGCTCTAGCATACTAAAAAATGAACTAATTTTGAAATCGCAAATTGCGTTGGAATTGCAATGAAGTGCACTTCAACTTTGTAACAAGTGAAAAATGAATCATTTAAAATCATACAACAATTTTGATTCCTTTTATACACTATCTACCATTTCATAGAAAACATTTGGAGGATAGTCAAAGATTTTTGCATTTTAGAGAAGAACAAGCAAAAAATCATACAAGTAATTCAAATGGTATGGGATTAAGTATCCCTAAAGCAATTGTGAAGGTTCATTTCTTATATGTATCATTGGATACAAGTTGTAATTTTCACAAATGTTGGCAACACTAGATCGTACATAGTGTATAGAAAACATCAAATTCTTTGTATGATTTTCAATTATAAATGTGTGTTTGTAATGATAAAGTAGACTTCATTGTGATTCCAACAAAATTTGAAATTCAAAATTCCATTCATTTTTTAGCACACACGGGCCTCCCAAAGTTCTCCTAATCTCAGGAGGATCCAAAAATTCGTAAATGAAGTAGACCTTATTATATAGTACAATTCCAAATGATCTAAATTTTTTCAAGCACATAGCCAACTTGCCTTAAAGAATGAATCCAAAGAAACACCACCATTTGGGACATCTTTTCGTACAAATGTGACCTTGTAAAGTGCAATTGTTTGATTTTTTGTAGGGCCAAAAAAATGATTTTTGTTACTTCAAACACTAATATCCTGGAATTTACATGATGAAAATTTCTGAAATTTTTTCCACATCTTCTCAAACTAGCATACAATAAGATCCTATAGTTGGTTGGTCCAAAACTAGTTTTCTTTCTTTCTAAAATTTGGTACTTATACTAGAAATGGCATTTTTGGAACATTTTTGGTGAAAACATAGTCAAAAACCTATAGGGGTTAAACAAAAAAACATATCGTCATTGATTGTCTACAATGACTAAAAAGTGTCTACAATGACTCGTTTTCAATCATCGTGGACAATTTTCAATCATTTAGGACAATCATTTATAGCATGTTTTCTACTAGTATTTGTATATGTCCAATTCATTAAAATTGAGAAAAATAATACATATGGTATATATAAATTTGCAAAGATATAGGTAAAAGCATTAAAGGGTTAAAAGTTAACACCAAAACAAAATTACACTAGGCTATATCTTTGATATTAATTTCTGAACAAATTTGTTGGTAAGAATCCTAGACCTAACAAATGCTAGTTACCAAATTCACTCCCAAAAAATAAATCTAAAGCTATGCATCTTACTCTTCTGAATTTAATGTAAACCAAAAAACAATATTCCTAATCAGCAAGGACAAGTTTTCTTTGAGAAATGAGAATGAGCAGTAACTTCGTGGCCATTAACCTGGACGAATGACAAATACCTATTGTCACAGTATTTTGTCAAAAATGATTTGATTTATGCACCAATAGGTGTAATTCTTCATTTCTATAGTCATCTTGAAAGTCATCCACTAGACACATGGGGGCTTCAAGGTCCTTCCATGGTTAAGATCAACATGCATATGGCCATTGCATATATTTAGGAATTAGGTGACATCTCTCAAACAAAGTTGTTAACATTTGATACTTAAGTGCAATTGCTAAATAACATTGTCTATCACACACTTTTAGAAATATCCAAATATTGTAGATATGTAGTTGTTGCTCAAAGAAATAGGAAAGTAATGGTACCTATCAAAACTTGGAGAAACTTAATTCTTAAAAGAGAGGCCAAGCCCTTTGGGCTTGGTTTGAAGGAATCTTTGAAAAAAGTGGCTTTTGTATTTTTTGGAAATGTTTCAACCTACTAGATTCACTTCACTATAGAGAATATGGCTTGCTAAACACTACATTTAGGCTACAAAGTCAAAATACTATTCACTTGCACATGCCTTGACCACACAAACTTTGAGCAAGCATCAAGACCCATGCGCCCATGCCCCACTTCAAGTAGATTTTTGTTTCTCATTTGGCTTCCCAATAGGTAAGGAAATGTCATTTAAAAGGTAATGTTACAGTGAAAAACCCCGAAAAGGTCTATAGACCCATTTTTGACAATTAAGTAGACTTCTTCTGAAAGTGTCCCCAGAAGTGCAATTAAATTATTCCCATACTTAATTGTGATTACTTAATTGTTGATTTTCTAGATTTCAATTTTATGACTAGCCTATGTGACGGTTTTAGTGGTTCAGGGAGCTTCTACTTTGAAAATTCATAATAATTACATGCCTTATCCAATTAATTGATTTTTGAAATGCATGATTTTCAATTTCTAATACTCAAGAAATGATTTTTTTTCCTTCAAAAAGGTGCCTCCAACTATGCTAAATTGCTTATTTTGATGTTTTTGGGTGTTTTCACCTTTGCCGATGTAAAACTAGAGCTTAGAGACTTTCAATTAACCAAAACACCAATGTTGACCACCCTCTAAATTTATACAATGTTGCAAATAGTACTTGTCTTATAGCATGGCCCCCCTTATGTATTGAGGGTTGACACTCTTCAAATGTGGATGAAAAGTGCCTTAGGCCCTTCACAATATGCATTTAAGAGCATGTCAAGGAATGGCCCTTGAAATCACTAGTCATCCTAAGTTTAGTTGCTTTATCCTTTATTCTACTTTATAAGTGGTCACTCAACTAATTATAGGTCATATCTGGTGAACAAGGGTGAGAGAGATAAAGAAATTGAGGGCCCTTCAAAATTTGATGGAAAATTTGAGCATACCAAGTTTGGTGAGTAAGGGTGGCTATGCTCTTACTTATTATCAAATGTGAGGTTTTGAGGAGAGAAGTAGTGCAGTCATGGTAGATGATGACATCATATGGTGGAAACATCTAAAACCATCCATATAAGCAATTCAACATAGTTGGAGGCACTATTTTCTTAGAATTTTTTTTATTTTTGTAGTATTAGCAATTGAAAATCTTGAATTTTCAAACAAAAATTAGATTTTTCGGATATGGCATGTAATTTCTATGAATTTTCAAAGTGGAAGTTGGCTAGACCATTGAAATTGTCATATAGTTGGATTTGAAACTGAAATTTGACAATATCAATAGTCAACCAATCGCAATTAAGGGGACAGTTTAATGACACTTTTGAAGGATACTTTAATGTAAGTCTAGGGACACTTCAAGGAAAATCTAGTATGCATGAATGGGTATAGGGACAATTTTGGGTGTTTCTACCTGACTTATTCAATCCTTGATGATTAAATTAGCAATAGTTTTGATACATTATGGTCTGTCCACACTTGGCCTTATGGTGGCGACGTTAAGGCATTAAATCAGCTGTAAATCGTAGCGCGTTCAGACCTGAGCTTAAATATCAACCGAACCTACATGGCAGCCGAGGTGGCATGGACTTGCCAGCGGTGCTACACCATTAATCACTTCTTTATTGCTGGCCCACCACTGCAGAAGTAGTCCGTAACAACAACTTAGTAATCTTCTAAAAATGAAGATTTCAGGACTTGATGACCGCTCTTACCAAATGGAGCTCTCGATACCCCATTAACGTAAAAGCACTGGCTGCCCAAGGCAGATATTAAAAGGAACCCACTTGGGAAAATGAAAAAACTTCCAATTTCCCAAGAATCTCGCGCGTATTTGGAACCCTCTACCAATGTGTGTATGCAAAGAAGCATAGGCAATGTCTTTATACAAGTGGGTTGATGGGAGGTAATACAATCCATATGGGATATGAAAATTAGAAGTAGTAGAAGTTCAATCACTCATACCTAGTTAAGTCAAAAGCAAGATTTGTGTTCAATGTAGAACTTCAGATCTCATTTTGTCATAGTAGAGTAATTTTTCTTAAGAAATTTTGGACTAAGAAAAGTTGGTAAATCAAGCTAAATTTCATCAACAAAAATCCGTTAGAGATTTAAATCCTCCAATCAAAAGTTAGGGACAAAATTCAAAGAGAGGTTGGGAGGGACATTTTCTTTGACATTTTGAGACATCTTCTTTGAATTTTGTCCCTAATTTTCGATTGGAGGCTTTAAATCTCTAATGGATTTTTGGAGATGAACGTTAGCTTGATCTACCAACTTTTTTTAGTATGAAATTTCTTAAAAAAACTTATTCTACTATGACTAAATGAGATCTAAAGTTCTACATTGAACATAATTCTTGCATTTTGACAATGAGTAGTAAAGCTCTCATCTTCAAATTGTCCCATATCCTTTGAGGATTCATGATGAAAAATGGATACCATTATAAAATCGATCTTACCATTCAATGTTTAGTGAAGGCAACAAATTGAGTTGACATTATTTCCAAGATTTGGAAATTTTTTACGATTAATTTTTCTTGAATTTACCAAGATGATTTGTTAATTTTCAAAATCATTAAGATTTGGAAATTTTAATTGTTTTTTGTTGAGGGTGAACTCTGGCTGTAGTGTGCGGTTGAAGAAGTATGAGTCATGTGTGAACTGCAGCTAGTTAAAAAACTCTGACAGCAGTTCCGAACCTGACCTCCATAAAAAAAGATTATTTCTTTCTTTTGCAGAAGTTTTATCTTTTAATGCATGGTGTTTGCAAACGCCAAGTGTGGACAGACCATTAAGGTAGGAATACCATAAACGGTTAAAATAAGCATTTTAGCCTATAAGAAATGGGAAATTCATTGAGAAATTCAGTTCAATGTGTGCACAAATAAGGATGAGGAAGAATGAAAAAAAATAAAAATAAAAATCTTCAAAAATGAATATTTTATTGAATATAAATGTGAATTTCTCATACAGACCCCATTCTTGTCTCATAGCTTCACCTAAAACGGTTTCCCTTGGAACTTGTTTCTAATAAAGTCTAAGCCAATCAAATTTCAGCAAATCAAATCTTTTCAATTCAACATCAAAGCTAGCTATTGTTGGTTTTAGAACACCCTATTGTACCATTAGGAGGGGGGGTGCCATTTATGGTATTCCTACCTTAGCCATGCTATCCTTGAAATTTGAAAAAAAATCCAGCACACATTTGTCTGCACAGTTGACAGATATCAAAGAGACTTTCAGATTATTGGAGATGGACACATAATCAATGTTCGCCAGTCCTGCAGTTTACTAGATGTGTGGAGAAAACTACAAGGGGCGGCTTTGAGATTATGCTGCCTGGACAACAAAATCTAAGCAGTTTTCATCTCGACAAAATACTCAACAAATTGCTCAAAATCATCATATACTTCAGATCATTCAAAACGTTGTGAAATGGAAGAGTCTTGCTCGTAAGGACCAAGCTAAAAACTGAAACTAACCCCAATACAGAGAATTACAACACCTACTTCAACTTCAATTCATTTGCAAGTTCAGTAATTGTAGGAATCTAACTATGCAGACCATGATAATTTTCAATTGAAGGCGTATGCTATATACGTACTGTACAAGACATGGCAGACAAATATAGATACGTTCCTCGGAGGGATAAGTTCCTCATAGTACATTCCCACAAATAGGTCATCCAAACGTATACCAAAAAATCGCTGCAAATTACAAGCAACAGAAGACGATTCAAGTGAAGGTTACATCTGTAAGTTCCAAGAAGGGAAAGCACATCAGATTAACAAAAAACTGAATCACAAGAAAATCCTAAACCCCAAAACCCCACCGACAGAAACTCGCGTTGTCCGATTTGTAAAATGAGTACCCCTACACCCACGAAACCTTCCCAACTTCTCCATGAATTGCAGCAAGTCTTAAAATGCATCACGGTATTGGCGATCAACTATTCTGCACGAAATTCGAGCAACATAAATCGGAAGCGCAAATGACGAATCACTGAATTGCTAAGATTATTCTGCACTAAATTCGATCAACAGCAGTCGAAACTGTCCCAAATTCTGCAAAAAATTCAAAAAGAAATCCGTAAGTTCGCGTACTTGGTCTGCCACAAACATTCGAGCAACAGCAAATTCACCTTGTCCCGGACCCATCCTCCTGCAAACGGGAGCTCTGTTATCAAGTCCGAAATTATGCTACAAAGTCGCAACGCGCACATCGAAAATCTTCTCCTCCTGCTCTGTCAACTGGATTGACAACATTTGCCGTCTTCACGTCAATCTTTCTGCAAGAAGAAAAAATTGAGCAAGGGCAACAATATCTGAAAATTAGAGGACTTAATTAAAGCGCATATCGTTCACAGCGAGTACCCTATGAAAGAATGCTTTTCCCTGTTGTGAGTCTCAACTAGCTTCACAATCTTCACAAGAAAGTGGCAAATTGGTGCTCGAGCACTTCCGCACCAGTTGTCTTATTATTGCTTCTTCAACCTGCGATGCACTTCGTCATAACAACACATAACCCTCCAGCAATCATAACGGCATTAATTCTCAAGCAACGCATCACCAAGAACTACAACAGGGTCAGAGAAAAAACGACTACATGACTCATTACAAGAGGTAGTACGTACGACTGGAGTCAAAAGTAGCGTTGAACAAATTCAATTTTCGCGAGAGTGAAAAAAAAGAGTCACTAGAATTCGCTAATTTCCATGTCAGACTTATGATTACATCAAGAGAAAACGAAACGCCACGGACGTAAAGGCCAAAGCTCCAAAAAAACAGAAACAAAAGCTCCATCCCACAATTCATGTTACAACCCTCACAGATAGGTTTAGCTTCCCAACAAATTGATTGAAATTGTCCATGTTTTGACTCTGATATTGCTAGAAATCATCTTCTCCAAATCCGATTTGAAAATCTCCTTACAGCTCTGTAATGATCCCAAGCCTTTAAAGAGATGGTCTAAAGAGGTGGTTACTTTTGCCAAGCCTCTAATGTCATGGTTACTTTGATGTGTCCAATACCACATAGTGCAATTCCTTGAAGTTATAAAACAATGACTATTAATTCAACCCAATTTTCAAAATTTGAAGTCCCGTTGCCTTTCATAAGCGTGATTTGCTATGGCACGTTAATTTTTTTGTCTTTTAGTTGGCTTTCAATGGACTCTATTATGGATGTTCAATTTTCAAAATCCAAATTTTATTGTTTTTAATGAAAGAGATTTTTTGATGCACTTCCAATGATAGTAATCACAAGTTCAAGTTGTTTGAGTTTTACAACAAGTAAGATAATTTAATGAGTCGTTTAGAGAGCTGGATTGATGATGCTCTAAGCTTTACTAGCTTCAGTACACAAATCTTGCGAAGTCAATTGCTACAAACCTCACATACAGACACACAAGTCCCCTGTACAGGTGAGCTGTGCTTTACTGCACGAATCTTGTAAAGAAATTCCTTACATAATTTAAAAAAAAAATCACGATTGGGGACCCTCTGATTGCAGCACTGGCTATCTAGCGACTTCTTCGCGTCCGTCACTCGCATGACACTGTTTGCTCACGACTCCTCGAAAGCGCGCACCTCACGCTGTTAAAGTTTAAGCAGCCAGGCATTCAATTCCATGTAGATCGCAGCCTCTATCAGTCTGCCAATTTCAACCTCGGGGATTCAATCGCGGCGCTTTTGCATACAAGTCTACGTAATTAGAAACAGAGTTTCGAATCGTACGTTAATTGTTGTGAGTTTGTGAGCTTTTTGTTGGGTTCCATGCATTACACGAAATGGAGCACGGAGCAACTGCGTCGGTGGCAGCGGAGACTGTGGGAAACGAAGCTGTTTTGAAGGTGGATGTGCAGAAGTCGCCTTTGTTGTCGCCTTACCAGCTGGGTCCGTTCAGGTTGTCGCACAGGTAGGAGTTTCATGTCCATGGCCAATTTCGAAAGGTGACAGAGCTCGCAATTGAGTGAAGGATTTCGATTTGGTATGGCATTGGCATTCGCAGCAGAGGTTGTCGAGATTGTGCTGTTGTTTTATTGAACTGTTCGGGTTGTGATCAAGAGATGACAGAGTCCGGAGCTTGCAAATTGAATCAAGGGTTTCGATTTTGCTTCGGCATTTCAATAGAAATTGTCGAGATTGTGTTCTTTTATTGAACTGGGGTTGTGATTGAGCTAGCTCATGTCGGATATTCTGTAATAATTTGATTCTATCGAGCTCGCGATTTGCAAACTTTGTGATTTCATTGCAGGCAGCTTGAATTCTAGTTTTGTATGGGAATTGTATTCAAATCTAAGTGTGGCGGTGGTGACATTGACAGAGTGGTGATGGCACCCCTGACGAGGTGCCGCTCTTACGACTGCGTCCCGCAACCCTCCCACGCCGCACTTTATTACTCCCAACGCGCAACCCCCGGCGGATTATTGATAGCTGAAGCCACGGGCGTCAGTGCGACCTCGAACGGCTACCCCCACACCCCAGGCATCTGGACGCAAGAGCAAGTAGAGGCGTGGAAACCTATCGTGAAAGCCGTCCACGACAAGGGCGCCATCTTCTTCTGCCAAATCTGGCACGTCGGCCGCGTCTCGCACACATGTAAGCTAGCCCCGTACCATTTTACACGATGTAAGGGAGAGGCTCCTTTAACCGTACAGAACATTAGAGGCTCCATTGACCACACAGGTCAGCTTTGATTTGTGCTTGGAGTGAAAATACTGCTTGATGGATTGACATTTGGTTTTCTGCAATTGACCGAGTTTAAGAAAAAAAAAATTTGCAAAACTTTAGATAGTGCAGGTCTCGAGATTGTTCGTAGGGAAAGGCTCAAAGTTCACCTGTATGGCGAATGGAACCTCTCCCTTATTGTATTTTGAATGGGGACCTTCCATTAGCTCCCCACCATCACGAATTTCACACAACTACACCCTAATTTCACAACTCTCTCCCCTCGCAGCTTACCAACCAAATGGCGCCCCACCACCATCTTCCACCAACCGCAAAATTTCCGCCGGCAAAGTCTACCTCCCCACCGCCGACGGCGTCGCCGACTTCTCCACCCCACGAAGTCTCACCACCTCCGAAGTCTCAGACGTCGTCACCGACTTTCGCAACGCCGCTCGCAATGCTCGGTTAGCCGGTTTCGACGGGGTAGAAATTCACGGCGCCCACGGCTTCCTCATCGACCAATTCCTCAAATCGAGCATCAACGACCGCACCGACAAGTACGGCGGCTCTCGTGAGAATCGCGTCCGCTTCCTTGAGGAAATTCTCTCCGCCGTTTCATCTGAAATCGGAAGTGACAGAGTGGGAGTGAAACTCTCCCCATTTACCGGAGTCACCGACGCTTTTGATGAAGACGAGAATGGATTGTCGATTTACTTAGCGGAGACACTGAATAAGTATAACATTTTGTATATGCATGCAGTGGAGCCGAGGTTTCATCCTGAGAAGGAGGTGGTGACGATGGAGAGCTTGTGGCCGATGAGGAAAGCTTGGAAGGGGAACTTCTTTGTGGGGGGTGGGTTTGATGAGGAAGAAGGGAATGAGGCAGTGAGAACTGGGAAAGCGGATGCGGTGTTGTATGGGAAATTGTTTTTGGCGAATCCGGATCTAGTGAAGAGGTTTGAGGTGAAGGCGGGGTTGAATGCGTACAATCAGGCAACGTTTTACACGCAGGATCCGGTGGTGGGATACTCGGATTATCCGTTTTTGGAGGAGGCTGTGGATCTCAAGCAATGAGAGCTCTCGACTGCAGGATTTGACTGTGATTGAGGCCATGATATTGCCGAATCTCTTCGTTTCCTTGACGATTTGGAGGATTGTTAGCATTGTTGAATTGGCCTTGCGCAGCTCTGCTGCAGGTGTGCTTGGATCCCCCCCTGCTACACATATGCATAGAAAGAGGGGTTGACAGGACGAGTATTTGTACTGTACGTAGGAGGATTGATTGTATGAATTTGCAGCCTTACCATTGATTCTATCACTATTGGTTCGGGAAGAAATTGGTTGCCGTGGCTTTTCTTTGTTGAAGTGCTTGAATCCTGCTGTTGTAGGAGGGCTTTAGCTTTACGTCATGCTTAGATTGAGACTGTGTGAGAGACAGTATTTGTTCTGAGGATTGATTGTATTTGCAGGTATTTGCAGCCTTCCCATTGAATCTATCACTGTTGGTTCGGGAGTAAATTGGTTGCCGTGGTAAAACTTTATTCCTGCTGTGTTGTTCAATTGTTCAAACCGTCTGTTTTCTTGTAATTTGAATGTTTTGATTGCATTCGTGGATTGTAGAGGAAGGTGAAGGTTTGATTTTCACTTGCTGTTAGGAATGGTTTCAGCAAATTCAAGTGGATGTAGTCGAATGTGAAACCAGCTTAACGTGAATCCAGTCGAAACGTGTATGGAAGCTCCCAATCCTTCACTCTGTTTTTTTTTCCATTTTGCAACTATATATATAAATGAAAATTTTAATTTTTAACTTTTTAGAGATGAAATCACTTGTCTTCTAATATTAGTCTTAAAATTTTCAATTTTTCTTTTGTGAATATTTGAAATCAATCTTAATTTGCCCAAGGAAAAAGTGAAGAAAATTCATACCAAATACCAAATATGTTCAAAATATCTGAAAATTTCACCACAAGTATATATTAGTATATAACATCATGGTATAAACCAAATTTATGGTGTCATTATAAAATCAACAAACCACGGTTATAGGCCCAAAGTTCAAACTGCAATAAAGTATTGAATTTTAAGCATTTTTCAGATTTTTCACATTTTTCAATTGGAATAGAAACTACATAGTGGCTCTCAAAATGTTTCAAACACTTACAAAAATTTCCATAAATAATTGAGAAATTAGTTTTTTTCAACGTATTTTGGATAACTTTAAGGTACAAGTAATGCACTTGTGTAAAATGATTTTTCAAAAATTTTACATAAAAATTATTGATGAAAAAGACTTTTATCACAAGTATATAATTTTCAAGATTTTTTAGTATGTCAATCGCTCTACAAAGTTCAGACTTCAGAGCAGCCATGGCGCCGGTTTAATTAATTTGATCTGTTTGGCAGTGCATCTCAGGACAGTTATTTGTACTGTGCATAGGAAGTTTGACTTGATCATGTATTATGAATCGTCATGATTCCGTCATGAATCCGTCACGAATCCTTTGTCATGCACCTCGTGCTTTTGACGATTTGGAAGATTGCTTGCGTCGTTGAATTGGCTTTGCATTGCTTTGCTTGGATCCAATTCCTCGTTGATGTGGGAGGCGTTTAGCTATAATTACGCGATGCCTAGGATCGAAGAGAAACAGTAATTGTTCTGTACACATGAGGATTGATTGCATGTATTTGCAGGTAGTTGCAGCCTCACCATTGATTCTATCACTATTGGTTCGGTAATGAATTGGTTGCCGTGGTTTACTTTATTCCAGTTAATTGTGTTGTCAAGTTGGCTGGATTCTGGAATTTGGATCATTGGTATGCATTGGTGGGCTGAAGAGGAAGATTATGGCTTTTTCCCTTGATGATCGATAGGAATGGTTTAAGCAAACTGAATCCAGTTGAAGCTGAATGGTTTAACACAGATGGCAGCAGCTGTCAGCTTCGTGGATCGACGCTTCGCGCGCGTGCGTGATTTGTTTCTGCGCCACGGGATGCGCTCGCAGCGTCTTCTTTTGGACGACGGCACCACCACTATGCACTGCTGGGTGCCACCTAATTCGTCAGGACCGCCGTTGTTGTTTGTCCATGGATTAGGCTGGGACGGCATGATGACCTGGGCGAATCAGCTGGAGGTTTTTATGGAAGCCGGATTCGCTGTGTATGTGCCCGATCTGGTGTTTTTTGGTCAGTCTTCCACGGGAAGCTCCAAGCGCTCTGTGGCGTTTCAGGCGGAGTGCATGGTGGACATGCTGCGTAGGCTCAAGGTGGAGTCGCGTGTACATGTGTTGGGGACCAGCTATGGCGGGCTGGTTGTGTTGCATCTCGCATCCGAGTTTCCTGAACTGGTTCACAAGGTGAGCCTGCCGTGAAATTTTGTTTGCATGTTCTGAACATGTATTCTAGGGTTTAGGCGAATTCCATCACTGAGATAAACTGCAGCATCATTCTAGGACGGAGTCTTGTTCGGAGATATCTCAGTGCAGCCATTGTTTGTCACTACGTAATATAAAAAACCTGTAAAAGACTAGATTGTTGAATGTTTTGATTGGCTATTCCAGAACAGTGTAAATCAAGGTGCACTAAATTAGGTTTGAAACCCACTTAACACACGAATGTTGACACGAGAGTAAATCTTTAACCTTAATTGGACATCCTTGAACCGTTTCATGCTTCCCATTGCTCAAAGAACCTGGACCATTGATTATTGCAGAAAACATATGTTTCCTGTGCTAATCCGAGTTAGTGATTCTTGTTGTTGTCACTTTTTGAATGCTGTGTCTCTGTTTAGGTGACTGACCTACGCGCTTCTGCAACATGTTCATTGTTGTTATGGTGAATTCCAACGCCATAGCTGTTGCGCACCCCATTGACACCTTGCGTGGGATTGGAAGGTGGTGATTGCCAGCTCAGGCGTGTGCATGGACGCTGCGGATCGTGTCGCTTTACAGGAGAAGCTCAAAGTAGACGACGTGATGAGGATTCTATTGCCCAAGACTACGGAAGGAGTCAAAGAAGCCTTCAAGTTTCTCTTGTCTAATCCACCACGCTTACCTGAGTCTGCATACAAGGAGCTTTTGGAGGTACTTGCCACTCTAACTAACTATTCACCCGATTTGGATCGGAGTAGGTCCGAGCTGGGTAAATAATGCATTTGTTTCCATTCATCAATTATCTTGTGGCTGGACACGGAATCTAGGGATGCATGTATATATTGAAAGGAAGGGTCACCCAAAGTTTGGACGCAGACAGTGTTGGAATTAATGTTGAGCGAACTAGCATTCCAAAGATTGGCATGATTACTGCTTGAAAAATCGGCTCCACTGGTCAAGATGAATTCAGAATTCGAGCTATTATGGATACCGATAGATTGTATCTAGATTTTCGTACAACCTAGTGTGGCCCTGTCTTCAGGTGATGCACCTAAAGAACAGAGATGCGAAGGTTGAACTTTACTCCGAAGGCACTCTCTGGACTGACAAGGTACACTTTCGGCCTACATTGACACAGGTGTGTGCCTCAACTGACGTTAACATAATTTGTGAGATTGTAATTTTTGGATAAGAGCTGAGTTTTCATGCAGTACAATGTGACTGGTTCTTATAGTTTTAGACATTCTCGTAACGAGAATTTTCGTCATGATTTTGGGGAGGTCTCTCTAATTATGGTGATCACAAGGTGGTCTTTCCATTATATGGGGAAGATTCTCTTCAGAATGTTGTCCAGTAAATTCCTGAAACTCAGTCGTTGTCGAAAGACTGTCTCAAGCTTCGTAGAAAGTAACTGTGTTGGAGGCTATTCCATGTCCAATTTTTGTTGCGGTCTTGAAGTTTGAAGCTCATTGTTGTAATCTACGTACCAAGTAGAGTAAAGCTTACTTATCTACCTGCAGACTTAGAGCTTTTCTCATGTAATGTGTGAAGGAGGTGCTCTTGGTATGGGGGGAGAACGACAGGCTATTTGATACCGACCAGGGCCGGAAGCTGAAAAAGTATGCACTCTGTTTCTCTTGAAACCTTTGTTTCTGTTATCCAGATGCATGATCTTTTTCTGATATGAGCATACCCGTGTAAACATTCCACATACGCCGCAAAGTTTCTACATGCCAACTTTGCTTCTTTAGGAGTGTGTATGTGGCACACCTTCATTTGCTTTTGTCCTCGATGAATACAACCCGTAGAGCCGTGGTTTGCATCTGTTGCTATTTTTGTCTCGAATGTGCGCAATTGAATCGAGATTGCTGGTCTTCATTTGGGCATTGCCGGGTTCTCTTTATTACGTTTGTCCCTGTTCTCCAATTGATTGCAATCCTAGGTCACCCTTTCTCAGATACACATACTATTGTAAGATCATGTCTTTGTCTAGATTTTACAAGTGAGTGTAGGTGGCTCTCCATTAGTAGAATGATGAGTCCAATTAAGGCTAATCTTTGGAATCTTTTGATGGAATGATCAGGCATCTTGGCGGTAATGCACCACTAGTGATTATTAAGAAAGCAGGGCACCTGCTTGAATCCGAAGCTCCAAGAGCATTCAACAATGCGGTTCTTGCTTTCTTGAAAGATGAATCGCTTCATCAGAGCAGATTATAGCAGTGCAGCACGATTTGCTATTGGTCGCACAAAAAAGACTTTGAGGGCAAACTTCTGAGCTACTTTAAAAGAATAAAATGAACTCATTTTCATGTCTCTAAAGTATTGTTTATTGCATCCCATCCCCCACTTTTAAGTTTGAGAGGCATATTACCAAATCATCGTTGAGAAAATGGTTCTAAGGGATGTAGGGTAGGTTGGAATGTCATTAACTCGTAAGTGCTAGTATATGAGCATTAAAATTGAAAATGTGTTTTTGTCAGTTTGTGGGAGTGGGAAGGTCTTTTCAACTATTGAGTAGGAAGGAAGTTTACATGTATATATTGCATACAATGCATAGGTCATGTTGACACAAAAAGTGAACACTAGGGACTATTTGTTAACTCCCATCAACATCAACCCTTTTTAATTGGCACGATGGAGCCAAATTATACAATTTCAAAATAAATCTCTATTTGTTACCAAATAAAAGTAGTATTTATTTGTCAAAAATATTCCATTTCTATCTAAAACGTGGATGAAGATATCAATAAGGGATGAAAAAGTTCATGCAAATAATTGTAAAGTGTTTTTTGGTCCAAAAGATAAATGACTATAGTTAATAATACAACCCTAAACCAAATTTTAAGTGATTGTCACTTTGGCACTTTCTCAAAAGTTAAAAACAAATATTGACCTAATCAACACTAGCTATAAGAAGGCCATATTCATTAAATTGAGACAAAGTGGATTCTCATTTAAATCATCTTCCTAAATTTAGTATGTAGAAGAGTTCATTAAATTGAGACAATTCAATAAATTGAAACCATAAGATGCCAAGAGAATGAAGGATTTCTATAGGTATAAGAAATTAGTTGGCACTTTTTTAGCTTTACAAAACAAATGTGATGGGCAATGGAATTACAATGAAGAACCTACAAAATACAAAATATAATACAAAAAATAAAAATAAAAATAAAAATATATTATATTGTGTAACATTTATAACATCAAATTCTAAAATAATATAAATAAGATCAAAACAATGAACTAAAAGAATTTGAAAACTAAATTTATTTCTTCCTCCACACCTTTTTTATTATATATATATTTTTTGAGACATGTTTAAAAAAAACTATCACTACTAAAACTCCTTACAATCTTTTTATTTTTCCTTATTTTTTTTTCTTCTTCTTAAAGTTAGAAAAATAACCTACAAACTCAAAAAATTCCTAATGACTTCCTATGCCTACAAA
The DNA here is from genome assembly GCA_947034895.1 of Rhytidiadelphus loreus. NCBI lineage: Eukaryota > Viridiplantae > Streptophyta > Bryopsida > Hypnales > Hylocomiaceae > Rhytidiadelphus > Rhytidiadelphus loreus. The sequence goes on from OX344765.1 coordinate 46,585,213, forward strand.
CTATTCATCTTCACTCTGAAGATACATTATTGCTTTCACCAAATACATATGCATCCACTAAAATGCCACATTTAACTACTTTTGGACTATTTAATGAATTCTAAACAAAACATCCAAAAATCTCCAAATAATAACATTAGGGGATCCCCCAATGTTTGTATACATCTCCCGATATTTTGCCTAGATCTCCGGATGTTTTGCATTATTTCTTGATGATCTAGTTTTTTTTCTTTGGATGACCATTACTAATTTTGGACTTTTTAAAGTTTAAAAGTAGTTAAATGTGGCATTGAAGTCTTGATGATAGCATTAGAGAAAAAATGAGGCCTCTAGAGGGTTGATCCAGTAGCAGCTAAACTAGCCTCCCAACTTTTTTTTTTGGCAAAATTTTTTTTTCCCCCCTAAAATCACCCCCTCAAACTTGCAGTTTTCAATGCTATCAGTGGCACAAGAACCTAGTTTTACATTTTTTTTTCTCAAAAAAAACTGAAAATTTAGTCATAGGAAAAAAAACTGAAAAAAATAAAATTTAGTCATTGGGGTTGATTGCTCCGACGATATTCATCCAAGCTGACTTTCCTCTGCAACTAGATTCCGGCTAGGAACTACTTTGAAAACAATAGCTTTATTTGGTCACTCCGGAGCAGCCCTCTAGAGGCCTCATTTTTTCTCTAATGCAATTTGTGGTTTGGGAATTTTGATTTTCAAATCAAAAGTGCCTACTTTCAAATGTGACTTTCAAGCAGTCATAATGCAGTCCATGTGCGTCCAACTTGGAGAGATAGCCTTGTCCTCGCACCAAGAATTCCCTTGTTTTGTGTCCCATCCAACATATGTTTCTTCATTGGTGTGATGAAAAGACGTAGGTGTCCAATATTGCAGTTGAATGGAATTGACATGCTCTAAATTTGGATTAGGATTTGTTAGAGCTCGAGCAAGCCAAAATGGACGAAGGTCACTATCAGCGGGTCACACAATAAGTATGTAACCTACATATACATCACGGCCAACATGAAATGAAGGAGGTGCACGATCAAGCCTATGACCAACAAAAGGTGCATCTTCCGCAAACTCCTCATGCATCGTACCATCATCTAGGTATTGGACTTCCACCTCATCGGCAATTTGAGAATTTGGCCAAAATCCATCATGCAATGTCTCATGCACTACAAATGGTGCATTGAGAGAACTTCTCACACCTTCCCAATATTTTTGCACTAGTTCATTCTTTCTCCGAAACTCTTCAGATAAGTCCTGATTACCCATTATCCCCCACAATGCAATGTACCGATCTAAACCCTTGCAAATCTTATCAAAGCAATGCATTTGTTGAGGTGCCAAAGGTAGAAGACTACCCCCTGGTACTTTAGGGTGCCCATCTATTGTCTCCTTCCACAAGCGAATCCTCCCATCCTCCTTCAACAACCAATCAACATTGGTTCAAAGGATCTTGTACTACATCAATGGCCACCCATTAGAATCCTTATAAAATTTGAATTGTTGTGCTTGAGAATGGCCTTGTAGAGAATCATCGCATGTATGCAAGTACCCTTCTACAAATTACTTAAAATCAGGAACCTCCTCAATGAAATGAAGAATCACAGGTTGTGTTTTGCAATCCATGAAAGACTTCATCAACCTTGGAAGCGTAGGGTAGTCATTTGTCTTCAATTTGGTGCTCCAACGACCAAATAATGCATCAATGTCCTCATGAGTGTGTTCAACAATGAGGAAACTGATGTATATTTCTTGAAAAATAGCTCTATAGACAAGGAGAGAACAAAATGCAAAAACCTATTGATTCTTGTTGTCGCCAAAAGCATTGTCAAGTTGAAGAGTCAATGTTGGAGGAAGAGGTTGAGCTTCCACCAACTCTTTAAGAAGTGACCCAAGGGATTCCACACAAATATCAAAGTCTTTTAACAAAACCTTTATAAAATCAGAACAGTCACCTCCTACAAATAGTTGACTAGATGAATGCTTTGGTTGCACCTCCAAATCTCACAACAATTTTGCAATGGACTCAATGGTATGGTTGGAGTCTATTGAAAAGATGTCCAAGTTGTAGTGCGCATATTGCACATCTCCATGAGCATGAGCAATCATGCCCGTAATAGCAACATACATTTTTATGAAAGAATCATTTCCTTTACTCTTATGAGAGTAATGGGGTGAAGCGGTCTTGGAGTGATCCATCTTATCATGGATTATAGTCAGAACCTTGTCAAGATACATCTCAGACATTGAGCGGTTTCCATAATACAAGCCCCTATGTGCCTTCTATCCCAATAGATACACTTTCAATTTGTTAGACCACACTTCTTGCGCCTGTAAATGTGGAGTGCAAGCACTCTTGAGTTGCTTATATCTATCGCAAGTTCTACAATGAGCAAAACTATCTCCTTTGGCCTTTGGAGCATACTCTGGAAAAGAATGACGTCATATATTGCTCAATCCACTAGTTGAAATATATTGTAGTTGAAGTGAAGAATTCACGTTGTTGATCTCTAGCAACTTGTCCTTCCATCGAAATGCAAATGGTAGGACCATAGAAGGGACTTTTTCTCTGGACTCAAGGGTCCTCAATTTGTGCAGCATTGTGTCCGCTTTATTCTCCACTAATAATCAAAGAGTTGTTGTGGCTTGCAAAGTGTGTGCCTATAAAAGGTAGCCTTCAATACTCCATGGATGGTGCACCAAGCAACCAAACAAATTTCATGGTTTGCCAAGGTGGTCATGCCCATTCCATTGGAATCATTATGGGTTTGCTTGTGCACGTCAAGTAGACGTGACTTGCGCCAAAACACTCCACCGTCAATATGAAGTAGAGATCAAATGGCTTGAATTTGCCCACATGAAAATGGTTGCAAGCAATTCTTGTAACAACATTTCATACTATAAACATCAGCAATTGCTTGTGCTGTGAGGAGGGCTTCTTTCTTTAAGAGATTGGTGGGCTCAATCTTCTCATGCGAGCTATTGTAGGAACAAACTCTAGTCCGAACACACCGCCTAGAACTGTTTGAAGAGATTGTGTTATTAAAGAGATGCATTTGCTCGTGATCATATAAGATGGCACCATTGAGGTAGACCCTTGAAATGTGCCAGGAGTGCATAAATCACATCCACTCAAACAGAACATCTGCCTCACACAAAGATTCTACAATTTGAATTGCAACCCGGTTGTCACCAAGTGGCATTTCATCCATGTCAATAACGAGATTTGCATCGACACTATGACAAATTTCTTTTGCCACCTCTACCCCCTCTTCATTTCTAAGTGTGACGCATTTGGTATACTAAGAAGCACGAAGAAATCCCTTGTAGGCTGCGACACCTGGTGGCAAAGTTGACACCCGAACTATAAACTCGTTGATATCTGGAGTATCCATTCTGCGCGTGAAAGAACACCAATTAATTTAGACTATTGTGAGTATCCTCGAGATGAGGATAATGAAAAAATACAACATGTCGAAAAAATGAGGTCCAAATTACCCTCGACTAGAAGGTAAAATTGTAGACCATTTGACGATCACTTATAATAATTCATTCACTTAAACTAAAGTAGTGAACATGCAAAAATTGGCACCAAAAAACCAGGAATTTAATCTTATTTCTTTGCATTCCCTAGAAGAAGAATTAAGAATTTTATTACTAAGGTCTGCCTAACTCTCTTATAGTCTTATTCAATAGTAATGAATACAAACCTATCTTTAATTTGAAGATACGAGAAGGCAGAGATTGAGAGATATCATGCATTCCTACAGACGGTTTTAGAGTGTCAAAGTGACTATGTAGATCAACTTTGTATCTTCAAATCAATCATAGACTACAAGACAAGACATTCCTAGAACGAATGGATCAAAGAAGAACATGAAGAACAAGTCTTACTCTATGTTGCATGTGCTAATTACCATTGAATGGAAGAGAAATGTGAAAATTAATAATACCAATCATTCTTGATTTCATGAGATTCTATAATTCCTAAGCATCAAGAAGTGTATTTATAATACATACAAAGGTTATTTATGCTATCCTCGAGGCAAAGATAAATTTTCTACAATAATTACTCTCTATAGATGTCAATTATTGTGCTCAGGCACACTTTCATGTTCTTGATATGATTTATCATGGAGTCCAAGAAAAGTGACAATATGAACCTTGGGAAGATATGAGGAGGACTTCTAGCGACTATAGATGTCTATGATATTAAGGTAAGGCACAACCATAGTAAACTACGAATCGTGTACACGAATAATGTATCTTTGAGTCGAAGATAAATATAACATGGCATATACCTATGTATAACACTACGGAGCAAGAGCAAGAAACTAGAATTCAATGAAAAGGGAACATGTGAAATAGAAGAAGAAGAAACAAGCTTGAATTTACAACAATCCGTGCAAAAAACATTCACCTAGTCACATAAACACATAAATGAAATGCAAAACATAAGATCAAAGGCCGTGCCGTAGCAATGTCTGCAAAAGGTCACGAAGGAGGGAAAATTAGAAAACAAGAGAGAACAAATGAGGTACTTGAGGAAGAGAGACGATGCACCCATTGGCGGGACAAAATGAGAGGGAAATACAACGGCATTTGAATTGTTCATGATTTTTTGGACGTAGGGGAGAAGTACCTCCTTGGATTAGGGGGCCACTAACATTCTCATCGCCCGAATAATGACAACAATGTGGAATATCTAGGAGCTTTTCATGAATAGAAATGGGATCTAACGTTCCACCGATGTTTTTGAGATTTTAATAGAAGGGTTTATAGTTTGTGGAATTTTTGGCAGTCGCCTTTTCTTGGAGAATGTGGAAATATTCTTTAAAAGCACAACGAAATTTTGGATTTGGTAAATTTGGCAATTCTTACCCCACCCACCAACCGACCTTCTTTTTAAAATAGATTATTCTAATGTCTGATTTAGATCAATGTCTAGAGGAGATAACCCCATGAATTTGACACATGATGGGTCGAATGTGCATTGATTTGTAGGATTTAGGGTTTAGGAATCATGGTTCAGGGTTTAGGGGCTATTGCAAAGTCTTCAAGAAATGTAAATTATATGCTCACAAATTCTATGGTTTATATAGCTTGTTTTTTAAAATAACATTGACAATTTATATGTATTTTTAAAATTCCAGTATCTAAAAATTGACAGATGTTCATTATTTGAAATTTATTGGATCCTGTATTTCTTAATTTTTTTTAAATGGACAATACATAGGTCACATGCCATAGGACAAAGTGTAGGGTCAATATAAGTGAGACATGTTGTAGCATTGTGTCACATTGTGTTTTCATTTCATTTTCAATTAGGATCTATTTGTTAGGTAAATGCTCATGTAATGCTTGAATGATACATACTAAGAAATAATTTGGATACTACTCTAAAATGACGAAAGTAATGTTTTTGTGTAGATCTCGAAGTGTAACTTCATTCTTTTTATGACTCAGTGTAAGTACATTCATAAATATTTAGAAAACATTCATGAAAAACAAATTTAGAGATTTTTTCACGGGAATGAGACAATTTGAACTATGAATTTCTTTTGGATTGTCCCAATTGTAATAATTATAGGTACCCTAAAACATTGAAAATGTGATAATTCAAACATTGAATTCAAAATGAAATCACAAGTGTTTTATTTTAGTGTACCAAATTCACTTGGGGAGGTCACTTCCTTTTATGTTTTATAACCACGTGCATTAACCGGATATTTGTTTGGGGGCTATTTGCCTAATAATTATGATTTCAAGGGACCCTTGTAGTAGAAAAAAAGCTACTTAGTCTTGCTTTTAAACACCCTATAGGTAATTATAGATGAAAATCTAGCTTAATTCTTGGCATGCTATAGTACTTATAAACTTTAGGAATTTTGTTTAACTTGTTTGATAATGAAGGATTTTAGAATGAATGTTGGGCTTGAAAACATAAAATGTACATTAAAAAATTAGGATCAAATTTAAAAGTAACATGAAACAAACAATAATTGATTAACCATGCATTCAAACCCTCGGACAAGTTACTCTACAAAAAGTAGAAAACGACGTGACTTAAACTATAGGGTGCATTTTATTCATTATAAAACAAATTTATAAATTATTTGGGTCTATTTTAGTGTGGATTTAATTCCCAATACATCATTATATGTAAAATAGAATATTGAAAAATCTCTTGATTTAAAAAAAAGTAGATATAAATTATAAATTAGTGTGAATAAAATCAAAGAAGAAAAAAAATTAATATTAGGATGAGTATAAAACCCTGGTCCTTCTAATAGGAAGAATGAAAAAGAATACGTTTTTAACCATTTAATGCTTTGGATATTGTAGCTAGATGCATTGGATTTTAGACACTTCTCTACCAAGATTAATACCAACAAAATAAAATAGATTAAAGTAGAAATTAACTATGCAATTGTATTCTCAATTAGAGTGGGGGTATTCTGTCAAAACTAGATAATAATTCAATAGTAGAATTGGAAGATCATAGTGTATTTGAATTGGATTATGTACATTCAAAAATGAGATTTTTGAAGATGTGTGCCTTTAGGATTAAATAGAATTTTGGTTAAAATTCAAAAATAGAAGTAAAGAGATTTATCAGTTTTTTATATCATCACCTCCCAATTGCAACCATTTATATCAAGTAAAATAGACTCACACACAATTATTGTAAAGTTTATTAGTGAGAATGATGTTTGAGTTAAATAGAATTGTGGTTAAACTTTCAAAAATAAAAATAAAGTGATTTAGCAATGTCCAATGTCATCACCTCTTTCTTACCACCTTTCAAATCAAGAACAAATTCGCATATCATTATTGTGAAGTTTATGAATGAGAATGACTTTTGAGTTAAATAGAAATTTGGTCAAATTTTTTTAAATAAAATTAAAAAATTTAGCAATGTTTGATGTATCACTTCTCCGTTCCAACCTTTCATATCAAGAATACACTCTCACACATAATTGTTGTGAAGTTTATGAGTGAAAGTGACTTAGCCATATACAATTTAGGACAAAATTTTATATGTTGAAAATTGAAAAGAGTTGGTACATAGATCAAGATTAGAACACGTATACTATTAGAACATGAACATCAAAATACAATTCAAACAAGCAAATCAAGATAACAAACTTTCAAATTAAAAAAACTATAGTATAGTAAGTTAGTTGTATTTGTAAGAATTTATTGTATTTTCAAATATGTGCAATACTTTTGTGTTTTCTTCACAAGTATTTTGATAGTTAGAGAACTCTAAATTGATTTTTTTCTTCCAGTAGTTGTATATTATGAATGGCATATTCTAAATTTAAGAACATGAGTTCTAATTCTTCATACGTTTGAGGTTATTTTCATTTTGGACACTTGAATGATCGCAATGTGGTTGCGTGACCACTAAAGGGTTAATACAATACATGGATGAGAATAACCCCTCAAAGCCACTAAAGCCAAAAAATAGTGAATGGATAGTTCAGTAGTCCATACACTTCCTAGCAATTGAATGGTTTTCATTCAAATTTTTTTAGACTTCCTCGAGTGAGTGCACAATAGATGGTGGTGGAAATTATCAAATTGATGTGACATTAATCTTTTTATACAATAAGATGTGTTAAAAATGAATCATCAAAGATGCTTTCTTAGTGTATTTTATTACCTTCCAACTTCTTATTTGGGATCTCAAATTTAGCCATAAAAATGGTCTTTTTTTAATTTGAACCTAACTAATGAAAAGTTTCTACTCCAATTTGAAATTTTGAAAAATTCCTAAAATTGATTATTTTATTGCAATGTGAAGTTTAGGAATATAACCATAGTTTACTAATTTTCTAATTATAGAATGACACGTAAATTTGGTTAACATCGTCATGTTCTACATTATAATGTATGTCTATGACAAAAATTTCCCTTAGTTATAATGCATTTTGATTGTTGCATGTACCTAATTTGATGTCAATTCCAATTGTCAATTGAAATATCAAATATATATGATGAGATTTATAAAAAGATTTGATTGTTGATATAGTTATTATTAAAAGTTTCTACTCTAATTGCCTTCAAGTAATGTGAAATGTTGTAAAAAATTGGCAACTTGTTATAAATTGGAGTGTTTATAAGTTTAGAGTTCATAGTAACAAATTTCATAATTTTGGGACCTACAAAACATAAGATAATAACCTTGATACACCAACATCTTCATATTAAACACTTTAGTGAGTGTACTATGAAATGTCAATTAGATAATAATGTGATGAGAATTCTAACGATAGGAACAATTGATCAAAAAAGAAGTCTATAATGTGAAAAAAAGAAATTTATTAAAAGAGTGAAAATTGTATCAAAGATGTGCATTTCAAGGGTCAAAACACTATTTACAAGCTAGGCTTATCCTTTCGTGTGCTATGCTTTCATTGGCCAAATCCTCCCAACCTATTGACTTTTTTGTCGAAGCATCCAACCACCTATACTTTGGAATTTAAAAAAAACCCACAATAGCTTGTTATGTAAATCTAACCATAAACAAAGATGGTCAACTTGATTCTTCAAAGGATCACTTCAAGTGCATCTTCCTCTAAATATTTTTAATAATAGAAAAAACACTTCAAAAACTAAAGTGACCACATTCTAGTTGTTTAGGAAGTTAAGGGTTAAATGATTAATCAATTATTGTTTGTTTCATGTTGCTTTTGAGTTGGATCCTAATTTTTTTTATGTACATTGCATGTTTTCACACCAAACATTCATCCTAAAATCCTTCATTATCAAACAAAACCAAATATCTAAAGTTTATAAATACTATAGCGTGTCAAGAATTAAGCTAGATTTTCATTTATAATTACCTATAGGGTGTTTAAAATTAAGACTAAGTAGCTTTTCTACTAAAAGGGTCCCTTAAAATCATAATTACTAGGTAAATAGCCCCCAAACAAATATCCAGTTAACACACGTGGTTACAAAACATAAAGGAAAGTGACCTCCTTGAGGGAATTTGGATGAATGAATTATGAGTGCTTCTTAGGAATTACAAGAGAAAGCATGTTGAATTGAAAATAGAGAACTTTGATCAAAGAATGAAAAAAATATTCACTTATAAAATTTATCTTACAAAAGCACTAGTAATTGATAGTAGTTACAACCATCATTAGAGAAAATTTAAGGCCTCCGGAGGGCTACTCCGGAGTGACCAAACAAGCTATTGTTTTCAAAGTAGTCCCTGGCTGGAATCTAGGTGTAGAGGAAAGTCAGCTTTGGTAAATATCGCTTGAGCAGTCAGCCCCGACGACTAATTTTTTATTTATTTATTTTTTAGACTTGATTCCTAGGAACTATTCCTAATTATTGCAATTAAAAAGTCTATTGTTGTATGATTCATAGAAATAAATAAATATTATATATCTTGGTATATAATCTTTCTTTCTTTTTCTATTTTTCACTAGTCATTGAGCTGTTTTTTTGGTATGATTTATCTAAGGTTTACATACAAAATAAATAGCAGTTTCAGAAAATGGAGCAATCACTAGAGACCTAACATAATTCTCTCCTCCTGTAACAATACATGGAAGCATCACAACTAGCGATCCCAGAATCGCCTTTACAGAATTCGCTGGAAGGCTATATGCGTGATAGTAGGGGGAGCTATTTCTGCGAAAGCTTATTTCCGTGGTAAAAAGAGTCTCATAACTTTGATTAGAAAATGTAGAATTTTTGATAAATTTTTTTTCCTTAGTAAATGAAGATTTGCGACAAGGCTGGGACTTAAGTAAGAGACAGATGGCTATTTTTGGTTTAGGGTGCAGCTTTCATTGCTAAATGTTAGTGATCTTGTGTGAAGGAATTGCAAATTTTGCCATTGAAAGTGTGTTTAGAAGTATATTTAGTTTTGATTAAATGACATGCTCATTTTTCAGCATTCTCATATGCAACACACTTTCATGCACAATATCAATCACATTGAGATGTAAAAAACATTCACTAACTAGGAGATTGAACCCTACTTGCAAAAGCAAGACTGCCCTGTGCAGTGTTAGTGTTCTGCACAAGACAAACAAACAACATAACACATTAGAAGTTAGCACACAAAACATCACAACATCACAAGTTCACAACGTTGTTGAAGGCTCCCCCAAATTGCACGCTCCATCATCTTCAGCTTGCAGAAGACAACAGTCTCCCGCTCATGTGTTCAATGTCAAGGAAAAACACTAAAATTTGAATTTCGAAGCCAGCATAATCTCATGAAAACTAAGATACATGGAATGAGGAGGATACTGAAGCTACAACTCAAACATCTCCATGACGACCAATTTTAACTGCGTTCCTCCAAGAATCAATGGCTTCTTTGTAGGGAAAGTTTTCCAAAGTATAGTAAAGTTGTCCAAACATCCGCACTACAAGTGGCAGGTGCTTTCCAAGGCGATTCCGTTGGCATGATTTTAGGAACTTGAGCTTTGAGAAACACCTCTCGTCCTCCACAGATCCCAATACCAAGCAATAGCCTATCTCGGCTACCTTAAAATACTCCGATATCAAGCTCTCTAAGTGCCGTGACTGTGACAAGTTGCGCCAAAGTTTTATAACTGGATTCACATGGTATGGTGGTTCACACGCAGCATCAGCATTTGCTTTCATCGTCACTTTGAATAGAGCTTGATGGTTGTCTAACTTAGTTGCAGATAACATCTTCGGGGCTGTGTAAGGCCTTCCACCCTCTGTCAAAGGGCTCCCTCCATTGACAAGCTTGGCACCACAGTAAAAGCTTTTCAACACTTTCAAGTGCTGCGGGAAACTTTCATCAGCGCCCTCCTGCTTCCAATATTGTGGGTATATTATCTCCAAAGCATCTAGTAACTCTTGTTGAGGAAATCGCTTGTCAAGTTCATCAGAAAGCAATTGGGCAACCTCTGTGACAAAGTAAGCAAACCAGCCAAACAATATGTTCAGAATAAGGGGAAGGCTTCACCAAAAGCAACAACACCTAACTTAACAAAGAAAAGACAAGCACAAAAGAAGCACGTACAACAGAAAACAAAAGGAATTGCAAATCGAGTAAGGAGAAACTCACCCGCAGACTCAATAGAGTCTTGGATACGATAAAATTCCTCTTCAGTTACAAATATTCTACTTCCCGTTTGCTTGTCAATGCACTATGTCCAAACTGTCGTGACTCCCAGATTAAACACTAGGTGCCTCACTCCATTGTTACCGTCCAAGTCTCGCCACTCCAGAGGAATGTCGGCGCTTTTGAGAGCGATGATTTCACTGTATCGACAAAACTCCACAGTTTTGAAAGCACTGGACGGTTCGATGAACATCCTAAGAAGCTCGTTTTGGCAAACCTTAATGGCTTGCATGAAGTCACATACAAATATATCTCTTGTCTGCGTCAACTTAATCAAGCAGTGAACAGTGTTCAACATCGGTACAAAACAAGCTAGCGAAAGCAGGACTTCAACGTCCACTAGTGTTTCGAAATTCCGGGATGCTGAAGAATTCCCTTTCTGACCAATAGGGGCGGGCATGTCCACCCCCATTTTCATGATCAACCCTTTGTATTCACTCATTATTCTCTGTGCAGGACTCCTCATGGAGATCCAACATGTCTCAACGTTTCTCAACATTTTCTTGGCCTTAGTTTCCATGAGATCAACTAGCTTCTGAAGTTCAGAATGTCTTTTGTGACTGCGACAAAAGTAGGAATATACTGAGTGGAACAGTCCTTCCAATCAGGAAACCAACGGGTAGTTCGACAAAGTCTCTACCACAAGGTTTATTCGATGACTGGCACAACTTGCACCAATTACAAAAGGGGCCCACTTTTGCCGAATTTGGGTAGAGACCCCGTTTTTTACTCCCTGGAACGTACTTACCCCGTCTGCTCCGAAGCAGACCAGTTTCAATGAAATCTCCTCCGCACTCAACCCTCCCTCACCCATCAAAGCAAACATAATTGCATTTGTCAAGTTATCTGCACAATCATCGTCAGATATACAAGAGAGATGCAACAAGTGCGGGACCCGAGTCTCCCAGGAATCCATTGCGTACACATGAACCCCTAGCCACAATGTATTATCTACAGCCGAGACTTCATCTGCACTAATAGATATGATGCGAGCAGATCGAACCACAGCCATCAAAGACGACAAAACAGATGCATGAAGATGCTCACTCATCTCCCAGCCGCTAGTCTCAGACCAATGTTTTCATGGTAAATTTTTTACCTTAAGGTGCTTGAGCAAATATTGCTCACGTTCATAATCACACATTAGTCAACCATGACTAAGAACTTGGAAGAGAGTAGAAAATTGTACTCCCTTTCTTTTTAGTTCGCCCTCCAACCTTGAGACGAGTTGATCCGCCATTGTTCCAACGTGATTCTGGGTAGACCGCCGCTTGCAAAACTCCAGGTGTTTGCAATCCAATTTGATGAATGTATCGCCTTTCTTGAGTTCAGGGAAAGGCACCCCATCTTCCTTACACACTCTTTTTCCTTCATGTTTTTCCAAATTATCCCCCTTCGCCACAATGACCTTCCTCCTTCCGGATATGGTGCTGCAATATCGACAAATCACACCAACCAAGTCGTCGTTGGAATCAAACTCTTCCTCTGTCCACATGAACTTGCAAGCCCAAACAGTTTTCCATCGCCTTGTGATTGTAATGGGCGCAGTTTTCTTCTTTTTCGGCGTTGGCGTAGAAGAAACCCCCGTGTTTGCAGTCGCTCTCTTCCTCCCCCTTTGCGTGGAGACAAATTTGGGCTCTGGCGACATCACAATGGTCTCCGAGGGGCATTGAAATTGCGGCGGCACAGATACGGACTCAGGTAGCCGAGTCTCCGAGATCACAATGACCTCCTGCTCGGTGCTGCAGTCGATTTCAATGGGAGCAGAAGCCACGGCACCAGCACCACCTGCCAACGTCGGAGGTGCCAAATTTCCAACACCATGACTGTTGCGACTAGACCAGAAGGTCTTCACCTTGAAGTTGTCGGTTAATTTCAACCAGGGAGCCATCGCCCTGATCCCTGCACCCCAAGTCCCCAAGAATTGCAAACAAAACTCCAATGCCAAGATTAAGCAAGCGTATTCAGAAACGAATCAAATAAGCAAGAGCAAGTATGAGTGCAGCAAATGCAAGTGACTACAACGTCGAAAGCAAGAGCAAGTATGAGTGCAACAAATGCAAGTGACCACAACATCGAAAGCATGGTCTTTAATAGCAAATGAGATTACCAATGCAGCAACATTGAAGAAACTTCCCTTTCCAGTTTCTGAATTGCCAACGTCCACTTCAATGTCCAATGAACCTCTCAATTTGAATTCAATTAGAGTCTCCATTTCCTCCAGGCACTGAATGCAAGAGATAGCATCATTCACCGATAACATTGAATTCAACAACTTTCAGGAAGTGGCGCTCACGATTTCGAAATTGGAACGACGGCGCTTCTTCATTCAAGAACTGTAAGTCTGTTGCAATCTGTATAGGGAAATCCAAATTCCAAATCCCTCCAAAATTGAAGGCACCAATCTCAAAAAACATCAGTCCAACATAGTGAGCAGACCAACACCAGCGACCCTAGATCGCACCACGACAACAACAGAGAATTATGGAGGTAAACACGATTACAGTTGCTAAAAATCAGGTAAGGCAAGGAGCTGGTAATGCTAATGCCCTCCCTAAACCCTAAGGGACCACCGCTTGCTAATCGGACGGCTGTGCAGGAGTTGGCGTGGTGAAAAATCGACGACTCAGGGTGATGATTTGCCACCACGAGCAAGTGACGTAGCGGATGACTGCGAGCGCGACATCGGATGACTGAAAGAAATTATTACTTTTCTATGAATGAGCTCTGTAAACTTGCTCAAATCCTCATTTTTAGGGGATTTCCTCCCATGTACATTTAGCACAACCGAAATTTAGCCACTTCCGAGATCGCTGATCACAACTTTGATTTCAAGATCTTGTTTTAAAGATATGACAATTAGAAAGAACCTCCAAGTATCTACTAGCTGTATGACCCAAACTAGCAGTTTCTTAATTAGAGCTTAAAGCTGATGATAAGCCTGACAGTTCATGGAGCCATGGGGGCTTGGGCCATTAATCTCCAAATTAAGAGTTGATTAAGGAATACTGCTTCCAACCCGTTGTAAACTCTGGAAGTTTTGCCGCTCTTCCTGCTACATTCAGGAATGTTCAAAACTTTTGAACTTAGAACTTATTGTAACTCATGCTATAAATGGCTGAGTTACCATAGTGTATACATTTTTGTGGTATACAACATTTGTTCAGGGTCAAGGGGTCTCATAGTAGTGATTCAGTTGGGAGAAGTGTATGCAATGGTGCTTGGCTCACAGAACAGCGGCCAACAGGTGGTGGTTTTTTTAAGTCTGTAGAGAAGTGAAGAAAAGTTTGCTTTGCATATTTTTTGGCTTCAGGTTTGATTATGATTAAAAGTATTCTCATGTGAATTACGATGACAAGTAGTGGTCATGTGCAAACACCTCGTACACGTCTATTGGTATACTAACGTTTTGCTAGTTGGCATGGGTATAGGTGAGGATTACCACCTCCTGAGGATTTTTCTCAAAAAATTTCAAGCTATGGATATGGCGTTTTTTCGATACATTGTTGTATCACCAACTTGTTATGCCTAGAAGTTCAATCTAAGGCTATGGTTGGATAAAATGACTAAGAGTTCTCAAACTTGTTGTTTTCATTATTAGTTCAATATTTCTTCAGTTGGCTTCTACAGTTGCTGCAGCTAATGGACTGAAATGTTTGTGCAAAGCCTGCTTGGAGGTAGTATTGTAGTATGGAATGTTGCTCATTTCCACAATATTTTTTTCAACAGTCTCCTTTAATAAGGTTGTTGATAAGGGTTGAAAATTGTGTTGGTACATACTAATGCTGTAAGTGCTGAAATTGCTTGGATAAGCATATATCTTTAGCAGTTCAAACTCAGACATTTTCAATACTAAAAATATTGTCTAAAGGATTTTGACAGTTGTATTCATGTATATGGATTAAGGATGTATAAGATCATGGTCAAAAACTAGATCATATCTTTTAGATAAAAGTATGATTGAGATTGGGATGTAGAATCTACTCTGAACTAATCAAGGAAGTTTCGAAAAATAATTTTTTTTTCTTCAGTTTTCTTTTCCTACAACTAAATTTTATTTTATTTTTTGAGAAGAAAAAAAAAATGTAAAACTGGGTTCTTGTACCATTGGCAGCATTGAAAACTACAGGTTTGAGGTGGGCGATTTTAGGGGAAATGTTGTTGTTTTGCCAAAAAAGAAAGATGGGAGGGTAGTTCAGCTGCTGCTGGAGCAGCCCTCCGAAGGCCTCATTTTTTCTCTAATGTTAATTCCTAAAGGACCAAACAACGTTTTTGGCAATATAGCAATTTGGGGCCTTTTACTATAGACAGAAATTTTATTTATTTTCTTTGAAATTTTCACACAACATGTCCCCATTCCCCAAGGAGTAGCTTTAAGGCCCATACATGGTTATTTAACAAGTTATTATATGATATGTAATTCTCAGCAATTTGTGCAACTTCAGTAGTCCCAAAAAATTCTTAAGAAATCTCTTTTTTTTAAAATAAAAATTTGAAATCGGTTTTCTAGATTTATATATACATGGAAAGATTTGAATCATTCCATTTTGATTGATGAGATGAAATTATGAGGAGTTTTAGTTTGTTGGTAGTTATAGATTCTCTACTCTACTCTAAACTTTCAAATCCTTTATTTTACTCAATTTTTAATATTTTTGAAAAAACAAACAAATATTGGATGTAGATTGTTTATTACAACATTACAACCATTGGAATTGGAATCTTTCAATTCCAAAACTAAATTCTCAACAATTTAGTATTTTGAATCATTATCTACTAACTTCTTTTTACTTACTATTTTTTTCCTATATATTATACAATTTCAAATGATTTGAATTTTTTCAAGCATGTAGTCAACTTGCCTTGAAGAATGAATCCAAAGAAGCACCACCATTTAGGACAATTTTTCAATTTTTCATTTGGACATTTTTTATACAAATGTGAGCTTGTGAAGTGCAGCTACCCAATTTTCCATAGGGCCAAAAAATGAATTTTTGTCTTTTCAAACACTAATATCTTGCAATCTACAAGTTGGAAATTTCTGAATTTTTTACATCTTCTCAAACCAGCATACTACAAGATCATATGGTTACATGTGTTCAAAAATATTTTTTTTCCAAAATTTGATACTTGCACTATAATGTCAGTTTTGGAATGTTTTTGATGAAAGCATAGTCTAAAACCTTTAGGAGTTAATCAACACACAAACACATGCTCAAAAGAATACAACGAGTACTCCAAATGATGAATTTGACATAATCAAAACTGGATCAACAACTTTGAGATCCCAATGACTTTCTTTACCTACTTGTCACCATGCCTTCTTTCCCATGCATGCTCATATTTGAGGTGTTGATATTTAAGCAAAGTTCATGCTTCAAGGTACAGTCATACTTTACTTGTTTTCTCCAAAGCATTGTTTCCAAACAACCAATTAACCCTGGAACGACGAGAACGCCATTTTGTGGCGTTTGGATGGACAAAAATTCAACTAGAGAGCAACTAAAAGTGATTTCTCATCCACTTTTTGCTTGTTGACCTTGCATGGAGGGTTATGAATAGTATCCACTTGAGTTTGCAATCATGCAAGTGTTTGTCTTCACATGAATGAGAAGTAAGCAAAAAAAAAGGATGGCAAAACTTGCTATTTCAATGTATTTTGCTCCTTTCACTAAATCTAAAATTTCTCCTTGAATATGATATTTTTTGAGTTTGAGCCCAACTAACAAAACAAAGGTAAGCTACTCTAGTTTCTACTCCTATTGAAATTTTGGAAAAATTTGCAATATTGAATATTTTATTTGAATTTGAACTTTGGATGTATTTCTTATGTCTTCTACATTCTAATTATAGAAGGAAACGGGATTTTAGTTTACACCATGATGTTTGTCACTATAATGTACACCTAAGGTGAAATTTTCAGATTTTTTGAAATGATTTTCTATTTGATATGAAATTTTCTTCACTTTTTCTTCAAAAATTCTCATAAAAAACAATTTTCCTTAAATAAATCTAAATTTTTTGTGAGGCAAAGAAGACATGTAGTTTCATCTCTGAAAAATAAATATAAAAAATTTCAAACATTTCTAGTTCAAAAATGGCAACAAACTGAGTGCCAGGCAATGAGGCTTTGAACCTGTGGTCATAGGGCCGTCCTTTAAGGGTTAAGAAAGAAAAATAAAATTGTTACCAATCATGGAGTCTTGCTCTGAAGAAAACAATGCCACAATACAAATGAAAATTGAGGCGTGTGGAGTAGGCTTTTCTTTTTGTGGCCACTCTCACAAATGCCTTGCCCCAAACACTGCACTCGATTGACGATGCTCTTAGAATGTTATGAGTGAAGCCCGAGCTTCCTGGGCCAGGCATTTTGAAGAGCAGATCGAGACACGATTGTTCAGTGACAAAACTGAAGGATCGATACCGTAATCAGTAAATCAAGTTATTCCAAAGTTGGAAATGCCGTCACAACTGTGTCACACTTGCCTGTATACCTGTCTGAAGAGAATCCTGATAATTGCCGCAAAACACTGCACTCGATTGACGATGCTCTTGGAATGTTATGAGTGAAGCCCGAGCTTCCTGGGCCAGGCATTTTGAAGAGCAGATCGAGACACGATCGTTCAGTGACAAAACTGAAGGATCGATACCGTAATCAGTAATTCAAGTTATTCCAAAGTTGGAAATGCCGTCACAACTGTGCCACACTTGCCTGTATACGGTATACCTGAAGAGAATCCTGATCAAGTATGCGCATCCACAATCGTCACCTGAAATGTACACTCAACGTTCATTTCAGGGTTGACACGATTGTTCAGTGACAAGACGATACCGTAATCAGTAAGTTATTCGAAAGTTGGAAATGCCGTTACATTAATTGTGTCACACTTGTCTCGTCACACGTGCTTCAATACCTGAAGATAATCCTGATCTATGAAGTATGCGCATCCACCTGAAATGTACAGTCACCATTCATATCAGGCGACGATTCCAGATGCACATACTTTAGTTGATCCTGGCACAAGCAGATGCGGCATTTGAGTCCAACTTTTGTGGGTCATATTGACGTACTCGAATCCTCTCTAGGTTTCTGTCGTCGGTGGAAATTCATTTCCATTCATACTTTTTTGAAAGCCCCATGTTGAGCACAGGCCATTTGCTGGACTGTAGGTTTAGGTGAAGTCACCTGTGCATCATCTGGAATCGAGCCAAAAGTGAGGTGTTTCGAAAAGCAATGAGAGGAACTGCTTATCCATGGTACTGATGGTAGTCAACGTGGATTGACTAATAAAAGGTGATCAGGTCGTGGTTTCGAAAGGGCTACTAGCCATCATTTGATGTGAAGTAAAAAAATTTCATTCGAAAGATACCCACTATATCGTGTCAAATTGAAAATCCTCCTGGAGTGGCATGCATACCTTTCCTCCGACCTATCTCTGGACCCCAAACTATCATTATTTACTTGCTAGCCTGACTGTTCATTCACCACAGGTCACACAATATTCTGAGATGTCCATTTTACACCAATTTTCTGGCTTCTTCTGTCTAAAGAATTTTTGTTTATCTCCACAGCTAACCTTTCCTTCCGGATGTGAGGATCTCGGGTTTATTTTCGACCAATATTTGAGCTCAAGTCCTGAGCGAGTGCGTCACTAGTGAGCAGATACATATCATTCTGCAAAGTTTCAATGCCTGTTTGTCGCTACTTTCAAGTTGGCAGCACAAATACAGTTTGCAACTGACCTTTTGTTACTAACAGGGGAATT
Organism: Rhytidiadelphus loreus; assembly: GCA_947034895.1. Classification (NCBI taxonomy): domain Eukaryota; kingdom Viridiplantae; phylum Streptophyta; class Bryopsida; order Hypnales; family Hylocomiaceae; genus Rhytidiadelphus; species Rhytidiadelphus loreus. The sequence goes on from OX344765.1 coordinate 46,604,107, forward strand.
ATGGAATGCGTGCGAGACATACCCAAATCCGCAATACGATCACTTAAGAAAAAATTAACATAGAAATGTGTCTCCACCGGCCTTAGATCTGTGAAGCCTCTTAGATTGTGCTGGCAGGAGTAGTACTCCAGCTGCAGGAGCTCAGCTTTTCAAAGAACAAATAGAAAAAAAAGGTTACAATTCTAGAAGAACGAAGAAGTCAGAACGTTACAAAAAGTCAGAACAAGTCCTTCAGGGCTTCAGGCAGAGATCTCTACGCAAACCAGGCCTTCGGCGGGTCTAAACCATCTACAACACGTATAAATTTCAGACCACGTGGTCTAAACTGTAAAAGTGCCAAAGTTGCATAATGACTGCCATTTTAACGAAATTCTCCATAGAGATACAATTTAGCTGGTATAAGTGCAGTAATGGCCGCAAAGCAACACATTAGATGGGATTCGGGGGGGCTGGAGGGCCGTTTCAGGCTGTTCCTAGCTCCGTTTCTCCCTCCATTCCCCCGGGCCCCATCGAATGCGGATGTCACATTTATTTATTTAAAAATAAAAAATAAAATAAAAGATTTTAAAATTCTTAAAATGAAAAATAAAGTTAAATTTTTTTTTTTTTTAAATTTCAAAAAACGACGTGGCAGTCGCTCGGCCAGGTCAACAGGGCTCGCTAACAACCAATTTTGGCCAGTTTCAGGGGGTTCCCTACTTGGGAACTCACGGCCCTTCCTAGTAGGGAAATCACATCAATGCTTAGACAAGAGTTTGCTTCTCTTTGGTGTAGGTCAATACGAACAATGTCTTTTGCTCATATAGCCTTGATATTCCAAAATGGCACTTGACTGTTATTTAAGCACTTGGATCTTTTCATCCCCTACAAATTTGAAATTGTAATTGCATAGAAAGTCTTCATTGCATGTAATTGTGCACATCACTGCTACATTGAAAAATAAATCTTTAAAAATTACAAAAGATCCACGAGCTTAATGCAAAGTTGGGCATTGGCCAAAGGGTGCACTATCAAATTACATCGAAGGGTGGAGAGCTTATGCCCTCTTCTATCAAGTGTAATTTGATGGTGCACCCTCTAGTTGATGCCCAACCCTATACTTTATCTTTTCCTCAACTCCCACCCATTTCCACCCACTCCAACCCAAGGAGTTGGATTGAGTAGTATTTCATTTTTTTTAATTTTTTATGACACTATCACTTTTCAAAGAAAAAAAATCCTACTTAATTACTTTACATACCACTGCTAAGGACATCCTCAATGGATTAGAATGACAATCTATAACAGCAAGGTGCTAGTGGTTGAATTAAAAAATCAGTCCAAAGCAACTATTAACCCTTGAAGTCCCAAGACCATTTTTTTGCCCAAACCACTCAAAACTACCACTTTTGCTACTTTCACGTATGAAATAAATTTTTTAAATATTTTTTAGAATCTAACCATAGGATCTTGTTCTACACTTGTCTTAGATCACGTGATAAAATTTTTGTGATGTTTGACCGTGTAGATTGAAAGATATTAGCATTCAAAGTGAAAGAAAAAAAATTATTTCAAGAAGTTGCTATGATTGCCCACAAAACAAGAAACTCCATAACTTTTACATCACTAGGGTGAATGCAAGAAACACCGGTACTATTTTGCGTCACAATTGGAATGATGGAGATGCAATTTGCCATATCTTTTGGGAAATGAAGTCCATGTACTTGAAATTTTTATTGGAGATGGCTAACTTGGAAGTCCTCAGAATCCTTACTTTTGAGAAATTTTGAAAAAAAATCCTTTAATTAAATTGTGATTTACCTAATTTGTCACACTTTGCATTTTAGGGTTTTTTAGTATTGTGGAGCATCCAAAAATGATGATGTACGTCTAGGATTGTTGTGGGCTATTGCCACAATAGAAGGGCATGTGCCCACCAAAGGGCATTCATAAAAACACAATTCTTTGTCTTCAACATGCATGCAAATAGGGGTCCCTTGCCCATAGCGCTCCTAACATTTATGATGGTTTCAATTTTTAGTTTTTGGTGAAATGTAATCACTATCAAGTCTCTACAAATGGCCAATTTTAGTTTTTTTTTATTCATGATTTTCTAATTATTATTAATTTATACTTAATTTTATCTACTTTTTGTGACAAACTGTCATTTTTTTCAAAGAGTACTATTTCAGTATTATTAAGTACTCAAAAGTACTACTGGCCGTTGATTTTTTGGAACAACGGCTGAGATTGCTCCGTTTTGAAGTACTATGAGCATTAGAAAGGAATTGAGGCCTCTGGAAGACCTTCCGGCCATGGTTCCCTATGCTGCGAACCATGGCCGGACAGTCTGATTAAAAAAAAATTAATTAATTTTAAAATTATTATTATTATTTTTTTAAATATTTAATTTTTAAATAATATTTTAAAAATATATATATTTTTTAAAAATATTTAAAAAAATATTTTTTAATTAATTCATTATTGCAGTTCGACCTGGCAGTCTCCGTGCCAGGTCGGACTGCTGGTTCTCCGACGTTCCCACAGTCTGGGAACATCAGAGAACTGGAGGTCTCCCAATGGGTCCAAAATTCTTCTAATGTACTAGCAGTACTAAGCAGAAAAAATGCAGTTTTGGCAGAACACTCCCTAAATCGTTCGGTGTTTTTTGCATCTACCCACTAATCCAAATGGAATGAATAAAAGCTTCTCATTTAGAAGAAAATATAATCTACAAGAAAAAAAATATTAAAAATTTTATTTCAATTTTTTGTGAATTTTTTTTACTGCCCAATCTCCCCCATTTTGAGGTTATTGTGGCATAACTTTTGCTCCCACGCATTGATTGAAATCAAAATTATATTCTCAGAAAGCTCATAAGTTTATCTATCTTATGAGAAAGTTTCAAAAAGTTTTAGTAAAAATTGAGATCATAGGAGCCTGCCCGAAATCCATTTTGTCCCCCCTAGGGACAATGGGACTTTAGGGGTTAAACCAATCATGCTTCTTCATGAACTCACCTTGTTAAACCCCTAGGTCGGCAATTTGTGGATTTTTGGAGAACCCAAAACTTGGCACTCCACTCATAGATTTTCTAACTATGTCTTTATTGCAACAAGTTTTCAAGCTCATGAGTCCACTTGTCCAATTCTGGAGCTCTTTATGTGACAATATTAGTTGTATGTCACCTTTTGTGTCTTTTCCAATTCTATTGCTTATGAATTGTATTCATGACCGAATCAAACAATCAATGTAATCCAATTTTGTTGAATATTTGACAAATATTATTGGAAAGCAAAGATTGTTGAATTTGAATTGTTGCATATATAACATTTTAATTTAAGATTTAGTGAATGGTTTGCCAAATGGTTTGGAGCATTCTTGGAACTCTTTAGCCCCCACCTATTGGCACATTTCTCTTTTCAATATGGCACTCATTGAAAAGTCATAGCAATTAGGTGAATTATCTTGAAATGGTTGTTTCTACTTGCACATGGCTTGAGATAGACTTTCTAATTCATGAAAAGTAATTGTGATAATAAGAGTCTCTACCTTGGTAGTTGATACCACATTCACAAATCAACATGGTAATAAGGTAGTTGTACCCATTTTTGTCTACCTCCTCATTTTTGTAACGTAGGGATCTCTTGAAGTGTTCCAAATATGAATTTAACCCCTAAGGACCAGACTACATTTTTTGGCAACATAGAGACTTTGGGCAGGTATGTGTGACTGGAGATTTGCATGTTTTAGGCTGAAATTTTAATAGAATGTGTGGATGAGGAATATCTTTCATTTGCACTAAAATTCAAGACATTTGGAAATATGAGTAAAAAATTATAGCCTAATATGTCATTTTTTTTTCCACAAATGGGCAATCCGGGTAGATAAAAAAACATTACTTTTTTCAAAAATAAAAATTTGAAATTGATTTTCTAGATTTATATATATGTCGAAAGCTTTGAATCATTCCATTTTGATCAATGAGTCAAAAGTTATGAGGAGTTTTAGTTTGCAGATAGGTATAGATTTTCTACTCTAAATTCAACTTTGAAGTTCTTTATTTTACTCAATTTTCATTATTTTTTGAAAAAAATAAAATCATAGGATGTAGATTGTTTATTACAACATTGCAACCATTGGGATTGGCATTTTTCAATTCCATAAATAAACTCTTAACAATTTTGTATTTTGAATCATTCTCTATTTCTTTCTACGTACTATTTTTTTCCTATATGTTGTACAATTCCAAATGATTTGAAATTTTTTCAAGCATGTAGCCAACTTGCCTTGAAGAATAAATGTAGTCCAAAAAATAACAACCAAGGAAAAATATAACAAAATGGGTTTTGGGGGGGAAGACTCAAATTAGCTAGAGTTTTATGTAGCTAAAGTGACACATAGGTAAATGACATTTCATTTAGGAAATTATATGTTGATTGGGCTCACAAAGGAATATTAATACTAAAAATGATCATGTATATTTTGTAAGAAAAATCTATAACTATATTTGTCAATTAATAGACTATGAATGCATTTCCCATGCATATGCCATAAACTATAAATAGATTGGAAAACACACACCATGGAAAATTAAAACAGGGTTTTCTCTCAATGCACATCACTCATGGCAATAATCTTTCTTTATATAGTTGCCTTCAATTCCATAGTCATGCCATAGTCTAGATTTCTATAGTTAATGTCTATAGTCAATTTTCATAGTCTCCTCTAGTTCATTTAATTAATATAATTAATTTCACAACAACTCTCATTACTCTATTACTTTCATTTTTTTTATAGTGGATAAACATCAACTTAGAAATTTTAAATAATTTTAAATAACTATACACTCTTATTAATTTTTATTACACCTTCAAACTATAGAATAATATTAATTTCAAATCATCTTGCTAAATGATATTATTATCATCTCATAATTTAAAATCACTCATAACTATTCTCATTTTCAAATACATTAACTTATTTGGCAATAGTCTTTAATTATTATAAAATCTTATTTATTAATTAATTAGCCGTCTTGCATTTATAATGGCAATAGCCAATGTTCATTTTTAATTTCTATAAAACATAACGCATTTACAATAAAACAAATAAGAATGCACATTTGCAATTCATCACTCGTTAAATTTCCAATACAATTAATTTAGACAATATGTGCTTGTATGCAACAAACTAAATCACACACACATTACATTGATAATTCATCAAATACAATTTCACACAAGTACACATTCACTTCATTACAAAATAATTCATAATACTTAAATTAACTTGTAGAAAAGAAATACACAAGATAGTTCGTGGAAAATACTCATAGAAAATGTGTGTAAAATAATGCTCATAGAAAAACGAAACACACAAAGGAGGCAAGACAACACTTGTCTACTCACCTACAAAATAAAAACTTCTAACTACATTTACTCAAAATTTCTTCCTTCACAATCATCCCTTCACTTGTAATTGTCCATGTCCATTCTTGTGATTTTGACACTTAAAACTGTCAATTGCCACCTTTAGAAATCTAATTCTCATTTGCATTCATACCTCATGGATTTTCAAAAATAAAATTCAAATACAACCCATTTCACACTAAAATCACAATTTTCAAACAAAGTTTAAAATTTTGTATTCACAATGAATCCAAAGAAGTACCACCATTTTGAATGTTTTTTCATACAAATATGAGCTTATGAAGTGCAGTTACTTTCTTTTTCATAGGGCCCCAAAAGGATTTTTGTGAATTTGAAAGCTCATATCTTGCAATCTACGTTGTGGAAACTTTTGAAATCTTTTCCACGTGTTTTTAAGTCAGCATACTACAAGATCTTACAATAACCTATGTCCAAAAATGTTTTTTTTTCCAAAATTTGGTACTTGTATTAGAAATGGCAGTTTTGGAGTGTTTTTGGTCAAGAACCTTCTGGGGTTAAACCATCCATTAGAGAAATTCTCAACCCTCCGGAGGGCCACTCCAGAGCAGCTGAAAGGACCCTAAGATTACATTTAACTTTGCTTAATGATTTGTTTTTCCCCTATAGTTGATCACCGGAAGTCGCGATGTCCGACGACTGTCAGTGGTTCAAAATTCAAGTACAAGTAGTTAAATAATCAAGGTTCAAGTATTGTAAATTAAGCAAATTCAATGAAATTAAGCAAAATAAAGTCAATTTTCAAGCTAGTTGCCAAAAAAATTAGAAAACTTTGACGTTTTTCAACTAGCTTCTAAAGCTAGTTAATTTAAGGTGTTTACTGATGAGAAGAAAATATCTTTATGTACACATGGGGTGGTAAGAGGTAGAACAACCCATGTGGGATATGTAGTTTAGAATTTGTAGTTTCTCAACCACTCATAGTTAAGTTTAAAGTAGGAATCGTGTTAAAACTAGAATTTTAAACCTCATTTAGGTATAGTAAAATGAATTTTTTCAAAAACCTTTGAACTAAACAAAGTTGAAGAATCAAGCTAGTTTTTATTTTCAAAAATGCATTTGATGTTTAGAGCCTCCAATAAAAAGTTATGGACAAAATTCTAAAAGGGGTTGAAAGGAAGATTTTCTTTGACATTTTCAAAAACCTTCTCCAAATTTTGCCCATAACTTTTTATTGGAGGCTCTAAACTTCAAATGGATTTTTGGACATGAAAACTAGCTTGATTCTTCAACTTATTTAGTTCAAAGGTTTCTGATAAAATTATTCTACTATGCTTAAATGAGGTCTGAAATTCTAGTTTTAACACAATTCCTATTTTAAACTTAACTATGAGCGGTTGAAAAACTACAAATTCTAAACTACATATCCCACATGGGTTGTTCTACCTCCTACCACCCCATGTGTACATAAATAGATTCTCTTCTCATCATTAAACTTCCTAAACTAAGGAACTTTAAAAGCTAGTTGGAAAATGTAGGAGTTTCCTAATTTTTTTGGCAACTAGCTTGAAAATTCACTTCGTTTTCCTTAATTTCATTAAATTTGTTTAATTTTCCAATTAATCACCTTGTATGTTTACGTGGTTGATTATTAAATAGACTTCTATTACACTTTCATTATTGGAGTTTTGATGTCTTTCGTGATATTCACCCACTCTAACAATGCACTGCGGCTATATGCCCCTACTAATTCTTACGCGATTAATAGACTGGTTTGGTCACTATGGAGCAGCCCTCTGGAGGGCTGAGAATTTCTCTAATGAATGAATAGAATTGCACTACATGACTCTTTAGTGAACTTCAATCCTTACATTAACTGATAAGTCCTTCCCATGCATCGAAGGAGGCATAATACCTTCCCAGCATGGAAAGGACCATTTCTTCAAAACAATGTTTTGTTTTTGTTTTTGAACCAATGATTATGTGAGCTTTCTTTCAAGAAGGTTTTGAGTTCTAGATTGGGGGGCTCAAATTGAAGGTGGCCAATTTTGAGTGTGCAATTTTTGCATGTGCTAGCTCTATATGACGGATGAAATGAAATTTTGGATACACTATGGTAGCGGTGTGTAGGGCCATGATTACAACTGTCTAGCATTTTAAAATACTTTTGTCCACTTTTTATTCCCATAAGTTTGAAGATGCCTATTTTTTTTGGAGGCAATTGGCCATTAAATTGCCTTAAAAAAATACTACATGGAAATCCATACCTTAAGTTAGGGTATTTTTTTATATTTTTTTGTTGATTATAGTGAAATCTTTGAAACCGTGTGTCCCTTGATTGTGTTCTTGGTACCATTGGAAAGCCCTCAATGAGGAGGTTGCACTAGAAGAAAATGAGGGATTTTGCAACTACAGTATGCAACTCATTTTGTAGTTGCATAGGACGTTTACAACTAGGTGACAATGTAGAGTCCGTAGTTGCAGTGGACAAGTTGCATTAGTTGCAGTCTAGTTGCAAGGTTTTTTGTCATCCGACACCATACAAAGAACTTCATCCTTGTTTGCAACTTGCTTGCAACTTGTAGATTTGTAAATTTTAAAATATAAATCTCAATGATTTGTAGATTTCAAATTTTCAGATCTACTTCCTTTCTAGATTTTAGAATTTCAGAACTACCTTTTTCTTAGATTTTTGAATTTCAAATCTACCTTTTTCTAGATTTCAAAATTTCAAATCTACCCTCTTCCTAGATTTCAAAATTTCAGATCTACCTTCTTCCTAGATTTCAAAATTCACTTTCCTAGATTATAAAATTTCTTGAATTTTAATTCTTTTTTAAATTCTTATATACAAAATCTACAAATTGTAGAAACCCACAAATTATAGAAATCTTAGAATTCTATCAAAAAAATTCATTACATAAGACTATAACAACTTACAAGTCTTATATGTTCAATCTAATGGTACTCTTTACAATTGATATGGGTCAATTGATATAACACGAATGGGAATGAACTTTGAAAGCAACTAGGAAACAATTAGAGTGCAACTAAGAAACAACTAGCGTACAACTAAGAAACAACTATGGTCATTTTACAGTTGCATAATAGTTGTATAGGACACTAGTTGTTTCCTAGTCTTTTTTTGCAACTACAGAATGACTACTTTGCAACTAAAACAATGAATGAATGTTGTAAAACAATGACACAAAACAACTACATTAGATTTGGTGCAAATAGAGAGGAAACTAAATGCATGACAGTTGCATAATGCATAGGGCACTAGTTGCATAGTAGTTGGTTGTGCCGGACGTGTTTTTCTTCTAGTGTTGGGTGCACGAACTTCATTTTATTTGATATGCTAAGATTTAAGAAACCATGAAGTGTTAGGCAATGTTCTTAGTAGGCTATTGGAAAGTTCTACATAAGGAGGGGTGCACGGACTTTGTTTTGTGTTGTCTGGACCTACTATGTGAAAATTATGGAATTCCAAAGTTTTTATGAATTAAAAAATTAGAAAATTACTTTTTTGACTATAGCAACAACATAGGACATAAAGGTCATATTCATTATATTGAGACTTTTTGCAATCTCATTTTTATCCTCGACTCAAGGATAAACCACTTTATTTCTTTACTAGTATTTTTTTTATAAAAAAGTAACAACATCAACTTTTAGAGTTTTTTTATAGAATCACTATTTGAGCATTATTTTTTTTTGGTATCAATTACTATTTTTTTAATGAATTTTTCAATAACTAGCATTCTGTCTCAAAATCTGTAAAAAGTCTCAATTTAACGAATATGGCTATGATAGGTTGTTTTGTTTTGTTTTGTTTGATATGCTGAGATCTAAGAAACCATGAGGTGTCATGCAATGTTCTTGGTACCGTTGGAAAGTTCTACACAAGGAGGGGCGCATAGACTTTGTTTGGACCTATTATGTGAAGGTTATGGAATTTCAAAGTTTTTATGAATTAGAAAATTGAATTAAATTATCTTTTATTTTGAAAAAATCATAACTTTCACATCACAGGTCCAAATGCCACGAAACAAAGTCCTTTCACTCCTTTATGCACAAAAATATCGAGTCTCAAAAAAATTTACATATTAAAAAATTTAGTAAATTATTTTTACTTTTATGTTGGCTGTGACAACGGCATCGCATGGCATATTATATGATAATGTTATGGGTCCAGGGTCCAGATTCCAGACTCCAGAGGCAGCGTCGTCCGCTTGTGAATGAAAGGCTCGTCCTCTCTGCCAGTCGCCCTGTTTCTTCGTCATCTAACTCTCTCTCTCTTGCCTCTGTTTCCTTGGAGCTCTGTCGATGATCTCAGCTGAATAGACTTGCATTGAAGACTTAGCCAAGCCTTCACTTCGTGTTAGTTTCGGTCTGTCTGTAAGTTACTGAACCAGTTCTTCCTAACGATCTGCCTGGAACTAAAGTTATTGAACCAGTTTAATTTGACTACAACTTACCCCTTTTTTTCCTGTTACGGTCAAAATTAGAGAATGTACTGTCGGCAAAATCTGAACAGTCATTATTGTTTCGTTGTTTTTTACATATGTACCAACTTCTCCTTCCCGACCATACTGATCAGGTTCTGACCAAGTCTTTCAGGTGCCGACTTTGAGCGCAGGGTTCATCCAAGATGGGGACGGGAGGGAAGGCCATCCTGATTCAAGAGACCGTGAGCTCCGTGAAGCGAGCGCCTGCGAACAAGCCGCCGTTCACCGTCGGTGACATCAAGAGGGCCATTCCTCCGCACTGCTTCGAAAGGTCCATCCCCCGATCTTTTTCCTACTTGATCTACGACCTGGCCATCCTCAGCCTGGCCGTCTACTCCACGAACTACTTTGTCTATGATGGACTCTTGAACTGGGCTATGTGGATAGCCTACTGGATCGTCGCGGGCTGCGTTGCAACAGGAGTGTGGGTCATCGGCCACGAATGCGGCCACCAAGCCTTCAGCGACTACCAGTGGCTGGACGACACGGTGGGACTCATCTTCCACTCGTGTTTGCTGGTGCCCTACTTCTCGTGGAAGTTCTCGCACCGCCGTCACCACTCCAACATTGGCAACGTGGAGAAGGACGAGGCGTTCGTTCCCAAACTGAAGGAAGATTTTGGTGGGATTGTCAGGTACTTGCAGCACCCCCCGGGTAGATTGTTGCAGATCGTGGTGATGCTCACGCTGGGCTGGCCGATGTACTTGACTTGGAACGTCTCCGGCAGGAAGTACGACCGACACGCCAACCACTTCAATATGCACAGCCCCATCTTCATGGACCGGGAGCGACTCTTCATTTTCATCACCGACATCTCGCTACTTGCCGTAGTTGGGAGTCTCTACCGCCTGTATTCGGCCTTCGGAATGACCTACCTGGTGAAGATATACGTCATTCCGCTGGTGATCGTGAACGGGTTTCTGGTGCTGATCACGTTCCTGCACCACACGCACGCGGCGCTGCCGCACTACGACGGCAGCGAGTGGGACTGGCTGCGAGGCGCGCTGGCCACCATGGACCGCGACTACGGCGTGCTCAACCTCGTGCTGCACCACATTACCGACACGCACGTGGCGCACCACCTGTTCTCCACCGTGCCGCACTACCATGCGTCGGAGGCCACGGAGGCCATCAAGCCCGTGCTGGGGAAGTTCTACCAGTGCGACCTGACGCCCGTGCTGACCGCCTTGTGGCGAGAGTACCGGGAGTGCGTGTATGTCGAGTCGGACTCGGACACGGACAACAACATCCACAGCCAAGCGGCGCAGGGGGTGTTGTGGTACAGGAACAAGGTGCCAGAGTGATCGACGTGCACAGGATAAATGAGCAATCGCGAGCAATTTAAAAAATGGAAGACCCACAACAGCAGAAAGTAAGCCAAAGGACGATGAAATCTGATGAACGTATATGTTTATAGCCGAATTTCTCTATTCATGATTGGCTCAGTGTTGGCGTACTTCGCCAAACTTCTCTGCCATAACCGTCAGTGTCATCAGACCTTTGGGTAATCAAAATGCAATCGAGTTTTGCTAATTCGTCCAACTGCACCAGTAAACCATTCCAAACAGATCTTCAGAATGCATTCAAATTTAACACTGGCACTTGAATAATTAATTTGATGACTGAATATTCATGTTTGAAAACATTCTGGATGTGAGGATGATCGATGGGAAAAGTCGAGAGCATATTACACTAAAATAATTCCTTCATCAGCTTCGACTTCTTGGCAGCATCATACAAATAGGGGATGCCCAAATCTAGATTTCCAACAAGAACTTGATTCACCAGAATGCTAACACCGTTCAATGTTGGCTGTAAAATATCTTCATGTGTAAAAACAAGCCCCAACAAAATTCTATCGAATTAGTTTAGATCATCGGTAAGTGCATAAGCCCATGTTAGGGAGGTGGAAATATTGCTACCTCAAGGTATGTCATTTCCAAGGGACTACTGCCAGAGGGCATTTTGAAGCATTTCTCAGATCGATTCCTTGACTAGGGTTTCAGTGCTACCATGATCTGACTGGAAGCGACCGTCGACAACGATCTCCTGGATATCTCCAGGAAGCACAGCATTTAACCAAAATTCTGAAAAATGAATTTCGTTCGGATGAATTTTGTACCTACTAAATCATAGCAATTCAAAAGCAATTAAGCTTACACACTCAAACTTGATGAAAGAAACATTTAGCGTCGACTACAGCAGGCCGACGAACGCTTTCAGTCCTGTGACTTGAATGTCAGATTCATTAAATTCACGAAATTCCGAAACTGTCCCACATCAACGGGGGATTGGATCCAAGCACCTGTAGCAAAGCAATGCAAATCCAGTAACGATGCAAACAATCTTCGAAATGGACAAGTAAAAGGAGGTGCATGACAAAGGATTCACGATGGATTCATGACGGAATAATGACGATTCATGAAGGAATCACGGATTTACCATGGAATCACGTATTTATCACGGAATTTGGGATTCATGACGATTTTATGACGATTCATGATACGCAGAATCAAACCTCCTGTGCACAGAACAAATAACAGTCCTGACATGCAACTGCCAAACAGATCGTACTAACTGAACCAGCAGCCAGCCATGGCAGCTCTGAACTTTGTAGAGCGACGCGTCGCTCGTGTCCGCGCCTTGTTTCTGCGCCTCGGGATGCGCTCGCAGCGTCTTCTTTTGGCCGATGGCACCACCACCATGCACTGCTGGGTGCCGCCCTCGAGCTCGTCGTCTATGAGACCACCACTACTGTTGGTCCCCAGTTTTGGCTGGGACGGCATGGTGACCTGGGCGAATCAGTTGGAGGCTTTCCTGGAAGCTGGATTCGCTGTGTATGTGCCTGATCTCGTCTTCTTCGGTCAGTCTTCCACGGGAAGCTCCAAGCGCTCCGAGGCGTTTCAGGCGGAGTGCATGGTGGACATGCTGCGAAAGCTCAAGGTGGAGTCGCGTGTACATGTGGTGGGAACCAGCTACGGCGGGCTGGTTGCGTTGCATCTCGCATCTGAGTTTCCTGAACTGGTGCACAAGGTGAGCTAGCTCTCGTATTATTTCCTTGCCTTCGTTTTCTGAACTTGAATTCTTGGGTTTCGGCAACTTCCATCGCCAGGAAAAATTTGCAGTGTAATTCGACGACAGTCTTCGGAGGAGGATTTTTTCCTCGTAAACAGGTAATCTCGGTTTCTCATCCATGAGAAACCGAATTTTGACATAGTGTCAAGCAGTTGGAGTCGGTAAATGCCCTGCCGTGAATTATTGATCAGTGCAGAACAAAACATTCTTGAACTTCAAGGCAGGGAATATAGTGTAGAAGAACCCCTTTCAATAATGTTCCCCTTCGAGAATGTTATGAAAGGAGGCCTAACTTTCCTTGGCTCACATATGAATGCGAACCTTAGTTTTGAACGTGTTCTTGGGTTTCAGTGTACAGTGTTTGGGGATCCATGTAAGCTGGTATATGGGATACAGTAACGATGCAAACAATCTTCGAAATTGACACCTTGCATGGGATTGGAAGGTGGTGATTGCCAGCTCAGGCGTGTGCATGGACGCTGCGGATCGTGTCGCTTTACAGGAGAAGCTCAAAGTAGACGACATGATGAGGATTCTATTGCCCATGACTACGGAAGGAGTCAAAGAAGCCTTCAAGATTATCTTGTCCAATCCACCACGTTTACCCGAGTCCGCATACAAGGAGCTTCTGGAGGTACTTGCCACCCTAACTAACTATTCACCCGATTTGAATCGGAGTAGCTCTGAGTTGGGTAAATAATGCATTTGTTTCCATTCATTACGTTGTCGCTGGGCACGGAATCTAGTGATGCACGTAAGCGAGGAAGTATGTTGAGAGGACCGAAGGGTCAGTCGAACTTTGGAAGCAGAGAGCTTTGGAATTGTTGATCGAAGTAGCATTCCAAAGATTGGCATGGTTGCTGCTTGAAAAATTGATTCCAGTGGTCAAGATGAATTCGGAATTCGAGCTATTGTGGATTGATAAACGACACAATACGCATTGTGTGTGATCATAACAAGATGATCTGATTAACTCGTTAACAAGTATTTGTACATTCGAACTGTAAGCCAATGCTTACGTAGACGTGAACTGTACTATTGACTAGTGAGAATGATCATGTCTAATCTAACGGATGTTAATGTTCATCTGTACGTCCTCTGTGCATTGGTTTAACATACATACTAATAGATTGTATCTAGATTTTCTTACATTTACCGAATTTTAAAATATTGGTCTGCCGCTGGTCAGGTTTCCAACCTTGTGTGGCCCTGTCTTCAGGTGGTGCACCTAAAGAACAGAGATGCAAAGGTTGAAGTTTACTGCGAATCCACTCTCTGGACTGACAAGGCACACTTTCGGCCTACATTGACACAGGTGTGTGCCTCAACTGACGTTAACTTATTTTGTGAGATTGTGTTTAGGGAGGCAACTTACGGTAAGAGTTGAGTTTTCACTACAATGTCTTGTAACGAGAATCTTCGTCCTGGTTTTGGGGAGATCTCTCTAATTATGGTGATCACAAGGTGGTCTCTCCATTTATGGGGAAGATTCTCTTCCGAATGCTTTCCAAGAATTTCCTGAAACTCAATCGTGTCTCAAGCTTCGTAGAAACTGTGTTGGAGGCTACTACATGTCCAATTTTTGTTGCGATCTTGAAGTTTGAAGGTCATTGTTGTAATCTACGTACCAAGTAGAGTAAAGCTTGCTTGTCTACCTGCAGACTTACATCTTTTCTCATGTAATGTGTGCGAAGGAGGTGCTCTTGGTATGGGGGGAGAACGACAGGCTATTCGATACCGACCAGGGCCGGAAGCTGAAGAAGTATGCACTTTGTTTCTCTTAAAACCTTAGTTTCTGTTATCGAGATGCATGATCTTTTCTGATATGAGCATACCCGTTTGAATATTACACGTACGCAAGGAAGTTTGTACATCCCAACTCAGTCTGCTTCTTCAGGAGTGCGTGTATGTGGCACACCTTCAATTGCTTTTGTCCTCGATGAATACAACCCGTAGAGCCATGGTTTGCATCTGTTGCTATATTTGTCTCGAATGTGCGCAATTAAATCGAGATTGGTGGTCTTCTTCGTTTGGGCATCGGGGTTCTCTTTATTACGTTTGTCCCTGTTCTCCAATTGATTGCAATCCTAGGTTAGCCTTTCTCAGATAGACATACTATAATTGTAAGATCATTTCCGGCTTGTTTAGATTTTGCAAGTCAGTGTTGGTTGCTCTCGATTGGTAGTTCAGTCGGACAAGGCTAATCTTTGGAATCTTTTGATGGATTTGATCAGGCATCTTGGCAGTAATGCGACACTCGTAATTATTAAGAATGCAGGGCACCTGCTTGAATCCGAAGCTCCAAGAGCATTCAACGATGCGGTTCTTGCTTTCTTGAAAGATGAATCGCTTCATCAGAGCAGATTGTAGCTGCATCACAACTTGTTATTTGTAATATAAGAGTGGGCTGTAATTGTGATAGGACTTGCTTTTGGTAAAGACATATCTTTTCTAGACTGTGCGTGTGTGGGTTTTGCAAGGCCTACAATCAAGAATAGGTGTTTACGACAAAATTCTTTGGATATTCATAAGTAATTCATAAATGCTCCAAAAAATATGAAACCACTTGTGTTAAATTCCACATCAATTTCTCTTCAAGTAAAAAATAAGAAGAAATATTTTCATGCATCTGAAATCCATCAAAAAGGTCAACCAGCCCTAAAAGGATCACTTCGTGAGCACACTACCTTACAAAATCAAAAGCCTGTGGGTGGTGTTCAACTATAACTTTCAAGTCAAACTTTGAGCAATCTCGGGAAATATTACATCAATGAGTCGTTTGATATGATTGAAGGCAATGTACAAGATTAGTTTTTAGCTAACTTGATCCATGTTCATAGATTGTTCATTATTATTATTCATTTTATTATAAAATAATAAAATAAACTCATTTTTATGTTTGGTGTTTTTGAAGCATTGTTTATTGATGTTGAAGTTTAAAATAGCATTTAATATCTTATTAAGTATTTAGTGGGTAAATGCACACTACGCTGGACCAATATGGACTGTCAGAGTCCTTATTTCAGTCAGTTTCTTTGAAACTCTAAACTCTTGTAATTTCATATAGAGACAAGTTGTGGAATATTGTAAAGGACTCATTTTAAACTTGTATACTTCACTATCTATGCATTAGCTAAGAAATCTTGTCAAAATTGTTCATACTTTATTTCTAAAGGACTTTCATATAGACTCTTTATGTACTATCAGAGTCCACAGCTTCAACATAAAGACTCTCTGATTAGTAAAGAAGTCAAACATTTTGGAGAAGAAGGAATTAGGGTAGTATGTTATCTAATGTTTGCCTTTGAAATATGTAGAGTTTGGTACCTACATTTGTTGATATGGACTTTTATGTGTCCAGAATTGCCACAAAATTTTGGGATTGATTTCACACATTGAAAGTTGGAATTTTGATATGTCGTCTTCACTAATAACACTCACAAAGTGTTTATCTAAGATGGTATTTTCTTGGAATTCTTACTTTTTTCTTTTTTTTCTTGCAGGTGCAGTGACCAGCAGCCTGTGTTGACAAGGCAGACCCGGTGGCCCGATACACGTGGTTGGTGAAGATTGGAACCCTGCTGGACAGTGCAGATTGAACCCCAAATGAGGGTTTAGGGCGTGTTCGGGTGACTGGGCGGGTAAGAGGGGTTTCAAAAATTGGGTTCACTTGGTCCGTCAATGTAGGAGGATCGTGCGGCTGACAGTTCGTCTCTCTCCTTCGGCTTGAGAAGTCGCTCCAGACCTTGCAGTCACGCGTGAAATGTTGTTTTGCTCGCGTGCGTTTTTGTTAGCTTGTGCATGTACTGTTCACGCATACGGTGATCATGGCAAGTCAAGGTCAATGTAGAAGAGTTAAAGGAAAATTAGAGGGGTCGCCATTGGGTCGTGGAAAGCAAGGTTACAGTTCTCATGTTTACGCTGAGGTGCCTGATCTCTTTCCGCTGAGTACCTCCAAATCTTACAACCGTAGGGATTTCAGCGAGAAGTATGGTTTGTATTGTAGCGGTATAAACCCCAAGCACTTGAAGTCTGGAGAGGATTACATGGACGAAGACTTGTGCAAGTTTTTAGGGCCTGTTGTGAACAAAAATGGTCATCAATATATGTTTTTGAGGAATGAGGAGACGGTGAAGAAGCTTGAACTTTTGTGGATGCAAATCCACCAGAAGCATTGTTTGTTTTCTTCTAGGGTAATTAGTTTGGGCATGGCTAGAGGGTTTTATTGTCAGGAAAAAATGAATTGTAATTTGAATTGGGCAGCTTATGCTGAGTGGACAAACAACGAGCAGTTGAGGCGGCGACAAAAGGCGATGAAGCAAGGGAGGTCTCCGGACGATGCATTCTTATCAGATGATGAAGATGGCGGATTAGGCGGTGAAGACGGTGGGTCAAGTGGATCCAAGACTTTCAGCCAGCTTGAAAGTCCATCGCGGCAAGAGAGCTTTTCCGGTGGGTACGAGGTTCTGGGGGATCCAAGTGCAAGGTTGGTAGCCATCGAAGCTTGGAAGAGCTATGGAGCGATCATTGGTGAAGAGCAAGGCAGGACGGTAATTATTCTAACTTTAGAGAGAAAGGCGAAGGAAGAATTTACCGTTGCAGACGCGCGCTCAAAGGGGCAGATGGAGTTCTGCCTTGAAAAACTTTCAGATGCGCTTCTAAAACTTGATTCGCTACAGGAATTGAGAGATTCTGAGTTCAAGCGCATTTCTGAAAGTGGGACAGACGTGGGGACGAGTAGTAGTTTGCTGGATTCATTGTCTGTTGACGTTGAAGCGCAAAAGAAACTGCTATCTTTGTGCGAGACGTGGGCGAGCGATAGTTAGTCACGTTACCTAAAGTTTCGCGAAAGTGAGTCTGGAGTGGAAAGTAGGGTTTCAGAGTTGGAAGAAAGAATGTTACAATTGGATCGTCATGTTGGAGCGATGAAGATCTGCATTGTCCAATTAGAATCTGGAAGTATTTTATTTAGGGCTGTGCCTCCCCAACCTATTTCAAATCTCAGAGTTCCTCATGGATCTGAATTAGTTGAGTTATACAGGTGCGCTTATTGTGGTCTTGGGTTTGAGCCTGTCTGGGCAGTTTCTCTTGGATCGTGTAAATGTGCGTACCACCTTGTGTGCTGTAGGTACCACTTTCAAGATTTCACAGCGTGCAGTGTTGTGAATTGTAAAAAAAAGATGTACGTTGATTGGTGGGCATCTCATGGGATTGTGAAGCCCGAAACTAAGCAAATGGCAGCTGAAGTTTCAAGGATGAAGACCAGACCAACCACCATTCCCGGTACGTTGATTTCACCCAGTTTACTTAAAAGTTCAGTTGAGTCCACTAAAGTGCAGAATTTGGGTGTACATCAGTGTAGGTAGTCCACGTAGAGAGTGCAATTGTCCCCAGTATGTGCATTTTTGTACTAGGTTGTTATCAGTCCTCCATCATATAGTTGTAACTAGGTAGACACGATCACTGAAGTGAATTCAATTCCACAATCCTGACTACATGGCTTGCAAGAGTGCTTCGATTACCATTCAACTCTACAATCCTGACTACATGGCTTGCAAGACTGCTTTGGCTGCCAATAAGAGTACAAGGGAGTGTACGATGAGTCTTTTTTTAAAGAACTTTGTAAACAGAAGTCCATGTAAGTTATGCAAGTGTGCTCATGTACTTCCAACTCTAACATGGAAGTGGTTTTGTGCAATGTAGAAGTTCCTAATAGTCCATGCAACATCCACAGTGTAGATGATGAGGTCAGAAAAACACAAGCTTGGACTTTGAAGTCCAATGAAGTCCACAACGCAGATGACGAGGTTGCAGAAGGACTAGATTGGACTTTGAAGTCCAATGAAGTCGTTGAAGGTGGTATATTAGTCCCTACGACAAGTCCTATAGTCTCAGCAAGTACTCTCGATTTATGCGGAGGCTCCAAAGAGAGGCCATCCCGCACTACAAAGTCCATAGCTGCTGGAGGCTCGCCGACCAGCAAAAGAACTTCAGATCTCCAAGTCAATTCTGCCGGCCATGACAAATCCAAAGTGAGCCACATCGTTCTAGAGACTCAGTCTGTTCTTGAAGGATCTCATATGCGAGGCCAAAATAGTAAGGGAAAGAGTCCAACATCAAAGAATCGGGGGGCTGTCACGAGAGAGGAAGGGAAAAGATTGCTCGATGAAGTTTCGAATTCCATTGAGGATGATGATGAAGATGAATGCGAATTGGACAATACAGTAGGTGATGAAGTTTCTGAGACTGATGGTGAAGAGGGAGAAGAGGAAAACGAGGTTTTAGCTGAAGAGGAGTTCAAAGTGGACAAACTAGTGAACGAGAAGCGCAAGAAACGAAAAAAGGGAGGGACTAAGAGGAAGGGCAAAGCTAATCCGAGGGTGTATAGAGGTGGAAATGCAAAGCGGAAGAAACTTCCGGTTGAGTCCAGGAAGTCGACTGCCTCCAACACTCGTGCAACGGCAAGGACCGGGAAATGAGAGTTGTTTGGGCACCTGCCTTGCATGTGAGTCTGTTTTCCGTCCTAAGTTTCATGGTTTGACATTACGATTTCGTTTTAGTGGTTTAGAGGTTGTATGTAAAGTTGCATGTCAATTGTTGATTTAGAGTTGTGTGGCAGATTGGTCGGGCCTTCGGGGAATGACAAAGATGGTTGGTACAAGTTGTCAGAGCTCTCATTTGAGTACCTCGGAGCTTTCAAGGTGGTGGCGTAACGGTGCTTTAGTCTAGGGACCTGGTTGTTGATGGGCTTAGGATAGTCTTAGTTTGCATTATTATCGGAAAGTATAATTTATGCAGTTCTGGATGTGCACTTTGGCTCGTTCATGAACTACCTTTCCATTGAGCATACACAAGTGCGTTGTATGGTTCAAGTTGGAACATAGTTTAGCTCTAGGTTTCAGGTTCGGCCATCGTATTGACACACTCTATGATGACAGAGTCTTGCCAAATTTTGAAGATCTAATCAGTACAGTAATAGAATGATACTCATTTATCTTTGCAGTCACCTGTATCGTAATTCGTAACATCTCAGTGCACCATGTTTGTCTAACAGCGTCCTCAAAGTTTAACTTATCAAAGTATGCATGAAAGACTAGATGTAATGGCAATTGAGTGATTGATTCTTTGGGCAAAATTTATGTAATTGTCCGGACCTGTGTACTACAGGTTGTGTACAGTGAGTTGGGACTCAAGATACCCATTGAAAGCTGTGATCTTAGTCTCAATGTGATCTCATGTGAACTGCATATTGGGTGCTTCATGGCTGCTGAAATGCACATGGCATATTACAATAATTTGAATATAGATACAATGCACTCATTCAATTTCAAGCCATGACGATAAACATGAGAGATCAAATTTTCTTAAACAGAATGGTTAAAACAGGTAGGATAGTTGTAGTTAGAATAGTTGAAGGAGGATTTTTGTCAAAAAAATATATAAAATGAGGATCCAGAAGTTTGGGCGTGCCCCAAACTTTGGTCAAAAAAATATAAAATGGAGGATCCAAAAGTTTGGGCGTGCCCAAAAATTTGGTCAAAAAAATATAAAATGGAGGATCCAGAAGTTTGGGCTTGCCCCAAACTTTGGTAAAAAAAATATAAAATGAAGGAAGATCCAAAAGTTTGGGCTTACCCCAAACATTTGTCAAACAAATATAAAACTATGAATCCCATCTTGTTTGGAGATGAGCTTCCATGTTGAAGTTACCATATGGCCACTAAATTAAATTAGTGCACAATCAAGTCATGTGCACATAGAAGTCTCCATGTTGAAGTTACCATATATGGCCATTAAATTAAATTAGTGGACAATCAACTGCTGATGGTGAAGCCTTGGTAATTTAATTTAGAAAAGTCTTCATGTTGAATTTGATGCATATGGCTACTAAATTCAATGACCATGGCACAATGTAGTCACAAATAGATCCCTTGGTAATTTTAGTGAGAAGCCTAAATGTATAGTGAGGACACCTTGATTAGAAAGGTGTGACCTTCATTATCCCATAATGTTTGGTGGGAGGTGAAAGGGCTCCTATATAAAGGTGATTATGGGTTGATTACACAACCTCGGGGACCAAGCGGACCATGCCCTAGGCATTCATTGAAACTGGGGGAATCTCCATTGGTCCTCGGGACCCCCCTCCAATCCAAATTTCTTTTTGTTAAAATTGACATGTGTTCATTAAAGTGAATAAATAACATACGTAAACTAATATAGTGTAGACACCACTTCAATTGAAATTGATACACATGTGGTGTTTTAATTTATATCCTAAATTAATCACATCATGTGGCCACAATTCAAAGTTGAATAAAAATAATATGCAAACACCATTGAAAAAGGGGTTTTGTCTAAAATGAAATCGAAATGGTAGATTAGGCTTTTAGGGACCAAGAAAGGCCTTCAGAATTTACTATTTTCAAAGTAAGGCTTTTAGTGTAGAATGGGGAGTGAGACTTGTTGAACATTGTGTTTTTTTTAATTTATATTTTGTTCCATGGAATTAGGATTGGGCCTCAAAAATATCAATAATCTTGTTTTCAACCACACTTACATGACTTAATCTAAGAAGTACAGTAGATTTCAAGTTTCCCTTTGTCATTTTGAAGCCAAATTATTTTACGAGCCTCCAATATGGCTCTAGTTCCCCCCAAAATACCACATTGATCCACATGGGGGTACTTCAAATGAGACATGATTCAATTATGGGGTCATAGAAAGGGGTATCCAACTTAGTGATAAGCCTAGAGAAATTGAAGGCGCTTCAGTCCAGCTCATGGTGGGCAACTAGCACAGCTGCTTGGATCGATCCTGCCATTAAGGACGAGAACTTCTGCACAAGGATGGGTGGGTAGTTGGCTGGCTTGGCTTCCTAAGCTGGTTGGCAAGCTCGGGGCTGCTGAGTGCTGATGCTGGTACCTCATTCTGTAAATACCCATGTTTAGGCAAAGTAATGCGAAACTTTGATTCATCAAGATTTTAAGCAATTGGAGTAGGGGAGCCATATCACCATTATAGGTTGAAGAGAATCTTCCACTAAAAAAATCACAGTAATTATGTTTTGTGTAATAAAATTCTAGAAAAATATACAATCCTTCTAAACTCTATTTTTGTACATGGGAAAAATTTCACACTTAGAAAACCTGTGCTCCAAAATGCGTAATTGCTTAAGTGGTTGGAAATGGGTCGGCTCCCCTACCTATAGTACCTTCTGAATTTGGGCAACTTCTGCCGAACATTTAATAAAATTTCAATTTTTAGCGATGGTACTTACAAAGGGATTTCAACAATTGCCATCATCCAAAATACTAAATTAATAACATATTGTGCAATTGTACATGTATCTAATAAAGCATACTACTAAATACTATATTTGTTTTACAAGACTGAGCGACAACATTAGGATCATTTGTTTTACAAGAGAATTGTTTGTACATAGACTAATTATTCTTGTGGAGATTACTGGTATGTTTAGTTTCATTATTCAAAATTTTTATAAGAAGGGAAAAAAATTCTTTTCATTATAAAATCAAATTAGATCTTTTTCTATACTTTGAATTCTGATTTATTAGATTCATTGAGGGTGTGTTTGGAACAATTTAAATTGGTTGAATTTCAACCATTTCTATTGACAATTTTCAAGATTTTAGACAGTTATCATTATAATTTCCTAAAATTATGAAAGCAAATAATTTTTGCCAAAATTGAAAAGGCACTAGGGTAGTGTGCATGTTACATAAAGATGCGTTGCAGTTGGTCTATAAATATGGTTGCCAATATATATATATTCCATATCAATTGCTAGGGGCAATATGAGGTCATATATAAGAGGGTTGAGTTGACAAAAGTCATTCATCTACAAGACAAATGGGAATTTCATAATTAAAATTAATTAAGATTTAGTTTTAAAACTTTTCAGTTGTCTTTGTAGTTCTCACACAGTGAGATCTTCAAGAAGTAAAATATATATTGGAATGTCATACATGTACAACCACATTTTGTTGAACATTATGTTGGATTTAGTTTTAACATGATGAAATATTCAATGTTAAGATAAATATCTTATTGTCATTCCTTTCTAGCATGTGAACATTATATAAATAAGCCCACCCATTTACAAACTGCCTATTTATGGAGTGAACCACTACTAGGCAAGTGGTTTAGTATATAGAGTAAGAAGGGAGGATTTTGGGTCTTAGGGTCTAGGGTTTGGGTCTTTTGAAGTTTAAGGTTTTATCAATTCTACATATTTGGGAACATGGCACTTATGAAGTCTATGTTTTTTTTCCATTCTATATTTTTTTGAACGTGGCACTTATCAATTCTATATTTTTTTGAACATGGCAATAATCAATTCTATATTTTTTTGAACATGGCACTTATCAATTCTATATTTTTTTGAACATGGCAACAATCAATTCTATATTTTTTTGAACACGGCACTTATCAATTCTATGTTTTAGGAAACTACTAAGCAAGTGGTTTAGTGTATAGAGTAAAAAGGAAGGAATTAGGGTCTTAGGGTTTAGGCAACCCGGGTGGGTGGGAGGGACATCCTCATAACAAGGCCTTTCCTCTAGGGGAGGACACTCTCACTACATTTGGGGTACCTACGTGCGGCGGTGGAAAAAGTAATTCATGTAATTCACCTTGAATAAACTATAATTTCATTCTAAAATTTTGAGCTTTGTTTAACAATGACTAAAGGTTTCTATTGACAAAAAATTCAATTCCAAATAACATAAGATATATTGTCTAGAAAGGGTTGAAAAATGAACTAAAATGGCATGTTCTCCAACTAAAATATTTATAGAGCTCACATGAAGATGACTATTGCATCAATATTCAACCAAAATAAACTTTCAATAGAAAGCTATTCTATATAAATTTTTTTTCATTTTTCAAATTTTTTTTCTTATATAATATAGAGGTGTGAAAGTTATTTTCAGCTTTACAGTGTATCTTTTTTCTTCAAAAATTTATAACTAATTACTATTAGCACAAAAAAATACCAATAATTCAAAACATAAACTTATAAAGTAGTAAAATCTATCCATAATTTTTTTTTTAAAAAGAAATTAAATTTTAAGGTGTATTACTTGTTTTACTTTTTCCACCGCACGTAGTTTGCTAAAACATAGGGAGTGTCCTCCCCGGGCCTTTCCTAAGCTTTTTATAAAAGAAAAATCCCAGACTAATCAAGACAGGTACATACATAAAATAGCTTCTAAGATAGAGACATCTCACATCCATCTATCTTGCTATCCCAAACCTCACATCAAAGTCTTACAACCTCTTATAGAAGTCACATCAAACTGATAAGATGGCTCAAGTAAAAAATCTTCTTAGAACAACCAAACTCGTGGTGGTACAGTTTCCAGTTAAGTACAATGTCACATCTCCTAAGCTTACTTTAGACTACATATGTAATATACTAAAGCCTATAACCAATAGGAATTAGTATCCCAAATAACAACTGTGCCTCCAAAAACTATGGATAGAGTATTTTGCAGATTGGTAAATTAATCCAAGAGACTGTGAACCTCACCTGCACCCATGCAATCCAACGAACAAAAAGTTAGTTAGAGAACGTATGTTAGGTGTCTTCAGCTCACAGCAGCGTGTTATAGCAATCACAAGAAGAAAAAACACCATGCAAAATCTCATTAACAATTCACATAAGAAAATGGGGCAATCATATTAGTCTCAAAAACTTGCAGATCAACATCAATCACATAAAGCAAAGAACAGAGGACCTAAGAGGATGCCATCTGTGCTTGCTTTCTCTCCACACACCCTAATTTCCTCTAAATCCAATGCAGAAAGTAAATACCACCCAAAAAGTGAGAGGGCTCATCCATGATTCAGGCCCTCTATTTATACTATGAGCTTCAAGTTAGGGCACAGAGCCACCATAACCAGAGAAAACCCTAGCTCTTAAGAAAAGAGGGGGAAAAAACCACCAACTCGATTCAAATTAGGTCATTTATGCCAGACGTTACTTCCTTGGAGAACTAAAACCCACTAACATGACTACTTAACTAGTTGTCATGGAATGGTAATTAAAATACTTAGTATCTCTGGCATGGAGAGAATTGCTCAAAAACCATGGCCAATAGTGACTTTAGAAGGGACAAATTAGGCCACCTAAACTTGTACCATATCTGTAAATCAACTTCAATCATAGTCTAATTTTCCAACTAATTGAATTTTGGTACCAATTTTCTACTTGTCATCCCTTCATAATTTAGGGAACAAGTATGTGGTGTTCCAACTTCCTCCAATAAACCTAGAACATAGACATCTCCATCCAAGGCTAGGTAATAGAATTTATGCTATAAGGTTTTAGTAACATCAAAATTGTGGCTAAATTAATTTTCAACATTTTCTAATCTAGAGGGTAAAGGAAGGGAAGGGTGGGAGGGGCCTTATAAAATAGTAACTTGGATATGTAATTAACATATTTTACCATCCAAGTTTGCTGAAATATAAGTAACTAGTTCTAAGAATAGAAAACTACTTACTTTTATTTGAAAAACCATGAATATTTACTTGTCATGATTTTAGCAAAATATAAAGGGGACATTTAACATTCTCCTTTACTTTATCAAAAATTGATATGCAACTAGACTAAAACTAGAGCTTTGAGTGAATTACTCTAAAGAATTTTTTTAAAAACCTTTAAGCCTGTTAAACAAATTGTTTAAAATTGATTGGTTTCAAAATAGACAACCATACAAATTTTAAAAAACCAAAACCATGGCTACATAACCTCCATGATTACATTTATTTATAAAGGGGCTATTCAACTTCCACCCTTGCATTATCAAAATGAATTGCAACTAGACTTAGGGTTTAGGGTTTAGGGTTTAGGGTCATGGTCTTATTTACAAATGGACATTGGAGAGGTCTATGGTGTTGTATAGTACTATATGTATGGAGCATGACATGATATCAAAATTCTACCAACAGATCTTTGGGTTTAGATAGAATTGGGTCATTGTAAGGCAATTTTGGGAAATTCACAACTAGAATCTCTAAGTATGGAACGGAAAACTAATGCCAATTGTGGTAGCAACGAGAGCATTTGGACCAGCATGTTTTTGTACGTGGGCCATCTTTGCTATGAGGCTGAATTTCAAAGCGTACAACCTGTAGACCCTAAGCATGCAACTATAAAGGGGCTATCGTATAATACTGCAAGGCCCGTAAGTACATCATCATTGACGACAGACTCCCAAGGGAGACCAACATTTTGAACACTTCAAAACACAATTTTCAACTATGCAAATGAAGTTCAACTCATTCAAAATACTATAACATTCACAACAAGTAGTTACAGTGAAAAAGCCAAGCCTTAGGAGTTGTATTAAGCACGCTGAAAGGCCTGAACTTACAAGTTGCAAAAATGCTACCCAAACCCTGAGCTCAAGCACTAGAAGTCTTTATGGATCATAATCAGAACTACAACCTGGATTATACAAAATGGGCAGATGCACTACTTAGAATCCTCTTGTGTAGCTTTTCTACTCCAAAAAGAGCTCTAATTACTGCGCAGCGGGATCATAATCGGCAACATCGTCAAGACTTACATAATGGTAGCTTCTTCCCTAGGGGTCCTAGTACATCGTGGTATACTCTAATTCGCCATCTGTTGGAGTTGGGTTTAGGGTTGACGTCGTGGTGTCACCTTCCAGCAGGTTGTCATGCATCACTTGGTCCAAGTGAAAAACGGGCGCATTTGAATCCACAACGCTCCTGGGGTTTCTGTCGCTGTCAGAGTTGTCCCCTCCATCGTCAAGCACAAAGGCTGTAGGAAAGAATCGTCACTCACCTTGGAACAAAATTGCGGTGGCAAATTCCATGGCGTGGAATTCCCATGCTGCATCCACCATCCACCACAGCTCCCTACCGTCCCCCTTGTGTAGTAGAGCCTTGACTTCATCTCCGCTGAAAGAAGGGATCTTCCCCTTCCGCCTCTCAACTTCGGCATCCACGCACGCCAAGTAAGCACATAGTACAGCCTTCGACTTGGGCAGGAAAGACATCGTTGCGGTGACATGTCTCCCAACATTCAACACCGTGAGCAAGAAGCGCAACAGGTAATTCAACAAGTGAGAGATACAAATGTGGAGATCAAACTGTTGAATCCAACAACTGCCACTTAAAAGGGCAACCTCTACGCATTGAAGGACTGACGTGCTTCAAGTCCAGCCCTACTTGCTTTATGAGGGAAAAGATGGCTAAGGCTGATTTTCACCCTAAGACATCACTAAAATAATGAAGTCATTAATTGCTAGTAATCATACTTGTCAGTTCAGAAAACGCCACTTGAAATCTAGTGTAGCTTGCAGTTATTGGTTCACCCAGGCATGCAGGGATTTGAACCCTGCTGGCATCCTAAAATGCATGCCCCCCCCTCTAACCCCTAAACTTCAAATCTGGCCCTGAAACCCTCCAAACGACCATCCTCCACCCAGACCACACCTAGGTATGAACCTTGGCAATATGCAAATTCACAGATTTAGTCATCTGTACAATCATCTGTAGCTGCTAGCACAGACATGATCTGCGTCCTTATCGCCTCTGGTAAGGAGTAAACCTTATCGTTACGAGTGACACGGTGGTCCTTTGGAGGCATCAGAAACTTCACTGCCCGAATATGGGAAGCATGCAAGTAAACCAGATGGGAGTCTTTCAAGAGTACGTAAGAACTCTCAGAGTGACCCCATCTCTGATAGTAGTGTCCACCCACAATTGCATCTCCTTGCTCAGTTTGAGTGCCCCACTCACAAATAAAATCAGCCTTAGTGTGATGCAATGGCTTAGTGAGTCGGATGAGCCAAAAAGGTTGCCCCTCACTATTGCTTGCAGCTGCATTCACAGCCACATTGTCCCCAATTTCAAGAGAGGCCGCCATTAGCTCTCCGTCATCTCCCCATTGCCAAACACCATCCCAATTGTCAAGCATGCAACTTCTTACAAATCGTGTGTTAGCTGGTTGCAAATACTTTGCTTCCCACTATCCAGTCCAATGGACATTTACACATTTAGACCACTTGTTGTTAGTACAAAATGCACAAAAACAAGCCAAAGGCTTTACTATAAGTTGGGCCAGTTGGTTCTTATTTGTTGCCATAATAGAGTGTATTTTGCGCGTCTCCTGCACAACGTCACAATTGTGACTATTGTCTCTAAGCGGCTAGACATCAGACTCTAGTATTTCCCAAAAGTACTTGATCATTGGCTTACTGCGACCACCGTAAGTACTTTGCAACCTCTCACCCAACCGAGCTTGCAAAAATTTCACCACATCATTAGCACACTGCAATTTCTGCCCATGAGCCTTTAGCTATTCTCTCCGAATAAAAGACTTTACAACTGCACCTGCTCCATCATGGGGACCCTTGCCGTGACCACTTCCAAAGAAGCTCCAAAGCATGGAGCAACCATTCGTCATATTGGGATACCTGGATACAAAATACCAAGGCCTACTACTCTTAAATTGGTTAGCACATCCATCACTCCACACCCAATGTTGCTTAGGGGTAAAGCCAGATCTGACCATGTAATCCTAATGCACACCAAAGCAATATTGCATGAACTTTGAGTCATGATGCTTGTCATCAGAAATGTAGAAATGATACTCTGTAAGAATGAAGGAGTCAAGATCAGCAAGGTCAGCATCGGGGTTGTGACGATAAGAAATGTGCACAAAAATACTCACCTGATACGAGTGCCAATGCATGCTTTGCACTTCATTTTGGATTTCAAACTTGTAGTTTTCAGCATAATCCACGATAGGCACTACCGTGTCTTTAGGGAAGGTTTTACAGCATTGTTTGAACTGCTTATCCTCCCACCTAGCAACGAAGTTGTGAGTCACAAATGCCTGCAACTTAGGCTTAAAGTACTCCAAGAAAACATCTGATGTGGTCTTCTTATAGACCAAGTTTAACTTTTTCAAGACTTTTCCCTTTTTGGAAATAATCTCTTCCAAAGCAAACCTCCTCCACTCCATTAAATTACCCTCTGACCCCTCAGCCTCGTCAAGACAAAGCGGCATAGTGTTCACCCCACAGTTCTAGCACTGACCATACAAGCAGCTTACATTGTGCCACTCATCAAATTTGCCTTTCAGGCACACAATAGATTGCCATAATTGAGTTAACCCTGCATATTGGATGCAAGAAGCTTCACATTTCTCATCAAGAGAATGCTCGCAGTCGAGGGCAAGTGACTTACTTGCCCGCAGCTTGTTCAAAGCCATTCGCATCTCATCCCCCTTGACGTGATAAATACAACAGCACGTATTTCTTTCCCTGATCTTCTTCACATGAAAAGGCAGTTCAAAATTCCAAATGAACGCTCTGCCACTGATATTCTTGGAAATGCCACTGCAAAGCGGATAAAAAAATTGTGTCTACATAATAGCGAAGTAGTCAAAGTTAGTATGTGATTAGTCAATGCTGTCCATCTAAGTCCTTACCCCAAACCCCACCAAAGTCCTCTAGAGCATAGCACATGGGTGGTCTATTAATATGGACTTCCATACTAGTCTCAATAGACTTCAAATGAAACGTCCACTAAGGTTAGCATTTCAGTGTATTCAAAGTAGACTTTGTTGCACTTATATTGGACTTTAAAGTACTATGCCTGAACTTCAAACTACTAGGAATGAACCCTTACAGTACTTCCGTGAACTTCACAGTACTCATACTACAATCGTGGACTTCACAGTACTCATACTGTAGTGAACATGTGGAAAATAGTACAATTCATTCTACTCACTACATCCTACTATATGCAAAGGGACTTCAAATGAGAAGGTAATGTACATAATGAACATGAATTCATTAAAAAATACTATAATACAGTATAATAGGACTCTACAGTGCATGATCACGACTTAACTGTGGACATCTTAGGCAAGTTTCTCTTTAAGTTCCTCGTATGCATATCGTGTAACTGAGGACTATTAATAGGAAGAAACATTCCCACTAATATGCACATTTGGTTCAGCCAATATTGACAAGAAGAAGACCTCCGCCCAAATTAGTCCTTACCACCTCTGATTCTAATAGTGTTCTCAAGGACTGGAGTTGGTGAAAGCACATACTGTAGACAGAACTGAAGCAACATCAGATTACAATTGTGGTTTTAGGTATGCATTTACTTGTGTTTCCTGTAGGTAATGTGTCGATTTGGTATCGTAAACACCTACTGACAGCCACTTTCGGGTTACGTCCTTCTTGTTGGGTGAGACTTGGGTCTCTACCACCCACCACTGAATGATAATTGCCCGTTCTTCATTGCTCAAACCATTTGTGCGTTTCGAACACACTACCAACATGCAGACAAAGTCTCCATTGCTGTTGATCACTTCCCGCCTATCTATGGCAGTTGAAACATTACGATGGTGAACTCCTAATACTCTAGCTACTTGTCTGGCCGACAAATGCCCCGTCTGTGAACTAACTGAGGCATCTAGAATTGCGTATTTAGTTGCTAGTTTAGCTGCACTATTTCCTCTCTTCACCAGGTTTAGACGAGTTGAAACACCACCCACGACATCCGCATATACTGCCGCCACCTTTGAGGGTAAAATGTGATTTGGAAAAAATCCTAATACTTTTTTATGATCTAGAACTCGTCCTAGGACAACTTTTTTACTGTTTGGCCCTCGACAACTAGACAATTTCTCATTAATAAAATTGGCAATAACAAGTGCAACCCTATGTTCCTCTTTGTCTACCATGTGGTCCCGCCCAACACCAACAACATCAAATTCAAAACTATCATCAAACTCACATTGTCCTTCACTATCACGAGCCCTATTGGCTTTGACATGCCGTCTTCATGACGAGGCTTTGCTAGCATTTTGAGATGCTAGTCGCTCTTCTTCTTCGGTATAACCATTTCTTCATTGCCTAGCCTGTAGGACTTGCCGCACTGCTCGTTCTTGTGGAGGCAACCTTTCGCGGCCATTTCTTACATCTTGTATCACAGCTGCCCCCATTCAGGTCTCCCTCCTTGCATCACCAAATAGCAACCACAACATCAATGAAAGAGCAGTCAACCGCACCCTAAACTCAAATTGGAGCAAGTTCATCCTAGCCAGTTTTACCTTCAGCTCTAAACATAAAGACATACCCTATCAGGTACAAGTAAATCTTGTCCATGTGCAAGCAAACAGATTTATATTTGAACAAACGAACAACAAGATGATTGCAACCCTTATCCTAATTGAACCCCCCCCAAAAAATGGGGCAGTAGATTTGCGAAACACTTACCTCGAACTCCTCAGACCCTTCTGCTTGACTCCATGAAGTTCTAGCCTTCAGACCAAAATCAGTATCCAAGTGCACCCTAAACCTTGTCCCTGAAGCTCCAACTATTTGTGTTGGGCAACCCTATCGAGGTGCAACTAAACCCTAATCGACCTATACTCAAATCCTGACCAAGTGCAAGATAATCCTGGCCAAGTTTGTGCAGTTGCTTTCCACACCCTAACCCCCCAGGGAGTTTTGCCAAGTATAACAAGACCGCCTACAAGAGAGCAATAAAACTCAACGCTTGACAACGGCAAAAGGCAAATCGAATCACAATTCCCTAGGGATTAGAGTTCCCTCTAGTAGAGATCTGTCAAACACGGAGGAGAAGAAACTCGACACTTGCAATGGCATAAGCAGGCTGAAATCAATCCTCTAAAATACACCGTTCGACGATCGTCTTAAGCAAATCAAACACATCTCCAAATCGCTTCTCACGCACACCTGTGTCGGAATCCTAGAGATCTGTCAAAGCATAACATCGGCCATAGCCAAGTTCGTGCAGCCGCTTGCCATATGTGTGAAGACCCCAACTACAAGGTGCAGAAACAAGAGAAGAGAACATGCGCACTATGTTCGTAGACATAGCGGAACTGGCAAACCCTAACCATAAGAAAACTGAAATTCGATTATCACCTGGTTTTGCAGTGATCTTGCTCTCAATCCTCCTCGGATGCAACTTCAATCCTAGCATACAAGCCCACCTAATCAGGAGGAAGAAAGCGCTTAACCTAGAATACCATAGCTGGTAATCCAAAAAATGGAAAGGCAACAGTAAGCGCAAAAACGTTCCAAGGGCACAAGAGTGACAACCAAAGAAGAGAGACAAACTGTGAGCCGTACGATCCTCCTACATCGACGGACCAGATGAACCCGATTTTGAAACCCGACATCGGTCTCTTACCCGCCCAGTTACCCGAATGAACCAGTTGCTTCAGAAAAAGGACTTCTAAGCTACCAAAAATGGTCCACCGTAGTGTGCATTTACCCTAGTATGCAAGTACATATTATAACTTTATTTACTAAAGTGAAGATAATGGTGTAGAAGGTCTATATTGAAAGGATATCACCTTCATATCTTTACAAAGATGTGAATCATGTAATCTTTGCTTCCTACAATCATTATTAATATATGCACCTAAATTCATATATGTGTAGCATGTTTATTGTATATTAGTTAATTGTGTCAATTGTATTTTTACAACTTTTAAGTTTGGGAGGCATATCAAAACATCATTGGCAATGGTTTTAAGAGATGTAGCTAGGTTGGAGATTGGAATGATATCAACCCCTAAATATCCAACAAAACCATTTTATCGTTGTTGCCAAAGGTCTAGTATCATTTCTGGGTGGAATTTTTTTTCAAAAAAACATATTTCCTACACAATTTAGATCATTGGGATCACTTTCAATTTTTATATTCAAAACTAAGATTTTTATAGCTAAACAAAAAAATATAAAGAAACTTAGTACAAACTACAAAGTGTTTAGTATTTGCCTAGTGTTGAAAGTTTACTCCTTGGAAGAAGTATTGATACTCTCATTACTAAATCTTATGCCTTTTTCACAAATCAACTAAAATTGTAAATTTGAATAATCATAGAAATTGTATTTTTGATAAATTTTTGAAGTTAATAGTACAAAATTCATGTTATACAAATCTATAAATAATTTTGAAATTTTGACATTACCTTCATTATACTTTCTATTCTAAAACTCTTGATGCTTAACATTACCTTTATTGATACAAACTTCAAATTAGTTATGGAAATTATATTTTTTAATACATTTGTGTTTTCTCCATAACCCTTACTTAGGCCTTTAGGAAAATTTAACCCTTAATTTCTAAATGCTCATTTACCATTTTATGATCATTGCTAATCTTCAAGGGTTATCCAAATCTCTGAAAAATAATTTTTTGAAATTTCATTTTCTTCTCATATAATTAATTAAATTATCATTCTACAACCAAAAAATCTTTTGATTTGGACAAAACTTTGTTGTAGCCATGATTTTCAAAATCAAACACTTCAAAGAATGCTCACTATGGATTGTCTTCAAAGAAAAACATAGCCAATCAAAGGCCATCACAAGAAAAAACATTCCAAAGGGGTGCAAGTAGACAAGGGGTTGATTGATTGGAGCATATAGTAAATGGGCACGGTCAAGTGTGGGCGCTTATTTATCCACCCTTGGTAAATCAACGAACACAACCAGGTTCTAGTTCTATGGTAGGTGTCTATTCTAATGGGTGTCTAAGAGTCAATCCATTGTGCCTTCCAAGCAATGGATCTTTTGCTAATTTCCTAAATGGGACTCTCTAATCGTGGTTTTAATTGACTCATAAGTTGACTATCTGCTGTGTTATGTTTTGTGTTCCCTATTTCTAAATTTTACTCTATAATCCTAAGGTGGAAGATTATCTCATGCCATTTCTAAAAACCTAAGACTTGTTCAATTTGGGCTCTCTAGGAAACCGCTACAAGCAGACGAAGTTTCGGCCGCTTGGCTATCAAACTTCAGCCATAGTTTTCTATGGGCTTCTAATTCTAATTGAAGGCGAAATTTGGCCTACGGACCTGACCTCCTATGTTCTAACTAAATACTAAGTCTCAACTTTTTTGGATGAACACTTTCAAGTTTCATCCGTTTTGGGCTCTAAACTTCATCCATCGATATCTTGGGCGTCCTAACTCTAATTCCTACGTGTCTTATGTTTTTGGAAACCTCTCTGGGTCTACTCTAAGCTTATCTATTCAAATCCAACCTGATCTAAGCTCAAATGGGACTTAGCTCTCGGCCTACCTAAGATTGTGACCCCTAGTGGATTAATTTCAAGGGAGAAGGGTTAGGATCTTACCTCGGCTTGGAGATCCATGATTAAGGCGTTCAAGTCGCTTCTTTCCGCCATGGTAAGTCAGGAGGGTTCACCCAATTGTAGACCAAAATGGTCTTGGTAGTCACGTAAAGAATTGTAACTTCTTTTTCCTTCTTTCTTTCCACCTTCTTTCTTTATGCCTCAACCTTTGTGTCCCATCAATGGGGAGTGGTTGGATGCCACGTACCTTTTTTGGAAGTCAAAATTACAAGCTA
The DNA here is from genome assembly GCA_947034895.1 of Rhytidiadelphus loreus. Taxonomy (NCBI): domain Eukaryota; kingdom Viridiplantae; phylum Streptophyta; class Bryopsida; order Hypnales; family Hylocomiaceae; genus Rhytidiadelphus; species Rhytidiadelphus loreus. The sequence continues at coordinate 46,638,490 of OX344765.1, forward strand.
ACTACTATTTACGCATCAGCTTACCCTAATGGTGGAGGGGATTCTCATCCTATCCTACTCTATAGTTCCCCTCTCCTATCTAAGGCCTCCTTCCTCCTTCACTTGTGTATTTGGAGTTGGCAAGGCTTGGTGGAGAGTGATGAGGTTGAAGTTGTGGTTGTAGGATGCTTCTCACTTACTTTGTTCTACCCTTATGTGTTTGATTCACTCCCCCTCCTCTTCTTCTAATCTATCATACCCTCTCTATTCTAGTCTATTTGTTTTCTACTTCTACTCTAACCTATTGTTATTATCGTCTATTGTTTCCTCTACCTCCCCTAATCTATTTGTATTCTCTCTATCCTCCTTTTTCCCCTACTTTCTATGTGAAGAGAATCAGAACAAAGGAAAAAAAAAAAAAAAAAATGAGTTGATTATTGGCCCCGTTGGACTACTAGCTAGTGCCGCTAGGGTCCCGGTGTTGGCTAAGCCTGGTGCTGGCTGAACCTGGTGTTGGCTGGTATCCGGTACTAGTTGTGCCTAGTGTTGGCCTGGTACTCGGTGCTAGCTCGGTGCCCAATTCTAGCTGGTGCCCAAATTGATCTGGCTAGCGCCAAGACCTTCTTTTTCTAGGGGGAAACAAGCGAGAAGGGCAGTAGGGCGAGGACGATGTTTAACCAAAAGAACACAAAGAAGGAACACCTTTCCTAAATTTTGGATACTAAACTTTGACCTATCCCCACAATGTTTTGGAGACTAAACTTTGGAATTGACTTCCGGAGTGACATCCAAGAGGAGTGGCTAGATTGGTTTTAACACCAAATCTAAGACTTTCCCTTGGGCCTAGGGTTCAAAGCTCCACCGTTTGAGGGATTTTAACACACAATCTAGGACTCAAGACAACAACGAAAGGTAGGGTTTTGTCACCATGGAGGGACTACCCGACTCTTTTCCACACAAACAACAAAGGGAACTAAGCCTACATCATGCATGAAACTAAGGTTAGTAACAAGGACACACGTGACTTGCGGCTAGTGGTATGGGGTTACTATGAAGGTGGCAGAAAAGACACAAAATTAGAGGCCCTCCAAAGCGGCATCGCCAAGGTACGGTGGAGGGGGGCTCTAGGGTTAGTATAACGTTAACCTCAAAGACAAAGACCAATGACTCACTTAAACACAAGACTAGTAGCAAGAAAAGACAAGCGCCAAGGAAACACATAGCAACAAGGTGTAGAGGGACCCCCAAAGTCCTCTACTTCATGGAAAGCACTAACAATGACTCCAAAAGAAGCCCAAAAGGAAGAGACTCAAAAGCTTTGGCCAAAAGGCCAAAATCTTCACACCAAACGGACCAACGGTTCCAAGTACAAAAAATGGGGTGTTTTGGGAGGGAGAAGGGCCCCCTTTTATAGGTTTCCAAGGGCCCACTCCCCCCCTCAACTTACTACTAGTAACCTCATCTTCTCGGATTTTCATCCTTATCTTTTGAAATTTTCACCTAAGTTTGGGTTTTACGTTGGTCCTAAAGTTTATCTTTTGGAGTTTAACTCCAAATCGCAAACAGATTGTGCCAATGGCTTCAAAAGGCCATTTTTAGTCAAAAAGATCTCCGACCCCCTATTCCCATCACGAAAAACTCATCAAAAACTAGCGCCAATTAAAACCAGTAAAAGGGTAAAAATCTAACTTTTGGAGTTTACCTTTTCTGACTTGGGTAACTAGTTAGGGTTGTTGGGAAGGTCCTAGGGAGTAAGAAAAGACTCTTTGATGACTTCGTTTCTCCACGAAGATCCTGCCGTAATTAATAATTGGAGGAATGTTGATACATTGGTAGGCTGAAGAAGAAGATTATGGCTTTTTTCCTTGATGATTGATAGGAATGGTTTAAGCAAACTGAATCCAGTTGAAGATGATTGGCTTAACACAGATGTCAGCAGCTGTCAGCTTCGTGGATCGACGCTTCGCGCGCGTGCGTGATTTGTTTCTATGCCGCAGGATGCGCTCGCAGCGTCTTCTTTTGGATGACGGCACCACCACTATGCATTGCTGGATACCACCTTTGTTAGGACCACCGTTGTTGTTTGTCCATGGATTAGGCTGGGATGGCATGATGACCTGGGTGAATCAGCTGGAAGTTTTTATGGAAGCCGGATTCACTGTGTATGTGTCCGATCTAGTGTTTTTTGGTCAGTCTTCCACGGGAAGCTCCAAGCACTTGTGGCGTTTCAAGCGGAGTGCATGGTGGACATGCTGCGTAGGCTCAAGGTGGAGTCGTGTGTACATGTGTTGGGGACCAGCTATGGCGGGCTGGTTGTATTGCATCTCGCATCCGAGTTTCCTGAACTGGTTCACAAGGTGAGCCTACCGTGAAATTTTGTTTGCATGTTCTGAACATGTATTCTAGGGTTTAGGCAAATTCCATCACTGAAATAAACTGCAGCATCATTCTAGGACGGAATCTTGTTCGAAGAATGCATGCCCCTCTATTGTGGACCACTGGCACAGGAATATATATATTGGCATTGGTAGAAGGACCCTTTCAAGAATGTTCCCCTTCAACAATGTTGTAAAAGGAGGTCTAACTTTCCTTGGTTCACATAAAGGAAAAATGTGAACCTCAGTTTTAAACCTGTATTCATGGATTTCAGTGTATAGTGTTTTGGGATCCATGTAAGTTCGTATATGGTGAATCTTGTCACTAAGGTATTTCCCCATTTCTCCAAGGTTGCTAAACTGATTTATTCAATTAGTGAGTGAGATAAAAAAATTCCTAAGTCACAATTTTCCATTTGCGCAGAAATGTTCCTTTATTGTACCATTTTCTACCATTTTTATTGCAGTGACGTGTTATTTTGTGGCCTCCCGAATAGATATATTTGTGTAGTGGTATCATAATGCTTTTCACCTCTTCTTCCATCATTCTCAATGCAACCATTGTTTGTCACTACGTAATATAAAAAACTTGTAAAAGACTTGATTGTTGAATGTTTTGATTGGCTATTCCAGAACAGTGTAAATCAAGGTGCACTAAATTAGGTTTGAAACACACGAACACACGAATGTTGACACGAGAGTAAATCTTTAACCTTAATTGGACATCCTTGAACCATTTCATGCTTCCCATTGCTCAAAGAACCTGGACCATTGATTATTGCAAAAATCTTGTGTGTCATGTACTAATCCAAGTTAGTGCTACTTCTTGTCGTCACGTTTTGAATGTTGTGTCTCTATTCAGGTGACTGACCTACGTGCTTCTGCAACATGTTCATGGTTGTTATGGTGAATTCCAATGCCATAGCTGTTGCGCACCCCATTGACACCTTGTGTGGGATTGGAAGGTGGTGATTTCCAGCTCAGGCATGTGCATGGACGCTATGGATCGTGTCGCTTTACAGGAGAAGCTCAAAGTAGATGACGTGATGAGGATTCTATTGCCCAAGACTACCAAAGGAGTCAAAGAAGCCTTCAAGTTTCTCTTGTCTAATCCACCACGCTTACCTGAGTCTGCATACAAGGAGCTTTTGGAGGTACTTGCCACTCTAACTAACTATTCACCCGATTTGGATCGGAGTAGCTCCGAGCCGGGTAAATAATGCATTTGTTTCCATTCATTATCTTGTGTCTGGATATGGAATCTAGGGATGCATGTATATATTGAAAGGAAGGGTCACCCAAAGTTTGGATGCAGACAGTGTTGGAATTAATGTTGAGCGAACTAGCATGATTCCAAAGATTGCATGATTGTTGCTTGAAAAATTGGCTCTACTAGTCAAGATGAATTTAGAATTTGAGCTATTATGGATACCGATAGATTGTATCTAGATTTTCATACAACCTAGTATGGCCCTATCTTCAGGTGATGCATCTAAAGAACAGAGATGCGAAGGTTGAACTTTACTCTGAAGGCACTCTTTGGACTGACAAGGTACACTTTCAGCCTACATTGACACAGGTGTGTGCCTCAACTAACGTTAACCTATTTTGTGAGATTGTATTTTTGGAGGCAACAGTAAGAGCTGAGTTTTCATGCAGTACAATCACTACAATGTGACTGGTTCTTATAGTTTTAGACATTCTCATAACAAGAATTTTCGTCATGATTTTGAGGAGGTCTCTCTAATTATGGTGATCACAAGGTGGTCTTGAGTTTTCATTATATGGGGAAGATTCTCTTCCGAATGCTGTCCAAAAATTTCCTGAAACTCAGTCGTTGTGGAAAGACTGTCTCAAGCTTCGTAGAAACTGTGTTGGAGGCTATTCCATGTCCAATTTTTGTTGCGGTCTTGAAGTTTGAAGCTCCGTTTTGTAATCTACGTACCAAGTAGAGTAAAGCTTACTTGCCTACCTGCAGTTAGAGTACAGCTTTTTCTCATGTAATGTGTGTGAAGGAGGTGCTCTTGGTATGGGGGGAGAACGACAGGCTATTTGATACCGACCAGGTCCGGAAGCTGAAAAAGTATGTACTTTGTTTCTCTTGAAATCTTTGTTTCTATTATCAAGATGCATGATCTTTTCTGATTTGAGCATACCCGTGTAAAACATTCCACATACGCCGTGAAGTTTTTACATGCCAACTTTGCTTTAGTCTTTAGGAGTGTGTATGTGGCACACCTTCATTTGCTTTTGTCCTCGATGAATACAACCCGTAGAACCATGGTTTGCATGTGTTGCTATATTTGTTTCGAATGTGCGCAATTGAATCGAGATTGTTGGTCTTCTTCGTTTGGGCATTGCCGGATTCTCTTTCGTTTGTTCCTGTTCTGCAATCAACGACGCTAGCATGCGAGCTTGGAGCGGTGAGCTTGTGAGCGGTGAGCGGGGAACTTGTGAGCGGTGAGCGTTGGAGTTAGTTTTTTTAGACTTTTCTCCTGAAAACACATATTTTTTGAAAAAGAAATCAAAATTTGGCAAATTTTTAGTTATATCAGAAAAATCAGGGGACCTATGACCGCTACCCCTATTACCGTGGATTATAAGAATTATGACTACGACCTGCCTATGTCCATTTATTGTTGGCAAAAATCCTTAAACCTTTGTGTATAATGAAGCATTTATTTTGCCCTAAGATTGTTCACATATTTACCCACTTCCAAATTTTGATAGAGATTTTAGTATAAGGTATTAAGCAATACAGGCTTTAAAAAACCAATGTAGGGTTAACAACGAAAACACAATGAACAATACACGGAAGGAATGGTATAGGAAAGCCAACAAAATGAAATGAAGCCCCCCCCAAAGGTCCATTTCATATTGGAAAAAAGGTCCTTTTCCATCCAAAGGTCCATTTCATATTCATATGAACACCTTTGGATGAAGGTCCATTTCATGTTGGAAAAAATCCTTAAACCTTAATGTTGAATGAAGCATTCATTCCCCCCTAACATTGTTCACATATTTACCCACTTTCTAATTTTGCTGGAGATTTGAATATAAGGTATTAGACAAAGAATACTTAAATAAAAAATGTAGGGTTAACAACGACACGAAAATGAACAATACATGGAAGGAAAGGTAAAGGGAAGCCAGAAAACTGAAATGAAGCCCAAAAAAAGGTGGTGTGAAGCCCAAAAAAAATGGATCAAAAATAAAAAAGAAGCTCACATAAACATGGCTAAAAATGTTTTCATATTCATATGAACAGTTTTGGATGATTGTTTTGGATTTAGAGTTCAGCCATTCATAATTTCATTTGCAATTTAGTGGAAACCTAGGACGAACTCCCAAATGGAAGTGAAATGCATGGACGTTTTCTAATTCATAAGCTTAAAATCATATAAATTGTACCAAATGGTAGTTTTTTCAATAAGAATGTAATACTTGTTGCTACTGCTGCCAGTACTACTCTAAGACTGTGATGATCCCTGCTTTTACAAGGAGAAGCTTCAATTCATTGAAGCTCAAACTTGGTGCATGAATGAATTTGTCCTCATGGATGTCCATCTTGCAGAAATACCGAAACAGGTAGTACAAGTGCTTGCAATTTACATATTGTTGTCGACCTCCAACAGTTGAAACACACATGCTGGTAAAGTCCGGGCATGTGCACGAGGGGTACATACCCACTGTAATGCGATAGACATTTCGGTTATGATCACTCCCGGTCTCTAGAGACACAATTGCACCGAGGCCTGGAAAAGGCAACAATGTCACTCCAAGTATTAGTCCGTTCACATTGCCAGCACTCTCCCACTTGTTTCGTTGTTCTGTAGTTGGTACCGTTGAGATTCGCCGTATGTTTCGACTGTTTCGAACCGTTGGATACATATGTGCATCGTGTGGAGGTGGCTGATCATAAAATACGCTTTTGAAAACGTTGGACATATTGAATAGACGACGAGGAGACAAGGTAGGACGCTCCTGCAGTCGAAATCCAGCATGCTGTAGGAGTAATGTCTCCTCTCGGTTCAAGTTGGTCGCCGTGAGAACAGGCCACACCTCTGGCACCTCCGGCCAATCTATTACCCACTTTCGCTTGGTTCCCTTCACACATCGTTCAATGTCATGTGCACAGAACCAGAAGTCCGCCAGCACTTCTCGCTTACTCCCGTAATCTTCTTTTCTCCCACGATAGGTAGGAGTAGGGTTGTCTTGTCTGACATATTTTTGGGTTTAGGCGTCGTGTATGACGTCTGACGTCGCGTGTCGCGTATCACGAAGTGTCGAGTTTACTTGACATCGTGTCGCGGAGGGGTAAAAAATTTTACCCCATGGTAAATAGATTTTGCCTACGTGGCAGGGCTTCAGAACTGACGTGAACAGCCAGCGTGGGCGACTGCGGGTGTGGGCGCGTGCAGGTCTACCTTGGGCGACCTCGGGTGGAAAAATTGAGGCAACTACGGGTGAAGGGGCGACTGCGGGTCTAGGGCGCTAGGGCGACTTCGGGTGAAGGGGCGACCGCGGGTGGAAAAAATAGAGGCGACTGCGGGTTTAGGCTTGAAGGCGACTGCGGGTGAGTGGGCGACTGCGGGTTAGGGGCTTTAGGGCGACTTCGGGTGAAGGGGCGACCGCGGCTTCGGGTACTGAGGGCGACCGCGGGTCCGACAGGTAGGGGCGACTGCGTGTTATAGGGCGACTGCGGGTCGGAGCAGCAGACAGCGACCGCGTGTTCCAGGGCGACCGCAAGTTCAGTTTAGGATTTGAGTTTGGCATATTCAGTCTTTGAAGTAACACGTCACATAGGTGTTTTATAAGCGTAGAATTAGGTGCTACGTTATGTTGGGGTTTACAATTTACAAGTGCAAATAATAGAGCCCATGAAATGTAAATTGGACAAACTTCTCTAATCCCAAAAATTCACCCAGTATAAGGCCACAATAATAATGTCAACAACGATTATATTAATAAGTCATCGATATTGCTTTCAGGCGGACTTCAAATGTAGCCATACTTGCATTGCACTTTTATAACCTCGTTGCAGTCATCACCTAACTGCCTACCAATTAGAACTCAACATATATTTTAAAACCGGTAATCTGTCCCTCACTCTAATATGCTCATATGCTTGATGAAGCATTACAAAATCCTTACACATCAGGATGAAGGCTCAAAGCTTGAACTACAAAGATTTGCTACCTAACATATAAGCTAAAACCTTATAACTATAATTATAACTATAACTATAACTATAATTATTGTCTACTTCTCTAGTACTCTAGTCACCAGGCGTGAATGTAGAATCGCTCGGCACCTCATCAGCATTAGGGTCTGTATCTTCGTAAGACTCTTCGTTGCTCCTGTTGTCACCCGAGCTTTCGATTTCATCATCTTCCCTTGTTACTACTTCGATTCGTACCTCACGCTCTACCTCTGAGTTCAGATTTTGAACTTCTGTATCTACACCACTGAACCCTTCAGTTTGCACAAGTCGTTTCGTGAGCCTCAACGCATCCGTAGTTCCATCCATGTTGGATGCAGGGTGTCGTCCTCCTCTACTTGATTGTCCAACATTCTGGGTGGAACATCCCGCTCCAATGGTACACCGTTGGACAATTTGAGTGGGTCGTTTAGGGTTTCGAGGTCCCCTCTTGTCAACCCTCCTAATACGCCTTTTCTGGCCTCTACTGTTGCGCCCCTGGATTCCTAATGATAATTCGCCAGGGCCAGACACGGATGAAAGTTGAGTGGGTTGTGGAGCTGAGCCGTGAACCTCTTCATCAATCGTTCGTAGAGCACCTCCACGCACCGGTGGCCTTGTTGGAAGGGTTGGGATAGACCTCCTCACTGTTGCCACATTTGTAGTCGTCTCTGGATTCAACGGCACATTCCGACTTCGATTCATAACATATGCCAATGGCACATCATCATCATCATCTGTAATAACAGTTGTTCTGAGGGTAGATGCATTCAATACAACGGGATTTGGTATTCCCTCGTGTACAACTTCATTGACTTCGATGGCCTCTTCTTCATGTTCGCTTCTCATTGGAACTTGTGCACTGCTTCTTAAATTGCGGGCCATATTTGGAGGCGAACTAGTTGATATTGGAGATCTAGCTTCTTCTTCTACGGGTGCCATGGGAATAGGTACGCCTTCGTCGTTGTTGTCGGGGGTGCTTTCCCTCCTCAGTGATGCATGTGCCGGCGAAATTGCATCCATATTGTGCACGACGTTCTGCGGTGGACTACGTACAGGTGAATTTCCCGGAGAAACATACCCATCGTCACTAAAATCAAATGTATTCCCGTATATTGGTCGTGGAGGACTATGTGGCGGCCTAACCATTGCATTCTAAGGATTGTTGCGCAACCGATCCTCTTCATCCCTGCGGTTCTCGCGTTCTCTCATAAAATCTGGAACAACGTCGTCTTCTTCCCTTGAAGACAAAGGCCCATCACGCTCGTCCTCATTGTCTCCATCTGCAAGCATTTGGTCGTAAAAAATGGCTGGGTTGTGTCCACGTTTTTGACGTTCAAGTTTGCTGTTCGCGTAGATATACACCAATGTCTCTGCCTTTGTCGTGGCCAAGCGGTTTCGCACTTTATTGTGCACAAAGGAATACATGCTCCAATTCCTTTCACACGAAGATGCAGAGCACGTCAAACCGAGAATTCGCTTTGCAATTTTTGGAAGAGCATTGCCCCCCACACGATTCCACCATTGATGAGGCAATAATTGACATTCAATGATATCGGGAGCCTCATGTAAAGGATCGAATGCACCTGTCTTCTCTTCAAATTGAGTTAGCTCCTGCATTGCTTCCACCACTGACACGTTCAATGGTACGCTCAGTTTTCGTATGACTCGATTCAAAGCTCCCTTCGCGTAGCCATTGTTATGAATAGCCTCCACGTCACTCAAGTATGGATTTAGTAGTGCCCCCCCATAGTGTAGGTCAGTAATCATCAACTTCCAGCGAGCATCAAATTGTTTTTCATATCGTGTTGCCACCACTGGATCAAGGAAAAATGGAGCATTCTTGAGAGAATAAATGTGCTCCTTCAAGGCTGTCATCATTACTAAAGCTTTCGGCATTGCCGGGACTTTTCCATCAAAATGACAAAGACAAAGCAGCACGGGCTCTATCATATGGAGGAAATTGTCGCACTGAACCCAGAACTCTTCTGAACGGATATCTTGCCTTGCAAGTTTGGCCTTGCCCATAATGAAATGTCCATTTCTGCGGTTTTGCAAACTCAACTCGAACGTCATGTATGTCTCATCCAGTGTCACATTGTGCACTGCTTGCTTGCAGTCTACCAAACGATCAATCATCAAGAAATTTGTGGCAAAACGTGTTTTGCTTGGAAGTCTCAACACTTTGTTTGGTGAAAATCTCTGAAACAATGCCAAAGTATGTTGGTATTTCTTGATGAACTTCACAATTGATGAAGCCTTTTTTACCAACTCCTTTATTCTCTGATCCTTTCCCCAGTCTTCTAAGAGTAAGTCCAAAATGTGTGCCGCACAACCCTGCCTATAAATGTGAGGGTACCTTTCTTCCAACCTTGCCATCGCCCCCGTCATGACTGCAGCATTGTCCGTACACAATTGCACAACGTTGGTAGGCCCAACTTCCTCAATGTATCGAGCCATCGTCTCAGTCGTGTAAGATATATCCTTCTTCTCCCCAGTACTATCCATTGATCCCAAAAAGACATCCCCGGCGAGACACACCAACATCATATTTAGTAATGGCCGCGAATTAGTATCGGACCAACCATCTGAACAAATTGTCGCTCCATACTGACTTATTGAAACCCTCGTCCGCTCCGAGACCATGGCTTCAACCGATGCCTTCTTAACATCTATCATTTTCGTGCGAATCGCATTATACGGTGGCGGTTGGTACACGAATCCAGCTGCTGCAGTTTGTTTAACAGCATTCACGAAGGCCGGGTGGCGCACAACATTAAACGAAATGTTTGCCTCGTAAAAGAAAGAAGCCCACAACCTATCCAACTTTTGTCTGCGGCCCGTCTGTAATGATTCATCCATGCTTCTTTGCCGAGAAACAGATGGCATGTTCCTCCTTCTCTCAAACGTTGTTCTAGTAGAATCTACTGAATCAGGCGTAGGATTTGGTCTTGCATTTGATTCAAAGGGATTGAGAGACCCTTCTTCTTCGACATCCAACGCAGGTGCGACAATAGACTCTGCAACATTAACTGGTGCATCATGTCTAGCCGGTGCATCATACATCTCTTCGTAACTCATGGACCTTGGAACTTGCCCCTCGCCAGTCCGAAACTTTTCTCGTACAATTCTAGGGATCTCCTTACAACGCTCCGATGTAGTCGAGCCGCCATAGCCAAAGTGAATCAATACTCTCTTTCGTACAAATACTTTGCTCCACCCACAAAACACGCATTTTCGAGCATGGGGGGAATTATCAATTGGGGTACACGGTACTAGCCAAGAGTCCCAATCCTTTGTGGACCTCCGCGTATCATTCATGGTCCCCCCCCTTCCAACACCTTGTCCAGCCATGTAGTAGATCAACACTGGGTCTTCAAAGAAAATGACTACAATAATCATACTAATACTATGGAAGATGTAATGACAAAGCAACCCGCTTAGAGTGGTCTTGTAAACCCTTCTAAACACGGTTGTTGCCCTCCGAAGAAGTTAAACGTCCGCATGAAGCCTCTTTCGAAGGTCCAAGACAAGAGTTTTATCAACGGAGCCAAGATGATAAAACAAGGGGTACCCCTAGAACTTTATACAAGAAAACTCCTTGGACCCGCGGTCGCCCCATGAGAGAATGCGGGTCCAAAAACCTGAAATCAGTCAGGTGATGGGCGATTGCGGGTCCAAGATTGGGCGACAGCGGGTCCAGGAGTGGGCAACTGCGGGTCCAGAAGTGGGCGCCACGGGTCCAGTAATGGGCGACTGCGGGTCCAGAAACAGGCGACTGCGGGTCAGAAACAGGCGACTGCGGGTCCAGTAATGGGCGACTGCGGGTCCAGAAATAGGCGACTGCGGGTCCAGGAACGGGCGACTGCCATTTGTTTGGATAATTCTTGCATCCCCTAGGGTAATTTGGGGCCTATAATTGAAACTATGAATTCAAAATTTCCACTAAAAAAATAAGCCTTGAAAATAAAAAATTCTAGTGTTTGCCCTGGAGTGGCAATGAGTAGGTCAATTCACCCTAGCCGTGACAATTGCTCTGAACTTCAATAACAAGTTCTTTTCCAATCCGGCAAGTTTTTAATTTTCCTTTTTTTTTAATTCTCTTTTAATTCCGAAAGTCCGAACTCCCAAGGTCATTTTCTTGCCAAAATTCCTAGAATATTCAAGTATTCACAACATTGCAAACATAAATAACCAAAAATTCATATCTATATTTATGTACTCTTGTCAAGGAACTACATAGAATTCAATGTGCTTGCATTGGAATGTTCAAAATGGATAATATCCTTTTATATATACATAAGATGGAATATACATAGTCCTCAAAAATGTGCTAAAAATGAAAATCATTCAACATCCATTTTGGCCTTTTCTTTGCGGTCATGAGCCTCACGTTCCATCTCATACAAGACTTTCCTACCTTCCAACTGCAAATTCCTAAGGTATCAGTCATCCTTCCCCAACTTCTTTTCCAACCAAAATTGCTTGTATGATTTTTGGAACTTCAAAAGCGCCTTCAATGCATCCCGATGTTCTTCCAATTTTAGATCCAATGACAAAGAAACCCCAAGCTTCTTTTTCAAGTCAACTACTTCCGTAAGAGACAATGCTTGTTTAGTAGCCACGTCTTTCCAACCACACATTTCTGCAACACGGTCAAGGGGGGCTTTGTCCTTTAATGCTTTCAAGGAATTTAATCTTGATCGTGCTTCTTCCACCCCTCGCTTCTCCAAGTCTATCTGATCTTCCTCCAGCTTGCATGCTTCCATAATTTTGGCAAGCCGTGATTTCGCAAACTCATTGCTAGAAGAACTAGATCCTCCAGCATGCCGAGAAGAGAATCTAAGGTAAAATGCTTCCAAGTCTAAAATCTTTGTTATTTGCGTTGACAAAAGAACTTGCCGACTTTCAAGTTCAGCACGTAAGCTATTCACAATATCTCCACTCAAAGTTTGCGTTTCTTGATTGCGAAGCTTCTCACATTCTAGATGCTTTTCATCCAACTCATTTAGAAGCTTCTTGAGTTGAGCTTTGTAAACAACTTTGGTGTCCAACATTACTGTGTCAGGGACAGTTCCATCTTCAACAAATTCCTCACTTCGGTACATGTCATCAACACAATCCAATTGGAACAAAGAAGGCTTCACATCTTCTTCTGTTTCCATCTCTGTCCAAAAAACATCATCTTCTGCTTCTTGCATGCATGCAAGCACATACTGCAAAACTTCGTCTTCTTCAGTGCGAAGGACTGTAATCGGATTCACCATAGCAAGAGGCAAAATATCAAGAGGCAAAATATCAAGATTTTGTGGTTGCCTAGCTGGTTCACCCTCTTCTTCCATTCTCGGGGGAGGTAAATTTTGTGAAGTAGAAGCCACCATCGCCATGTTTTGGGGTTGCATTGGAGGGTCTTCACCAAGGTTGTCTTCCTCTCCCGAAGATGAATCAGATGACGTCCAATGAAACTGCTCATCGGGCACTCCCTCCTTCAAGTTTTTCTTCTGGCCTAGCCCTTCACGTGGATTGGCAGATAGAGCCGCCCTTGGGATGTCTTTTGTCGGTGGAAGGCGAGCATGCTTCACTCCCTTGATTGAACTCCAATCCACGCTTCGAAACAAAATGAGTTCCACATACACCATTGCACATATGTAATATGGGACTTCGCTCCTGGGCACTGAATATGTGCCATACAAGTATCGATAAATTTCGATACAACGTTGCACAAATGCATCATTACAGCATGGATGCAAATTGGCCGTATTGTTGCGCCGATTCGTGTAGTGCCGATGATAGGGGAATAACTTGTCGATGTGGCACCACCTCACGAAGGACTTACAAGTCTTGGCAGTCCAGTGGCCCGTAATTCGATCCCAACCTCGGTAGGCCACACACGCTGGGTCCAAAAGGATGCGTCGTTGCCTAGGGTGCATGGCTCCTTTTGCCTTGGTCTTCTTCTTGTGGTCCGCAATTGGAGATGCTCTTGAGATTTGGGGCAAGGAATCTAAACTTAACCCTAAACCGCAAAGTATTATCTAGCTAAAGTTAACCCTAAACCGCAAAGTATTATCTAGCGATTAGTGAGTGATGGAGTAAAATCAAGAACATGAGCCGCATGTAAGTGAAACTCAAAACCCAAGCTCCCGGGCACACAATCAGCCACTGTAAAGTAGGTGAAAGGCAGTACGCAGCAAGAAGGGAAAGTGACAAAGTTGGGTGGGGAGACAGCTAATTAACCCGCAATCGCCCTGGGGCGAGTGCGGGAAGGGGCGCGTGCAGGTCTGAGAGCGACCGCGGGTAGGGCAACTGCGGGTCTAAGGGGCCGACTGCGAAGGCGACTGCGGGTAGGGCGACTGTGGGTCTGGGGCTACTGGGGATGGGCGACCGTGTGTGGGGCACCACAGAGTAATTTCTGGACCCCTACAGTGGGGCGACCGCGGGTAGGGCGACCGCGGGTACAGGGCAGGATTTTGAATTTCTGAACCTCTAAGACTTTCACTTTGAAGTTCTCTTACACAAAATTGTGGACATAAATTTTAGTTACCAATGCACTTCATAAAAATGTATTGCACCTTTTCATCTTTTATTTAAAAATTTGGGTTATGCATCTTTAGCCATTTTATTAATTATTGTTGCAACTTATTAGATTTGACATGCAAAAAGAGGATTCCCACCCTAACATCACTTCTGCAATTTCAATAAGAAAATAATCAAACATAAGAAATTTACCATCCATGATTCACATGGTTGCGTTTTATTTTCCAATGCAATCTCTATTATGTTTAGTTTGAATTTGTATGGTGAATCCATTGTAAAACAAGATCCAACTATGAAGAATGTGGGATTCTTGATCAATGTAGACCACTTTCGGAGAGCTCCAAAAGAAGGGGTTTGGGAATTGAGGAATAAATACCTTTTATTCATTTATGGTCAAGTGTGATTGACACATTATAAATTGTGTGAGAGAACAAAACTCAATATAATCAATTATACAATGCATAGGATAGGTGTAGTAAGATGGTTGTTCAAATATCTCATAAGGATTGGGTGTGACAGAATGAGCTCCCATATAACTTTCATCATGTGCTTTATCAAGCACCGTGAAGGTGTAGTTGGGAACTAATTGTCACAATTAATTGTCATAGCTATTTCCCAGCTGATTTCATGGTTTTGTTCAAATTTTATTTATCTGTACATTCATAGGTATCCTAATTAAAAGTGTAGCCATCATATTTACAAACAAAGGGATTAAATCAAGGGCATACATTTGTACATTTTCAATATTTGGGGATTTCAAACTTGTGAACCAAGAATAACAAGCCACAACATTTATGGGTATATATTTTATTGGGGGGTCACATTTATGGGTATATATTTTTTGGGAGGGGTCACATATGTAAACCATTAAAGTATTGGGCACTAATCAATTAAACATTCATATACCATGGACTGTTTAGCAAAATATGATCATCCATCTGAGATAAACAATCCATGCATTGTTTAGCAAAATCATAGTATAGAAATGTAAAATGAAGTTCTTTGTCAAGCACATTGCTATTTCACATGTCTAGCATGACTTTAGTACTATTATCTTCATAAATAACTTATTTCTTTTTATGATCCCAATTCAAAAATCAAAATAGGGTCTTATGCCATGGTACAAGGCTGCCGTTTGATGCACCACAACAATGTCTCTAGTCACGAACGATTTGCCCGTGGCACAAGGTTGTCCAAGTTTGCGCGAGCTTGGTTTAACCTATTATTGGTCTACTCAAAGATATCCGTGGTGTTGATTTGAACGCTCAGAGATTGTGTAAATGCGTGTTCCGTCCTGTGCTCATCATCCTAAGGTGGAATTGTCATTAGTACATATGATATTCACAGAATGGGGTACAAACAATACTAACCTAGCAAGTATATTAACTCGTGTTGTGGTATTGCACTAACCTTAATGAGTTGTAACAACAAGCATCCATTTTCAGACTCGGAAAGTTTCTCGACATCCTCAAATTCTTCTAATAAAGCCCTGCATCTCCCGGCCCCCCATATCAATGAATATTAAAACATAACAACTACATATGGGTATTTTTAGCATATAATCTTATAATACAAGTTCTATACTAGAACAACCGAACCTGAGGTTTGTGCAATCTTTTCCTTGCCGAACCCACACATATTCTTCCATCATGGCCCACCCCTCCCTAATGGCCTCATCAAATTTGGCTCCCCAAACAATATCGCGTGTGTTTTGTATCAAACACATCACTCGTCCTGCAGTAAATAAGCACTAATAGTGAGATGAAATGTCCACCACTAACTATCCAATTAGAAATGTTCATTAATACATGTTCATTTCATTATTCAAGGATTCAAATCACCTATACAAAAT
The DNA here is from genome assembly GCA_947034895.1 of Rhytidiadelphus loreus. Classification (NCBI taxonomy): domain Eukaryota; kingdom Viridiplantae; phylum Streptophyta; class Bryopsida; order Hypnales; family Hylocomiaceae; genus Rhytidiadelphus; species Rhytidiadelphus loreus. The sequence goes on from OX344765.1 coordinate 46,654,430, forward strand.
GAAGGGCAATATTTTACTCACCCATTTTGCTGGCTTGGAAATGGCCTTTGGACTCATTGCATTGGCCATAATGAGCAAAGCAATACAATTTGTAGCCTTTCCAAAAGTCCTTAATCCTATTTCAAAGATCACAAATCAATTCCAATAGAATAGTCATTGTCATGGTGATTCTCCCACCTATTAAAAAGACATTGTCTACAATACAAGTGGATGACAATAAGGAAATCAAAGGCAAACTAAACAAATTTTTACCGGAAATATTCATGGTCGAGAATAATTATGACTTCCTCTGAGCACTTGCTAAATTGAACACCTGCCATTAAGCCTGTAAGGAGCCAAATAACTAATCATTAGCAATGCAAGAAGATTAAATTTGAATAGGCTACATAACAATTGAGGCCCCCCTACGTTACTATAACACCCAAAAATGAAAGAGAATCAATGAAGAACCAAATGAATCATTTTCATTTGAATTGCTAATTGTTTTAAATGTGAATTTAGTGTACCCTTTTTCGGTGACTTCACACCCATTTGTGTGTGCATCCTTATTATTCAACAACTTTGCCACAATGAATGCAATTGCCGTTTCAAGGCCCTCTACATCAAATGGCTTTGATATTCTCACTATCCTAAACTAATGGAAAAGATTTTGGGTTCATTGAAGTATACAAGAAGTGTCTGCTGTATTGTTGGCTGTTTGTGGGAAACCAAAAAAACCACGAGACCTCCACAACATTGGGCCCACATTCAGCCACTACAAGGTAGGTGAACTACAAGGCGCAGTTATGAAAATTATGGACCATAGGCTGGAACAGCCCATGAAATACCCGCAGTCGCCAAGGGCGCATGCGCTAACCCTAACACGGATACTAGGGCGACAGCACATGGGGCGACTGCGCATGGGGCGACCGCGGGTCCGGTCCAAGGATCCCTCGCGTCTTTTAAGGGCGACCTCGGATCAGGGCGACCGCGGGTCAGGGCGACCTCGGGTCCTCGAGGGGGAAACACATTTCAAAATCCCCCCTCCATCAGGGCGACTGCGCATAGGGGGCGACTGCAGGTCAAGGAGAAAATGCAAACTCCTTGACCCGCAGTCGCCCCCTACGCGCAGTCGCCCATATGGAAGGGGAGGGAGACACCAAATACTTTTCCGCCCTCTATCAGGGCGACTGCGCGTAGGGGGCGACTGCGGGTCAAGGTGGGAGACACCAAAAATTTCGAAAATGCAATCTCCCCCCTTCCATCAGGGCGACTGCGCATAGGGGGCGACTGCGGGTCCCCAGATCACTTCCAAAATCAGACCTGGGGTTCTAGGGCGACTGCGCTTTGGGCGACTGCAGGTATGGGCATGTTTCACAAGATTAATTTTTTTTGGGACCCCTCTCCCTTATTGTTTCTAATTCCCTTTAATCATATGTTACTTCCTCCATTTTGTTTACAAATTCAACAAGACAAACAAATCCTAGGTTTTGCATTAGCTCTCCAACACTCCTTTGGCAAGAAGTTCCAAATGAAAGTTTTATGTACATTCTAATAGTGGGGAGGTGTAATTAGATTTATTTGGGCATGATTAGATTTATTTGGGCATGTTTCACGAGATGGTGTTTTTTTTTTGGACCTCTCCCTTATTGTTTCTAATTCCCTTTAATCATATGTTACTTCCTCCATTTTGTTTACAAATTCAACAAGACAAAAAAGACATGATTCTGTTTTAGGTCTAAAACACTACATCTCGTGTAGGATGTGTAAGTATTTTATGTAGGTTTAAGGATTTGATTCTAGATAAAAGTTGTATTATTGTTTTCCAAGGTCTAGGGTCTAGGGTTTAGGGTTTGGGAAACCCTTCACATTGTGAGAATAATTCTTCCATTGCCTTGCTATGTCTTTGATATGAACTGACGCCTAACATTTATTACCAATTTTGGATGTGAGATAAGGAAAAATCAATTAGAATATGCTGCAGATGCTAATTAGTGTTGGGTCAGATTGGTTGTTGGTTTAGGGCGACCTCGGGTCAGGGGCGACCGCGGGTCATCGACGAAGCAAAAAACACATTTGAATCAGGGCGACTGCGCGTAGGGGGCGACTGCGGGTCAAGGAGGGAGATTAATTTTCTGGAAAATGCAAACTCAATCTCCAGTGGGGCGACTGCGCGTAGGGGGCGACTGCGGGTCGAAGAGACTTCTTTGTGGGCGACCGCGTGTGCAAGTTTCGGGATGGTTTAGTTGGTACCCGTGGTCGCCCACGATCCGCAGTCGCCCTTGATGCGCAGTCGCCCATTTCAGCGCTCCAAAAACATGCAGTCGCCCATTCCCGTTGTCTTCAGACCCACAGTCGCCCCTCTTCAGACCCGCAGTCGCCCCACTTCAGACCCGCAGTCGCCCCCTCCCGACCCGCAGTCACCCAAACGCACGCGCCCTGAGGCGACTTCGGGTACTTAAGCGTTAGCCCCACTTTCGATTCTCACCTTACTTTAGCCTTGCGCACTATCTTTCACCTACCTTCAGGTGGCTGGATGCGTGCCCGTGGGCTGGGGTTTCAATTGGGGGGGAATTTTTACCCTTTCAATCTACGAATTTTGAACTACGGTTTTGAATTGTTTTTAAGTACAATATGGCTTTTCCACATGAAGGCAACACTACAAGGAGAAAGTCTTTATGGGATCTGGACCTCGATGATCCAATTTTTTTCGAGGTTCCGATAGCTGTAAATGAAAACAAAGAAGGAGGGAGTCAAGAGCGACGGAAGGGCAAAAAGCAGAAGTCAGCACATGACAAGGACTCCAACTATCCTCCCCCGAGTTATACCCGATATGCATACGAAGCGTGTCTCCAGTGGTACGCAGGGAAAAGTGTACAATTCTTGGAGGCAAGCTATTTGAGGTGTCCTACAACTGGTAGTGTGGCCTTGCCAAACGATTTACAAGCACGGATTTTAACCAAGCTAAAGGGATCCGATGATTTCGCAGACATTGACTTGACATATTCTTCGAGACTATTTGAATGGCTTGATAACACATTGAAAGCGGTGATGTTCAATACCAAGAAATTGATGGAGGAACATCGACCGTTTCTTCCGATAGTAGAGGAATCAGAAGACATCAAGGCATTCCGCCAAAAAATGGAGTGGTGGTCCAACGCAGTGAAGAAATTGGCAAGAGGCTCGGCAAGGGGTTTTAAGTGGAAAAATGCAGCGGTGCAGGCAGCATTTGCACGAGATGGTGGATTGTGTATCACGTGGATCCCCCATACGGCGAAAGTGGTGCCCCTTAGTGCTTTTGAACGTGAAGGGGGGTATGCAAAAGTGCGTAAGGTACGCATTGAAGGAATGGATACAATTCCAAGCTACATCGCTTTTGCTGGGAAAGTATCCAAGGCAATAAACCCGCGCGAGGGGAGAGCGCAACGATCCATGGAGGCCCTTGCATGCCCCTTGAACCACCCTGACATCATTAAGTTTTTTGCCATTCATTCTCGCACGAATGAAGCGTACACTTTGTGGTGGAATGGGGGCCATTTGAATGAGTTGAGGCATTTAGATCGTTCTGTATCACCAACCATTGACTGGCATGAAATGCAAAAAGCCACAAGACTTCCTGAAGAGAAACAAAAAGAACTTGGTCTCTTCCGAAGGCACAAGGCAAAGTTGGCATGGGCTTTAGTATATGTGACAAATCTCATGCACAAGTGCCGCGTGCTACACAATGACTTGTCTCCCATGAACATCATGTTGCATTTTCCGGATTATTCAAACGACATAATCAACATTGGAATTTGTGATTTTGGAATATCAAGTTGTTTTGACGAAAACGCGCCTTCACATTTTGGAAAGCCATCTGAGGCCGAGAGGGATCAATACCGAGAAGGTCGTTGGTGGGTTGCCCCGGAGTTGTTTTATGCATATGGACCTCCAAATTCCGATACAAGCATACCGATCATGCAACAACGGTATAAATATACGCAACAGTCAGACTCGTATTCTATTGGGAAGTTGACCGAATGGATGAGAATTGGTGATATGGACGATTGGGACAAGGATTTGTTCAAGAACCGCGAGGGATCAATGTACTTTGGAATGAAGTTGCGTGAACTCGTGAACACTGACCCAAAGAAGAGACCAACGTGTATAGAGATCACAAATTCCCTTATGTCTCCACCATGGTCCATGATGCCCTCCGAATTGGTGTTCCGAGACTCACCTTTGTAATAGGATAGTCTAGAGCAAGAGTTTAGTGGTGCAAGCAATGAGCTTGGTGGCCAATTATGTGTTGCTTACTTTGTAATATTTTCCTATAATATATGAAGGAATTTTATGCTACGCGCCTTGTCTTTAGAAAAACAATTACTCAATGGGCTATTTGTCAAATTGTATATATTGAATATGGCCTTTTACACATTGTTATGCAAAGTATAACAACTTTTGAATTCAAATGTTCTTGGTCCTTTTTGATTCCGTAGTATATAATGGACGCAAGGAAAATAAGAAAATGAAAATAAATTAGTTGGTAATTGATGTTGAAGACTTGTATTATTTCTTGAATAAAATGTGCTAGTATGCACTTGAAAGGAGTTTTACTTTCATGGTCATTGAATTCAAATAGTTGTTTTTTCAATCCCTAAAAAAATGTAAGTCATACATCATTTACATTCTCTTATTATTTTTTCTATTTCCAAAAATAAAAGCAAGTTGGTTTTTTTTTCCTATTTATTCTAATTCAAATATAGGAAACATACATTTTAGACTTTTTTAGACTTTTCCTTTTTATTCGTACTTTACCTATTTCAAAATAGATGAGAGATGTTTTTATTTATTTATTTAACCTTTTTCGCTCTCTTCCTATTTATTTTATTTGGAAAAAGGAAGTTCATTGACTTCTTGCGACCCCTTTTTTTTTTTGAGACAATGAAACAAGAGTGGATATTGCAAAAAAGATATGTAGCCATAATCTTTGTCATTTATTAAACACGCAATTCGAGAAAACTTGGATGAATTCAATAATAAATGTAAATCTGGTTTTACCATATATATTATTCCTAGTAGCATAATGTTTTCCTACCATATTCTTTTTTTTGGTATATGTCATCCAAATTGATAAAAACACACATTCTTTCATAGATGGTTGGAGTATGATATAAGTCCAACAATGACTTTCATTTATAGATTTGTGTCCGTACAAGAAATTTAGTTATTAGGCATGTAATTTACCAAAATTAGTGTGTGTAACATAGTATGTAATTTGAGTCTACATCCAAAAATACATAATGAACATCTCATGTCAAAACAATTACAAAGACATTATTGTTACAATTGCAATGGTTAATACTTAATAATCATAACATTGATTATTAACAATTGAATTAGTTATTAACAATAAAATTAGTCATTAACAATGAAATAAGTCATTTACAATAAAATTAAGAATTAACAATGAAATTAATTAATAAGAAAAAAATTAGTTAACAAGAACTTCTTCTAAAACAATTGCAAAGATTTAACTTTTGTTCAGATAATCAATAAGGAATCCATTTGTACCACAACCGACCTCAACCCTAATGGCTCCCCAAATATAGTATAAAGTATAAACTAGTATTCCATAAATTTTGCAACACAAATGGGATTGAGCTCACAATCCTTTTTTTTTCCCTTGAGATTTGGTGCTCAAAAGCAACAAAAAATTTAGGCTAGCTATAAGCTATAGGAATTTTTTAGGAAAATTTTGGATGAAATTGCTAGAAAAACTTCAACTTCTAGAAAAGTCTTCGATGAAATCGCCACAATGTAAATGAAAATAGAATTTTAGATACTTAGTATCACATTTTCTATCCAGTACGTGGATGAATGTTGAAGCTTGGAGCCCCTCCGTAACATTTAGTATCGCTACTTTCCCAGCGCAAGGAAAAATGGAAAAAAATATCACAATCTATAAACATGTACTAAGAAAGAAAAGAAAAGTCCATGCATTAATAGATGGACCCGCGGTCGCCCAGGACCCGCTGTCGCCCAGGACCCGCGGTCGCCCTGGAGCACTGGGCTGACCCGCACTCGCCCCACTTCAGGACCCGCACGCGCCCCAGGGCGACCTCGGGTACATCAGCGTTCTCCTCCACCCGCAGTCGCCATTAAATTTTCCCTGGCATTCTGCGCATTGTCTTTCACCTGCTGACGTGGCTGAATGCGTGCATAGAAGCTAGGGGTTTGAGTTGTGGGGGGGGATTTTTGTCCCTTTGCACGGCTCATTTTATTCACGCTTGGATGACATAGGGTGTTTCACGAGAACATTGTATTTTTGTAAATGTTAAATGTGATAGGATTACGTTTAGCATTTTTTACACCTATGGTTTAGGCTTGCAACCCTAAACCGCATAGTACTTAGTTGGCTACTTTTGAGATGAAGTGATCGTTATGGAGGGCGAGGACTCTCAACCGCCACACGGTATGTCAAGATACCGACTTCGGCTCAACAAAAAGGCGGTTCGTGACAAGGATCGTAAAAGGAGCGGCAAACCTCGCAAGAAGCGTGTACCCATCTTGTTGCATCCAAAGATGAAGGCCTTTTTGGGATGGGAAGTAGAACCAGAGCCTTGGACATATGAAACTGTAAACAAATATGTGGATTGGTGCCACATCAACAAGTTGTTCCCGTTTTGGCGACACCCTTTGCACGTGAAGTCTAATAAGGCAAATTTGGCTTACTGCAAGAGTGTTGTCTTCCAGCGAAGGTGTTTGGAGGTATGGCAGCAACTCTATTTGGAGTCCCAGCCTTATCGAAATGACAACTTCTCTTTCTATCTTGTGCAAATGGTGTACGTTGAAGTTCAATTGAAGAAAAAGGTAGATTGGACAACCTTGAAGGAGCTTCCTATCGGTGACCGCCCGGACAGACCGATAGTGCTGGATGAAGAAGGACTTCTTCAAGCAAATCAGAAGCTTTTAGAGGCAAAGCCTGGCAAGTTGGCTGTTGGTGATGACCAAGTTCAATGGTCTTCAACTTCTAGCTCAGATGAGCACACTCACGAATACGATGGATATTCTTTTGAGAGTGACGACGAAGACATTGGCAAAGAAAAACAAGAGGCGGCTGAAGACGTTCAAGTTGACAAGAAGGGCAAGAGGAAGCTTGAGGAGCCGCAATCATTGTCCAAGATTCAAAAACAAAGCGAAGATGTTCATGTACCGATCAATGTGGACCGTTCTGGTGCAGACATTGGGTCTAGCGGAAGTAGTGACAATGATTCGGAAGACAATTTGGAGATGTTGGGCACTAAGATCGAAAGTGCACGAGCAGCTTTGACTTCAACAGTAGCGGATCTTATGAATTTGAAAGAGAAGGTACAACATCTTCCAGTGAATCCAACTGTTGTGGATGGGTTGAAGAAGGAGTTAGAGGCAACTGAAAACGCCGTTGCTGAAAATGAGAAGATTTACTCTAAGTTAAACAAAAGTAGAGTAAATTATTTCAAGAAGATCGAAGACGGGCGAGCACACATTTCCGATGATTTAGCGGTGCTTCAAAATAAACTTGATCTTTTGCAACGTGATAAATGGTCCCATCAAAGCGAAAGGAGAAGCTTGAATCTTCAAATACGTGAGCTAGAGATGGAATATTATGATGATGCCTTAAAAGAAGCCAAAAAAGAGGGCATCTTGGCTTTAGCTCCGGATTATGGTAGCAATACAGAAGAAAGAGCAACGCTTTTTTATTTGGTGAAGCTACTGGAGAAAAAACAAGAGTTGTTGCACGAGGGCATATTGGACTTGGAGCGCCACATCCTTTATTTTAAGGAATGGCGCAAGTGGGCCTATGAAGGCATAGGTGCCACCCGTGCGGAACTTCAAAGAATGAGACCGGAGCCCAAAGAAAGTGACTTTGTGAATAGTGAAAAAAATGCTTAGTGGTTGGATCTAGTGTGGTAGAAAAAAACAATTTGGCCTTCCAATTTTTGATTTTCCAAAGGTTTTGTGGAATAAAGAAATTCACACCTTTGTTTTTGAAATGTACATATGTTTTTATTATATTTTGAATACGAGGGCTATGAATTTGGTGTCTTTGCAAGAATGGATGTCAGAGATGGTACCTACGGGCTGAAATTTGGGACTGAATTTTTGAAACTTTATTTGAAGATAGAAAAAACGATTACCTTTGTGGTAATATAACTTTTTTTCCAATCGGTGCCCGGGAACAAAAGTTATGCCCATATAGTCCAAACTCCAAAGCAGGGGAGAATGGGCAGCAAAAAAATGTGACAAGCATTTGAATTTATTTTTCTAAGTTTTTTTCCCTCATAGATTATAATTTTGTCTATCCGGAAAGCTTTTTTTCATTTCATTTGGATATTTTATGAGAAAGTTATGGACAATCTTGTTTATTGGGCAATTAGAGCTTCTGGTGGGAAAAATACCTTGTAAGATTAATTTAGGAACGCAATTTTGGCAATTGTTCAAGAAAAGAAGTTTGACATGGTTTAGTTTGCTTGCAACAACAATTTGACCGTGGGGATTAGTGCATTTTAATTCTATCTTAGAAAGAAAATAGATTTTCATTCAATCTCATATGTACTTCTATTCTACAAGTTTTTTAAGAATGAAAATTAAGTTTTTTTGAAAACCTTTTTTTTATTTAGACTCTCAACTCAATTCTCCACTATATTTGTTTAAAGCTCAAAACTCTGTAGTGCAAGAAATTAAAGTGAAAAATATTAAAAGTCAAATAATGTAGTCTAGCAATGTGCTGAAAAAATTGTTTTTTTCACTCTAAATGCGGATATCTTGCAAAGTTGCAATCTGTAAGATGAAAAATTCTGAAATTTTTTCCACACATTCTCATACTAGTAAGGTGTAAGATCCTATGGTTATGTGTGGGAAAAAAACAATTTTCAAAAACAATTTTGGATACTTTAAGAAATTGTTGAGTAGAAGTAGGTAAGATGTAGTTGTAGAATTTAAATAATGAATATCTCTAAAATGAAATGAAAATGGTGAGAGTGTGCTATCAAGTGAAGTTAACTATGTGACCGGACCTAATTTTTTTTTAGATTGTAGAAATTGCCTGGAGAAACAAATCCTACAAGCAACTTTTAAAAGAAGAAGCTGTAGACTCAAGTTGCCCGCCAAACAAAATGGTCCATAACTTTCTCATAAAAAATCTGAATGGAATGAATCAAATTTTTCCATGTAAACAAAAACATGTTGTATGAGAAAAAAATCCAAAAGGAAAAAATTCATTAAAAGATTTGAAGATAGCAATTTTGTGGGGACCGTGTATGGAATCATTGTGCGAGGCATTACAACAAATGTATTTGCATTTCACCAATTACATTTTAGGCTACAAATGTATAAGTATGCCCAAACCTTCAAAACCAAAGCAATAGAAGGTTGTTGTCCATAAGCATAGTACTACAATACACAGCCAAGGCGGTATAGTTTTAGAAGCCAACATCTGAACCCTAACTTTTGCTAGAGTACTACATTGTGCGAGTATGGATATACTATGGCCCTTATACTATGGGCCTTACATCTTGTATACTACTACGATTAACTAGAACCACCGTTGAAGTAAGTATCTCATAGAAATATTTAGTTCAAGTCCATTGGATTGTTCTGAGAACCACTCGTTGCACCTTGTTCGTAATCATTGGACTCTCCAACAACGAGTTTCTTCTTAGCACGAGTCCTTGAAGCAGGTCCATCTGCTTCTAAAATAGATTTCAAGACATTGGAGTTCTTGAGAGCTTCAAGTGTCCTTTTAGTTTGCGGAGAGTGTAACTCCAATAGATAATTGAGTGCTTGGCTTTGATAATAAGGCCCGTATGTTGAGTCGAGGTAAGCCATACTATTCAAGTCTTCTGGAGTGGCATTTTCATCACGATTAGCCCCTTGTTCACCTTCAAAATTCCAACGGTGTCCTTCCGGATGAGCACCCCACTTGAAGGTTTGGGATGTCTTATCAAAATATCCACCAAGGCATTGAAAAAAAAACGCCCTCTTCCCTGCATTGTGAGCTCCTTTTCCCATAAGGTTGAATGCCACTCTTAGAATTTCACACGGGTCTGTTTCCCAATTCAATTGTGAGGCAGCAGCTCCCATTTCTTGATCATGTAGGCCTTCTCGCCAACTCCAAAGCAAGTCTCGTCCCCAAAATTGTGTCTCTGCCGTCGTGTCTCTATTGTGTTCCCAAGAAGGTGGCATGTAAGTCATCAAGTTGAACATGGTATACAAGCGATCATGGAATGGTGCTGCACAAATCACACATCGTCGTCTAATCAGACATTGAGTGATGAGACACTGAGGATGGTACACATGTGTACATGATCCAAGTGCCCATCCTCCTTCTGGCCCAAATTGTTCTAGACATATGGGGCATTTGGTATGATCCAAGACGAAATGAGCTAGCTTTGGCCACAATAGACTTTGGTCTTTTTCGTTGAAGTGACTAGACATCTGATTTCCATGGTCCCAACCATTTTGTGCCCAGTCTATGACATTTTTTTCCGCCATGTCAAGCATGGACATGTTATCCGGAAACATGTCCTCCATCAATGCCCATGATGTCAATCCATTCTCTCGTTTAGGGGCATTTGCTACAAAGTTCTTCGAAACTTTGTCTAGCTCTTTCGCAATTTATTGAGATCGATCCACGGAGAGAATGCACGCGACCTTCCAATGATAGTATGTCGCTGCCAACACTGCCAACTTCTCTCGAAGCATTCTATTTTCCTCAGCCAAATCAAGTTCCTTTGATGATTGTAGATGTGGAATGGCAGGAAACGAAAGTGAATCCTGAGTCCCTTGCAAACCATCAACGTGCGGATTGCTAGAATCTCTTGAGACGAACGGAAGTGGTGCCATTGGAAGAATTGAAGAACGCTTCGTACGCTTGGCAGGGGGAGAAAGGTGAATGACATCGCTGGTGAGGTCCCCAACAAGCTTGTCCAAGTGATGTGGATCCTGCTCAACAAAGGTTTCGTCCATGTCCGACAATGTGAAAGTCTGACACTCTTTTTCTCGAAGGCCTTGTAATTCTTTGGATTGTTGAGAAATGAGAGCATTTTTTTGTTCACATGTAGACTGCCATTTCTTCACATCACCTTCTAAGGTTGCAATTTGTGCATCCTTGGTCTTCAAGAGGTCGAGAGTCTTTGCCAACGTCATCGCATTGTGAACAACATCAGATTCAGACTGTGGAATGGGAATGTGACTTGTGGCACATACGGGTGAGTCGTCACTTAAAGCAAAGTCGAAGACGTTGCTGGTGTCTTGTGGTGGCAAGATTGGAGTCGCAATTGTGGTTGAGGCTGATGCCAATCTAATTTTCGTGGTGGACCGTCGCACCTTCGCAGGATGTTTCATCTTCTTTCCCCGCGATGATGAAGCGGCTTGAACATTTGGATCTGGAACTGGAACTGGAACTGGAACTTGGACGGGGGTGATAATTTGCTCCTTCACTCGTACAAGCTTAGGAATCCGTGTGCCATCTGAATCATTATCCTCTTCTGATTCTTCCGTGTCCACCTCTTGAGTTTCTTTGTTTTGTGGATTACTTCGAAAAGGCCCAAGTCCACCCTCCGGAAATTTGAGAACCCCTCTTGGAATTATTCCAACTTCTAGACGCTCCACGTAGGTACTTTCTTTGATCGTGGTCCAGTCAACTTGTTTGTTCAAGGCGACCTCAGCATAGGCACCTCTAGCAATGAACAAAGGGGCCTCATTCCTATCTACAAAAGGGGTTTTGTAGAGGACCTGCCACAATTCTAAACACCTTCGTATGAAAGCTGGATTTTCACAATACTTCAAATTTGCCTTGTTATTGTGTCGGTTGTGATGATGGCGCCATGCCGGAAAGAACTTCCCGATGTGACACCATTCAATGTAGTCTTCGCACACTTGCATACTCCAAGGCTCTGGCTCCTCGTTCCACTCTTTGAAAGCTAGGTGGTTATCATTGTTCAACACATGCCATCGCTTCTTGTGAATGTTACCCCTCCTTTTTCTAGTCTTGTCTTTGGCAGCCTTCCTAATTGCACCAGGAGTGCGTACAGTGGAAAAAACCGGAAGGGACCCATCACTGCTACCTCCAGTTGCCATGAGATTTGCGGACGTCGCAAAATTCAAAGAACCAAATGATAGCAAAAAATAGTATATATATTATCCAAAAGGGTCACGCATGCAGCCAACAAAGGTTGCAAGACAGAAAGCCTCAATGGAAAATGAAGGTGATAGCATGATGATGGGCTACTGGCTATATAGGGCGAGTGACTTCGGTCTAGGGGGGCGAGTACGGATAGGGCAACTGCGTATCCAGCGACTGCGGGTCTGGGTAGGGCGACTGCGGGTCCGACGTGGGCGACAGCGGGTCTCGAGAGGGCGACAACGGGTCCAAATTGGGCGACTTCGGGTCCACCACCGGGTCTAGGTACCTTTTGCGCACCCGCGGTCGCCCACCCAAGAACACTTCCTGAACCCGCGGTCTCCCTGCCAAACCCGTAGTCGCCCACCCGCAATCACCCTCGCCCACCCGTAGTCGCCCACCCGCAGTCGCCCTCGTCCACCCGCAGTCGCCCACCTGCAGTCGCCCTCGTCGACCCGCAGTCGCCCACACGCAGTCGCCCCTACCCGCACTCTCCTACCCGTACGCGCCCTCCAGTTTGCCAAGTGGATGCCATGTGGCATCCACCTGGAGGGGGGTAATTTCCTGTAAAGTCAAAGGTAAATTTGACTTTTCGTGACGTCGCGCGACGTCTGTCTGTCGCGGTGTCGCGGTGTCGCGCTGTCGCAGCGAACAACCCTGGGTAGGAGCAGGGGTTCCCTTTTGTCCTTTCGAAATTTTTGCAGTGCACCTGATATCTGTCCCCCGTTGTTGAGCATGACATTTTGCGTTTGATTTGTGGCTGATCCTCGCAATGTGCCACTTCGAAGTGTCGCAATCACTTTCATACGCGATGGACACATGTAGTGAACCATTCACTTGAGCCTGTGTATACTTTTCCTCACAAGAGTTGACAAAAGCACTTGCAGACCTCGTTCGAACACGAGGTTGAGAGAAATTTACTTTATCCGGTCTATGTGAGTCTCCGGCATCACCGATGGGTACATCTAACTTCCTCTTTGTGCTTCCAAATATCTCTTCTCCTTCCAAATGGGGTATGCGACTTCCAACACCTTCAGATCCGGGTAGTGTATTCAATGCCTCTGCAATTTTCTTGGGATCTCCGCTCCGTCTTGCAGCTCTCAATTTCAACTCCCCTTTTGATGGACCAGAGCCAGATGCATGTCCCTTCAAGTAAGCGCGATAATTTGTCATCTGCATCCATGTACGGATACTATCGTCGCAAGTGGCATCAAACAAATTGTTTCCTCGGTTTCCCGACATTTGAAGCCACTTGTTATGCACTATTTCCGACAAGTTGCATGAAGGCATGTCAGCCATCTCCTCCAAACTCAATCCCTAAAAATCCCCTCCACCCAAAAAATCAATTCAATGGAAAAGAATAGAAGCAATTACTTGTCGAAATTGGAAACCACTAAGTTCATGTACGGCCGTACGGGGCACAGACGATGAAGGACACGTAAAGAAGATCTAATCAATATTTAAGGTAGGCCTTTCTGAATTTGCAATCCTAGGTCTTCATCGGTAATTAGGAAAAAAAAATAGTTATATACCATAAAACACAGAAGACCAATAAATTTTGTTGACTATGCACAAACAAGCAAATAATAAAACTATAAAAGTATTGCAATGAGCTTACCATTTGCATGAAGCCTCCCCACTGCCTATAACGGAAATGCCAAAATGCAAGCCAATGGTCCAAGTGATGAAGTGCATCTTCTGTAGTAGCTCCAGAAGATAACCACCATGACCGAATTGCTAGGTATTTGGTCTCCGCGTCCTCCATATTCTTTGAATCTTTATATTGCTTACATAATGATGTGTGTTGCTGTTGGAATGCTTCCTTGATATACTTCTGTGTGTGTTTTTGAAGTGAAGAACTCCAATGCAATAAACAAGTCCGCTCCTGATTTTCCATTTTCTGATTGGCAAAGCCACTACCATAGATGATACGAACCGCATTCCAATTGGCCATAGCACTATCGGCCATAAACCCCTTGAAGTTTGGGTGTTCTATTCCGTGTCGTGACATGACAACATTCAAGCATTTCCAGAAAACCACTTGAATCTCGGTATCTTCCGATTGCATATCGCATGTGGAAATGGTCATCACCTTTTTGTACTTGGGGTCATACACGTGGCAAGCCATCGTGGTCCAGTCCTTCACACGCTTGACGTGGTCAAACATCATCCACGCATTCTGTAGATTCCCTCCTGGTTGCATGCGCTTCACCAGATCCACTCCACTCCCGGGTCCTTCTGTCAGCATCTTGAAAATGTACACCTTCTCCTTCCCTTGTCCAGGGAAAACGCTGTCGTGAATGAATTCGAACTTTGCCTCCTTCTTCATAGTCATAATGTTGTCAATAACACCTCCACGGTTGTTTGAGCGGAATGAAGAGATGACGTTGCGGATGTTCGGACTACTTAAGTACTCAAAGCGGTCCATGACCTCTTCTAATTCCTGTCCTTTCAACATCTTCTTCTCTCCCGCTTCATTGTGAAACAAATAGGTTGTTAGGAAATCTTTGCTAGCGGATAGAGCAATTGCGGAGTTGGTGGCCAAAGGTGTTTTGGCCACTTGCTCCGCAATGAGTCCACAAATCTTCTCTGTAGAGTCTCTGTACATGCCTTTTGTTACTGGGTGACAGTGATCTCCGATATGAATAGCCGCCCTACTCATTTTTGGATTCTCACTACAGCAGTAGTAAATTCTAGCACTACATGTACTCACACACGTAGGTGTGACTTTGCAAAGCTTACAAACTAACGTGCAATCTTTTGGAGCAGTGTAGTAATAATTTTCACTTGGGAACAAAAACCCAAGGAATAACCTAGTGGTGGTTCTTTAGTAAGGGGAAAGGTCAAGTAGTCTATCGTTTTGTATCTAGGGTCACTTTTACATAGGATTATCTCTCCATTCTATAAATCAATGTACAAAATTCTTTATTAATGTATTTGTGTGTGGTATGTTTGTATTCACTGTCTTGACCTATACGAATCACAGTCCATAACCCATAAAAATATCTATAAACTTACGGTCACGGTCTTGTACTAGAATTTCTAATGTCAAATAGTCCAAGGTATGTCAATTTGTCATGGCTCCTGTTCTATCGACTTAATCACATACATAGTACATATATAGATATATTTTTGGTGTATATAAACACCTTTGTGTATTTCTTTAATTACTTCTTCATATTTAATTCATTGTCAATTGGTCCTGTCACTATTTACTTTAATCTAATTACTACTTATGCAGAGATGCAAATATCAAAGTCTGTAATTGTCAAATTGTCTCAGTATGCAAAGTATGCAAAGGTTGAGAGTTTGTCCATTTATCACAGGACAGGTCAAATAGTCTTGTCGATTCTTCTTTTGAACTCTTAGTTCACAGTATGTCAATTAGACCAAGGTTCACAGTACTCATTTACTATTGAATCAGCATCCTACTTGCTACTTTGTCAAATAGTCATTTGTCAATTGGTCTTGCTATACTAATGCATAGCTGAGTGTATAGTATCCGACAGATGGTCAATTCGTCCAAGATTTCACACCAACAATTTAACAAGGCTACTACTAATTGGTCAAATAGTCATGTGCATGGTCAAATAGACTTGCTTATGGTAGCACTACATGCAAACTTATGTGTAATGGTAGTCAATTTGGCCAATTTCCCACACAAGGTTAATACATAAATCACATACAAAGGTTTCATACAGGGCAATTTGTCAATTTGGTCAAGTTCACATTTCAATCTACAATGAGGAGCACAAATAGATTCTATCTATAACATGCAATTGAGCTCCTTACACCTGCACTTGGTGTTCTCACACAACTTGGTCAATTAGTCCTCTCAACTTAATCACCATACACAGACCATTAGTCTTACATTAATTTTCATTAACTGTAAATCATCTTAATACAATCTCTCCAGACCATTTGACTACAACGACAACCAAACATACATATTTATAGAAATGACTAATAGACTTCAAAACCTGTGCTGTTTATACCACTTGACTATTAGTCCAGCAACCAGGGTCACACACTGCCAATCACTGGCTCAGTTTATTTGTCATACTTTAACATCAATTCCTGGTTATTTAATGCTCACTAATCTTTTTATTTATTTGTCTCATAACACAATCACATAATGCAGATATATTTCATTTACTGTCTAATTGACTTAGACACAAATAATCTTCATAACTGACTATTAGACTTACCCATAAATTTGGATAACCAATCACTGGTATCAAGAAACTTAGCCTTTGTCCAATAGACTTCAAATTTAAATAGAGCTGATCTTAACGCTTTCTACAGGTTATTATCAACCACTGCTTAATTGACCTTACTAATGATTTTGCCATACCCTGGCTCAATTAAATTGTCATACTTAGCACCAATCCCTGGTTGCTAATATTTGAGAATTTATTGTCAATTTGACCAAAGCATAACATAATCCAATCACTGGTTATATGCTTTACTAAATAAGTTCTTTGACAATTTGACTCTCTTCAAAGACTTAGTTTGCCAATCACTAGCTCAAACTTAATTCTTAATTTTTAATTTCATGATATATCTCCACCTCATAATTAAGGAAACAGACCTATGACAAATCGACAACTAAACCAAACATAGCACTTCAATTACAAAAGAGTTAGTTAGTCACACTTACCGTCAATTTGTCTTCTGCTTTTCCCCACAATTGCAGCTCCAGTCGAGTAGTCTTTCCGCTTCATCCGCAGACAATTTGTCCTCGATCTGCCCTCCTGCTTTGGTCAGCTCCAGCGAGTTGTCCTCCAGTCTCAACTATGGACCAATTGTCCTCGCCCAGCTCTCACAGATACGGTCAAATTGTCCCTCCTAGTTCTCACTGAACTTCGATCTATACTCGATCAATAAAGCCACTCACTGGCACATAAGACAATTTGAACTATTTGCACAAACATACAAGATCAATTGACAGGCTCTCTCTCTTCTGCACAATTGACTTACAAAGTAGGAAACTCAAGAAACACCGCCAATCCCTGGCTAAGAAAATACAGAACAACAACAAGGACAAAGCCAATCACTGGCTACACCGAGCATAAGACAAATAGACAAAAATCTGCATTAAAGCTTGAAGGAATACACAAGTATAAAAAATCGGCAATGCAATCACTGCAAGCCTGAGAGAGAGCTGAAATTCAGCAGTCGATTAGTCTTTGTACTCTTTCTTGGCTGTAACCACTTACACTAACTACTTGGTCTATTAGTCCTTAACTGATTGTAACTAATCGTTAACGGGTTGTCTAATAGTCATTTCGGTAACCACATGTCTATTTGTCCCAGTTCACACTCTGTCCTAGTTCTCGATTAATCTTTACTTGTCTAATTGTCTCTTTTTCAAAAAGTATAAAAAAGAAAAGAAAAATTCTATCTACATAGCCCCCAACTTTAAACTATTGACGCCCTCGTCAATACCTATCTCGCACGCGTTTGTTTCGGTGATGATCTTGAGTATGAAATTTCTTCTCTGTCATTCGCAACATCTTGTCGCTGGCTTTCCTCACGTCCTCATCCTGCGTCAAAAGTGGCTTGTTCCGATCTCGCTGGTACTCCAGCCAGGTCTTCCATGCAGTGAATCGGGTGCAAGGAAATTCGTTGACAAAAGACAAATGCGGTCCATAGAAGAAATGCATTACCGCCATTGCCTCCACCATCCTCTGCCATCGGGTACTCTGATACTGCAGCTTGATGGCGATGTGAAACTCTGGCCGCAGCAAATCAAACTTATTCACGTTGACAATTAGTCTATGCTTTCGGCACATTTCCGCCAGAAAGTCACAAAAGACCGCCGCTCGAAAGCACACTGGATCAGTGTGTTGAATATGCGTACGGTGGAAAGCGGCATATGCTTGCCCACAATCCTCCGAGGTGTCAAATTGTCTAGGTATCTGAGGCCAGTTATACTCGACTGAATCTATAGTAGCAGCGGGATCCCATTTGTACCTCCTAGGACAATTGCAGAAATGTCCATTAGTCATTACCGCTGGGGGTGGTAATTCATACCAGTTCTTCGATATATCTTGATAGATACGGTCGTAAGAATAATTCTCCGATACTGACAGGCCATAATCCTCAAGCATCCACTCCATCGCCTTCCAGCTGATTATTGGTCGCTCCACTGCATAATCTCCAAACATTTCTTTATAATTCCCCAAAAATCGCCTCTTCAGTAAGGATCCCTGCACAGGTGTATTCGCTCTAATCCACTCGGGGGTCTTGTATGTTGCCGACGGAGTAAGCACCATGACAATTTGTCTCGAGTCAAACAACGCATGCTCCCCCTTATCGAAGGAACTGATGATATAGGCCAGCCTCTTGTAAGTATTCTCCATCATATAGACGTACTGACTATTAGTCAATTCGCCTCTCTGGCCCACAGTCTCTCGGGCTAATACTGCCGAGACAAGTGCATGTACCTTCAGAGCGGTATCATCTCCCCTCTCCCTTATGCAGTCCTTCATCGTCTGCAACTCTGTTCTCCAGGCTGCTTGCAAGGCGGGCTGGTCCTTCTAGGCTTGGTCAATTTGTCTTTGATGATCCTTCATTATTACTGGCCGCATTGGCTGGTCTGCCATGTCTATTTGTCTTTGGTTCTCCATCTACCACTCCAGTCCAATATAATACAACAAGACTCGCGCTCCAACATCTGCAATCGGATAGAAAAGTGAAGTCCAATCGTCCAGCTGGAGGTCTCCTCGTGCTAACATTTCGCAGATTAAATTCTGTTGGTTATCAAACTGCACAGCCCTAGTCCAGATCTCCTCAAATTCCTCTTTCATCAAACTGGCCCCTCTCTCCTGCTCATGTATATCCAAAAATACATCCCGCTGGAGCTCGTAAGCTCGGTACAAGGAATAAGACGGTGGCGATTTGACTTGGTGCTGCCATAGAGCTGTGCGCAGCTTGTCTACTTGTCCTTGAGACGTACTAACCTTCTCCTGTGTCTCTGCATTTGATTCGGCCAGAATGCGTAGATCAGCCTGTAATTGCAATACATGGGCCGGGTCTTCCAGAGTTAATGGCATCTCAAACTCTGCCTCAAATGATTCCGGAGTTTGATACTTCAACTTAGTGAGTTCTTTCCGGTGGTCCATCCTCATCTGTTCAATTGTCTTAAGGAGCTCTCCATTCTCCTTCCGCAGCGAAGTGCATCCTCGACTAATGTTCTTCACTCGGTCTCGCACTTCAGCCTCTGACTGCATCAATTGGATATAATCCAAGTTCTTCTGGTCATAAGCTTCCGCCTTAAACTTATAGTTCTCCGCTCGTTCTTCCCACTGCAGAACTCTCGCCTCCAGAGGAGCTTTCTCTTTGGTCCATTTGTCTTTCTCCGCTTGGGCTACCTGCTCCAGGTCAATTAGTCTCGCGTCCTTCTCCTTTATCAGCTTGGTCGATTTGCCCTTCTCAGCAGCTGACTGCTTCAGCTTCGTCTGCATAGTGGACTCCCGATCTGCTGCTTTCTTCAAATCTTGACTATTTGACTGCTTCTGCTGTTGAAGATCCCGATACTCCTTCACCAGCCTATGATAAAGCTGATGAATCTCTTGCGTCTCCTCCGTAGGCTCTTCGACAATTGGCGGGGGATCGTACATCAACGTGGTCTGACTCCCTTGCTGCACTGGTATGTCATCTTCCTCACTGTCAGAGATAACTTGCTGCTTGCCTTTCCGCGCTTTTGAAGGCTCCTGAGTGGTCTTCTGCTTCTGCGTAGTCTTCTGCTTCTCCGGTGCCGCCTCCTGTCGATTAGTCTTTGCGGCAACTACTGGAGTCTTCGCTGCTATCGGTGCCACCGTCAAATTGACCTTAGGAAAGGGCCTCGCCATTAGGGTGATGTACGTAGCTCCAATAAGCGAAAGGGGATTTTGAGTCTTCTTCGCCTTCATCTCCATCTTGATATGGTCAAAGACAATTTGACCCCAATTGTAGTGCACACCCTGCCAAGTTGTCAACCCAACCTTCAATACCTAGTCCGTCAAGAAATTGGTCTTTTGGGCCAGAAACAATCTCTAATTGACATAAAGAAGCCAATTCTTCATTGGTGGAACTGCCTTAGTCAAATCCCACCCTTGCTTCATCTTCTTGGACTTCTTCTCGCCATAGACTTCCATAATATCAACTTCTGTAGGTGGTCCGACCTCCGTCAATTCGACTCCTCCCATCGGAAGCTGCAGTAACTTAGCCAAGTTTGTCGGATCAAATTGCACATGTCCACCGTTTACTTCAATCTCCTCCGTGGCTCTATACTCCGATGATTGGACAAATTGTTTCACCCGATCAACATCCGGCTGCTCCCAGGTACGGTGTATATAGTCCTATAATCCAGCTTCCTGTAATTTGATTCTATTCTGCATCACTGGAAATTTCTTGATTTGATCCGCCAGCTCATAAAGTGGCACTGCAATCACAGTCAAATTCTTCTGCGCCATTTGAAGGTCGAATAGTCCTCCAGTCAAATTGTCTTAGGTAATCTGTATATGCCCACAGTCTATTAGACCGTGACCCTCTCAAGGCTCTAGCCATCCTGGCCTTCCGCTTCCTCTCTGTTTTACGTCTACTAGTCCTTACAAAATTCCCTCAAAACTTATTAAGACTAATAGACTTCAAAACAAGTTATTAAGGAGATGAAAAGAACTAACAACTGACTTGGATTTCTATTTGAGAAGGCAAACTAATCAATTCTATACAATTCTATTTTAATTGACAAGTTGACCACCTCACTCGGCAAGACTAATTCTTTGAAAACTATCTTCTAATTAATTCCTACATTTTGTTGTCAACTTGTCCCACAAAAATCTCACAAAATTTCTCTCTGGCAATTAGACTTTTGGCTTCTTCTGGCTTTCTCCACACTATGTCAATTGGTCTCAGTACTCGTCTGATAGGAAGCCAACATGGTGAGATTTTTGTTAAACTGTTTCAATTAAATTAATTAATTTAGACAATTTGTCCTTCTTGATTTGAAGAAAAGATCACTCTTATTTATCATGTTCTCTCATTATGTTTTCCTCACACAAATTTCAGACTATTAGTCATTTATTATGTTGCTCACTTATCACTCGGAAATGTCAATTAGTCTTAATTCCCTTAATCCATTTATCATGTTTTCTTCTTTATGTTAATTTGACTATGCCTTAGACTATTAGACTTTGATTAAATTAGTCATTGGATTCTTGAAAATAGTCAATTAGACTGGAGAGCATTTAAAACAAGTCACTCACTGTTTTATCATGTTCTCTCCTTATGTTTTCCTCTCAAACGCCACAGACTATTAGACTTTATGATAATTCCCATATATCTTTTAGAGATTAGACAATTAGTCTTAAAATGGTGAGTTATTCTCAATAGATTCACTCATCCAGTTATCATGTTCTCTTATCTTGCAAAAATTCACTCTTAATATGAATTAGAAAGTCTATTTGTCTTTTCTATTCACTTGGCATTTGATAGGGTTATTATTAAGAAGTAAGGAATTTTTCCCTCAGGTTATTATCATCTTCTCTCATCCTAAATTTAAGACAATTTGACAGTTCTTTTTCATATGAGGTTTGCTTAACATTTCAAGATTATAAATCTGTAACCAAGCTAACTTGCAGTATGTCTAATTGTCCTGAGAATCACTCGGCAACATAAAACTTTGAAAAAGATTCTCTCTGTGAGATTAGCTCACCACTCGAGATATCTGTCAATTAGTCTGGTTTCTTCTTCTCTCGCCGTACTTGTCCAGTAGTCGCTTCCACGCTGTGAAGGATCGACAATTAGTCAGTCTTTTATTATATACGGAATAATGCTTCATTAGACACCTTCTTTTTATCAGTCTATTTGTCTTTTCTTCTTCCATGTAAATACCTAAAGTCTCACAATCTATTCAACAATTCTCTCAATATTTATCATGTTCTTTCATTTATATTTTCCTTACAAGCAATTATATTTGAGAGATGACAATTAGACCATTAGACTTGGTATCGGAATAAAAAATTCACACTTAGACTTTGCTCAAGGATTTTATCATGTTTCTCTTGAGTTAGATCTCCGACATGCTTCAGTCATTCGTCAATTGGACTGAAATACTCTTAACTTATCACATTAACTTGACTAATCGTCTCGCTGTCTTTACCAAAAGAAAGAACTTGCAATCGGATTAGCTTCTTTCTTTTCTCTCAGCGTAAGGAAGACTATTAGACTTTTGTAATGACAACAACTAAGACTTAACTCTCAAGATATCTTATTTCTCTCGGCAACATAAAACTTATTTTCTCAAGACTGCACGCCATTAGGGTTATTTCTTCTCCTGCATTTCCCACATTAGTTGCAGTTGCTCATCCTATTTCTTTTACTTCTAAGGTCGGTCTTTTGTTCAGTAAAACTCACCTCTCAGTCAATTTGTCCTTCCGTAGTCAGTCAGTGCTTCAGTCGGTCGCTCCTCCACAGTCTATTTGTCTGTATTTCTCAAGCAGTGATCAACGTTAGTACTTCCTCAACCACATTGTCTAATAGTCTTTACTCACTCTTCCAGAGTTACTGGTTGGCTATTAGACCTTCATACTGTCTTCTTATAACTAAATAACAAAACTATCCATTCTACTTACAACCCTAATTGCCAATTAGACTTTCTTAAACCATCGATTTCAAAAACAGTGTCAAGAATTTAAACAAGAAATCCACCTCTTTTTTACACAACCCTGAAATACTACGTCAATTTGACCTAGACTTCACTCGACGGTATGGTTTTCTCTTCTTCTTACGAAGTTTTCATTGTCAAATAGACTGAAATTTCAGCGCATTAGTTTTAAAATTATCAAAGACTCAACTGATATACTCACAACTTCGTTTCTTTCTTCCACATTTCAGATGCGCTATGACAATTAGACCCTGAACTTTACTCACAGTGCAGTTGTCCGCTTCTTACCGTGTTTGCGCCGTCAATTTGTCTTCCTCAAACCTGCGCTGCACTCCCGCACTGCTGTAATTTTTCTCCGTTCTCACTCCTCACGCCGTCCAATTGACACTAAAAACTTGCTCTTCTCCAAACTCCGCTTAACACTTTCTTGCTTCTACTTCTCTAACTAACTATAGCACTGACAATTTGATCTAACCCAGCGCACATACTCACAATGCGCACAACAAAGAAAAAAGAAAAATCAGAGTGAGAGAGAGAGAGAGAAGTCTATTTGTCAAATAGCCGCCTTTAGCCGCCACTTTCATCTGAACGTACTCCCACGACCATAGATTTACTAATGACTATTTGTCTTTATTACCAGCTCATCATTTTGAGTTACTTATGACCAGTTGTCTTTACTACCACGTTAACTTGTTACTCATGACTAATTGTCCTTCCTTTTACTATATGCTTCCCGCATTAGTAATTACTTGTCTATTCGTCCATTTTTAATTATTCGAATAAAAATACTAATAATTATTTATTCTTTTATTTTTATTTTTATTTTTATTATTTTCAATTATTAGTTATTTTATTTTATTTATTAATTTTGATTTTAACTGCTTTATTTATTTTTAATTATATATTTTATTTTCTTTGTATAATTCTCAAAAAATTTATTATTTTATTTCCCAAAGCCTGCCCCCAACTTTAGAATATAACTTGTCCTCAAGTTATATAAGGTTTAAGGCGAAAGCCATTATACCTAGTCGAATGGACAATTCCCGAAAAGTCTTGTATTTCTACCGAACCATTTGGGTAAATTTTAAGAATTTTATAAGGACCAAACCATCGCATTTTAAACTTCCCAGGAAATTTTTGAAAACGACTATCAAATAACAAGACTAAATCATTTTCTTTTAGATTTTTAGGGGTTATTTTACTATCATAGTAACTTTTGCGACGATTTTGGATTGCTACCATGTTAAGATAAGCTTGTCTTCGTGTTTCATCTAGCTTTTCCAACATGAAAAATCTTTGTTTTAAAGAGTCTTCATCTCCCAATTTATGGTCCATGGCAATTCTCAACGATTGTACTTCTAACTCGATGGGTAAAATTGCCTCTTGTCCATAGACTAATTGAAATGGGGTACTTTTAGTGGTTACTTTAAAAGCGATTCGATAAGCCCAGAGGGCATCTAAAACTCGAGCATCCCAATCAGTATTAGCCCCTTGAACTGTTTTGGTAATAATTTTACATAAAATGCCATTAGTCTTTTCTGTTTGTCCATTTGCACGTGGATGGTATGGGCTTGTTTTCCTATGTTTGATAAAATACTTTTCAGTCAAATTTTCAATAGTTTCGTTTATAAAATGGGTGCCTCAATCACTTACAAGTTCCTTAGGACAACCGAAACGTGTTATAATATTTTCATAAATAAATTTGGCCACTGTTTTAGCATCATCATTTTTAGTGGCAACGGCTTCTGCCCATTTGGTAACATATTCCGTGGCTACTAAAATATAGCGTTTTTGACCATGTCTACTAGGTGGTTTTATAGGACCTACAAAGTCAATGCCCCATTTTTCAAAAGGGGTTTGTGCTAAAATAGGTGTTAGAGGCATGGATGTGGTTGAAGTTGGTTTTCCAACTCGTTGGCAAGGATCACACTTTTTGGCATATTTTACAGCATCCGAAAACATTGTAGGCCACCAATAGCCAGATTGCAATGCTTTTTGAGCTGTAACTAGTCCCGCAAAATGCCCACCACATACATCACTATGACATCCTTCTAAAATTGACGCTACTTTACTAGGGTTTATACATCTTCTTAGAATTTCGTCTTTTCCCTTTTTATATAGGACATCCGCAATTAATGTATATGGACTTGATTTATACAATAACTTTTTCTTTTGTTTTTCGGTATATTCTAAGGGAAATTGTCCAGTGGACAAATAATGGATAATATCAGCATATTCCAATGGAATTACATCTACTTGGAATAAGTCGGCATCTGGGAAGTTATCATTAATGGGCTCTGTTCCCAATTTTTCACTAATACGCGAAAGGTGGTCTGCATTTGCATGACTTTTCCCAGGTCTAACTTGGATAGTAAAATTAAACTCTTGTAAAAGTAAGACCCATCTAGCAATTCGTCCACTTAATTGTGGTTTATTTATCATGTATTTCAATGCATCATGATCTACATGAAAAACAAACTTATAACCTAATAAGTAATGTCTAAATTTTTGGACGGAATAAATCATCCCTAAAGCTTCTCGCTCTGTGACTGTGTAATTCTTTTCAGCCGCAGCCAATTGACGACTAGCAAAATAAATGGGTTTATCATGCCCTTTTTCGTCTTTTTGGCTTAGTATACTCCCTATGGCCACATTAGACGCATCTACGTAAACCTCAAAATCCTTATTCCAATTAGGAGGAATTAGGACTGGGGCAGTTGTTAGTTTACGTTTTAAAGTGTTAAAGGCCTTAGTACAGGCTTCAGTCCAAACTGGAGTTGTCTCACTCTTTTTAGTCAATTCAGTTAAGGGGATGGCTATATTGGCATACTTATAAATATACCTTCTATAATAGCCTACATGTCCTAAAAAGGCTCTTACAGCGGTAACATTATCAGGTTGCGGTAAATCTACAATGATTGCTACTTTATCAGGATCCGTGGCAATCCCTTGGTTAGAGACAATATGTCCAACTAGTTTACCATATGGGACTGCAAATTGAGACTTAGCGGCATTAACCGAAATTCCAAATTTCTCACATTGTTCAAAACATTTTTCAAGGCATTCAGCATGTTTTTCTTTGGAGCTAAACACACAAAAATCATCCAAAAAGATTTCCATAAATTTCCGTAAATACTCTTGAAAGGCTATTGTCATTAACCTTTGAAATGTAGCAGGGGCGTTACATAGGCCAAAAGGCATAACGGTATGAGCAAAAATTCCCCAATCTGTCGTAAATGCTGTTAATAGCCTATAAGCTTCGGCTATTTGGATTTGGTTATACCTAGAAAATCCATCTAAAAAGGAATAACATTCATACCCCGCTACACTGTCTAATAGTGTATCGGTAAAAGGTAAGGGAAAATGATCCTTTTTGGTGACACTATTTAATTTTCGATAATCTTGGCAAATTCTCAGCTTTCCATTTTTCTTAGGTACAATAACAATGGGTGATACCCAATCACTATAAGGCACTGGAAAAATGAATCCACATTCTAATAATTTATCAATTTCTTCTTTAACCATTAAAGAATATTTTGGATTCATCCTGTATTGTCTTTGTCTTATGGGTTTTGCATCAACTTCTAAATCAATTTTATGTTCACACACATCGGGTGGAACTCCTTTTAGATCTTTATAACTCCAAGCAAAGACAGTTTTAAGGCCATATTCATTAAATTGAGACAATATGGTCATTTTGAGAACTTAAGGCTCCTCCATTCAAAGATAAATTGTTGAAGGCGAAGATAAAAATAGGCACGTCGTTAGAAGGCTTAGAGCAATCCCACACCAAAACAATTAAGAAATGTGAACGTGCAAAATGCAATTCCACATGAGTTGTGTAATAAGATGTAATATTTATAAAAGTGTGTCCCTTTACATTGAAGAACATGAATTTACTTGAATCAACTTCTCTCACTTCTCTATATACTTCACTTCCTAGGAAATGAAATCCCGATATATCTAATCTTGCTAAGTCTAATGATTGAATGTCTTGTGTCAAAATATAAAGGCTATGTGCGCAGAGAGCACTCACCCTTACTAAAAATTGTTTTTTGTATATGAATGAATATTCTATTAATAGTAATGATCCTTCAACAAAAATTAGACTACTCTGAACTAGGATCACTCGGCAAACCATCGTTCTTGGATTAAGAACTGCTATTTGTTGCCTCCTTGGCTGCTTCCAAGGCTTTCAACTTGGCCAATCCTCTGAAGATATCTTCGCGTCGAGAAGGCTTGGGTGATCCACTGTCTTTACTGAAAGTATTGAACATCCCCATCAGCATTAAATCCTTGGCCTCTCTCTTCCGCTTTCGTTCACGTCGCGGAATCTCGGTATTGGAAAGAGACCTAGAACCTCGAGGAGGCGGCCGTGGTATCGATCTATTCACAGTGCTTATGTACGGATCGGCAGTTGTTGTCGATCGAGTGTAATTTGTCCGCCGTATGTCTCGAAGAGTCGTTCGGCGGGAAATAGGTACAGCCGAAGGCAAAGATACTCCGCCCACGGATTTTGAGGGGAACGAGATAGGAATCTCTACGAGGCGTGGAACCTGTTGTGCTCTGCATGCACCCAACGGTACCTCATTGATCCGATCCCCAACCTTGGGATCCACATTCAACTCCACGCTCTGGACAGCGTCATGTGCGATCGACACCGGCAATAATACTCCATCCTCGAGACGAGGATCCATACCCCGCTCTTCGTCATCCGCATACAATTTCCTGTGCGGTGTGTTTGGGGTTCGCAAAGTTGGCGACTGTGAACGCAATCGGCTTGGGGTGGAGCTGGCCCTCTTCATCGGCGACGGTGAGCAAATTGGGGTCCTCACGGGACCCCGACTAGGTGGGCTATCTACCACGCCTTCCTCCACATTTCCCTTTGAGAAGTCGATGGCCGCCGAAGTTGCATCGGTGGTCGAGCCCAGGAAGTAAGGCTTAGAATAGGAGGACGGCACGAAGCTCCCTCCAATCGAGCCAGACCTCATTGAAAGTGACACGTCCGATCCAGACAGCAAGCTCCTCGTCAGTGGTTCCCTCTGTTGGAAAAAGTGTAGAACGGATCCTCCGACCTATAGCAATAGAAGTGAGCACACATCCCCCACAATTATCCTCGACCCAAAGATAACACACATCCCTCCACAATTATCCTCGACCCAAAGATAACTCAACATGGAAGACAAACACATGTTGAACAAAACAATACAACCCAAAGAGGCCAGAAATCTTGATTAAATTTCAAAATTTTACTAATTCACAAAAATGGAATGTACAAAAAAATCCGTATTCACAAAATAATGTACAACGAGTTCTATGATTGACTGAGACACTGAGAAGTCTATTTCTCCCTTCATCTCTCTTATTCAATCACTAAATTCATCCCCCGCAACACGAATCGCGACTCGAATGCCTTGACGGACATCCTCATCCCATCTAATATATAATTGGCTTGATCGTCTGATGCGACCAAGGGCGCCACACCTATGCGGTTCCGATCTACGAACTCACGCAGGCGTCCGAGTGGACACTCTTCGTGTAGTTTCTTCAGCCACGGAATGAGAGTGCCGACGAGCACATTGTCTCCACGCATGTACGGGTTCCAACTCTCAAGGTATATGCAATTCCCGTTCTCATTGAGGATGCCCTTTTGCGGAGAATCATCGATGAGAATGGTATTGTCCTTGTTGAAGGAGTTGGGATCCTGAGGGTCGAGGAACAATTCTTCATCAAGCACTTTGAAGAGCAGAGTCTTCCACGGACTCCCAGCCTGATGAAGAAATTTCCCTTCCGAGGTTTCTACCCTCCTGCAGTTGTCCTGACCTAGGATGTGGTAGGGAGCCTTGCAGTTCTGGAAGAGGAAACTCGCAACGGGTTCCACCGTCTTCTTGAACATGGAGCTCCAAACTACGACGCGGTTCGAAATCTTTGAAACCTTGTCTAAGAACTCGCGCACATTGGGACGAACGAAGACGGCCTTCGTCCCAATGAGGGTTGGGGTTCGATGGGAGAATACATTATCTCGGACTGTGTAATGTTTTTTCTTCTTATGGGGCCCCTGACCCTGGCTCTCACACAGCACTCCGTTCAAATCGAACACGATATTCAACCACTTCTGTCGCGGTTGGACCACTAACGAGGACACACTCCGCGGCACTCTGTTTTTTCGACCTGCCGTTACTACCTGATCAAACACAACACGAAAGAGATGTAGTTACCTGTTGAAAGGCAGAATCAGGCGACCCATAAAACGGAGAAAAGCATGGAACCCCACTAAGCGACTGCAGAACCCCTCCGTTAAGTGATTGTTTGAGTGCCAACGGGCGGTGCACACTTCTAAGTTGTCCGCGCTGGGCACAAGCATGGGCAATATCAATTCATTAGACACTACACGCATTGAAGAGAAGTTTGAGATATATTTATTTCAAAATAATTATTGATACACCCGGTCTAACGGTTTTGTTGATCTCTAGCCGATTGTATACAAATACCAACTACAGCCCGTTGCGGTATCTACACTATGCTACAACGCAGTCACAGAGTGGCAGTTCTTCCACGCTTCACAATCAGAGACTGTACACTCCCTCCTGTCAGACAGAAGGAATGGACATGAGAGTCTCTCACTAGAAACATGAACATGATGGAAGACAAAACAAACATCCATCATATCACATTAGACAGACTCATGAAATATCGTAGGGGTCTGAGGATGGACGAGAGTGTACCTGGCCGAACTCATCATCCAAATAATCCCCGTAGTCGACAGTCTCTTCGTCGTCGTTTGGGGGATTTTCGAATTCTATCTCCGTCTCCGGTGCACGCGGCTCAGTCGGAGGGGGGACAAGGTCCGGTACAACATCACCCTCCTCTTGGGTCTCCGGGACCGACTCCGCTTGCGCCTCCACAGTAGGGGGCTGGCTTGGATTATCCTCGCCTCGAGGATAATCCACTGCCCTATCAGCTCCCTCATTCCCTGCTCCAAGAACCGACTCCGTTGGAGTCTCCAATGTAGGGAGCTGGCTTGGATTATCCTCGCTTCGAGGATAATCCACTGCACTATGAGCTCCCTCTATCCCGGTTCCAAGGACCGACTCCGCTTGCACCTCCAATGCTGGGGGCTGGCTTGGATTATCCTCGCCTCGAGGATAATCCACTGCAGTATTAGCTCCGTCTGTCCCAGTTCCAAGGGGAGCAATCTCTTCTTGAATCTGTTGATTTGCTCTATCAACTGGAAGAGAGGATCCCTGCTCTTGTTCCATTGGAGGAGGAGAAGGGGGAGCAATATCCTCTTGGGCGGCAGGTAGAGGATCATCTTCGCCTCGAAGATAACCCTCAGAGCTCAGATCAGTGGACCGGTGAGCAGTGGCTTCTGAAGCACCACCAACGTCATGCGCATCAAGTTGGCTAGGTTGAGAAGTAGAGGGATCTTGTGATCGCGTTCTGAGAGAAACATTCTCTTCACGCAATTTCTCAAGTTCCTTCTTCAACGCTTCCTTCTCCGCCAGCTCGTCAGCCCTTCTTCTTGCCTCCTCAGCCCTCTTGAAGGCCTTCCTCTCCTCTCTTTGCCTCCAAAAATCCTTAAGTTCCTGCTTCACAGGACGAAGAGGAACTTGAATTGGATCTGTAGCATCACCGGACATGGAATAACGAGGAGGTTGAGGCTCTACAAGTGAGGGTTCTCCTTGGCTTCCCTTAGAGGTTCCCGCACCATCATCAGTCAGACCATCGTAGTTGAAGTCTTCCAAATCCGAATACGTGTCCTCCACGTCGCTGATGATGATGTCCGGTATAAAGCCTTCCATGGGCTTCCTTGCCGTCTTCTTCTTCTTGCGTGCGACTGCATCTAACTCTTCCTTGTCCTTCGACGCTGATTCTGGCCCGCGTCTCCCTACGTGGAAGTCCTCTGCGTTGATTTCCACATTTCCTCCTTGGACAACGTTCGTGTTAGTCCCAAATTCATCGATCCCAAGGTTGACAGCCCCCTCGTCAGTAGGAAATTGTCGTGGGGCTTCCACGTTGCGATCGACGGAGGGTGTGGAATCCGAGTCCAGATCTGGAGTTTCAAGGTTACGCGGACGCACGTAACCAGGAAGATATGGCGAGTTCTCATGGCAGAAATCGTTCATGTCTAATTTACTGCCATAAGTCGCCATATCTCGAAGCTTTTGTGAAGCATGCCTCTCAGTAAGGCCATAGTAATAGAGGCCATACATCTACAATACAACAAGCAGTTGTCAATACTTTTTTTCACACTATAATGATCCATCCTAGGAAACTATCTTCGACCCGAAGATAACACAACAACAGATAAAGATGCATGCAACAGAACAATCGAACATAATAATACACCAGAAAGAGATCCTAAGCAATTATCTTCGAGTCGAAGATAAATCATAGAGCCGCACCTTTGCAGCGATCACGAACTTGGAGCCTGTGTAAACGCCGATGACGTTCTCTCCTGTCACGGCGAAACTCTGAAGAATGTCGATATAGAACTCCATCCTCAGCTCACTCGGATGGACCCTATATTTTGCCTCCGTGTTCTTATGGAAATCAGTGTAGTAAGGTATGTCATCGGTGCAATATACCTTCTTCATTGCCTCCTTGTATTTTGGCTCCCCGTCATTGCGTTTCTTCATGACGAAAAGGAGCTTCACGGGGGGTGGCACTGCTCGGTTGGTCAAGTTGTCCAACCTCTCAGCCTTACTTGGCAGGTAGGTGGACACCCTGACTTCGTACCCTTACATCTTCGATGCGGCAAATTTCTTGGCCGCGTCCATGTCATATGAACTCCCCACAATCCATAACCATACGTCTGGAGTAGACAACACCGGCCTCAGGTGATCATCTAGAAAATTTAGTAATGGCAAGCAAGGTGGACTGTCACCGGATCCCGGATTTGGCCTCGGGAGGATTCGGAAATCAATCACAGCGAGGCCAAGTTCTCTGTTGACGTAGGGCCATATGTGGGTCGTCACCAGACCTTGGGGGTAGCATTGGTGGCCTCGGATAAACACATCTCCTTCCGATGGCTCCACTCGCTTCTTCATCTTCAAGAAGGTCTTGAACATGGGATAGACCATTGACAATTTTTGATTGTCCTTGTAGTCTATGGCCGTCTTCTTCTTCGCCTCGTTCGTAAGGCGTTTTACGAAGAATTGGTTGGGTATTGCGGTGAGGAGGAAATCCCACGATGCTGACGAAAAGAAGTTGTCCAGCTTCCATTGCCTCCACTTCACATCGATGACATCCCCATTTCTGTCCTTGAATTTCAAGGACTTATCGAGGGCCATGAACTCCTCCACGATGACTTTCTTACGCTTCCTGCGCTCTACCCAGTGCTCGGCTTTATAGTTGTCCTCGCACAGGATCTTTGCCGCCCCCACAGAGACCTTTGGATAGTCTCGTGTGCGTCCCTCTATTCTCCCAAGCAGATGGAGGACATAATCCTTGAGATCTTTGTCCGTGAAGTGTCCCATGTGCTTGAAGAAC
Source organism: Rhytidiadelphus loreus (assembly GCA_947034895.1). Lineage (NCBI taxonomy): Eukaryota > Viridiplantae > Streptophyta > Bryopsida > Hypnales > Hylocomiaceae > Rhytidiadelphus > Rhytidiadelphus loreus. The sequence continues at coordinate 46,686,697 of OX344765.1, forward strand.
TCCCTTTTGAGCGAGAAGTTCTTTGCGTTGAAGGTCTTCGCGCTGTTGTAGGATTTCCGTGACACGGGATCAATCAGCGATCCATTAGTGTGCTTTGTGAGGAACTCCTCCCACATCTGATAGGTCTCATCGGCCAAGGTTATTATTCGAATTTCATTTTTGACATCGGACGCCAACTTGACTTGAGCGCCCTCCTTGTCCGGGTTGATGCTTCCGTATCGAATCATGACACCGTCCACAAATTCCTGCTCAAACAGATATTCACGGAATCAGCATGCATACTAGTTCACTTAGAAGATATACAGATTTTCAAACAATTATCCTCGGCCCGAGGATAACTACTTTCGAGACCACATAATCAATAGTCAGAAATTGCAGCACTCTATAAGAATACGTGAGGACAACTAGAGCATGCACGTAAATTTTATCTTCGCCTCGAAGATAAAAGAGGAGTACCTTATACGCTGCGACGTTGTAAACTGCTTTATTTCCTCTCACCAGCCCCTCGCTTTCTGTGTTGGTTGGCCGCTTAAGTGCTTTCCAAACCTGCCTACATGCGGATATTTGATTCCCCCATGTTGGCTGACTATGAACGAGGTGGTTGGAGGCATTGTACCACTTCGAAATATCTGTGAGCTGTGTCGGGTCTCTGGTCCAGACGATCACAGCCTCCCATGTCTGCAACTCGACCTTGCGTGTCTCGCAGCATCCGCCTTGTTGAAGCATTTTGGCTGCGGTGACACTATGTTGGCCGTCAATTATGTAGAAGCCACCGTTTTTGATGGAATCCCAATCCTTAGGACACTCCTTCAAAAGCTTCTTATTGGCGTCCATAGGGGTCAAGCAAATTTTCTGCCTTTGCTGCTCTGAACCAAGATGAATGAGGGTCTCCTTTTGCTCATCCACCAATTTCATTTCAAGCTTCCGGATTATGTATCTTTCTGGGGCGAGGAAGCATTGCTTGATATTAACTGAGAATACATGTGGATGAAAAATGAAGCACTTGCCATTTTTCTTCCAAAATTCCGACTGATATGCAGCTGCAACTTCGTGTTTCTCGATTGGCTGCGTACCGGCTGGCTTCCGGGTATTCACGTTCGTGAGTATCGAACCTGAACTGCCGGCGGTTGTAGGACGACTGTCCGTCACGGGTTTCTTGCGTTTCTCACCAGGCTCACATGTACTCGTGTCCGGGTTCTTTCTCTTCTGGGCCTGCGCGCGGGCCGTTCCTCTCCCACTTCTTCTACTCCCTGTGCGGCCACGCATACCAGACGCTAATCTCATCTCATCGGCATTATCCGGCCTTTGCTGACCACGACCTTGACTCGCTCGAGCAGGCCCTTTTTGTACATGTTTATTAGCTTCCTCTGTTAGCTTATGAAACATGTATCCGACTTTTCTCGACGTCACCCTGGCGTTCTTTTTATGCCATGGGTGGTATCTTGTATGAAAGTCTGTTGCCAAGACGTCAAGGTTTCCCGAGTGCAAGTTGACAATGAGGTTGTCGAAGTCAAAAACACCCATAGGGTCGTCTTCATGGCAGACGATTGAATGAGTATGTTTCGTTTCGATTCCTGCGTTGTCGATTCCTTGCAGAGTGATGACAAGGTACTTGTCCTGATGGTTCTCAATGAGGGCGACCTTCTCACTTAAGTTCCAATTCACGTACATCCATGTCTCCTTCTCTCGGTGACGAAGGTACAAGTAATCCTTGGACTGGTTCACACCGAATGTCCAGGACTCGACGACGGCTTTGAATTGCCAGAGCTTGCCGTATAGCTCTGGCATCTCCGATATGAAGGGCTCCTCTTCCACCCATTTTGTGAAAGGCTCAATGAATGGGAGAGTAGCCGAGTAGTCGTATTCAGACTCAGCCGCCATGTTGATATGTATCTGAGCATAGTAAACCACTATGATCAGAATTATAATTTGATATTTATCTTCGAGGCGAAGATAATAGATTAGAGAATTCCGGATTAATGCATTTCGAGTGGACCATTATCAAAGCAGGCTGCACATGATATCCAGAGCAGTGCAGAATGAGCAGACTATATTCATAATTGATAAGTACGATCCTGGATATATAGTATCACATTAACTAAGATTGGTAACTACGATCTTGGATTTCTATTTATCCTCGGACCGAGGATAATTGATTTTTAATTTGGTTTGGTTTATTTTTATTGTGTTGTCTTCGTTGCCGTTTATCCTCAGTCCGAGGATAAATGGTTCTTCTTGAGTTTTAGTGTATTTTATTTGACTTGTTTTCGTTGTCATTTATCCTCAGACCGAGGATAAATGGTTCTTAATTAGTGTTGGTGTATTCTATTTGTGTTGTCTTCGTTGCCGTTTATCCTCGGTCCGAGGATAAATGGTTCTTCTTGAGTTTTAGTGTATTTTATTTTACTTGTTTTCGTTGTCATTTATCCTCGGACCGAGGATAAATGATTCTTAATTAGTGTTGGTGTATTCTATTTGTGTTGTCTTCGTTGCCGTTTATCCTTGGTCCGAGGATAAATGGTTCTTCTTGAGTTTTAGTGTATTTTATTTGACTTGTTTTCGTTGTCATTTATCCTCGGACCGAGGATAAATGGTTCTTAATTAGTGTTGGTGTATTCTATTTGTGTTGTCTTCGTTGCCGTTTATCCTTGGTCCGAGGATAAATGGTTCTTCTTGAGTTTTAGTGTAT